>BLIW01000009.1:36345784-37667659 GCA_016586305.1 Ophiorrhiza pumila | reverse complement strand
TTTCACAAGTTACATTTTGGTTGTGAGAATTAATCATAAAATATCTTCATCTTCCAAAAAAAAGGAAGAGAGAGAGAGGGAGAGAAAGAGGTAAAGCAAGGGAGAAGTTGCAGTGGCAGTGGCAGTGGCGGGATTGGTCCAAGTGATGGTGAGAAAAGAGAAGGAGAGAGGGAAAAAATTTAATTTATTTTTTTGAGTTAAATTGATAATTTTATCCCTTAAATTTATACTTTAACAGACTTTTTGACTAATTAAACGGGGTAAACTGACAGAATGACTAAGTTACATACATATAAAGAATTCGATGATGTTTTTGGTCAATTTAATAGTTGAGTGATCAGAACTCATATGCAAATTGACAGAATGACTAAGTTACATACATATAGAGAATTCAATGATGTTTTTGGTCAATTTAATAGTTTAGTGATCAAAACTCAACTTTAAAAATAGTTGTTTAACCTTTTTTGTATTTTGCTCAAAACCAAATATCAATAACTTAGGCTATGTTTGGATTGAAGAAAAGAGAGGGAAAGGAAAATGACGGATTAGAATTTGTGTATTTGGATTTTTTTTTAGGGTGGGGAAAGGAAAGGAAATGGATGGATGACACGGGATCTTCTGTCCAAGATTTTGTCTATCTTATTATGTCCTAATTAAAACTACGTCGTAGGGTTCACTAATCTCTTGGTTATTTTAAAGTAATTTTAATGATATTTATGCATTTAGTCCCTACCTTTAATGAAACTACGTAGTTTTAAACGTTAGACAGAATAGGATTGGATAAATATTGGACAGAGGATCTGGACTCTGGATGGATTGGGAGGGATTAGATATAGTTAGTTTAATCCATATCTCTTTCCGTCCAAAAGTGGGTGAAAACGGAAGGAAATGATAAGTCTTTTATAATTAATAATTTATCATTCAAAAATTATCCTTCTAATGTAAACTTTGATTTAAAATGTTCAAAACTTATAAGATAAACAAATGTTATAATAGTTGGAGAAAAAATTTCAATCCTAATACAATTGATATTATTATATACATTTATTAGAATTTTATTTAACATCTAAAACTTTATTAAGTTCTAATTCGTTGCAAGATTATCAAATTATTATTTCATAATAAACTAGAGTTTCAATCTATTACTAATTTTAGTCACCCATAAAAATAAACGTAAACTACCTTGGAGGCCACTAAACTATTTGGATAGTATACTTTTGGTTACTAATCTTTTTTTTTTGTTTCAGTTTAGCCATTCAACTATAAAAAGTGGTATACTAGTAGTCATTCCGTTAAATTCAATTGTTATCTATAAATTTTTCCGTTAAATTCAATATTTTTCTTAATTTTTTAAGGTAATATTATACCTAAAAATGAGATAAAATGATAGGATTTATAATTTAGGATAATGGGTATTCATCTAACAAAGTTGTATTTAAATTTTATACTTAAAATTATTGTTTAATAAAAAAAAATTTTGAACTTAACGGAAAAATTTAAAGATAATGGCTAAAATTAACGGAATGGCTACAAGTATACCACTTTTTATAGTTGAGTGGCCAAAGTAAAACAAAATATATATTAGTGACCAAAAGTATACTATCCAAATAGTTTAGTGGCCCCCAAGGTAGTTTACCCAAAAAATAATAATAAAGTTATACTTTATTAAAATTTGATTTAATTTATAAAATTTTACTAATCTCGATTTTTTTAATTTTAATAAACTTTGAACTACCAAATTTATGCTACAAGAATATCCAAACTCTAGAATAGTTTACCCATAATAGAAAAATTATTTTATTTATGTTTTAATCATCATCCTATATAAAGATATAGATATGCAGTATCATACTATAAAACATCATCAAAACTATCCATAAATAATAACTTTAGATTTTTCACACAAAAATAACAAGTTTATCTAAAATAAATATATTTTATTTGATTGTTATGTCTATATATTTTTTTATTTTATTAATTCTACAATATTCTTTCTTTTTTTCTAAATTATATATATATATATTAATATATTATTTCCTTTCTTTCTCAATTTATCCAAACAGGTTGGAAGGAAACCATTTTCCTCTACTTTACTTTCTTTTCCTTTCCTCTCCCTTCATTTCCCTCAATCCAAACATAGCCTTAAAGGTATTTGGTTGAGTTGCATGTTCTCATGTTCATGATGTTTGAAGGAAGAAATTGGACGAAAAGGCATAGAAGTGCATCGTTGTTGGTTATAGTCTACAGAAAAATGGTTATAAGTTATTTAATCCAGATATAGAAAAGATAATTGTGAACAAAGATGTTACTTTTGATGAACAGGAAACTTGGGATTAGTCTACTAAAGAACCAATATCATTAGTGGGTGAACTACCAATGCCATTATATGTTGAGGAGAAAGAAAACGGACAACAGGTAGTGCAAGTTGAACAATCACTCCGTGATTCTTCATCTTCAAGTGTGCAAAGAATTCCTGCACAATCTAGTTGACCGCAGAGGCAACGATAATTACTAACTCGATTGCAAGATTATATTGTGAGTGATGATGCTAATAATTTATTTAATAAAGATGTTGTGAATTTTGCTTTATTTGCAGATTGTGACCAATTGATTTAAGAATGTTGCTCGTAATGATTGTTGGATAAAAGCAATGGGTGAAGAAATTCATGTCGTTGAAAAGAATAATATTTGGGAGCTTACAAACCTTCCAAGTGAGAAGAAAGCAATTGGAGTGAAGTGGATTTATAGGACAAAATATAAACCTGATAAAGAAGTGGAGAGATACAAGGCGAAACTAGTTGCTAAAGGTTACAAGCAGAAACTTGACATTGATTACTTTGAGGTATATGATAATTTCTTTATTAGCACAAAATAATTGGAGGATTTATCAAATGGATGTTAAGCCTGCATTTTTTAATGGTGTAATTGAGGAAGTGTATATTGAGCAACCAGTAGGTTTTGTCAGAAAAGGTCAGGAAGATAAGGTTTATAGGTTAAAGAAAGTTTTATATGACTTAAAACAATCTCCAATGGTGTAGTATACTCACATTGATTCTTTCTTTGTGGATCATGATTTTCAGAGGTGTCAATATGAGCATACTTTATATGTGAAATCATTTAGTGAGGTGATATTCTTTTGATAGGTTTGTATGTAGATGATTTGATTTTTACATGCAATAATTTTGAGATGATTCCAGAATTCAGGGAGGCCATAATTAAACAATTTGAGATGATTGATCTGTGTCTTATGTCTTATTTCATTGGAATTGAGGTTTTACAATCTGATAAAGGCATATTTTTTTCTGAAAAAAAAATATACAGGAGATATCTTAAAAAAATTCGAGAAGGAAGGAGTTAAACCAATATTGACTCCAACTGAGGAAAATTTAAAGTTAAGAAAAGAAGGGGTAGGAAGACCTGTAAATCTGACATACTTTAAGAGTATAGTTGAAAACTTCAAATATTTGACTTCTATAAGACCAGATATTACTTTCATTGTTGGCTTAATTAGCGGACTTATAGAGAATCCACGTCAATTACATTTGCAAGCAACAAAGAAAATTTTGACGTATATTAAATGTATTCAAATAGATGGTATTCTTTATTCGTCTGGTGACTCGGTTGAATTTTTTGGGTTCATAAACAGTAATTGGGTTAGTGACATAATTCAAAGAAAAAGTACTTTTGAATATGCATTTTTTATTAGGTCATGTGTGTTTTCTTGGAGTTTAAATAAACAAGTGGTTGCATTATCTATAGCATATGCTAAATATATTGCAGTAGCAAACAGTGCTACATAAGCATTATGATTAAAGAGAATGTTTAGGTTTCTTCAACATAAACAGAATGGTCCAACTATAGTATTTTGTGATAGCAAATCAGCTATTGAGTTGATGTAGAATCCAGTATTTTATGGATGGAGAAAACATATCGATATCAAGTTTCACTTATTCGTGAATTGGTTCTAGATAAGGAGATTGCAATTATTCGTGAATTGGTTCTAAATAAGGAGATTGCAATTAACTATTGCAAGTTTGAAGATCCAGTGACTAACATTTTCACAAAATCATTGAAAATAGAGACGTTCGTGAAAGTTGAATGAGCTTTTGGCGATAACCAAACATGATGACTTAATTTAAGGGAGGCAAATGCAGAATTAAACTAAGTTTAGTAGTTTTTTAAAAAAGTTTAGTTAACTTTCTAATAGATTTGTTTCTTAATTATTGTTGACATGAATTAGGAAATCTTTAGTTTTATATATATAAGTGTAGGACTGTAGGCTGGAAGGATTACGTGTATCAAACATAAAAAGCTGTTGCCGTTCAGTTTTGTTTTAAGCCATACCCGTTTTGTCTCTGAAATAAAATTTGGTCACTACATGTAGGGGTGTTCAATATTCGGTCTAAACTGAAAACCAATTCGAAAATTTGAAAACCGAATTCGAATTCAGAAATTCGAATTCGGTTTTCAAATTTCGAATCGGTTTTCGGTTTAAACCGAATTCAATATATATATAATATAATTTTTATAAATATAAAATATATAATAATAATAATAATAATACAACTTAAACTTAATAGACATAATTAGGTCATTCTTTTATGTATTATTTGATTTAATTGAATGTTTGTAAATTTTGATATAATTTATGTAATTTAATGATTTAATTAGGATTTAAACGAAGTCGAATTCGGTTTATTCGAATAAAACCGAATTCAAACCGAAAACTGAATTTCGAATTCGGATCGGTTTGTTCGAATTATATTCGAATTCGGTTCGGTTTTCGAATTCGAGTTCAAAAATATCCAACCGAACCGAATAACTCGAATAACCCGAAAACCGACTCGAAGAACACCCCTAACTGCATGCCTCTAAATTGCCTTCCTTGGTGGACGTGCAGTGCTGTTTCGTTTTAACAAGTTGTCGGATTTTTGTAAAGGAGACAGTCTCCCTCCTTATATTTGTTGACAATATTGTGCCCTATTGTAAAAGAGGAGTCCTCCTCATTTAATTTTCATGTCATAGGCTTCAAGAAAAGAGGTGTTGGGTATATCCGCCTCTTCTTTTGCTCTGTAACTTTCATGTGTTAATAAAATTGGGGTTGCTACCCCTTAAAAAAAAAAAAAAAGTTGTCGGATTTTCGGTTTTGAGCTTCCAGACTTTATTGCTACATTATTTTTGGTTTCTTCAAATAAGCTGTACAGCTTATAGTGCTTCATAATTTTATTTGTGATTTTAAATAAATTCGATCCTACACCAATTCAAATAGAGACATATTTATATTTTTAAGACAATATATATTGAAAATTTCAATTCTCAAACTTTTTATTAATTATTATCAAATATTATAGATTAATTTAATAAACTATAAATATGTTGAAAAATGGCATAATCTGAAAATGAGAAAACAAAACTTAAATGTTATCACACTTGTCCTCGTAAATTTTGTAAATAACATGTTTTATGAGGGATCAATATTTATATCAATTCACACATATTTTGGATGGATGTTTCTTAATCAATGTGTTGACTAGTGTATCTTTTTGAAGTAAAAGGTAGTGAAGTAACTACCCACAAAAGATTAGGAAGACAAAGTTTAATTAGCCTTTTTGTAATTTGATCTTGATTCTCTTTATACTTAGATTCATAAAAACTAGTCAACCTCCTTCAACTTACCCATTAATGAAATATATAAGTAGTTTACCTCTTTAACTTGCATTCAACAAATTCTAAGTTAACACTATTTAATTATTTACTATAATGATATAAATGTCTTTTTTGGCAGAAAATAAAAATATTATTACAAGGAGAGAAACTATTGATGAAACTTCTTAGTAAAAGAGTAATGAAATCAACTAATGAAATTGGGAAGAAAATCTTAAAACCGTTCTTCTACTCTATTATTAATGAATTGAAGGACAATAACTTTTTATCAAACTATAATTGTGGGTTAGAGATTTAGACATCACGTTTAACTATCAATAATCCGTCTTTACACTGAAAAACAAAGAAACTAGTAGAATGAGACATATTGAAGACAAAGCATGCAAAGTGATAAAGTTCACTTTTCATCTACATGTCTATTTGTATATGGGTATTATTTTTTTTTCCTAATTTATTACATGTTTATTTGTATATGGGTATTAATTTTTTTCCTAATTTATTAAAAGTGGTTTTGAGTATTTTTTTTTATGGTGCATTTTTTAATTTATGCGATGCTCGAAGTTGTACTTCACACCTATTGACAAGAATATGAAAGAAATTTATTAATTCTTTAACCCTTATTTTGACCTTTTTCTTAGAATATTTTTTTTTTTTGATATAATAATAATGTTTCCATTATTTTTTCCATGACCCTAATACAAAGGCATGAAGGAATTCTATACAGGATTAACATCTTCCAGATAAAGAAAATTTAAGTATTAGAAAATTTTATACACACAAATACGGCAACAATAATACAAAATTATGATAAGAAATTATGACAATTGTTTTACAAATAAACAATAAAATATATATCGTCAAAAAATTAGAAAGAATTATGTGAAAATTAACATATGGATATTCTTGTCCATATGTTTAGATACGTACTTAATTGTTAAATCTACAAAAAGGAATTATAAGAAGGGTAAAGTACTGATTTATTTCATTGAGAGAATTCACGGTAACTTATATATAAGTTGAAGGTTGTTAATTGATTTTAACTCTAAAATTAGGGATAAAATATAGGATTAATTATACTTTGTCACCCTAAGGTTTGTGCGTAGCAACAGTTCACTACCCTTTGCTTTGAAAATATACACTTTAGTAACCTATTGACTAATCAACAAATTAGAAAAGTAACACCATCCAAAAATATGCATGAATTGATATAAATATCCCTTATAATAAACATTATCTATAAACTTAGGGGATCAAAGTGTGATTACATATAATTTTTTTTCTTTTTCAAATTAAACTATTTTCTAAAATATTTGTAGTCCATTAAATTAAGCTACAATATTTGATAATAATTAGTAAAAAAATTTAAAATTTCAAAAAATATACATTATCACTAAAGATTTCATTTTTACTCTTTTTATTTTTTGTCAATGAGAAATTCAACTTTTTCATTCATTTTTTAGCATATTTTTAAATAGTGATATAGTTGTTTTATTATAAAACATGATTATATATCTATAATGTTGCCACCTCCAATCTATATTTTTTTGGGGACTTTAAAATAAAATTAAATAATAATAACTAAAAAACATAACTATATATATTAATGCTAACCCAAATTATTTGATAAAAATGTATGATTAATATTTCCTACACGTTTAAAATTTCTCCTTCAACGAAGTTCTATATTGAATTTGATAAGTGACTTTTGAATCCAAAAAAAAAATCAAATATAAACGAAAAGTAGGGTTAAAAATCAACATAAGTCTTTATTTGGATTGAGTATTTTTTTTATTTTGCAAGTGAATCTTTTTTCTTATAACAAATGAATATTTTATATGTGTTTGGATTGATTAATTTATTTTAGTGGAATTTATATGGAAGAATATTTTACTATTACAATTTTAAATTTAATTTTATTATGCAAAAAAAATATTTTATTGTTAATATTTCAAAATTTTAAATTTTAATTAATATTATTATAAATGGGTCTTGCACTCTTTATTAAAAATTCAATAAAACTATGTCCATTTTCTTTTTACAAAATTTTTGAAAAAGAAATGCTGAATAAGATTTTGGAGAAAAAATGTCTAAAGACAAGGGTATTTTTATCCAAATATAAGTAACATTAATGTGGGGTCATTTTACATGGTTAAGTAGACTAACACCATTATTTTAGACACCAGATCTTCTGTCCAAAATTTTGTCTGTCTTATTCTGTCTTAATTAATTAAAACTACGTAGTAGGGTTTACTAATCAGTTAGTTAGGGTATAATAATTGTAAAGTAATTTTAGTGATATTTATGCATTTAGTCCCTAGTTTTAATGAAACTACGTCGTTTTAAACATTAGACAGGATAAGATATGATAAATATTGGATAGAGGATCTAGTCTCAATATTTTAAGAGTGATAAAGTGTATATTTTCAAAGCAAAGGATAGTAAAGTGTTGCTACTCACAAACCTCAGGGTGACAAAGTGTAATTAACTCAAAATATATAAACTCCTAACAGTTTAATAAATTTTGGTTGTTGCATTTTTTTGGTTGTTGCATTCTTTTGATTTATTTCACAATTATAAAATAATTTATTTGTTTTCTTTAATTTTTCTACAAAACTTTTTAAAACTAAAAATAATGCTACAATAATTATTTTTGCTACAATATTTTTTATAAATAAAATATTAAATTTGAATTTTAAATTTTAATAATAAACAATTCTTTCTAACACAATTCCCACCAAAACAAACTAATAAAATATTAATTCAAATTTAAATTTCAAACTTTTTATCAATAAAATAATCTCTTATACAAATCCCAACAAAACAAAATTATTAATCCAAACACTCCCAAAATATTCCTTTCTCATAACAAATCCCTAGAAAAAAAATTCATAATAAAATTCAAAAGTACTCCTTCCAAACGGAAAGTTATTTCTATATGATTTAAAAATCTATAAATTATTTTTTATGGTTTTATTTTTTTCAAAAAACTATGAAAAGATCAATGATTTAAAAAAAAAAGACGCAGTACAATTTATTTCAAATTAACAATAAGGAGCTATGCCTATATATCGGATTAGATACATCTACTAAAATAAGAATCTCAAATCTATACATTTTGTGTGTTTTAAAAAAAATCAAATCATAAAAAAGTAAAAGGTAGATTTTTAAACTACAAAAAGAGAACTTGAAAATTTCAAAACTACAAGAGTTTATATATATATATATATATCTATACACACACACATATAAGTTACCATAAATTTAATACACCAGCAAACAAAACAAATAAAACCAACCCACACGTCCACCAGCCATATCTGCCAGCAATGAAAAGAATAAACTAAACAAGGAAAAGATCGAGCCCAATTATTGCTAAATTGAATTAAGGTGGAGAAACAATGAGCCTTTATTGACATTTGGCCAATCTTTGCTCTCAAAGAAGTCGTATAATATTATTATATATATCCTCATGAATGAAATTCTCTAACCAACCAAATCGTGTTCATACAAATGTAGTTATGTTTCATGGACAATGATCCGACATCCCACATGCATGGAATTGATTTGGCCAAACATATCCAACCCTCTTACCATGCAATGTGAAGTTTCTTGCATTGAAATTAATGATGGTTGAAACGATGCATGTTTTTATGGTGGTTGCAAACTCTGCATTCAATTCTCATAGTTTATAATGCCATATTGGCCTAGTCAAACCATTTGATCTTTGGCTAACTTGACCACCGATAGGTAGTTAAAGACCCCGGTGTTGGGATAGCCCCTGAATCAATTTTTAAATTTTGCTTAATTTGCCAATTTTATTGTAGCACTAAGTTCATATGAGTGTCAATAATCATTTTGGTATGTAGAGTGGGTTACTCTCCATCCAACTCTTTTGACCCTCTTGAGTCAATTCAGAGATAATGTATGTTAGGGTAAAATAGAAAATATTATTCATGACAAAAAAAAAGTTGGACACAAGTTGTCGGATCATTCATGACAAAAAAAAAGTTGGACACAAGTTGTCGGATCAAATTCCTTAATCTGCTTGAAAAAATTCATCATTTTGGTCTGTGAAGTTGGTTCCTCTCTTTCCAACCCCTTTGATCCAATTAGGTCAACCTATAGATAGTGTAAGTTAGGATAGAATAGAAAATATCACTAATAAACAAAAAAAAATCTTTCCTAATCAACATGGTTTGCCAAGTTGCACACAAGTTGTCGGATTAAATCTGTTAACCTGTTTGAAAAAAATTCTTAAATAACTTTGTACACTTTTCTAATAGGTGAATTCTCTATTTTTAATCCCTTTTGACCCAATTGGGTCAACCCCTCTATAGATTACATAGAGTAGGATTTTTAATTCTATTTAAAAAAAAAGTGATATAGCACTTTGTTGCATTATAATTTGAAGAAATAAACTAGTCGATAAATTCGTATGGAAGACATAAAAAATGATAATATACCTGAACTTTTATTATAAATTTTAACAAATTAGAAATTACATACTACTTCCTCATTCCTATTTGCATAGGAGAACAATATTTTTTTTACCCAAAAAAGGAATTAAAAAAAGAACGAAAAGATTTGAAAGTAAACATGAAACTAGCTACATGATATAATAACATATAGCCAATAATGAGTTGAAAAAATTGATCGTAAAAACAAAAGGAAAATCAAATATGTAACTGTTATTTCCATCGAAACAATCATTTTCTTAAAAAAGAAACAAATTGTAACTATCAATAATATGTACACCATGTTAGTATCCTTTAAAGTTCTATTAATATGTATAATGTGTTTATATAAAAAGTAACCATAACAATAAAAGCTCATACTTTTTATAATTACTCTATAAATAATATACATCTTTGTCAAACCATGCATTTTCTCTACTAATTAAAAAATAATTAATTTTAAGACAAAAGGAAAATTAAATATGTAACTATCACCTCCAAAAAACAATGTTTTTTTCTTAAAAAAGAAACAAATTGTAATTATCAATAATATGTAAAAATTCATACTTTTTATTATTACTCGATGAATAATATGCATGTTTGTCAAACCGTTTTTACAACAAATTAATTTAAAAAAATAATTTTAAGACAAAAGGAAAATTAAATATGTAACTATAACCTCCACAAAAAAAAAATAAATAAATAAAATAACTATCAATACACTGCTGGACTACACCAAGAAAGGATCATAAAAAATTAAATAAAAAAAAGCACTTTCATAATTAATCATTGTGCACTATTGATTCTGAACAGCACTAGCCAATGCTGACGTGGGTACAGACTTGTATTTTGACCATTCTACCCCCAGCTGCGGCTGTGGCTGATGCTTTCGGTTTCGGTAGTGCCGAACGATGAACAGAACCGCTGAAACCGCTAGCAAAACGACGCCGGTTAACCCACACACTAAGCTGGTTATTAGCATTATCTTCCTCACGTGTTTTTTATGAGCGTCACGTGACCTCCTCCGCTCTCTGTTATTCCACCATGTCACACCGCCGATCCCGCTGCTGCCGGTTACGTTCTTGGCCTCCGGTAACGACACCGTTTTCTTGCCGCCGTTGAAAAAAGAGAGCATTTCTGGTGCATTATCTTTTGTGGCGTGCGATGACTTGTCTTGATATGCTAAGCCGTGGTCTGATGGCCGGAGATATCTGCCGTCCGATTCGTTGATGAGAAGGGAGATGATTGTCAGGTTGAGTGCAAGGAAGTATATTAGTGGCATGACGACGACGACGAAGTTTCGTCGACTACAATCATACATCTTGTGCGTGAGTGTGTGTTTTTTTTAAGTGAGAAAATGAGTTGTGTTTGTCAGTTTTCACTCATCTCTGTTTTAAGTTGACGAAGAACTTATTTTAAGTGTGCAAAAACTGTGGGATTATGGGCCTTTTTAAAAACACTTTATGAAAACAATCAAACAAACAGTAAAAAGGAAAAAAATTGTGGTGGTGGTGGTGGTGACATTTTGCTCCACTGTTTGTTTATATTTTGATTAAAAGAATAATAAGAGTAAACGTAGTTTTTCATAAACGTTACCTCTAAATTTAGTGTTGGAAAGTGAGAGATGTTTGTGAGGGTTTGTGTTTTAAAAAAAAAAATGTTTGGTTGTGATTTGATAATTGAATATGCATTGGGGCAAAATGTCACCACCAAATATGCATTGGGACTCATATGCATTGGGGCAAAATGTTATATATGATATCACGTTATAAAAACTCATGCTCCCTTTAATCTCCTTTCATTAATTAGAAATTGTTGAGCCTAGGGTAAGTTTTTAAATGGTATAAAGAGAAATACTTTTTAAGTTTTTTATTATAAAAAACATTTTTATGTAAAATGTATCAATTTATATATATATACAGTGTATAATTTTTTCAAGCACAAAAATAATTTATTATGTAAATAAATAAGTACAAATTTTGTTTATATATAATAAAAAAAATTGAACCCTTTTGATTAATTTGCTTCACGAGCGATTTCTTTTTAATATTTTTCCTTTTAAGTCTATATTTATCAGTGAGCAAAATGCCAATTTGGTCCCCAAACTGTACCAAACTAGTACTTTTAGTCATCGAACTATTTTTTCAGCGGAAATGGTCACTAAACTATATTTTCTTAGCGAAGAAAGTCCCTCCATCCATTTAGTCCGTCTGAGCTAACCGGAGTACAATCACGTGATTTGCACACGCGTATTTTTAAGGATAAAATTGTCCAACAAAATTTTATCTCATTAAAAAGAAGCACATATCTTTTCCACTATTCATCATCTTCCCCAAGAAAATTCCACTTAAAAATCTGCAAATAACTCACCTCTACCACCGAAATTAGCTTTTTGAGCTTGCTAGAGAACTGGAGATCAGCATAATAGAAAAGAACAGATGTGGTTGTTTCTGTTCAGTGGCAGGGACCAATGTTTCAATCTAAGTGGCAGTCCAAGTGGACCAATGCTTCCCCATGGAATATATTCCACACATTATTTGGGATTTCTGTGAAGTTTGGGGATTTTTTCAAGCATTTTCAGTGCATTTGGATCAAAAATCGCAAGGTGGGCCAGCAGCCGATTTTACTGTTCACCCGTCCAAATGGGTTGTTGAAATCGTTCCTTGGCCTTCTTGGAGCTGCAAATGGACTGAACTTCATCAGCATTTCTTCCCATAACCTTAAATACATTTGTGAGGCATTCTTGAAGCTTTTCCTATCGGTTTTCTTGAAGAAAATTGGATGTTCTTGGAGTTTCTGCTACCGATTCAGCAATATTTGTTCCATGCCAGCTCTTAATTGGGACTCTCTGCAATTAAAGGTTGGGTTTAATAGCTAATCCGGGTGGTAGAGGTGAGTATTCAGTTTTAGTGAAAATTTACTTGGGGAAGATGATGAATAGTGGAAAAGATCTATGCTTCTTTTTAATGAGATAAAATTTTGTTGGACAATTTTATCCTTACAAATACGCGTGTGCAAATCACGTGATCGTACTTTCGTGAGCTCAGACGGCCTAAATGGATGGAGGGACTTTCTTTGCTAAGAAAATATAATTTAGTGGCCATTTCGGCTGAAAAAATAGTTCGATGACTAAAAGTACTAGTTTGGTACAGTTTGATAACCAAATTGGCATTTTGGTCTTTATTAGTTATATCACTTTGGATTTGAACTATTAATAATAATCACGAGTTTTTATTTGTAGAATTTCGTTTTTGTTACGGAATTCTAAATGCAAAGTCAAAGGAAGAACAGATAACGCGTGAATTGTTGTCGGGACAACTATTAATAAGGGACACTGCTTTGCTCGAATTCGCCGCACCATTATTGCGCTTTGATGGGAACATATGGTATTATATAGTATTATGACTATGAGTAATGAATAGAAGTTTTTTTTTTTTACATAATTCTGATAATTTTATTTGCATGGAATTCTACTTTTAAATAATAAAAAATTATTTATTATGAATACATTCATAAAGAAACAATGATAGATTTTTACATGAACAAAATTACGTTGTCTTTTAAAGAAAATCGTTCCATTCATTATTACTCTACTATTATTTTATCTTATATGACTTTCCAAAATTAATCATATTGATTGAATTAAGTTCTTCATTTTAGACAAAGTGAAAAGAAACATAACTTCTTTTTAGCATTTTTTTTCTCTAAAAAAATAACTACTTTTAGCTAAAAAAAATAACTACTTTTAATTTATTATTAATATGTATTTCATTTTGATAAAAGATATTGATATAATTACGTCAATTTTAAATTTTTTTTACTAATTTTACTCTAATTTTAATTTGTTTACTAACACACATAATGTTAGACACTTGTTAGTCGATAAAACAAAAAGGGTATAGAATCTTGTGAAGCATTAATTTTGTGAGGCATTCCAATTAATTAATATTGTGTACTAAATTACAGACAAATATGTTGTAATTTTTTACATGTTTAGACAATTTAGAGTAAGTTTAATGTGGAATAATTTTTGGCTCAATAATTGTCAATGAGATTGACAACTTAAATAGCTCAAAATTTGACAAAAGTGAGCTATTTAATTTAGATTGTTATTATAAATGAACACTAATGTTATATTAATCAATTTGAATAAAAAAATTACTCTACCAAATTCTTCTGTTAATCTATGCATGAGAGATTATTTATACAATTTAGAATCCGTAGAATTTGATGTAGTTAATCAAAAGGAGATGCATAAAGTTGAGAGGAAGTATTAGAAAATAATATTAATTAAGATGCTTAAGTACCTTTTGCTTTACAGGTAATTGGTCACATGAAAGTAAGGCTTTTTGCTCACAAGAATCAATTGATTTGTGTGGATAATTTTGGGCTATGGACTGCCTTCATTGGGGGCTCTCTTTTATATAAATAAAAGTCATGTTAAATTTCTTTAAGCTAATATTATTTTGATGGATATTTGTTAGTTGCCCAATACTACTAGTTTTAGGTTTTTCCTTTTATTTTTTGTAAATCTCAAATATTTTTATTTTTCAATTTTTTTTCTATGATAAAGGGAATTTTAGATTTTTTTTTCTGAAATTTTCTAAAAGGAATTCGGATTAGAAAATTAATTAAGTACAGATCAACAAACAAATTAACAATTCCATTGTAACTTTATGATTTTTGTTCGCTTTTATTTTATCTTCTTTTAAGTACTTTTGAATTAATTATAATACGATGAAAGAAAGGGTTATTTTTGAACTATTCCAAAGCTAAAATTATGGTCAGAATATTTCTATTGAGCAATGATAGTAAGTGTAATTTTTTTACCCAATAGTTAAGTAGCCATCATCACTAATTCACTCATTAATCCGCCATAAATGTTTATTTATTCAATAATAATCGCAAAAGCTCTTGTGCCACATGTTCATATATGCGACGTGATACGCGAATTTGTTATATTTGATATGCTAATATTATTTTTGATAAGCTAATGTTTGTATACTTGATATGCCAATATTTGATACTTAATATGCTATAGTGAAAATTGATACTTGATACCCTAATTTTTTATACTTGATACGCTAATTTTTTATACGTAATACGCTAATTTTTTATATTTGATATGTTAATTTTTGATATTTGATATGTTAATTTTGCATACTTAATATGTTAATTTTTTCATACTTGATACGTTAATATTTTTTATATGCTAATTTTTGAATTTGGTACGCACTTGGCATATACAAGATCGTTTCACATTAGAATGATCCAATAATATGATAAGACGTCATGTAAGAAGAGTTAATATATCAAGAAAAAACTTACCCATACTTCCTATCATTAGTACTCATGTAAAACCGGTACTACAATTAGACTAATTAAAGTCTCCATGCTCCCTTTGGTTAATATATAACTTAATCTCAACCACAACAACTACAAGTCTACAGGATTAGACGATCAATACTAGTTGCGTTGGGCAATCGAAAGAGTCCAACATGCATGTTAGTTTTGACTTATTGTTTTCAAAATGCTCTTTCCATGAACATCTAAATTTCCATTATTACATGCAACATGCATGGGAATTTTAATGGACTTTTTTGGTATGACACGATGGCTTGATCATTGGCGACTCTGTGGATTTACTTTAGTTGATGTTAAGTGGGGATACTCTAGACAAAGATTGGTTGAATAATCAATATAGGAGCAATTGCCTAAGAAATAATATAAGTAATTAAGAAAAAATTAGAGCAATAATAGAAGCTGTTGGATATTTAATCTTCTCATTAGAAATGCAACTTTGCTTGCAAAGAAAGTGAATGCAAGACTTCCCATCTCTCATTTAGGCTTTTTGTCATGATTGGTAGTTGCATGTCCTTGTCCCTCTTTGTATTATTGACTAAACAAAAACTAACATAATGCAATTACGAACGTTTGTGCTAAAGCATTAGTAGAATTATTGTCTAAAGCAGAAAAGAGAAAAAAAAAAAAAAACGTTGGCATAAATTTTGTTTTGAGTTGGCATTCACCAGTAGGTATGTTCCTTGCTATCTCTGTTTCGGAAAACGCTATTAACTCATCAATTAAATTAAATTAAAGGGTAAATGATCTCAATAGTTAGTAAATTTGGAGGTAAATACAATTTTTTCATCAATTTTGACAAAGTAACAATTAGTCATTCAATATAAATTTTGTCATACAAATGCTCATTAACTCTTTTTTTTTTTTTATCAATTTGATATGTAACACCATTAATAATATGGTACAAAATGATGTCATTAAACAATGTCACATAAAATGGTTACTAATTGTCAAATGAATAGAAAAATGAGTTGAGAATTATTTATGTGACAAAATCTAAATTAATAGATCAAAATATAACTTTACAAAAACTGATAACCAAAATAATATTACCTCAAAGTTTAAGTGTCATTTAGGTCAGTTAACCTAAATTAAATTAGTGATTAACTATCATTGTTGAAGGGTTTAAACCCTAAATCTTAAACGAAGTTCCCCGGCATTTGTTAATGTGTGTGCTTTTATGTAGTGTGTCACTTCTTGTTCTATAAATTTAGACAGAAATAAATAAATAAATAAAATCTACACCCTCAATTGAAATTGTTCCCATAAGTAGTTATGAGTTAATGAAGCACATCCCTTTTCAGAAATTCTTCTAGGACATGATGAAACCATGTCTCAAGGATTGTTACACATTAACATAAGTTTTTTCTTTCCTTTTTATTTTAATTACTATTTTTTGGTTCAAAAAAAAAACTTTCAATTATGGAAGAGGCAAAGAGGAAGAAGAGGTGGTTAAGAGTCTAAGATATGTTTGATAAAATTGAAAATTGATTGAAATTTGAAATATGAAAGTAATAAGTTGATAAATTCATTAATTTTGTAGGTTTGATAATGCAACTGATTTTTACATATAAAACTATAATATGCAAAAATATGTGATGGACAAAAATTTATACAGTATGTATAAACATATAGTGTGTAAATATATATAGTGTATGAAAATATATGGAGTATGTGCAAATATATGCAGTGTGTGATAATATGTGTTGTGTGTAAAAATGTGTGCAATATGTAAATATGTGAGGTGTAAAAAAGTGTGTAGTATGTGTAAATATGTGTAGTGTGTGAAAATGTGTAACATATTTAAATTTATGGTGTGTGAAAATATGCAGTGTGTGAAAATGTGTATAATATATGTAAATATATATAATGTGTAACAATATGTGTAGTGTGTGTAATTATGTGTGGAAAAAAATTTAAACCGTGTTAACTATTTCATATTAAAACTATTTTAAAACTCTAATTACTTAATCATACTATCAAATTAAGCAAGATTTTATGGTTTAAAATTCTATCATAATTTTGCCTGTGTTTTCAAACCCTATTAATCTATTAAAATGTGCAATGTGAGATTATCAAACAAGCTTAATTGACTCAAATTTAAATAAATTAATTTTTAGAGTTAAGTAAAGTTATCAAACATGCCCTAAGTTTAAATTTCATGTGGTACTTAGGGTTCGGTTGATAAGGTTGAAAATAGACTCAATTCTAAAATTTAAAATTTAAAAATAAAAAGATGTTGAATTCATTAATTATAATTGTTTAATACTACAACTGACTTTCACATATAAAAATATAGTATGTGAAAAAAAGTATTGTGCAATTTTTTTAAAATTTGTGTAGTGTGTGAAAGTATATTGAGGAGTTTCCCAAAATGTGCTGGTTTTCAAAAAAAATTCATGTTTTATGCTGTTTCCAAAAGGTGTTGGCATTTGGCAAATGTGAACTCTAATTTAAAAAAAAATCAAAATACATGTATTTTTAAAATGTGAACTCTAAATTTCCAATTCCAAACCCTTCATCTTCAGCTGGTTTTGCTTGTCAATTTCGAAATCCTCATCCTTCCAAACCCTTCCATCTTCAGCTAGCAAATTTGATCTGTAATCTTTATCGATCAATCTATTTCTTTTCCTCTCTATTCTCTCTCTTTTCAACTTATAATTTCTACCCAAGTTTTGAAACCCTTATCCTCTAATTCTTGATTCTTGTCTCCATAAGTTCTTGTTTTTATATTGAATGGAATCAGAGCTAGAATTTGGGTGAGAAATTTCAGGAGTGATTTTCTTAAATTTGGCAATAAAGTGTGGTAAGTTGCTTTGTATTTATCCTTAATTTTTTTTTGTCTTTGTGAAGTCTGATAATGAAATTTGTGCTCTCCAAAACTCTGCAAGATTCTGATTTCTACACTCCGTTTTTGGTTGCTATAGCAGCATACAATTAAAAGGGGAAGAAATATTGCACTGGTTTGCCGATTTCGCGAAGCAGTTTCTCACAGAATTTTGGGGCAGAGGGATCATCCTACCAGGTATACATATATTCAAAGTTTTCCATGATTTTATACATCCATGATTCTGATCAGTTGGATTTTATCTGTTGGCGGGCTTATCAAGCTTTGTTTGATCAGTCTCTGCAGAATTGTGATGGATAAATCTTGTCTGTGTGACTGTTCAACTATGTGTATGTGTATTTTGATTATTGCAAATAATGTGTGTGTGTGTGTGTGTGTGTGTGTGTGTGTGTGTGTGTGTGTGGTGGTTGAGGTTGAGATATGACCATCTGCAAGACTGCACACAACAACAATCCCATTGCTTTTGTTCAAGTAATTGAGTTGGTGATAATGACCTGAGTGATGAATCTTATGAAAAATATCTTGTTATTATGGGATGCATGGTACTGAAAATTAATGAATATTGATCGAGCTCTGGCTCTCATTTGTGGTCCTTTATCAAAGCCATCAACATTAATTATGTTGTAATTTGTCTATCATTCAAAAGCATGTTTTTGGATTAATTGGGTCAACTATGAAGTTTGAGGGTGATACCGATAAGGTAGAGCAGTTTCCCAAAATAGTATTTAAAAGGAGCTCTCTTTGATTATCTGTCTATAGTTAAGAGACAAATAGACTAATTTCTTGTTCATGACTCTAACAATGGCATGGAAATGGCTTAGAAATATATATATATATATATATATATAGAGAGAGAGAGATATATATATATATAGATATATGCATATATGAGAACATGAGTTGTTTACAATATTATCATGAAATATTGTGAATGATTTGAGAGTTTGCATTTATAATTTGGGATTTTTATTTGACAAGTGCATATATAATTTAGGTAAGGAGAGACATTTTTTTTTCATCTACAGTACTAATCTAGGAACCACTAACAAAAAGACAAATGGAGTAACATGAAGCAAGGGGATCATTCTACATCATAAAGAAGCATGAAAAAAAAAATCTGCACATATATTCATGTACTCATGCAGTACACATTATCTGATAATTAATTCTATTCCCGTTTATCAACCAAATCCTGCTGGACTTGTTATCAACTAAAATAATTCAAACCAAATGATATATTCAAGGGAAAAAGTCTTGTAAACCTTTTAAGAACATGATGAGTGCTGCTAAAATATCACGCGGTCCCTTAGTTTTGCATTACGTACTTCAGCAGTAGTATTTATGCTTGTCTGCATTTTATAACATGAACCATGCATATTGCATCAGAATGCACCACAAAATCTCATTAGCATACTCATATTTGAAGAATGCTACACAAACTTAGTTTTCCAAAACTCCAAACTTATAATGCATAATATTGTCTAGTTCTTTTCTATATTTTTATCGTTTTACTCATACATACATAATATGTTGATTAAATAGTGTATGCATGTTCATCTCTTATTTGTTAAGGAGTTACTATCAACACTAAAAATAAATTTCCTTGTTACTAGGTGATATGTCTCTTAATCGTCCAATTCGAATTAGCTTATATTGGGGAGGAAAAATTATTTATAGAAATCTATCGGTCTACTATGAACCTCCTTATGCTAATCAAGTGTTCACAATTCGGAATAAGTTTCAATACGATGAGTTGGTTGACAAAATTTGCGAATGCATGGAGGTTGATAAGAATGTTGTGAAGTTGAAAATCGTTCTTTGATATCCATTATGCATTAACAAGCAACTTTCTTATGGTGCTACACAAATCATAAATGATGAAACTTTGGAGATAATGTATGAGTTGGTTTGTGAGTTTGAACATTATTTTGTTGAGTTGTATATCATTAAGGAGGAAATCTCACAAGTTTTTGAACCGCACAATGTAGTTGGAATGCATGGTACTGGTCCAATGGTTTCTTTGCTTAGTAGTTTTTGAAACACAATGCAAAGGGACGATGTTTTGCAAGATCGTGCTGAAAATGCATCATCAGTTCAATATGTTGACCCAACAATGAGGTTGTCGACATCGATGCATAGAGTTGGCGAACATGCACATACTTTGAATAATCCAATACAGTTTTCTTTAATTCCTATGGAACAAGTTGATTACACACAGAGACTTGACTTAGACCAAAAATTTGTAGATCATGAGTTTGAATCAAGCAAATCACATGGTTCCGAGTCAAGTGAAGATTGTAGTGTGACCCCTGATGCTTGGAAGATGATTCCGATGATGGAGACAATGGTGATGATGAAATACAACATGAAGGGCAATATTTGCCACTTGAGAGAGCATACACTCCTAAGGGCCTTACATCTTTGTTTAGATTTGTTAGCTCTAAAGCAACCTAAGAGGGGGAGGGGTGAATTAGGTTTCTAAAAATTAAGTATACTAATGAACTCAAATTCAACAACAATGAGTGAGTAGTGTGAATTGCAACAAGTGTAATATCAAATAATATTAAACTTGATACTCCAGAAACACAATATATCAAAGCATGAACAAGCTAAAATAAGAGTAAAAATGAAAACAGTAAAGAGCAATGACACAATCAATTTATATTGGTTCAAGCCTCCTCCTTGGAGTGCTCTACATCTACTACCTAAGTTTCCCAACTTAGGATTTCAAACCTCTTCACTATGAAAAGATCACCTTTCTATGGTGAGATCAAAAGAACCACTTTTACAACCAACCAAGGTTCAACCTTCTCACTAGCTATCCCAAGCTATGATTTTTAGGTTTTTACTCTCACTTGAGAAACCTATTACAATCACTCACAATAGTTGTTTGAGAATGAAATAATAACCCTCAATTTGGGTGAATAAGATGAATTGAAGCTCACAGTATGATTCCTATAATGAAAATTATAACTCAAACTATATAGCTCAAGAATGAAATGAAAAACTCAAAGAAGGCTTAAGCATTTCGATCTTTTGTTTCTTGTTGATTCAAAGTAAATTGGAAGAGTTTTAGAGAGTGTTTTTCAAGTATAAAGCTCAGGGAATCAAGTTACTAACGTTAATGTTTTAACTTATATTTAAACTTTCTCAAAAAAATGGCTAAAAGTCGCATAGCATTGAAAGTTCAAAACTAGCCGTTATGTCGAAAAATTCACTTTCGGACGGTCTTTCGGGCCCTTGGGGTTGTCCGATCCTATTTAACTGAAAGCATGTTAAGCTTGTCACGATATTTTCGGACGGCCAAAATCCCAAGAGGTCGTCCGATCCTATATTTCGGACGGCCAAAATTTCCCTGCACCGTCCGAACCTAAATAACAGAGTTACCTCATTTTTCTTCAAAATTTTGGACGATCATTTATACAAGGGGGGGTCCGAACCTAACTTTCAGACGGCCTAAAGTTTACTCAGGTCGTCCGATCCTATCCTTTTTTGAACTTGTTTTTAATTTTCGTTTTCCAAATCATTTGTGCAACTATGTATGAATTTGTGCAAGTGTGGTTCTCACTTTTACTACCTCTTTTGAAAAAACATTTTGAAAACATTTTTACTTGAGCCTTAAAATAGTAGATCAACTTCTTGAGCTAATTACATAAGATAGGGTTTAGGGTTAGGGAAATGACCTAATTTACCATACTTCCATATCTTTTGCACTTCCAATTCTTTCTTCATATGATAGAGCTCCATGCTTGGCTTTTGTATATCTATCACATTGAAACACTTTTTGAACCATTAGCATAAACATAATTGTTTGTTAAACATCAAAATAAGTGAGGTTAAGACCCTAGGTCTCACAATCTCCCCCTTTTTGATGATGACAAACCAATTATGTGATGGAGTAAATAACATGTGCAATAGGTTACTTTTTACCGAAATATGCCTTCAATGCATGAACATTTTGATATGTGCTCCCCCTATATGTGTACTTCCCTTTTATTTTATTTTTCTCCCCCTTAAATATACATCTTATAACTTTTCTCATCACTTAATTACATTCTTTGTTAGAATATCTTTCTCCCCATTTTGGCATCAATAAAATAAGAGAGCTAAAATAATATGTTTCATTCTTTTTGTTCTCTTTTTCTCTCCCTCTTTGGACATCAACATATAATATGAAGGAAACATCAAATAACATAGGACTACCTTTCCACTCCTTGCAACCTAATGGGTGGCTAGGTACTAGTTTTGTTAAATAAAAAGAGTTTCCTTTGTTTGTAGACTAATTTTCACCTATCAACAACCCAAATTTTGACAACAAGCCAAATATCTAATGCACAATATACCAAATTTCAAAGTTTCCAAACAAACTGTAGCCACCATTCTGCACAATATATAAGCACACTATCATTTGTCATTCACAAGAGCCATATAAAATAATGCACAATTAAATTTCCACCCAAGAATACAGCAAAATCCATGAATGATTAAACAAAATGGATAATGGGATAACGAACATCATCGTTGTCAACAATGAAACATAAGAAACTAATGCAAGTTCTAAACAGTAGGAGTTAAAAAGGCTATGAACTAAAGGCCTAGTCTATTACATTAAAGAAAAAACAATCTAGTCATGTGCCGGCGCCTTCCCTTTGAGGTTGAGCTTGAGCAAGTGCATCCATTTGCTTATCTGTCATGAGTACCTCATGGCCATAGTGAATCTCATGCCCTAAGTCATCAACCCGAATCGTCAATGCATCCAATTTGCCACGTATCTCGGCCATGCTACTATCCAACCTAGCATGTACGCCGGCGATACCACTATCAAGACGATCACCTAAGGACTCAAAATACCCCTGAATGAGGGGTCTTGAAATCATCATCCACATGAGGTGCACGAGTAGGCTCCGGTGCATCATGTGTTTGTTCCTTCCCCTCACCATCACTACCTCCTATGTCTTCATGACCTGCTTGGCCTAGAATAGGCTTGTCAAAGGTCCATACCCCATTGACAACATAGATACCCATAGTCTTAAGAAAGACGGTATCATAGTAATTGTGAGGAGACACGGGATATACGGCTTGATTTTCTAAGGGAATGCCGTGTGACCTAAGAATTTTGGTAATGAGCATACCATAGGGTAAACTTCGACGTTGATCCTTAATGTGAATGTCAAGATACTTAAGCATGAGATAGCCAAAGTTAATGGGAATTTGCTTAAGAAGGGCATATAAAAGGTAGAGATTCATGGTGTTTGGATCAGTTTTATGACCATGATTGGGAAGAACTACCTTAGTGATGACATGAAGTAGAACACGATGTTGAGGACTCAAATTTTTGACAGGAGCCTCACTTGCCGTAGCAAAAGTCTCACCATTGAAAACACTAGCCACTAAATCATTAAAGTTAAAACCATGAGTGGCATCCGCCCAATAATGGAGTCTAAAATACTTAACGACTTTCATACCATCCTTAGCTAAAGTGGTGGGGTGATCGGTTTTGAACAACTCGTTAAGACTTTCGGAAGTCAAAATGATATTATTAGAATTCACTCTATTATAAAGACGATCAGTTCCAATTAGTTCAGGCTTAGAATATAAATTTGCAAAGAACTCATAAACTAACAGGGTATTAATAGGCTTGTTGGCAAATAAAATCTCATTCCAATCTTAGTAATCAAACAATTGTAAAATATCCGAAAAACCAACAAAATCCTCATCCCTAACAACTCTTTGAATAATGATTTTCTTTTGATTTTTGACATAACTATTGTACTTAGCTGCGCACTCGCTATTGACAAAGGGAGGATTGGAGGCAGTAGATTTACCATGTTTAACATGTGGAGGAGCCGTAGTCTTTTTCCTCTTTTCACCCCTTTGTTTTGATGAACTCATGATGTCACGTGTGAAGTTGGTGATGGAAATACGGAATTCTTGATTGAAGGAGGATAATAAACACAATTTGATTGAAAAGTTCAATCAAAAACGCCAAAACTGGAAGAATTGATTTTGAGCCAAATTCTAGGGTTTTGAATCAATATGATGTGATTTGAAGTGAAATTTTGTGTTTTGAATCAGTAGATGTGTTCTAAAGATGATGAGAAACAATTCTAAAGCAAGAATTTGAAAAGTAATTGGTGAGAAATCAAGATGGAATTGCGTATGGAGCAAAAAGGGTTTTGGAGTTTTTTTTAAAAGATTTTGAAAAAATGTTTGAAAATAAGGGATTTTATGCCTGAAACGATACTTTTGGATAGCTGAAACTTTGGAAGGCGTTCGAAAGTGTCGTCTGAAACTCTTTGGAAAGTTGCAAGAAAATAGGTTCGGACGGCTTGAGTCGTCCGACATGTCGTCCGAAACGTTGAAAAAATTTTGTCCTCCTAGGAGTTTAGGTTCGGAAGGTTCTAGTAGTCCGAAAGGTCGTCCGAAACATAAGAAAAAATTTCAGCTTCTAGTTATTTAGATTCGGACGGTCCTGGTCGTCTGAAATATGCATCCAAAACTTTGTAATTCTTTTAAAATTCATTTTTGAGAAATAAAATCGATGGTTTTGGATCACTTAAGTTGTATTACACCAATGTTATCTCTTAATAGAGAAAATTGATCCTCAGGTAGTGGTTTGGTAAAGATATCTGCCAATTGTTCTTTAGTGAAAACATATTCTATATGAATTTCTTTATTTTGAACAAGATCACGAATGAAGTGATGTTTGATATCAATGTGCTTTGATCTAGAATGTTGAATAGGATTTTTGGTTAGATTTATTAGTATTATCACATTTAATTGATACACTTCCAAAATCTAAGCCAAAATCAAGAAGAGTGTGTTTCATCCAAAGAATTTGAGAGCAACAACTTTCGGCGGCTATATATTCGGCTTCTGCCGTTGATAAAGATACGGAAGATTGCTTTCTACTAGACCACGATACTAGAGAATTTCCTAGGAATTGACACGTTCCACTTGTGCTTTTCCTATCAATCCTACACCCGGCAAAGTCGGCATCGGTAAATCCTACTAGGTCAAAGGTGTTCTTCCTAGGGTACCACAATCCATGTTCTATCGTTCCTTTGAGGTATCTAAATATTCTTTTTACAGCTAACAAATGTGATTGTTTAGCACATGATTGAAATCTAGCACATAAGCACACATCATACATAATATCCGGCCTACTAGCCGTCAAGTAAAGCAAGCTTCCAATCATTTCCCTATATTGTTTTTCATCAACTTTTACACAATCTTCATCCTTATCTAACTTAGTTGAAGTACTTATAGGTGTTCCATTAGGTTTTGATTTTTCCATACCATATTTTTGAGTAACTCCTTAGTATATTTTTCTTGACTTATGAAAATACCATCATCCATTTGTTTTATTTGTAAGCCAAGAAAGAATATTAATTCTCCCATCATACTCATTTCAAACTCTTCTTTCATTAGATTTGAAAATTCTTCACATAATGATTCATTGGAAGCACCAAATATTATGTCATCAACATATATTTGTACAATTAGCAATTCATTGTCACAATACTTAGTAAACAATGTAGTGTCAATTATGCCTTTGTGAAAGTTCTTTTCTATTAGAAATCCACAAAGTTTTTCATGCCAAGCTCTAGGAGCTTGTTTTAGTCCATATAATACTTTGACCAGTTTATATACATGATTAGGAAATTTATTACTTTCAAATCCAGGAGGTTGTTCTACATATACTTCTTCTTGAATAAATCCATTTAAGAAGGCACTTTTAACATCCATTTGAAATAGTTTAAATCCTTTAAAACAAGCATAAGCAAGTAACATGCGGATAAACTCAAGCCTTGCTACGGGAGAAAAGGTTTCATCATAGTCTATGCCTTCCTCTTGCCTATACCCTTGAGCCACCAATCTAGCTTTATTTCTTACTATACTTCCCACTTCATTTAGTTTATTTCTGAATATCCATTTAGTTCCTATGATTGAAGTGTCTTTTGACCTTTCTACTAGATTCCAAACCTTACTTCTTTCAAATTGTTTTAATTCTTCTTGCATTGCTACAATCCAATTATCATCTTTTAAAGCTTCATTTATATCTTTTGGCTCAATTTGTGAAAGGAAGACCAAGTTATTAAGCAATAAGGGATTACAAGTTATGTGTCTTGAGCATCCACTATCAAGGAACCATTTTGTATCCAAAATTGTATTTTTTGAACATACCTACATTCAAGAATCAATATGTGACTTTAAGCACTTAAGTTTTCACAGCATTGATATCTTTTCTTATTCATGTTTTTTATCCATTTTCAACTTCCATTCTTGTAAAGCATTTTCTTGAGGTATGTCCCTTTTTACAACAATAATCACATATTTTATGGTATTTAAAAGAGTGTGGAGTCTTATAATAAGGATAAGGTCTACCATTGCCAAACCTAGGTTCAAAGTTATACATTTCATGTCCATAATGTGTGTTATACATTCTATATCCATGATTTTGGTTATGTGTGTTATGCATTCTATATCCATGATGTTGGTGAGGTCTATTTTTAAAATTTTCTGCTTCTTTTTCATGATTATGTGATGTATGAGCAGTTTTCACAGATTTGGAGGTGGAGCTTTGATTGCCTACCTCATGTGAATATCCTAATCTATATTTACTATTTCCAATTCTTTGATTTCCTAAAAGTTTTTCTAAGTTATCCTTTCCTTGTGTGAATTTAGCTAAACAATCACTAAGGTCTTCAATTCTCTTTCTCAATCCTATATATTCTTTCTTAACTTCATCATGTTTTTTAACTTCTTCCATAACCTTGGTACTTTCTATTGTTAACTTCTTATTTTCAGCTTTTAATTTACAGCTTTCTCTTACTACACAATCATGCTTAATGATTAACTCTTGATTACATGTAGTGACTTCTTCTACTTTTGCCTTAAGCTTCTTGTTTTGAATTTTGGATTTCTTTAGCTTATCTACTAACTTAGCAATATACAGCTCAAGTTCATCTTGATCATTGCAATTATCATCATCATCTTCACTAGAAGAAAGACTACCTCATGGTCTTCAATTCCTATAAAGCACATATTAGCAACTCCTTCCTCTTCTTCTTCAGTTTTCTCTTCGGATTGGTCATCATCCCATGTGACTTTGAAGCTTCTTCCTTTGCCTTTATTGTCATGTTTAAACTCCTTCTTTCTTCTTGGACAATCTACCATAAAATGACCAGGTTGGTTACATTCAAAGCATTTGTTGATTTTGGAGGTTTCTCCCTTTTCTTTCATCCTATCTTTGCTTCTAAAATTTCTTCCTTTGTTAAACTTGTTTCTTCTACTTTGGATCATCCTAGATAATTTTCTAGCAAGAAATGCAAGATCATCATCATCTTGTTCAGTTATATCTTCCTCATCTTCCTCATCATCATTCTCATTTTTTGACATTTTAAGAGCTATGTTCTTTCTAGCCTTAGTGTCTTCTTCTTTTTGAGTTTTTGACTTGATTTTCAGCTCATATGACATAAGAGAACTAATTAGTTGATCTATGGGTAGTTCTCTCAGATTTTTTGCTTCTTCAATGGCTATAGCTTTTGACTCCCATTCCTTAGGTAATGAATTTAAGATCTTTCTATTTTGCTCACCCAAAGGATAGATTTTTCCTAAGTTTTCCAAATCCTTAATTATGCTATTGAATCTACAAAACATTTTATCTATAGATTCATTACTATCCATTTTAAAACTTTCATATTGTGTTACTAACAATGATTTCTTTTCCTCCTTAACATCTT
The DNA here is from genome assembly GCA_016586305.1 of Ophiorrhiza pumila. Lineage (NCBI taxonomy): Eukaryota > Viridiplantae > Streptophyta > Magnoliopsida > Gentianales > Rubiaceae > Ophiorrhiza > Ophiorrhiza pumila. The sequence goes on along the minus strand of BLIW01000009.1, from coordinate 37,639,586 downwards.
CAGTTCCCTCATTTATTTCCCTAAGTTTCTTCCAAATATCATGTACATTTTTGCATCCCTTAACCCTACTTGATTCATTAGCATCTAGGGAGTTGTATAAGGCATTTGTGGCCTTGGCATTCAAAGTAAGATTTCTCCTATCAGTTTCATCAAGTTCACTCATCTTTTTTTCTCTAGTTTCAGTCCCTACAGTTATTTCAGCCTTGTAAGGTCCTTCCTCAACAATATACCATATCTTAATGTCAATGGATTTGAGATAAATTTTCATTCTATCTCTCCAACTGCTATAGTTGGTTCCATTAAACATCGGAGGCCTAGAAATAGATTATCCCTCCATAAACATAGAATTGTTTGTTGCCATAATCTTTACTCTAAGGTTGTTAAGCCTAAGCAAATAGAGACCAAGCTCTGATACTAATTGTTAGCTCTAAAGCAACCTAAGAGGGGGGAGGGGGTGAATTAGGTTTCTAAAAATTAAGTATACTAATGAACTCAAATTCAACAACAATGAGTGAGTAGTGTGAATTGCAACAAGTGTAATATAAAATAATATTAAACTTGATACTCCAGAAACACAATATATCAAAGCATGAACAAGCTAAAATAAGAGTAAAAATGAAAGCAGTAAAGAGCAATGACACAATCAATTTATAGTGGTTCAAGCCTCCTCCTTGGAGTGCTCCATATCCACTACCTAAGTTTCCCAACTTAGGATTTCAAACCTCTTCACTATGAAAAGATCTCCTTTCTGTGGTGAGATCAAAAGAACCACTTTTACAATCAACCAAGGTTCAACCTTCTCACTAGCTATCCTAAGCTATGAGTTTTAGGTTTTTACTCTCACTTGAGAAACCTATTACAATCACTCACAATAGTTGTTTGAGAATGAAATAATAACCCTCAATTTGGGTGAATAAGATAAATTGAAGCTCACAGTATGATTCCTATAATGAAAATTACAACTCAAACTATATAGCTCAAGAATGAAATGAAAAACTCAAAGAAGGCTCAAGCATTCCGATCTTTTGTTTCTTGTTGATTCAAAGTAAATTGGAAGAGTTCTAGAGAGTGTTTTTCAAGTATAAAGCTCAGGGAATCTAGTTACTAACGTTAATGTTTTAACTTATATTTAAACTTTCTCAAAAAATGGCTAAAAGTCGCATAGCATTGAAAGTTCAAAAACTAGCCGTTATGTTGAAAAATTGACTTTCGGACGGTCTTTCGGACCCTTGGGGTCGTTCGATCCTATTTAACTAAAAGCATGTTAAGCTTGTCACGACATTTTCGGACTGCCGAAATCCCAAGAGGTCGTCCGATCCTATATTTCGGACGGCCGAAATTTTCCTGCACCGTCCGAGCCTAAATAACAGAGTTGCCTTATTTTTCTTCAAAATTTTGGGCGATCATTTAAACAAGGGGGCGTCCGAACCTAACTTTCGGATGGCCTAAAGTTTACTTAGGTCGTCCGATCCTATCCTTTTTTGAACTTGTTTTTAATTTTCGTTTTCCAAATCATTTGTGCAACTATATATGATTTTGTGCAAGTGTGGTTCTCACTTTCACTACCTCTTTTGAAAAAACATTTTGAAATTATTTTTACTTGAGCCTTAAAAGAGTAGATTAACTTCTTGAGCTAATTACATAAGATAGAGTTTAGGGTTGGGGAAATGACCTAATTTACTATACTTTCATATCTTTTGCACTTCCAATTCTTTTTTCATATGATAGAGCTCCATGCTTGGCTTCTTTGTATATCTATCACATTGAAACACTTTTTGAACCATTAGCATAAACATAATTGTTTGTTAAACATCAAAATAAGTGAGGTTAAGACCCTAGGTCTCACAAGACTGTAGTTTTACATGTTTGTTTTTCATGTTTGAAGATATTTTAGTTCTAGATGTTACTATGGTTTCGTGTTCTTTATAATGTATCGTACAACTATTTGATTAATGTTTTATTAATAGTTTAGGTTTATAATTTTTTATTTTGAGACCATTTGCTTGGCAATTTGAGTTGCAAATTTACTAATTATAAGGAAATTATGTCGGCGCTAAAGACGTTAAATAGTACGATTGTGGATTAGACTTATGGTAAAAACATTCAAATCTTTTCAAAAAGATTTCATCCTTATTATTCAATTTTAACCACTTCTGTTTGTGACACCAACTTATCGATGAAATAGATTTAAGTGATAAGCTAGTTTTTTCTTTTTGGCAAAACCACCATCAAATTTGGATTTAACTTCTGTTTGTAACACAATCACGAATATAGAAATATATATATTTACTATACATCACAATTATGCATGGCCACGGTTCCAGATAGTAGTATAATATAATAACATAATTAGAATTTTAAAAGAATAATTGAATATAATAACATATATATATATTTACTATAAAGAATTTTGAAAGAATAATTGAACATTTAAATTATTAATTAGAATTCAACTAGTATAATATAATAAAATAATTAGAATAGTAGTTAAAATTAAATTAATATATATATTTTTTAGAATAATAGCATTATGAAAATTAGATAAGTGAGAAAGAAAGATATAGAAAGAATAAGGGTATTGAGAGAATGATTGAACTATTAATAGGAATTCAAATAGTATATTAGTATAATATATTGATAGAATCTGAAAATTTAAGTAGATACATAATATATTTGGATTAATTTTTGAAATTGAACTAATATATTGAGGTTTTAGAAAAATAGAATTATGAAGGATTAGATAAGTGAGAAAAAAAATATAAAAGATAAAAATATTGAAAGAATGATTGAACTATTAATTGATACCCTAAACCTAAACCTAAACATAAATGCTAATCCCTAAACTATAAACTATAAACGAAATGAATATTCACCCAAGTGCAAATGTCGGTCAAAAACTTAAAAATAATATAATAGACTCCACATTTTTTAATTAATTATATTAACTTTTATATATAAATTTATTTTTATTTAGTATAATTTGAAAAAAAATTAATTATCTTCAATAAAAAAATTAATTTTTTTAAAAATTCTTTTAATTCACACTTAGCATAAATTTGTTAGAACACTTTTCAAATGCAAAATCTATTTGAATTTCTTCTTTTAAAATTACAGGGTTAGAGTTTGAATTTGCCGAATGCGAACTCTATTTATTATTATTTTTTTATTTAGAGTTCGCATTTACCAAATGCGAACTCTGTTTATTAATTTTTTTTAATTTAGAGTTCGCGTTTGGTAAATGCGAACTCTCTTATCATACAATATACATATACGGATTTAAAAAAATAAAATAAAATTAGAAGTCGCATTTGCCAATTGCGAACTCTGTTTATTAATTTTTTTAATTTAGAGTTCGTGTTTGCCAAATGCGAACTCTCTTATCATACGTACAATATACGCTGACATACACTGATATACGGATTTTTTTTTTAAAAAAATTAGAAGTCGCATTTGCCAAATGCGAACTCCATAGTTTAGGAACTATATTTTAAAGGAGCATAAAACATGAATATTTTTTGAAAACCAGCACAATTTGGGAAACTCCTCAAGTATATTTAATATCTGTTAATATGTGTAGTGTACGAAAATGTGTGTAACATATATATCTAGTGTGTAAAAATATCTGTAAGAGTAATGATACTCAAAGTGAACTTCTAAAGTGAAATCTTATAGTGACTGACTTGTTATATATAAAAAGATAAAATTATCCACTATGTACAAAAAGACATAATCATGTACCACCTTATAAAAAATTGACATGTATACAATCACTTATCCCTTAGGGTTCATTTATCATTTGGTTAGGGTATTAGTTTCATTTTAAAAATATGAGATAACTAACTAAAATGACATGTGTAATTTGTTTTATAAAGTATTACATAAAGTGGTACAGCAGACCCAATTTTATCTTTTTTATACATGCCACATTAGTCACTATGACATTTCACTATAGAATTTCACTCTGTCTATCATTACTCATCTATAAATATGTGCACTATGTGGAAATGTATGTAATATGTATAAATATGTTTAGTATGTAAAAATACATGTAACATATGTAAAATATATGTAGTGTGCAAAAATTTATGTACTATATGTAATTATGTATGAAAAGGAAAAACAATCATATTAATTATGTTATATTAAAAAATATTTATAATTTTATATTTGACTATGCTCTCAAATTAAGTATTAAATCGTATTTTATTGTTTAAAACTCTATCATGATTTTGTCTATATTTTCATATGGTTTAAAGTTTATTAGGATAATCCTGATAAATCCTTTGAGAGACACTAATCATTGAATATCAAATAAGCCTTTTTTTTGTTGTTTCACCGTAATAATAACATACACTCACTTATATGATAAATCTCTTAATACCCCTATGATTGGGTTTAAGATTATAGTTTCTTTATTGATTTTATCACCAAAATCAAATCTACAATTATAATGCCCTAACATAGATGTGAGTGAACCTTACTACATGATTTTAATCTTGACTTTGTCTTATCGTGTTTATCATAAAATTAAATTTATAATTATTAAATCCTAACCTAAATATAAGTGGACCCGACGACATGATTTTAATTTTAATTTTAGTAAAACGATGTCGTTTTGAGTATTGGACAATAAGTGAGGTATATTGAATAATACTTTAGGAAGAACAATGGAGAATGAAGTAACTGTTACACAAATGGAAAGTATTCAAATTGTGCAAGTGGTGCACTGTCCTTAGACTTTTATTTGCTCACTTTTTGTGTAATAATTCTGAGCAAACAATTCTGTAAGATAAGATGAAGAAAATAGAAGAACGTATTGCACTATACAATCTTCTAACACTTAAGACAAAATAAAAATGTTTGTAAGAATTTGTCTATTCTTAAAATAAAATTCTGCAGTAACTTTATCCTTTGATGACTCTTATATTTGACTTATCCTTTGATGGAGAATTACTTGTATAGTTACTATTGGATGAAACTTCCAATAACTTCCAATAGATAAGAACAATTGGTCTGAAATTAGACATATCAGATAATTGCAACCTTCAGTTTGGAAATGTCTCAATAGTTGTATAAACAGAAATTCGTATTTATGAATTTTTCTACCCAGCTTTGCAACGTTAATTTCCAACGTCGTGACATTGAATTTGATCAATATTCAATTCGTAAAACAGATTCCTTCGTTGCAGTGTAAAAATTTTCTCCGATTTTCTCCGTAGCGATGCAGGCTTAACGCCGCAACGTTAAATAGGAACTTTGCGACGTTCATAAAAACTCAATTTTCTTAGAACACACCAATGTCACAACGTTCACAACCAACGTCGCGACGTTCATGAATTTTCCTATTTTACAAAAATTGTCTTTAAATATTGAAAATCTCCAACAATCCCCCGTCATTTTCAATATTTTGGAAAAAGGTAACTAGAGTCACAGACAATTCTTGATAATCTATGAATAATGGTGTCTTTCGATTGAACCACTATTTAAGTACAAGAATCAATAACTAACCATATATGTGATTAGCCACTTTAACTTATACACATAGATTCAACACTTCTAAATGTCATTGATAATGCAAGGTCTTTTGCACATATCCTTTCATGAGTGTTTACAAAGTTAAGTCCATTAAACTTCGTAGACACCATAGATCTTACACTTATATAGGCAAACTATTGATGCCTACACCATTTTTGGCATTTCCAAGACTTGTTAAGAGCGTTTGTTCAACCTACTTTTCAATTGATGGATAACACAATATTACTTCTCTTTGGGACGATATAATGTAATGTTCAAATAACTATAATAGTGTACTCTCACTCATTAAATCTAAGATTAGACGTCGTGACTAGCGTTAGATTGAGGTTTCCACTATTAGTGACTTTATTGAATGGACTTTAACCCCATCCTTTTAGATGTGTTTAGGACCATATCTCTACTCAACCCTTTTGTCAAAGGATCAGCTAAATTACCTTTAGATGACACAAAATCTAAAGCAATCACTTCACTTGTGATCAAGCGTTTCACCATACTATGTCTTAGACCAATATGTCTAGACTTACTATTGTATACTTGAGTATATGCTTTAGCTGGTATAGATACACAATCATAGTGAATTAGGATCGGTGGAACTAGTTTTTGCTACATAGGAACTTCAATAAGTAGATTTCTAAGCCACTCAGCTTCTTTGCTAGTTAAGGCTAGAGCTACAAACTCAGATGCTATCATGGAATCAGTTATGCAAGTTTGTTTCCCCAAGAAACTGTACCTCCACCTAACAAGAATATCCAACCACTCATAGATGAATGATCGTCTTTGTTGATTATCCAACTAGCATCAGAATATCCTTCTAACACTGAAGGATATCCACTATAGCAAATGCCATAGTCTTTAGTTTGTTTAAGATACCTCAATACCCTAGTTATGCCCATCTAATGATGTTTACCCTGATTACTAGTATACCTACTCAAAACTCCCACAACATAGGCTATATCAGGTCTTGTGCATGTCATGGCATACATCAAATGTCCAATCACTTGAGCATACTCTGATTGAGATATTGTATCACCCACATTTTTGACAAAATCAATTTTAGGGTCCAATGAAGTTAAGGCAGGTTTACAATCAATATGATTGAACCTTTTAAAGATTTTCTCAATATAATGAGATTGAAAAACAAGATTGAATCTTGTTCTCTTTTAATCCTTATTCCAATAATGATATCTGCCTCTCCCATGTCTTTCATTTTAAACTTTGCTTGAAAGTAATTATTTGGTTTTAATAACTTGTTCCAAGTTAGTTCCAAAGATTAATATGTCATCCATATAGAGACATATTATCACTTCTTGACCATTATCATACTTTATATGCATTTATCAAATTCATTTATTAAAATCCACTAGCAAGTATAACTTGATCAAACTTTTGGTGCCTATTTTAGTCCATAAAAAGACTTAAACAAGTTTACACACCTTACTTTCTTGCCCCTGTATAACAAACCCTTCAGACTATTTCATGTACACTTCTTCACCAAAATCACCATTCAAGAATGTTGTTTTAATATCCATTTGGTAAATTATCCATTTTTGGATTGAAGTAATTGCAAGTAGTAACCGAATAATAGTTATTCTAGTTACCGGTGAATAGGTATCAAAGTACTTTTGAGTAAAGCCCTTAGTTAAGAACATTGTTTTGAATTTTTCAATGGTTCCATTTGTGAGACCCCAAAATTTTTTTAACATATTAATAACCTTGATTATTATTAGGCAAGATTGTGTCAACATAATATTAAACTAAAGACACTATAGTTGATAAGCATTTAAATTTCACAATTTAGCACTCAAGCCAATTATTAATTTTAGGGATTTAATTTCTAATTTTACAAAATTGTGAGGGAATTACTTGCATTATTTTGTACCATATTTGGAGTTAGTTAATTTCTATCTAAAATATAAGGACTAAGGTGTAAATTGAAAAGAAAAAAAAAGGAAAATGGTGGCATTGCCACCTAGTTACCCAATGTGTACACTATTAAGGCTACTTTAATGTTAAAAAAAATAGCTTAAGGAAAGCTTCTAAGAGTTGGCTTTAAGAACAGAATGGGAAAAAAAGGAAGAAAAGGAAAGAAGAAGAGGAAAGAAGAGGGGAGAAGAAGAAAAGGAAAAGAAGAGGAAGGGTTCAGGGAGACATCGTAAATCAGGTGAAGAAGAAGGAGGAGGAGGAGGAGGAGGAGGAGGAGAAAAATCTTGGCAATTTCACTTTGGCTAACTCAAGAAAACTGTGGAAAATTTTAAAACAGTGGGTGTGCTTTAGTTTTCAAAAACTTTGGTTGAATTTGTATGCGAACTTAATATTTCTTGTAAAGTTTAATTGATGAACTGTTGAAGTTCTTGTTAGATTCATTAATATATTGCAAAAGAAATTGCTATTTGTGGGTAGAACCGTGTTTTTGAAATCTTTGCTTCAATTAGTGGAAAGGAAAATAATAAAAACATAAATTTGATGTCTTCCAATTGGCTTAATGAATTGATGGCATGTAAGAGTTCTACTGGGTTGCTCTAAACCTTTGTAAAGGTTAAAAGCTTGATGTGATAAACTGTGTGCAAACAACCGTAAGGGAGTTTTGGCATTAAAATGTTAGTTGAGTTATTATAGTGAACTTGATATTCCCTATTGAATTCCACTTGATGAATTGTTTAGGTTCATGTTCGATCAAATCAATATATTATAAAAGATGTTGCTATTTTGTTGGTGAAACTGTTTGAGCATAGTCTTGATATAGAGTTGACTTGGTATAAAAATGCTTGACAAGTTATTTGAAATTGTTTCATGGATTAATTACTTTGTGTTATTGTGTTAAGTTTGATAAAGTTCTTAAAACCTATGGATTGTTCTAGTATGAAACTCATGCTGGAGTGAGAGGTGTTTGTAGTGTTAAAGCTTATATATATATTGTTAAACATAAGCGATTTTTAGTTGAGTATTTAGTCCTCTATATAAATTTAAGGCATCCAAGCTCCAACAATATATGTTGCATACTGTTCTTTTAGGCCTAATTGTCTCTATATTCAAGTAGAGAAACATGGTTATTCATTAAATTCTTGTTCTTAAGATTTTTAGGAATATTGGGTTGGTTGGAATTGATGACTAAACTGTGGGATGAGAAAATTATCTGAAGTAATAATCCCAACTAAGCCAAGCAACTTGACCTTAATCGATTATAGTGTGATTAGTGGCAGCAATAAAATGAAATCATCTTTCCAATAATCTGTACATTTTATTTCTAATGAAAGATGAAAGTTTAGTAAACTTGGGCAATTTGGGAGGTTTTAGAGGATATATAGTGAACTAATAGACAATAAAATATGATACTCACTTGCATGCTATGTAGTTATGGACTTTGTTTCCTCATCTTTCATAGTCAGAATACCTATATGATTAACATCCCACAATGGTCTTGTGAACATATGTTTACTTTAGGTAACTCTAAGTCTAATCATTATCATTTTCAATATTTGAATTTATCACTCTTTGGACATGAAATATATATATATATATATATATATATATAATATTGAGTACCTATAATACCAAGTTAGGATGACTAAGATTTTATTTATAATATCATTTTGATAACTAAGCCTCTCCCTTACTTACGTGCACGATTTTAAACTATAAATTGGTCATGGAATTTTTGGTGATTGAACTGATTTATACTTGGAACAGGTTGTGTTGAAAAATTAGTTATGCTCTATGGATTTGGAATCTTATTTGTACCTTTAATCGATTTGTGTAATGCTTGAACGAGGTGTGAGCTGAGGTTCAAAGTATTCATAGTAGAGCTGCATACCTGCTATTTCAAACTGATTTTTGACTCCGTTGTGTGGATAATTTGAAACTGTTTAAAACATAAAAGTTTTAGGATTATAAACCTAGTTTTATATAGTTTAGGTTTCATCCTATTTAGATATTTGGTTACTAAGTTATGGTTATTTGAAGCATCACTGCCAGAAACAGAACTTCAATACAAAAACTTAATGCCTTCAATGATTTTGGTTTGTTTTGTTTTCTACTTTTTAGGCAGAATTCTAAACATTGTATAAAAGAGGATATTCTGAATATTAACCCTAGTTTTATACGGTCTTGGTTTCACATTATTTGGATCTTTGGTTATAAAGTTATGACTTTTTGAATTCAGTATGGTAGAACTGAAATCTGTTACAGGATTTCAGTCCTACATGAAGTTTAAACAGTTTTTAAAGCTATTTGTAGAATGAATTTCGGAATTGATAAAACATAAAAGTTTTAATATTATAAATATAGTTTCATATTCTTTTAGTTTCATTTTAATTGGAGGTATGATCACAATTAAAAAAATAAGAATAAATAAATAAAAATAAGAATTGGGACACAGTTAGAAATAAAATTATTTTAATAATGTACGTAGTTGTCGTTACCCTTAGTCTTGTTTTTTTTGGCTAACGGAACACTTCTGCTTGAACATTCGATTTTGGTCAAATTTTGTAATGTAGAGGCACGATCAGCAGGAATAGTCACTTCGCTGGTGGATGTAGTGCTATTCCGTTATGAAAGTTTTAGATTGTTTGGTTGAGAATTTTTTTCTTTGTCTGTAGCGACGCTTTTGATTCATGCGCTCTTCAAAGGAAACATATTTTCTTTCGAAGCCATCTTTTATATATAATTTGAATAATATTTTCTTTTTGCAACTATCTTTTATATATAATCAGAATAATATTTTCTATTTAGAGCCGTCTTTTATATATAATCTGAATAATTGTTTGTTTAATATACGAACCTAAATATATATTTTTTAAAACTCATAACATAGGTATTTTACATTAATTTAATAATTATATGAATTTTATTACAAAAAATAGAATATTTGAAATTTAGAATTTTATATAACATAGTTTTTTTTGACGTATCGGTATGTTCTTAGTTCTTATAATAAATTAATTTTAGTGTAAAATCCTCGGTAGATAAGACAAAATTTTAAATGTTCTATGTTAATAAAGAACTAGAATACATAAAAATAAAAATTAATATCATTAAGATCTACCCTTCACTAAATATATATATATATATATATATATATATATATTTCAATTTTTATTGGAATAAAAATGACACATAAAATTTATTTTTAAATTTTTAAACTTATCTAAATACTAGTTGATGGAGTGCCACATAAAGTGTGGCAGCCCAGAGGTATATTTTGGGCCTTGGTTGAACGTGTTATGGTGTTGGGCCTTGGTTGAACGTGTATACTATTTTTTAAATATTATCTTAAAATAAGTGGATTAAATATGGATTAGGACATTACAACTTTTCGTAAAAATAATTTGAAATATTTTAGCAGCTCTTTTAGGATAGTATGAGAGCAGTAACTTTGAATCTATGGAAACCTAAGATTCATTATAGGGTCGGAATATGTTACCAACAAATTATTATGCGCGGTTTTGTGTCCGAAAGCTTAGGATATTGGTTTAGGCTCAATTTTGGGTCGATTTACTGACAAAGCTACGACTTGAAATCACCCAAGCTATTATTAATAGCCTCTCTTTTAGACAAAGGTTTGTTTTTAGTTCCCATTTGTTTTTGTTAAGATTTTCTTGGTTTTCTATTAGATTTTTGTAGGGTTTGTGTCTCTAATACATTCTGTTCCAGTTTCTTAATAGATCTTTGGTTGTTAATATTGAATATTTGTATGGATCATGGTTTTTATTTTTATATACTTGTAGTAAAGGTGGTCTCAAATATTGATTGTTTTTTTTGGCAGAGGAGATGATTATCACGAGAACGTCTGGATTTGCAATAACAAAGTAACCGGCGGCAATACATGGGTCATGGTATTTAAATTTAGCGACACCAGCAAATCAACCTTAGGTTTAGGACTTTTTTTAGGGAGGGCCATCGTAATAGTGTTTGTGGAATTGTAGCAGGTTATGACAAGACTAAGGATAATCAGAGTGGGCAGAACAAGAAAAACATAAAATGCAACAGATATAGTGGTAGTAGAATAAAATCATGATGTTCTATGTTCTGTTATATTGCTTTCTATTGACTATATCTGGCTTATAGTGTATGTTAATATTATACCTTCGAATTATTAAGAGGAATTCTAATCATCATAGTTGATATATAAAGAAATCTGCTAAAGTATATTCAAGCCTTGTTTAATAAAATTTAGAAAACATATATGTGATAGTATTTGTTAATATATATAGCTTTTAGTTGTTATAAAGCATATATTGATCAGCTGGAGAGCTTTGGTTTCATATTTTGAAATATATATAGCTGAAAAGTTGTTTGAATTTTAGAATTCGCAATGTTTATTTGGAAACAATTTTAAATAGGAGAACAAAGGCTGATTAGCATGGAATTAACCAGTATAATAGTTGCATGTATTTGGTAATAGGTTTTTTTATGGCCACAAAAATAACATAGGAAGATACAAAAGTTTAGCCTGTATATTGCTCAGAATGGAACAGGTACTATATAAAAGTTAAACAACCATACGTTGAAGTAAAAAAACAGGAAAAAGTTCAAAGCAATAGATAAGCATGTAAGTATTTATTTCCTGCTCTTACCTTGTTTGCTTGCTCTGTCTAAAAGCTGTTCTAAGCCTATCTTTGCTGTGATATTTGCAATAGTAATGCTTAGGTCTGTCTTTTTTTTGGCAGCTATGCTTTTATAGGGTGGAGTTTGTGTAATATCTGTTTCCAAAGCATAGCTTGCTATTTGCTGCTTTCCTAAGCTTGTAGTCTGAATATCTCCAGCTGTGGTACTTTACAAGTTCTGAATTTTTGTGATGTCTTTAGATGACCTTGCTTCTATGCTTTGCAGTGCTTTGGCAGATTTGTCTTCTGTGGGCAGATATGTTATTATATTATACCGTGTAATCATCCTATTCTTGTCATAAAGCTGTTAATCCTTAAGTGAAATAGTAGTTTAAGGCCTTCAAACTTGTCATTAAAAACAGTACAGTCCACCTCTTCATGCTGCATATCGAAATATTTAATCTGTAATTTGTGTTTGCATGATATAAAGTAAATAAATCGCATATAATTATAATGCCGATACTGATCTTCTGTTCCATATCTATTACTTGAGCAATTGTTAATCCAAGTAATAATTCAGCATTTTTTTTATCTATTGATGCTTGCAAATTTGCTGAGCCATCTGATAATTCAACTAGAAATCGTAGCCTGTCAAATATTTGATTAGATATATTTAAATTACATATTAAATTGAATAACTTATATAATTTGTTTTTCTATGCAACTTACTGTGCCTAAGGTGTTGGTGATGTAGCAGCACAATATAGACAAGTGAATTTTATACCAAGTCCTACACCAGTAGCTTTTGAACAATTTGTGCAAATAAGATAGTAAAATTTTTGCCACGGATTATCAGTCCTGACTTCAGCTTTTATCTATCATGATTTGATCTGTAGGTAAGTCAATATTAGTTTCAAGTTTTTAATAGATTTGAACATGTGTTAATATATATATATATATATATATATAGGTACAGTAGTTTAACTATGAACAACATCAAGTATGGGGGTAGGAAAAATTACTGTTTCGGTCAGGCTTAATAATTAGCTTATCTTGCGAACTTGAGTGTCTGAAGGAGTTCTGATAATTTGGTGATGTTTTTCATATAGCTTTTCAACCACAATTCTTTCAACATGTTTTGTGTTTGCCTATAACCTATATAAATAATAGATTAGGTTTTAAAAGTTGTTAAAAAATAGAATATGTATAAATATGCAGATATTTATCCATATTTATAGTTAAGCTCACCATTTTTTGAGCTCCATCGCCTGTAGTAAAGGTCGATCGAATAGGATCATGCTGATTGACCGAGTCCGTATAGAGATTCCTACAATATACCAGAGCTTATCTATTAATGCATTTTTTAAGTGCTAAGCTTTATTTTTAAATAGGTATTACCATAAAATGATATGATTTCTAATCGTGTGCCCAATTTGTTTTGCATTTCATGAACACTGTTAATAATATATGGAGCTTTTATGTGTAAAAAATCTTCCCAAAAAGTTAATATTAATGGTCTGCACCTGCAGGAGAAAAATGATGTAGTTTTAAGATTTGATTTCTATCAAGATATAATATATAAATATATAAAACAATAATGAGTATTACTCTTCATTAATAATGATAAACTCTTGGATAGGTACGCTCATTCCATTTACCGGTACAGTTCTTGATGGAAGAACATGTATTATGGCACATAAAATGTCTATAATAGAATACCAAAGATAGTTACAATTAGTGGGTTAAATAATACAAATGTTCTAAGCCTAAAATAAAACTTTTAAAATTGTCAATTATTATGAATCCAAGAAAAGAAGGGAAGAAAGATACATAACTGATCTTTAGCTTAGGATTGTCCATTTTAGTATCAAAGTTCATAAATTTGGTGAAGCTATAATAATCACCTAATGCCAATTCTTCTGCTTCTCTAGCCTGTCTTATGAAATCACTTTTTTTTAGTATTAGTTGATAACAAGAAGAGCCATAACGCGGAAACGTTCCTCGTATTGGTCTTATCAGTGCATTGCCAATGTAAAATGTCTTGTACAGTTGTAAAACTCTATCAAGGTGATGCACGTCTTCACTGTAGGCAATAGCTTGTATGCTATTCTTCTACAAAAAAAACAATCCCAATTATATAAGTTAGAATAGTGTAAGCTCAAAGATAGTAAGTTTGTACAATTATCTATTAATACATGCATGGCTATTGTTAAAAACAAATCTTTGATATGCAGTTCCTCTTTCTTTCCCAATTTGAATTGGAGTTTTTTCTGTTAAAATTAGGTTTGAAACCCAATCTCTGGTTGCATCTATTAATGCTGAAATGTCAATACACCTACTTTCCATGTTCCTATAAATATATATAAGTACAATTTTTAGTTCAGAACAATGAAAGAATTAAGACAATAGCTTATATTTGAAAATAGGGAAGGATTTTCTTAAGCATAAAGATACTCACCTACCTTATAGAATGGTACCAATCAATATATACCCTGAATTGTGTTTGGTAATCCAAAAAACATATTAATAAATGTAAAAATTTTCTGTCAGAATATAAAAATACTGGACTAATGTTTATAAATTCAATAATCTGTACAAATTTAGGCCAATAATCTTAAATAACACAATATATATGTCCGAAAATAGTTATTAATAAAAATCTTAGATACATAATCTAGCTATTATTTTGGGTAATTGTATCTGTAATAATTGTTGATAACACTTCAGTATATACCTCATTCTTAGTTAGATTGGTGTTGCAATCAACTGTAGTTAAAGGTCGTATCAGAATTTTAACCTGAGCTGCGGTTTTTGCACGTGACAGAGCAATATATAATTGTCCATAAGAAAAAAATAGGCTCTTTAAAGTAGATTCCTACAAAATCTAGAGTCTGGCCTTGTGCCTTGTTAATGTTCATTGCAAAGCATAAACGCACTGAGAATTGCGTTCTTTTGAAAGGTATAGAAGTGAAATCAGATTTTGAACATTCAACCATAATTCGTGGAATAAAAACAAAAGTACCAATATATGAGCCAGTTGAGATTTCAGCCTGAGTAATATTTGGGTTGAATGCTTTGCAAATAAGTTGAGTTCCATTAGATAGGCCCTTACCTGGATTGATGTTACGCAATAGCATAATAGGAGAATTGATTTTCAGAACAAGTTCGTGAAGTGGAAAACCCTGAGGAGTCAATGAATGTAGGAAATCTTGTTAGTCCAGTTGATCTAAAAAATTAACAGCCTCATCGCTGCTATAATAGATAGCTTCTTCGCCCAAGAACTTGGCTATCAGCATGTAGTTCATTTCATGAACAAAATCATTTCTTGTTGTAAGAATGGCCCTGTTAATAACCATCTTTTTATTGCTGCTAAAAAGATTTAGATCAGGAAAAATCGCATCAATAAGAGCATGTAAAGATGTCTCTTCATCAATAAAAGGAATATTCATACTGGTTGGAATTTGAATTTGTCTATCTTCGTTCATTTCTTCAAGGCCATTTCCAATCCGGAGTAAATATTCAAAAAATATAGGATCTGCTTGTACTCTCATATTCTGGAATAATTGCAGCTTTTCAAACTTGCCCCAAAGCGGCGACATAACAATACTTGTATCTATGATATCTTCTTTTGAACCTTTAGGAATTAATGGTAAAGTCTGTCTAAAATCACCACCCAAAACTATAATTTTACCAACAAACAATTGATCAACATCTGTTATATCCCTTAAGACCTCATCAAAATATTCAATGATTGTTCTTTTTATCATTGTAGCTTTATCTCAAATAATCAACTTTGCAACTTTTAATAAATGAGCCAATGTGTTTTGTTTTCTTATATTGCATGATCTATTGATATCTTCATCAATTGCAATCTTAAATCTTGAATGTGCTGTTTTTCCTCCTGGAAGAATCGAGGCTGCTACTCCTGAACTGGCTGTGGCAAGTGCTATATCACCATTTGATCTAATAGTCGTGAGCAAACACTTATAAAGAAATGTCTTACCTGTTTCTGCAGGGCCATCTATAAAAAAAAGCCTTTGGTAAACCTTGATTTATGTGGAAGATGATCATATCATAAGTCTTTTTTTGTTCCTCATTTAATTAATGTATTGCTTGTAACTCTTCCACTGAAACAATAATATTGGTCTCTGCTTCCAATTCTTTCTTCAGATTATCAATTTGTTGTAATTCTCTTGGATCTTCAATAAAATCAAAATCTTGTAATGCTCTGTTCATAGAATATAAGCAGATATCTATTGCATGTAATGTCTTTTTCCTTACCAAGCTTTGGCTGGCTACTTTGTCTCCAGCAAAATCTTCTGAAAGATATTCTTCAAAATCTATCCATAGTTGTTTGGCATTTTAGGGTTCGAATAAACAAGAAGTGCTGCAAATAATTGCCTTAGAGCAGCTGGCATCATATAGCTGATCCCTTCTTGCATACAAAGATATGCAATGTTATTATCTTGAAGCAAACCCAATAATTGAATAGCTTTCTTATATGTATTTGTAGTTTGACCATTGACTGTTCTTAAATTTGTAAACGAAGTCACCCCACGTCGATGTAACAAAAGTAATCTCAAATAATACTTTTCACCTTGTGATGGGTGTATACTATGTATTCTTCCAATAACATTTCTTTGTTTACGATGCTGCCATTCTTTTGACTGCCCATTCCAAACAAAATACTCTGGAAACTCAATATATAAACAATTAAGTTGTTGAGCATATGAATCTGACCTGTTCATGAAAAAAATTGAGTTAGCATAGTTTTTTTACTAGTTAGATTATTGGCAATATTACAAAGAAGTTGTGATGGTCTAAATAAGATACTTTGTTAATCTTCTAAATGAATTGGGAGATTAATTACCACATGATATATTTTCTGCAAATCAAAACCAAATATTCTCCAAATGGCTTCAGGTGCAGAAATCCACCATGCTATTTGAAAGTTTCTTATTTCATCAATTGTTCCATCTGATTGTTCTAATGCTATATTGTAGGAAATTTTATCATGACCTTTATAAATGTATTTTAAAATATATTTAATTGTTCTAATTGTTGAACAAATTTCAACATTCATATGGCAATTAAATTTTGCTAATAAATAAGGATTATAAGGAACTACCCACTGATTATCTAAGTAATGACTTCGTACTTTGACTGAGGCTTGATTATTTCTACGTCGATAAATAGGATACGCATTTCTCCATACATTATTATGTTTGAAAACTTTGTAGGATATTGATACTTAAAACCATAATTGTTTTTCATGCACGGACATGTTGGTCAAGACTGACACAAGGTCCATGCATCATATGCTTTGCAGCTAATGTATGAAGATAAGGCTGCCTTTTCAAATCAGGTAATTCTGCGCTCATAATCCTATCATAAGCTTCAGATGAATAAAGCTTTGATCTAGAATCAAGAATAATTAAAAAGTGAGCATGTGGCAATCCTCTTTTCTGAAACTCAATCACATATGTATATGTAATAACCTTTCCAAAAATATTTTTTTTGAATAGTTCTTTTTTGACAAGTTCAAGCTTGGCTCTAAATATTCTTGCTATTAAATCTGGCCTGTTATGTATTTCATCGAAAGGTAGTTCGTAAGTATGAATTTCAGGCCAACTTGGATTAGCAGTCATTGTAAGAAATATATCTAGTTTTCCATAACGTTGTACTAACTTCATATATCTTTTATGCATGTATCTAGGGCCACCAATAAAAGAAGTTGGTAATATAACTCTTTTGCCAATATCGGCACCTGTATCATGGCCTTTTATAATGCTATTCACTACACCTTTATAAATTTCTGTTCTTAACTGGTTTTGTATATTTGGAGTTTTCAAAAATTCAAGTCTTGATGTTTCTATTTTAATATACATATCAATAATAAATTGTTGTAATAGCCTACCTGTTTGTAGAAAGAATGATGTATCTTCAAGTTTCATTTGTAATCTATAGCAATAATATTCTCGACATGATATATTCTCTTTCTTCCTTTTTTTAGTCAATAACCCTACAAAATGGTTAATGATAAAAAAAATTATAAAACATAGATTACTTAATATATATACTTAAATTTCAGGATGATCAAATGTTTCTAGTTAAATACCTTTCTTTTCAGCCTCTATAGAAATTTCAGCATTTGGAAAGCTTCTGGCATCGAAATCTCTTTCTCTTTTGCATGTTTTAGAAAGGTTTTGTTTGTTTGTTGTTGAGACCAACCTTTTTATTTTAGGGTGCCATCCAGGTTCCCCATTTGTAAAAATCAATTGGTATTGTTTTGGGTCATAACAGCCAAAGTAATGTTTAACAATCTGAGTAGGGTCATGCTTTGAATAAACCTGTATATGTTGAGTTGTATATCCTGCAGCATTCTCTGGCTCAAACCATATTGCTGCAATTTCCGAGACGGTTGGCTTATTAAATATTCGATGATCTAACTTTGGATATGCTTTTAAAATAATCTTATAACTATCTAAGTTATTTAGCTGATGTAGGTTTCTAAAGAATTTAGAGTAAGGGTTTGTTGCTAACAGGCTAGCTATTTTACAAAGTAAAGATGGGCTGAACTTTTTAGAAATAAAAAGACGGTAGTCAAGCTCATGCTCCTGATCAAAAAAATATAACTGTACATTGTTTGGTTTTTGTTGTTCTGTAGGTGTAAGCTGAGATATAAAATGATACAACTGCCCTTGAACCCGGTATGTATAAATACCACTTGTTCGTCTCGCTAGTATTTTATTAGAATGAGCACCTAATGATGTGAAGACAAACATATTATTATAACTCAGAATATTATTTCTAAAATTAGTTGCATCTTCTGAATTCTCAAGATATAACATTCGTAGCTCTTCTGGCATTTCAGTTTGTAATAATCTGATCTCACCTCCAGAACAACAGAATTTCGGAGGCTCTAAATAAATCTTTGTAGCATGACAGAATATACAGGGGGTTGTTTCAGGCAGATCTTGTGACTCCACAGCTATATTTTGTAAGACATCAGTTATACTCCTTGTTATCTAGCATTCTACATTTATTAACAAACAGTATATACATAAAACAGGGTATTAGTATGATAATAAAGCTGTACAGTCACTATTTTTAATGAGCAAAATAGGTAAATACCTTATTTCTCTGAGCATGAAGCATTTATAGTGATATGTGGTTCTTCAGATTGGCTCAGTTGCTTCGAAGATAAAGCATGATCAGTTGAGGTTGCAACTCTCAATAATAGCTGTTGTGTTGTAGCCAGATCCAGCTTGGTTGTAACTTGGTATTTATTAATAGATCGTATTGGAGGTCTTTCTATTTGTTCCTTTTTTTACACTGACGAGCTTCATGTTGTTTATTCCGCCGATCCTCAACAAAATTATATTTTCGTTTGGATGGCATAATCTATGTCTAATCTGCTAGGTTATTTGGTATAAAAAAAGGTTTATAACTCGCTGTTACATAGGTTTTAGCTACCAAAAGCTCTTTTTTTTTTCTAAAAAAGAGATGCGGTAATCTATGCGTTGATGATAAGTTAGTATGTTAGTGAACTAATATAGTTTAGGATTTGAAAACAAGATACTAATTAATAATATCCTTTTAACCACATATATAGATCTATATATAAGCTTAGGCATACGTACAGATGTTGGTAGATATTAATTTATATACTTGTATCAGTGCAATTTAAAATATCATACCTAATTTGTTTATTATATTTGTGCGCAGATATATGTACAGGATAAAGAAATCATGTTGGTAGAGAGTTTTGTAGGTTTTACTGCAGTTTATAAGTTGAATATCAGATAAGCCATATCTTTAATTCATAAGCATAAACAAAGGCTTATAAGATGCAATAGGAAATTATATAGAATTAGCACATATTATAAATATATATACATTTATGTAAATGAGATTAGAAGCTAAACAAATAAATAGCTTACAAAAGAAAGGCGCAGTTGAAGAAGTATACACCGTAAAGAATAGGATAGTTTGCAACCTGTAGTGTTTTGAAAATGAAGACACTCAAAACCAGCAAGCAACTAAAAGTTTTTAATTTTTTGTGTGGTAAGCTACAGATTTTAGTCTCAAGATTGGTTTTATAAATATCATCACTGAAAATGGACAGGTGTATCGTTTTAAACACAGCAACTATAATATTATAAAGTTTGATATAAATCTAGAAATGACTCCTTACAGACTAAAAAAGACAAAATGGAATGATTGTATGTTATAATCTCATGCTATACAAATTTATTAGGTAAAATAAAATCTTGGTTTTTGTACACCATTTAATATTGAAAAAATCTTTGTATGTAATTATAAATTAATAATATGACAAAGCTCTTAATGATTTTAGTAAAATCAACTAATCTTCATGCCCACAGATTTGTAGTAATTAATTAATAATTTTTTTCAGCTGTTGGGCCATTTAATAATAATCATGTCTGTTTGTCAGAATAAAACAGTCAATATGTGGGGAATCTATTTTTGGCAGGATATATTTTGACCTGTAATGATTGAACACATTCAATTCAAACTTAATACATTTTCTGCACAATTTTTTGGCAAAGAACAAATGTATCAAGTATCGCAGCCTGATGTATAATTTAACATTGCAGAGTCTGTAATTGATTAGAGGTATCCAAGATGAAAAATATAATTATTTGTAACACCAATAATTCATACAACCAAAAAACTATATCTAAAGGAGCTCAATTTCGAACACCGCTAAGCTTAGGAATTGTAAATAATTGACTTATGGAAAAAAAGTATTAGAAGGTTATGGCATATCAAATTGCAAGGCTAAAAAATAGAAAGGACCAATGTTCTTAAATAGGTTTTTTTGCCTTGTATATTTTGATAATTTTTAGCCATTTTCCAGACTTAAGTTCGTGAGAAGACAATGATTATCCATTTTCTAGCCTTAAGTTTGTAAGAAGACCATCATTAACCCGTACAATATGGCAGCATTAAACACCATAGCTCGGAGGCGTCTCGATTAAACCATATCTGTTAGTTTAGGAAGTAGCTCGGTATTTTAACAATATAGCACCCCTAAAAATATTGGCATTTTTTGAACCTGAACACAAATATTATAATAAGCTAATAAATTAATTCTAAGTACATATCCACTGTCATTTCAAAAGTTTATCAGAGTAATAGTAGATATAAAACAAATATTGGATATTAGAAACAATTGGAGGCTTAAATAGCATAGAAATAACATAACATATGATTTTCAATATTTTGAAAACTATCACTACTCTAATTAATCTAAATTTAAACAATTTATAAATATAAATTGAAGTGTCAAATTACAAACCCAATACAAATCAAAACATGATACTAAAAAAGTAACAGGACTATTAAGTTTCTGAGAGCATGGGCAGTGTTTTTGGGACAAATATAGGACTACCTCAACTCAAATATTTGACCCATGAAACAGTAGGAACATGTAATAGGCAACAGTCATTTTCACAGAGATCTTCCATAATTCTTAGGTTTATATATATATATATATATATTTATATCTATATGGAGCAAGAACAAATTAATAAATCCATCTTATAATTAGATAAACAAATAATAATTTATGCTACAAACTTCCCTATTTAAATTTCTTACAACCAAGGCTATAAGCATATCAAACATATCTAGCAAAATTATACACAAAGCTTAGGGAACAAAATTAAGCCACTATTAATAATTATATGGGGAAATCATAAAAGTTAATTAGCAAATAGTCAAATCATAGGGATTTATAATCCTCCATTAGGAAAAAGCCATCAAAATATCCACCCAAGCAACTAAGAAGGGCTAAAATCCGAACTATTTCTACAAAGCGTTAAGCCAAAAGGTACAACCACAAAAATCTAAAGAGATTCATAATCATCTTCTGCAGGCACCTTGACCGATTTCCTCTTCTGACCTAAGGCCTGATTAGCATGCATAACGGTCACCTTAGAAATCGCACTTTCTGGAATCTGAATTTCTCGAGGCCTGAAAATCTCAACATCTATAGTAACACTTTTAGACTCAGAAGTATCGAGATAGAATGAATAAACATCATCCTCTTGGAGATCATTATCAAGCGCAAATTTTTTCCACCCTCCAGTCAATGCATAACCAGTGCCTTTTCTATAAAACCTCACGTCCCAGCTTTCCCCTTTCATCCGAAGTATGATATCCTGGCTATGAACTGGCAAATATTGTTTTGCCCATTTAGTAGCCAATGTCTGCAGCACAGCTATCAACCCAAAAATAGCACAAATTATTTGAGGAGTAAACATATTAAGACCTTTGGTAACTTCCTAAAATCTAAAACCATTATAAGTAAATTAGGCATCTTTAAAAATGGCATAATTCGAAAATATTACCATTGAGAAACCATGGCTAATATACGACTACCGTATTGTGTAAACAGACCAAATTCCTCTCGCAGATGCATATGCAAGCTGAAGAGCTTTCTGCTTCTAAAGTTCTGTGACCAAAGCCTCCTTATGAAATTGCTTGGACTTAACCGAAACACCATCGGAAGGTGACGACATTGGTTCTTCTAAATAAATGAACCAAAACAAGATGAGGCTCTGAATGAAGCATAGGCATTTACATGTGTAATACAGAAATGCATTAGTAAATTCACTACTAAGAATAGCAAAATAATAGCATAGTTGTAGTTTGAACAACGTCACCTGGGCACTGTTTCGAACTCTTAACATGATCTGAAAAACAAAAACATTCAGTTTCCTTAATAATTGTCTTTTCACTTGAAAGCCCATAAATCTTGATGGAATGCGATTTGAGAGGCTCTACAGTATTTCATTAGAATCATGCATGTGGGCGTAAACAAATAATTTCAAAACTGGGAAAAGGCATTTATGTAATCCAACAAGGCCCGCAAATTACCTAATACTTCAGATACTATATCAATTTGTTGTGAAAAATCCTGATCAAGCATGCCAGGGATCCTCACAGCTAGGAAACAACAAAATAAAGCAATCTTAAAATTGAATAGTACAACAGTTTATAGTATAAGATAAACTAAATTAAGCCAATACAAGCATACAGCATGGAGGGGAAACAATAGGTTTGCACTTGAACAATGGCAAATTACCAGTTTCCTTCAGCTTCTTATTGCCACGGCCCAAACAGCTTCGTTGCTGGCCAACAGCTCCAACACATGCTTCCCTTCAAGCTTCTTAAGCCTCGAATATTCCGAAGCACAAATCACCAGTTCATCAGCAGATGGCATAAGGTGTTCAGAACTGCTAGATTGTCCACCTATATTTTCCTCATCATCAATATTCAACCTATCCAGAAAATATAAGCTAACCCTTTCACACGATGTTTGATTTTCAAAAATAAAAATATCAAGCCACATCTGTCCAATATAAGTGAAAACGAGCATATCATTCTCCTGCAAAGAATGAGCACGAACAAATATTTTCCACCCATGATCCAAATAATATGCATTGGATCGCCTAGTCAATCCAAATTCCCATATAATTTTGCTTGGATCTTGCACTTTAACAACCGCATCAAAACTACTACTGAGGCTACCGACGAATTTTTGAGCAAGAAGCTTGAAAAAACAGAAGCAAAATATATATCCGTTATCAGGTTTAAATAGTAAGCATAAGACATAAGTAAGGCCTGGGAAGGGTGCAAAACTTTGAAACAATAAGAACGCATACTTACCAATCGATGCTGATATTCAGATTTGAATATCTTCATAAATTTCTAGTTCTTTAAATGAGTCCAATACGTCTTCTCTTGACAACGCTGAGATTCGGTCAGCATCTTCGGCATTATTTAGCACTGTAAAATAAAAGCAATTAAATACAAAACCCCTAACGGGGCGCAGGGAAAAGGCTATATGTTTGGACAAAAAAAAACATAAAATTCAGGATGACACTAAAACCACTCTCAAACAAAAGCTTAACCAGTTTAATACACAAACCTCTAAAATCGGCAATTTTATAAAACATAGAAAACACAATCCTATACCCATAGCATTAGGTGACAAAAGTTGAAGAAGTAATTTTTAATAAGCAGAAAACATTGGCCTTCAACAAATCACAGCAAGTGAAACAGCATGCCAAAAACAGAGATCATTTTTACAAAACAATAGGGGCCTCCCCAGGCAAGCATAAAAGCACATAACAACAGTATAAAAATTTGCAAGCATACCAAAAGGCCAATCCCAAAACCTCTCCCAGGAAGGCCCTCCATTTGTTAAAAAAAAAACCAAGTATAGGCAACAAACTCCACATCACTGGCGCGGCTTTCCCCTCAAGCCAATAACGCCTCAAGGGCAGACACTGAGATCATATCGTCCGACAATAAAACAAAATCGTGACCACTGGCACGCCCAAACCCTATTCGAGATTTCCAATTTGACAGACAAATGCATATTTAGAGCTAAAAAATGAAGCTTAAGCGAGGTGGGATCCTAATCGACCAAACAAAAACACAATCAGAAGCACACAAATATACCAAAGAACAGCAATACAACAGGCAAAAAATTGAACAACAAAGCAAAGGAACGACAGAGATAGAAAACCCAAAAGGACAACAGCAAAGCAAAAGGCAAACCACAACGTAGGAAACGGGAAAAACCAATATTTATATATGCAATAATCTATTCCCTCACAGGCCTAAACTCGTCCCAAGAAGTCCTTCTATTCATAAAAAAATAGCTAGTTTTCCCTAAAACTAATAGCGACACATAGCCGTTGACAAAAAACATACCGCTTGACAATCAAAGCAAACTGTAGGCACAGCTACAGGTAAACCCTAATCCCTACTCCCCATCTAAGAGGCAAATCTGTGTTTATAAATAAAAAACAAAGGCTAAGGCAAATAAAAGCCTCAGCGACGAAACAAAAGCACAACCATAAGCAGACAAATAGAGAAAAGCAGTGAAAGAGGGCCAAAAATATACAAGAAACCGAAGAAGCGACAGGGACGGCAAGAACAGAAGGGCAAAAGCAAAGAGATCGAGAGAAAATGACTCAAGCAAATAAAAAAGCAAATATTTATATGTGGAACAATCTAACCCTAAGACACAGCCGGTTAAAAAAAAGGCAAAAGCACACCAAAGGGCACAAAAAGGGTACCTAACTAAATAACGGCCCTACCAGAGGCATAGACACACAAAGAAGCAAAACCGGGAGGCAACCTATAGCTGATACCGCACCATAAGGGCACAAACTGTCCAAAAGTCGCGCTTTATAAGTACTAGTTTTGGGCAAACCGCACCAGGTGCGGTAGTCCAGGGCTTAGTTTCTTAGAATAGGATTTTTTGGATTTTTTATTGGGATAATTTAACTTTATAATTTTAATATTAATTATTATAATTAACTATATTTTGAAAATATTATCGAAATAGGTAATTTTAATTTGGTTTTAAATCGTTTGAGAACATATGCACACATACATAATATATATAAGTTTATATTGAATATAAATACTTGCTAAAACATATAAATACTTTAAAAAATTCATGTAAACATATATTTAATATCAATATGTATAATTAATCTAAACATAACCGTATATGCCATGTCTTTGATATATGTTTCATTAGTTTAAAATCTATGCATACCCCTAACTTATACTTATTTTTTACCTAATAATTTTTTTTAATTTTTTAATTATTCATAATTCTCTTCATTTCAGAACTCTATATCTTAATTTAATTTGAATTATTATTCTAATTTTAATATTATATTATACTATTTAAATTTTAATTATTAGATCAGTTTATTCTTTCAATTCTTTTATTCTTTTAATATCTTTATAAATAAAAATTACATTTACATATGATAAGTTGGTTTTATACCAACTATTTTGTGCTATATCTCTTAGCTTTTGTCTTGTGTTTTATGCAAATGTGTGGTGATTTAGGCTGTTTTGTGCATATATGTGGTTTGCTACTTGGTAATGTTTAAATGGGGCAAAAAGGGTAAAAATGATGGTGAATAAAGTGATGTGTGTCTAGGTTGAAAATGAAGAAACTTAAAGGGCTTGGTTCGGCTAAATTAGGGTTTTGGCAGCTTGGTGGGGCAACTTGTTTTGAGTGTAATTCTTTCAATTCTAATCCAAAAATGGAGATCTTGGTGGCTATGGAAAGCTCTGTTTGTGTACTTCAATTGTCATGTTTTAACCTTCTCCAAATTCTGTATGAAATCATGAGAAACCGATTGAGCTTGGATTAGGGTTTTGTCTTTCTACCACAGTTTGGTAAAATGGGTATATCTTTGGCTACAGGTATCCAATGATGTTAAATCTTAAACCATTGGAAAGATTAGAGGGAGATCTAGAACTTCTATGTTTACCACCAAATCTAATTCCGGGGCTAAGGCACATTAATTTGGCATAGAAGTAGAGCATTATGTTAAAAATGGACACTTAGCCATATAGTTGTTCTCATAATTGCACTCACCTCACACTTCATGTTTGTATGGTACCTTCACTCACATACACTCACTCACTCCACACACACATTGCTGCACATAAGCATGCACTCAACTCAAGTACACACAATCACACTAGGTGGCGAGATCATCTTGCCGCAACACACACAATCACGCACGTTGGGCGGCGAGGTGCAACACACACGGGCACACATCATGCGACGAGATGAGCTCATCGCATGAGTCATGCACACTTTGCCGCACAAATGTGTGCGGCGAAGTCACCTCGCCACTCACACAAGTCTCACTTTTTCTCATGCATTATATATACACTTGAACATTAATCATTTTGGCTACTTCCATGTTGGTTCATGGTGTTCTTGCATGCTCACTCTCATTCTACCATATTGTCATTCACGCTCTGTACATAAGTTGCTCAAGATTGATGTTCTCTTGCTTTTCTTATTATGAATTCATGAACTGTTGTGTTATTCCATTATTTGCAAGATCATGCACCCATTCTCCATTCAATGTTTGATAAAGTTCTTGAACATCATGTTTTCCATTCGGGTGAAGAATGCATCATTTAGTTGCTATGGCATTCATCAATTTCCAATTTCACTTTGCTTCATCATTTTTCATTTCCATTCGGTTTTTACACAACACTTTTAGTCACACTTAGTTCACAACATTTTTACACACACTTCACTCTTCATTGCATTTCATTGGTCATTCTTGCAAACACTCACCTTCACTCTATTTCACTCACACTTACCTTCACTCCACAACACTCACAACACATTACTCATTTGCACACTACAAACCTCACAACACTCGCACACATGCACCAAAGTGGCGAGACCTCTCTAAGAGATCTTGCCAACTTAGAAGTTTTCATGGCGAGACCTCTTAGAGAGGTCTCGCCGTTTTACGAGTTGTATGGCGAGACATCTCTAAGAGGTCTCACCGTTTTGAGAATTTATATGGCGAGACCTCTTAGAGAGGTCTCGCCATGAAAAGTGGTTAAAGTGGCGAGACCTCTTAGAGAGGTCTCGCCATATTAATAAGAAGTGTGGGTTTTTTGTGATGAAAAATGGCAAAGTACTTAGGAGTTTTGTTTTTTGGTGTGTGCAGGTGGTGAAGGCGTGAGGGTAATGGCTCGAGGGCGCAAGGAAGCGGATGAAGGCGCGGGATTCGAGGCTCAAAGGCGTGAATGGAGGCTTTGACCGAGTGTCGTTTTTGTTTTCTTTTGTTTTCTTTTCTTTGATTTTCATTTTATGTTATGGCATTACGGTAACAATGTAGTCATTTTACGTTTGTGTATTATTTACGACTTTTGTAACCTCTATATATAGAGGATATAGTTAGTAGAGGGAGAAACAAATTCGGGAAATTCATATTCTAGTTTCTAAACAGACTTTGGGTTTTGAGAGCGGGAAATTTTCTCTCGAGATTTACTTTCTCTCTCTACTTTCTCTCTCTAATATTTTAGCTCTGTTTTTGATTCCGATCGAGAATTTGTTCCGAACATTGTAATTCGCTACTCAATTAAAGAGGAATTCACGGTTTTGTTGTGAATTGGAAGCAATTGAAGCTTATCATTTGGTAAATTCTTCCCAATTAATGAATATGATTTGCTCAGTGTTATCTATTGACGATCGTAAACTGAAAATGGAACTTTGTGGCTAAATTTGCTATGTTCTAGGGTTTTGATCTGGATGAATTGTAATTAGACTATGTAATGCCTTTCATTGACATAGATCATTAAGAATGAACTCATACTGGGAAATATTGCTTAATACTTGTTAAGTTTCACTCATTTGAGCTTTTGTTGAATTAATTATGCTTTGATTGTGGTTGTCATGCTAGGTTGGGGTTTAATTCATCAATAGAAGTAGAAATGTTTGAAACGAGAACACACAGTATGGTAAATGAGTTTTTTCACTCGTATTAATTGATCATGAACTGAGATGCGATCGTCATGCCGGTGGAAGTTCATTGAAACCTAAGAATTGAGTGAGAAGAGATTTCTCGAGCTTTACGATCACAAACGAACCTAGGTTAGGCCTCGCCAAGAGAAAACCTTAGATTTTACATGCTATAGTAGTGAATCCTGAGAAGTTGAGACTCTGCGGGTTACAACCTTCACTCTAGGCATCGCCATGGGAAAGAGAGAAGTCAGGGAGTGTAGAATATGATGTGGTTGCCATGCTGATCATAGTCTAGGTTCTCAGGCAGTTGGTTCTCCTCTTTGTTTTCCAGTGTATGTCAATTGTCTTGCATTTAAGTAGTCTAATTGCACATTTATCCGGTGTAAACCTAGGACATCTTACTAAGACTTGATACCACATTTCTGTGTATTTTTCTTAATTGTTCTTTGTTCTAGTGTGTGTTTGTGCTTGTTTCTTTTGTTTCTTGTTACTGTTCTTGTAGGTTACATCATTTCTCGTTCTCTGTTGTTTAGTTAGCATTAATTTTTGATATTAGAACAATTATCTGAATTCTTGAAACCAAATTCCTTCCCTGTGGATACGATCCCTACTGCCACTACTACAGTAGTTTCTAGGGTTAAATTGAAGAGTACGCGACACACCTTTTCAATTTTTGGCGCTGTTGTCGGGGAAGGCACAGTTTCTAGAATTTGATTAAGTGTTTCTTGCATTTCATCATTTAATTTTGTGTTGTTCTATTTTGTTTGTTTACTCTGTTCTTGCTTTTTATATTTTGTTCTGTTTCTTTGTTATTGTTGTCGCTTGTGGTTTTTGTTTTGTTGTCTGTTGTTTACATTTCGAGTTTTTGTTTTTGTATTCTGAAATATTTCTGTTATACTTCACTCTTGGTGTTGTTGTATGTCCAGGCTACGATCTTCTGGAGATACTGAGTTTGCACTAGACCTTGAACTACTGAAGACTTAAAGAGTTCAAGCCAAGCAAAGAGACATGGCTAATCCTGGAGTGAGAGCACCGCGTTTTGGAGATCATTATGCTGTGAATTTTGACAATGGATTTGGACAGCAGGACATAGATGTTGAAAGTTACCACATCCCTACTCAGATTGTATCAATGATTACTCAAGGTCAATTTTTCCAAGGATTAGACAATGAAGACCCTAATGATCATCTGGACTGGTTCTTAGGTTTGTGTAGCACGTTCAAACTTCCAAGGGTGGAGAGAAGTGAAGTGCACAGAATCCTTTTTCCTCTTTCCTTGAGAGGTAAAGCAAAACATTGGTTTAAAACCATTGGGGGAGCAGATGCAACAATTTCTTTTGAGGAACTTCAGAAGAAATTCTTGGCAAAATATTTTCCACCAGCTAAGCTTGAGAAGAGGAGAATGGAGATCATGAATTTTCAACAGCAAGATAGTGAATCATTCAGAGAAGTATGGGAACGTTTTAATGATCTAATCCGTCAATGTCCCAATCATGACCTTGGTGAAATCAGAGAATTGAATACGTTTTTCAAAGGTCTCACACCTGAGTCTTCCATGATGGTAAAAGCTTGTGCCAATGGTGCATTAAAGGATAAGAGTGTGCCGGAGGTTCGAGAGTTGTTTAGCCAGATTACTGAGGATGAGTATCTCTTCCCTGAGACCCGTAAACCTCATGGTAGAAGAAAACGAGGAGTTCTAGATCTTGATGAGGAAACTTCATTGAGTGCCAAGTTTGAAGCCCTTGCCAAGCAAGTGCAAACTTTGAAAGCTGCTCAGACCAAAGCTCCAGTTCTTTCTTGTGGTCTGTGCAAAGGTGAACATCACACTGATGAGTGTGCTATCACAACTGAGTCGTTACAATATGTGAGTAATTACAACAATAAACCTCAGTACGGTGGAAATTTTGGAAGAAGCATGTACTGATGAATTGAACGAAAATATTGTGAGTAAGCTTCCAACTAATGAAATGAATGCATCCACTGAGGTGAGAAGCAATGAAAGTTTTTGCAGGAACGAAAAGCTCATGCCATCTATCTTGGTTCCTTTAAAGATGGAGTTGAAACCTTTGCCTCCATACCTCAAGTATGCTTTTCTAGGAGAGAATGAAACATTACCTATTGTGATCTCTTCTAAACTTGAAGTTTGGCAAGAGGAGAAATTGCTGGGAGTATTAAGGCATTACAAATTGGCTCTAGGATGGACCATTGCAGATATAAAGGACATAAGTCCTAGCTTGTGCATGCATAAGATTCTTTTGAAGGATAATTCAGTACCAATGAGAGATAGACAAAGGAGATTGAATCCTCAAATGATGGAAGTTGTCAAGAAAGAAGTTATCAAATTGCTTGATTTTGGAATGATCTTTCCCATCTCAGACAGTGAGTGGGTGAGTCCTGTTCAATGTGTTCCGAAAAAAAGAGGAGTTACAGTTGTGAAAAATGATGCAAACGAACTTCTTGCAACAAGAGTGGTTAGTGCCTGGAGAGTTTGTATGAACTACAGAAAGCTTAACAAGGCTACAAGGAAGGATCATTTTCCACTTCCCTTTTTGGAGCAGTTGTTGGACCGAATTGCTGGCTACTTGTTCTACTGCTTCTTGGATGGTTATTCTGGCTATAATCAAATTGCAATTGATCCCAAGGACCAAGACAAGACAACTTTCACCTATCCCTTTGGCACATTTGCTTACAAAATATGCCATTTGGCTTGTGCAACGCTCCCGCAACTTTCTAGAGATGTATGATGGCAATCTTTTATGACATTGTTGAGTCGATAATTGAAATTTTCATGGATGACTTCTCAGTTTTTGGGATGACATTAGATGGTTGCTTGGAGAACTTAGCTAAAGTGTTAAAGAGATGTGAAGAGACAAATCTTGTGTTAAATTGGGAAAAATGTCAGTTTATGGTCCAAGAAGGAATTGTGTTGGGGCATAAGATTTCTCATGCTGGGATTGAGGTTGACAGAGCTAAAATTGATGTCATTGCTAAACTTCCTTTTCCAACTAACATTAAAGGCATAAGAAGTTTTTTTTGGGCATGTTGACTTCTATAGACGTTTCATCAAAGATTTCTCTAAAATTGCTAGACCATTGTGTAGCCTATTGGAGAAGGATGTTAAATTTGAATTTGGCACTGAATGCATTGAAGCATTTGAGACGTTGAAAGCTAAATTGGTGGAAGCTCCTGTGATAGTTACTCCTTATTGGGGTGAGCCCTTTGAGATTATGTGCGATGCAAGTGACTATGCATTGGGAGCTGTTCTTGGCCAGAGAAGGGATAAAATTTTTCACATAATTTATTATGCCAATAAGCTGCCCAATGAGGCTCAGTTGAATTATACAACAACGGAGAAATAGATGCTGGCGGTTGTTTTCGCATTTGACAAATTCAGAGCATACTTGTTGGGATCGAAAGTCATTGTACATACAGATCATGCTGCTTTGAAATATTTGTTAGCAAAGAAAGAAGCCAAGCCAAGGTTGATTCGATGGGTTTTATTGCTTCAAGAATCTGATGTTGAAATCAAAGATTGTAAAGGCTCAGAAAATGTGGTGGCTGATCATCTTTCAAGATTGGAATCAGAAGCTCAAGAGGATTCAACAATTTTGGTGAAGGAACATTTTCCAGATGAGCAAGTGTTTAGAGCAGATGAGAGGCCATTGCCTTGGTATGCAGAGATAGCCAATTATGTTGTGGCTGGCCAAGTTCCTTCTTAATTCTCTAGTGACCAAAAGAAGAAACTGAGAAGTGATGCCAAGTACTATTTTTGGGAGGACAATGCATTGTATAAAATCTGTAGTGATCAAATCATACGCAAGTGCATCAAAGAGGAAGAAAAGGAAGACATTTTGAGGGCATGTCATGAAGGACCATATGGTGGACACTTTGGCTCAAGAAGAACAGGATTCAAAGTATTACAATGTGGTTTTTATTGGCCTCATATTTTCTTGGATGCAAGTATTTGGGTTGGTAATTGTGATCGATGTCAAAGAATAGGGAACATTTCTTCCAGAAATGAAATGCCTTTGAATAGCATCCTTGAAGTGGAAATATTTGATGTATGGGGAATTGACTTCATGGGTCCATTTCCGAAATCCAAGGGTACATTTTGGTAGCAGTTGATTATGTGTCCAAATGGGTTGAAGCTGTGGCTCTGGCTCATAAAGATGCAAAAAGTGTGATTACTTTCGTGAAGAAACACATTTTTAATCGGTTTGGAGCCTCCAGAGCAATCATAAGTGATGGCGGATCTCATTTTTCTAACAAACGTTTTGAAGCTTTATTGGCCAGGTATTGAGTGAAACATAAGGTTTCCACAGCTTATCATATCCTCAAACTTCTGGCCAAGCTGAGATTTCAAATCGTGAAATTAAGAGGGTGCTTGAAAAGGTTGTAAATCTGGGAAGGAAAGATTGGTCCATGAAACTGGATGATGAATTGTGGGGCGTACAGGACAGCCTATAAGACTCTTATAGTTGCTTCTCCATTTCGACTTGTGTTTGGTAAGGAGTGTCATTTACCCGTGGAATTGGAACATAGGGCTTATTGGGTAATTCAGAAATTGAATATGGATTTATCTAAAGCTCAATCAAAAAGGATGCTTGAGTTGAATGAATTGGATGAGCTTCGATTCAATGCTTATATGAGTTCTAAGCTTTACAAGGAGAAAAAAAAGAGGCTTCATGATGCAAGAATCCAATCAAAGAGTTTTGCTTCAGGACAGTTGGTGTTGTTATACAACTCTCGGCTTAGACTTTTCCTTAGAAAATTAAGGTCACGATGGAGTGGCCCATTCCGGGTTGTTGATGTAAAGCCATATGGTGTTGTGGAGATTCAAAATGACAAGAATGGCAACACCTGGAAAGTGAATGGTCACAGGCTTAAACCATAATTGACTCCTCAGGATACAGGCATCTCCAATTTGGCACAAGCTCCACATGAGTTATTTTTGGATGATCCACTACCTTCCCAATGAACCAAGAAGTATGGTCGGGCTGTAGACCGTAAACCAAGCACTTATGGGAGGCAACCCAGATTTTAATTTTTAGTTTTTATTTGTTTGAGTTGTTTACTTTTGTTTTGTTTTTAGTTGCTTAGTGTGTTTTGGTAATATGGCACAATCTTATAACTTGTTGCTGGATCTTTGCAGTTTATCACAGCGATTCTGAGGATACATATTAAGGGTAATAGTGAGTCTCGATTTTTTTTTCACCCTGGGTAAGATGGTTTCACATTTTATACCACCAAGGTAAATGCATTAAAGTACATGTTGATGCTAGATCTTTGAACTTATGTGCATGATTGGCAAGTAAGTTTCTAATAATGGAGGAGAAAGATATTTTATATGATACATATTGTCCTTATGTTTGTTTTGTTTTTACGTTTCGTTTCACATGTGCTTGTTTGCTAGCTATCATGGAGATATTATGTGTTGCTCATCTTCTTTATAAGTTCTACTCTTGTCCACTAACTTTGCATTCTTAGATCATGGCTTACTACCCTCATCAGAATCCTTATGAATATGCAATATTCAGTGAATATCCAGGAACTACTTCTTCTCCTTGTTCTTCTTCTTCAGCCGATGAAGATATGGTGATTGATTTTGATCCGTCTAGTTCACCACAGTTTGTTAATGCAACTGCTGAAAGCTTATACAACAGCTTTACCAACAGAGCAGTCATCATTGAGAGACTATTTGAGGACCCTTCCAATAGATTTGAAGAATTGATTAGGAGACATTCTTGGGCTTATTTCGCAAGGGCTTCTGTTGTTGTAAAGCTGGAGATAGTTCGAGA
Source organism: Ophiorrhiza pumila (assembly GCA_016586305.1). Classification (NCBI taxonomy): domain Eukaryota; kingdom Viridiplantae; phylum Streptophyta; class Magnoliopsida; order Gentianales; family Rubiaceae; genus Ophiorrhiza; species Ophiorrhiza pumila. Next base: position 37,605,361 of record BLIW01000009.1, on the reverse strand, counting down.
ATTCTATGCTAATTCACGTGCTGACAGTGTCCATTCAGTTTTTGTGTGAGGGAAGTACTTGAGAGTCAATCGCCACAGCATTAATTTGCATTTCCTTCTTCCTGATTATCCCGGTGATACATATTGCCGTTTGGTGAGGGCGGAGAATACTAATCATTTGTTGGCTGCTGTGGCGTTACCTGGTGCTACATGAGTGAGAAATACTCGGAATGAAGCCTTATACGTACCCACAAGTGAGCTGACAGCAGAGGCAAAAATGTGGTTATTGTTTATCAACTCCAAGATCTTGCCTACTAATCGTACAAATATAGCATCAAAAGAACGTGTTCTTTTGATCTATGCTATTCAGCATGATTTTTCTATTGATATTGGGAAATTGATACTAGGGTTCATTAGGCGAGCACAAAGAAATGAATTTGCACCTATGTTCTTTTCAGCTTTGTTAACAGCAATGGCTCGTAGCAAGGGAGTGGACATCACTACAAATGAAAATCCTCAACATCCTTTTGGTCTTATGGGAACTCTTTAATGGCCTGTATTTCAAGAGGAAGAAAGAATTGCCAGACTCTCCCGAGGCTTATAGAAAACCAGGTTCCTTTATTCTTTGCCTGTTGTTTTTCTCACGGGGACCGTGTCTCCATGTAAGTGTGGGGGGAGGGGGCGTTTGAACATGTAGCTTATCTCGAGTTGTGGATTCCAAGATGATGGAGAATTTAGTTGTGTTTTGAGAGATTGTTTTGCCATGATTAAATCTATTGTAGTATTAGTAGTAGTAGCGTGGTAGTAGTATTTCATTATTTTGTTTAAGCATTTTACTAGATATGTTGTAATGTCTTGATGTCGTGTTTTGTGTATAATTAGTGTTAATGTCGAACATATTTTGAACATATTTTTTTTTTTGGCTTCTTATTTTTTTTAGGTTTCGTGAACATTCATTGATGATGAGGACATCTACACTCTCTGAGCACGAATTAAATCATTTGAAAAGCTGATGAATACTGAAGTAGATGATGGAGTGCAATAGTGCGGTGAATAGGATGTTGAAATGAAATTGTTTGGACGCTTTTATGTTTAGTGGTATCTAGGATAAGCTCACATGCAAAATAAAATAGCTCTAGTTTTGTCTTGTTGCTTAACATTTTTTTTTATGATTGTTGAGAGCATATAGTGGGAGCTTGCACGATGAGATGACCAAAGTGAGCATAGGTCCCTTGTGTTGTTGTTTTGTGAGGAGTGAATGCATTAGTATTAGTGAAAAGCTGAATACTCATATGTCTTGAATATAGTTGGGACCCACATTGAAGAAGACTTAATTGTTTGCTAGTGTTTGGTGGGAACAATAATGTTTCAAGTTGACCGAGTGAATGCATTTTCGTGATTTCCCTTCTCTTGTGTTCTATAAGTACAAGGAGTTGTTGCTTGTTATTTCAAGATTTCACAAGTTGGAAACACAAGCTCGGCATTAGTAAGACCATATTGCATACATTGATCTTCCCAATTCTATTTCTTCCAAGACTAAGTTCTAGCTCTCCACAAAGGTATGTTTCAATTCTCTTTAAGATTTGTGGATTTTGTTTTTGTGTGATTCGTTCAAAGTAATGAATGTAAGAACATGATGATGATGATGTTGTTGTTAAGATGATGGAAATGCTGAACATGTAAGAAGTCATGTAGCTTTTTTTTTTTTTTTTAGGTGGGGTGCCACTCCCTATTTATTTCATAACTTGGTGATCGGCGGACATACCCAAAGCCAATCTTACAAAATGAAGACTCATAGAATCCCACTCCATTAACATGCCCTAGGCCTAATGGTAGTTGATTCAATGAGATAGGCGGAATTAAATGTGGAGTACTTCCTTCATTTACATTGAGAGCTCTAGCCAATCTATAATACAAAAAGCTCCTTTGATCACAAGGAGTGACAAAACAATCCTTTATTGGGAATAGCATTAGCATTAAATGATCGTGGAATAATGTACAAAATCCAAGATTCAATAGTTCATTATATACACTATGGTACAATGTGAGATCCAATCCAAAAGTCTAGTTCCAACAGTCCTGGATGTTTTGAGTCTGGAGCTTAGTTGACCAACAAGCAAAGAGGCTTTAGTGAAGCTCGTCTCATCAGTGAAGAGTAAGTAGAAGCAGCATCCATAGTATGAGATTGGGGACTGTTCCAGCATATTGAGCGATAACCTTCAGCATGCATCCACTTCCTTTTCCATAAGGTCTTCCCTATGTAAGTCTTTTCCTTTGAACAGGGAGACAGCAGCACAACAGTACCAAAGTTCCGGCAAAGAGAAGAATATAAAAGCAAAGGCAATCCAGCTCTAGGATCAGCAAGCTGGGGCCTCAAAAGATGGGTATGGCAAACCAGTCCTAACTCCAGCAGACTGGGGCCCAAGGGCATACCTGAGTTAACCTTCTGAAGTGTCTGGTCCAGTCTCTGAGACCTTAAGAGATACATTACCTCTCTACAAATTTTGCACCTGGACGTTAGGGAAGGTATGCTCGAACAAAGAACCTCTGAAGAGCTATATAACACTGAAGTCTCATCCATGCTTCAGCACCACCACTGGTAATTGTTCCTTGTCTAGCCTTAGGAGGGACATTAGTGTAGCTGATCTTTGCCTTCCTTGCTGGGAGGCTAGGAATCTCGCTGGAAGATTGGCTTTTTTATCGATTTTGAGGATTTGTGTTGAGCTCCTTATGACCTCCAAAATATGCCTGATTTTCCAGCCACGCCAGGAATTAGCCCCTTGTAGAAGGGCCTCAGAGTCTGATTCTAGTGTGATTTTGGAATCTCCTAATTCTCTACAGCTTGCAATGAAGCTCAGACCTGCAAATGCTTCGACTAGCAAACGAGAAAGTCTAGGAGGAAAGAGTAATATAAAAGGAGGTAGAATAAGCTGACCTCTATAATTTCTAGCAGTTCCTCCTGCTCTCCAGCACCCCCTGCCTTATCAGCTGCAAGATTGATCTTAATGGAAGACTGGTCTGGGGGATTCCATTTGATAAACTGGATGACTGCTTTCTTCTGATTTTTGAGCTAGAGTCCCAAAAGGTATTCCAGTCTTGTTGAAGAATTTTGATTTCGTGGATCTTTATGTGGAGGGACTCTTTGACTGATTTGAAGATCTTTCCAATCAGGTCTTCCATATCAGGCTTGTAAGTGTCAAATGTGACTTTGTTCCTCATTTTCCATATCCACCAGCATATGAAAGAAGGACTGACTTTGATCAGAAGATTCCTATATTCAGTTAGACCGTGATGATTTTGCCACCAGTTATAAAGGGTATCTGCTATTGTATATGTTTGTCCTAGGATGCCCAGTTCAGCTGCAAAGCAGTTCCAGATTCCTCTGGCAAAGGTGCAGTCAATAAATACATGGTTAAGATCGCCCTCGTTCGCGCAGCACCATGGACAAATAAAGAGGCCAATTATTCCAATTTTGTGCAGATTTTGGCCTTTCGGGAGTTTATTTCTCATGAGTCTTAGCATAAGGAAAGAGACTTTAACTGGCAGTATAGTGTCCCAGATGAAGCTAGTAAAATAAGGCTGTGAGAGTGGGGGACCTCTGATATTTTCAAGAGCAGACTTGAGACTAAATTTTCCATCTTTAGCTTAACCAAGGAGATTATGCATGTTAAGTGTGGGGGGAGGGGGGGCGTTGGTTTTAAGAGTTTTGTTTTTTTCAATCAGTCCAGCTTTGACATGTTTCTGTATTTTGACTATAACTTGAGCTGGGAATGTCCAAATGAGGTGATTCCAGTTGGAGACTGTTGCTCAGAGATAGGGCTACAATGTTTATGTTTGGCACTTTTGCGAGTTTTGACAAGAATGTAGTCTTATTTCAGAGATAAACCGTATACATGTTAATGTTGTAATCTGAAAAATTTTGGATTTGGTCTGTTTGGAATGCCTCAGATTTTTTACCATAACTTACTCATTTTTGGTCCAATTGGTGTGATTTTTGTCCCCTAATTTAGACTGGATTGTGCTTTACAGATTTGCAGTTTTAAGTTTTGGCTAATTCGAAATGTTTCAATATGATATTTGGTCTATCTTATGAAGTGTCAAGCTGAAATTTGCCAACATTCTGTTAGAGTACATTTCGGTAGTGATGAGATTACAACTTGGGTATGTCTTGTTTAAATTGATTGAATCCAGCTTTTGGAGAAAGCCAAGTTGTGATTTTACATATTTGTTGTTGGGATTTCTTGATAGATTTAACTTGTTGACATGTTGAAGTCTTGGAAATGTGGTGATTGTTAAGCTAAAATGTGTTGGGAAAATGAATGCCGAGTTGCCATGAGTTTATTTTAGAAGGTTGAAAGTTTTCATATAGACATTAGGAAAGGAAGTACAAGTTGTTATGTTTGGGCTTTATCTTGTGTGGTTGGAATGTTTTTATGAATATGTTTAGTTGAGAAAATGAATGTTGGGAGTTCCTCGATAAATTTTCAATGTCAAAATTCTTAAGATTCAACTCACACAAGGCTTGTTTTGTTGGTTGTTCTTGGCAGGAATGGCACCAAAAAAGGATTCAACTTCACAAAAGGCTTCAACTTCAAAGAAAGGAAAAGGGAAAACTCAGAAATCACCACTTGTAAATTCTGATTCGGAGTACTTTCCAGATGAAGATTTGCCACTATTCGAGGATCCCCCCTCAATACATAATGCAGGCTACAACTTCAAAGAAGAGGAAGGGGTCTTCTGATCAAGCTAGTGAACCATCGGTGTTTTTAGACAAAAGGGCTCAGAAACGATGGGAACAGGGAATTGGTATGAAAAAGCTTCATCTGGAGAGGCATTCGCGGTTGAAGGAGGTCCATTCCAGGAATTGATGGCATTTCATTGTTTTGATAAAAAACTCACAAGTGCACCAGGATTTTGTAATGCTAGTTTGGCAAGGGAATTCTATGCTAACGCAAAATTTCCGAATGAAGCTGGAGAATTCTACGTGAGAGGGAAGTGGGTACAGATTACAAGTGAGATCATCAATAATCATCTCGGTATACCCAGTTTTTCTCACGATCCTTTGCCAATTTCGGAGGATGATGAGTGCGACCAGGCATTGTTAGAGAAGCTTGCTTTACCGGGAGCTAAATGGGAGTTGAATAGAAGGGGTGAACGCAAGCATATCCGTGGAGAGTGGCTGCGCAGTGATGTAAAAATCTGGATCATGTTTGTACTGTCACGTCTTATGCCAAGTTCGCAATCTACTGAAGTGCTACGCAATCGATTGCACTTGATATCAGCTATCTGTGCGAAGAAACCAATTGACGTCGGGCGAAAAATTCTTTTGACTATACAATCTGGGGTTGATATGGATAGTGCGGCTCTCTATTTCCCTGTCTTGCTTGAGGAACTTTGTTTGGCTCAAGGGGTAGATACAGAGGCTGAAGAATGACGAAGGAATCCAGGACCAATTGGCACTCAACTTTATATCAAGTACCGGGCACTAGAAAAGGAAATGATGAAGGCAAAGAAAGTTGGGGCTAAGAAGTCTCGGAACAAGTCTGACCTTCCACCTTCTGAGGCAGATGAGGGCCAACAGCTGTATGATTTCAGTAATTTGCAAGGAGCATTACAGATTTTCGGCAATCAGTTGAGCATCGTTTCTCAAACATGGATGATCGGATGGAACGGATGCATGCGGGTGTAGAGCATATGCAGCAAGAGTGGACAGCACATGCTTCGAGTATGGACCAGAAATTGGATGACATGTCAACGGTCGCTCAATAGCAATTCGAAGTGCTGTATCATAGACAAGCGTGCATGCAACGAGAGCTCGATAGATGCAATAAGATGACTGTTTACTACCACTCTGATTCGGGACCTCCAAAACCAACTCCGACTTCGGCGTAGTTAGCTGGGTATCGAATCCCAAATTTGTCATGTTATGTCGTCAGTGGAACCATGCATGAACTTCCACATGGGGTTCCGGCGATGCCTGCACTGAACCCGTTGCCAACATTTGGCCATATTCCTCCGATGCCTCAGACTTCCACGTTCATACCGAACCTTGAGTTTATGCCGACTACAAGGATGTTAGTGATCGGCTCTGGTCAGCCTCTTGAAGGACCGATTCATGGTCCTTTTCATTATGTGGCTCGGCCTTTCGGTGTTCTTTCGTTTGCAACAGCAGCTGCTTTTGGTGGACATTCGGCTTCAATGGCAGCTTCACTTCCATCTCCTTCTTCCTCGGCTCCATCATCTTCCCAGGGAGCCCCTCCTGCTTAGACTTTTACATTGAGGGCAATGCTTATTTCAAGTGTGGGGGTGGAAGGTGTGTTATTTGCTGATATGTTCATGATTGGTTGGTGTGAGGAAGTTGTTGAAGTTGTTGTGATTGTTTTGTGCTTTGTTGTTGGGAAGGTGGGCTGAATTTTTTTTCTGGCATGCAGTTGATATTTTGATGAATTGTGAAGTGGTTCTGAGTTGAAGCTGTTGGCAAGTTTCTTGAAGTTTGTTATGCATTGTTGAAGACTTGAAGTCCTGTGAAATTAAGTTGAGATATTATGTTTGATGCTTATTATAGAAGTTGAGTTTAAATGGTTAGTGTGTTTACTATGTTTCTAGTGTGGTTATTGAATGTTGAATAAAAGTCTAGGTGGTAGTGTGAGTGGTTGTGAGGAGTAAGTAGAAGTCTAGAACACTTTGTATTGGGCTTTGACTCCTCTGGAAAACTATGTTCGAAATTTGTAGTTCATTAAGTTCTATTTTTATTCCATATGCGAAAATTGTTTTGTTGTCCTTGATTCCAATCTTGATGAAATCGGTATATTTTGTTAATCAAAGCATCATGTTAAAGTAAGATAGATATGCCATGCAAATATGTTCTTGGACATAGGAGGAAAATGATTCAATTTGTTCTTATTGTTATGCATTTCTCTGTTGTTTTGGATGCTCTAGCATACATAGTCCTTTAAAGACATCCAAGATTTTTGAGTCACACAAGAAAGGATATGGAGAAAAAGCCTTTGGCAATTGGGAATGAAAAGCCGAAATACCCTTGGCAAGCATAATTGGGAAAAAATAGCCACAAAATCCGGGGCATCTAAAGGGAAAAAGAAGCCAAAAGACCAAGGCAAGCACACTAATGTGTGTAATAAAGTAAAAGCACTAAAGTGCTAAGCAAATGAAATCTGAAATCAACTAAGAAAAGCACCAATGTGCGACCATTGATCTTGTGTGATTTTGAGTTCTTGTGTGTGGACATTGTGATTGTTTATGCGAAGGGATGTTTTGGAACAAAAGAGGTAATGAATGCATTAAGAATAGATGGACCAGAATTACTCAGCACACACTTGTACGCATGACATTTTGGTCTTTATTCATCGTGCCTTGATTGATAATTTGTGCTGAAATTTGATGGGTTAGAGTTTAGGACTTAGTAAGAGTTTTATGCATGAACAACAGATTGTTTTGATGAACTCAAATGAGAATGAGTTGGACAGAGGAGTGAAGTCCAATGCTAAGTGGATATGAGGAATAAGTGTGCTTAAGGACAAGCAAAAGCTCAAGTGTGGGGAAATTTGATAAGTTGGTTTTATACCAAATATTTTGTGCTATATCTCTTAGCTTTTGTCTTGTGTTTTATGCAAATGTGTGGTGATATAGGCTGTTTTATTCATATATGTGGTTTGCTACTTGGTAATGTTTAAATGGGTCAGAAAAGGGAAAAAATGATGGTGAATAAAGTGATGTGTGTCTAGGTTGAAAATGAAGAAACTTAAAGGGCTTGGTTCGGCTAAATTAGGGTTTTGGCAGCTTGGTGATGCAACTTCTTTTGAGTGTAATTCTTTCCATTCTAATCCAAATAATGAAATCTTTGTGGCTATGGAAAGCTCTTTGTGCGTACTGCAATTGTCATGTTTTAACTTTCTCCAAATTCTGTATGCAATCATGAGAAACTGAGGCTTCTTTGTTGAGCTTGGATTAGGGTTTTGATTTTAGGGTTTGGTCTTTCTGCCACAGTTTGGTAAAATGGGTATATATTTGGCTACATGTATCCAATGATTTTTATTCTTGAACCATTGGAAAGCTTAGAGGGAGATCTGGAACTTCTATGTTTACCACCAAGTCTAATTCCGGGGCTAAGGCACATTTATTTGGCATGGAAGTAGAGCATTATGTTAAAAATGGACACTTAGCCATATAGTTGTTCTCATAATTGCACTCACCTCACACTTCATGTTTGTATGGTACCTTCACTCACATACACTCACTCACTCCACAAACACATTGCTGCACATAAGCATGCACTCAACTCAAGTACACACACTCACACTAGGCGGCGAGATCATCTCGCCGCAACACACACAAGCACGCACGTTGGGCGGCGAGGTGACACTCTCGCAACACACACTGGGACACATCATGCGATGAGGTGAGCTCGTCGCATGAGTCATGCACACTTCGCCACACAAATGTGTGCGGCGAAGTCACCTCGCCACTCACACACGTCTCACTTTTTCTCATGCATTATATATAAACTTGAACATTCATCATTTTGGCTACTTCCATGTTGTTTCATGGTATTCTTGCATGCTCACTCTCATTCTACTATATTGTCATTCACGCTTTCTACATAAGTTGCTCAAGATTGATGTTCTCTTGCTTTTCTTATTATGAATTCATGAATTGTTGTGTTATTCCATTATTTGCAAGATCATGCACCCATTCTCCATTCAATGTTTGATAAAGCTCTTGAACATCATGTTTTCCATTCGGGTGAAGAATGCATCATTTAGTTGCTATGGCATTCATCAATTTCCAATTTCACTTTGCTTCATCATTTTTCATTTCCATTCGGTTTTTACACAACACTTTTAGTCACACTTAGTTCACAACATTTTTACACACACTTCACTCTTCATTGCATTTCATTGGTCATTCTTGCAAACACTCACCTTCACTCCACTTCACTCACACTCACATTCACTCCACAATACTCACAACACATCACTCATTTGCACACTACAAACCTCACAACACTCGCACACATGCACCAAAGTGGCGAGACCTCTCTAAGAGATCTCGCCAACTTAGAAGTTTTCATGGCGAGACCTCTTAGAGAAGTCTCGCCATTTTACGAGTTGTATGGCGAGACCTCTCTAAGAGGTCTCGCCGTTTTGAGAATTTATATGGCGAGACCTCTTAGAGAGGTCTCGCCATGAAAAGTGGTTAAAGTGGCGAGACCTCTTAAAGAGGTCTCGCCATGTTAATAAGAAGTGTGGGTTTTTTGTGATGAAAAATGGCAAAGTACTTAGGAGTTTTGTTTTTTGGTGTGTGCAGGTGGTAAAGGCGTGAGGGTAATGGCTCGAGGGCGCAAGGAAGCGGATGAAGGCGCGGGATTTGAGGCTCAAAGGCGTGAATGGAGGCTTTGACCGAGTGTCGTTTTTGTTTTCTTTTGTTTTCTTTTCTTTGATTTTCATTTTATGTTATGGCATTACGGTAACAATGTAGTCATTTTATGTTTGTGTATTGTTTACGACTTTTGTAACCTCTATATATAGAGGAGATAGTTAGTAGAGGGAGAAAAAAATTCGGGAAATTCATATTCTAGTTTCTAAACAGACTTTGGGTTTTGAGAGCGGGAAATTTTCTCTCGAGATTTACTTTCTCTCTCTACTTTCTCTCTCTAGCATTTTAGCTCCGTTTTCGATTCCGATCGAGAATTTGTTCCGAACATTGTAATTCTCTACTCAATTAAAGAGGAATTCACGGTTTTGTTGTGAATTAGAAGCAATTGAAGCTTATCATTTGGTAAATTCTTCCCAATTAATGAATATGATTTGCTCAATGTTATCTATTGACGATCGTGAACTGGAAATAGAACTTTGTGGCTAAATTTGCTATGTTCTAGGGTTTTGATCTGGATGAAGTGTAATTAGACTATGTAATGCCTTGCATTTGACATAGATCATTAAGAATGAACTCATACTGGGAAATATTGCTTAAAACTTGTTAAGTTTCACTCATTTGAGCTTTTGTTGAATTAATTATACTTCGATTGTGGTCGTCATGCTAGGTTGGGGTTTAATTCATCAAATGAAGTAGAAATGTTTGAAACGAGAACACACAGTATGGTAAATGAGTCTTTTCACTCGTATTGCTTGATCATGAACTGAGATGCGGTCGTCATGCCGGTGAAAGTTCATTGAAACCTAAGAATTGAGTGAGAAGAGATTTCTCGAGCTTTACGAACACAAACGAACCTAGGTTATGCCTCGCCAAGGGAAAACCTTAGATTTTACATGTTATAGTAGTGAATCCTGAGAAGTTGAGACTCTGCGGGTTACAACCTTCACTCTAGGCCTCGCCATGGGAAAGAGAGAAGTCAGGGAGCGTAGAATATGATGTGGTTGCCATTCTGATCATAGTCTAGGTTCTCAGGCAGTTGGTTCTCCTCTTTGTTTTCCAGTGTATGTCAATTGTCTTGCATTTAAGTAGTCTAATTGTACATTCATCCGGTGTAAACCCTAGGATATCTTACTAAGACTTGATACCACATTTCTGTGTATTTTTCTTAATTGTTCTTTGTTCTAGTGTGTGTTTGTGCTTGTTTTTTTTGTTTCTTGTTACTGTTCTTGTAGGTTACATCATTTCTCGTTCTCTGTTGTTTAGTTAGCATTCATTTTTGATATTAGAACAATTATCTGAATTCTTGAAACCAAATTCCTTCCCTGTGGATACGATCCCTACCGCCACTACTACAGTAGTTTCTAGGGTTAAATTGAAGAGTACGCGACACACCTTTTCAATTTTCACTTAACATTAACAATCAATATGGAAAAAAAATATAAATCCATCACCACTAATATCATTAAGAAGATAATAATCTTGACAATGACTTTTAGGTTATTAAAAATTAGAAACAATTTAATATTGTATATATTTAAAACATTTTGGATTATTGAAATATTTTTCAAATATTATAATTTTTATATTTATATCTTTTTATGTAAATGCCATAGTTGTATACTTGTACATCTAAATACACATGAATTTTAAAGTGTATTAATATACCGTTCAACCATGAATAAAATTTAGTATTTATTCGTTTATTAATTTATACCTACTAAAAGTTTTTGATTTGAAAGATTAAAATATGTAATTGAAAATAAATTCGAGAACAAATTCGAGAGTAGACCGAAAGAAAATCGAACCAACCCTAAGACTAAAATCAAAATCAAAATTGCCACTCTTTGATTCAATTTCGGTTGCACTTGAATAAAAAAACGATAATTTCAAAACTGTGATCATGTCTAAATATAAGTAATTCAATGAAAATATAAAATGACCTAAACAATATGGATTCAAAGGGAGGGTGGCCCTTTGATATTTCAATACATATGCTTTCAAAAAGATTAATTAAATTCTCACCCATCAAAAATTCAAATTAAATTTCTATTAGTAATGCTATATAATTTCACATCTCTAAAATCTACTTTTTAAATCTGCCACTGGAACTAAAGGTTACAAAATATCACCCTATGTAAAGAAATAATAGTTAATTTTAGTTATATCTAATATATTAATAATAAGACAAATAAGACATGGTCGTCCAGTTTTAATATTCTTCATGAAACAAACTATTTTACAATAAGTTGCATCTTTAAGTGAAAGTTACATATGAATTTATAGAATTGTATAGAGCTATGGATGATAGTAGTCAAGAAATTATTATGAGAATAAACTTTTATTTCTATTTGCAGCCCTCCAAATACATTAGCAATGCCTAATTTAACTATTAAGTTACATCTTTGTGTTATAATTAATGTGCCCAAGACAAGATCAATTTTCCAAGATATGGTTCAAATTTTAATGTTCTATTTATGGTTTTGCACAAAAGTTTACTTGATCTATAGGAAGATAGGAATAAAGCAAAAAGATACATATTTATACAACGAATTGTTGAGACGCTAGAGGGGTAGTTTTCAAAATATGTTGTTAATAAGTTCATTTATCTGTTTTTTGTTTGCTTGCTTTCTTTGTCAAATGCTTGCTCCAAGATTTTCTTAGCCAGCACATGTACAACGGACTTAGTTGTTTTTGCCTTGTGTTCAACTTTACACATGCACTGTAAAGTAAGTGTTTTTGAATTGCATCATCCAAGTTGTCCAACAATGTGCCATGATCGAATTGTCTGCAAATGACAAGGTAAGCTAAATCACAGAAATCTTACTAGTAATAATTGCAGGGAATGCAGGGGATAGAAGAAAAATGACACAAGAAAACCACAGAAAGAAATACATACAGAAAAGATTTGCAACAAAGCAAAATCTTTTTATGTAAATGTCATAGTTGTATACTTGTACAATACATACAGTTAAATTCTAAAAAAACCACAGAAAGAAATACATACAGAAAAAATTAAATGCTTTAAATAAACTTTACAACTCACTATCCATCTTCACCCCAACCCACCCTCTCTATTCAATACATATTGTAATAGGAAAACAAATATAGTTGGTAAAATAGACATAAAATATCCGTGTGAATGTAATAGAAAAAACCGGAGAACCATATGCTATCCCCAACCCCCCATCTCTCTCTCTCCAAGAGATTTAAGTCCAATCTCAACATAACGTGAGGCATTCCAACAATAAAATGAGAAAAATATCAATCTTGCAAAAATTACATCATAGTATACAATAATAAATTGATGAGCATTTCTGTTAACTTACTTCTCGAATATCACTTTCATAGGGTTTATCGAACCAGTTTTTGTGTACAAAATTCTATTCGTTTTCTTTCTCAACCTCTCCTCCATCTGATATTTCACTTTGCCAAATTAATACCAATGTTTATACTTACTTTACAAATTAACAAGGCAAACAATAACATCAAACACACATTTCTTCCATTCCTAATTGAAAAATAATATCAAATATAAAAATATCACGAAACCATTTTCGTGAATCTCCAAAAAATATTTAGAGTTAAGGAAGAAAAGAAAGCAAAACCTTTTGAAAATTTTGAAACCAAAACAAACTTAATTTAGATCTAGTTTTATTAGGGTCATTTAGAAAACTCCCAAGAATCTTTGCAAACTCAAGGTCTCTATCATAATCTTGCTCATATTAAAATTTAATCCAACAAATTATAGTTAAAAAGGAAAAATAAAAAATAAACAATATCACAATTCTATATATGCAAAAATATAAAAATATCTCAATTTTGCAAATGGTAGAACTAAAGATTTGCAACAAAGAAAAATAAGATAAAAAAAGAAAAAGAAAAATTAAAACAAAAAAGCTACCAAAAAGAAAAGAAAATAGGAGATAGAAGAAAATGACACAAGACAAAAATAGAGAATTAACAATTAATAACAAACAACAATAGACAAACCTTTGTTGTAACCTAGATGAACTGCAAAAAGTTAAAAGATAGAGTAGTTAAAAAAATTATATATGTAGACAAATTAGAGCCAAAAATATAAATAATACCACCTAACGACAATTCATTGAAATCTGTAAAAAAATAATAATAATAGACAAACCTTCACTGTAACATTGGTGAATCTCCAACAAGTTAAATGATCAAATATTAGAAAAAAACAATACTTGTGGACAAATTACAGATAAAAAGAGAATAAATAATAAATAATATTACTTAACCACAATTCATTGAAATCTGTAACATAAATATATAAAACTATCAAATCTGTAAGTGGAAGAGTGAGAGATCTGCCATAATATACTAAACAAAACAGAAGAAGGCAATAAAACAAAAGCAAAGACACGTAGATTCAAGTCACAATATATAGGTATGTAAAATAGACCATCAAAAAAGGAAAAAATGAAATATATGAATAGTCTCAAGGTTTCCCTAATCAAAATCAACAACAACCTATATATCACTAAAACATAGGAGAGAGAAATTCATAATCATTCTAAATATGCAAAAACAACCCATAGATCGATGATAAAAACCAATAAATCTGCAAAAAAAAGGGAGAGAAAATCAGATATATTCTAGATCTGCAAAAAAAAATCATAGATCGATGATAAAACCTACCAATAGATCGATGATAAAACCTATAGATCTGCATAAAAAGGGGAGAGAAATTCAGAAACATTCTAAATTTGCAAAAAGAAAAACTCATAGACCGATGATAAAGCCTATAGATCTGCAAAAAAAATGCAAATTAAAGAAAGGCAGCATTACAAAGTGAGGAACAAATACAAAAACAAACAACAAACCCGGAGCAACAAAGATAGAAAAGAAAGAAGAGAAAAAAAACCAGAAAGAAAAGCCAAAAAAGGCCAAGGTCGGGAAAGGAAGAAGGTAGAAGCACAAAAAAAATAGAGAGAGGAAGGTGAGAGAAAATAAGAAACGGCAAATGAAAAGCAACAATGGAAAACAAGGTATTTATATGGTGACCCTGTTGGAATGAATGTCCTAAAGACAATCATTTGATGATTGTTTGACATTTTATTATCATGAATATTCTATTAATAAAAGGCATTTTATTATTGTCACAATTGTTTATAATTGTTATATGAATTATTGTAATAATAATGTCCCTAGAATATAATGTATATTCTTAAATGTCCTTAGTCGAGTATTATTAATAGGGACATTAATAATACGATAAGGCTAATATATGGTTGATTAATATGTGATATTAAGGACAATACATAAGTGCATAAATTAGAGAATTCATGTACTGGATCGACCCGCTATGAAATCATTGCATGGATCATGTTATGATAGTCATAAATGATTTCGTAGTGATGATGGTGTTGACTGTTCCTTAGACCTGAGGTCACCATGGTGCCCAACATAAAGAATTGTATATTTTGACTCCATCAAACATTGCCCTTAACAAGGTGATTATAAAGATGGCGATTGGATATATAATAATTTATGTAGTGGGTTATGAGTGATTAAGATGGGATTTGTTCTTCCTATAACATGGGAATGATATCTATAGCCTCTTGATTGAGTTAAGCTAATAAGTGAATGGCCATGCCCAAATGATTTGTTATTTGTTTTGATTAGCTAATTCAGGAATCACGAAATAAAGATTAAACTATATGAGAATGACATGTCCATGTCTCATGTTTAATTTAGATATAGAGAACAAAAGGAATTTACAACATGGTAACATCAGTCACAGTTTAGGTTGCTTTGAAGCATATATTTCTTTGTAATTTGGGTAGTAATGATGTGTTGCTAGATACCTCTCATTGTTTATAATTATGAAATATGATTTTACAATTATTGCCAACTTTATGGGAACCTACAGGGTCGCACACTTAGAATAGTAAGTAATTCAAAACATTTAAATTCATTAGATGAATTTTATTTGAGCAATTGAATAAACTATCCTAGTTAGACTAGGATTAATATTTGGTTTTGTCATAATTAATTAATTAATATATATATGATATATATTTTAATTAATTTCCTAGTTAGACTAGGAATTGACTATTAATTGGTTTACTATTTAATTATTTAATTAATTAATGAAGTATATCAGAATACTATTGAGAATAGGATTCTGTTTTGGTTAAGGTTTTATGAAACCCTAAGCCTATAAATATCAACTTAACTATCTACCATCCAAGAGAGGAAGAAATATATGTTTCACCCTAGAGAGGCCTGTAAGACAGGTTATTTTAGAGAATCAAAACCCTACTATATTGCTCAAAGATTAATTCAAGTGTTGAATTAATCAACTAATTAACAAGAATAAAGGGCTAGCACCCAAGTTCTTGTGAGTTCTATCCGGGTTCGTGAGACGAGTTTGCAGATTACGCTGTTCGTTTGGATACCGTAGAGACACGATCTAATTGTTCGTGTTCTGTTGATGCTTCTACAGTACGAAAGGCGCACTAAAACAGTATGTTTTAAACATATAATAGATTGTTGTTTTAAACTGATCTTGGCTTAGGGAATTAAATTTTTAAATTTCCACTGCTTATGTCTGTTTAATTCCCAACAGTGGTGTCAGAGACATATGTTTAAAACACTGTCTATTATGATTGAAAGTGTGTAAATAAATTATTTATATATGAGTTATAATTATTTATTGTTTGATAAGATCAAATTTACATGCTTCTTCAATAAACGATTAAATAATTGCATAATTTTATGCGATTTGCACAATATGTTGTTTTGGTTTTGTTGGTCAACGTATTGAAGTTTGCTGAAAAAGCCGAAATTCTCTATTTTTTTTATTTCTTGATCCACGAAATTGTCAACAAAACGTTTGTTGACCGAATTGTTGATTAGGAATTTGTTGTGCAAATTTAACATGTTGATCGAAATGTGGTTTTAACCAAATGCTGTTGGGCCACTTTGAGTCAAAAGAAACAAAACTATTACAATCACAAATGTAATCATGATGTTTATCATTTACTTTAATATTATGAATTGATAAGATTAATTTATAATATAATTTGATGAGATCAAATTAGATATAATTAATTCATAATATATTTCATTTGATTAGATCATATTGTATAAAATTAATAAGATTAATTTATAATACAATTTGATAAGATCAAATAAAATATAATTGATAAGATTTAATTTATAATATAATTTGATGAAATCAAATTCTACAAAATTAATATAATGATAAATTATAATTTATTTTCATGCATGATTATTATTGTCTGACAATATTTATTGGGTCTTATAACATTTATACGGTTAATATGCATGTATTAATAATAATTTGATAAGATCAAATTTAATTAAGTTAAAGAGTTTAATTCATGATTTAGTGAGATAATCCCTTATTAAAATATATTAAGTTTTTCCTTCCAATAAGTTATCTCTCGTCAAATTCTAGATCGAATTAAAGTAGTTTCAGCCAAAGTGGGGTGCTTGATTCTATCTTGAAAATGCGTAGAGGAAAATGTAGAGTATGCCAAAGCAGTGTACCTTGTTCCATCGATTAACTATTGGGTCGGAGTTAACTAGTACAAGCCCAATAGGATTGGGAGTCTGGAGGAAAAAAGTTGGGCCTTCATCTATAAAATGAAATTAAATAAAGAGTTATTTACCCAACTGTTCCAAGAATTGTATAAAGATGCAATTACCAAAGAGTTGCTTATATAGCCAAGTTTTGAGTTTTTCAGCCAAAGCTGTCTCAATAATTGATGAAATATGGATCTTGGCCTACTAGAAAGTTTAGAACTTTTAGAATTAATAAGAGGGATATTAATTCAAATAAAATAGTGAGAGAATTATTTAATTAAAATCCTATTAAATAATTTAAGTCATGATATTTATACTGGCATATTTTTCTGTTGTAGAATAACATGGCATCTAATACTACAAACAACATATCTGTGCGATCCATCCTTGAGAAGGATAAACTGGTTGGGACCAACTTCATTGATTGGTACAGAAGCGTGAGAATTATTCTCAGACAAGAGAGGAAGTTGTATGTCCTAGAGCAAAAGATACCTGAGGAACCCCCTGTAACTGCCCTTAAGACAGACAAAGATGCTTACAAAAAGTATAAAGATGACTCTGGGGATGTTGCATGTTTCATGTTAGGAGGTATGAACTCCGAGCTTCAGAAGCAACATGAAAACATGGACGCCTTTGAAATGATCGAGCATCTCAAGCAATTGTTTCAAGAGCAAGCTCGACAAGAAATGTATGACATTTCTAAGGCACTGTTTCAATGTAGAATAACAGAAGACAGTTCTGTTAATTCTCAGGTGCTCAAAATGATTGGGTACATTGAGAGCCTTGAAAGGTTGGGATTTATGTTGAATAAACATTTGGCAATTAACCTTGTCCTGCAATCGTTGCCAGACAGTTTTAGTCAATTTGTCATGAACTATAATATGCATAGTTTGGGCAGAACTTTAATTGAGCTCCATAACATGGTAAAAACTGCACAAAACAATATGCAAAAGCACCCTGGGTCCATATTGATGCTTCAAAAGGGTAATAGCAAGAAAAGGGGCAAGGGCAAGAAAAGCAAAAATCCTAAACCCAAGGCTGCTGCACTGAAACCTAAAAGAGGGGTTACAAAGGATGCAAAGTGCTTCCATTGTGGTGAAATTGGTCACTGGAAGAGGAATTGCAAAGTGTATTTGGAAGATCTAAAGAAAAAGAGAAGTGAGACTTCTACTTTAGGTATTTATGTTATTGAGATTAATATCTCAACTCCAACTACTTAGGTATTAGATACTGGTTGTGGTTCTCACATTTGTTTGAATATGCAGGAACTGAAAAATAGTAGGAGACTTGGAAAGGGCGAGGTGTACCTACGAGTGAGAAATGGAGCAAGAGTTGCTGCATTAGCTATAGGAACATATCATTTGTCTTTGCCCACCGGGCTTGTTATAGAATGTAATAATTGTTATTACATTCCGTCAATTACCAAAAATATTATTTCTATTTCTTATTTAGATAAGGAATGATATTATTTTGATATTAAAAATAGAATTTGTTCTATTTATTTTAAAGGAATATTTTATGGTAATGCTCCAATGATCAATAGTTTGTATTTATTGGATCTTGACATGCCCATTTATAACATAAATAATAAAAGGGTTAAATTAAACAAATCAAACCCGACTTACCTTTGGCATTGTCGTTTAGGCCATATAAATGAGAAACTCATTTCAAAACTCCATAAAGATGGATTTTTGGACTCATTTGATTTTGAATCATATGAGACATGCGAATCTTGCTTGTTAGGAAAAATGACAAAAACCTCATTTACTGGACACAGTGAACGGGTTAATGACTTATTGGGTCTAATACATACTGATATATGTGGACCAATGAGTTCACAAGCTAGATATGGGTATTTGTATTTCATTACATTTACTAATGATTTCAGTAGGTATGGTTATGCCTACATTATGAGATATAAATTAATCTGAATCATATGAAAAGTTCAAAGAATTCAGAAATGAAGTACAAAACCAACTTGGCAAAAGTATAAAAGTACTTCGATCAAATCAAGGTGGTGAGTACTTAAGTCAAGAATTTTGTGACTATTTGAAAGAGTTTGGGATAGTCTCACAGCTCACTCCACCAGCTACACCACAATTAAATTGTGTGTCTGAAAGAAGAAATCGAACCTTGTTAGACATGGTTAGATCGATGATGAGTCACGCAGTTCTTCCAATCTCCTTTTAGAGATACGCTCTAGAGACAACAACTTTTATACTGAACAGAGTTCCATCTAAAGCAGTTCAAAAGGCACCATATGAGATATAGATTGGGAAGCGTCCTAGTATGTCTTTTATCAAATGTTGGGGTTGTGAGGCTTACGTAAAACGTCTAGCTTTTGACAAATTAGCACCAAAATGTGATAAATGTTATTTTGTGGGATACCCTAAAGAAACTAAAGGGTATTACTTCTATAATCCTTCAGAGAACAAAGTGTTTGTTGCTCGAACTGGAGTATTTTTAGAAAAACAATTTGTCTCTAAAGAAACCAGTGGGAGGAAAACAGAACTTGAATTGTTCAAGAACCACAAGAAAACATAGAACCGATGATGAATTTTGAGCCAGTTTCACAAGTAGTTGTGGAACCTGAGATAATTTCATAAGAAGTTATGGAACAGGAAATGGCTCAAGATACACAAGGCCCACGTAGGTCACGTAGGTTGTCTGCGAGATATAATTTTCTCGTAACTCAACCAGGGGACGTGATGCTCATTGATGAAGATAAGCCTACAACTTATAAACAAGCTATAACTAGGCAAGATTTTGATAAATGGCTTGAAGACATGAAATCTGAAATGGACTCCATGTATACCAACCAAGTGTGGACTTTGGTTGACCCACCTAAAGGGGTAAAACCCATTGGGTGCAAGTGGGTTTTCAAAAGGAAAACCGACATGGAAGGAAATGTGCATACCTATAAAGGACGATTGGTTGCAAAAGGCTTCAAACAAGTTCATGGTATAGACTATGACAAAGTTTTTTCACCGGTTACAATGCTTAAATCTATTCGAATTTTACTTGCTGTTGCAGCATACCAAGACTATGAAATTTGGCAAATGGATGTCAAAACAGCTTTTCTTAATGGAAAGCTCCTGGAGGATGTGTATATGACACAACCTGAGGGTTTTATGGATCCAAATGCCCCTGGCAAGGTGTGTAAATTGCAACGATCCATTTATGGGTTGAAGCAGGCTTCTCGAAGTTGGAATCTTTGTTTTGATGAATCAATCAAAGAGTTTGGTTTCATACAAAATGAAGATGAACCTTGTGTATATAAAAGGTTCAGTGAAAATACCATTATCTTCTTAGTGCTATATGCAGATGACATATTATTAATTGGGAATGATATTCCAGCTCTGCAATCAGTTAAGACTTGGTTGGGGAGTTATTTTTCAATGAAGGAATTAGGTGAGGCTACCTACATTTTGGGTATTAAGATTTATAGAGATAGATCAAGAAAAATGATTGGCTTAAGTCAAAGTACATACATTGACAAGGTGTTATCTCGGTTTAGCATGCAAGAGTCCAAGAGAGGACTACTTCCTATGTCACATGGCATCACTCTCACAAAAAAATATGTGTCCAAAGACACAAGATGAGAGAGAACGCATGAGTAAGATACCTTATGCCTCAGCTATAGGATCTATCATGCATGCCATGGTATGTACACGTCCTGATGTCTCGTATGCACTAAGTGTAACGAGTAGATACCAAAGTAATCCTGGTGATAGTCACTGGATTGCTGTTAAAACAATCCTTAAGTACTTAAGAAAAACTAAGGATGTTTTTTTGGTATATGGAGGTGATGAAGAGCTCAGAGTAAAAGGTTACACTGATGCAAGCTTTCAAACCGACAAGGATGATTTTAAATCGCAATCTGGATATGTGTTTTGCCTAAATGGTGTCGCTGTAAGTTGGAAGAGTTCAAAGCAAGATACAATTGTTGATTCTATAACAGAGTTTGAGTATATTGCTGCCTCCGAAGCAGCAAAAGAAGTTGTTTGGATCAAGAAGTTCATATCTGAACTAGTGGTTGTTCCTAGCATTATAGACCCAATTGAGCTCTATTGTGATAATAATGCAGTAATAACACAAGCTAAAGAACCTCGATCTCACCAAAAAATCCAAACACATACTTAGACGTTTCCATCTCATTCAAGAAATCATTAGTATAGGAGATGTGAAAATATGCAGAGTTTTTACAGACAACAATATAGCTGATCCATTGACCAAACCTCTGACATAACAGAAGCATGATCAGCATACTGAGTCACTGGTATTAAATACGTTAATGATTGGCTTTAGTCCAAGTGGGATTTTGTTGGAATGAATGTCCTAAAGACAATCATTTGATGATTGTTTGATATTTTATTATCATGAATATTCTATTAATAAAAGGCATTTTATTATTGTCACAATTGTTTATAATTGTTATATGAATTATTGTAATAATAATGTCCCTAGAATATAATATATATTCTTAAATATCCTTAGTCGAGTATTATTAATAGGGATATTAATAATACGATAAGGCTAATATGTGGTTGATTAATATGTGATATTAAGGACAATACATAAGTGCATAAATTAGAGAATTCATGTACTGGATCGACCCGCTATGAAATCATTGCATGGATCATGATATGATAGACATAAATGATTTCGCCATGATGACGGTGTTGACTGTTCCTTAGACATGAGGTCATCATAGTGTCCAAAATAAAGAATTGTATATTTTGACCATGGTTGCTTTGAAGCATATATTTCTTCGTAATTTAGGTAGTAATGACGTGTTGTTAGATACCTCTCATTGTTTATAATTATGAAATATGATTTTACAATTATTGCCAACATTACGGGAACCTACAGGGTCGCACACTTAGAATAGTAAGTAATTCAAAACATTTAAATTCATTAGATGAATTTTATTTGAGCAATTGAATAAACTATCCTAATTAGACTATGATTAATATTTGGTTTTGTCATAATTAATTAATTAATATATATATATGATATATATTTTAATTAATTTCCTAGTTAGACTAGGAATTGACTATTAATTGGTTTCCTATTTAATTATTTAATTAATTAATGAAGTATATCAGAATACTATTGAGAATAGGATTCTATTTTGGTTAAGGTTTTATGAAACCCTAAGCCTATAAATATCAACTTAACTATCTGCCACCCAAGAGAGGAAGAAATATATGTTTCACCCTAGAGAGGTATGTAAGACAGGTTATTTTAGAGAATCAAAACCCTACTATATTGCTCAAAGATTAATTCAAGTATTGAATTAATCAACAAATTAACAAGAATAAAGGGCTAGCACCCAAGTTCTTGTGAGTTCTATCCGGGTTCGTGAGACGAGTTTAGAGATTACGCTGTTCGTGTGGATACCGTAGAGACACGATCTAATTGTTCGTGTTCTGTTGATGCTTCTACAGTACGAAAGGCGCACTAAAATGGTATATTCTAAACATATAATAGATTGTTGTTTTAAATTGATCTTGGCTTAGGGAATTAAATTTTTAAATTTCCGCTGCTTATGTCTGTGAAATTCCCAACAGACCCTTTGTAACCCTAAAATAATAACAAAAGCAAAAAGTTCAACCGAACAAAAATAAATGTTTGATGACAAAGGGTACCAAACATGTAAAGAGGTAAAATTTAATGCAAACATAAAATAGCACAAAATCGGGGAGCCGCCGGGGTCTGATACCAAACAATAGGGGCATGAGTAGTCAACTTGAACTTGCTCTTTAAGATTTTATACTTGTACAATACATACAGTTAAATTTTAAAAAAACCACAGAAAGAAATACATACAGAGAAAAAATTAAATGCTTTAAATAAATTTTACAACTCACTATTCGTCTTTACCCCAACTCACCGTCTCTATTCAATAAATATTGTAATAGGAAAACAAATATAGTTGGTAAAATAGACATAAAATATCCTTATGAATGTAATAGAAAAAACCGGAGAACTATATGCTATCCCCAACCCCCCTCTCTCTCAATCTCTCCAAGAGATTTAAGTCCAATCTCAACATAACATGAGGCATTCCAACAATAAAATGAGAAAAATATCAATCTTGCAAAAATTACATCATAGTAGACAATAATAAATTGATGAGCATTTCTGTGAACTTACTTCTCGAATATCACTTCCATAAGGTTTATCGAACCAGTTTTTGTGTACAAAATTCTATTCGTTTTCTTTCTCAACCTCTCATCCATCTGATATTTCACTTTGCCAAATTAATACCAATGCTTATACTTACTTTACAAATTAACAAGGCAAACAATAACATCAAACACACATTTCTTCCACTCCTAATTTAAAAATAATACCAAATATAAAAATATCACAAAACCATTTTAGTGAATCTCCAACAAATATTTAGAGTTATGGAAGAAAAGAAAGCAAAACCTTTTGAAAAATTTGAAACCAAAACAAACTTACTTTAGATCTAGCTTTATTAGGGTCATTCAGAAAACTCCCAAGAATCTTGCTCATATTAAAATTTAATCCAACAAATTATAGTTAAAAAGGAAAAATAAAAATTGAACAATATCACAACTCTATATATGCAAAAATATAAAAATATCTCAATTTTTCAAATGGTAGAACTAAAGATTTGCAACAAAGCAAAATAAGATAAAAAAATAAAAAGAAAAATTAAAACAAAAGAGGTACCAAAAAGAAAAGAAAATAGGTGATAGAAGAAAACAACACAAGACAGAAATAGAGAATTAATAATTAATAACAAACAATAATAGACAAACCTTTGTTGTAACCTAGATGAATCTGCAAAAAGTTAAAAGATAGAGTAGTTAAAAAAATTATATATATAGACAAATTAGAGCCAAAAAAATAAATAATACCACCTAACGACAATTCATTGAAATCTGTAAAAAAAAATAAAAGACAAACCTTCACTGTAACATTGGTGAATCTCCAAAAAGTTAAATGATCAAATATTAGGAAAAAAAACATACTTGTGGACAAATTACATATAAAAAGAGAATTAATAATAAATAATATTACTTAACCACAATTAATGGAAATCTGTAACAAAAATATATAAAACTATCAAATCTGTAAGTGGAAGAGTGAGAGATCTGCCATAATATACTAAACAAAACAGAATAAGGCAATAAAACAAAAGCAAAGACACATAGATTCAAGTTACAATATATAGGTATGTAAAATAAACCATCAAAAAAGGAAAAAATGAAATATATGAATAGTCTCAAGGTTTCCCTAATCAAAATCAACAACAACCCATATATCACTAAAAAAATAGGAGAGAGAAATTCATAATCATTCTAAATCTGCAAAAAAACCCATAGATCGATGATAAAAACCCATAAATATGCAAAAAAAAGGAGAGAAAATCAGATATATTCTATATCTGCAAAAAAAATCATAGATCGATGATAAAACCTACCAATAGATCGATGATAAAACCCATAGATCTGCATAAAAAAGGGAGAGAAATTCAGAAACATTCTAAATTTGCAAAAAGAAAAACTCATAGATCGATGATAAAGCCTATAGATCTGCAAAAAAATGCAAATTAAAGAAAGTCAGCATTACAAAGTGAGGAACAAATACAAAAACAAACAACAAACCCGGAGCAATAAAGATAGAAAAGAAAGAAGAGAAAAAAATAAGAAAGAAAAGCCAAAAAAGGCCAAGGTCGGGAAAGGAAGAAGGTAGAAGCACAGAAAAAAATAGAGAGAGGAAGGTGAGAGAAAATAAGAAACGGAAAATAAAAAGCAACAATGGAAAACAAGGTATTTATATGGTGACCCTTCGTAACCCTAAAATAATAATAAAAGCAAAAAGTTCAACCGAACAAAAATAAATGACTGATGACAAAGGGAACCAAACAAGTAAAGAGGTAAAATTTAATGCAGACATAAAATAGGACAAAATCGGGGAGCCACCAGGGTCTGATACCGAATAATAGGGGCATGAGCAATCAACTTGAACTCGCTCTTTAAGATTTTAAAGATATAGATATAGTAAGAATATAAATATAAAAATATGTATGAATATAGAATTATAAGATGACAAAATAAGTCAATAAAAATGATACTTGTTGACTCTTCAAATATATGAGTAATAAAGCAATTAAATGTAAGAAAAAGTAACCAATACATACATATAGTACACTATCCCTTGACTATAACAAGCTATTTGCATTCAAGTGGAAGAAGACAAAGACCAACATATGAAAGTAAAGATGAGAAACACTAACAACTTTTTTTATAGTTAAGTAAAAGAATGTATTGGTAAGATTTGTCAAAAAAAGCATATTAACTAACCACTTCAACTTCGTAATTTGTGGAACCGGAATAGTGGGTTTGGCCATATCTACATACAATATATGGTTACACACATATTGATAATCAAACTTAAAAATCTTAATAAATTTCTGATTGATCAAATGAGTCCAATATGCTTTAAACAATTTTCTCAGTTTGGATGCAGTACACAATACGATAAAATTAAATTTCCAAAAATATAAAATGTTAAAGTTTCATCATCTCATCATGTATTAGGTGAATTTTTGTGATCTCAAGAACTATAGAAATTGTAAATTCTATAAGTTATGACTTTCTCTCCATGCATCCATGTAGCATAAATGAACTATTTTTTTTAAAAAAATTTTTTACCAATGAATGATAATGGAATAATAATAATGGTACTGTTCTGACATGAAGCATTCCTAAGATATCTTTGTTTCGGTATATAGTTGATATTCATGACATTTAAGATACTATATCTGATCATGAAAAATGCAGATTCAATTTCTTCTATGGATTTAATATACAAAAGTAGTTAGAAAATTTTATTGATTCATAGAGTTTGCAATCTAGGTCTTCTCGTCCTGAGTGTTTTCTCTCTCGTCGTGAGAGTGTCTTGTTCCCCATGGGGGAGTATAGTCTAAAAATCAAATTCAAAACCCGCATATTAGAAAGTAGATCCAACCCTTTGATGCAAAGCCTTTTTCTAATCACATTTTGAACTCTAAATTCCTTATCCTAGTGAAACCAGTATTCGTTTTCTTGGAACTGAACAAAGCCAAAAAAAAAGGAAAAAAGAGTATTTTTTTCTGTTTCTTCTTTTTCTTTTTTCTTTTTTACCAAAATGTAGATATGGATACTGAATGTTCATAAATAGTTTCCTTTCGCTGGTTTGTATGCTAATAGAGCTCACTTGATTTTTCACAGGTTTGGTTGAGTCTTCTTCAGTGTGGGAATAACAATATAGGAAATCTAGCAGATTCAAGAGATGGATGTGGAGGTAATGAATAGATTAAAGACTTTCTCCCTAGCTAGTCTTGAGGAAGAAGGTATAAAACACAGTAAGAAAGAATGTGAAAGGAGAATTGTGGGAAAAATCTTCGGACAGAGGAAGGTAAATTTTACTGGGCTCAAGAATTCAATGACAGGACTTTGGTGCAAGCATGGAAAGCTGTCAGTCAGGGATTTAGGCCCCAATCTCTATCAACTCATCTTCTCAAGGGAGGAAGACAAAACCTTTATACTAAAGGGGAGGCCATGGTTGTTTGAAAATCAATTTTTGGTCACCACTCCATGGGAGGAAGGCTTCGAGAAGAAGATGGAGCTTTTTGACAAGTCCCCGGTCTAGATTCAGGTAAGAAATCTACCTATTCATTGGATTAATTCCTCAATTGGATTTAAGTTAGGTCAATTATTTGAGGAACTTTTGGATGTCATTGTCCCTGGACCTGACTCTAGAGATGGTAACCTGATAAATATCCTTGCTGTAATTGATTTAACAAAGCCTTTCCTTAGGGGAAACAGAATACAATGCATTGGGTAGAATTTAAATATGAGTTGCTCCCTCTATTCTGTTTTTACTATGGCCGAATTGGACACAGTGAAAAAGACTGCGAATTTAGGAAAAAAGACTTCAAAGAGTGAGTGTGCCAGGAGGGCCAATTTGGAGCTTGGTTGAGAGCAGGAGGAGAGAAAATGGAGATAACAAAAAGTTTGGGAATTCCAAAAATAGCAAAAGGTAGGGAGGAATGGAGGATCAAAAGAGGGGTTGAAATCACAATGTTGGATGAAGATGGTAAAAAACATAGGGAGGGAGGAGAGAGAAAGTAAACCAAAAAATCTAAACAAGGAACGAGTGAGACTAGAGAATAGTGAAGAGAGATCAGAGGTTGGTAGACTAAAAGAATGGGATGGTCCTGAAAAAGATCAAAGGAAATTCTCTCCTATTGAGGTGAATGTGCTGAGCTTAGGGAATCAAGTGCTTGAATTGACAGAAGTGCAAGTGCAGGATAACTGTTTTGAAATGGGAATGGAACTGGAAACAACGAATGGCCAGGAGAAACAAGATGACAGTAATAGACTAGTAAATATCCCCATTTGCAATAAGGACAATAGAGGCTCTCTAAAAGAACTCCATTCTATTTTGCAATCCGGCACAAGCCTGACCGATAGACAAAAGGGGAATTCCAAAAGAACCAGGGAAGATCATTCTGAAGAGGTAGAAGAGGCAGAGGCAGGACCAGTCGAAAGAGTAAAAAGAGCAAAAGAAGTGGGAAGTTTTTTAACAATGTCAGATAGCATGGTGGAGGCAGCCAGCCATAAATGGCTCCCAAATTCAATATGAAAATATTTGCATAGAATTGTAGAGGTTTGGAGGACCCTCTACAATCTCTCAACTAAAGGAGTCCTTAAGAACCCACCTCCCGGACTTGGTATTCCTTAGTGAAACCAAACAGAAACAAAGTTTTGTAAAATGTGTTTGCAAGAAACTAAAGTTTGAACAAAGATGTGTGTCAGTGGATACAGTTGGGAAGAGCGGAGGGCTAGTTCTTCTTTGGAGCCCGAGGATCACAATATATCAGATTAATACAACTGAGTTTAGTATGGAAGTGGAATTTGAGAGTCCAGATACTAAAGGAAAAATGTGGGGTATGTTTGTTTATGGAAATTCTGATGATAGGATAAGGAACGTTCAATGGGAAATATTAAATGGTAGAAAGCATAGATGGGGACAAAGATGGTTTCTTGGAGGTGACTTGAATGATATATGTTGCAATGAGGAGAAGAGGGGAGGGATTGTTAGACCTGAATGGAGCTTCAAAAACTTTAGACAGTTCATAGCTGAGATGGGAATGAAAGAAATCAGATTCACAGGAGAAGTTTGGACTTGGGCAAATAATCGAGAGAATGAAGGATATATGGAAGAAAAATTGGATAGGTTTTTTGCATCTCCAAACTGGGTGCTGGATTTTGAAAATGCTAATGTATATCATGACATTAAACAAGCATCTGATCATTACATGCTCATTATCGATTTGAACCCTAACTTGGTTAAATTCAGAAAAAGATTCTTTTTCGATAATAGGTGGTGTGAGAATCAAAAGGTGGAAAAAGTGGTGGAGAATGCATGGCAGACAAATTTCCTTGGATCTAAACAATTCATTTTGCTGCAAAAGATTCGAGCTTGTAGAGTGAGTCTCTTGAGGTGGAATAGGAATCAACAGAATAACTCAGAGCTAGGATTAAGGGCATTAAGGAAAAAATGGAATTCATGCAATGGCTGGGAGGCAAAAGGGACTGGGTTCAGTGGAAAAGGATGAAGGAAAGACTGGATACTGCCTACAATGATGAGGAGAGATATTGGTGTCAAAGAGCTAGAGTGAGATCCCTAAAAGAATGAGATAGAAATACAAAGTTCTTTCATGCCAGTACAGTTCAGAAAAGAAACAGAAATCATATCTCCAAACAAGTGAAGGCAGACAACTCAATTTGTGAATCAGAGAAGGAAATAGGAGATGAAGTTGTAGGCTTCTATGACAATCTCTTCACTACCTCCAATCCATCCATCTCACAAGCTGTGCTGGATGACATTCCTGTGTCATTTACTCGCGCAATGAATAGAGACTTGACTAAACCTGTGGAGGATCCAGAGATCAAAAAAGCTCTTTTTGATATACACCCATGCAAAGCTCCAGGTCCAGATGGTATGACATCTGCTTTCTTTCAAAAATTTTGGCATGTTTGCAAAAAAGATTTCTGTGATGCTGTAAAAAGTTTTTTTGGGTCAAATTATCTGTTGAAAGCTTTCAATCACACCTTAGTCTCTCTCATACCAAAAACCAAATTTCCAACTGCAGTCTCCCATTATAGGCCTATAAGCTTGTGTAATGTTATCTACAAAGTTATTTCTAAAATACTTGCTAACAGATTAAAACCAGTTTTAAATAGGTGTATTAGTGGAAACCAATCAGCTTTTATATCTGGTAAGCAGATTCTAGATAACATTACAGTAGCACATGAGAATATACATTTCCTAAACAATCTAAGGAATGGCAAAAATAGCTACATGGCCATTAAGTTGGACATAGCCAAAGCTTACGATAGAGTAGAATGGAACTTTTTGAGCAAAGTTTTAGAAAAAAATGGGCTTTGACACAATATTCTCTTCCTGGATCCTAAAATGCTTGAGATCATCTTCTTTTTCCTTCAACATTAATGGTACCCCCCATGGATACATAAGACCATCAAGAGGAATTAGACAAGGAGATCCCCTATCTCCTTATCTGTTCATCATTGTATCTGAGGGCTTTTCTTCTCTAATAAAATCTGCAGTAACAATGAAACAGCTGGAGGGAGTTAAGATTAGCAAAACTGGTCCTTCAATTACTCATTTATTGTTTGCTGATGACTCCTTAATATTTTGTAAAACTGATAGGAACCAGGTTCGGTCCATCAAGAAGATCATGAAAACGTATGAGGAAAACTCTGGACAATCTGTCAACTTGGACAAATCCTCTGTGTTTTTCAACAAGAATATATCTCAAGAAATTAAAGAGGAAGTTGGCCATGAATTGCGGGGGATCAAGGAACAGAGGAGTAGTAGATATCTCGGACTGTCAATAACCATTGGAAGATCAAAGAGCCAGGTTTTCAAGTTCATTAATGACCAGACCACCAACAAAATCTCAAGTTGGAAAAATAAAATGCTGTCTAAAGGAGGGAAGGAGATACTATTGAAAGCAGTTTTATCAGCTCTACCTGTGTATTGCATGTCATGTTTTAGACTCTCTTCAATAATCCTCAAAGAACTGACATCTAAAGCAGCAAAATTTTGGCGGTGAGAGGACGAGAAGGGGAAGAAAATCCATTGGCAGAGTTGTTTGAAAATGACTATGCCAAAAGAAAAAGGAGGTCTCGGATTCAAAGATTTAAAGGCATTTAATGAGGCCCTCCTTGCAAAGAAATTGTGGATACTTCTTTCCAAGCCAAATTTGTTGATGAGTAGGGTTCTGAAAGGAAGATACTATCCTAGTTCTAGCCTATTTGAAGCCAAAATTAAAGGAAATGTTTCTTGGTTATGGAGGAGTTAGATTGGTGCAAAGGGACTAATTGAAAAAGGAAGCAAGTTCCAGATTAGTGATGGGAAGATAGTCCAAATCTGGGAAGATAAATGGCTACCATCATGTACAATGCCTAAGCCTACATCCCCTAATCCTGCAGTTGGAGAACTGAAGTATGTCAATCAGCTTGTGAGCAGAGGAGGTAACGAATGGAACAGGGTGCTGATTAAACAAATTTTTTTGGAAGAGGAAACTGCTCTGATACTTCAACAACCGATCAGTACAGTGGACACAAGGGACAAGCTAGTGTGGGTGCATGCAAAAAATGGAACCTATGATGTAAAATCTGGATATCAGATGGCCTATGCAAACCTTGAGAACAACAAGAATAGAGCAACATCATCAAAATGGGAAGAAAATGAAAAAGCCCTTTGGACAAGGATTTGGGAACTGAACATTAAACAAAAAATCAAAATGTTCTTGTGGCAGTGTTGTCATGATATCCTCCCAGTCAAAAAGAATTTGAGCAAAAGGGTAAGATTGATTGAGAATATTTGCAGTGTTTGTGGGTTGGATGTAGAAATCGTTGGGCATGCGCTATTTAGATGTGAAAGAGCAAGGAAAACCTGGATGTTAGCTCCTATTACCTGGAACTCTGATCCAAAAGATGGTATTTCATTCTCCAATTGGTTTAAAGATGTCAGTCAAAGCAGAGGGGCAATGAAAATTGATAAAAGGATTGAACTCACTTGTTACATTCTTTGGCATGCTTGGAAAGCTAGAAACGAAATTGTGTTCAATAAGATTGAAAGATCAGAATTAAAAGTTGTGCAGAATGCTCTAAATGAATGGAGTGAGTTTTTGGAAACATTTGGTCATGACCAAAAGAAAAAGAAGGAACAGAAGGTCTGCAAAAAAGGTGAAAGCTGGAAACTTCCAACAGAAGGGTGGATCAAAATTAACATAACCTCTGAGAGTACAATGAGGGGAGACTGGAGAGGGTTTGGAGCTATTGCCAAGAAAAGTGACGGAGGTATTTTGTGTCCTGAATCAGTTGCTAGGGAGGGATATTTTACTCTAGTAGCAGCAGAAATGGAAGCTATTCAACTAGCTATGTGCAATGCTTTGAGAAAGGGATGGACCAAAGTGGACTTACAGATAGATGTGAAGGCTATTATGTCTAATCTCCAAGAAAAGAAAGTTCCAGCAGCGGAAGTAGTAACAATAGCCGAAGACATCTTTTTGCTTAATGAATTGTTTGAGGTGTGTGTTTTCTCTTACATTGATAAGAAATATAACTCTTCTTGTCATGTATTAGCTCAGTTTGCTTGTAATAGGTTGGAATCCCATTTATGGGAGAAAAACTTTCCTTGTTGGCTGCTGAACTTGGTTCAACATGATTCTCAATCAGTTGATTGAGTAATTGTCTTTTTTCTCAAAGAAATGAAATACGATCACTTTGGACAAAAAAAAATTGAGTTTGCAATCTAAAGGAGGCATTGATGTTGAGGAGAGAAGAATATTAAAATTTGAGCACTAAGGCACTGACGCATACCCATAATGAATTCATTTGTGTTCAAGCTTCATAGTCCAAATAGAGCAAAACTTCTCAAATTTTCCAATTGAAATTTTGGGAAGTTTTTCAAAAAAAAAAAAATGTAAATTATATAAATTGATGAAAATTTTGCCATTTAACAAATTTTACAATTTAAGGGTGGATTATGAAAAGTAAACCAAGAAAATTCACTATTACATTCACGAAAGGCCCAAACATAACACGCACATAGTTATAAATACGTTAGTTTAACATTTAAGTAAACTAAAATACAGGTGAAGTTGAATATTATCTGTCTACAGAGCCAACCAAATCATCTCGTGAATACGTGTGTTAGTTCCTTCTCCTTTGTAAATCATATTAGCTTTGTTAAAGTTCAACATTCTACTTTTTATTGCAATTAATTTTTTCTAATAATAAGCTCCAAAGGATTGAAATTAACAAATGAACAACGAACTTTTGCTAGTAATGTTAAATCAACTTACAAAGCACCTATTCTTCTCTTCTTTTTTCTATTTTGTTCACTTTTTCATTGTTTTTTTTCTTCAAATTTTGAAGCCGAGAATCATGTCAAGGGATTGATGGCAAGGATCCGCCAAGACTCCTAAAGTGCACCAACTTGTCGCCGTAATGGCTGGAAAATGATTCACTTCACCTGTTGCTGATCGAAGAGCTTCCAATTGATAGAATTTTTTATGACTTTACAAGTGTTCTACTAGAAGAGTTAGTGTTAGTTTCACTTTATTATTTTTTCTATTTACAACATGTATAATATTATGGATAAGATTTTGTACAATCTATTTATATAAAATATTTTCTCTTGTTATTAACAAAGTGATGAAAGATTACATACCAACAACGAAAATACTCAAAAAAAACTCAATGCTTCAATTACTAACAACATCAGAAAAGAAGTAACCAATCAAAATTGCACCAAATAATTATTAAAACAAGTTACATTAATTAAACATTACCCCGGCTACCGCACATTGTGCGGTATTACCCAATACTTGTTTAGAGTAAATTATAAGAAACCCCATGTGACTTGGTTTTCGAAATTTTAAACTTTCCTCTCTTGGTTGGTTTTTTTTTTTTATGAAGACATACAAAATTATAAATTTAAAATACTTATTTTTGTAAATTTATCTAATGCAATATATAGGCAAAACTCTCCATGGTTTTTTTTTTTTTTTTTTGGAGAAAAGGCTGTGTCGGATATGCCCGATCACACCGTTACACAGTTGAAGGCCATAAATTTGGAGTACTACTCCATTACATGAATTTCCATATCTGTTTATGAAAAGGAAATTAGAGAAAAGCTACTTTAGTTTAACAATCAAAGCAAATGGCCACCTCTTCAAATGCAGTTTTATTCAATAAAATCCTCTCAGTGGCAAAGCAAGTGTATTTTGTTGTACAAGATTAAAAGCATCACCATGGAGTCCATAATCTTCTCCATTTTCAGCAAATGTATATTATCAACCAAGCTTGTGCAAGAGAGTTACTAAACCAAGAATTAGTTTAGAAGCAATGACGTCCAAATTCACAGCCAAGAAATCGATCACCACAAAACTTTCTCTCCCCAAATGGCCATGGAAGTCCTTGATCATAAGCAAAAAGCATTGATTTCAAAATCATGGACCAAAGTGCTCACTGTAAGAAACAGAACGACGCAAGAAGACAGCAGCAACGGTACAGTTCAACTTTCCTAAAAAACAAAACAAAAATTCTCACACGAGTTCAGATGTTAAGGCTGGTCACCATAGCATGAAATAGTGACCTTCAAATTGATAGAACCACATAGTCAACCATCCCTACACCTCATCAGTCAAGTCCCACCCTTATCAGCATCACCATGGAATCAGAACAATGCTACTACTAAATCAGTATTAAATCAGACCTCATACCAACATAGGCCTGACATATTTTGTTCAAAGATTTTATGTTTTAATAAAAACATGTATATAGATAAAATATGATAGCAAAGTATGATTTAAGTAGTTGACTCTACGTAGTAGGATAAATGCTTAGTTATTGCATGAATATTTATTAAAAATTAATTAGCTTCAAAGCAACACGTAAATTCTTCTTGTGTGTAATTCTGAAATAATCTATTAATTTGTGAAATAATATATTAACAGGCCTAGATTCTTAGTTTGTGAGATAATTTATTAATTGTCCACTTTTTGATTCACATTGTTAACATTGAGGACTAATTTTATTTTTTAAAATTAGAGACTAATTTTGTCATCTAAGTAAACTTCGAAAAGCAAAAGTGCATTTTTCCTTTTAAAAAACAGAATCAGAAAAGTTATGCACGGCAATAATATTTGCTAAATGGTTAGGAAATTAACTATTTGGATAAAATGAAAAGTAAATATAGTTAGCCTTATGAATTATGAGTACTTTAGAAATTTTATTCTAAATTTTTAGGTAAATGTCTCGAGATTTGTTCAAACTACCAAATAAATCTTGAGATTTGATAAAACTACTAAAAGAACCCTTAACTAGTCTATTAAACATTAAAATGATGGAAAATTACGAAACGACAATAAAACTAGGGTAGGAAAATTTTCAAAAAATAGAAAAAATAAAATTTTAAAATGGGAGCTTAATGATTCCCTTTCTTCATCCTTTCAGCTTTCAATCTGGAATAATTAAAGTTGTTTTCGATAAAATTATTGCCGTATGTTTTATCCTTCCTTTTTGTACACACATAATTTTTGTGTGGCTTTATTTCTATTAAAATATTTGTTTAAGAAAGAAAAAAAATTAAGTATATTTGTTCTGGTGATATATACAAATAGAAAAAACTTTATTTTGAAATATTTTAACTCGTTTTCAAGAATTAAAAGTTATGTGTAAAATGCTCAAAAGAGAAAAAGAAAACTCATGAACAACAATCATCTACCAAGTCAAGAAAATATTAAATACGAAATGTTATTTAGTGGATAAATGTTTGACAGGTCTAGATTGATTTAAATGTTGATAAATCATTCACACAGTAATTACGTGAAACATTTCAATTTATGTTACACAAATATAATAAATTATTGTAAAATATGATAAGTGCAAAGATTATATTCAATTTTTTTTAATATATTCAATTTTTTAAAAAAATTGACAATTAATACTTTTCATCTTAATAAAAGATCATACACATACAAATATGTCTAAAATATTAGATGTGAATTATATGTTACACAATCAACAGATAAGTGAAATATATATATATATATATATATATATATATATATGAATGATTCAAATAGTACGATTTTTTTAATTATTTATTTTTTAAATAAATGTATAATATATTACTTTTTAAACAACTAAACAAAATTATTATAAGTATTTTCTAAACATTAAGGCTATGTTTGGATTAGAGAAAAAAGAGGGAAATAAAAGAAAAGGAAACTAGTGGAAAGGAAAAGAGAGTATAGCAGAGGAAAACAATATTCCCCTTGTCTGTTTGGATAGGTTGGAAAAGAAATGAAATGATATATTAAAAATATTAGTGGAGATGGAAGGAAAACAAAAAAAAGGGAGATAAAATTTTATAATGTATGACTAATTTATCAACTAATATAATAAACTAAAATAATAAAGTTATACTTACTTTTTTTTCTTTTTATATCTTAATGTACTCTCCATTATATTAATCTTATTTTTCATACAAAATAAAATAAAATTAAAAATAATAGAATGAGTAAAATAAATAAATATAGCATAACGATTAAATAAAAAATACGTTAATTTTAAATAAACTTATTATTTTTGTATAAAAAATAAAATATTATTATTTTTTCGATAACTTTTATAATATTTTTGAAGACTATTGTATTTTTATATAAGACGATGATGTTTGAAGTATAAATAATCTAATTTTTTAATGTGGGTAAACTTCTTATTAATGTATGATTATTCGAAATTTTATAACTATATATTTTAACATAAAATTTTATATTTAAATGTTGATTCAAGTTTTTTAAAAAAGTAGGGAGATTATTAAAGTTTTATAAATCAAAATAAATTCTAATAAAATAGAATTCTAATATTATTTTGTGGGTGGGTAGAATTTGTAAAAAAAATTAAACTCTAGTTTATAATATATCATAATAATTTAAATAATTTTGTAGTTAAGTATTCATTCATATAAAGAATTATTAAATTTGTAGAAATTAAATCAAATTTTAATAAACCTAGAACTTTAGAGGTAGTTAGAATTACAAGAAATTAAATTTT
The DNA here is from genome assembly GCA_016586305.1 of Ophiorrhiza pumila. Taxonomy (NCBI): domain Eukaryota; kingdom Viridiplantae; phylum Streptophyta; class Magnoliopsida; order Gentianales; family Rubiaceae; genus Ophiorrhiza; species Ophiorrhiza pumila. The sequence continues at coordinate 37,569,230 of BLIW01000009.1, read as the reverse complement.
TAAATATGTATAATAGTTATTTACACGCAAAATTTTACGTTATAATTTCTAAACAAAAGTTTAAGTTAAAAAAGATACTTTTATAACGATTAATTATTAATAACAATAAAATAATTATCGTTTTCCTTCTGTTTTCGCCCACTTTTGGATAGAAACAGAAATAGAGTCAAACAGTTATATGTAACCCATCTCTTTCCCCTCTTTCCAAACAAAATTATTCAAATGCACAAATTCTAATCCATTCATTTCCTTTCCTTTCCCCTTTCTCTCTCTTCCCCATTTACTCAATCTAAATATACCCTTATTTTTTTGAGAGACTTGTCATTTGTCTTCTTCAACTTCCATCACCACTACTGTAGAACTAAACTAATTAAATCATAGTTTCCTAATAGGATCGTTGTCTTTAATAAATTGTTGTTTTGGATTAGAAAATAGAGTTATAGAAGGATTATGGTTTAAATCCTTGTTAGTTTAGTTATTCTTCTTACCCTATAAATATGAGTCTAGGGAAGAGTTATTTAGTACACCAAAAAATAGAGAGAAAAGGCTGTCGCCTTTGGTAAAAAAGAGTTTGCGTCATCGCACTCTATTTTCTGTAGTTTTATAAAAGTCATACAGCTTGTTCAGAAAAATAAAAACTTTGCTGTTGTGCCTCGTTCACCTTTATCAGTTTGGGTGAGAGGTCTTTTGCTTTTAACATATAAGCAAAAGTGCTTGTTGCTCTTTAATTGTATTAATTGGCATCAATTAAGCCTTGAGGCTTCTTGATTTGAGGATAAACATTATTCTTCATTGTTTTTGATTTATTTGATGAAGATGTTGCAAATTTTTCATTATTTGCATATTGTGACATAGTTATTGGTGATTAACTATGGCATGGAAAAATATAATTTCTGTTTTTGCTAAATTTACGGAAAAACAAAATGATAATTATTGGAGGAGTCAGATGGAAACCCATTTAGATGCATATGACTTGTCCCAATATGTTCAAAAGGAATTATCCGAAGATACTGATGCAAAAACAAGAAGAAAGAAAAGTTTAGCGTTGTCCCAAATTCATCAAGCAATTGATATGTCAATATTTGGAAGAAACTCAACGGCCAAAACTGCAAAAAAGGCATGGGATATTTTGGGAAAAATATACAGAGGTGTTGATAAGGTTCAACAAAACAATTTGATGATGTTGAAACAAAAGTTCAAACTTTGCACAATGGAGAAGATCGAATCAATTGAGTAATATTTTTCTCATCTGTTGGAGATCAAATACGAGATGGAATTAAATGGGCATATATTATAAGATAAAATCTTTGTTGAAAAAGTTTTCAATACACTGTCCATGAAATTTGATCATGTAGTGGCTGTCATACAAGAAACTAAGGATTTGTCCACATTGACAATTGGAAATTTACAAAGTTCATTAATTCTACATGAACAAAGAATTAATGGAAAGTTAAAGGATCCTGTAGAGAAAAAGACTATAGAGAAGGTGTTGCAGACATAGACAGATAAAGTAAAAAATAACTCCAATGTTGTTGAGACAAATGCTCATGGCCAGACTTTCAGAGAATGTGGTAGAAATAATTATCGAGATAGTGGTAGAGGTAACCAATTTTTTCAGCAAAGAGAAAATAAGGGATTTAATTTTCAATAGTCCAATAATTTCGTAAAATATAGTGTTATAATTGTGAAAAATTTGGCAATTATAAAAAATATTGTTGGGGTGCAAAATCTAATGTGCATGTCCAAGTTGCTGAGTCTAATAGGAATGAAAATAAATAAGATGTTATTTTATTTTCTACTGTTGAAACTAAACAAACAAAAAACAGTAATTGGTATGTAGATTTGGTTGTAGTAATCACATGAGCAGAAAAAAAAAGGAGTTGTGTTTTGATTTAGATGAATCTTTTAAAACCACAGTTAAATTTGGAAATAATTCAGTGGTATCTGTTCTTGGAAAGGGAAGAATACCCATTATTTTAAAAAATGGTAATGCAGATGTCTTTTATGTGCCCAATCTTTTAACAAAATTTGTTAGGTCTTGGCCAATTATTTGAAAAAGGGCCGGTATGATATAAATTTTAAACATGATATTTGCATGATCAATGATGCATGATTGGGATTAATTGCAAAAGTGAATATGAACCATAATAGGTTATTCCCTATATCTCTTAACTATGGTGATTCTAATTACTTTAGTTCCACTATTTCTTATGATGCTTTGTTGTGACATATGAGATTTGACAATTTTAATTTTGGTGGGTTGGATTTTCTTTCCAAGAAAAATATAGTCGTGGTGTTGCCTTCGATTAATTTTTCTGCTAGACAATGTGAATCTTGTAGCAAGGAAAAGAAGTAGAGACATTCTTTTCAAAAAGGCAAGGTTTGGAGAGCTAATCATCTGTTGGAGGTGGTTCACTCAGACTTGTGCTCTGTTTAGATACTTTCTCATGGTGGTAGTAAGTTTTTATTACTTTTATTGATGATTTTAGCAAAAAAGCATGAGTTTCTTTTTCGAAGAATAAATCTAATGCTTGTGATGTTTTCAAAAAATTTAAAGTGTATGCAGAAAAACAGAGTGGGTACTACATTAACATATTGAGAACTAATAAATGTACAAAATACACTGTATGTAATGATTTCTTGATGAATCATGAAATTACACATTAGATGGTAGCCAAGTGCACTCCTCAACAAAATCGAGTGTCATGGTGGTAGTAAGTATTTTATTATCTTTATTGATGATTTTAGCATAAAAGCATAGGTTATTTTCTAAGAATAAATATGATGCTTGTGATGTTTTCAAGAAATTTAAAGTGTATGTAGAAAAATAGAGTGGGTACTACATTAAAACATTGAGAATTGATAGAGGTACACTGTATGTGATGATTTCTTGATGAATCGTGGTATTAAATATCAAATGACAGTCAGGTACACTTCGAAACAAAATGGGGTGGCAGAAAGAAAAAATAGAATAGTGCTGGATTTAGTGAAATCCATGATGGTGGCCAAAAATATACCTAAAGGATAGGCTGAATCAATTTCATGTACTGTTTATATTTTGAACAAGTGTGGTACGAGATGTAATAGTGGGATTACTCCATACGAGATTTGATCGGGTAAGAAACCAAATATCAACACTTAAGATTATTTAGTTGTCTTGCATATTCCCATGTTCCAGATATATTGAGAAAGAAACTGGATGATAAGGTGAAGAAGTGCATCTTTGTTGGCTATTATATACAGACAAAAAGCTATATATTGTTTAATCTAGATACAGGAAAGATAATTTTGAGTAGAGATGTCACTTTTGATGAACAGGGAACATGGGATTGGACTTCTAAAGAACCAACAATATTAGTTGGTCAACCACCATTACCTTTATTAATTGAGGAGGAAGAAAATGGATAGGAGACAGAAAAAGTTAAACAACCACATCGTGATCCTTCATCTTCAAGTGTGCAAAGAACTCCTACACAGTTTAGTCGGCCACAACAGCAAAGACAATTACTAATTTGATTGTAGGATTATGTTGTGGGTGATGATGCTAATGATTTATCTAATGAAGATGTTATGAATTTTGCATTATTTACAGATTGTGACCCAATTGATTTTAGATGCTGCTCATGATAATTGTTGGATAAAAGCAATGGGTGAAGAAATTTATACTATTGAGAAGAATGATACTTGGGAGCTTACAAATCTTCCAAGTGAGAAGAAAGCAATTGCAGTGAAGTAGATTTATAAAACAAAATATAAACCTAATAGAGAAGTGGATAAATACAAGGCGAGACTGGTTGCTAAAGATTACAAATAGAATCCTGGCATTGACTACTTTGAGGTATTTACTCCTATTGCCAGACTTGATACAGTTCATTTGATAATTTCTTTATTTGCACAAAATAATTAAAGGATTTATCAAATGAATGTTAAGTCTGCATTTTTAAATGGTGTTCTTGAAGAAGAAATGTATGTTGAGCAACCTGCAGGTTTTGTCAAAAAAGGTCAGGAAGATAAGGTTTACAGGTTGAAGAGATCTTTATATGGTTTAAAACAATATCCAAGGTTGTGGTCTACACGTATTGATTCATTCTTTATGGATCATGGTTTTTAAAGGTGTCCATATGAGCATACTTTATATGTGAAATCATCTGATCATGGTGATATTCTTTTGATATGTTTGTATGTAGATGATTTGATTTTTACAGGCAATAATCAGGAAATAATTGCAGAATTCAGGGAGGCCATGATTAAACAATGAGATGATAGACTTGGATCTTATGTCCTATTTCCTTGGATTGAGGTTTTACATTTGTGAAGTTGAAGAAACTTTTGAGCATGATCAATCATGGAGATTTAGTTTAAGGGAAGCAAATGTAGGATTAAATTAAATCCTAGTTTCCTAATAGGATTGGTGTCTTTAATTAATTATTGTTTTGGATTAGAAAATAGAGTTATAGAAGGATTGTAATTCAAATCCTTGTTAGTTTAGTTATTCTTCTTACACTATAAATATGAGTCTAGGGAAGAGTTATTTAGTACACCAAAAAATAGAAAGAAAAGGCTATCGCTTTTGGTAAAAAGAGATTGCGTCATCGCACTCTATTTTCTGTAGTTTTACAAAAGCCATACGGCTTATTCGTGAAAATTAAAGCTTTGTTGTTGTGTCTCGTTCACCTTCATCGGTTTGCATGAGAGGTATTTTGCTTTTAACATATAAGCATAAGTGCTTATTGCTCTTTACGTGTATTAATTGGCATCATTAAGCCTTGAGGCTTTATTGATTTGAGGATAAACTTTATTCTTCATTTTTTTTATTAAATTCAATCCTATAACCACTATAGACAACTGCCACTACTCTATCATGAATAACAATCAATTTTGCACAAAAAAGGGAAAAAAAATACCATTGAAATGAAGCGTGAAAGTTATTAAAGCAATTGTTGGAAGCGTTAGGTGCAGAGGTTTTGTGTGAGGTTCAATTCGAATATGGTAAATCACTTGGTTGATCACGTATTGCATGGCTATGTTAATTAGTTGTTATAAATGCTAAATGTGCAGTTTTTTAATCATGTTTTTACATTATCCCTATTATTATTATTGGATGAAAATGAAACCCTAATGAGATATAGCTAGATATGAGCACTTTTAAAAGTTGTGTTTTTCATAGTATTCTGTAATATCATGCATGATTTTAAGGGCGTTAGATGACGCATGTTCATCACAAGTTATTTTTATTGATTATAGATCTCATTTATGCTTCGATTATTTGACCATTGGGCCGTCAATTAGAGGTTTCATGAATATAAGAGTTTGTGAGTTAACCAAGTGCAATAATTGATGTTTAATATTTTTATGAAAGTTTACATACAAATGGATTGTTATTTGATGGGGTTTGATAAATTTCAGTTTAATGATGTGGCGTTCATGGTAAAAAAAACTTGTGTTATTTCATTAAAATGACAGCAATAGACTCGAAAAAATGAGTAGGATAGTTTGAGTTTTCATCACAAATGACAAATTAATTCTTGACGAGAAAATTTAGTAATCAAAATGCTCGTGTTTACAAGAAGGATTTTGCAAAAAATGAGGCCAATGTCACGGGATTCAACCCTGTTAGTTTCGTAGATCTTGTCGAGATTTTTGAAACGGTATATTATGGGCAAACAATCGAGTTCATATGACAAAGTTATGCCCATTTTACCGAAGGTACAGGTTCCTCTATGCATATAGCTATTGTATGTTAGATTTATGTGCACAAATATTGAATCATTTATATTGATATCTTTATAATCTGCAACTGGTCATTAACCTTCACGGATCCTACATTTCACCTAATTCAAGCCTAGAATATTTGATTAGAAAGCAGAAAAATATTCAGAGTTTCGATACCACCCACTACTCACAATTAATGAAATATAATAATGAGACCATTAAAGGATGTTAATAATTACTCTTATTTAATATAAACATTAAAGAGAAACTTCCCTAGTCTTGTAATTAATGTTTATCCATGAATTTAAGTAAAAATGAGTATGTCTTTTTCATTTTATGATTAAACACAATGTTACTTCATATGTGTGAGATAGACATGTTAAAGGGTTGATGGTGTTGTATTTTTCAAATTGCAACCAATTTGGGAGGTGAACATATAGATGAGCTATATATTGAGGATGGAAATGATACTATGGATGAATTATATACCATTAGTGATGATGATGAGTTGTATGCAAGTTTTGATGAAAGTGGTTAGAGAAATATTCAATTAATGGTATATAAATAGAAGATGCAAATGATATTGAACTGTTTAACTTTGAATTCAATAATGATGTGTCAACTTAGAAGATATGAGTAAATCGTACGATGCAGTTTTAATCTTGGAGAGGATAATTTTGGACAGAAGATTCCATCTCATTTGGTAAGGTTTATATGAGTATTCCATCTTGTGGGGATTTGAACTCATAAAATTTAAAAATGAAAGCTAGAGGGTTACAACTGCATGTGGCTATGAAAAATGTATCTGGAGGGTGCATACATCAATTATGCCTGACAAAGTTACTTTTATGATAAAAACCTACAATAATGAACACACATGTCCAATAGATGAAAATATTACAACTTCAAGAAAGAAAATTTGGTGCGGGCTGATGAAATGTTAAGCCATCTATAATTAGAAGTGAATTGTTGAAGTATGTGCAACAACCTACTCCCATACAAATATTTAGGGTTAGGAAGAGGGCACAAGAAAAAGGTAGATGGAAGCCATAATGATTCATACAAGTTGCTACCTAACTATTGTTTGATGGTATTTCACACCAATCTTGGGAGTGTTGCCAAAATTCGTTTCCACTTGAGTCTTGGAGACAAAGTACCATCAGTGAAAAGGTTTTTTCTAGGGTTGCAAGCATTAAAATGTAGATTTTTATATGGATGTAAGCCCTTCATTGGGTTTGATGGTTGCCACTTGAAAGGGCCTTATGGTGGGGTTTTATTGTCAGTTATATCAATGGATGAAAATGGAAAACTATTCCCACTTGCATTTGTTTTTGTGAAATGTGTGAAAATAATGAGAGTTCGAGTGTTTTCTTCTTGAATGGTTGTCTGAATTGCTTGATGGTTTTGGAATTGAAAAAGAGTGGACGTTAATGACTGACCGTCAAAAGGTAATTAATTATTATGCATTCCTTAACTAGTTTGCATACTGCCAATTGTTATTTTATTTTCAATTATTCATAATAATTTGTTGAATAATGTTAATCCAATGTAAAATACTAACTTGTTCTATCTATTTTGTAGGGATTAAATGAGGCAATTGTACTAAAAATACCTTATGCCAAAAATAGAAAATGTTGCAGGCACATTTTCACCAATTTTAAAGCTAAATTTTCAGCATTAGCAATTAGAAAACTTTTTTGAGTGGCTGCTAAGGCATATACGGTTCAAGAGTTCAAAAGAGCAATGATTAATATTAAAAATCTTAAATCTAAAGCACACATATTGCCCTTTTGATTGGGCCCAAATTGTGGGTTAGGCACACATTTTCCTACTCTTTAAAAAATAACCATATCATAAATAATGCTTGTGAATCATTCAATCATTGGATTAGAGATATTAAGAAAAAATCTATCCTTAACATAATGGAATCATTGAGGTCTAAGTTAATGACTAAGATCCAATTGAGGTATCAAATTGGTTCTACTTGTGCAAACCTAGTGATACTTAGTGTGGTGACTAAACTACAAAAGATCACCCAAATTTGTAGGAATGTGATTTTTCAGCGGTAATGGATCTTCTGTATCTCTTTTGTATATTACTTCTTGTATTACTCTATAAGATTTTGACACGTGTATTCAACACTTATCCCTTAGATTTCACTAATCACCTGATAGGGTTTTAATATTATCTAAAAGTACACATATCACATTTATGTAGAGTGATACACTAAATGGCACAGAAGTTCCAAAGCCCTTTTCAGCGCTATAGTGGCATTGCTTATGAGGTTAAGGCATAATTTTATATATCGTCTCAACTCAGGATAAATTCTGTGAATGTTAAGTGTGGAATTTGACTGGAATTCCTTGCAAGCATGCGGTTGTTGTGCTCATTGATAGGAAATAGGATTTGTTTAAATACTATGATCCTAACTTGTCCAAGGACCAATACCTTAGAACATAGTGGTCTCATCTAGCTTATTCGAGATATTACATTTTGGCTTGAGTTTTCAGCAGGTCAAGTGCATGAGTGTAATCCCCCAACTTTGAGAAGAAAGATTGGGAGGCCAAAGAAAGCTAGAAGAAGGTAGGATGGTGAGGCACCAACTGCAGGCTAGAAAAGATCTTCAACATTGAGGTATAAAGATGGTTTTGGTTTAATATATTAATATTACTCAATATTGGTTGGAATTATTGAGTGAAACTATTAATGTATTTTTGCACCTCATTTTGTGTTAAAATATACATATATCATTTTCTTGGGTTAAGGTTTGCTTTGAGATGTATGTCATTTATTTAGCTATAGTTTGCCTTTTTATGTGTATTGGCTTCTAGTTTTATTTGTATTTTCAATTAATTGGAGCAATATTATTTCAATTTTGGTGTAATGAACATTTTCTTCATAAACTAAGTCATTATAGTCTTATAGTTATACTGAACCCCGTAATTCTCCAATTTCAAACTTGCTCCACTAACATAATTTTCAACAATTTTGTTACTATTTTCTGTTCATTACTGCTCCTAACACCCTCTTCTGGAATGGTTACTCTCCTACATTCATGATAGAAATTGGACTCCTCTTCTCTTGTTGTTAGAATCATCCACTTCAACCATCCATGATTGATGCAAGCATAATAAAGTCTACATATATGGGTTCTTTGAAGATTTAGAGATATAGACGACAATTTTTCTTCCACACCCATTGTAATTAATTCATTCATAAACTATGTTGTTAACACTTCGGCTACAACTTGAGTACACCATCTGTCTAATTACTGCAACCGCAACAAAAAAAAAATTCAACATTTCAGTTAACCAACTCATGAACCCTAGCTTATATAGTGCTTCTAATAAATGAAAATCGAGCCTTACCATATTGATTGCAATTAAAAAAATGTCAATTTAGCAAATATGAAGAACAAGTATACTTGATAGAGATATTAGACTGTCGTTTGCACTTCAAATTGCTTCTTATATATTGTTTAAAAATTGGTGCTCTTTTCATTTAATGATCTTGAAAAGTAACTATTTCCGAATGAAAAAGTCTTTCAATTTAAGTCTAATGGGGTTAATATTCTTCCAAGGTATTTTGGTCTAATAAGTTTTATGTCTTAGTACAAAGGGTATAATTGTCAACACAATGAGATAATAAGCTAACGTTATAATGTTTCGTTTCTTTGATAAGGGTGAGTACGGTTCGGTTATTCGGTTATTTAACTAATTTGATTCGGTTAGTTTGATTTTTCCTTTTGTAAAAATTCCGACTGAATCAAAAACTGAAAATCGAATAACCGAAAATCAAATTCTAATTTGGTCGGTTATTCAGTTTTGGACTGAATTTTTTTTTCTAATCTCAAAAAAATATTTGTAAAAAATTTATAAAAATTAACAGTAAAATTAGAATAATTAATGACTTAAGTATTAATTTTTTGAGTGATAGAAAATAAAATTTAAACTATTTAAACCTTCAAAAATTTTAAAAGATAACATTTAGCAATTCAATCTAAATAAAAAAAATTAAAATCTCATCATGATTAAACTAGTTCATTCTAGTTCATACAAGTTTATATAAGTTTAAATGAATGAATTCATACAAGTTTATAAACAAAACTTTCCCAAAGCAAAACCAATTGTGACAAGTTAATGATTAGACTAGAAGTAAGTTCAAACTAAAATGATATAAAGTATTAATATATTTGAATGATTTTCACACACTTTTCATGGAACCACTTCTCGCATATTTCATACAAATGTATTTCCATGTTCATTATTTTCCTTATCTACATAATATCATCCTAAAAAAAAGTGAGATATGTTAATATAATAATTGATTAGAAAAAAATTAGTTACTACTTAACAAACTTAATTCAATTCCAAAACAATCCATTAAATCATTTTTTTTAAAAAAATATATTACATAATAATTAAGGTAAACAATCTATATTGCATTTTTTAAATAAAGGAAATTAGGGTTCATAATTTGTTCCTTATTTTTTATTTATGGATCAAATAGGCCTACCTAAAATTTTAGTTAGTAACATTTACTTTAATAATTTGAGGCTTTGAGCCCAAATGTAATTTGAGAGCCCAAATGTAGTTGAAAAAAATTAAAAAAATAAAAGGTGGAAATAAAATTGGGCCATATGTGATTAGTCCAAACATAATGTATAATTTCTAAACCCAAATAATATTTGGTTTTTCGGTTTGAAACCAAAAATCTAAAACCAAAAATCGAATCAAAAACCAAATTGAATTCGGTTTTTTTGGTTAACCGAATTCAAAATTCTAAAATCATAACCGAACCAAAAACGAACAATTGAATTCAGTTCGGTAGAAAACTGACCCGAAAATTGAATAACCGAATTTGAAAAACCGAATTAAATTTGGTTCAGTTAGTTTTTTTGGTTTTTCAGTTTCTTTGCTCACCCCTATTATTGGATGGTGGTTAGGGGGATAATTGTTGTACGGCTAACTTGTCAAAGGTTCTTTTGATAGTTTTATCAAACTTCAAGGTTCGTTTAATAGTTTGAATAAACATTGAGAGGGGTAAATGTAATTTGTCCTAAATTTTTAGAAGGGAAGTAAGTGTGTTTTAATTTTAGGGTAAATTGGAAAATATGCCCTTAAACTATAGTTAAGTTATAATATACCCTTAAACTTTTAATTGTAGCATTTTACCTCGTTAAACTATTAATTGTTTGCATATTAGCTCAATTAATAACTTCGTGTGAAAATTAAAATGAAAAGATATAAATAACATTTTCTATTGTACCTCTAACGCTTGCGATCAGTTACGACTCTTTTCAAACTATTCACCAGTTCTTTGCTTCATTTTCTTCACTTTAACTTTACCAAAACTTTGTAAATAAAATTGTTCTTAATTTTTTTTGTTGAATAAGAACGAAGTGGATGTGAATGACTGATATTTAGCATCTTGTAAGGTATTTTAAGAAATACAAAATGAATAATAAGGATAGATTGATCTAAAATATTTATTTTTTATGAAATTATTGTACTTTGCAAAACTATAACAGTTTAAGAAGGTAAAGTGTCGAAATTGAAAGTTTAAAGGGTATATTCATATCTTAAAATTTTCATGATATTTTAGTTGACTTACTATCAAAATGTTAGTTTATTAATGATATATATATTTAAAAAAACTTTTGCTATAACAATTCAAACTTCATAATTTGGCTAAACCCTAATTAACCTTGAGACAATCCAAATTTCACTAAGGAAAACTAAGTTTATGCAGTCAAGCTAGAGTTGTAGATAACAAGGGCAATTTTTTTCCTACCTATATGTCAATTTTTGTCCAACTCTATCTCTAACACCTGCAATTCCATCCATATAAATAGCAACAATAGTTGTAAATGGGGTTATTCATGGTGTAAAGATAAAAGAGGACACACATCGACACAGAAAGTGAGACAAAAAATTGTGTGTGTGTTTTGACAAAAGCCATTTACTCTAGCAAGAGTTCTTTGATAAGTATTAATTAATTGTTTGGACAAGGTGTTTTTTATTTTTGGGGGAAAAAAAGTAAATTTAATATGCAATCTAAAAAATGAATATCTTTTAATTGATAAGTGGGTGTTTTAATTGATATGTTTTGTTTTTGTGTAAAAGAATAATTTAATAATATTTTTTTTTAATTTAATAATTTTTATAAATAGAAGTTAACCTATATATGATGATTAATGTTGAATTGCATGTTGATAAATTTTGTTATTGTGTAAAAGAAGATTTTAATACTAAATAAATTTTTTAATTTAATAATTTTTCTTAAAAAGATGACTGGTGGCGATTGATGTTGATCATGGCGGTCAACGGCCATATTCTGGTCAACTAGCCAGTGGTGACCTAAGCAGTCAGTGTTGGCTACCACCGGTCAATTGTTTACAAGTTTAAAAAGTTCAACTTTTCTTTTAATGTTTTTTTTTTAAATTTCAAAAATACCACATTCTCAAAAGTGAGAAAAGTTGAAAATTTTTTGCCAAAGAAAACAATTGGACAAACACCTTGTTTATGTTTGAAAATAAAAACCCAAAAAAAGTCTAGTCCAAATGTTTTTGCATTTATTCTAGTCTTCCAAGTTATGATTCGTTTAAGCACTGGAGCTTGGTGGTTATTGATTAGAAAAAATCTTGATGATATATATGAGCTGGCTACTCTAGCAAGAAATGTAATTGCCAAATTAAGAGAAGAATAACCTTTATAATATTCTAGCTGAGCCACTTTATGCTTCCAAAGAGATAGTTTCAATTTTGAGAAGTTATGTATCTTCTTGTGTCCATCGTTGGCTTTCCTTCAATTTCAGTCTCTAGACTCTCTACATGTTCATGGACATAGACGAGAAGGTTGCACAAAGTTCTATCCAAAAGTACTTTAACTTCATAGCAGCAAGCTCAATGTGAAATTGAAGTCTTAAATCTCTACTATTTAATTCTTTATATTATAACTTTATGTAGGCTAAAAAGAAGGCATATTAGAAGGCAAGTAATCAAAAACGATATTGCTTTTCATTAAAGAATACTCATAATTAAATCGTTATAACCATATGAGAAGGCATATGAGAAGGCAACTAATACTTACTATTCAGTAACTTGCTCATCGTCTACTACAATCTAGGAAAGTAATCTATTTTTCAACTATTAAAATTTAGAATTTGGTTAGTTTTTAAATATCAAGCAACTGAACATTGCATTGAAATTTTAAAAAAGAAGTATATTGCATTTGGTTCTAAAGTAAAGATTAATTTAGTTAACTTATATGGTTTTAGGGTTTCCTTTTAGTAAATGCAAAGGGGGAAGTTCTGGAGTTTAATTGAAGTTGTCTTTAGCCTTTAGCAGGTAGGTTGAAGTCTAGAACTTCACACATGTCTTTACCTTTTGTAAGGAAGGAAGTCCTACTTATTTACTTGGCTTTAATAATGTAAGAGGCTAATACTCCTAATTTAAGGATTTTACCTTTGTAATGGTGGTTTGAGTATATCCGTTGCCTTTTTTTGGTCAATTAATCTATAAAATTGGGAGTGGCATACTCCCCCGTGTACGAGGTTAGCCAAATTATAAAAAAAATATAAAGAATCAATCACAAGAATAAGGGCCTTGAAGTTCAAGGAAATAAAATCAACCTTAATTAAGAGTACAATAAATTGTAGAATCTTTCAAAAAGATTCCAACAATTAAGGGAGTTAACAATATTGCTAAAAGTATATTAATATCTAAGATATAGGATACACAAGGAAGTAAGATGATTCAAGTGTAAAGCAACAAATACATAAAGGAAGCGAGATGGTGCAAGTGTAAAACAACAAATATTTAAGGCAGTAAGTGCAAATGCAATCTTCCCAACTTATTGTTTTTGGTTTGTTTTTAATCTTTTTGAAATTTTGGTGCTTGAGTTCTGTTAGATCTGGTGTGTGGGCTCAAGGATGCATGAAAAATATCCTAACTTATCCAATATTAAGCCTTGAAAGTTCATGAGTCAAGCTAGCTAAGTTTAATGCAAGACTCATTGATTTCAATCAAGTTTCACTTGGAATGTGTAATGTCAGTTCAAGACTCATTCAAAGGGTCAAGAAATGAACAAGAATGCATGAAGTTCAAGGCTAGTTTTGGTCCAACCCTTATGACTACCATTGCTTGATACAAAAATGTCTTTATTAGTCTTAGTAGTTTCAAATACTCCATTTACTGGTTTTATTGATTTAAGTAATTAATAGAAAAATTAATTAGGGTCCCCTACCCCTATATATCCTTGTAATTGCATCCATGAAGGCAGAGAACATAATTGAATGAATTGTGAGAATTTATCTCTTTGTTTTCTGTTGTTTAATTAGAAAACATTTTTTAGAACTTATCAAATCTATGTCTTGTGGCATTCATCTTTAACTTATCATCAAACACATCACAATTATTTGTGGCATCTTTTAACTATACCAAATTTTTGCCTCTATATCAGTAATAGGTCGTGATTTTTACCCTAATAACTTCTTATACAAACAATCTTAGAACAATTATGTGATCGGGTTTCTTCACTCCCTGACGAAGTTCATATCAACTTTTTCTTGTGAAAGTCCAACTTTTTTAGAAAGTACAGTATTCTACCTCAAGAACACAATAAAATAAATTACAACATAAATCAACCACCCAACAAAATAAATTGCAATAGTAAATGATAGATCTTTAAACTATATGGTGGTAACTTGAACTATACCTTGGTAATTAAAAATTTTCCAAAATTCACAAAGAGATTTTTTTCTTCTTTTTTTTTTTTTGTAATTTGCCCCCCAACCCCCACCCTCTCAAAACAAAAATTGCACTTCTGTCAATACTTTTATGTCATTTGGGATTTTCTGTTACATTCAATGTTTCATTTCCTATTTCATTCTACGTATGTACGCCTTAAGAGATAAGTGTTAAAATGCACATAGTTTGTATCTATATAATGAAATAAAAAATAAAACATAATGTAATAAAAGATGCATTGAACTCTTATAGACCTGTGATAGTAGCAGTAGTTTCTTGAAAAAAATGTTCTCATGGAGAGAATCTTCCACATGCAGGTGCCACCGATAGAAGCAAAGAACTCTAGACCTAGACAAAGACCAAGAGCAATTACACTAGATAAGGTCTCTACTACTCGAAGGAAAGAACAATTTCCTGCACACAAACAAAAGTGAAGGTCATCCAAATAAATCGCATCAAATCCCTTTCTTTTCTCTAGAAATCGAAACATTCTTATCTCGAAGGATTCTCCACATATTTGGAAGCTGGAATTTTGTCAGATTTTCCCTCGCCCACTTGAGTAAAATCGTCCAAAACTACAAAAAAAAAAAAAAAGAAGTTCCTGATCAATTAATTAATTTGCAAAAAACTAGGCTTTAATTAAAAATTATGGAAATTGTTCTATGAATGAATTTGTTGGAACTTGGAACCACTATTAATAAATAGGGTATAACTTTGTACTAATTATTAGTAAGGGTATAAAAATAATTTAATAATTTAATTTATTTAGGAAAATATTTAACTACCCTTACCCTTAATCTTAATCTTTTGGTTTAACACTTATTAAACAAAGTTCACTAACCCAATTACTCAAGACTATAAATATTTCATTCCGTTATCATATAAGAACAAAATATTCAGATCAAATATTTTTGTACAAAAAAATTAGAAAGACAAAATATTAATAACAACCACGATAATCTATATTAAGTTTGAAGTACTTATTATTTAAGGTATAAAAATAATTTAATTATTTTATACACTTAATTAGTACAAGATTTCATTGTCCCTCACAAAAATACTACATTTTATAGACCAATTTGATCATTTTCAATTATAGTAATTGTTATTAGTATTTTGTATTTTCACTTTGTTATATAAAAGTTTTGTTTTGTTTGATCTGGATTTTTGTTTTTATATATGATGAAAGTTATTTTGAGTTTTGAATGATTGGGATCCTAAACTTCGTTTAATGGGTTAAAAGATAAGATTAATAGTTCAATATTTTGTTAAATGCATTATATAGTTAAATTATCTCTATACCTTTAAAGAAGAATTAGTTTAAAGTTATACCTTCTTTAATAAGAGGTGGGATCTTTTGTCCAAAATTATCTCTGTCTCATGTCCAAAATTAAACTATGTAGTAGGGTTCACTCATTCCTTAGTTAGGGTCTAACAATTGTAAAGTAATTTTAGTGATATTTATGCTTTTAGTCCCTAGTTTTAGTTAAACTAAGTCGGTTCGTTGGCATCCATAAGAAAGAATATGACCAAAGATCAATCTTTGGCCAGATGAGTACTGGATCGTCCTTTTAATAAGTAATTAATTTAAAGGCGCATCCTATAATAATAAAAAAAATTTCTCGTGGCATGACTTATATGCTATAACTAGTAAAAAATAAATAAATTTCCAGGATTGTTTATAGATTTTGGATTAAAACATAGGCTAATTGAGGAATAGAATAGATTTTGGAATAAAATATAGGTTAATTGAGGAATATAATCGATGTTGTCGCTTGAAAACGTTCATCAAAGTAATGTGACTAATTTTGATTGGATTGCATTTGTCTGGTAAACAAGTTGCCACCATTGTTACAAGGTTGCAAAACAAAAAACATGTTCCCAACATTTACCTCATTGAGTCTCTCTATATATAGGTTTCTTAGCCTCACAAAATCTACACAACAAACCAACAGAAACGCTTCTTTTTAAGTAATCTTTTTGTGTATCCTTTAAAGATTAATGACACCTCAGTCAGATCTTGTCAAGATTGGCAAAGAGGGCTTTGCTTTACTCGATGAATACTTCAGCAGAAAGAGTAGGCCTCAACAAATTCCACCACCACCACCACCACCACCAAGGGCTCAGGTAAACTTCTAAGAAAATGTTACCATGGAGAGCAACTAAGGCTTATGGAACAGAAGCAACTATTGTGAACAGCAATCACAGTGAGGCATAGTGAAAGCTCATCAAAATATGCTGGTCATGAAGTATCTAAGGCCACCATTTTGCATGCCCTGTATGTAGTTAGACTATGATAACAATGTGATACATGATCATACTAAAAAAATAAATTGCCATGCTTGTATTTTCTTGCTAAAAGCTACAGTTTCAAAACTACTATAACTAGTATACTTTTAGTACTTCTTGCAGCCCTCAAAAACTCCAGGGATGCTCACTGATTTGGAGGTTAATCTCTAATTCAGTTGAAGCACAAGGGATTACTCTTTGGATGCCTTAACAAAGATAAATTGTAATACTTGTAACCAAATTAATGACCATTTTATAAATAAGAGAAACTATAGGGACTATTTTGCAAAATTGTAAAAGTTGGTCTTAAAGACCCATTATTGCTCAAACTTGAGCTTTATGTCTCTTTCTCATTTCTCCTCTTTTCCTCCCTCAATTAGGGCAAGAAGGAGGAGGTGATTAAAATGAGAAAAGGAAACCATTCTCCCTCAAATTCCAATCAAATTGAGGTAAGGAAACTCTTTAGTTTACTTATCCATAGTTATGTCTTTGTTTAGTACTCTAGATTAGTATAAAGTTGAATTGTGATTGTAATAGGATATGGGTTTATGGAAATCTTTGTTGTGATAGGAAAGTGAGTACATAGGTGGTGGAAATCAAGTGCGATAGTGGGAAGTGGATTCAAGTAGTCATGGCCACGGTTCCGGTTTTAACCGGAACTGGCCCGTAACCGGGCCCGAAACCGAAACCGGCCCATGCCGGGTCCAACCCGTGAACCGTGAACCGGCGGTTCAAACCGCCGGTTTTTGAAAAAAAAAAAAAAAAAACCTATTGGGCCTGATCTGGAAAGACACCTTGTCATGGGCTAACCAAAAGTCCATGATGTAGCCCTCCCATTGCTTTAGACTTAATTGTTGGATCACCTTGTATAATTGATAAAGCCCATGTTACAATTGAATTATTAAACTTTCTCATTATCTAATATTATTAATTGGATGATTATTAAACTATAAGTATACTTAAAATAAAGATTACTTATAATTAACCATATTAACTTGACTTATTGCGTGTTCTTGTGTGTAATGAATGGATAAATTCATATAAATACATAATTAAACTCATAGTTTAATATTCAAATAATATCAATTATTATTCATATTCATTATGGTACAACTATTAGTAACATGTTAATGGTAATTAATATTTAACTAATAACAAATATAGAGTATTTTTCATTTTATTATATTTTGTTTATACATCATTACATCTACATATTAATTTAAGTTACTTTTCAATTATATTAAATTTGTATATATTGTATTTATTTTTTTCAAATTTAATGTTAAAAAATTCGAACCGTAAAAAACCGTTAACAAACCGGAACCGGAACCGTGACGGAACCGTGAACCGGCGGTTCACGAACCGTAACCGTAACCGTGAGGCCAAGGGTCGGTTCAGGTTCCACCGTTCGTGGAACCGTGAACCGGCGGTTCACGAACCTTAACCGGCGGTTCGTGAACCGTGGTCATGTCTAGATTCAAGTAAGTGGTTTTGATACTACTTTATGTTTTACATGCTTTTAATGAACATATTTTTGAGAAATTTGTATGTTGTGATATGAAAATGGATTGAGCATGTATTAGCTTATGATTTTGATGACTATGAAATGTATGCGGTGACTTTTAGGAAAGTAAATTGTTTTATGAATGATTTAAATGAATTTGAATTGTTAATGAGGTCTTGAATATTTCATGGAACTATTGGTAGTAACATGTTCCAATCTATTATTTTGGGCCCACCTAGCGGGATTATAACTAGGAATAGTTTGAATTTGGCCTACCTGACGGGATAAACAGTCAGGAACTGGATCCAGTGTACCGAGAGTAACTTGAACTATTCATGAGCTAAATGACAAATACCCAATGTATTTGTGAATATGATTTGATAAATGATTGTGCCACTTGCTATTGTATATATGTGTGTGTGAATTTGAAATGTTTCCAAATGTGATTTTCATGTGTTGAAATGCTTTGTGAAAGTATATAATGTATAATGTGCTCAATCCGATAGAGGAATGTCATCATCACTTACTGGGCATAGTTTTGCTCATACCACAAATTTGTCATTTTTGAAGATTCTAAGGTTTCAGGTGCACATTTATTTGGAGGATTGGAAGTGGAGAATGGTATTTTGTAGATGTTTTTAGTTATGTAGTGGTAATATGTGAATATTGTAGTTATGTAAAGATGATATCGAATTGGGTTGGAATAGTTATTATTGGAACATTTTGTTCATTCTTTTGGATATAGTAAGAGATTTTGTATAATGATGATTATAATAGTGTGGATTAAGTAAATTGAATTGTAATATATGTTTTGGGATTGTCGGAATGATGTATATGTTGATTTTGGTGCATAGGATTGTGATTTTTTTGAAAAAGAAATTTGTAGGTTGAAAATATGAAGTTTCGGACCCTCAGAGCCGTCCGAACCTATTTGACAGGAAGTATATCAAATTGATCGCAATAGTTTCGGACGGCCGAAACTACCCCTGTGCCGTCCAAACCTATTCATGAGAGAGGCTGCATTTTGCACAAAGTTTCGGACGGTAGATCGGATGCTAGGGGGTCGTCCGAACCTAAGTTTCGGACGTAACTCTGAACAGGCCGTCCGATCCTATTTTTCTTACTCATTTTCGATTTTTCGCTTTCTAAATCGTTATTGCAACTATGTTATGAACCGTTGGGGAAAGATGTCGACTTAAATGTGATTGTTTCTTCAATAGGTGAATTGGATATCATATTTTGGAGGTTATTATGCAATGTTTGAACTATATTTAAGTATCTACAGAGATTTTGGAATAGTACGTTTTGATAACAGAAGTCTTCGCACTCTTGGAACTAGTCTCAAAGGGTGTGGCCGTGCCACGTCAGATTTGGGGCGTGACATAAATGCTCTTCATCCTCTTTAGATCTATTTTTTGGATATCTCATGACAACAATGTTTTCTAAGGAATATGTACAAGCAAACATGATTACTCATTTCTTGCATGTTTTTGGTTCTTTAAAGTTAAAATATTTCCCCTCTAAGATGTTTTTATGAGTTTTAACCAGTCTGAACGATATGGTCAATCCCTTCCCTATGATTGTAAATAGCCAATCAAATTAAAATTCAACTCAAGTATCTGATTCACTCTGTAGTCTGAGGTCTAGATGCAATTCCGGGTGCCTTCTCGCCCAGTCCCTACAAAGGCAGAGGAAACAACATTGCAAAAATTGTGAAGATAAATGTGTAGATCCATGCAGTTTGCTTCTTCCAACTATTTCTTAAACCTATTTGCAGAGAAAAGTTGGAAAAGACGTTTGAGAAAATAGCTGTTGGAGGGCTTGTAGGCATTGATAACTATGATCTATGTAACAATTCTCAAAATTCAATCCAGAACTGATGGCAGAAACGAAGAGAAAAATGCTCTAGTCTTAGCAACTGAAATCAATCTGCTCCTCAATCGTATCACACTTGTTTTGAGTGCATATAAATCATAAATAAAGTTTCTAATCCTAAATATATTGCTAGCAAAACTTTAGATGGTTGATAAACTTTTTGCTCTTTATAATTTTAAAAGATGTTCCTCGGGAGTAAAGCAAAGAACTGGTTAGTAAACAACACATTTGTCTATTATGAACATCAATACAAAACTTTCCATTACTCCCACAAACATATGACAGAAAAAGGAAGCAAATAATTGGAGCAGAGCAATCTAGTAATATAACAAGAGGTTCAACAAATCAAAAACAAGAAGAACCTGCATACTGAACTAAGACTTTCAGCAAGAGACTAATAAGCAAATCACATATGTTAGAAGAAGGAAAAATTAAGCAAAAAATAATAATTTAGCTTAGCTGATTCAACTAAGAGCTTGATCATCAAGTCACAGGTTAGTTCATTCTCGTTCACTCTAAAATCCTTCAATTTGAGTTCAGAACCTCAACCGAGTTTAAATTTCTCCACTTATCCTCATCCTTGATCGAGTCTGATTTGAAATGTATCACATTGACATCAAAGATCCCAACTTTCTTTTTCCTCTGTGCATTTTTTGCATTGGAAGTCCTTTTTAATTTGAAAAGTTCCTCTATTACAACTTCTTCAACTATTTCAATAAAGTTCAGAAGCTTTCTTTTCTGGTGTGGGCGCAACTGATTCCCCGGCATTCTTGTTGGTTATATTAAGCAATATCTTCTGTACTTTACCATCAGATATTGGACGCCTGCTTGGATATGGAGTAATCGCAGAAATATCATACTCGAGTTGAGCGCCTACTATAAACCCAACAGGATTGAGATGGACCCGTGAGTTATAAGACTCTCAAGTTGATGACCTTCGTCAACCTTCAAGCTATCTCTTCTGGACTTTGTTTGTTCTTCTTTCAATGGCCCATAGAGCCAGCTTTTAGGGAAGGCGAGGGCCATTGACAGAAGAATGGCTAGCTTGAATGCAAGAATATAAGTGCTGGCGAAAGTAGATGTTGTGACACAAGACAAGATAAAACTAGTTTGGCACTACTCTAGTAGTCTAGCATTCATATGGCACAAATTGAGCACTGGCTAGCTTGAATGCAAGAATATAAGTGCTGGCGAAAGTAGATGTTGTGACACAAGACAAGATAAAACTAGTTTGGCACTACTCTAGTAGTCTAGCATTCATATGGATATGGCACAAATTGAGCACTGGCTAGCTTGAATGCAAGAATATAAGTGCTGACGAAAGTAGATGTTGTGATACAAGACAAGATAAAACCAGTTTAGCACTACTTAGTAGTAGTCTGGCATTCATATGGCACAAATTGAGTACTTATGATGTACACATTATTAGGCAAAATCAAACTTCAGATACAATCAAAAGGAAATCAAATGCCAGTACATGCTAGAAGTCAACAGATTGAAAAATTATGTAAGTAAGAGATGGATATAAATTACACTAGTGAGAGATCAACAAGTTCTGCAAATCATTCCACACATTACGTTAAGCAAAAGAAGTAAAATTATTATTTGCTTGCTGAAACAGAATAAACATGAATGCAAGAGCTACAATTCGTACAATGAAATGAACCTAGATAAGCTTATTACTCTTTATTCAAGAACTTCCGCTAAAACCATGCATCTCAAGCTTATGGCCAAAAGATGTAGATTGTGCAGCTACTTAAATTATATTACAGCTCCCAATGCAACTATAAGTAATTTATCTTGCACAGAATCACACTTATATCAGAAGAGATGCACAGGTTTCTAATCATTACATTATGTCAAAGAAACAAAAGTCCCATTCTTCATAAAAGCAAAACAAGATCAATACAAGAATTGCCTCTCCCAAAATATTAACCCAAATAAGCCTATTAGATTTCATTGGAAATTGTTTGCAGCCAAGTACATAAATATGCTGCAACTAATCAAAATAAATGCCTGCAACACAAGACTTTAATTTACTACCCACAAAAAATACAATGCCATAATAAATATTCAGATCAAAATCAAATACCAACTTCTTCATAAATCAAAAAAATCCAACGGATTACCCTCACAGTGAAGTGATTGAAGAGCAGTTATGGGATACCAATTTGACAAAACGGTACCAACTAGTTCCACCAGGACTCCATCAGCCTAATGTTTTGCCGGAATGGTATCCCAGAACGCCTCTTAATACCATCAATAGAAGCGTCAACTAATCCAATTCCAAACCTCAAAATAAATTTTGGGATGTGTGGGTCAAATTCAATACCAAATTCAAATTAAGTAAAGGGAGGGTGAAGAGAAGAGAAAAGGATTGTGGGGAAAATAGAGCTTAAATATCATTAACTAGTGTTTTTTTTCTGTCCTAATTCCCAACAAACAAAAATGAAAACATGTATGGTTGGATTTGGCTTTTCTTAAATAAAAACTCTTGGCCATAGGACCTCCTATTTTAACCTTATGTCACTCACTCACTTCTTCTTATATTTTAGGATAAACTACCTCAGAGGCTACTACAAAAAAATATTACTTTTTGTGACAAGTTATTGTAATAAATTTGTGTTTAATTGCAAACAATATATTTAAATGTGACAAATTTTATATTTGTCAAAAAAATTTATATTTGTATTGATAAACCATAAATTTGTAGCTACAATAGTGTCTTATAGTGACAAAATTAAAATTTCCTCGCCTAATCTTTTTGTGATAATAATTTTTTGTCATGAAAGTATCATTTTTGACAAATAATATTTGTCAAGAGATGTGTATAACTTACGTGACGGTTTATATGTCATTGTGACAAGTACTTTTGTTGTAATATTTTTAAGATAAAGTTATTTGAGACAAATTGTATTTTTTCACAAGAATTACGTAACTTATGTGACAATTTATTTATTATTGCGACAAATATAATTGTCAAAATATATTAGCTAGTATTGTGATAATAATGTTTTGTCAATAAAAAAGTAATTTGTGATAAACATAAATTGTCACATGTGATATTTTTATTGACAAATTACCTCTTATAGTGAAAAATGAATTTGTTAAAATGTAATTGCTTTTAGTGTGACAATGATGTTTCGTCAATAAAAAGGAATTTGTGATAAATAAAAGTTGTCACTAGATTTGTTATATTCGGTGGCAATCCACATTTTCATATGACAAATAGTTTTGTTAGAACTTTGTGTCTATATTGTAATAACAAACCTTTGTCAATATATCTTTCGTGACGATTAGTATTTAGTCAATAATAACTACATCTATTACAATGTCTTAGTTAGTAATAACTACATTTATTACAATGTCTTACTTTATTGTTCTCACAACAATAATTCGTTAATAAAAAGGTATTTATGAGTATTAATACTAATAAAAAAAATTAGACTTTTTGTGTAAAAATTTGTAATTTTTTGTGATCAATACATTTGTTAAAAAATGAAAAATTTTACTCTCAAAACAAGTATGGCATCAGGGGAGAAGGAATTCCAGAGAATGGCAGAAGGGAAGGAATCTATGGTGAAGCTAATACCAACGGAACTGAAAGTAAGCAGAAAATTACCCAACCCCAGCAACAAGGTGAAGGTAAAAGTAGAATCTAACATGAATCTCCGCTCAAATGAGACTGGAACCGGATCTAAAAAAGTTTCCCAATGATTAAGTCTATTTTTTGGAATATAAGGGGAATCCTGGGAAAAGGAAAATTACATAGACGAAAAAAAATGATAAGGAAAAACCAGATTAATTTTTTTACTATTGCAGAACCTTTTGCAGGGCCCAAGGATATGGAAAAAATCAGGAAAAAACTTAATTTTGATTTATGCGTCTCTAACGATGTGTGTAAGCTGTCTTTGTTTATCAGAAAGCCTTTCTTGTGTAAAGTGCTTGAGAATGAGGAGCAGCACATTACTTGTGAACTGAGTCACTCTGATATGGAAGGGGAGGTGATAGTATTAACCGTGTATGCCAAATCAACTAGCAACGGAAGGGAGTCAATGTGAAAAGTATAAACTATTAAACAAACCATGGGTACTCCTGGGCGACTGGAACTGTATAGTACAAGCTGCAGGAAAACAAACATCTGTGAATTGTCAGAATTTGTGGACAAAATGGAATTAGTGGAACCTCAATTCTCAGGATCCTTGTTCACATAGTGCAACAACAGAAGAGGGGCAGCTCGGGTATGGAAGAGACTAGACAGGTGTCTAGTTAATAGGGAATTCATGCAGACAAATGTAAAGCTCAGTGTGCAACATGCGATCAGGGCACCATCTGACCATTCTCCCCTCATCCTACAGCTGGGAAACAAGAAAGAAAGTGGTCCAAAATCCTTCCGATTCCAAAATTTTTGGTCACAACACCCTGATATGCTGAAGGTGGTGGAGCAAGCGTGGAATTCACCAATAAGGGGTAGTCCCATTCGAGTGTTTGCAGAGAAACTAAAGGCAACTAAAGCAGCTCTTAAAATATGGAACAAGGATACATTTGGAAACATTTTAACTGCTGTACAAATGGCAGAACAGCATATGGAAGCAGTGGAAAAGGATGATGCTGAAAACGGAGTACCAAGGGAAGTGCTTAATGAAGCTACAGCTAAATTGCAATTGGCCACAGTAAGGGAGGAAAGATTTTGGGCCCAAAAGGCAAATGCAAAATGGATAGCGGATGGGGACAGAAATACAGCTTATTTTCATGCAATTGTCAAACAAAGGCAGATCAGAAATAATATTCAAAAGATAAGAGAGAGATCAGGAGTCTGGGTTGTGGGGGATAAGGAGATTGGTGAAGAGGCTGTGCTACATTTCACTAACCTTTATACCGCTGAAATGCCATCAGAACCTATTAGGCCAGGCATAATACCAAGACTGGTTTCTCAGGAATGGAACGAAGATATAATGAAGGACCACAATATGGAGGAATTAAAAGATGTGGTTTTCTCGTTGGGGAAGGATAGTGCTCCGGGACCGAACGGCTTCAATGGTCATTTCTTCAGACATGCATGGGACATCATCAAGCAGGACTTAATTACTGCGATCAGAAGTTTTCTTAATGGGGAATTAATCCCAACGGCAGTCTCAGCGACCTGGATTACCCTAATACCCAAAGTTCCAAATCCCTCCTCTTTCTCAAACTTCAGACCAATCAGCCTCTGCAATTACATCAATAAGATCCTGTCCAAGCTGATTGCCGCGAGACTCAGCAGATTGCTACCGTTCATAATATCTGAAAATCAAAGTGGCTTTGTGGTAGGGAGGCAAATCCTTGATAGCTACCTACTGGCAAGCGAACTAATGTCCTCCATGGGGAATAAAAACAAATATGGCAACATTGCTATCAAGATGGATATGGAGAAAGTGTACGATAGAGTGCACTGACTGTTTTTGCTACAAACTTTGAGAGACTTTGGATTTGGGGAACGTTTCATAGATGTTATATGGAGACTGATTGCTAACGTTTGGATGTCTATACTTATTAACGGATCTCCACAAGGGTGGTTCAAAACGACGAGAGGCCTTAGACAAGGAGATCCACTATCTCCACTTTTGTTTATACTGGGAGCTGATTACCTGTCAAGGATGCTGAATAGTGCTGTGGAACTAGTGCCAGCCTTTGGAGTCCCAAGAAGCTTCTCTAAAATCTCACATTTAGCATACGCGGATGATGTGCTAATATTCTCGACAGCTTCTCAGAACTCTTTGGACAGATTGATGGAAGATCTGAAGCATTATCAAGCTGCAACGGGACAGAAAATAAATGAAGAAAAAAGTTGTTATTTATGTCACCACAAGCTCTCAGGTCACAAGAAGTCTCTGCTAGGAAGGATAACTAATTTTCAGAGAGGGACATGACCTATCAACTATCTAGGGATCCCTATCCATTATGGAAAGATCAAAGCTAAACATTTCGACCAGCTGATTCAAAAGGTGAGAAACAAAACAGAAGCATGTAATACAAGTTTTCTCTCCAAAGGTGGAAGAATAACCTTAATTAAAAGTGTGCTCTCAACAATGCCCATATATACCACTATGGCTGCCTCTCCTCCAAAATGTGTGCTATACCAGTTGGAGAAAATTTTTGCTAATTTCCTATGGCATAAGACGAGGGAACAGCGAAGCTACCATTGGATTAGATGGGAAAAGCTCTGCTTTCCAGAAGAAGAAGGGAGAATAGGTGTGAGAGCATTAGAAGACATAATCACAGCCCAAAGCATGAAGCTATGGTGGAGATTCAGAAAGAGAGAAACCTTATGGGCTGATTTTTGTCATAATAAGTATGTTGGATCCTCTCACCCCTCGCAAATCAGCTTACACAAGGGTGACTCACGCATATGGAAGAGAATGCTCAAAGTTGCAGCAGTTACGGAGAGATTCATGGCAGTACAGATTCGAGGAGGAAATTCCCACATGTGGGCAGACAATTGGCAGGGCAGTGGCAAACTGAGTATGGAATCTGTGGGCCCGGATAACCTAACAGTGAGAGATTTACATATGTAATGGGGAATGGAATATGGAGAGAATGGACACAGTGGAGGGCTCACTCAGAAATAGGATTCCACACACTCCCCCACAAATTGAGGAGGGCAGAGATCAACTTAAATGGATGTTGTGTGAGAATGGGGAATTTTCCCTAAGTTCAGCATTTGAAAAAATCAGAAAGAGAGCTGGCCCAATCCCAGAATGGCATAAGATTTGGCAGCCCTCTCTACCTGTAAAAGATCTCTTTTTTCATGTTCAGTCTGTTCCTGGGTAGAATTCCTATGGGGGAAGCTCTCCACAGAATAAATGTCATAGGCCCGACAATATGTCAGTTCTGCCGGCAAGATGAAGAAAACATCAACCAAGCCTTTGCTAGTTGTGTGACTGTGGAGGTCTTTTGCTGCAGAAATGGGAGTAGCAGACCATTCAAATGCAGTGAAGTTGACCTGCAAAAAATGGTGGAAAACTCGACCAAAGAATGATGCCCATTGTTTTCTTTTGGGAGTATTGCCCTCCCTCATCTGCTGGGAGATATGGAAACAACGGAATGCTGCAGTATTTGAAGGTCAAAGGATAGACCTCAATCGAGCTTTCTCTCAAATCTTACAATCTGCTGCTCTCTTAGCGAAGTGGAAAATGCCTACGGCAGCCTGGCCAATGAAAGACAAGGGAGCTGAATGGGAAGCTTTTTGGGCAGCTGTTAAGGAATATAGGACTAGATATAAAATCTTGATATGTAAATGGTTGCCCCCTCCATTGGATGGTTTAAGATAAACATAGCTCATAGTAGGAGCACAAACGTGATCACAGCAGCAGCAATCATCAGAGACCACACGGGTACGAGAATTAAAAGTTTTCAAGTTAATTATGATTGGATTAACCCTGCAGGTACCATGATAATAGCTGCACTAATGGATATAGCCACGAAAGGCCTTAATTTTTGCATCGAAAAAGGTTGGAACAACATCATCCTCGAATCCAGTCATGATAGTTTCCACAAAATAGCCAAAGGAAGTAGACAGGAAAGCTGAATCATAGCAAATGTGTGGTGGAAAGTGGACCTAATTCAGAACCATTGTTGGATCATCCTATGCCGGGCCGAAGAGAACCAAGCTGCAAGCTGTATAGCACAACAAGGAGCTGAGAACACCCAAGCTACAGCGGAAAAAACTTTGAGAGCTCTACAGAGAGACAAAGCTGGTATCCCCACCTTCAAAAGGATCAGGGCAGGTAACGAAAATGGGTAATCTGGAAATTTGCTGGAGGGCATTGGCAGCTGAGTTAGGCCAATTTCCCAATTTTATGAAAGTTTTAAAGGGCCTTGGCTGCTGAGTTAGGCCATTTTCCCTGTTTATAGTATTGATGCATATTTGAATATAGAAATGCTGGGCTGCTTTTTTGTTTTTTTTTGTTTTTTGTGTCCAAAGAAGCCTTATAAAAAGTACTTAAATCCCTCTCCTTCAGTGAGGAGTTTTGTACTAAGGGATATCAATTTTTAGCAGTTAGGTTTCCTGTTGGAATAATTCGTATATTGCTCAATTGTAAGATATCTACTATGAAGGTGTGGAAGCTTTTCATTAATGCATTCCCCAGTTTTTGTTTTTGGCTCTATAGAATGAATTGTAAATGGAGGAGTCCTCCACTTTTATGGTTTTGCAAAATCCTTTTGACCCTCTTCCCATTAGGCGGTGGGCATGTAAATGGGTTGGGGATCAAATGGAACCAACATGTAAGGGTGGTATTAGGGTATGTCCACCACCCAAACCGGAATCAATATACTAGGGAGTGGCGACCCACCTCGCAATAGAGGTTAAGCCAACTAAAAAATAAAAAAAAATAAAAAAAAATAAAAAAAGAAAAAAATAAATAAAAAGTATCATTTGTAACAAAAACATTTATTATTTATATTTGTTGATGAATATTTTCTCACAATTTAATAATTTTTCTTGTAACAATATTTTTTTGTAAAATAATATCAAAAGAAATAAGTTAAATGACAACAAATCTATTTCAAATATTAAATTTAATGATGAAAAAAATAAAAACATAGTAGTTTTCTTTTGAATGGGAATAAATCTCTAAAAAATATCACAAACTAACATATTAAAGTTCTAAATAAGAGTGACACAATTGTCTATTTAGTCATTCACTTCATTATCTTCCTCAAAAGACTCGTCATCTTCACTACCATAATTTTGATACTATTTTCTTTTAAAAAATTACAAATTTTCAATTGAATCATTAAGAAAATTTGAATTCTGCCTCCTAAAAATTAGAATATAACTTTTTGCCGCCCCAAACAATTCTCTAGTTCCGCCATTGACCAAACAATAAGAGTTACATGATTAATATACCAAACAATTTAAGAAACTGCAATAATTTTAACTCTATTACTATATTTTTAACTTATGTAATGGTTACAATTAAATTTTTATGTAATTAGAATTAAAATTTGTTAGAGAATTTAAATTTTTCTTTAATTCCTATTACAACTCAAAATAAGAGTATTCTATATTACACTAATTCTTTTTAGTTTTAATCTTTAGTTCTTATTATTATACTATATTACATTAAATGAAACGGTATATGAGTTAAATTTGGTTTGAATTTTTAACACCTATTATAACTCTATTTCATATAATTAAATTCAAATTCTAGCAAACACTTTTGTAAATGAATTAGCAAATTAATTGGTGATATTTTTTTATAGAAATAAAGCAAATAATTTCAAAATTTACTTCATTGTAATTTGTTCCTAATCCAACTCTAAATTTAGTTTCGAATTTAATTCCTATCACAACTCTTTATTATATGATTAAATAATATGATTTCCTAAAAGAATTAATGTATTTGTTCACTTTCCAACCCTAAATTCTATGTTAGTCTTTATAATTATAAATCTTTAATATTATATTAAATACAAAATTTATTAAAAAAATAATTTTTAATTGTTATGTCAACTCTAGATCATTAGATTAAATACAATTTTAGTAAATAATTTATTCTTTAATTAATCTTAAAACTCTTGATTATTAAATAAAATACAATGATTTCTTAAATAAATTAATCTTTAATACCAATCACAATTGTAGATTATTCGATTAAGTACAACACTTTTCTAAATTGATTAATCTTTAATTCCTACTATATGAAATATTAAATGCAATACTTTCCTGAACAAGTTCAAAAATCAATTTATCTAAATAAATTCAACTAAATAATATTATAACACAACTGCTAACCAATACAAATCACAATGTTATTATAGCTTTCCACGTTAAACTACATCAATAAGAGAGTCTAGTCAAAAGACAACTATGTCAAATAAATAAAAAATAAATTTAAAAACAAGAGCATAATGCAAACTTCCATGAAAACGTATTATGTTGGAAAAAAAAAACAATTTATTTAGCTAGTGTTTTATAGTTTCTAAAATATTATTTTAATATTGTGAAACTTAATTTAATAGAGTTAGTTAGAAAAGAATATTATTTTTTTAAAAATTACACACACATTTGATATATCTTTTTAGGTTGCTGTTATTGCCAGAGCAATAATTAGCTTCCAGAGCAATAAATCATACATCTTCTAAATTTACCCATAATTAATCAATTCTTTTATTTTTCTCCATTTATCATTACAACTTATCTTTATCTTTTTTTGTACCTTATCATTAAAACTTATCAATTCTTTATAACATACTTATGTTTTCTTCTGCTTTACACTAATTTTTCTCCCGAATTTTTATTAATATAATATTTATTTTCACCCTCAAATTATAAGAAAAAAATTATATAAAAATAATATGACACTTATTTCTATTAATAACTTTTATTTTTCTCTCAATTAAATTATAAAATATTTACAAATATATATTTAAAAAATTTAGGCTCAATTTGTTTACCATTGTCTTAGTGTTTTATTTCACAAATTCAATTTGATTTATTTGTGTTGTCCATTTTTTCTATCAAAATTTGTAAAACAAAAAAAAAATAATGTTACAATAATTATTTTTTCTATAACATTTTTTTTATTTTTATAAATAAATTATTAAATTTAAATTTGACTTTTAAATTTTTAATAATAAAAATTTATTCCTAAGACATTTTTTTACCAAAATAAACTCATAAAATATTAATTCAAATTTGAATTTTAAATTTTTAATAATTATAAATTCTTCCCAGCTTAATTATATTATGAGCAAATTAACATTTCAAAATGTTAGTAGATCACAAGGAAAAAAATTGCTGGGAGTATAACTGGAAGTAAATATATGCATCGAAATTATAAAGTAAAATTTGTTGCCTTTTTATTATTTAAAATTTATGAATTAAATTGTAGCATAAAAAAATACATGAAATTGAGATTTCTATTATATATATAGTGGTGGTCTTCCTTTTAAGTTTTAATTTATGGGAATTATTTTGATAAAATATTAGTATGAGCAGTATTATTAGAAACAAAAATAATAATTTATAGCTGCCATATATTTATATATTAGTATTTTAACAAAAAAATATAACTCGCTTTGGATAGAGTATTTTTTTAGGTTTATAGTAGGATTTTTTTCTTGAGATTTGTTATAAAAAAAATATTTTGCAGGTGTTTGGATTGATGAGTTTGTTTTGGTGGGCATTTATATTCGATAATTTTTTATTAATAAAATTTAAAATTTAAATTTGAGTTAATATTTTATGAGTTTATTTTAGTATAAAAATGTCGTAGGAAGAATTTTTTATTATTAAAAATTTAAAAGTCAAATTTAAATTTAATATTTTATTTATTAAAATATAAAAAACGTTGTATAAAAAATAATTACTGTAATATTATTTTTTTATTTTAAAAATTTGATAAAAAAATGGACAAAACAAATAAATCAAATTGAATTTGTGAAATAAAACACTAAAACAACGATAAACAAATGGAGCCTAAATTTTTTGAAGTATATATTGGTAAATATTTTATAATTTACCTGAGAGAACAATAAAAGATATTAATAGAAATAAGTGTCCTATTATTTTATATAAGTTCTTTCTTATAATTTGAGGGTGAAAATAAATGTTAGGAAAGTAGAAGTTACGAAAAGATGTTATAAGTTGTAATGATAAGGTAGAAAGAAGATAAAGATAAGTTGTAATGATAAATTGATAAAAGATAAAAGAGTTGATTGATTAAGGATAAATTTGGAAGATGTGTAATTTATTGCTCTGGAAGCTAATTGTTGCTCGAGCGAAAGTCAAAAACGGTCACTCAACTATTACCAAATCCGACTTTTGGTCACTCAACGATTAAGTTGGCCAAAAAGGTCATCAACTCTCTAAACGTATGACTTTTGATCATTCCGTCCATTGAGTCCGTTTGTGCAGACGGAAATCACTTTTTTCAGGGGTAAAATAGTACGCACAACATAAATATCGAGAATAAAATTGTAAAACTCCAACCCTCTTCTATTCTCTTCCATAAATACAAAACTGTCTGCAACCCCAACTGCATATGTTCATCATTACCTTCCAAAAATCATTTAAGATACTTCATATATCCATTAAGATTTTACATCCAAAAATCCACTATTTTAATGGACATATGACTAACAGAGGAGCAAGACTAAGAGCTAAGGGCGGATTGATCTGTACGATTTTAGCTTCGGTGACAACCCAACTTTTCTGGTAAAAAATTCTACAAATGGACTCTCTAAATCCTCCTCCGAAATTTTTATGTGTTCGTCATTACTCCCATCCCCAAAATACCTCTCAACTATCTTGAAGAACTCGTCATCAACCTGATTCTTCTCCGTAAAGCTCAAGCTTTATCTTTAAAAATAGCGCTTCGTGAATCCGACACTGTCCACAATTCCCTTCGGCACTTCAGACATAAGCTAGCATCCACACTCCTGACAATCCATGTACTGATTTATATCCGTTCTCAGGATCAAATCAATCATTGCATCCGCGCAAAACAAAACCCTTGCCCCCGACAATCAAGGCTGAAATTCGTGTGAGTCGCTCGAGGTTTCAGGGGGAATTTACTTTAATTTCAACGGACGAGGTAAACTGGACGAGGGTGAGAGGAAGAATTTTGAATCCCCGGAGGAACTGGGTTCGATTTGAGGAGTGAAAGGCGGGGGTTTTGGGTGGGTTTGGAGGAAATCGATGAAGTCTTGGAGAGGGAGAGAGGCGAAGTGGCAGCCATAGAAAGGGTTGGGGTCGAGGTGAAGGACTGTTTTACCGGCAGCAGAGGCGGCGGCCGCAAGGATGGATTCTTGAAGACCGGTTCCGATGACGATTAGATCAAAATTGTTGGGCTCCAATGGCTGGAAAGGGAGACGGGGAAAGAGAAAGGTAGAAGAAAGAATAGAGAGAATGAGAAACGTGAAGAGAGAAAGGAAAAAGAAAAGATAGAGAGAGAGAAGAGAGAGGATGGGACAAGGAAATACGAACAGATAGAGAAGTGAAGACGGGAGAGAGAAAGATAAAAGAGAGATGGAAAGAAAGAAGAGAAAAGACATAAAACCCCATTCATTTAACGGTTTTAAAAAAAATAACAGAGTTGATCGACGGAATGACCAAAAGTCATACGTTTACAAAGTTTGATGACCTTTTTGGCCAACTTAATAGTTGAGTGACCAAAAGTCGGATTTGGTAATAGTTGAGTGACATTTTTGGCCATTCGCTCTTGTTGCTCTGGCAATAACAGCAGCCATCTTTTTAATAGTTATTATAACATGTATTATCATTGGTATAATAACGACATCATCATTAGACAAATACAAGAAAATAACAAGAAGAAAACACCAAAAAGTAAAATTGTTATAACATGTGTATGATATCATTATAATATTTAACAATTTTTATATAAAAAAGTAAAAGATTTGATTACCTTATATCAATGGGTTTTATAATTCTATTGATGGATGATCTCTATGGTAATCGTAGGTGACTTGGAGTCTTCAATTTACAATAACGTTTTAAATTTATGATAACGATTCATACACAAAAAAAAAAAATCCTATTTTATTGGGAGTTTTAAAATAGTGTATAGTTTCCTTAAATTATTCGCTTGGAAATCAATTCCCTTATAATAAAAATAGCATACGATTTTCTTATAATAAAAAGTAATTTGACAATGTTTCCTTATCAATGCAATCCTTCTTCCTCGTTTCCTTACCAATCAAATCTTTCTTTAAAGTTTTCATATCAATCCTATCTTGTTTCACAGTGTCCTTATGATTCCAATATTGCTTTAGAAATTTGAGTCTAACAATGACTTTTCATTATAAACTAAACATAGATTATAAATACCTTTTTATGACAGTTTCTCAAATTTTTCTCACTAATATATTTCAATTCAGTTTA
Organism: Ophiorrhiza pumila; assembly: GCA_016586305.1. Taxonomy (NCBI): domain Eukaryota; kingdom Viridiplantae; phylum Streptophyta; class Magnoliopsida; order Gentianales; family Rubiaceae; genus Ophiorrhiza; species Ophiorrhiza pumila. The sequence goes on along the minus strand of BLIW01000009.1, from coordinate 37,535,213 downwards.
ATTAACTTTTCTACCATTGTTTCTAAAATTTACAGTTTCCTTATCAATCCAATTTTCCTTTAGATTTTTCTTCTAACAATAACTTTCATCGATATATTTTCATTATTTTAACTAGCATTTCCCACCAATTTTTTCCTAAATTTTCATTTATTTCCCTCCTTTTTTTTCTAAATTTTTTAAAATTGTTTTCATCTCTCTATATAGGTTTACTTATTGAATCCCAAATCACCATCACTTTCTCTTGTAGCATCCGGTCAAGATTTGCACTTTCATCATAATCATCCTTTGGAACTTTGATCTAAATTTTTGTTTTGCTTGAAGATTTGCAAGCAAACTACAATCTTCATTTAATACGAAGGCGGTCAGGTTTTATCTCAATCTTATTAAATATATTTTCGGCATTTATTTTTCAATGAACTTTTAATGTGTTTTAACTATCTTATTAGGATTTTTTTTTTGTATGTCGTTCAGATTTATTTTTTATTTTTTTTAAGATTTATTCTTTTATATGTAGTTAAGATTTATTTTTGTTTTTTAATATCGATTCATTTTAAGATTTCTAATAATTTGTTTTTTGAATTTGAATAGGTTATGTAGTTAATTAGAGACATCATCATATCTCTGTAGTTAATTGGAGATATTATACCATATAGATATTCTATATTTACTTTTGTGTTAAGAAGATTTATAAATTAGAATTCAGTAGCCTTTAGTTTTATAGCGGATATCACAGTTTTGGTTGATCACCAATATCATGTGTCTCAGAGTGGAAATATTGGCACTGAGCATTATGTTCTTTTTTCTTTCTTTTGATATCTATCTTTTGTTTGTGGTGCATTGTGAAATTAGTGGTATTTTCTCATTGGTTTTTTTTTTTTTTGCATGTTGGGTTTTTTTACATGTTCAAGTGTCCAGTCCTTGAAAGTTAACTAATTTGCTAGTTAAATTGTTATGAAAATCAACTTAATCCTTTAGAATTTTAAACAATGGATTAAGTTAGTGGAATATTCTTAGTCATTAATTTTTTTTTTCCTTTTGTTCCACTAATTTATTAGTGGAATCTTCTTCCTTTTATTTTTTTTAAGCTTTTGGAATACAAAGACCAAGTTCTCTTCTCTAGTGTTGATGCGTACATACTCCAGTCTTTTTGTTATTCTTTACTTGATATTTTAAAGTATGTTTTACTCAGTAGAGCATAACTCTGTTATCTAATATGATGACCTAAACATTTTGAAAGATAAATTTATAGCATGAAGAGATTTTGAATGACTAAATCTGTAGCAAACTATCTTATTTTAGCCTTATAATGGCATGTCTATATATATATATATATATATATATATATATATATATTTCACCACTTTGAAAGATTAAGTTATGTCTTGATTGATAGCCTTATAATGGCATTTGAGATTGTATAGGTGATGTTCTATACTCCTTTTGTTTTTTAATAAATGTCGTTGCACACTAATTAAGAAAATTGATAAATTATCTTATTTATCCATATTTATAATCATAACTTTCTGTATCTTCTCTTAAATAACATTACATAGATAAATAAGACGAATGATAAAATTGGAAGTTTTTAAACTTTTTGCATTAAAATTTGTAAAATGACACTAATTTGATAATAAAAAATGAGATATGAAACGACAGTTATACAGAGGGAGTAATAGTTTAGATGTGAATGACTAAAGATATAGGTGTCTATCATGTCATTGAGTGCAAGTCACATAACATGTCGAGAGCCTGATATATTAATGAAAATTTATGCCACTTTTTAAGGCTTGTGTGATATAACTTAGTCTGTGTGATGCCTAAAGGTGCTAGCTATGATGCCTAATGGTTTCTAGAGTTTTCCTAAATTGTTTCTCCTTCTTCTTCAATATTTGTGCAATTCTTATTACAGATTTCAGCCTTTGATTCTCTCCTAGTTTTAGTTATGTTCTTAAGCTTTGAAAAAAGTTTCCAAGATCTGTTTAGTTTAAACCCATGGTTCTACGTCAAACAATTATCATTTGCTAAATGACAATTGATTTGACGAATTTATTCTTGCTGTGACTAAACATGTTCTGTTCTGTTTATTTTGGGCTTATATTGGCATGCACATCTTTCATTGAAAATTAATAAAAATATAAATGAGCCATAGAAATTCATTTTTCTCTTTAATGACAACAATATATATGAATTTATATGAATATTTGAAATACCATAAGATAGAGTCAAAATAGTTATATGAATTTTTGAAATTATTGAGAATTTCGAAATCAATTGGACTATATTTCAATAGTTCGACCATTTGATTTCAACCAAAAAATTTTAATTGTTATTTTCTCACACTTTGTCTGTTGATGAATTTATTCATTTTGAAGATAAGTTGTCTTATCTTGTGGTTAGTTTTTGTTACTTCCGGTTCCATTTTCGGCATTGTTTTGGTGGCCATCATTAGGTGAATTCATCTCCTATCCAATCTTCAAACATGCTAACATTAGAGGAATGAATCTTCAGATTTAATAACATATAAATAATTGCATGTATTGAAATTTTTTTATTCAATTTTTTCCTATTTATTAGATTTTAATAACATCTAAATAATTACATGTATTTAATTTTTTTTATTTCCTCACAATAGGTTAATCGTAGTAAGATCACACGTTAGGGAATGACACACAAGAAAAAGAATGGAGAATTTGTCAATGATGAAGCCCGCACAATCTTTGTAAGTATTTAATACTTAAAAATATTTTAAACTCTAAAAAAATTAGAATATTTAAATAATTAATGTTAATTTGATAGGAAAAATTATCATCTAAAGGGTAAGAGCAACAGACACTGGATGAAGAGAACAGAGCCGATGGATGAAGATAATATAATGACCGATACATTTGGAACGAAACAAGGATATATGAGAGGCATGGGCCATGGAGTTGAGGTTCCCGAGATAGAAACAAAGCTTCTTCGACTATTTTGTGAGATCTCACTCTCAAAGATCGCTTAAACCAAATCAAGGCAGAATTTCTAAACACAAAAATTGAACTTGTGGCAGCCAAATCTCAAATTGCAGATCTCGTAGAAGTCAACAAAACTTATTTGGACCGATTAAATAATCTGAAGTCTTAAAATAAAGACATGAGAGAGTTCAGGATGGAGATGCGAAAAAAGAATGATGAACTCTCTCATGTCTTTATTTTGAGCCTCTAGATTATTTAACCGCTCCAAATAAGTTTTGTTGACCTCTACGAGATCTGCAATTTGAGACTTGGCTGCCACAAGTTTAATTTTTGTGTTTGCAAATTCTGCCTCGATTTGGTTTAAGCGATCTTTGAGTGTGAGATCTAGCAAAATAGTCGAAGAAGCTTTGTTTCTATCTCGGGGAACCTCAACTCCATGGCCCATGCCTCTCATATATCCCTGTTTATGTCCAAGTGTATCGATCATTATATTATCTTCATCCATCAGCTCTGATCCTTCATCCAATGACTATTGCTCTTGCTCCTTAGCTGATAATTTTTCCTATAAAATTAACATTAATTATTTAAATATTCTAAAATTTTAGAGTTTAAAATATTTTTAATTATTAAATACTTACAAATATTGTGCTGGCTTCATCATTGACAAATTCTCCATTCTTTTTCTTATGTGTCATTCCCCAAAGTGTGATCTTACTACGATTAACCTATTGTGAGGAAATAAAAAAAATTAAATAAATGTAATTATTTAGATGTTGTTAAAATCTAATAAATAGGAAAAAAATTAATAAAAAAATTCAATACATGTAATTATTTAAATGTTATTAAAATCTGATAAATAAGGAAAAAAATACTGTTTTCTTATAGCGCCTAAGGAATGTTTGAGAACCTCCAGTATGAGAATATGGTATCAACTTGCGATTTTTTGCATTTGCCCTCGATTGATTCTAACAAAATATAAAAATAACTTGTTATCATCAATTTAAGTGGTGAAATTAAATTTATATATATACATAAATATTGGCATTATTCAAGAAAATAGATAATTCTTAAACTAGATTACAAATAAATATGCAATTTAAATATTACCTGAAATTTTTCGCTTTCAATCGTTGAGCAAACTTGACGCCATGCTTCTAATCTCACCTCTGCCCGAGGACTCATAGATCGTGGATCCACCCCATTACTTTTCAACTTGTCATATTCTTGTTTTAATATGTTTCTCCAACGCCTATATTGAGTTTGAAATATAGCATGTATGCATGCTTTTACTCGGGTTGTAGACCAATCCTCAATTTCAAACCATTTCTGAAAAAATTGAAATTTATGACATTATAATGAATATGGTTTATAATTTGAACATAACTATTAAGATTAATTTTACACTACTTACCATTAAGCCAAAGTATAGCTGTTCTTTTCTGAATCTGGAATTTCATGCCAGTAGCGTATTCCTGCAACTGGTGCATTAGTTTTGACAAGAAATCCAACACCTCTAGCAAAGTCTCCATCATTTTCTTGTGGAATTTTTTCTCCTTGAGCAAATACGATAGAAATATTCATTCCATCCTTAAAGAAGAAACACAAGAAGGTTATGATATTATAAAAATTCAAAATTAATTTATTAATAATAGTTTAGGAAAAATTTTGTATCAATTACTTGCAAAACTTTTTTATCTAAGTTTAGGTAACGTGTTGAACCTCTTCCTCTCTTTAACTTATTAGAACCTGTAAAAAACATATAGCGATTTTACTTTCAAAATCACATAATATTTATTACAAAAATGTAAATACATAGTATAAGTAAAGATTGCCATTAGCACTCATACTAGTCGGAATGCTTGAAGATCCACCCTCTAATGTTAGCATAGACATGACCACGGTTCACGAACCGCCGGTTCACGGTTCCACGAAGGGTGGAACCTGAACCGGCCCTTGGCCTCACGGTTACGGTTACGGTTCGTGAACCGCCGGTTCACGGGTTCCAGTTCGTCACGGTTCCGGTTCCGGTTTGTTAACGGTTTTTTACGGTTCGGATTTTTTAACATTAAATTTGAAAAAAATAAATACAATATATACAAATTTAATATAATTGAAAAGTAACTTAAATTAATATGTAGATGTAATGATGTATAAACAAAATATAATAAAATGAAAAATACTCTATATTTGTTATTAGTTAAATATTAATTACCATTAACATGTTACTAATAGTTGTACTATAATGAATATGAATAATAATTGATATTATTTGAATATTAAACTATGAGTTTAATTATGTATTTATATGAATTTATCCATTCATTACACACAAGAACACGCAATAAATAAAGTTAATATGGTTAATTATAAGTAATCTTTTATTTTAATATACTTATAGTTTAATAATCATCCATTAATAATATTAGATAATGAGAAAGTTTAATAATTCAATTGTAACATGGCTTTATCAATTATACAAGGTGATCCAAACAATTAAGTCTAAAGCAATGGGAGGGCTACAGCATGGACTTTTGGTTAGCCCATGATAAGGTGTATTTCCAGATCAGGCCCAATAAGTTTTTTTTTTTTTTTTTTCAAAAACCGGCGGTTTGAACCGCCGGTTCACGGGTTGGGCCCGGCATGAGCCGGTTCCGGTTTCGGGCCCGGGCCGCTGGGCCGGTTCCGGTTGGCCATGACTATGTTAGCATATTTGAAGACTCAATAAGAGATGAATTCTTCTAAAGCTGGCCACCAAAACTATGCCAAAAATGGAAACAAAAGTAAGAAAAATAGCCACAACATATTACAACTTATCTTCAAAATGAATAAATTCATCAACAGACAACGTGTGAGAAAATAATAACTAAACTTTTTTGGTTGAAATGGGATGGTCTGCATTCGAAATTATCAATAATTTCATAAATTCATATAAATATTTTGGTTATGTCTTATGATATTTCAAATATTCATATAAATTCATATATCTTGTTGCTGCTATAAGAGAGAACAATGAATTTCTATAGCTCATTAATATTTTTATTAATTTCCAATGAAAGATGTGTATGCCAATATAAGCCAAAATTAATGTTGTGAAATATATATATATATATTTATTAAATTCAGATACATGCCAATATAAGACTAAAATAAGATATTTGTCTACAAACATAGTCATTCAAAATCCCTTCATGCTATAAATTAATCTTTCAAAATGTTTAGTCCATGATAACATAATTATGCTCTAGAGAGTAAAAGACACTTTAAAATATCAAGTATAGAAAAACTAAAAGAATGGAGTATGTACTAATCAGAATTAGAGAAGATACTAGGACTAGTCGCTCTGTTTGGTTGTTGCTTTTTTTGGATTTATTTCACAATTATAAAATAATTTATTTATTTTCTTTAATTTTTCTACAAAACTTTTTAAAACTAAAAATGATGCTACATTAATTATTTTTGCTACAGTATTTTTTATAAATAAAATATTAATTTTAAATTTTAAATTTTAAATTTTAATAATAAACAATTGTTTCTAATACAATTCCCACCAAAACAAACTAATAAAATATTAATTCAAAATTAAATTTCAAACTTTTTACCGATAAAATAATCTCTTATACAAATCCCAACAAAACTAAATTATTAATTCAAACACTCCCAAAATATTCATTTCTTATAAAAAATCCAAAAAAATAAAATCATAATAAAATCAAAAAACACTCTATCCAAACGTAGCTGGTTTTAGTATTTTAAAAGTGAAACAAAGAAAAGTAAGAAGATTCCAATAACAAATTAGTGGAACAAAGGGTAAAAGATGTAATGATTACGTTGACTACTTTCATAACTATTTAACTAACAAATTAGTCAACTTTGAAGGAGTTGACACTTGAACATGTAAAAAAACCCAACATGCACAAAAGAGAGTCCCACGAGAAAATACCACTAATTCCACAATTCACAAAAAAGAAAAGATACAGATCAAAAGGATGAAAAAATAACATAATGCTCAGTGCCAATATTCCTACTCCGAGACACATGATATTGGAGATAAAACGAAATTATAATATCGAAATCAAAACACTACAGTAATTCTATTTCTAAATCGTCTCCTCACAAAATTAAATATAGAATATCTATATGGGATAAATACCTCCAATTAACTACAGGGATATGATGATGTCTCTAATTAACTACATGACCAATTGAAATTAAAAACAATTATTAGAAATCTGAAAATTAACCGAGATTAAAAACCAAAATAAATCTGAACAACATATAAAAGAATAGAGTAATGATTGGGGGAGTGAAAAATTAGAGTGAAAACGCAAAGTGACTGACGTGGCAGTTATAAAAAGATAAATTAATCCATTATCCAGTAGGGTTCACTCATCATTTGGTTAGGGTATTATTTTGTCTTTTTATAACTGTCACGTCAGTCACTTTGCGTTTTCACTCTAATTTTTCACTCCCCCTATCATTACTCAGAAGAATAAATCTTAACAACATACACAGAAAAACCAGATTTGATAGCCAATCTCTACATATCAAACAGGAGCAAGATCCCATTACTTCCATAATGTTTACCCCCTCTCTAAGAACACTCAAATCTGCAAAGATTGTACAACATAACAAAATGCGACACAAACTCAAACAAGCATCAATGGCTTAACATAAACCATGCCTTAATCGAAAATCAAATTCAAAATACCCGAAATTTGTGCACCACAGAACCCCAAACCAGAAAAGATAAAAGTTAAAAGACATAAAAAATGCATTGAAAAATAAATCCTAAAAACATATTCGGTAAGATAGAGATAAAACTTGATTTCCTTCTTATTGAATAGAAGATTCTAGTTTGCTTGCAAATCTTGAAGAAGAACAAAAATTTAGATGAAAGTACAAAAAAGGATGATTAATAAGACGGATGCTACAAGAGAAATTGTTTGTGATTTGGGATTCAATAAGTAAAACTATATAAAGAGGCGGAAACAATTTTAAAAATTTTAGAAAAAAAAAGAGGGAAATAAATAAAAATTTAGAAATAATGGTGGGAAACGCTAATTAAAATAATGAAAATATATGGATGAAAGTCATTGTTAGGAGAAAATTACTAAAGTAAAATTTGATTGATAAGGAAACGGTAAATTTTAGAAAGAATGATAGAAAAGCTAATTAAACTTAATTGAAATATATTAGTGAGAAAAGTTTGAGAAATTCTCGTAAAAGGAAATTGATAATAGATGTTTACTTTATTATGAAAAACCACAGTTAGACTCAAATTTCGCATCTCCCTCCCTAGATCCGGCAATGTGTTTAATGTAAATTAACTCCAATGAAGCAAATTAACTCGTATTTCATTGAGTATCATATATCTCAAGGGATTAACTTCATTTTTCATTTGAATCAAATATCAAATTAAGTTGCTATAGTCAATTATGTACATTATAGAGAATGTGTTTCAAGCATAAAATTAATACCAATGCATTTCTTATTAGTAATCTATGCATAGTACATGGTGCCAATAAAATAATATAATTTTTTCTTTCTTCAGTCCTTATATGTGAATGAAACCAAAATAATGGCAGTTGAACTTTCATTAGTTTCCATAAACGTAACACATATTCATTCCATAAGTTTTAATACTTGACAAGAAATTAAATTATGTTTGATTTTCCATGTAATATGTCAAATCTTGTTTGATTAAATTATTAATAACTTATAAAACATGTCACTAACAAAAGCATATTAAGTAGGTCAGTTTGTTTTATTTGAGGAAAAATTTTAAAAAATAAATTAGCAAGCATTAAACTTATGAGAAATTTTAGTATGACCACTAAGGTTAATTATCAGTTTTAGAATTAAATTTTAAAAATAAGCATTTATATCATTTTGACTTTTGTTGTTTAATTGTGAACCTCATGAAGTCTCTAAGGACTTAATTGAATACTTTATTGATAGACCTTGGCCTTAGTAAGTACTCACAAAAGCTTGAAAGAAAAAGTATATTAAAAAACAATTACGAAAGAAAGGGAAAATTTATATGGGTTATACGTCTCATCCACTAATACTTATAGATTAAGCTTTAGGTAACATAGCCTCATATTAAGGCTCTCGGGAGCAAAATACGTAGAGAAAATTAAAGAGCAAGAAAAGCAAGAAAGAAAAGAAAAAAGTAAAGGAGAAGCTAGCATGGAAACAGAGAAGTGAACCACGAAGGAAGTAAGTCAGGAAAAGGAGAGAAGAAGGAAGAAAGAAGTGGAAAGGGGGAAGAACAAGATACTACAATTCAACATTAGCTAATCAAAGAAAAATTTGAAAATTTCGGGTAAAATTGGGTTTTAATATTTTCCTAGGATTATTGGAAAAATATGCATGTTATGTGTTGTATTTACATTAGAAATTGATGCCCATGTACAAAGTGGGCCTATTAACTATTGCAAAAGTTTGTGATGCGTATTACTCTTATGTGCTAACTTTTTGAAAGAAAAAAAGTGTGTGAATTTTGTTGTTGAATTCTAATTTGAAAAAAAAAAATCCTGCTATTGTGTAAAGAAATTTTCTTTCTTGAAAAATTGGATATTTTATGAGAAATTATTTCATTGCATGATATGATTTGTTTGAAGCTTTGATTATTTGGTATATGTACGGGTTAGTAAAATTCGTTTCATGGCTTATGGATTGAAAACATGATATGATTAGCTTCTATGGTTTAGAGTAGTGATGTAAATATGTTCCAAGGTAGTTTATTATTGTTTTGTATTGTTTCAAGGAATAAAACAGGGGTTGTTTTAAGTGAAGATAGTGATTCCACTTCTTTTTGTCTTAACGAAGTTGATTATCCACACTTTTAAAATTAACAAATAGTCCCTGGTCTCCAATCTTAGCTCTTCCTTGATATTTAGTATGCAAGTCATGAAAAAAAAAGGTTACAACCTTTGCATGTAATGTTCCATCATGCTTGATAAAAGTATTAACTTTTTTGGATTGGAAATCTTACATTTTCTTGACAGAATTTTTATCTTCTTCTTAAAGGTGGGTAGATCTAGATTTGATAGCTTTGGCAGCCAAGCCTAGGACTTTGAGTCCACCTTGTTGTTGAATCTATTTTAGTTGAAGACATTTTTAGCGGGTCAAGTGAACAAATCCCTAAGAGTTTTCAGCGTTTGCTTAAGGTACAACAGTTATTTTAAGGTTTATAGAGATTTATTCAGATTATTACTATAAGAAATAACACTACTTTAATTCATAATTAATTTTAGAAAAGTCTTTGAAGTAACACTTTATTAATTAATTGAGTTTTCTAATGATGCAAGTATTCTAATTAGTATTATTAATTTTATTTCGTATATGGATATAGATTAATTTATTGGAAGTGACATGGACAAGAGCTGGATTGATGATCGAGATACATTTAGTGATAATTACAAGAAATGTGTGAAAGATTTTCTTGAATTCGCAAAGCAAAATGCTTTGGATGAAAATGATTTAATGCTTTGCCAATGTCGTGAATGCAACAATGGAAGATCTAAAACTGAAATGGAAATTAGTTGTCATCTACATATGCACGGGTTTTCAAAATTATATAGGAATTGGATTTATCATGATGAAATAGTACCAAATTTTGATAGTATGAATGAGGGTCGACATGACAGTAGTATTCTGGATGATGATTATAATGAAATGGTAGATAATAATGACAATCATGATGACAATGATGAATTAGAAGAACTATTAGAAGAGATAAAGGGTGCACAACATTCTAATGGCACATCAAGTATAACATTAGAGGACTTCGAGATCTTGCTTAAAGATGCGAAAAGACCAATTTATCCTGGATCTAAATTTTCATTATTGTCCACCATTACCACTTTGATGCATATGAGGGTGATGAATAAATGGACAAACAAATCATTTAATATGTTGCTAGATTTTTTGAAGAAATTACTACCAGAAGGAGAGATCCTTTGACCATCTTTTTATAAAGCCATGAATATCTTATCAGGTATTGGTTTAGGTTATGAACGCATTGATGTATATAAGTATGATTGTGCACTTTTTTGGAAAGAAAACAAAGATAATGAGTTCTGTCCTATATGTAAAGAATCTAGATAGAGTCTTGTTGATGGTAAAACTAAGAGAATTCCTCAAAAACTGCTTTGATATTTTCCAATAAAACCAAGACTCCAAAGACTTTTTCTGTCATCTGAAACCATACTTGATATGAGATGGCATAAAGACAAACGAGTGGATGATGGTGTTATGCAACATCCAGCGGATTCTCCTGCTTGGAAAAAGTTGGACAAGAAATTTCCACATTTTGGAAATGAACCTCGAAATGTTAGGCTTGGACTGGCCACTGATGGATTCAATTCATTTGGAAACATGAGCAATTCTTATAGTATGTGGCCAGTTATACTCATGGTTTACAACTTACCATCATATCAAATAATGCGTAAACCATATCTTATAATGCCATTGTTGATTTCTGGACCACGTTCACCTGGCAAAGATATAGATATTTACTTGAGGCCATTGATTGAAGATTTGAAAGATTTATGGAATAATGGGATTGAAACTTTTGATGGGTACAGTTGAGTAAATTTTCTGATGCGTGCAACATTATTATGGACTGTGAGTGACTTTCCAGCATATGTTTATTTATCTGGTTGGGTAACACAAGTTTATAATGCTTGCCCTTGTTGTTTTGATGAGACAGAATCTCAAGGCATAAGAAGTAAAATATGTTTCATGGGGCATCAAAAATATTTGCCTTCAAACCATCGTTGGCATAAAAGCAAGTCTAAATTTAATGGTCAGTATGAGTTGCGTGCAAAATCAAAGGAGCTGACAGGAGAAGATGTTTTAGAATGGTTGAAATCTTTAAAAGACGACTTTGAGAAACTAGGAAAAAATCCGAAGTTCAAAAAGCAAAAATGTAGTCATGATAAAGGTAATTGGGTTAAAATGAGCATTTTTTTTGAATTACTATATTGGTCTAAGTTGTTAATTAGACATATTCTGGATGTTATACATGTGGAGAAGAATATTTGTGATAATATGTTTGCAACATTGCTTAATATTCCTGGAAAAACCAAAGACACTGAAAAAGCACGTGAAGATCTACGTGATATGAAAATTAGAAAGGCGTTGCATTTAATTAAACAAGAAAATCAAATTATAAAGCCTTCGGCTTTTTATGTGTTGACTGCTAATGAAAGGAAAGGCTTTATTGAATTTTTAAGATCAATCAAGTTTCCTGATGGATTTGCTTCAAATATTTCAAGATGTGTAAAGGATGGAAAGGTGTCAGGTTTGAAATCTCATGATTGTCATGTTCTTTTACAAAAGCTCATTCCAGTTGGACTTCTAGGATACTTGCCCAATGATGTAAGACAAGTTTTGTATGAGTTGGGAAATTTCTTTAAAGAATTATGTTCTAAGACTTTAAAAGTTGAGGATGTTGAAAAATTAGAGCAAAATATACATTTGATTCTTTGCAAGTTGGAATCCATATATCTTCCAGCTTTTTCTGATGTGATGGTTCACTTAGCTATTCATTTGCCAAAAGAGGCAAAGATTGCAGGACTAGTACATCCTCGATGGATGTATCCAATTGAAAGATAATTTTTCTATTTATATTATTATTTTATTAAATTTATTGATATTATAACATTGTTGATATGTTGATATGTTGATACTAGTTATGTGTTTTTTTCATTTATTCAAGGAATCTTGGCTATCTTAAGAAGTTTGTCCGTAACAAAGCACGTCCTGAGGGTTCAATTACAGAGGGATATATTGCAAATGAATGCTTGACATATTTGTCAATGTATCTTCCTACAATTGAAATACAATTCAATCGAGAAGAAAGAAATTATAATGGTGGTCAGAGTTTCCAAAATGTTAAACTTCCGGTATTTTCCATAAATTATCGTCCGTTTGGACTTGTCAAATCAGGACATATATTATCAGATAAAGAGTTTGATGCAGCTTATTAGTATATTTTAAATAACTGTGATTAAGTTGACAAATACCTCAATTAAGTAATTTAATAATTCATTTTTGTTTTACTTTAATAATTCATGTCTTTTTATAAATATCAAAGTAATCTAAATTCATAAATGTATTTATAGGTTGCATGAAGCGAACTTATTGTAAATAAGTCCCGCAAATATTCTAAACAGACAAATGAGAGAGTTTCCTTCGTGGTTTCGACAACATGTAAATGTAATACAAAATATATAATAAAGTTTATTACAATTTATCAAGTGAAAAATAAACTAACTTCTTTATATTTTTTGTGTAGATTAATCATTTGCATTACCAGAAGTCAGGTGAAGTGATAGATGATATTTGGGCGCTGGCTAATGGCCCCAATAGTTTTTCTACAAAAATTTATTCTGCATGCATTGTGAATGAGGTTCGTTTTCACACTAAATATCGTGATAGTAGTCGGAGAACTCAAAATCATGGTATTTTTGTTGAAGGACATCATGAAGGAAATATGGTTGAGTTTTTTGGCACTTTAGATGGATTTTTTGAAATTTCATTTTTAGGTAATCGAAATGTAGTTCTTTTTCAATGTGAATGGTTTGATACAGGAAATAAAAAAAGTATGCAAAATGACGGTAATTTCATTCGAGTTGATACTAGATCACGGTGGTATAAGGATGACCCTTTTATATTGCCAAATCAAGTTCAACAGGTGTTTTATGTGGATAATACAAAATTAGGTTCTAATTGGAAGGTTGTGCAAAAGGTCCAACACAAACATCTATGGGACCTACCAAAAAATGAAATTTTTGTTGCAGAAGAAATGGTTGGGGAAGAGATGGAAATGTCACATGAAACATTGCAACAATATCAATCAAATGGTATTGTTTTAGTCAATGAAGATGATGATCAAGATTTTATTATGTTGAGTAGACAAGATGTAGAAGGAGATGTTGTTGGTGATAAAGCTATGCAAAGACTCAACAAATTGAGGCCAAACAATGAAAATCAAAATATCAACAAGGATTTCATTGATGATACGACTAATGAGGACATTTATCAAAATTATGATAGTTAAGATGATGAGTCTTTTGAGGAAGATACTGAAGAGTGAATGATTAAGTAGACAATTGTGTCACTCTTATTTAGAACTTTAATATTTTAGTTTGTAATAGTTTTTAGAAATTTATTCTAATTCAAAACAAAACTAATATGTTTTTGTTTTTTTTATCTTTAATTTTAATATTTTAAATAGATTTGTTGTCATTGAACTTATTTATGTTTATATTATTTGACAGAAAATTATTGTTCAAAGAAAAACTATTAAATTATGAGAAAATAATCATAAACAAATATAAATAATAAATGTTTTTCTAAAAATCATTTTCTTTAAAACTTGTTGAGAGAGAAAAAGTTTTGATTTTTTAACAAATGTATTGATAAAAACAATTACAAATTTTCACACAAAAAAGTCTAAATTTTTTATTAGTATTAATGCTCATAAATGACTTTTTATTAACGAATTATTGTTGTCAGAAGAATAATTTAAGACATTGTAATAAATGTAGTTATGAATAACTAAATACTAGTCACGAAAGATATATTAACAAATGTTTTTTTATCACAATAAAGAGACAAAGTTCTAACAAAAATATTTGTCATATGGAAATGTGGATTGTCACTGAATATAGCAAATCTCGTGACAACTGTTATTTATCACAAATTCTTTGTATTGACGAAACATCATTGTCACATTAAAAGCAATTACATTTTAACAACTGCATTTTTCACAATAAGAAGTACCGTGGCACTAAAAATATCTCACATGTGACAATTTATGTTTATCACAAACAACTTTTTTACTGACAAAACAATATTGTCACAATAAAAGTTAATATGTTTCGACAATTATATTCGTCCCAATAATACATACATTGTCACTTATGTCATGTAATTCTTGTGAAAAAATACAATTTGTCACAAATAACTTTATCTTAACAAAGCCTTATTGTCATAATAAGTGATACCATATTACAAAAAAAGTACCTGTCACAATGACATATAAATTATCACATAAGTTATAAACATCTTTTGACAAATATTATTTGTCTCAAAAGATACTTTCGTGACAAAACTTTACTATCACAAAAAGATTAGGCAATAAAATTTTAATTTTGTCACTACAAGACACTATTTTAGCTACAAATTTAGGGTTTATCAATTCAAATATAACTTTTGCTGACAAATATAAAATTTGTCATATTAAAATATTATTCTAAAAAATGCATTCGGACGCCCTCCCTTAAATTTGGACGTCCGGTTTTACATTCAGGTTCACCATGGAAGGCTTAGTGATGTTGAATCCCGTAGATACTTCCAGCAGCTCATAGACGGTGTGGATTATTGCCACACTAAAGGAGTCTACCATAGGGATTTAAAGGTGCTTCTTTGAGTACATATGTTGGATTGTTATTATTGTATACTTTCCGCCATATTCTTATGATGCTTGTTATGTTGCACAGCCTGAAAATCTTTTACTGGATTCACAAGGGAATTTGAAGATCTCAGATTTTTTACTAAGTGCGTTACCAGGAAAAGTAAGAGATCATAACTTTTCAATGCTCAAGTTGATTGAAAAATATATAGTTATGATGCTAACTGCAGTTTGTATGCTCAGGGTGTTAGCCTTCTTAAGACCACTTGTGGAAGTCCCAACTATGTGGCCCCGGAGGTAATTCTTACAACATTTGGACTAGCTCTTGCTTTTAACTTTATTATATGGATTTCTATTGCTTACTTGTTCCACTTGTTATGTATTAATAGAACATTTTCCATTTGTGTGTGATATAATGTTTCATTTTTAGGTTTTGAGCCACAAGGGTTATGATGGTACATTGGCAGATATCTAGTCCTGTGGTGTCATTCTTTATGTTCTTATGGCAGGTTATCTCCCATTTGACTAGGTTATCTCCCATTTGATGAGGTTTCCCTATCAGATTCTTCTGTGCATAGAGTTGCCTTGTGTTGCTTGACTTGGATTGCACTGTTGGAAAGAAATAGATTCTCATATTCTCTAAAGTGTATGTGGGGCAGATTGAAATGGATTGGTGTGCTGATAATTTTAAGGAGTTTTCATATGGTTGTTTTCTTTTTTTTGTGTAATAATGGTTTGTTGTGTCTATTTCCATTTATTCAACCAATAGTGCAGTAGTAGAAAACAAGTAGAATATATTATTTTCAAAAAATTAATAACATGAACTATGATTCACAATAACTTTCAAGATCTAATTGTGAACACAATTATCCACTCAATTAACATTTATTAAACACAAATGTTTATACAACAGGATGCTACAAAATTTGAAACAAGTTGAACTGATCTAGTGGACTTGGCCATGTCCACGACCACGTTCACATGTTCGTCTCAATGGCAATCCTTTGTATAGGTGGAGAAAATTTATATATGTTCCTAAAATAGAGACAACTCCCAAAGGCCTTTATAAAACAATTCACAACTTATCACAACTCACATAGATGACAACAATACAAATGTTAAAAAAAATTCACAACTTTTTTTTTAATGATATAACGAAACCAAGTGGCATGCTTATAGAGACATAAGCCAAGCTATTTGCAAGGATTCATCCATGTGCAAGAACATTTGCCTCCAATTTCTATTTAGAAAATATTGACAACTTTTTAGTACCTTGGCATGATCGGGAATTCTTAGGAATGTTACAACCTGCATGCATTTCGCAGCCGAGTACGGATCTTCATCAGCCATGACACTACTCCCTATCTGCTCATTTCTCTTTTGGAAATACTGCCTAATGGCATTAAGCGCGTCCTCTTGTGCAATATATGTTGAACGCGATCTTTTGTTATTCGAACTTGCATGACCACTTAGAGAGATGTCGAAATTTGCTCTACGCTTTCCAGCAACTTTGCTTGACATGGGTATTGTAAGTGCACTGGTAGACCCAAACCAGTAGCATCTACATCTACAAAAACTTCAGCTCTTCTAGCTTGTTGTCGAATTATTCTCTCCATATCATGCTCCTCATCCGACATTAGAGTTGGTTGAGAAGAAGCCCGTGCAAAGTCTCCAATAGCAATCATATTCTAAAATAATTTGGTCAATTCTTCGTAATTATGCAGCCCTCTTGCTCTAAATTTTGCATAATCACGATTAACCTAACAAAAAATGTGGAGAAAAAAATGTAATGAAATGACAAAGAAAATACAAAATATGTACATTCGACAGAAAATAATGAAGACAAATAATCACTCATGTCTAAAAAAATTATATCTTCATAAACACTACAAGCTAAGCAAAACCGATTATTCATATCAAAATTCCAACAAGGGAGACAAAACAAATGTGGCAGGTAGTGGCTGGAAAGAAAAGCTAAAAAAAGATTCTACAGCACACCAGTTACCAAAAAATAGTTGATAATTGGTGGGTCTGGTTTATTACTTTTGTGGGACCTAGAAATAGTAGACACCTGCATGTTAATTACAGTATATTTCATTCAAGAATGAAATCAAAAGATTCCTACTATTTCTATTTTGTGTGTCACTGTGGGTGTGTGAGGCAGAAGTTTTATTTCCATGTTTAGAAGATGTATTAATGTAATAACTTTCACTTACATGTATTCATATCCACGCACACACACACACAAGATTACATATGTAAAAGTAACAATGGTGCAAAGCAACGACAACAATAAAAAGAGACTAAAAATATACATATTTGATGATTATTACACATGAACCATACAATTGATTGTTATTTAAATAATAACGAAAGTATAAATTAAGTAAGAAAATTACCGAAATAAGTTGGCGCCAATTATCTTCTAATGCGATAATTATATATTTTATGATTATTACACATGAACCAGTTCAATTTTTCCTTAAGTCACGGTACAACCGCCACTCCTTTCTCAACCTATTATATTTGCTCTATAATTTATCAATTTGAAACCTTTTGTTGGTCCTATGGTACAACTCTTGAGCTATTTGATGGTATGTTGAAGGTTTGAAATTGTTTGAAGTCAAATGACCATTATCTTTGAACTCTATTAATATGTGAACAAAGTGGGCCTCATCTTCTTCTTCCCACTCCACTTTTTTGCTTCCAATGTCAGAGTCATCAGAATTGTTATCCATATTCTACATACACAATAGAGAGATGATATACAATTATTGCACACTAATAATAATATGAATGTATATAATTCAAAATAAAGCAATTACTATCTTAAAGGAGTTCAAGATGCACGCTATTAGATCGTTGGAATCTGAATGAGATTGTACTGAAATGGATGAATTGTAATGGTTTTGATAGTTTGAGGACCTTGCATTTCAAAATAATGTTTAACTCATTGTATACATATCAAGTACAATGAAAATACCAATCTATGAAGAGCATTAAATATATGTAAAATAGAAAAAAGAAGCTGTAAAATTTTATCAGATTTATACATGCAAACTTAGCATAAGATGTGAAGTAAAGGCATATACATACCTTGGTCAGATTTGGAAGATATATTGGGCATTAACACCGAATGAATTGGAAGGCAACGATTTGTTTAACTGCATTATATAAATCAATGATTACAGAATGACATACAACATGTATTTTACAAACAACATTAGTCTTGCTACAAGTTGTATTAAGATCAACCAATCACCATATGAATCAGCTATTAAACTATCATAATAATGCACAAATTATGCACATCAACATCAGATGAGTACCAAAAATTTCTAACCACTGGTGTTCAATTTGAGGACTTGTTTTTTCTTTTTCTAGTTCCAAAAGTACTAAAATAATGCAAGGGCTTAGACATAGTTGAGAAGTGATGGGATTAAAGAAAAGAGTTATTTTGACCAGTAAAATGGTAAAACTGGAAATTTAAACTTGTTACAAAGTATGAAAATAAAATGGTCAGAAAGTCAAAATAATCAAATATAATCTTGGTTCATACTTCACACAAATATGAATAATATGAGTAGTAGTAGTAGTGGTAGTGGTAGTGGTGGTGGTAGTAGTAGTAGTAGTAGTGGTGGTCGTGGTCGTGGTGGTAGTAGTAGTAGTAAAGTTTAGATATATAGAGGGGCAAATTGCATTTGTCACTCTTATTAATTATAATTTTTGACACTATTTGAAAATGTCTTCATTTTGTAACATTAGTCTCCAACATCAGTTAGATGATGTGGATTATTATGCAGCTATGAACAGTTCACATTTAATGACTTATAATAGGCTTACAATGTAATTATCAATAATGCATAGGCTTAGATTGTACTTAGGTACTCGGCATCAACAAGGATATGGAATGTGATTACTATCAAGAAATTATCTTATCTTTTCCAGCAAATAATCGAGGTCTAAGACCAAGAGCAGAACAAGGAGAATCTAGGAGAACCCGATCAAAGCTAATTAGCAAAAACCCTTACAACTTGTCAACTTTACCACCAAAGCAGTGCTTCCATCTAGGCACAAATTTCTTTTTCCGAAAATTCTTTCTCAACACAGCTTTAGTATGTAAATTTCATTCTTTGGTTGTTCAGTGCTATCTGCAACATAAAGTTGATTAAAATCAAATGAAGTCTAAAGACTAAAAAGAGCCAATCAGAGAAAGTCAAACAAGTTTTCAAAGAATCGACTTCTCAGCATGTTATAGTCTCATATAATCTTGGAGGGCAACATTACAGATCTAGCCACAATATGAAATTATAGCCATGGTATAAAGCCCAAAAATGCAGAGTGGATGAAAAAAATCAACATACCAATTTCAAGCCTTTACAACAAAATTGATGAGTATGAGCCACGATCGACGTTCTTCAACATTCAAAAAATTTTCTCCTTATTTTTTCATACAGAATAAGGTTACAAAAATGGAAGAGATCTGTAGATTTGAAGAGGAACAGATGTATAAAGAGTAAATGAGAATCTTTTGGTAGAAGATATTATGGTTGTGCAGTGTAATGTCATTATTTTAACAGGGATTCGGTTTGAAAAAAAAAACATGATTTGTAAGAAGGGGAAGAAGTGCATCAAAATAGCAGAAGGAGCAGATGAGTAAAGAAGAGAAAGGAAGAGAAAAATTGTCATACTCTGCCAAGTTACTCTTCGAAAATTTTTACTGTGCACTATTCATTGAATTTTGATAGAATACTGTTTTCTATTTTATTAATATTCTAAGATAATGGTACTGTGCAATTCATTTAGGATCATAAATGCAAAACATTATAAAATAGATAGCCAAATAGGAATAATTTTATATTTACAAATAAATGCTAAATACTGAACATCCAAACAGACCCTAAATGACTTTGATTTGCACGACTTTATATGCATGAAAAATTATGAGATGCACTTCATTTTTTTAAACTAAAGCTTGAATTAAATATGAATGATATATATTTTAGGACTATCTCATACAAGAACTAGCATGTTTATGTGATAAAACTTAGTGAATGATTCCATGAATCACATGTTTTAACGATAGGAATACGTATTTTGAATATGTATATCATATATTATTATTGATCCTCGATCTAAAGAGAATTTAATTATGTTATGATGATCCTCGACCTAAGGAGGATTTAAATATGTCATGTATGTGGCCGACGTGTGAAATAACCGACCTTGCGAGAATACAGTTAGGGTGAATACTCAATAAATCGTAAATGCATGTTATGTCATGGACTCACATTTACTAAGAAATAACATATACACATGTTTTATATGAAAGTATAATTCGTATGTTTTATGTGAAGATATGCTTGATATCACATATACATATTTTATATGAAAGTATAATTCGTATGTTTTATGTGAAGATATGATGCATATGTTGTATGTGAAAGTATGATTAATGTAATATAAAGTATAAGTAAAGAATAAATTATTATTGTTCTAAACTAATGATTTGGGATTTTTAATAATGACATAGAGTTTTTTTTAATTTTTATAAATGACATGGATTTTTATGAGTTTTTATGAATGACATTATTTTTTTGTCAATGGTTTCATTATTAATGATTAAAAGTTGATTTCATATATAAATATTTTGGGTCATTCACTATGTTTCAAACTTCACTTCATGTAAGTATTTATTGTATAACTATATAAAATATAGGTCATTCTATTGTGAGACCGTCTCATATATGAGACTTGCATATAAATTTCATTTTAGCGTATAATGTATCAAAAATTAGCGTATAAGTATAAAAAAATAGCATATAAATTATAAAAAATTTGCTTATAAACTATCAAATATTAACGTATAACGTACAAAAAGTTAACGGATAAAGTATAATTCACATATCACGTCTCATATATAAGACGGTCTCACAAAAGTTTTTGCGATATAATATTTTATAAAATATATCTAATTTTAAATATTATTTAGAGTTTACTTGCTGGGCAATTTCACTCATTTTTCTTTTAAAATAATTTTTTTACAGATGACAGTTATGAAATAGATAAAGTGACGAAACGAAATATTAGGAATAGAAAAGAACGAGAAGCCAAGTGCTTAGTATAGAGGATAGTCAAATAGCTTATATGCTAAAGACCTAAACGAATATTTTTATTTTTATTGTTAAGATGATTTAGATAATTACAAGTTATGACATTGTAACTATTATATTGGAAGTATTAGTAACGATTAGTAAATTTATTCAATGTTTCACGTACAAGAAGAGTATTGTAATTTTAAAATTTTGAAAATTAAATATTGAAGTCATGACATATTATGAATTTCGAAAATTGGGCTGTGACATTATCTATATGAACAATCTTTTAGCCTGAAAGAACTAAGTTGATGTCGAAGCATTTGTTTGTCTATATATTATGTTATTTGCATGAATGTTTAGCGTTTTTTTTTTATCTCTTGAGAACGAGTAAAACCTTAAATTTGGGATATTTGATAAGTTAATTTTATCCTAAATTGTTTAATTCAACTATGATTTTGGTCAATTTTATAGTAAATTGAATTCTTATTCATGCTGCTTTTCAACTATGATTTTGGTCTTTTTTTAGAAAATTGGATTCTTTTTCATGTCGCTTTTGTGTGTTTTATAATGTAGAAATATGGATTGGAATTTGAGACTCTTGGCTGCTTTATTAAAGTGATTTCAAATCACTTACAATATTCTGTTATATTTCTGTATCAATCTTTGTTTTAATTTATAAATATACATGTTACGCATATTTAGGTAAAACTTTATCAAATGATTAATCAACTCTAAAAAATAAGTATTAAATACAAGTGACGTGTATTTATAGACTGAAAAAAGAATTATTACAAAAAATGTAATAGAAAATCTATTGGAAATTTGAATTGAAAATTTGAAACAATGAATGTAAAACGTATATTTGCGTGTTTTGTAGTGTAGAAATTTGGATTGGAATTTGAGACTGGTCGTTGCTTCATTAAAGTGCTTTCAAATTCACTATGAAAATTCAATATAGAAAAACAAATCGTGCGAGCAAGCACGACTTCTACAGAGTTTCAGAAATCCACATTTCATGCAATAAGCTCTTGTGGTTAATTACATTTACTACCCTTGACTTTTATCTAAACTATCAATTGAACCTTATAATTTCACAAAACTACCGTCAAACCCTTGGAGCAAACGACTGTTTATTTAACTAACTAAAGTGATGAAAAGACGAAAATAACATCCTATCTATAATATTTATACCCTTAGGTTCGATCAAATTACAAATCAAACCCGTAACTTAAAAATTTTGCAGCTAATACAATTATAAACTCATCAATATATAAAAAATTGGATCTAAAATTTTGTGAAATAAAACTCAAATAACGAGAATAAAGTTAGTGCACATTAATAGTGGCAATAAATTTAGAACTAATACAATCATTAACCACACAATAGAGAAGAAATTTGATTAATAAATTGGGTAAAATTTTGTGAAATAAAGCTCAAAGAATGAGAATAAAATCCGTGTACATTAATAGTATTAATAAGTTTAGAACTAATACAATCATTAACCCAACAATAGAGAATAATTTGGGTCAATAAATTGGGTATAAAATTTTGTGAAATAAAACTCAAATAATGAAAATAAAGTCAGTATCATTAATAGTACTCAAAATATACAAAATTAAGGCTCCGTTTGGTTTCGTCAAATTTCAACCTATTTGTAAAAGAAGATGAAATTGTGTTTGGCAACTGTTGTTTTGTTCGATTGCAATTACGATTCCAAAATTCAACTACAGTACACAAAATGTCAACATATGTGGGTCCTACGAATGACAAGCCTCAGATGCACACACAGCCGTAAATTAGCAAAGCCAAATACACACACATATGTGGGCCTACTTATGACATGCACACACAGATAAATTTGCCGGATGCAAAGAGTTAATATCACATCAGAAGTGGGTCCTACTTAAAATAAAGCTCACATGCACACACAGCCGTAAACCAAAGCTATAGTTTCACATGTATTATAAAAAATATATAATAATATATAAAATAATCAATCCCAATATAATAATAATTTTTTCTATACACAATATTCAAAAAATTTACCTAATTTATCAATCCAAACACATCTAATCATTTTATAAATATTCCTTTCTAATTTCAAATCCCAATAAAATCATTTCAAAACTTGGTTTTTGATCATATAAAACCCCATTTTCCTCAAGAACTTAAAAAATCAGTATTATCTTTCAATCGATCAAACAAGGTGATTCTAACATTTTGAAGCATCAAGATTTGTTTGGTAATATGGCTTTATTACAAGGGATATAAATGTAGCTAACCAAAATTTTTAAAAATATTTTGACGGATATTTTAGGAATTACACAACAACATTCAGATAATTCAGTTACTCAATAGTTAGTTGACTAAAATTAAAGGGTTTTTGTTAAATGTTTAGATACTTAAGAAGAGTGACAGTAGTTTTGTAATACTACAGAATTTATCGATAATTTTACTAAACTTCTATACAATTTAGCAAATATAATTAACCCTAAGTTCTGGAGCATATGGGATTGTTAGCATACAATATCTTTGTTTCCTATTCTTTCTTTTTGGCAATGCAACATCTATACAATTTAGCACAATTTGGGCAACGCTTCACCTATAAATGCAACACATGGAAAATCACAATTCATATGAGGAATCAAAGTGAAAGAGTTTGGCGACATTAGGAATTCAACACTTCACTTTTTATTCTTTTTTTTTAATGTCTTGTGTTATTTTATTTTTAATCATGTTTATAATATAGTTCGATTATAATTATTTAATTTTGTTTATGGATTAATTAATTAGTTGTGTGTTTAGAATATAATAAAAATAACTACTAATAAAAAAGGAAAAAAATACAACATCAACTAAACATTTTTTTCCACTTCTTTGGTCGGTTATATATGAATCACATTTTTCAATTATACTCAATCTATACTCATTTTCTCATTTATATTCAAATATAATATATATTTTCGTATAGTTTCTTTCAAATTCGTTTTTATCTTTCTCTCTTTTTAATTTGAATCGATAATTCTTTATTTCTACATGTCTAGTTATATAAGTCGTAAATGGTGCTAACCTAAAAAAGAAAAAGAGTTGCAATAAATTGACAATCAATGTAAAATTTTGTCACATTATATATATAATATGGATCATATGAGAAAAAAATTTAAAAAAAAAATGTTGTAGAAAAAATAACTATGCAATTTATTTTTTCAAATTACTACGAAAAACGAGATTGGAAAAAAAACAGTAGACCAATTTCAGCTTTTAGAAAACAAAAAGAAGCTTAAAACAATCAATCTTATTTAAAGTTTAATTAGCCAAATCAAGCTAATAAAAGATGGGGTTGTAGAATAGAGAGAAGATAGAGTATTTTCTCTGTCCTAGCTATGACATACTCAAAAGTAAATAAAACTATACTTGAGAAATTTTAGGGTTACAACAATATATAACTTATCTTCAAAAGAATTATTTTTGTATAAACAACCACTACAAAAAATATGACCTTTAGTGACGACAATAAATTGTGATTAATTCTGCAAATGTCGTCACTGTGATGCAACAGTGACGCGTTTGGTGTCGTCACAGCATAGTCAATACTGCCTTGGCGCAGTATCTACTCTGTGACGACATTTAGTTGTAGTCAATAAAGTTTTGACACCCTTTGACGACAAAAGTCGTCAATAGCATGTCCTTAAAATCCACCGTGGCAAGATGACGTGGACAACGAGCTGACGTGGCATTCTGATGTGGACAACGAGCTGACGTGGCATGCTGATGTGGAAGGCCATTATTGACGACATGTTGTCGTCAATAGCATGCATTGACTACATTGAGGTTGTCAATACATAAATGGATCAGTGACGACTTTTGTCGTCACTGAGCACAACTACTATTTTTTTTTTGGCACTTTTTTTTACTAATTATTTTCACTTAAATCTGACCAATTAATACATTTACAAAATATCAAATCAAATGGTCTAAAAGTCATTTGTCAAATATATTTCATTCATTCAATAATAGTATCTAAAAGTGCAACATTTTTAACCAAAATCAGGTAACAAAATAAATGTATTTATAGTTGTCAACTATAACTGTACTCAATTCCTGATTCTTAGTCTAAACAGAATACCTCTAACAGAAAGCCCTTCTAAGATGGAAGAGCATGTCAGCTCACAGAGCAACATCATCTCAACTTACACCACATTTACTCTAGCCTCAGCCTGATGATATAGGAAAAGGCTATATACCTAAAGCCATGCCCTTTGCTTCTTACTTCCTCCTTCAGATTATGCACTCTTAACAGTGGAAGAATGTTGCACTTTTGAATTCTAAGTCACTGATATTGATCAACAGCATATCAGCAAGAATCTAAAAAAATCTCCTCACACCAAGGCACATACCAAGGCCAATTCCAACACCAACCCGGATACATATCTTCTGAGTAAAAGCCCTGTCCAAACTTCCAATCAGTCTCGTCGTCATCCACATCAGCCCCAGTGATCGGAAAAGGCCAAAGCGACCATCAATAAATGCTTCTTTAACTTAAGGGTTGCGAGTTGCGACAGCATTTACACTATCTTTAGCTTCAGATACTGCCAAGATTCTGCTTACAACATGAACAAAGAATGATTTGTGCAGATAGTAAAACCTAGTCATAATCAACTGAAAGAGCCAAAGAATTAACATGTAATTTGTACTATCTCCAACTGGTTTTTAGTCTGTTTCAAAGAAATTCACCAGAAAACTAGCACTCAATGAGCATCCCATTATCCTTAATTGTCAAGTTTTTATATGTGCATGGTCAGAAAGAAATCAGAAAAAAGAATGAACAAATCACACACCATTGCTAGAGATGATCAATATATAGGCTGTTTATTGTTATATGCAGTCATGATGTTCAGCTGTTGCTTGATTTTTTTTGAAAGTTACAAGAAATGTACGCATTTAATGATTGAAAAGAACAATCTGCAGAATCATAATGACTTAATTAAGTGTAAAAATTAAGCTCATATATATTCAAGGAAACAAAAGTTTATCAGATGCAGGAACATCAATATTATCAGCATCTTAAGTAAATGGTTAGCTTAAATGTGTGAGAGCCAACAAATGCAAATCAGAAATTCCACCGACTCATCAGCACCTGAGTAGGTGACTAGCCACATATCTCATGCTATTTGATGCCTTCAGTAGGTAGGAAAATGAGTAGCCTAACTACATCTTACATTGAGATAAGATTATGTAAATCACAAACTGCAGCCCAGCAATAGACTGAATAAAATTACAGAACCACAATGGCCTTTTCAACAAGTAACTTTTAGCAAAGTCATTCAGCTTCTACAATGGCAGAAATTCTCAAGCTGTACAACGATTGCCTTCTCTCTCTTGAGAAGAAAGATTAGCTAATAGAGCTGAGTCATTGAATATAGCTCCAGCAAACAAGTAAGCATCAGCCGACTCCACAATTTTAGCACAAAAGGTCGTGCTCACAGCGGTTACAAAAAGGAGAATACTCTGGTCAATAGCTAAGAATGGATCAACTCTACTATACTTCAAACTTATTTACAATTTAACAAGCACAAGTTGTTCTTCATTGGTACAGAACTCAAGTTATTGCAGGCAAAAGGCAGGTCATGCAAGCATATCTCAGCAGCACATCCAACAAATTGATGTACAAAAGACAGATTATATTGTAAAGCTTTAGCATTAGCTTTCAGACATAGTGATTTTATAACTACTTAAAAATGCATAAAGAAAGAGAAGTATAACACGTACACTTTCAGTCAATTGTCATCTGATGGCAAGAAACGCGAGAATTTGTCATACATAAATTGAATACGTTCGTTTGTTTGCGTTTGCGCCTGCTTTAGGTCAGAAACCTCATCTTGTGTTGTTTTCAATGAGGCAGCAAGCTGAGCACTCTTAGCTTCAGCCTCTTCAGCCCTTTTTTTATACTCTTCAAGTTCAACTACATATTTGTCACGTACTTCCCGTTCCTTCTTCGACATACTTCGACCTCTTATGTGTCCAGGTAAGTATCCAATTTCTTACACACAAATCTCATTAGAAGTCATTGATGTAGTATTTTGCAACTCATTCATTTTAACCTACGTTAATATAATAAATTATAGGATTATTCACTTTATAAAATGAACTAAATTGAATAATGTGAATGATAATTGTACTCACCACCTTCTCTTTGACCAAAGCATTCACCATGTCACCTTTTTTTTTGGAAAAATGACCAATTTCAAACTTTTCAATTTCTGAAAGCTCTTTCCCTTCTTTCACTCTCTGTATATCATTATTTGAAGTTAATTGGAATACAAAAAACTATTTAAATGTAAACAAATCTATAAGAATTTAGAAGATTACTTTGTCATGAACAACTCTTGCAAGAGATTTGGTTCCACATGTATTAGGAAATTTTTGTGCTGCCCGATTTCTTGTATTCCTTGCACTCATTTTCTATATTTCAGATATACATAGTGACCATGAAAATTAGAAATATAGAACATATATAGACTGTCAATCCAAATTCTAAACCATAAGCCAAAATACTAATTATTGCTAACAGCAGAACACCAATCTTGTTCCTTAAACAGAAAACAGAATGAGAAACAAATCTAGGAAGCAGAGACACTTCCAGGTGGGCCACGAAGTGCTGCTAGCAATTCGATATGCACATAATCATTACAAGAGACAAATATCTTCTAATCGTTCTATAATAAGGTATGTTGTACCACATTAAAAGGCATGTTAAGCAAGCAAGTGGGACATGTTTTTCATAAAACATATATAGATAAGATCACATAAGCAGTATATTTTTCATCCAGCAACTATGTAGCCCAAAAATCCAGGCATAAGATCACATAAGCAGTATATTTGAACACCATGCTTAAAATATTTAATACACTTACAAATCCATATGCTGCCTTAGTCCAAAAAAACTGAAAGACATAGAACGAGCATCTATAGCTTCTACCAGACACAATAGTGGAAAATCTTCTGCTAACTTCATTCAGTGGAAGTACTCAGGGAAACCTAAAATTCATTACAAGTTGCATAGCCCAAAATACCAAGGTTCCAGTAAATTTATAAATGTGTTCAGAAATAACAGCCTCTGCAGTTAATAAGTTTGAACCTGAAATTCTGGAGTGGAATATCATTTGCACATGGATTGCCAAGTTTCTGGAGTAAGACCTTTCGGCAGATGCTTCAATGCTTCTTCCTTGCTGGCAAATTTCTTGAAAATCTTATGGAAATTATGTCGTCCGCTCTTGAGTTGACTTTGCATCTGTTTCTCCATTGCTTTTTGCATACCAATTGAATCTGGAAATTCAAAACCCTCCTACATCGAATGAAAGATAACATTAAAAGTATATAAACATTGATGAAAATAGTTAACTTATTATAACTGAATATTCTTGCCTTGACAATGTTGATAAGGTCTTTCTTAAGATCTTCATCAAGATCTGCCCATTTTGCAACATCGAATCTCCCAAGTTTTCGCACTACACATCCAGATTCAGTGATATACAGACCCGAGTCTTTACCAACTATCCGGCCAGAGTCTTCATTTAGTTCAATAACTAAGGATACACCGGAATCCTTCTTCTTACCCAAACTCAAGTTCCTAGTTTGTCCCCTTGTTGCATGCGAAGATGAAGATGAACCTGCAGCTGAGCCTAAAATCTTTAGACTGAATTGTGTCATAATCTGAAATAATACATAAATTAATTTACAACATACCTGAACCTATAGTTGAGCCTACAATTTCATGCTCCAATACAACACGTGAAGTTGAATCTGAACCTGAACCTGGGAATAATATAACATGTGAAGTTCTATTCTCTCAAATTAGATGCTTTTCCAGTGAAATGGAAGTTACATCTCAAGAAGAGTTTTAAGTCAAGCTGACAGATATGTGAACAATTAGTTACAGAAACGCAGTTTTCTGTCGCTATATCTAGAGAAGGAGGGAACTTGAAAAAGAAAAGAAAAATTGCCACTGAGATGATTTATCTACATATTGTCTGACCCTCATTCTAAAGAAGACATATTTCCTTGTATATAAGCTTGCAGTCATTGTGAAGACAGTTAAGTCCTTAGCATGTACAGTGTCTTACTAATCAACATTATGCCAAACCAAATTCAAGTACTATAATTAACATAACAGATTTGATATGTATATTGCATGACCAGTAATCAATTCAAGTACTATAATCAACTCAGTCCCTTATTCCAAACCAAATTCACAACAAAAATGCACAGCTACTTATTTTACCATGATGCATATAGGCAAGGAATTGAGGAGAATTCAAGGCTGCCCTGCTATATTTTGTTTTTTGACTCTCTTTTCTGCACATTTGTATTTGAAAGAAATTGACAACTTTTACTATTTCTTTCCATATAAAAAAAAGAAAACAGCAAACTATCTAAACCAAAAATTTCTTCTACCGTTCAGAATCTGCTGTAAAAACCAAGTAAGAGGAACTCAACATACTGTTGAAATTTAAAATGATTGTCAAGACTCAAGGGTAATTGCAAAATGTGTTTGCAGCAATCATTATCATTTCACTATCTCGTATGCTGAAAATCATACCTGTAGCATTCATATTTGCCATACTTTCAGAAACATTGGTGTTGTTGGGCACTTCATCCTCATCTACAAGAGCATGTTGTTGAGCTTGCTGATTTGGTCTACTCAATTTTTTTCCTCGTTTCCCTGGACCA
Source organism: Ophiorrhiza pumila (assembly GCA_016586305.1). Taxonomy (NCBI): domain Eukaryota; kingdom Viridiplantae; phylum Streptophyta; class Magnoliopsida; order Gentianales; family Rubiaceae; genus Ophiorrhiza; species Ophiorrhiza pumila. The sequence continues at coordinate 37,505,007 of BLIW01000009.1, read as the reverse complement.
GCCATCCTAGAAAGAAACGTAATTTGGTTTACTAAAAAAATATGAAGCATTTTGAATCACAAACATAACAAACAAATAAAATATCCAAGAATAAAAGATTCACATGTCAACACCTACCTTTCCAAGAAGAGTATATCCAATGCAAGTTGCAGATTAAGACATTAAAAATTTAAAGAAAAAAAAAACATGACATACAATTTAGAGAACATTATCAGCATGCAAGGACGATATCAAACCTAGTCGGAGTAAAAGTCATTATCGGTCCACATCTCCTCATCTTCATTTTCATTACTAGTACGATTTGTATCAATGTCATCATCAATAAAATCATCATCTCCTAGTTGTGTTGCATCATTAAAAACCTCATTTTCAAATGTGGAGGGCTCAATACCATATGAAGGTAATACTTCATCTCTTACAAGTATAGGCACTTCATCTAAATCCCTTACTACATTCACTTGATCTGCCTCTTCTTCTTGGTATGCTTCTTCCTCCATTCCATTTTCTAATTGTACTGGAACATTGTAAGAGTTACGCAGGCTAAACCTTTGTACTACATACCAATTGGTTCCCAATTTCATGTCACGAACATAAAAAATTTGTTGCACTTGGGAAGCAAGGACATAAGGCTGATCCTCATACCACTTTCGCGACATATTCACACTAGTGATTCCCCATGATTTATCAACTTTGATTCCAGAACTATCCCCAACCCACCACCAATCACATTTGAACAACAACACTCTTTTTTTCCCTAAGAAATATTCAACTTCAATTATATCTTGCAACGAACCATAAAACTCTATAGTATTATTTCCATGATCTCCTTGTACTACAACACCACTATTTTGTGTTTTTCTATTACGCTCACGGTCTTGGGTATGAAACCTGTACCCATTTACGATACAACCAGTGTATCTCTTAATTCTATTATCTGGGCCTAACGCAATTGATCTAATTTCACCATCAAACTCTTCAGTTCCATGAATAACCTGGTCATTTATATTAGAAAAAAACTGAATTAGTCATTACAATAATATAAATGAATTAATTTCAAATGTAGTCAAATCTAGAGATAGAAAGACTATCTTACACGTTTTTTAAACCATGAAGCAAATTCTCTATCATGTCGTTGATCAATATTCTGGTTGCTTTCAGCTTCAAGATGTTGTTTATGCTCACTTTAAAAAAAACAAACAACTTAGTTTTAATTTATTTGAATAATGAAACAACATTCAAAATTTTGCTATCCTTACCTAATGTACTCCTCAATTTCATGGCAATTATTCAGCACACATATGTGAATATTTGCTAATTCTTTGCTGTCTAAAGCCTCACGCTTTGGCCCACCAAATGGTCGACCGTTACAAGAGAACACCGATATATTTCCTTTGTATCCTCCCCTTTCATCATTACGTTCTCCTCTATTGAATATCGTCCCAACGTCGCTCAAGTACATTGAACAAAATGTTAAACACTCCTTGTCTACATAACGCTCTGCAATACACCCCTCTGGATGAGCTTTGTTATGTACATAGCCCTTTAAAGTGCCCATTTTCCTACCAACCAATACAATTACAAAGTTTTCTATGAATACGTTAGTTTTAATTTAACATCGATACAAATATAGTATTTAGTAAAATGGAAATTTTATGTACCTCTCAAATGGAAACATCCATCGATATTGAGAAGGGCCGTTTAACTTGGCTTCGGTCGGTAGGTGAACCATTAAATGAATCATAATGTCAAAAAAAGAAGGAGGCATCATTCTTTCCAATTTACATAGAATGAGAGCAATGTTGCTTTGTAGATTCTCCAAAACATCGATAGACAATGTTTTTGAGCATAACTTCTTGAAAAAATCACTTAGCTCAAACAAGACCTGGCGAACTTCTTTTGTCAAACATCCTCGAATAGCTAAGGGCAGAATTCTTTGCATGAGGATGTGAAAGTCATGGCTTTTCATTCCAGAAATGTGGAATACTCTATTTTTCACACATCGAGAAATATTTGATGCAAAATTATCAGGAAACTTCATATCTGCCAAAAAATTGCTAACTTCACTTTTCTCAACCTTTGTCAAAGTGTAGCACGCCATTGGCATGACAAAAGAATTACCTTGAGGAATCAAGTGCAATTCTGTTTTAACTCCTAAATCCATCAAATCTTTTCGAGACTTCCAATTATCTTTTGTTTTACCCTCAATATCCATCAATGTGGCAATGATACTCTCACATACATTTTTCACAACATGCATTATGTCCACGTTATGCCTCACTTTCAAATCTGGCCAATATGGTAAGTCAAAAAATATGCTTCTTTTGGTCCATTTCATCAATTGATTGTCACGTTTTTGTTTTTTCTGTTTGACTGAACTTGCTGACTTCCCAAAAAAGAACTCTCCTTGTTCAATCGTATTCAATTGTTCAAAAATTTCATGGCCAGATAATGGTGTTATTGGATCCCTACTCTCAACATTTCTATCAAAAGCCTTTTTCTCTTTTCGCCATCGATGTTGTTTAGGCAGAAACCTACGATGCCCCATGTAGCAAATTTTCTTCCCATTTCTCAAATATGTTGATGTTGTCTCGGACATACAAATAGGACATGCATCATGGCCTTTTGTACTCCATCCAGACAATGATGCATATGCAGGAAAATCATTTATAGTCCATAACAAAGCAGCTCGCAACATAAACTTTTCATTACTATAAGCATCGTATGATTCAACACCATGCCACAACTCTTTTAACTCTTCTAACAAAGGTTGCAAGTAAACATCGATATCATTTCCAGGAGACTTAGGACCGGGAATTAACATTGACATAATTAAAAATGGATCCTTCATACACCTCCAAGGAGGCAAATTATATGGGACAATAAAAACAGGCCAAATGCTATACGCATTACTCAAACTCCCAAAAGGATTAAATCCATCAGTGGCAAGCCCTAACCGAATACTACGAGGGTCGTGAGCAAATTCTCCATGAGTGTTATCAAATTGCTTCCATGTCTCACTATCTGCCGGATGCCTCATTATGTTATCATCAATGCGCTTCTTTTTATGCCATCTCATATCACAAGCTATTTCCTTATTAATGTATAACCTTTGAAGTCTAGGTTTCAATGGAAAATAACGCAAGACTTTACGAGGCACATTAGACCCTGATTTGTACCGAGGTTCTCTACACAAATTATTTGGGCAAATGCTCAATGTCTCATACTCTTTTCGAAAGAGTACACAGTCATTTACACATGCATGAATTTTTTCATATTTGAAACCTAAATCTCGAATGATCTTCTTAGCATCATAGAATGATTTAGGAACTGAATCTCCAATTGGTAAAGCTTTCCTAAAAACTTCAAGCAACATTTCGAAAGACTTTGTTGTCCAACCACTTATTGACTTTAAATGGAGTAAATTAACAACAAAGGATAATTTAGAATAGCTTTTACATCCAGGGTAAAGATCTTGCTTTGCATCATTCAACAAATTAAGAAACATGTCAGCTTCACCAAGGTTATTTGCTTGATTAGTGTCTTGCCAATCATCCCCCCAATTAGCAATACCAATGTCATGCAACAAATCATGCATATCATCCTCGTCACTTTGCACCTCACTGTTATCTATCTCTGTGTCATCATCTGAGTCATTTTCAAACCCCTCACCGTGATATAACCATCTAACATAACTCGTACGGATACCATTTATAACCAAGTGAGCCTTAACTACTTCTTTTGATTGGTCGCGAAAATTATTACACAGCTTGCAAGGACAAGGTATTTTGCTATCTTGGTCTTTATTCCTATATGCAAAGTTTATAAAATTGTCCACCCCAAGTTCATATGAAACATGCCTTCTGTCTCTTATATTCATCCAAGACTTATCCATGACCTATCAACATAGAATATGCATAACAAAATACAAAATATTATTATACAAAAAACAGAATACACATGAAGTCATTATGATAGAAAACAGAATACACATGTTCATATACAGATCTAGATTTTCTCATGCATGTCCTATATAATTCTGGTGGAGAAAAATTGAAAAGTTGCTTTCAGTTTCATCAAAATGAAAAATACTATTTAAGATATTGAAATTCAGTATTGTTACAGGCAGAGTTATATAGAATTAAAAAAGAATTTGATAAAGCTGAACCCCTATACTTGGAGGGCATCAGTATACTTGTGAAAATTTGATTTGAAAATACGGTTTTCTAGACCTTTTATCATATGTATGTCATTACTTTTATGTTAAAGCAAAAGAAGGACGTTGGTTTGCAGGATTGCTGAACCATAACTTGAATTTTTTGGTTTCGATTTTTACTTGCACATAATCTGAGGAAAATACCATGAAATTAAGTCATTGGCATGAAGAGGTAGAAAAAGGGAAAAGGTCACTTGACTGGCAACCATTCAACTTCTAAGGATTTTGTTTGTTCATTTTCTAGAATCAAGGTGTACGTTCTAAAACATGTCTCATAAATTTTAATATGGTTTCTCCTCGTAAGTTCTGTTGTTGGGGAAGATTGATGTGGTGGTTTGAAATATATGACAATCTTTGCGAATCAGTGGAGAAACACACACACACACATAATGCCCTCCGTACCCAAGATCATTTCTACAATGCATGACTAATGAGTAATGGCAAAGGAAGCTTTTCTATTCTTAATAGAATGATTTCAAAGTTTAATAAAATTCACAGTTAAAAGCATTCTTTGAATAAATGGAACCCCTTGGTAGCTAGATAATAATAATCTGGATTAAAATGTCTCTAATTAAGCTCAATATCATCCTGGTTTTTTTTTTTCTACTGAAATTGGTTTTATGATTGTTGTTTCTGTTTTATTTAAAAAATTGTATATTTTTATGGTTCTTATATATATTTTCTTTCTATTTTTAGGTAATAAGATTTTTATATTTGTGCATGGTTGTTTAATTTCTTCTTCAAAGGGAGTAACTTTCAACTTTTATATCTTGCATATTACAATCTGTAACTTTTGTGAGCATGGCAACTTTGAAATTGACAGCGGAAACTACGTTTTAAAAGCACAAAATCATCATATGATAGTGTTTTTTATGTTGAATTTTTTATTCTTCCTAATATTTTATGAAATGTGATACGGGTAAATTCTAAATTCTAATACAACACAAATTTTATCCTACCTCAACATAGATATTCGAAGCAAATTTTATCCACCGGTTTTAGAAATTCGATTATATCGAGTAAAGAATCGCACTTTTTTTTTTTTTGAGTAAAGAATCGCACTTATAGTCAAACTTTACTACATCTCTAGTTACGGGTATTATATATTTACTCACTAATGAATTCTTAATCCTAACTCTATTATGTATGGTTTATAGAAAAACACCCTCATACATCAAATCAAATATAGAGTTACACTCTCATTAGTCTTGTATATTGCAGACACCTAACTACTGGAAAGGCTTGCAGCCGGTTTGTGATTTTTGACATCGTCAAAATGCTAAATGAATTAGCTTAAAAAACAGATAGACGGTTTGTGATTTTTGACATCATCAAAATGGTAAATGGAGAATAATTCAAGTTATGAGCAATTATGAGCTTTTAAATCTCTTTTAGTTTGATTTACTTCTCACATTTAGGAAATATGAAGTTGGCAGGCACACACACATGTCACATGTCACATACATAACGATGGAAGAAAGTTCCTGAAGTTTTATCCTACTCAAACCTCTATTTGGAAATCCTATTTGTAGTAAATAATTTCAATTTCTTTTTCAGGGCCAGAAGAGAAACTACTGAAAAAGTCTAGTGCAAATAACAAATTTCTTGAGAGATCAGGAGCAGCCATCAGAACTTACCTTCTTGAGAGATCTAGAGTTGCCAAATTTTTGATCCAGAAAGGAACTACCACTGCTTTTATCTCTTTTGTGCAGCACCGCGGGAGGTACCTTCCAGCCGCAGTTATACTATTATACTCTATAAAACAAAACCAACAAGAATTTAAAGCTTCAAAGATAAAAGGGTTCATTGTTCACAAGATCATTAAAGGATATCCTTCTCAAAGAAGAGAAAACATTAAAAGCAAAGTTAAATAATACTACTACTACTGCTACAAACAAAGCTGGAAAAAATCGCTCTACTGCTACTACTAGTTTCTGATGCTGCAATTCCACTCATTTGTTTAGCAGCCTTTTAATGCATTATATATGCAGAATCCCAACCCCAACCCCAACCCCAACAGTAGTATGAGTATGCCTCTCTCATCTTTTATAATTAGTAATGTACTAATTATAATTTGCATTGTTTTATAACACTAATTAGAAACACATGAAAGATCCCTTTCAAGCTTCCTTTTTTCAGGAATCAAATTGCATGGTCACTAACACTACTGTAGAAACAAAGCAGAAGAGAGAGTTTTGATTCATCTCTACAGTCCACACATATTAATTTTAACAAGCAGTAACACAAAAGTTCTAAATTTGACCTAATGCATATAAGCACACTTTATAACCATAAACTTAACGAAATCATACTCTCATTCTTTCTGATACAGAAAAAAAATAGCAAACAAGAAAACAATTTTGCTTCAACAAGTTCTCTCAATGATTGAAGTGATGTTATTTCACTCATAACAACATAGATATGGTAATAAATCATACTGGCTGAATTTATGAACTAGGCCCTGCATTGAACCTATTCCTTATCCCAATCAACAAGAGTCCCAAAAAGTACAGCTAGATGAAGAAATAGAAGAGAGAGCAGTGAATATAGCTAGGTGAAGCCTACTTGTCTTGTATGATTTCATCATTTCCAGAAAATGTAAATTGACATCAGTCATAAGCACAGCTTTAAAGATTTACTAAAATGCAATTTCCTAGAGAAAAATTAGCACATAATACCAGCCATTTGTTCCCTCAACTTGGAATACATGAAAGGACAAATTAATGGCGAATCTTGCAGAGCCTGTTGTGTCTTTCCTTTTAGTAAATATCACCAAACTGTTGGCTGAAGGCAAATTTCTAGTGGGAGTGAGTGAGCAAACTGAGCAGCTCGAATTCCAGAATCCTGACTAATTTTATTCCTCAAATACATGCAATGATTAAAGATTCAACGACTCTCCAAAACAAATTCCTTGGCATTCAAATGATCATGGTTTTTGAGTTATTCAAGAAACCTTATTCGATTTAACCTAATAAATTGTTAACAAAAAAATCTTGGAAATCAAATCACTTCTAATTTTTTCTTAAAAAATAGGCATAAAACAGAAATCCCTTTAAAAAACAATGCGTAAAAAATAGTTTTGAGCTTGTTCTTCTTCATTTATTTATTTAAGAAGATTGACTTTCGAGCTTCATCAAACTTTGTTCATTTTAATATATATATATATATATTTTATTGAATGAAAACTTTTAACTAATATACAAATTAAAAATTAGTAATTACAGCAATTCTATGTCAATAAAGTGCAATTAATCAATCTAAACATCACAACTCAAGCAACAAAACAATTCTATTTCAAAATATCACAACTTAAATACCAAAAGAGTACAAAAGAAAATCCCTAGGACCAAGAGCAAAAGAGTATTCCAAGGTTGAGTACATTCAAGCAATAATTCCAGAAAAATTCACATAAGCTGAGTGCTCCGGAGGACATCAAACAATAACAATTAAGAAATGCAGCAGATGTAGATAATAGTTTAAAAGCACACCTTCAACTTTCTCAGGATTCAGTGAAGAAATATCGCGAAACTCCAAAGCTTTGTCCAATTTCTGCTTGAGAGAATTCAACAGAGAATATTAAGTCAGGCACAAAACTTGCACATTCAACGCATCATATAAGGATAGTAACCTCAATTTAGTTCTATAAAGGACTAAAAGGAGTAAAAGGGCTATATGGTTATCACCATTTTTAATAAGAAACCAGGAGCCTATAAGAAGTAAGAAACCAGGAGCCTATCAAACTAGACTAGTGTCATCATTCCAGACTTTAAATTCCAGTTAAGAAGTGAGTTCGTTGATTTAAGCCATCACATTGTTTCAGATTGGTCCCACATAGAGGATAAGAAGTAATTAAAATGCAATCACACTTCAATGAATAAGAAGGCAAAGAAAGGGGCAGAAATGTGAGCGAATCACAATCAAGTTCTTCATGTATTGACCACAGAGAAGTTCTTTACTCAATGGCTTGTGCTAAAAGAGCTTTAATAATAGTGGGCAGTTTTATATGGGCCAGTTTTATATGGGCAGCCATTAACTGTCATCAAATCAGTCCATATATGTTCATCAATGCTCACAGTACCTCATCAATATCTGCATTTAAACCTGGACTCTACCTAGTCAGACCACCTTTTCATCCTCAAATCATTTATCATAGACTCAAGTGAATAATCACTTGAGAGTTTCAGGCAAGGCAAGACTTAATCACCATCTAATAAACATAATCCATGGACTGTATTGATCAATGTATAACATTACTTTTTTAGCTATTTGGTTCAATCACAGAATATGTATCCTAGAACCAAATCCTCCATTTACGACATCAAACCTTCTCTTCATCAACAATCCATTCAAATTCAACTAATCACAGTTCTTTAATCATAAATTCAGCCAACACATGCCACCACAGGACTTAGCAGCTAGGACTAGATAAAATTCATTCATATTTTGATTAAGGTAAATTTGATTTTACAAAGACTTCTTTTCAAGTTACAAACATTAGCATTCTCTTGTCGTTTTTATTAATGACAGAACAGATTTGTATAAACTTTGGATTCCATTATCATTTTATGGTTTGTAAATGAAACATATGAACGAAAGACCAACATTAGTTTATAAAATTATTCACATTTTCATGTTAGACATATCAATGTGTGATTAATCAAAAGATAATCCTTTTAACAATATTAAAAACATGCAAAACTCTAATTTTTTTCCTTCAAACATAAAACATATGTAAGCATAAATGACCATTTCAAAGTAACAATGGAAAGGAGGGATGATTGATTGGTAATATGATGGACCACATAGTTTTAGGACCAAAAAAAAGTTTCCAAGGTCAGATTAAGACTTAAGACTAGAAGCAAGAAAACACAAGTTTAAGAGCCACAGAAGAATACTCCATTTCAGACTGGGCAAAGTCCATCTCCATGGCATTCTTCTTATTCCAGTAAAATTAAGAGTAACTCAAAGTTCACCTTATGTTTCTTGGAGAGGTCAATTATATTAGTCCAAATCATCTGGACATCTATTTAGGCTAAGTTACAGGCATCTTAATCATACATTTTTTCCATAAATGACAAAATAAGACAGCTATGTAGTGAATGTTAAGGCTAATAAGACCCTTAGCTATTAGTAGTATCCAGTCCACCAATATGAGACAGCACTAGAATTTAAGTAAAAGATGCAAATCTACATATACAGTTTACTTGCCTGAAACAACAGGCACTTGTTTCAAATAAGACAAAATGAGCTACGTGATATTACAAGTTAGAGGATTCAATAGCGAAGCTTCAGTTCCACTGGGAAAAGGATTCAAATTAGAGGATTCAAAAGAAGAACAAAACAATTGGTAGAGAAATAATGTAAAGTGAAAATCAAAGGTATAGAAGATAACTTGCTTGAATTTTGCACCACATTTCAAACTTGTACGTCAAAATCTTGTCTGGCCTGAGAAAACTCACAAACTTTTGCAACCAATTTTGCTGCTTTCCTTCTTAAAACTGCACATCTTCACATGTGCTTTTGAAAAAAAATTTATGTTTCCCAACTTTTCTGAACTCAAAGCTAAAAGGATCACCTCATACAATATTATATTGAAAAGAAAGAAAGCAAATTGCCTAAAACTATTGTAAAACAGAAACTGAACTGAAACACAATACCATAATCATATGAAGCAAAATTCACTCTAAGGTTTGTTCTCTTATTTGTCTTGAACACAATACCATAACCAGAACAAACATGCAACTCATCAACAGACAATCATATTTGACTGGGCAACTCTGAGGTTTGTTCATTGTGTTTCTCATAGATTTGGCAATATAATGAAAGGTGTCAAAAAATTGCACAACAAACTGGTATTTTGGTTGACCCTGTGTATACTTTAGCTGCTTGGGAGCTAGCCACAAAACTCACTCTCAAGTTTAACGAAACAATCAACAAAGATCAGAACCAAAATAGCAGCAAAAATATGCAGATTAACGAAACGAAATCAAACTCACTCTCAAGTTTGCTAAGCTCTAATTCCACCGATTCTGCTGTCGCTGCTTCGGAGCTAATCAAACTCACTCTGAGCTCCGATTAGGTCGCCAGCTGAGCTCCGATTAGGTCGCCAGATGAGCTCCGATGATAACGAAAGCTTCTGCGATTTTGAGATTAGGGCTTGAAATGAGATTGGGGAGAATATGAGGCGATTGTGAGTGTTTAAGAATTTTGCTTAAAATTATAAAATTGTGAGTGTCGGGATGAAAAAACAAAACAGAAAAACAGCAAAAAAATCGTCAAACGCCCGGTTTTATTTTTTGCTTAAAATTATAACTAAGGCCCGGTTTGTTTTTCTCTTTTTTCTGCAGAAGGGATAGAATTTATTAGTCATATATTCTATGGTGTAGTGGTTAGCACTCTGAACTTTGAATCCACACACTTGGGTTCGATTCCCGGTGGAATTTATTTGATCTTTACCCAACTATTTTTCTCTTTTTTGTTTGTTTTTCATAACACTATTTTTATTTACATTATTAATATCCTTGTTTTATTGAAATAAAATATATATAGAAAATATACTATGTATTTTTACAATTATATAAGCAATACAAACTAAATATAAGAAAGGTAGTTTAAAAAATTAAAATTTATTAAACTAGATCGAATTCATTTTCAACTTTTAATAATAGTTCAAAATTTTCTATTGTAAATTTTTGTCAAAAATATTAATATAAAATTTTTATTTATCTTTGCTGCAATAGTGACTAGGATTGTAGTCAAAAAAGCGTACATACAAATGCGTTGTCAACATGTGATTGACGACATTTGTCGTCAGAACGTCTTATTTTGATGACATTTGCCGTCAAAATCTCTAGCATCTTATTGACGACATTTGCCGTCAGTATGTTTTTGACGACATTTGCCGTCAATAGGTCCAGTGTATTATTGACGACATTTGCCGACAGTATCTCTTTGACGACATTTGTCGTCAGTACGTCTAGTCTTTATTGACGACACTTGCCATCAGTATGTCTTTGACGACATTTGCCGTCAGTACGTCTAATCTCTTATTGACGACATTTGCCGTCAATATGTCTTTGACGACAATTTGTCGTCACTACCAATCAAACAATTCTCAACAGCGACGCAAAAACATGTCGTCAAATAGCATGCTAAATAAAAATTCCAACGTGGCACACTTGTTGACGACTTAAAATGTCGTCAATAAATCTTTGACGACATATGTCGTCACTAATACTCATATATTGACGCGAAACATGTCGTCAAAGCGTTGGGAAACACACGTATTGACGACTTAAAATGTCGTCAATACATCTTTGACGACATATGTCGTCACTAATACTAAGATAATCTCAACACTGACGAGAAAACATGTTGTCAAAGAGTTAGTCATGATCCAATTATGACGACATTTATTTTGGTGATTAATTACTGCCTTCACTCACGAGTTTTATTGTCGTCACTAGACTTTTCGTCACTAAATGCCAATTTTCTTGTAGTGAACTAATTACTCAGATTCAAAATAGTTTTTTTTTTCTTTTTTTTAACTAAGAAAAATTCAGAACAGATATGTTTTTAATGTTTAAGGACATGCAATAATAAGTTTTGCACACTTTTCAAACTATCAAGGTAAATTTGAAGTAGTTTCAGAAGGTAAAGCATTGATTCCAATTCCAAACAAAATGCAAGTCAATAGTCATCCCTTATATGGGATGTTTACTGTAGTTAATGCAAAAATACAATTGATTCCAATCCAAACAAGACAAAGCTCTACAATAAACCAAAACCGACCAACCAACCAATTAACAAACAAACCAACAATAAAAGTTCTCTTATTAAAGTTTTGTAAATGCAGAATCTGAATTCAATTCTGGCAATGAATATGTAGCTTTGATAGCTAGGTATATATGAAAACTGCAACAGAACTGTCTTTGAATTTAGTTCTTAGTTGATTTCTCAAAGAGTTCTGCTCAAAATCCAATGTCGAAAAGGCTTCAATCATCAGCCATTAAACGAAAACTTCTTCCCAAAAATACACCATCCACACAAAACTCCTAAATAAAAACTGGAAAAGAATGGACAAAAGTATAATCATTATCTTTCTGCAAAACTTCAACTAATACAGAAACCTTTTTGCAGCATTGATCTTTCCAAAACCCTAAAACCTCCTTCAACAAGTAAGCAAGCAAAGATCTATGTTGACATAAATGCAAGATCAGTCAAAGATAATAGTACTGCATGCAATGCATTTTTTGATTTTTCTCGCTGCAAAAGAGAGAGAGAAAGAGAGTAAAGACGATACCCTAAGGGTATGGCCTAATATATAATACCCATTCTGTCAAGTTTCAAAAGAACCCATGATGATTCTGCTGAATCTTAAGCCTGTTAAAACTCTAGATTTGCCTTGCGTATCTACAGATGCAATCCTTACCCCTAATTATTCGTTTTTGTTTTTTTCTTAAGAATATAGCCTTAGGCCTAAATGGGCAATCAAGAAAACTAACTCATTTATGTAATGCAAGTCAAAAATGAAGAGGAACAATCCTTTACAAGGGACTTTGGCTAAAAGGGCACATTATAAGCTAATTTGTACACGAATGTTTCTAGGGTCATTCTCCTGTTAGACCGATTTGCGTATGAATTTCAATTTAATATCAAAAATTAGCGTATAAAGTATCATATATTAGCGTATAACATATAAAAAATTAGCATATTAACATATAAAATATCAAACATTAGCGTATAACCTATAAAAAACTAGCCTATTAACGTATAAAACATACTCCCTAAGCTCTTTAAGAAGTATTGTTTTATATCACATTTATTGTTCTCAAATAAGTGTTATTTTACAAATTGCAATGCAAAAAGTCTAAAAGATTATAATTTTACCATTTTTTTCCATTTATCTATGTAATGTTACTTAAAAGGCGAGAGAGAAAATTTTAGTTATAAATATGGATAAATAAGAAAATTTATTCATTTTCTTAATTAGTATGTACATCTTTAAAACGACACTTAAAGAACTGAGATAATAATTCATATATTACGTTTCATATATGAGATGATATCACAAGAATTTTTGCATTATCTGAAAGAGTAATTGTGCATTTATGATCAAAAAATGCAGTCAAATTAAGGCTTACACTATGAGAATGGAAATAAAAAACTATGATCATGTCATGCATGTTGTGAGGAGTTAAAAACTTTAGAGTATTTTAAACCCTAAAGAAAATTTTGTAAGCTGTGAAATGTGTGGGTGGGTGTGGCTAGTGTTTTTTAAATGTATTTTTGCTGCATTATTACTTTGAAAAATTCACAAGATTCCAAGCAAACTTTGATATGGTTTGTGTCTGGCTTTTAAATCTTGATCGTTTTCCTCGAAGAAACAGTGGCATGAAAAGGATTCAAATGCACGCTCGCCTCTGATCAATCTCTTACCTGAAAAAGTATGAGAGAGAACAAGGACATGTATGGGACAAAATAAAGGCAGAAAGCAAGCAAAAGGGCCTCCACGCGGGAACAGTACTTTTTCTTCACCAAAAGATGTATAGATACGTACAAAGAGTCAAACACAAATCAGGCTAATCACAAAAACATTTCTTTCAAACTAATTGATCATGTTTTCGCACCCACCCCCCGCCTCAGTTGTTTGCATTTGTCAATCCTTACTTCCAAACTTCATCAAAATCTCCTTGCAAAAAAAAACCCTTTTGGATTTAGTTTTCAGGATTCCAAAACAAAAAGGAAATGCTCAATAAATACCATAGTTTCCCTTCTTTTCAAAAATGGCCACCATTTGTCTAAATTTCCCTTCTTTTATTTAGCATATGGGAATTTTACATATGACTCTCTCACAAAGTGACAATTAAAGAATTCAAAACAACAATTTGAAGAACATGTTTTGATTGGCATCTATTTATGTTCCTTTGACTTCTTCGATGGCCTTGATGGTAAGAAATTTGTCACACACTATAAATAGTAACGAAGAACATTTTCCATTTCCAATTACAACATATAATCATACAAATTAACAGTGGTCATTTGAAAAACAATCAAGAAGTTAGAGAGGATGAAGTGGTGCAATGGAAATGCTAAGGGACGGGGACAAAACAATAATCAAAGACATGTTTAGGTGGGATACTAATGGTAGCCCTGCAATATCTACTCGTAATGCTTACATTTAGCTAGAAAGAGAGGAAGGAGAGGGAGCGCGAGGCTCAAAAAAAACCAGGGCCTTTCGCATTCACCTTTAAAACTGCCTCGATTTTCAAATGCAGTAAAAGGAAATCACCCCATTTAATAGAAATCCAGACCCTACAGAAAAGATGCTACATTGCTATGCCTAAGCAGTAAACAATATTTATACTTCTACAGCCATACCCATTCCCTATTAGTCTCATGACATGCATGTTTGTAATCTGTTTTGCCATGCATACATAGCATGGTAAGATGCATGGTGGCTTCATTGATGGACTGCATGAGGAATTGAGGACACCATAACAGTATACTCCATTTCATTTTCGCATTAAATGAGAGGATTGGTACCATAAATGTGCAAGAAAAAATGCAGCCTGTTGCAAAACTGCTGGAGAAATGCCGACAGAAAAACACCATACCAAACGAAATAGTTGTATGATGGATGCGTTATTTTGCTAAGGAAGTGCCCTTCTTTTTTTTATTTTGCCATTAGATCAAGCATTTATTTTCATTTCCAAAGTGGGATTCTTTTGTTTCATATTAACTTAATTGCGGAAGGATTCAGGATCTAAAATTGTGGGATTCTTTTCTGTTCATGACTTCATGTTGTTTAATTGTGGGATTCAAGAGCCAAATTTTTCACTGCATTTGACAAATTTCTTGCATGGTTACCGTAAAATCATAGGATACTACTCACTTCTCTGATAGCATTCTTGGCTCTCCTTTTGGTACATTAATTCGGGCCTCTAGAGCAACATACTCACTAAAAGGTTGACGTTTCAGCTGCCTTTTCTTTTACTCTCTCCATTATTTTTGCTTGCTAATCCTCCAGCCCCAAAAAAATTTTCTCGTTTTACCACGACTTCTTGTTGCTTCACGAAAGCATAATGTATTGTCCAACTATAAAGTTAAGGTCCCTAACAATAATCCCAGATGATGGTTTTTGATTTCCAACAATAAAACTCATTTTTACTTTCTAGGAATTCATTCACAACAGCCTTCAGCATCAGTGCATGAGCAAGGTTATTTTACTTAGGGTAAATTACGTTAATTGTCCATTAATTTAGGAGTTAATTTCGAATTTATCCTTCAACTTCAAAATATTTTATTTTAGTCTCTCATCTTACATTTTGAATTTTAAATCGTCCTCGGTCTATTTTTCGTTCACATGTCAAAAAATTACGTCTTTCACGTGCATGGCACATGACAAAAAAGATGAAGTTAATAAATAATAACCATGAAATAAATAAAACATACCATGAAATAAATAAATAAATAATAATTGAAATTGGTTCATCTTGACTTTCGATTTGTCATGTGTCATGCAAATGACAGATATAATCTATCTACACATTGACGAAAAATAGATCGAGTACTATTTAAAACTCAAAATATAAGATGGGTGACTAAAATGGAACGTTTTGAAGTTGATGCATAAATTCAAAATCAACCTCTAAATTAAGAAACAATTAGTATAATTTACCTTTTTACTTATTAATACCATGAGATGTGCATGCATGTTAGAAAATTTCAAGAACCCGTGTCATATCAGGATGGGCGTAATATAATTAATTTGTTGCGAAAAGCCTTCGGCTATTATACCTTATAACATCATTAGAGGATTTAAGTGGAATAAGAACCATGTCAACAAACTCTTTGGCTTCTTCAGTCTCGTTTTGATGAATTCAACATCATCTCAACTAGGAATGAGAGTGGAGGAAGCCACACATATTTAGTGTATTCAACTAAATTTAACTCATTAAAATTCCTATTAAATTTAGTAGTTATATCCTATTAGGTCTATTTTCTTTCAAAATTAGAGTTTATGAAAGATACATTCCCTATATAAGGGTACATTATTTCAATCGTCCATCAATTTGAGAATTTCGCTATTGTTCCCATTCTTTAAAAAGTTTTATTTTGCTCCCTCATGTTACAATTTGGTTTAAAATCATTCTTCGTTCTTTTTTTCACAATTTAAACAACTACTTAACAGAAATATGACAAATAGAAGAGCATAAAAATTAATAGAATTAGAAATATATATGCTAAATAGTCATCGGAGTTGAATTTCTCGAACAAAAAACTGTTAAAAAGTAAAATTGCAATATAAAATACGAAAATATATTATTTTGAAGAATAGGGACAATAACAAACTAAAACCTCAAATGAACAAACACTTGAAGTAATTTACCCTTTCATATAAATAGGGAATTGACTTATAAATAGGACGTGTTAAGATGTTTTATAATTTAGAAGAGTGTGGAAATAATTAAAGAAAAGTAAGATAACTATGATGACTAACATATATGGTATTGTATAGCGATTGTGCTATACCTGTGATTTTACTTTGCTCTCCAAAAGATATACTTTGATATTAATAAAAACAATTAATTGCTTCCCTGTTTTAGCTCCAATTGTAGTATAAGAGCTTTTTGTAGTTTTAACACAATTGTCAAGTGAGTTATCCTTGTGATCATGCATTTGGTGGTTGTAGAGTGAGGGATACACGATCAAGAGAACCCTAATCATCATTGATCCAACGTTATGCAAACATCTTTTTCAACAGCTTCGATGCCGTCTTTTCTAATCGTTTTAACATAGGCGGAAAATCCGTTTTTACCACTAGTATACTAGTAGGAAAACGACGCCATATTAGAAAAGCTATGAAATGTTAATGATGGATTTTGCAAGAGTTAGGGAAATATAAAAAGAAACTCTACGATAACAATGCGTTTTTTATGTGCATGCATGCATGCATATTAGCATATAGTACTTTGCTGCCTTTATCCTATATTGGAGCATTTAGAAATGTATCAAAATTAGAAATGTGTAATTTTTTTTTTTCTTGATGTTATTAAATATCAAGAAGCAACAAGTGGAATGCCTAAATTAGTTCCAAAAGTAATAAAATATGACATTAACAAATACAAACAATTAGTTAGAAAAAAATTCTAAAAATCATGAGATGAATTAATTAGCATTCATCTCCAAAAAAAAAATACTAGAAAATATGGAAAACTTAAAAAGGGAAAATGTAAAACTCATCCTTGCCGTTTGTTGAAAAAAAAAATTCTATTGCTTAAATTTAATATTATCCATAAAATTTCGTCACTTACATTAAAAATTATACCAAATTTATCAATCGATCGAATTTTATTTAATTTTTTAATGAAAAATATATACATGCACATCATTTGATGATTACATAGTTCAGTGGCGGATCTATAAGGAGCGGGAGGAGATAAAATCTTATGTTCAAAATTGTTCTATATTATCATGTCCAATGTTCAAAATCATGTTGTTATATTAAAACTAGAACTAAAAGTATAAATATGGTTCACTCATATTTGGAGTAGAACATAATAATTGCAAATTTAATTTTAGTGATATTTATGCTTTAGTCCCTAATTTTAGTGAAACCATATCATTTTGAATATTGGGAGACTAGATCCTCTGTCCAATATTTATTCTATCTTATTCTATCTAACATTCAAAACGACATAGTTTCACTAAAACTATAGACTAAATGCATAAATATCACTAAAATTGATGTACAATTATTAGACTCTAACTAAGACATCAGTGAACCCTACGACGTAGTTTTAATTAAGACACAAAAAATTTTGGACAGAAGATCACGTGTCGAATATTGGGAGACCAAATCCTCTATCCAATTTTTATCCTGTCTAATGTTCAAAACGACGTAGTTTCACTAAAATTAGGGACTAAAAAGTATAAATATCACTAAAATCACTTTACAATTATTAGACCATTATCAAGAGATGTGCACTCCAGGACGTAGTTTTAATCCAAGACAGAATAAAACTGGATAATTTTGGATAGAAAATCCCATCTCAAATATTGGACGTGATACGACAAAATAATTTTTGATAGAGGATCCAATCTCGGGGAGGGGGAGGCCGCTTCCAAGATTTGAAATTTGTGTTCTTCTCTTATAAAAAATTAAAAATTTTCAATTAAGTTCTTAAAGAAAATTAAAAATTTTGCCCCCAAAAATAAAAATGTCACTAACAATTTCGCCCCCTTAAACTTTAAACTTTGGATCCGCCACTAAATGTGTATATTTTTTATTAGAAAACTATATATAGTTAAATAAAAGTATCAATTTAATGTGTATTAGAAAATTACATTATTTTAAATATACGAGACAAAAAAAATTTAAGAAAATGTGCAGGGATTTTGTTTTCAATTCTCCCAACTTAAAAATGTTGTAAAATGACACAACAATGGCCACAATGCACATATGAATTCAGAGAGGTGGACCATGCTCTTGAGAGAGACAAGAGTGAAAATATTCTTTGGCTTGTAATCACAATTGTGCAGAGTTTTTCAGTATCAGATGAGTGTGGGGACTAAGTCTGTCAGTCCATTGCTGATCAAAACAGTGCAAGGACAGGAGTGATGGCTGGGGAAAAATCATCCATCTCCCTGAGTGGTCCCTTTGTATTGACCACCCTCAGTACTACTACCACACATTAATGCTCTCAGTCCACTCAAAATCTTCCTTGCTAAAAATCCTTTCTGGATTTAGTTTTCATGATGATCCAAAACAAGAAGGAAATGTTCATTAATTACCAAGATTTGATCCTGCTTATAATATCAGCTTGCCTTAACTTGATCAGGCTTTGATTTGAGTTCTAGTAAATATATGAATTATGAAATGCAGCAAACATTTTAATTTTGATTGGCAAAAATTTAAAGAAACCTCAAACAAAAATGAGTAAAAGAAACAAGTCTAAAGTCACACCTTATACTTTCTATGTTTGCTCTAAACAGATACACGACGAGAACAAAGCCTCTATCCACTAAAGTTAGTTATATAAATCACATTTTGGTATCATACTCAATTTCAATTCATTTACTCATTTATATTTAAACAAATCATATCGTTTTTGATAATTTCGTTATAATTCTTGTTATTCTTCCTCTACCCCTTATAAATCTCTACACACGTTTCACTGAGTCTGGAATTTAAAGATCTCCTACATAATTGTTTAAATAATTTTAAACGTGTTTCTATCTTTTTTTTTTTTTTTTGTCCATAACAAGTCGAATGAAAATTAAATACCAAAAGAGATGCAAGAATGTTTTTGAACCATTGTTTAGGTAGTCCATCTGTTTCCTTCTTGATTGTGACATTTCGTATCAAATGATCAAAATGGTCAAAAAGTGAAAACCATTGCCTAAACAGACAGAATTGAGAATGCTTGTGGTTTAATCTTCTTAGTTAACTTCAAGTGTTTTGCAGCAGACAAAATTGACTTAGGACCATCTCAATATTCTTGTAACACAACACAAAGAGCAAAGGGGTAAGCACAAACATTACGTAGAGCTAATAAAGGAACATAACAGGTAGGCCAACATTCAAGACAACAAAAGTTCCAATTTCTTTCCTCTGGTCAAAATCTGAAAACTGACAGCAAGCAGAATTTTTGTGACAGAATTCTGCAATCTGAACATGAACTTAAAAAGGACTAAACAAAACTGTTTCGACTAAACATTGAGTTTTTTGCACATAACACACACCCCAAAATGGTCATTACTCTGATCAGAATTTGAAGCATCTAGGTTCATTTTATGTAATGCATTTGACATAAAATGGCCCCTAGGTACACATCATTCAGATGATAATATCAAATCAATGTTACTCATTGAGATAGATAGGGAAATAACTAGTCAGGCCATTACCTGTTTTGATCAAGTCATACAAAAGTTTCAGCAAAAGGAAATTACAATAACTTAGAACTTTAAGCTAATGCCAGTTTCAGCTCCCCTACTGTTTTCTTACACAAAAGACCAATTCATAAACATGAAAGCCAGGCAGTGATTGGAATCGTCGTCATTGAGAACTTTCCACGCTACAGCTTGTTCATATGAAATAGGTCTGCCCATGCTAGATACACACACTCCTGCTGGCAAGTAGGCGAAGCCCTGCAGTGATCGGCAAGACAAATGAGTATTCTCCATATAATCACTTGCTTAGAATGCTCAGAATCCAAATGCCAAATCAGGAGTGTCAATAAACCAACAGGAACTTATTTCTTAAATGGCAGTCCCATTTTGTGTTTTTTAAACATTATGATCTAATTTATCCAAAAATACATGTGCACAAACCAACCTGCTGCATTATCTTTGAGAACTCTGAAAGGAGCATCTTTCGACCTGCTTCATCAAGAATCTTGTCAAGCATTATATCCTGAAGGGCCACAAGAGTGGTTTCGAGCATGTCAAGACCAGCCTGGTTTGCAAACGTGAACACTGCAGATGCCTGTATTAAGTATGCCAACTTTATAAGTCGTTTATTGAAGGAATTCAAGCCACGTATCAGTAAAAACGTGAGCATACACTAAAGATGGAAGTTAAATTTAGCACTACTAACATTTGCTTTGACAGAACAGCACATTATAGCATCAGAATGGTGCCACAGCTCCTTCAGAATGGTGTCACCTGCATTAGAGTCCACCTGAAGGAGGTCTCCCCCAGTGTGCAACCTGAAAGAAGAGTATATTGAATGGGGTATAAATCAAAAGTGTTGGCGAATGGGGTATAATTCAAAAGTGCAGCCACACTACACTAGCCTTCAAATACAACCCCCCATCCCAACCAAAGAAATAAAAACCCTTGTTTAACAAAAGAACAGAGACTAATACAAAATGAAAAGTCAAAAAATGTTTTGCTTTTCAAGCAAATGAAAGAGACTCGGTTCAAGTTTACATCTCAAACCAGACTATTATTAAAACAAGTGAAATTGGTTAGTAGGTAATAAGTTATTTGAGCTCCCTACCTATAGCTCCTCGAGATCCATCGTGCCAAAGTTACAGCCTCAGGTGAACCAGGTAATGGCTTTGGTAGCATGTGGGAACTCAACCGAGAAGGTGCAATAGCCATTGCAACTCTCTGAACAGAGCCAACAATACTGCGGATATATTGGCGGGCCATTGCAGCTACATTCTCACGATAGTGATTCTCAAAAGTGAACTGGAATGCAATAGTCAAAACTGATCTATGGTTGTAATTCTTGGAGTCAGCTTCACCGGTTGAGCGTGTTCCACCAGCTCCTACTTCAAGTGTAGAAGCTAAATCCAGCGTTCTAGTTGCTCCAGGTCCATCCTGCATCACAAATTAGTGGTATTGAAAAGAAATACATATTACTCTTCATGAAGTTCCAACAGCTTGGCATGCAGAAGATATGCTTTGAATAATTTGCAAAGCAGAGCACAACATTACTTGCACAGGGAAACCAAAATCTGTATTGATGACACTGCTAATTACTCTCAAAATCGCATCACAAAGAAATGGTGCTAACTTCAGTAAAATGTCTGACATAACTTTTGAGTCATTCTTCCAAACCACCATTTCCCCAAAAGGAAAAATAAAAAATGATCTCCCAGAATAGATTTACTGCAAAAGAAGAAAAAGGTACTGAACTGATTTGGCATCCAATGGAATAACTCGGAAACCAGATGGCAGCAATGGTGCATCATCACCAAAAGACTCATCTATAGGTGCAAAGACAAGCTGAGCACAGGCACCTGCAGCATTCTCATCAACCCCACTGCACAGCTGCCAAAGAAGGCAAAAGAGAATCAGATGCCAACAATTCACCAATTCAAACTAAAATTGTATAACTCGAACAAGAGGCAACCTGTAACAAGTACATATCACGAGACAAAGCTATATCCTCCGGGGAGTATGCATGACCCTCCAGTCGAACAACCTCCAGAAACTAGATCAGAAGGTGAAATATGATTCAATTCTTGAAAACAATATTAGGGGTGAAAATTTTTTATGCAACTGCAATGTCTATGATGGATTCTGTAGGGCACCAGAAACTAGATTACCTCCTCATGCTCCACAGTCTGTGCAAGAGGCAAGATGACTTGGCTACTGGGAAAGCCACCAGGTCTTGCACATGGAACAGCATACGGACTAGCTTTCAGAGATGCAGCAGCATAAGCATCTACACCATAATCAGCCCACTCAGATCGGTGCTCCCTCAGAAAACGAACAAGCAAAGGAGGAGGAACATTCTACAAGAACATATTATTAATTAGTTACAAGCAGACTTGGATGCCTTGACAAGTATTTGACTAACAAAGAAAAAATTGAATGAATCTAGAGCAAGCCAGCTAAAATAGTTGGTGAAAACAAAGTAAATATTCGAGTATGCTTTCATTTGCTACTGAACAATCATTTAATGTTCACCTGTAAAAGCATTGATGCCTTGGCACACATGACTCCCCCAAAACTTGGAAGCATAGACAGTGTACCATACTGGGAACCAAGGATTTTGCTTGGAGAAGAATTTATAGCTATAGTCACATCCTCAGCGCCATCACTACCCATAATTGACCAACCATCATCAACAAATCCATTAACAGCATCGTTGAATCCCCTGCAATAAAGAAACTAGCACTTTCAGGGCCTGCAGGAACAAAATAATGAAAGGAAAACAAAAAAACTACAAAACATTAACTCCAAATAGAGTAAGTATCATCCAATCCAACTAGACGGCAAAAAACCCTATACTTTTTGGCCAAAATTGCTTTAATGAACTCAAGTGCATGGTTACTCAATGCCAAAATGACTAAGTTGAATTCCTAGCAAGATTGTTGCAGACTGCGATTAATACTAAGATTTGTGAAGTCAGGTGGTCGAGCCTTTCACCTGCACAATCTTTGACTTAACGCTCTCAACACAGCAGGCTGACGTCCTCCACTGTATTGAACCTCTCCACTTGTTTCCTGAGCAATTTGGCGAATGTGTCGCAAGGCCTGTAAGAAAAATATTCAGATTTACAAGCACATGTTCGAAAAAACATATAGAGTAAAAAAGCAGAATGTGGTAAGACAAACAGCAGAAGGCCCAAAGAATCATACAGCCATAGTCATCTTCTGAGCAAGGATTTTCGATGATTCATAAAGAGGTCTCAGAACTTCAGGAACACTCCAAACCTACGTCAGATAGAAAATAAGGGCAAAGAGCTAGTAAGGAAATGAAAAATGCACAAGATGTTAAAGCACTCACATCCAAGTCGATGTGATCAACTATGTGAACAATGGAGCCACCACCCTCACAAGGACGTATCAGGCATCCACTTGGCAGCATCTCAGCTCTAGCAAAGCAGGTAGATGGAGGACCAGTTGGGCCACCAGTAGAAGATGTCAAAGACCTCTCACAAATCTGCAGATTAATCCAACAATTATTACATGAATGGTTTTAGAAGGCTCGTGTTTAGCTTATTACAGCTAAAAGTGTTGTAACTACAGAACATGCATTTGTAAAATGAACTTCACCAAGAAGAAAATATTATTGTCCGAACTTCTATTATCAAATGGTGGTAATTTCCTTCTTATTATTAATTACAGTTTTAACAGAAAAAAGAAAAAAGGTCTCCCTAAGAGGAAACACATCAACTCAGCCCAAAAGGAAGGAAAAAGTAAATGGGACAACAGAGTATGCTATGATGGAACTTAAAGACATTCAAAATACTACTTCAATGGTAGAAAAAACTAATCACATTACCACAAGACTACCATCTTCCAAACTTGTACTATATCTCAATGTCCAAAAGTCACGAGCCGATGCCAAGGTTGTTGGAGCATAAGTCTAAGAAAAGCAATTTTCAGAATCAGCTAAATACTCGACGAAAGAAATTACAACTGTAAGAACACCAAAATTCAAGACTGTTGTAAGGGTTCAAAAAAAACAACAAACCTGCATATAAATGAGCTCTATGGTCCCTCCATTTCCGGTAGGGATTACACTTAACACATCAAGGCATCGGCAGTCGCGAAACCAAGAAGGACGATCTTTGAGGATTTCTGCGACCTGAAGCAAGTTTCACTAATATCGATCAAACTAGGAATATCAAATCATCAATTTCCTGCATCACCTTAATTCAAATACAAAGGTAAAAAAATAGATGTTGACAAAACTTAAAGCTTACCTTCGTGGGCTCTAGACTCACGAGACCGCAGGCACGTGCAGCTACCCCACTACAGTTGCGGGAAACTGCAACAATGCCAATAGAATCCGGACCAGGCTAGAGAATGCAGAAGAAAAGGTGAATATAAGCATATGACAACAAATAGAACTGACAGTCTAGGAAAGGAATCATTAATTCAAGCATAAGGATAAATTCTTTACCTTCATCCCAATCATCTGGACCCAGTCGACAGCAGTTCCAGTAGCCTTCCCAAGGAACTCTGCCAGGGTCTCCTCAGCTATAGCGAGAAGACTGAGAACCAAGAAAGTTGTTCAATTAACGACACAGAAAGAAGTTAAACCAATCAGGAAGTACATCAGCTGCAAAAGGTAGAAGAAGGCATAAATACATTACCCAGCTGGGTTATTGGCATCCCTCTGGGGATGCTGAGGTGTTGGGTTTTGTTGTTGCTGCTGACCAGTCATGACCACAGACTCACAGCTTGCATCTGTGGTCGTTGTACTTACCTGTTAAAAGGGAGGAAACACAACAATTACACAGATCTCAGAGCTACTACAACAATTTAAGACATTACAAAACTTGGAAATTGACAAAATGGATCAGCTCAAAAATGACATTTGGAATTAAAGGCTGTCAATCATATCATTCATGCAATTCAGAAAAAACGACAAACCCTAGGTCTCTTTTTTTCAAATGCAACAGGATAAACAGGAATCTTGATCAAGCTTTGCATTTTAGGCATGTAGTTCAGCAAAGTGAACAACTTACAGTGTGTATCTGCGTGCGCATGAAACCATTCTCATAGACCAGGTGGGAGACTTGCTTTTGCAAACGGTCATTCTCTTCCATCAGCAGCTTGTTCATGGCAGTTAGCTTCCTATTCACAGTCTGAAGACGAGAAGCTTCCTTTCGTTGCTTTTCACGGCACCTGAAGAAAACAACTAAGTAAATTTCCCCAGTTTTCTTGACTGTCTACTGAGTACTTGCATCTCAAGAGAAGAAAAAAGCAAATAATACTTCATGTATATCATGTCCAACTTAATGTCCTTAACCCAAAATCAAGTATATTCAACTCCCCAATCCTTAAAGCACATGTTTCCACGTCAGCCACTAAAGCTAAAGAATCAAACAAGGGACTAGCAAAGTCATAGGAGCTGAAACAAGAAGAAGCTCATCAATCACAAGGTAACCAACAGAGGCAGCTACAAATAACGTGTCATGTAATCTAACATACATAGAAGCCACCATGTAATCTTCAGCATCAAAACATAATGGAAATAAGCATATAATGAAGTAACACAGAACCAACAAGTAACATAAGCCAAGCACAATTGGGGTCATTTTCTTTACTCTCATTATTGATTTCTTACTTTAAAAATTTAGAAGAAAGTTCCACAGGAATTTAAAGTCATCAAACTTCCTAACATATAAGGACTGCATTCAGCATAAGAATGCAATTATGAGTGAAATTCTCAAAGACAATCAAACTTGAAGCAAGAGAATCTCAGAGTTAGAGAGAAAAGGAAAGAAATTTTAAATGAGTAAAAGAAGTCAGTTATCAAGGTAATATTAGCTCATTCACATGATAGAAGTAGATCATGTTATAACAGCCAAATACATTATAAACCATAGAGAGAAGAAGCTCCCAGAAGAGCATGTTCATCAGGAGCTAAAATATTAGAACCCTAAACTTTCTTTTCAATGAGTAATAGGAAGAAACCCTGATTAAAAATAGGGAAATGGTTTGCGATTAATGCTCAAAAATAATCTCAAGATGCTTGGAACTGAGAAAACATAAAACCACGCATGCTTCACCCTCGATTCTTTTTTTTAGCAAGAGACCTTGCCAGTCAAAAAAACAAGAATATTCAAGCGACGCCACTACATCAGCTCCCAGTTCTCAGAAAAGAAACCACGGATGGAATAATCAGAATACCAAGATATTTTAAATCACTCACTGGCTAATACCCGCAAAAAAAAAAATTGAAAACAAACATGAAAATGAAACTGGAAAGAAAAGAAAAGAAATTCACGAGTATGTCCATATATGAAATAGTGCATGAGCTAAAAGATTCACTGGTACAAAAAAGTATACTCCAAAAGAGAATACAAAAGAAAATCTAAAAGCAGATCCATCTCCATAACTCACTTTCTTCCAAGAAAAATTGGATATGAACAACAAAGAGCAAGGCTTTGTAAGAAACTTGGATTGAAAAACTAATTATTGTTACCCCAAAAATGAACATTCTTAAAACAAAAAGAAAATGCCAAAGTAGATGAGAGATTATTCATATGGAACCAAGCCCTCTACCCAGAAAGACATTCAAAGAGGGTGAGCGAAATAAAGACATACATCAAAAATAAGAATTTTTGAAAAAAAAAAAAAGCACAGGCAAGGGAAGGTTTTATGCATATGCAGAAGTGTGAATGTCATAATATCCTATACCTCCGGTTCTGAAACCAAACTTTGATCTGTTTAGGCTCAATGTTGCAAAGAATAGGACACTCCCTAATAAGCTGCTGCCTTCTCAAAGAACTTGGCTTTGGACATTCTGAATAGACCCTTTCCAAGGCCTCAACTTGCTCTGGTGTGTACCTCACATACTTGCTATTATCCATATTTTTGTTGCTTCCACCACTGATTGTGTCTCTATGAAAAGTAAGAGCCATAAACAACCGAAACCCACAAGCAAAATAGTACAAAGTAAAGAACTTTTCCAATTCTAGGTCCTGATTTCTACTGTTTCACCAAGAAACACACACAATACTAAAGATTAAGAAGATAAAACTGGTGGGTTTTTCTTATCTTCCTTGTTGCATGTACAGGTAGGCTCTCTCCTCCAAAGAGAGCCTCCTCTCTCACTCATCAAGTTTCGATCTTTTTCACCCCTTATTTTCACTCTCCTTCACAAGAAATGAGAATAAAAATTTGAGAAAATGAAAACTAAAGCCTAAAACTAAAACAGCCCAGTTGAGATTTATGAAAGAAAAATTTCAATGTGAAGTCCCTTTGGTCTTTTATCTTTGTCTCCAATCTCGAGAATTTGAGTAAAGTGAAATTTGGAAAGAGATTGCTATTACTGTTCTGCGTAGATATACAGATAGGGTGATGAGAGAGGGACAGAGACTCAGACACAAAGACAAAATTGCAAAACAAAACCAACCCACAGATAAAGAAATAAAAAAGAAATAAAAAAAAGCAAACAGAAAAAAACAAGAGAATACAGTAACCAGTCTACTACTGTTTAGTCTGTCACTAGCCTTACTTTTTCTTCTTACTTCAACAAACAAAATCCAGGAAAAATATTAGCAGTAATTATAAACACCTCCTCCACTGTGTGACTGTGTGTATCCACAGTGTTGTGTTTATAGTAATCCTATTGATAATTTCCTTCATTATTATAGAAAAAAAAGAAAAATCCAATAAAAAAGATAAAGTAAAACTATATCAACTTCACTGTGTATCTGCAGTCTGTCTTAGAACTCCATTTTGATATTATAAAAAAAATTAAAACATAAAAAGTAAAATCCAAAAAAATGTAGCAGGAATTATAACATACACCTAAAAAAACGTATAAAAGCGATAAGGAATTAAAATCATAATTTAAAGATAATTATAAAATACGTCTCAACAAAATTCATGTAAAATAAATTCACATATGATCTGCTTTTTCTATATAAAATGAGCAACTAATAATCGTTAAAATTATTATTCAATTATTTTTTTACTATATTTATGATGCATTAAAATTTCAATTAATTCATATGAACCTATTCCAAAGTAAACTAACTAGAATTATAAACATCTTCACTAGTTGTAATGAATAGAGATGGGCACTTATAAAAAAATAAAAAATATTAAGCAAAATAGTGAAAAGATTTTAAGAGAAGAGAATAAATAGAAAGTAAAATGGTTGTTTTTATTGAAAACAGATTGATGTGAAACTTTTTTTTAGCAACAAGTTTGACAAGTTTGTAGCTGTTCATTTTTACTGTTGTAGGACTTTGGAGGCTGTAACTTTTCTCTCTTCTTTCTGTTAACAAAAAGGAGGAAAAGTAATTGCTGCATAGGGAAGCTCTCTCACTTCTCCATGTAGTATGACGCATGCATGGATGGGAACAAGCATGGATGGTTGGAAAAGGTCATTGATGATCATCCATACATATGCATATGTAAACTTTGTGCATACCTGCATGAGTATATTTTAAGGAGAATTCTAAATGTCATCCAAAAAACCTTTTTTCTTAAATTGATACAATTTCCTCATTGGATAAAAAAATTGTATCAAATTTATACTTTTATCTAATGACGTTTGATTTTTTAATCAGAAGTATGTACTTGTACATTATCTATGTATGACACATTTATATTTTTTGTTACAAATTTGGATAGAATTAGATAAAAAGACTAATTTAGTGTATACTATTGAGTTACAAAATTGCATTATTTTAAAATGTTAATGATAAAAAAATTAAAATTTGTGGAGGATTTTTTTTGCATTTTTTTTGATATTTTATTAGATAATTGGTGTATTATTGAGTTGTTTAATACTAATAATAACTTATTTTAATTATTTTAATTTATTTGATGATGTATGATATGTTCAATTAGAAGAGTATAACAAGAGAATAATGCAAAAAATTGAGTATTAGAATATTCAAGGTCGTATAGCATAGAAAGCCTTTATTTAAAAAAAAAGGTAAATGTAGGGAATTTTTTATTTGTTGTCTCACAATTATATTGAATATTTTCTAGTTAAAGCTTTTAACATTCAATTTATAAAAAAGACACAAGTAAATTTATTTATTGCAGATGATATATATTTTTAAGTACAATAATTTATTATTTTGTGTATGGATAAACACACATATATATATATATACATTCATTACTTTTAAAAAAAAGGCTCTTATGATAATTTTTTTTAAGAAAAATTTATAGTTGTATTTTTATGAATTCAAAGTTGGGAAAACTTTTTTAAATTTTTGATGCGAATGTTGTATGGCCGAGGCTCCAACTCCTGGACCAAATTCGAATCTCCCACACAAGCTATAGGACCGTGTTGCTCTTACCAAGATAATCCACAACAAGAACACAAAATTGGATGGAACGAAATCAAAGGAAAAACGCTAGGAATTGAGTAAATCAAAACTTCACGTTTTATTACTAATGAACTTAATTTAACCTATGAAAATTCAATCAGTTAAACAAGTTAATTAGGCCTGCTCTTTAAATAAAGAACAATTGGTGTAATCTCCTATAGGTCACGCTAAAGGGGATTAACTACAATGAACAGTTAAATAACTCTTCAAGGCTTTGAACAACTCAAGGAGTTAATTCATGAATTTTAGCAAAGCTAAAAACTCAATTTTATTCACCAACTTATTATTTAAAAACGTTACAAGGCCTTTCCTTTATATAGGAAATACTTTGGCCAAAAACCTAGATCAATTCCAATGTGGGATTGATTGCTAACTTAACTAACAAACTAACCAGTACTATTCACGTGAATAGTGACGTGAATAGTAACCTATAATTTAGGGAACTACTTTCCTAAACGAATAACAATAACTACTTAACTTAAAAAGTAAATAAGCCCATTAATTAACATTCAATGGACTTTAGCTAACTAACTAATCCAAGTTGTAAACTAATCAACTTTCCAAATTGGAAAAGGAAACTACAACTAACTACCAAATCCTTGTCCAAAAAGGATTTGTTTTACTTGCCATTATCATACAAGATAATTGGGCCAAGTAATTTATTAAACTACCAATTAATTAAAGCCCACATTAAGTGTTTTGGACTTAATTAATTAACAACAAATAAATCCTAAAGATTAAACAATGGCGTGATCCATTAATGACAAAGCCCAAGCACGCCATCTTGGTCTTCAATGTAGTCCATGGAATTCGAGATGAAAACTCGGCCAGAATCCCGTCATCAACTTTGCAAGGCATTTTCAACGGTGATAACGTCAAAATCTTGAAAAACTTAAAACACGAAAGTTGTAGCTCTATCTCTTATCGTTCCAGGGCTTCTTGAATCATGCAATTTCGAGTTATATCGAAAGATTTATAGCAAGAATACCAAAACGTGACAGAAACTTTCAGGATGACAATTTGACTTTAACACCACGGACATGGACACGGGCTTATTCTCATCATTCCCTCCCTCCTCGAAAGGATTCGTCCTCGAATCTTGAATTTGAGTTCCTGGATCAAACACCAATATGATGAACTCAATGCAAACTCGAGCCAAATAAAATTGGGAAGATGCACATCTCGAGCAACAAGAAGTTATATCCTGCCAAAACAAGACAAATGTATAAGGTAAAAGAAAGCACAATAATCTAAAACAATACGTAGAATAATTTCCTTTCACCAAAAGAATAGAACGGGCAGAATATGTATGCAAAATCGAAATACATATAAAATGATTAGTCGTAACAAATTTTGCATGAGTCATAATGTTGAAGTCAATGAATTCAAAACAATTATGCAAATAACTATCATATAGTTTATGCAAATCAGAAAATCGTATGTTCTTAATTAAAGAACTAATCAATATGAATTCAGTAACAACATTCATGAACACATTATTTACGTTATTAACATGTAATTTAAGCAAAGGATGTAAACATATATGAATAGAATCACAAAGACACGAAAATTCATAACAAGAAAACATATATGCATCCTTGACAAAGTGTAAATCACATGAACGTATTAATACCTTTAAAAACATGTTAAAGATATCAAATATAAAAATACAATCCCAAAGAATAAAAACAGAATGTAAACAATCTAATAAATAGATAGTAACACAATATTTTACCTTGTGGAATTGAAAAGAAATTAAGAACTGAGATAACTTACCAAACAAGTGTTGAACTATTAAATTACCTCGTTGATCTTGATAGCTTTGAATAAAGTCACGAACCAAAGAATCAAATTGAAGGTTATTCCAGCAATTATAATCAACACTTTTGTACACAAGGATTTTGGGCAGTTCGAAATTATAAAGATTAAACTCAAAATATAGTTCATGTATTAGAAAAGCAACATAACATGTGAAGAAACTATACATAAATCCATTCAATACAAAATAATGTGATTTCATAATTGAAGAATTATGTGAAAGAATTTGCTTTCCAAAACACAAACCATCGGATTTTAATGCACATGTTAAAGAATTTCGAACTAATGTTTCAAAGGTGTGTGAAAGACATTGAAATTGATTCAAAATAGAAATCAAACTTTGAAAATCAATAGCATTGACGTTAACAAAGTTCTTTACTTTAAAACCATTGAAATCAACCAATAAGCTTTCATACTTACCTAACTTACCTTGCTTACCTTGTGGAAAACAAGCTAAGGCAGATTGGATTCCTTTTATTCGATAATGAGTTGTTTCTAACTCCATTAGATGTCTAGGAACTCCAAAAACCTGCAAAACAAAGGAACTAGGCAGCAAACAATTCAAATGGTGATCACTATCATCAAGTAAGTACATTGATTGCCTATCTAGTATTCCCCTCTTAATCTCGCTAGAAGAAGTAAAATAACAAGGTTGCTTAACAACTAACTCTCGGCCTATGCTAGAAGAAGACAAAGAATCTTTATCTCGGCCTACACTATTACAGGTTGAGCTAGCTATTACATTACTTTTCCCTTGAACTTTCTTCTCTTTTGCTTCCATTTCACGGCAAGATTGCACAATCCTTGATTGATCTTCAAAAGCTTGGCTCGGACTCAAAGCCCTTAGATTGTACTTTCGGCCATGATAATCAAAAGAATAATAATTCTTCCTTGCATGATATGTAACATCTCGGTCAAATTGCCATGGACGACCAAGTAATATGTGACTAGCTTCCATTGGTACAACATCACAAACAATATCATCAACATACTTTCCAATGGACATAGAAAATTTAACTTGTTTAGTCACCTTACTCTCAGCAGTGCTATTAAGCCATTGAAGCTTATATGGATTTGGATGTTTCATGCAAGTCAAGTTAAGCTTCTTAACAATTAATGTGCTTGCCACATTGGTACAACTTCCACTATCAATAATCAAGCTACAAGTCTTACCTTGAATCATGCATCTAGCGTGAAAGATGTTTTCCCTTTGAGACAAATCATCTTCAACTCGTGGTTGTGCATTCAAGACTCGGCGAGTAACCAATGAGAAATCACCAACATTGTAAATAAGATCTTCACTATCTTCATCACTTTGGTACTTCTCTTCAAGTGGTGGCATGTCGGCACATTCTTCATCACTTTCAACCTCTCCACTATCACGAATTATCATCAACTTTTTGGTTGGGCAGTCACTTTGATAATGGCCATAACCTTGACACTTGTAACATCTAATGTCCCTCAATCTTTCATTTGGTTTAGGCGTCACCTTAGTTGAAGATTCAGCAAGGTTGCGGACTGTTTTGGGAGCATTACTTGAAGTGTATGAAGGCTGATTTTGGTTGAAAACTTTCGGTTTTGGTGGAGGTGTAAAAGTCGGCTTTTGATCTCTTCTCCAAGGCGGCAATGGTTGTTGAAAATTTCGCCCTTTACCCTTCATATGCTTCTCAATTTTGATAGCTTTGTGAACAAGTTCATTAATATCAATGTAACTTTGAAGATCAACTTGATAAGCCAATTCGGGATTCATACCTCTAAGAAATCTCTCAATGGTTGTGTCGGGGTCTTCTTGAATATTGGCTTTAATCATCAAAGATTCCATCTCATGATAGTAATCTTCAACTGTTCGGCTACCTTGCACAAGAGTATGCAATTTTCGGTTGAGCTCTCTATTAAAGTGTGAAGGAACATACTTCTTTCTCATGATTGCCTTCATTTGAGTCCAAGTCTTAACTGGCCTTTCACCATCTTGTCTCCTAGAACGAACAACTTGATCCCACCAAAGACTAGCATAGTCTTTAAGATGCATAAAAGCAATTCGATATTGCCTTTTCTCGGGGACATCATTACCTTCAAAATAGTGTTCCAAATCTCGAACCCAATCAAAGAAAGCTTCGGGATCTGATTTACCATGAAAAATAGAGATGGTGAGTTTAACAGATTCAATGGAAACTTTAGACTTATCACCTTTAGAAGAGCTCGAGTATTCCTCCTCTTTTTCCTCACTAGATTCACTATCTTCTTGGGACTCTAGTTTTCGGGATTTCTTTGATTTTGGAGGTGGTGTTACCGACTCTAAGAATTGAAGGCGAAGGTTGATATCTTGCAAAATTTGGGCAAGTGACGGATCGGTCCTCTTTTGTTGTTGTTCGGTTTGGGACTTACTTTGTTCGTCCTCCATTTGTACCTGCAAGTTAGTGAAGAAAAAAGCGCAAGAATATGTATATGATCCTCACGGGTTCCTCACTTTGGGGTAGTAGGTACTCTCCTCTCTTTTTGGGTAGTGTTCTCTCTTGTTTAACCTAGCGACTACTCTCAATTAATGAATATGTGGGGTTATTAAGATTCACCAAAGTTCAATTACTTTAATAGCAAGATCTCAATCAGCAAGTTCCACACACAAATTTTCACAAATCAAATCAAGAGATGTAACAAGAAATCACGTCAAGAGTGTTTAGAACACGTGAAAGTTATAATTTGATTTACCACCAGAAACTAAGAAATTCAGAAACTAGATTTCAAAACAAAGAGATTGGTTTTTGAATCAACTAATTCCGAGTTGTATTGAAAAAGTTATGGCACTTTTAATCCAAGGTGGTTTTCAAGAAACAAATTAAGAACAATGTGTTCTTTTCAAAAATAAATTAAATAATTAAATAACAGAAAATAATAACAATAAATAAAGTCCGACTATTTTTTTTTTTTTTTTTTTTATTCGGTCACTCTTTTTTTTTTTTTTTTTTTTTTACCGTGAGTTTTTTTTTTTTTTTTTTTTTTTTAACTTCGGACAACAAAGGACAAAATTACACTTTTAAGGTTTGAACATAAACCTTGGACCAATCAAAATACTAGGTTCGGACAAGAACCTTAAACACCACAAAAATTAAGGTTTGAAGACAACAACCTAGGATTTAGGTTTAAGAATGTTTTGTCTTCTTGTCTTAACAACCTTAAAAACTTCAAACTTTATTAACTCACCAAGGACAATGAATTCGGATGTGCCACTTTAACAAGAATATCAAGATTCAAGACAAAGATCAAGAATCCAACTCAAGAATTCAATTTTGACCACTTTGAGTTTTCAAGAAAATCAAGAAGTTCAAGAAAGTTATCAAGAACTTATCTTTTTCGAGTGGAGTAAAAGTTTGATCAAAACTCAATATATGGTGGACAAGATAAAGAATCAAACGCAAAAAAAAAATCAAGAAACGGATAAGAATCAAGAAAGTTATGAAAACTTGACCTAGAAACCCTAGTTATGAAACCCTAGTTTGACACACGAAACCCTAACAATGTTATGACGTGAAAACAGCAAAGAAAACTTCAAGAATCCTACACTATGATTATGACAAAAGAGTGCAGAATTTAGACACGAAGAACAGCAAGAAAATGCAACAAGAAACAACACAAAAAGATCACAAAAACACAAAACGCAAGAGACACAATTTCGGGCAGATTTGAGTATGCAATGTTCATGCGATTTTGACGAAATTTAGAGACTAGATAATGACGACCTAGGACAGCAAGAAGGACACCAAATAACAGCAAGAAAGATGGACGAAAAACTGCAGAAAATAGACGCAAAAATACGGGCAGAAAAGACACGAACAAAACAGAATTTTCGCGGAAAGATTAGAACGGATTAACCTGAATTTTCTTGGGCAACAACTTGTTCTCTGATACCAATTGATGCGAATGTTGTATGGCCGAGGCTCCAACTCCTGGACCAAATTCGAATCTCCCACACAAGCTATAGGACCGTGTTGCTCTTACCAAGATAATCCACAACAAGAACACAAAATTGGATGGAACGAAATCAAAGGAAAAACGCTAGGAATTGAGTAAATCAAAACTTCACGTTTTATTACTAATGAACTTAATTTAACCTATGAAAATTCAATCAGTTAAACAAGTTAATTAGGCCTGCTCTTTAAATAAAGAACAATTGGTGTAATCTCCTATAGGTCACGCTAAAGGGGATTAACTACAATGAACAGTTAAATAACTCTTCAAGGCTTTGAACAACTCAAGGAGTTAATTCATGAATTTTAGCAAAGCTAAAAACTCAATTTTATTCACCAACTTATTATTTAAAAACGTTACAAGGCCTTTCCTTTATATAGGAAATACTTTGGCCAAAAACCTAGATCAATTCCAATGTGGGATTGATTGCTAACTTAACTAACAAACTAACCAGTACTATTCACGTGAATAGTGACGTGAATAGTAACCTATAATTTAGGGAACTACTTTCCTAAACGAATAACAATAACTACTTAACTTAAAAAG
The DNA here is from genome assembly GCA_016586305.1 of Ophiorrhiza pumila. NCBI lineage: Eukaryota > Viridiplantae > Streptophyta > Magnoliopsida > Gentianales > Rubiaceae > Ophiorrhiza > Ophiorrhiza pumila. The sequence goes on along the minus strand of BLIW01000009.1, from coordinate 37,469,194 downwards.
TAAATAAGCCCATTAATTAACATTCAATGGACTTTAGCTAACTAACTAATCCAAGTTGTAAACTAATCAACTTTCCAAATTGGAAAAGGAAACTACAACTAACTACCAAATCCTTGTCCAAAAAGGATTTGTTTTACTTGCCATTATCATACAAGATAATTGGGCCAAGTAATTTATTAAACTACCAATTAATTAAAGCCCACATTAAGTGTTTTGGACTTAATTAATTAACAACAAATAAATCCTAAAGATTAAACAATGGCGTGATCCATTAATGACAAAGCCCAAGCACGCCATCTTGGTCTTCAATGTAGTCCATGGAATTCGAGATGAAAACTCGGCCAGAATCCCGTCATCAACTTTGCAAGGCATTTTCAACGGTGATAACGTCAAAATCTTGAAAAACTTAAAACACGAAAGTTGTAGCTCTATCTCTTATCGTTCCAGGGCTTCTTGAATCATGCAATTTCGAGTTATATCGAAAGATTTATAGCAAGAATACCAAAACGTGACAGAAACTTTCAGGATGACAATTTGACTTTAACACCACGGACATGGACACGGGCTTATTCTCATCAATTTTTTTCTTGTTTTTTATTCAAATATGGCAAAATATGACATGAATATTTGTATGTCGGGGCATTCTCTAATAAAAGAATTGATATATGCGATTGCCGACTTGCGTATCAATACAAAAATTAGCGTATCAGACATCAAATTTTTAGTTTAGCATATTAAGTATCAAAATTAGCGTATCAAATACAAAAAATTAGCGTATCACATATCAAACTTTCAGTTTAACTTATCAAATATTAAATATTAGTGTATCAAATGTCAAAGATTAGCATATCAAATATCAAAAATTAGAATATTAAGTATAAAAAATTAACGTTTCGAATATTAAAAATTAGCATATTAAGTATAAAAAAATTAGTATATCACCTATAAAAAAAATTAGCATGTTAAGTATAACAAAATTCGCGTATCACGTCGCGCATATATTAACTCGTTTCATAAGAATTTTTGTCTTATATGTCAATCTATTGCATTGCTAAGCATTTTCTCTATAACATAGGCTTTATAATCATGGAGTTTGTAAACAGAGCTTTCTTTTTCTTTTCTTTTTTTTTTAACCATTGTAGGGACTGTGGAGTTTATCTAGAATTCGGCTGGGTTGAACCCGAACCCAACAAGAGAGTTCGAGTTCTGGGTGGGGCATGGGGGTGGGGCTAAAGCTAAAGGTCCACCATTTTAAATTTAATAGGTTGGACCCACAGTGCCCAAATTAATCTTGGACAATTTTATTGGCCCATCAAACAGGTTGACCAATAAAAGAAAGTCCAGCCTTGACACCACAATTGTTCAATGTTTGGGTTAATTATATTCAGACCCCTATTATTTTAACCAATAATCATTACTCCCCTTCAGATCCCGGAATGACAATTGACAATCACCACTTTTCACCCAATGATTCTAGAAATTACTTTTAGGCTCAACATGCCCTCAAGTGCACTTCTCCTACCCATTTTATTTTTTCTTTTTTCTCTTTTCCATCGTGATCAATGATTTTAAAGAAAATCATCTTATTCTTATTAGAGGTGTATAATATTCGAGTTAAATCAAATATTCGATCGAATTCAAATTCATTAAATTTGAATTTTAAAATTCAAATTCGATTTTTAAATTTTGAATTTCTTTTATTAAAAACAAATTTGAATTTTGGTTTTAGAATTGTTAAATCAAATATTCGGTCGGTTTAATTTTGGATTTTTTTTTTACAGTAATTTGTTAAATTTCATCCTAATGGCAATTTTATGTGATATTTTCAAAAGCAGTTTATGCTCAAAATTGGTTATTTAAAGTTGAATTCTTGAACCCTTCAAGTTATCAATTATCTCTGTAACTTTTCTCTCCCTCTCCCTCAACCAAAAAAACTAGCAGAAATTTAAGGAGAGGCGGCGATACCAAATAGCCACCGCTTCCCCACCAGTTACTTCCCTCAAAATTCAAAATTTTCTATTAATTTTTATTTTATTTTCTCTAGTGAGAGTAATTTGTTTCCTTAAGTGGGAGTTTTTTCTCTCTAGATCTCTCGGAGATCTTGTCTCCATTTTGGAGTTTTCTTTGAAAAAGAAAAAAAAAAATTGCACATTCTATATAGGTGCGGACAAGAGAGAAGTCTCCATCTCATTTACCATAAACTTTCTTTCTTCAAATTTAGTCCTTACTCTTTAAACATCCATAGATTAGTTAATCCTTACTCTTTGGAAATCTATACATTTTGAACCATGTTGCAAGTATATTCACATAATTTTGAGTAGTGTGGATACATCATTCAAGTATCTTGTTAATACTGAAAGGAACAACCCATGGTATTAGTTTTCCTTCATTTTTGTGCATTTTGGGGAAATTGAAAATGGTTGAATATTTTTTTTTTCAAGTTTAAAGTTAGTTTTGATCAACTATTTGGGATGAAGAATCTAACTACTGCTCTAACTTTACTATTAGGGAGAAAAAAATACTCTACTTAAATTCAATTCTATGCTTCAAAGGAGAAGAAATTGAACCCAATTTTAACGGCAAACTAAGCAAATATTTCCTTTCTCTTACTTTTGTTTAATTTTTGTATAATTTAAGTATGTATGACTTTAAGTCATTTGCTTAATTGTTTGTAATGCACTGAAATTATAGGATTAAATTATCTATAACAGGTACATTTCTTCAGCTAGTTATTTATTTTGTACTGTTTATAAGTTTGCGTTTATAATGAAATTATTGCTTTAAGAAAAAAGGGAAGTTGAAGTCTTGAAAATAGTTAGATCATTTATGTATCATAATGTGTATGAAAGTCACATTCAGAATTTTAGTTATATAAAATTTGAATGTCCGTATATAAATTGTAACGTCATTTTATAATTTAATTAAGAATTTGATTTTTTTGTACGAATTTGATTAATTAAAATTAAAATTTGAATCTTAAACTCGATCAATATTTTTGGTTTATTTAATTAATTTTGAAGAAGTGAAATCCGAATTTCGAAATCGATTCTATCTATCTGAATTTAATCAAATTTAGGGTCTATTTCTTAAAAAAAAAATGGCCAGACCTAGCAAATCAAACTGAACAAATTGAATAATGCAAAAACCGAACCGATGAACATCGTTGCTCTCATAGAAATCTCGTCTCGAAAAATAAATTTATAATTATTAATCACTTAATATATTTTTACAATAAAAGTAAAAATTATATTCATAAATAGTGTCAAGCTAATTTATAATCATCCTTAAATATGATTTAATAATATGAATTTGCATTTGTTGCATATAAAAGATTAAAAAGAAAAGAAAAAGCTTCGCCATGTGATTGTTTTGCATTATGAAGGTTTTAAAGAATATTAAAAGCTTGAAATTTGTATCAGTAAGAAAAAATGGTTTGATACCATCAAACCAAACCATTTTTTCAATTTAAATGGTTTGATATTTAAGCCAAAAAAGAAAAAGAAAAAAATGGTTTGATACTTAACACCAATTCAATTAAACCCTGAGTTTCTCCATTGCAATAAAAACGAAAAAAGAACTAAAAGATCATTTTAAAAAATCCAATTGGGAAAATATAACAAGACGATCTAGTTATTATGCTAAAAGGATTTTTTTTTCAGCGATGCATTTTATCAAATAGTAAAAGAGTTAAATTTTTATGCATATAATAGTTTTTTTTTTCTAATCATGATTAACTTTTGAAAAATATATATGGAAAAAGCACCCAAAAATTATGTAACTTGATAGAGCATAAAGTTCATATTTATCATCATATTCCTTTTTAGGAGAATTTGTATTAAGGGCGCGTCTCATGCCTTTATTATTAAACGGGACGCAACTTTAACATATTTTTTATTAAGGACGTTAAAATATCTATATTAGTGTATATAATTAATCAATGTCTTTATTATCCTTTTAATCAATTGAACAACAAATCAAGATCAAAACTCTGATTTTCTTTATCCTTTTACTAATAAAATGCATCAATCTTATCATTAACTATCTTAAAACTCTTCATCATTTACTATTTTAGTTATCTATAAATTTTCATACTAACTTAGTTCTTTTATTCTTTTTATTACTGAAAACATTAATCTAATTCTTAACCATCTTAAAATTTTCATAAGTGTTATAAATAAATTTTTGTATTAATTTTGCTTAATTGTTATCCATGAATTTCATGTTAATTTTAATCATTATCAAATACTGTAAAATTAAGTTTTAAAAAATACACAAGAATTTGTCAAACTAATATAAAAAATCATAAGTGTTATCAATAAATTTTTATAATAATTTTACTTAGTTGTTATCCATAAATTTTCATATTAATTTTAATCGTTATCAAATACTATAAAATTAAGTTTTAAAAAAATACACAAGAATTTGCCAAACTAATATCACAAATCATAATTAATTTTAATAAATTTTAAGTTAATCATTATCAAATACTATAAAATTAAGTTTTAAAAAATACGCAAGAATTTGCCAAACTAATATCACAAATCATAATTAATTTTAATAAATTTTAAGTTAATCATTATCAAATACTATAAAATTAAGTTTTAAAAAAATACATAAGAATTTGCCAAACTAATATCACAATTCATAATTAATTTTAATGAATTTTAAGTTAATCATTATCAAATACTATAAAATTAAGTTTTAAAAAAATAACAAGAATTTTCCAAACTAATATCACAAATCATAATTAATTTTAATGAATTTTAAGTTTTTAGTACACTTTCAATGAACCTGCCTCTATTGATATAATTATTTGATAAATACGTAAGCACGTAAAATTATTAATTATTAATTATAAAGTTGTTGTATTTCTCGAGCGGTGATGTGTTATTTAATTATTTTTATTTTTAAATACATTTATAAAAAAAATATTTATAATATAAGATAATTTAATAATAAATATAGTCATGGCAAGAAGAATTTACGTTTTAAAAGAGTTTTGACAATGAGTATATTTTGTTATTTAAGACATTACAAAAAAAAACTTAACAATTAAAGAGTTTGATGATAAATATATTTTATTATTTAAGATAATTGGATAATGAGTTAAATTACAATCAAAATTTATCCACGAGAAATTATTAAAAAAAAACTAATAAAAGATTGGATAGCAAAAGAAAGAACGTTAGGTGTTGAACGTAATCTTTATTATGATTGATAAGAAGGGTACTAAAGACTTTTATTAAGTATATAACATAATAAAATTATTTTGACGCCTTTAATAATAAATACATTAAAGTTACGCCATAGTTAATAATAAGAGCTACCGGGCCTTAATACAAATTCTCCCTTCCTTTTTTTGGTTTTGGATTGTTATGATGTTAAATTGATGAATTTTATTATATTTTATTGTAGGAAATGAATTTTGAATAATTGGATTTAAATTGACTTTTTGGACTTTATTTGACAAGATCATCAATTTTGGGATGAAACCCATACTTATTTTTGAGTTCAAATTTTAATTTTCGTTTGAAATATTCCAAAAGAATTAATCATGTAAATTATCAAGAAGGAAGATAGTAGGGTTATACATAAGTGGAACAAATTACAAAGAAGCAAAATGGAGATAGGGAAAGAATTTGAAAGAATTTATTCGCTCGAGAATAAAACATAATGCACAAAGATAGTCTTGGAAATTAAAAGAATGACAACGACTAACTACAATAATTTGTCAAATACTTGCTACATCCGTCAACTTTTGGACATTAGGGAAATTTGTTAAAAGATGCAGGTATAAATTGACGGATTCAAAAAGTAGAATTTAGCGAGCCAAATTGTATTATATTATTAATAGAATTTATACTTTAATTTTTGAGTGGTAAAATTTTAATTTTTTTGAATAATTTAATTAAAAAATTTTAATTTTTAACAGTATAAAAATATAAATTTTTAAATTTTAGGGGGTGATGCCCTATTAGATCTGCCATTGCATATAAATGAAGAATTAATAAGGAGGATGCAAATTTAATTTATTCATTATAAAAAAAAAAGTATTTGTAGTATAATTTTGCGCATAAAAATTAGTTCAAACATCTTTTAATAAATAGTATAAAGTTTTGCTTAATTTGTTTATAAGTTCATTAAATAGTGTGCCCCTTTCAAAAGAAATATTCTTACACAATACTGTGCTTTGTAGCAAAAAGAATAATTTAAGTCAAGGAAAATTACAAAACACGTCTATCTCCCCTTTTTTTTGAAATTTTTTATTTTTCATCACTCACATTTAAAATGATGCAATTTTGTCTCTCAAAATAAAAATTCTTTCAATATCAGTTCTTTTTATCTAATCTCATTTATTTTTTTAATAAAAGATATACAAGTGTTTGTTATAATCTTTTAATATTAGTGGCAAAATTGCATCATTTGAAATGTGATTGATAAAAAATTAAAGTTTACCAAACAAATATAAATGATGATTTTTTTAATTTTCCCTTTTTAATTATTATCCATACATAGAAAAGAAACCTAAGACCATCTAATATTTATCATGTCTTATTCTGTCTAACGTTCAAAACGACGTAGTTTTATTAAAACTAGGACTAAATGCATAAATATCACTAAAATTACTTTACAAGTATTAGACCCTAACTAAGAGATTAGTGAACCCTACGACGTAGTTTTAATTAAGACAAAATAAGACAGATAAAATCTTGGACAGAAGATCTCGTGTCAAGAAATCTTCGGTTAAAATTTTTTTGGTTAAAAGCACTTAACCCCTCCAACTCATATATTGATTGTATTATACCCCCTTAATGAAATAAATAGGCACGTTACCCCTTCTAAAAACTCTTGTTAATGATATTAACAATTAATTACATATTTAAAGATATTTAGACAAGAATGCCCATACATTAATTTTCCTATAATCCTCTCTAATTTCTTTGATAATATTTATTTTAGTTTTTCATTTATAAAAAAAGTGCTATAATTTCTTCTCATATTTTTTGAATATTTTTGTATTATGGTTATTAAATTTCTATTTATAAAATTTCTAATAATTAATCATCTAAAATGTTGGTTTTATATATAATTCCTTATTACAACTTATTTTCACTCATCAATCATTTGGCAAAAAGATAAACTTCTTGTTTTTATATTTGATAATTGATAACTTAGTGTTTCTCTCTTTGGCATATACTAGTCACCTTATATTTTTTTTATAATAATATTCAATCCATTTCTTAATGAAATAAATTTTTATTGCTTTTCTGATTTATTTAATATTAATAATATTTTAATATTTAATTTCATTATAGTAAATATAAACACGAGAACCCTTAATTTAATATTAAATTTATCAATTATCAATTATTAAAACAAGAAGTTTATCTTTTTGCAAAATGATTGATGAGTGAAAAGAAATTATAAGAAGGAATTATATATAAAACTAATATTTTATGATTAATTGTTAGAAATTTTTTAAATAAAAATTCCATAACCATAATACAAAAATATTCAAAAATATGAGAAGAAATTATAGCACTTTTTATAAATAAAAACTAAAATAAATATTATCAAAGAAATTAGAGAGGATTGTAGAAAAATTAATGTATGGGTAGTGGCGGAACTAGAACATATTTTGAGGGGGGGGGGGGGCTCAATTGTATAACCGAAAAAAAATTTTCTCATAAAATAAATACGTAAAAACTCTTGAGATCGTCTCATATAAGTGAATTATACTTATACGTACGCTAATACGATAATTTTTATACATTGTATGCTGATATTTGATACTTTATATGCTAATACGCTAATATTTTATACTTTATACAATTTTTAATACTTTATTCCCTAATTTTTTATATTTTATACGCTAAAGATAAATTTTTACACATTGTACGTTGATATTTTATACACTAATATACTAATTTTTTTATACTTTATATAATCTTTAATACTTTATACGCTAATTTTTTATATTTTATATGAGTAAAATTAATACGCAAGTCTCATTTATGATACGGACTCACAAGAGAATGACTCAAATAAATATATGTAACCCTAAAGTATCGAACTGATAAAAAAACTTTCTATGATGAAAATTGACGAAAAGAATTACAAGCTCTCTTATTTTTGTCGTAATAAATAAATAAAATTTATAAATTTAAAATTAATTAATCACAAACACAATTCACAAATATCTATTAATAAACATTCAATCACAATAATCAATTACAATTCACAAAAATATTTGCAAAAAAAATTAAATATTACTAATATTAGAAAAAATAAAAACATAAAACATTTACACCAAAATCGATGCTAGCGGCAACGAAATAAGTTTTAACATATTAGAATTGAATATCAATGGAGCTCCGAAACTAAAGGAAGGAGACAATGAGTTGATTTTCTATCTAGAGAGATGAGATTGTGAGAAGAGAGGGTGTTTGGGAGAGAGAGGTACAAGAGAGTGAGAGATATCAGAGTAAAAATACGAATTAGAGTGGGTTGCTGTAAGAAATTTTACTAAAATGACGCAAGCTTTTTTTTTTTACTTTGTAATAAGTAAAACGACGTCGTTTTGCTTTAAACTACTCATTTAACTTAAATTTAAGAATAAAAGATTTTTTAATTAGAACGACGTCATTTAACACAAAACGACGTCGTTTAACTTTAGAATGAAAAAAAAAATTCAAGTCATCTTCTTCCGGAAAAGCAGGGAAATTCTGAATTTGTAAAGTTGCAGAGGCAGACGGCGGGCAACGGCAAGGGGAGCTAGACTGGTGAAGAGTAATCCTATTACCTTCTTCTCCAAAAGTAATGGGGGGCGTCCGCACCGGCTCGCCCCCTCCCCCCCCCCCCCAGTTCCGCCACTGTGTATGGGCATTCTTGTCAAAAAATCTTTAAATATGTAGTTAATTGTTAAAGTCATTAACAAAATTTGTTAGTATAGGTAAAATGCTTATTTATTTGATTGAGAGGTATAGTGCAATCAATATATGAATTAGAGGGTTAAGTGCTTTTAACCCAAAAATTTTCTACTCAAAGAAAGGAATTCATTTAATAGTGCTGTCCTTACATAGAATGAAATGATATTGGTAATTATTCATGTTTGTTCTTATTAATCATGTTAAAAAAAAAATTGTACTACTTAAGAATAGTCTTATTAAGACATTCTTATGGAATCTCTGTTACTCCAACCCAATCATGTTATCATAAAAGTGCCATAAAAATGGTGAATTACCCATCACACAAAATCTAAAAAGGAAGGCAAAAGAAAGTTTCTCGAAAAAGAACCAGCAGAAAGTTAGCCATAAAAATAAAAATAATGCAAACATGATGCTCGAGAAAATGATTCACAGAAATCAAAAACAGTAACAAAAAAAATACACAAAATTGGATGTGTTTGGAAGTTCTTATGATTGATGTCACGGCATGCTTCCCTCAACATGATCTCATTATTGCGTTTGAAGTCCTAATTACTGTATAGACATGGACCCTATTAAGCCAAAATCTGTCACGGGAAAATTTGACTAACATAATGTAATGGCTGGAAAAATTTATTGACAGTTAGTTTTATGTGAAACGGGTTTGTATATGCAGTGACGAGTTATTTATAATTTCAATGCATGATAAAATTGATAGAAAGTTAGAATAACAATTTTAACAGTGATTAATTGTTCGTTTCATATATAAATCATATTTTACATACGAACTGGTTTCACAAGAAATTTTGTAAATTATCAATAATCAGTGCCCAAAAGGATGCAGAAGAGACTATTAATGTTAGAATAATTATGGAGAGTATGATTACGTGATATTTTAATTCTACTTATATGAAATTTTATCATCATTCATTCACCCGTTAATTTGTTTAGCATGAATAATAATTTATTAAGTAATGATAAGATTAAATAAGAGTAGAATTATAATTTTTGTATAAAAAAAACTTGTATTCAATCTCATTACTTTAATGTTAATATGATAAGGATTTTGTTCTTTTTTCAGCAAAGAAAGTTTGAAAGATTGAAAAGTTAATTATTATTGCCTCTCTTGCACTACTACAAAATAGCCTTTTTAAACCTCCCCTTTTAGAGCGGTTAAACAAAATCCGGTGTAATTTATAAAAACGCGGTGGCATTATAGTAATATTAAACAAAAAGTAGAACAACTTACACCGGTTTAAACAATAACCGGTGTAATAGATAATTATTTTTAAACTATTTACACCGGTTATCTTATAACCGGTGTAAATAGATTAAAAATAGTTATGACTTCACTTATTATAATGAGGTTAATTGTGAATAACTAATGATAAGACTTCATGTGAGCTAAATTTTTTAATTATTAATTATCGAAATATTTTAACTTACTTTACGTAAACTTAATTTTCAAATCGCCTAAAAATATATTGGTACTCCTTTTCATTACTCTTCAATTTTCTTATTTACATTTCTCAATTTTAATTGCTAAGAAATTTTGTTCCAATTCCTCAAGAACTGTTTGCTTTTTTTGTTAGAGTCAATCAATATACGAGGTCCTTGACAAGCCAAAGAAAGACTAGGGTTTAAGTTTTAGAAAAGAACAATTGGTAGTTAACATTTTATCAATGTGTTAGTTATAGTTTGAACTACGACTTACATTATACTCCCATCATAGGAGAGTTCTCTTTATCGCCACCAAATTAATACCTCTAGGAACATAACTATTTTGCTAGTAAATTATTCAAACTATATATATATATATAAATATATATATATGAGAAAAATATTTATCAGGATAATCTGGTAAGGGACTTATCCTGCACCAATTATATTGCACCATATAAGCATTTTTTAAAGTCTCACCCTAATAAAAATATACGCTACTTACAACATATAATTAATTATAGACCCTTTAAAGACTAAATTAATTGTGAAAAAAAATTAAAGATATACAATTTCAACATCTTTGATATTTTTTCAAACATTTTTTTATCTTATTCTGTGATTGAAATCAGATCGTAGAGTTCACTCACATTTGGGTTAGTACTTAATAATGGTAGATTTAATTTTTATGATATTTTATTCTTTTAATTCCTAATTTTAGTGAAACAATATCGTAGGATTCACTCACATTTGAGTTAGGGTTTAATAATTGTAGATTTAATTTTAATGATATTTTATTTTTTTAATACCTGATTTTAATGAAACAGTGTTGTAGAGTACACTCACATTAGGGTTAGGCTTAATAATTGTAGATTTAATTTTAGTGATATTTAATTTTTTTAGTGAATTGTAGATTTAATTTTAGTGATATTTAATTTTTTTTATTTTTAGTGATTTGAATTAGATGGAATATATATATGATAATCTTAAACAAATGATATGGGTGAGTTATGGAGCGATTTATCATTTTGGTGCATTTAATTTTTTTTCCTAAATTTAAGAATTTTAGTTAATTATATGGTATAAGTGATGTGTATTATCATTATGGTGAAACACTAAAAAAAACTTACATAACATTCAAGAGTTAGTGCTTGATAGAGGCTTTATCACGATGATCCTGATAAATGTTACACCAAAAGCTTTCATTGTGTAATAAGGATTTATTTCCTCCACTCCAAAGCTTCCATTGTGTAATAATCTATGGTGATGATTGATGGTGTCGAATTGAAATGACAGAGAGCACGATATTTTGTGCAAAATTTTATCTAATTATGTATAGTTTTATCATTAACTCGGACTAGTTATAAACAATCTGCTTGTTTATAAATAATTAGTCATAAATAAGAAAAAATGAGAAAAATTGTAACACACTGACTATCGGCATAAAAATTTTGTCAAACGCTAAAATATGGGTTACATTAAAACTCAAGTAATCGAGCATAATGGTGAAATATAATCCATATGACTGATCTCAAATATGATTAAGGCTTAGTAATTGTTATTGTTGTTGTTGATGTATAGTGCTATCATTACTTATAAAAAACAATATTAATTTATTAGATAATAAAATATCACTCTTGATTTGAATATGTCATGGGGCATGATATGAGGGCCAGCAGGAACAAAATTAATGTCTGAAAAGCGAAAAAGATGAGTTTTAACTTAACTAAATGGTGTGACAGTCTTATTAATCAAATTGATTTGGGTAGAATTTCGAGATTAATTAGGTTAACTTTAAGTGAGATGAATTGAAAAGGGAATATTTCGAAGCATGTGAATGTTAACCTTTTTTAATACAACGAAAATTTACAATCATTATGCTATTAATTAACTGCTAAGCTGTGCTACTACTTGAAAAAAGTGCTGCCCTATCGTTGGAAAGAAAGCAAAAACTTTAACTTTATTACTTGCATGAAAATTATTTGAAATTAGAAATTGCGAATTTTTTGTCAAAACAAAAAAAGAATTAATTAATAACAGCATTTCTAGTATCTTTTTTAATGTAAAATTATGTCTATTGGAGAATTAACATTAATCTTGTCTTTAGATCAAATCACCAAACCAAAAATAAAAAAATAAAAATGAAAGCAAACATTAACTTTATTACTTGCACGGAAATTATTTGAATTTAGAAATTGTGATTTTCAGTCAAAAGGAAAAAAGAAATAATTAATAGCAATAGTATATGTCTTTTATAATGCAAAATTATGTGTATTGTAGAATTAACATTAAATCTCATCGATAAACCACAATAACAATATCTAAGTATTTGTCCCATTATATAGGATCGATTATAGATCATATTTCGCCATGGTTTCAATAAAAAAAAAAAGAAGAAAGAAAGTAGGCATCGTTATGTTTTACATCAATAGTCTTAGTTTTTTTCCCTCATGAACTAAAAAATTGAGTGAAGAAGACATTATCTCTATTTCTATGAATTAGCCTCTTAAAATTAAGCCGTATGATCTTTCATTTAATTACAAATTAGAATCTTTGATGCGTATTCAGAATATTAGCTGTAATATCTTTTTTTTTATGCAAGTATGGCTAATTTCCCTAAAAAGTTGAGAGGTAGCATCGATATGCAGTTATATATAACACAATGCTCATCCTCCTTGTTATTAATTTTCATTGATTAATCTAAACTACAAAATTCAATTAAGAGCCAACTGTTTTTGACATAATTTGATAGACCAAATTATTCTACATTTGGAAACCTAGAGATCAAATTAAATGTAACTTTTGGAAGAATTTGAGGTATTAAATAAAAATTTTCGAGTCCCAATGGAAGAATGACGCTTGGTAGTATATTATTATTATGTTGCGATATAATACTTTTATTGATGTAAAATAATATCATTATTATCTATTTATAATAAATATCATTTTAAGAAGGATAGGACTTTATATAAATAGAATTACAATATCATTTATAAAATATTTTTATCACCATCATCTTGATAAACCCCTTTTCAATCACCAAAATCATTACAATATATATAATTAACTCAATCTCTTAAAAATTTAAGTTCAAACAAAATTTAAAAGATACAACCATCAACTATTATGAAAAAAAAAGATGATTGAGGAAAGACAATGTAACAATAAACAAGCCACAAAGGCTGTTCCAATGGCGAGGGAGGTAGCTAGCCTCCCAATCTTTAAATCTAATGTTCGAGTTTTGAGAGATGCATGTAATTGTGTGTAAAACAAATGTAAAAATAAACAAAAGATTGGGAAAAAAAAATTAAGCACAATAAAAAAAAGTAGTGTTTAAATCGGTATGCATTTCATCGATACCAATACGTACCACCATTCCAACTAATTAATAAGCAACTTTGAATGCATTTCTTAGTATTTTTAATGTACAACCAAATATGATACAATAATTGAATGTCATATATAACGCTTGTCTTAATTTTGTGCAGCTTATCATGTTTGTCCTATTTACCAAAAGCAACTTATGGTATTTGTCCTCGATTAGAAATGCTAATGTAGGTGTCGATTTGGTGCTTTCATATTAATTGTTGATAGGATTGTGAGGTTTTCGTTTGGAAAAAACTATTTTCGGATCGATTTTAGATTCATGGATGATACTAAAATAGACATAAAATCATACAAAGATGTTGATTCACAAAACCAATGAGATCAATTGCATGGAAAACCAGAGGGTATGAACTGCACTTATGAATAATGACAGAAATATGTACCTATGCACTAATGAATTTTACTACCTCAAGAATAAGTCAGAACTCATTTATCTGCAACGTCATATGGAGTGCCATCATTATTATAATAACCTTGTGCTTTTGGCTGAAAAAAATGATCATATATATATTCCAAGTGGCATAAAGAGGTTATGAATTAAACATCATGGTAGTAATTCCAATTTAGGGGAAGAAACCATGCATGTTGGTTAAAAGGCTTGAGGATTACATTTCTTCCTTAAAAACAAAAATTTAAATGTGGATTAACGTAGAGAATTACACATTAAACATTAGGGTTTTCTTGTTTGAGGTCGGCCAGTATACCAACCACCACTTCTTTTTTAAACAATTGAATATGTTTCCCACCATCATCCCTTCACTCAAAAGAATCCAAGAGTGAGAGAAAGGAAAGGAAGGGGAAGGCAGTGAGAGTGGATGGTGAGAAAAGGGATTGACTTGTAGATTTTCACAAAGGTTGACATTTTGCAAAAAGGGATTTTCATTTCAAAAAAAGGCATCCAAAGCACGCATACACTCCTTAGATAGTACATTTCAACGTGACTGTGAGACGTTTTAAACAAACAATATTGTTATGGTTCTTATTTTTTATTCTTTTTTCTATATTTATTTTCAAGGGTTTTATCTGTTTTGGATTTTTTGTTATACAATTCGTGTATTACTTATTATACTTTTTTAATTGAATCCAAAAAAGAAAATTATGCTCATTTGAAGTTAATGACACATTTTAGATTTTTTCTCGTTCTTGCATTGATTCTACATAGTTCAATATACATTTTCAACTGGTTTTACGTCAATGTACCACTTCAAATTTTAGAAGGGATATCGCATACTTGACAAATGTAGTACATGAATTAATTAAACGATAATATGTACTCTTATAAAGAAAGGTAGAAGTGTTAAGCAATTATTAACAAAAACAGTCTCAATACCATAGGATTTCTTGTATTGATCGAATTTTCGTGTGAAAGAACATTTGTTCTTTTCAAAAAAAAAAAAAAATACATTAATATATGGCATCATGATGATGCTGAGGAAAGAGTCAATGGATAGACAGACTTGCTTGGTGTCTGCTTGTCTCCCTAGCTATCTATGATGATGATGATGAGGCTCTTTCTTTGGATACACTATCTCATATATTTCCTTTTTACTAAACTATTACCTTTTCTACAGAGATGGAGAGATATAGAAAAAAAAAAAAGGGTTGATGTTGTTGATGAGAGAAGAATGACAGTAGGGACAATATTGCAGACCCACCATGGGGCAAGTCCACTGAGGCATGTCCCAAATCGCGTTGCGTGATTTTGCAAAATTAACAATGGTGGAAGTCCCTTTCTTTCCATCCATCCCCAAGCTCAAGGCCATGGCTTAATAGAGAGGGTCCCAAAAGCTATGTCTGTGTTTGTCATGCCCCAAAAGGATATGCATGTTGTTTCTATTTTGTGTCACAGCATTCTGAAAAAACCAAAATTTTTGGGACAATTTTGATGCACATAAACATATGCATTAGTCAAAACTTATATGCACAGCACGAATTTTTTTTATACGATAAATAATTTAAATCATCTTTCATCTGGAAGATTCATTTCGATTTTATACTTAATTTTCAAAAAAAATTATTTTTATTGATAATAGTTTCAAGTGGATTTTTCATTTTTTTCATTTAAAATCTAAGTAAGACAATTATTTAACACACATATGACAAATTATCAAAACATAAAAATTGATAGAATTGACATACACATGTCAAATAGTTATTGGTTTTTTTTTTTTTGCATAAAAAGTGTAAAAAAGATCACTAAAAATCGAAATCGCAACATGAAGGATGAAAATAAAACTTCCAAGTGTGGATAATCTCCTTTATTTTTTATAAGTTAAATTAATTATTTCAATCATTCCTCAAATTAAGATTTCATTTCGCTTCTCTAATTTTTAAGAAGTTTTATTTTCTACCATCAAGTTACAATTTGAGTTTCAAATTATTTTTTGTCTATTTTTTTCACTTGAAATCTAATTTGAATAACTATATACACATAAGACAAATAGAAGGGCATATTTATTAATAGAATAGACATATACATGTTAAATAGTTTTTAGAATTAAATTTTTATACATAAAAAAGTAAACAAAGAACGACGAACAACCGAAATTACAACATAAAGGATGAACGTGAAACTTTCTAAGAAAAAAATCGAAATGAATTCGCAAGTGAAAATCATCTTAATTCTTGCAATTTGGCACCATACAGTCCTCCTGCATATGAAGGGATAATAAAGATACAGCATTTCGATATCAAAGAACAAAGTCCAAAATTAATTAATATGCATGGCATGCATGTGCATATATAGCATTGCTTGTATTTACAAGTTACAACATGAATTTGCTGCATGCATCTAAATTCTTCTGCAGCAGTGCCAATTATATACTTTTTCATAATAATATTTTTCGTGTTGAGCCTCTTACAAGCCCCACTATGCACGTTTCTCACTCTAGGATTGCGTGCCTTTGCTTCCATTTTACATCTCTCTCTTGTATATATATGAACCGGTGGTTTTTGGGGTCCATGAATGATAAAGGGTTTGTAAAGGTAGACATGCAAACAAAGGGAGTCTCGACAGGATGGATCGATGGATGCTCATGCCATTATAGAGATCCTTTAAGGCTTTAATTAATTGACTATTAATTATTTGTATACTTCTTTAATTGCTAATAATAATAACACAATACTTCTTTGCTATGATTAGGAGTAATACCAAAGAATATGAACGTTAAATTGTCAAAAACCTCATAAATGGAGCAAAAAGGAAGAATTGAAAGATTGGATAGTAGTGGTTGAGAGTGACTGTTGAATTGATGCATTAACCAAAGTCAGCATGCAAAACATATATACTACTCCATGGCCCCCAAGCATTCATATCCTTCATCAACAATTTAATTCCTGTATATTCAAACGCCAAAAAAAAAAAAAACAGAAAATTATATGTTCATTAATTTACATGAATTATTCTGCATGCATATTAAATATTAATAATAGTGAATGGCGTATTTAGAAATTTTGGTAGTGAAAATAAAGTTGATTATATTATGATTAAATGATATATTCTTCTTATTTTTATATTTAATTTTTTTAGAGTTTTTTTTTTTTTTTTGAGTTGAGACTTCATATTTTGATATGAGATCCTCTATCCAAGATTGTCCTATCTTATCATGTCTTAGATTAAAACTAGGCAATAGGGTTCACTTATCTTTTGGTTTGGGTCTAATAATTGTAAATTGAGTTTAATGATATTTATGCTTTTAGTGCCTAATTTTAGTGAAAATACGTCATTTTGAATATTAGATTGAATAAAACTAGATAATATTGGACAGATGATCTGGTCTCTTATATTTTGAACTCTAGAATATATTTAATTAGAGCAAACTGCTCAGATGGTCACTCAACTTTTTCTCAATTTCGCGTTTTGATCTTCAAACTTTTAAATTTTCCAAAAAGGTCATTCAACTCCTTAAACTCACATATTTAGGTCATTTCGTTCAATTTAACCGTTAGTGCACACAGAAATCAATTTTTTTGAGGGCAAATTTGTCTAGATAACTCTCTCCTTCCTTTCTTCTCTGTACCAACCACCATCACCACTGCGATGCTTTTCAAGTTTTATCTTTTAATCCTCAAAGTTCTTGCCCTTATCTTATTTTCCTTAGACAATTCTCACTGGAGAATGCAAAATTCACTATAGATAAGCATAACAAAATATACTAAATTCACCATAAATGAGCATAGAAAAATAGTCCAAATTCACCATAGATGAGCATCACAAAATAGCTCATTCCATATATATGAAATTCAAGCAACTTACTTTCTTCAAAAAATTAGATTAGGTATAAAGCAAAATTGTTTATTAATGGGTGGATTGGGGTAATGTTTAGATATGAAGATTAATTTTTTTTCTGGAATTTCAAAAAAAAAAAAAAAAACCACCAACGCACGATCTAAATTGCCTCCATCTTTTAACAACCCATCAGCATTGACGTAGGAAAAATCCTAACTACCACCCCTGCTCATCGCAAAGTGAGGTGCCAACACGTTTTTTGGCGGAGATGGAATTGCGGTTGGTAGATGGCTAGATTGGAGGTGCTAGTTAGGTAGATATAGGAGAGAAGATATTGACGAAAATCTCCTATCTTTGGCATAGTTTTTCTTGATGATGATTTTTTTGTTAATTCAAGTAAAATAATTTAGGAAGAATAATGAAAGAACACTGAAATATGACTCTTAATTATATGAGAATTTTTTTCCCTTTGGGCAAAAAGAAGAACAAATCGAGGAAGGAATTGACAAGGAAGAATACTATAGTTGGTGGTTTGACGATTTTGTCCCTCAATTTTGTGAAGTTTAGATAAATTTACGCTTAAAAAAATAGGTTTCCATTTACAAAGACGGATGAGTTGGACGGAATGACGTGAACACTAACGTTTAAGGAGTTTAGTGGCTATTTTAGCTACTTTAAAAGTTTGATGACCAAAATGTGGATTTGGAAAGATTTGAGTGACCATTTGTACAATTTGCTCTATTTAATATGTTGTATAACTTGTTAAGTAACGAACACTTTTTGACAACTTTCAAGAAAAAAAATATTTGTATTATAGTTTGCCATGTGTTTTTATCATTAATTTTTCTCTCACTTTATAGGTATTTAACTGTAAACTACCTAGGGAAAAATACATGAATAAATTTTTGAAATTTTGTATTCCTATTGGAATGTAGAAGAATACATAGACCAAATATCACTTTGTTTTTCTTATTTTATTTTACTATTTTACTACCACTTTGATTTGCTAATATCAACGTAGTTAATAAAATAGTAGTATCTAATTTTTTTTTAAATTATCAGTCAAAAGAAACTATTAAATTGTATATGAAATATTAAAAATATATAATACTATAGGGTAAATGACCTCAATAATGATCCCTCAACTTGGAGATAAGTATAATTTTGATATCCAATTTTGAAAAAGTCATAATTTAGTCCATTAATTTAGATTGTATCAAATAAATAGTTAATTCTCAACTCATTTTCAATCTATCTATTAACGCTGTTTATCAGATCATACTGTTTATCATTTATAATGATGTCGTTTTGTGTCACATGACTAACGATGTTACTTGTTAGATGAAAAATGAGTTGAGAATTGTTTGTGTAACAAAATTCAAATTGATGTACCAAAATAATTTTTTTTTCAAAATTAAGGATCAAAACGATACTCACTCCAAGTTGAAGGACTATTGGCATTATTTACCCATAGTATTATATATGATGTGTTACCAATTAATACGCAC
Organism: Ophiorrhiza pumila; assembly: GCA_016586305.1. NCBI lineage: Eukaryota > Viridiplantae > Streptophyta > Magnoliopsida > Gentianales > Rubiaceae > Ophiorrhiza > Ophiorrhiza pumila. The sequence continues at coordinate 37,449,704 of BLIW01000009.1, read as the reverse complement.
AAATATAGCATATGTAAGTCATAAGAATGCATACCTTTAAGTAAAAATTATATTTAACTAATAATTAACAATTTGGTTTTTCTTATTTCACGAAAACTTATATGAAATGGGTAGTTAATGGACGCGCCCAAGCACATGCGCGTTTATATAGTTCTGCCTTTTTTGTCTTTTTTTTTAAAATTTTTTTCACTTTAGCGTATCTTTTTGAAAATGATATGCTAAGTGAAAAATTTATATGTTAAAGTGAAAAATTGACACGCTAATTTGAAAATTTGATACGTTAAATTGACAATTTGATACTCTAATTTGAAAATTTGATATGCTAAAGTGAAAAATTCATAATTTGATGCGTAAAAGAGAATTTGATACTCTAAAGTTAAAATTTGATACGCTAATTTGAAAATTTGATACGTTAAAATAAAGATTTGAAAAGTTAAAGTGAAAATTTGATACTTATACTAGATTGATACTTTTGAACATAGCGAAAATTGATATTTTTTGAAAAATAATACGTGAAGATTGATACTTGTATGAGATTGATACTTTTAGAATAAAAAATAATACGCAAAAATTATAACAATGCATGCGTGTAAGTCGCTTTTATGAATTCGTTTCATAGGACCTCTTCTTATTTAAACTTGTCAGTGGAAGCAAAACAAAAAATTTCCCATTTTCTTTAAATTTTTTATAAATATTTTCCTTATATATACAAAGGGTATGGCAGGTCGAGTTTTTCTCCAAAATAACACACTTTGTAAAAAATATTACTAAAATAAGACACTTTTCAAATTTATTCCCTTAGTAACACAATTTTAGCCATGTGTACTCTAACTAAATCTAACTATCTACGTGTATACTATTTGAAGAAAAATTATAAGGCCATCTCTTTAACTATCAAAAGAAAAAATTTATTACCTTCTATCACTAAGTTACCAACCTCTTAAAGAATTCTAATACAATAAAAATTATTTATCTTTATCAAATCCAAAACTATCATCTTTCTTCTAGTTCCCAATGTTAAAATTATTACTTTATTTTCTAAAGTTCCATTCTCTCCTCTAATTCTCTATTTCTTATAGAATTATAATTAGAAAAAAACAAGTTCTTTGCTTCAAACACATAGCACAACAACAATGATTATTTTTTCTAAAACCATTAAATAAAATATGTGAAAATACCTATTTGAATTATTTAATAAATAATTGAATAAATTGTTAGATGAAAAAATTTCAGTTCAATTATTTTTGGTAAACAAAATGCATAATTTTTTTTTTTGTTTTTAATCAAAATACATGAATAGTTAACAATTTTAAATCATTGTGAATCTTTATTACCTTCATGATTAATTTGGAGTCTCTAAATCAAAATCAAAATTAAATTAAAATTAAAATTTTTATTCTCTCCATTGTGGATTTTTGTTTAAAATTAAAATTTACATGTTTTGTTTAACAAAAATGACTGAAGTAAAATTGTTTCTGTTAAAAATTTATTCAACAATTTATTAAAGAATTTTAATAGGTATTTTCATATATTTTATTTAATGATTTTGAAAAAACAAACTCATTGTTGTTTTAGTTGGTACTATGTGTTTAAAATGAAATAATATATTTTTTTCTATTAGAATTGTCAAGAAATTGGGAGTTAAAAGGAAACTTGCCAAGATAATTATGGATTTAAAAATAAAGTAATAATTTTTCTTCTATTAAAATTCTTTAACAAATCAAAACTAAATCAGATAAGATAGTAGTTTTCTTCCGAGACCAGGTACTCTATCCAATATTATCTGTCTAATGTTTAAAACGACCCAATTTTACTAAAATTAGGGACTAAAACATTAATATTACAAAAATGACTTTACAATTATTAGACCCTAACCAAAATATGAGTGAACCTAGTAATTTTAATTTAACACATGATAAGACATGATAATTTTGAATAGATGATCCTATCTCTTTTCTTCTATGCTGAATACTTACTTTACATGGCTTGTATTTTTTCTAATATTTTAGATAGTTAAAGTATAGGTGGCTAAAACAGTACTATTAAGAGAATAAATTTTAAAAGTATATTATTTTGGTAATATTTTATAAGAACGGTGACACTCTGAGAGGTCCGAGTTGTGTCTCTGCCAGTGGTGATATTCAGTGAAATCCATTTTGATGCCAGAATATCTTTGGCAGGATTGGCTTTTATTTATACCATTAATAAAATTGGGTGTAGTGCTTCGGAATTATGCCAATTAAAAAAAAAAGAAGCAAACAATTGCAAGCATTATATATAGCCAGATTTGTACTTCCTTTTTTTTTTTTTTTGGGTAGATTCGTGATTCAATTTTGGTTTCAATTCGACAAGTTTGAGATGAAGTAAATTACTGGTTAATGAAATTGTCGATTTATTATTAATTGTGTCAATGATTGAGGCTAACTTTGGGTGTTAACTTTGTTCTTTGGATGATATTTTAGTACTTATGTAAAGTATCATGTGAATATATCATAATCATCTTAATGGCAAAAGGGATTGTTAACATTTTACTGCATAGTTAATTTTGCTAATTTTGTTAGTAACTTAAATTGTTCCTCGCTTTATTTTTCTATAGATGTGATAAGCTAAGGCTTTGTATTTTAAATTATTAACTTATAATTCCTTTTAGTTGGATACTTTGTTATTTTTAGCAAAATACCCATTTCTTTTAACATTAATAATACTTGGAAATCCTTTCAAGAATTGACAAGTTTTATATATTTCATAGTTTAGTCCATAATATTCAAATGAAGCTATCATCACCCTACATTTTTTAGAGTATATGTAGCGACATTAATTGTTTGGAGTACAAAGCTCATTGTATGATAAAAGTAAACTCCAGATATGTGATATCACCAGAGTTAACAATTACTATGATATTCAAAATGTATAGGTATAGAAATATATAAACAACAATAGGTAAAACATCATAATACTTCATCTTTCACCTCTCTACAATCTGAAAGACATCAATACTCAAGATTGGACTCTCTCTACTATATGAAAGACTTCAATATTAAAGATTGGACAATACTCAAGATTGGACTCTCTCTAGTATATGAAAGACTTCAATATTAAAGATTGAACAATACTCAAGATTGGACTCCCTCTACTATATGAAAGACTTCAATATTAAAGAGCGGACTCTTAGACACCAGGTTGTTTTACATGGAGCTAACTATACTAAACAACTACTACAATAATGCTAGAATAGATGTTGTATTGGGCCATTGATTAATTTGGATTGAATCAAATAATATGGGCCAAAAGTGTTCCAAGGATGCTATACTCTAGCTTCAAAAGAGAGAGTTTTATAGATTGATAGGATTTTGATGGACAAGGTTAGGAACTGAACTTGTAATGAATTTCTTTCTGTTTTTAATTGAATTGAGATAGTTTTGTGCTCATCAGTCATCACCTTTGGTATTCTTTTTAAATTACTTATCTTATTACTAGCTTTGAACCTATCGCATCAATGATGGTTTAAAAAGTGGTATTTTTGAGATTGTGTTGGAGCGAACTTCATATGGGTTATTCTTGGAGTTTTTTTTAGAATAATTTGTAATTATAGGACATTATTGAGAAGGTGTTATTTCTGGAATTGTTCGATTAATAAATTTTGGATAAATTTTCATTTGCATGAGTTTTTTTAGATTATTTTGTAACTCTGTGTGAGACTTTTATAATGTTTTTATTTTTTTTGGATTATTGGTGTGATAACTAATAGCTGGTTTCAATAAAAGTAATAAAATTTTTATTCATGAAAATCCGACATATAATTACCTATGTGAGGGCTGTTTGGTTGGCAGGGAAGTAAGTGTTTTAGAAATATGAGTTTTAGAATTTTGATTTTGAGTAAGATGAATACAACAGATTTCTTTATTGTGTTTGAATAAATCACGGAATCTTAATAGGAAAGTTACCAAATTTCATATTTAGTTTTAATTAATCAACCAAAGAATGCAATGACATTTTTTGTTTAATTATCAAAAATATCTTCATCATATATAGTGTTATACAACAAAATTATTTTATAAAATTATTTTATAAATTTTTTATTCATGTGTAATAAACAATTATTATTTACCAAATTACATAAACATGGGTGTAAAATTATAATATTCAAAATAAATCTTACAATTAATATAATTTATGTATTCTAACAAAAATATTAAATAAAAATAGTCTAAAATACTAAGCAATATTAATTTCATATTTTAACACTATAAACATTGTTGTTATTGAAAAATAAACTGCATATAATTTTATAAATTTTTGAAAATTAAGGTTGTCTATTTATCTAGATTTTTTTTTGTTTTAAGGGTGAGTTATTTTCATGATGAAATATATATTTTTGAAAATTAATATTATTTATTTATTTAGATTTTTTTTTTTATATTTAAGAATGAGTTAGGGCCTGGTTGATAAAATTGAAATTTAAAATTTGAAGTATTAAATATGAAATCTGAAATTTGAAATAATTAAAGTGTCTAAATTTAAACAATCAAACAATTAGTTTTAAATGTTTGAATCTTAATGCTGAAATAATTAAAATTGTTACATAAACATATTAATCTGATAGCTTAATGATTCAAATAATACAATTGTCTTTCAATTATTTATTTTCTAAATAAATGTGCAATATATTACTTTTTAAACAACTAATCAAAATTATTATAAAAAACAAAATTTTGTAACAAAATAAAATTACAAAATTTAATAGTTTTAAAAATAAAAATAATATCATAGAAATGCATATATTTGTAATCTCTCTATATTCATGGTGTTCTACTATATTAGATGTTATATTTTAAAATTTTTAAAAATATAATTCTTAATTTATCAAAACTTTATTTAAAAAAACAGAGAAGGTAGAAAAATTAATCATATTCTAAAACATAAAAAAAATTTATGGAATCAAATATATTGAATAAAAATATTAAAATATAGATAGAATATATATTAAATAAAAATATTAGAATATAGAATGAAAAAAAAGTATATTGAATAAAAATCTTAGATTATAAAAGGAATAAGGAAAATGAGATGGCTGAAAGAATAGATTGAAAAGATATTATGGATAATTATGTTATATTATAGAGATATTGTGAATAATTATGGTATGTTGAATTTTATTTTTGAAACCTTGGATCTAAGTGTGTTGTGAAATTAAGTGATAAGCTAAATTTTATCGTTTAAAATCAAAGAAAAATTTTGCCTGCCTTTTCAGATCCTCTTAATTCATTAAGACATTTAACTTTTAGTTATCAAACAAACTTATTTGATCCACTTCCGAATCTATTAATTTTTAGACTTAAATTCAGTTATCATACATGCCCTTAATGCTGCAGTAAAAGTTCGATGAACAAATATTAATTACAATAAAAAAAAATAGATTTCTAGTCAAACTTTAAGAAAAGTGAGTTATTTAGTTACAAGTTCAATAAAAATGAATTATTTATGCATATGAGTTGCAACACATGGATGAGATTGTATCAGATGTTTGATGAGAGATGAACTAATAAGTGTTTAACGTGTTTTGATTACTAAAATCTCGAAAACAAGTTGGAATAATGATTAAGAATCTAAAAATTTTATACTAATTTCCTAAAGTGTGAAATTCTTTTTACTTTTTCAAAAGTTTAAAAAATGAATCAAACACGAGAATTTAAAAATAAGAAAAGATATTACTTTTCAAATCCAGATTTCTACATGCCAGCCAAACGAGCTACATGAAGTCTTTTATCATTTTGTCAATGTAGAGAAAAAATAATTTTATGTAATAAATTTTTTAAAATCATAGTCGTAAAAGCAAACAAATCTAACTTATAACTTGCAAAAGCAAACAAACTTATAACTTTTCTAGTAAAATTCTTCCAAAGTTATAAAAATTCTACCAAATCTATAATATTTGAATTTGTTTCTTTTTTTCATTTTACATCACCACTATCAAAATGACATATTTCAAAGTAGATATGAATAATTCAACTACCAATTATCCAAATGCATGTACATCGATAACAATAGTTAAGAAATCATCCTCATAAAATACTTTCCATAGGAGTTCACTGCATAGTATCAAAGCATGGCTGTCATTTACTTCAAATGACAATGATATCATTTGTAACTCTTACTTGTTCAGGCGTATTAAAGTAATTCTTATTGTTATTTTATGGTAATTCTATAGTAGAATTTCTATAATCAATGAAAATAAAGTCATTAGATTAAAATATTTAACATTCTGACTTTTATAAATAAAAATCAATAGACATTGCAATACACATACTCCTGATTGGAATACAATTAGATTTGAAAAAAATAAAAATAAAAAAGAGATTGAATTTGCAAATATTATCAGAGTTAAACTTGCCATAAAAAAGAAAAAAGAAAACATGAATTTTTGAGTACATATATTACAAAATTTAACCTATAAGAATAGTAACATGTTCTTTGAGAACCACAATTAGCAACTAAAACATGAGAGCATTCTAGAATTGGTATCACAAAAAGATGGTAAAGCATTAATTAAATAAAAAAGCAACAGAATTCTATAATTCATATGCAAATTGATTTCACATTAAATGCTGAAATAAATATTGATTGAGTTATTGTAAACTAATTATGAAACAATAATGCTTTTGGTCTCACTTATCCATAAAGTTTATATGTTAAGGTAAAATAACAAAGTATAGTACTACCAAGAGTAGCAAAGAAAGCCGCACCAACAATTTAACAAAATTAGGGTTAAAAGCAGTTAACTCTCTCCAACTTATATATATTAGATGAATTTTACCTCCTCAATAAAATATATAAGCAGTATATACCCCCTCAGCTTACATTTAAGTAACTCCCAAATTAACACCGTTTAATTATTTAGGGTTAATTACATTTACCACCCTCGAAATTTGGTGAAAGTACCAAACGAACCCTATAGTTTCAGAAAATTACGATCATCCCCCTACTGTTAAAGTTGAGTAACAAAATTGATGAAAAGACCAAAATACCATAACTTTTTTTGTTAAAAAAATAACAAAAAATATATGAGTAAATATGAAATGACAATAAATATTTTTTACTTTTTAATTCTTTGTTATAAATTATTAATTTTATATTCTTTATTACAAATAGGTTTATCAAATTAATCAAACTTTAATCAAGAATTTTTTTTTTGTATAAATTTTAAATTTTGGAAAAAAAGAATTATTTTTAGAGAATAAAATAATTAGTTTGATTAATTAAGAAAGAAGAATTTTTCTTTTTGAGTTTTTTTGTTTGTGTTAAAAATAAAATTTTCTTTGCTTTTATTTTAATATTTAACATATTTATTTAGTTAACTAAGACAATATAATTATTATAGATAAAGTTTTAAGGGCATATTAGGCAATACACATACATTTTTTGGTGGGAGGGGTTGATTTGTCAAACGTTTGCTCAATCAGGGGGTAACCGTAATTTTCTTAAATCATAGAGTTCATTTGGTACTTAAATCACAGAGTAGTTAGTGTTGGAAATCGAGACGTTGCGGTGTTCACTTATCTTGTTTAGGCCTCGACATGGGAAAACAAGATGTTAGGGAGTATAGAAAACATTGCGGTCGACATGCTGGGTGTTAACTAGACTCCTAGGTAACCTTTGTCTCCTCCTGTTTTGATTTGCATGGGGTCAAATGCATAGCATGAGAGTTTAATTTGCAATTGTTTAGCACCTAAACCCTAGGACGTCTGTCTAAACCTTGTTATTTCACTTCTGGTGTTTGTTCCTTCATTTCTTTTCTAGCATTTGAATTTCGCTACCTTCTTGCATTTGATCTTGTTATCTTTCACTTCTCTAGTCTGGTTGTTACTTTCACTGGTTCTTGATATTGCATATCCTGTGCCATAATTAGAGTAATATTTAGTGAATTCTTGGAACCAAGTCCCCTTCCCTGTGGATCGATCCCTCTCACTACTTCTATAGTAGTTTAGGGTTAAATTGGAGCAATACGACTTTAGCTTATCAGTCACCTACCTGGCTCTGGTTCACACATTTTCACCATTAATAGACCATAATTAAACATTACTATCGCTCTGGTTGATTTCTATGGCTCTAGGACCCCTGCAAAATAAACCATCATTAATCAATTAATGCACAAATATGTTAAAATGATGTTAGATCGAGCACGTTGACGAGGTTAAACCAAAGAATTGATGCGAATGCAAAATAAAGGTGGAGCAATGCTCCAAGATCATTTCATAGATAGCTACTCCATAGTTGTGGAATTGAAATATAACATTATATATTTTTTATCATTTTGTTTATGAAAATTTACTTATATGGAACCTCTGAAGAGAAAAAAGATTACGGATTATAAAAGGATAATAAAGTCTTTTACTAATTATATAAACTAATTAAATTATTTTCATGCATTTAACAATAAATAGGTTAAAGTTACGCACTCTTTAGTAATAAGGATTTGGAATGCTCCCTTAATACAAATTTTTCTGAAAAAATACTTAGGTGACACTAAATTATTGGTACCTGACAAAGAGGTTTATTAGTATAATCCTAATAAACTTTAAGCTATTATTATTGAAGTTTCTTTTCTAAGAAATTTTTCATATCGTTCTAAAGTTGGAATAGAGTACTTTTAAAAATTTTGAATCTGTGACAGTATTTTATTTATTTATTTTACTTTGAAGCAGTAATGCTTTTAAGTTCAATATTTTTTATATTATATTATTGTTTATACATGCATAGTAAAAGTTGTTTTCATACAATTTTGTCACAAAAATTCTCACAATAAAAACCAGACATATTGAAGATGGTTACAGGTAATCGTATAAATTGGGTGGCAAAAAATAAAGATTGATCTAATTATGAAAATTTTATAAAGAAACAAAATTTAAAAAAAAAATTAAAATGAGAGTTAAAAAAAAAGAAAAAAAAATCCAAAAAAAGGGGCACCCATTGTTCCTTTTTTGACTTGCACATTTTATTTGTTAACAAAATAAATATGGACAAGTATTTGTCCATATTTTTTAAATCATTTAAAACTCATCCAAATTTGCCATCTATAGCCACACTCGTAGCACACAATCGAAATGCACAACTCATGCTTGGTGTAGAAGCAATCAAGAAACGAAACTATAAAATTCAATTTTGAAAATTTGAATTTCATTTCTAATACGAATTCAAATGAAATACTGTAAAAAGTGTAATCATCCTAAGTTGAGCTACAAATCTATCTACATGGCTTAAATGCATATGATCATTAATTGGAATGAAGTTGTAGAAGGGATTGGAATGAATTATGCAGAAGATGTTGAGTTCTAAAGCATTTTTTTTTTTTTGCCAAAATTATACCAATTATTGGAATATAATGAAACGGAAGCATATGCAGTATCCATCTTGCACATTGTAGCAATCAGAAGTATCCAACGTGTTTTCCAGGAGATGGTGGAAATTTAACCATTATCACAATGGTTAAAGCCAAAATTAAGTGACAAATATCTAACAGAATTAAAGAGTTACTAGTAGAAAATCATGGTCACGAGGCGAAAATGAGCATTGATATCATTATATCATCATTAATTATTACTACCCGCTGGCAAAAACAGTATGATTCTTCGCTTTAGTGATGTGCCTTCTTGGCCTCAGCTTTCTGATGAGACTTGACCTTCGCCCTAAGATACTTAAGCTTCATGTTTCCATAGGCGATACCAAACGTGAAGGCAGAAGCACGAGCCACCAAGGCGAGAGTGCTGGTGCCGGAGTAAGGTCCAGGAAGATACGTCATTGAGTTCTAAAGCATTGATAAACAAGATGTTGAGTTTCGAACATGTGGAATAGAGGAATAATTTATTGGCCTTACCAGATTATGAACTTAACAATTTGTATGTTACCAATGATGTAAAACGTTTAACGCAAAAACTCTTAATGTGAGATACTTGTTGTATTCGATACCAGAATTTTTTTTATACGCTAACGTGATATACTTTATATGGTAATTTTTTATAGGGCGAATTCCCTTTTACCCCCTGTGGTTAGGCATAATCACCCTATCGCTACCTCGTGGTTTCAAAATACACTCAAAATCCCCTCGTGCATCGGACTAATGTGGAAAAAGGACGGAAACCGTCCAAACTGACAGAAGTAAAACACACGCGCAGATTACTGCGAGTAATACTTAAATTTTGTTTTTAAATTCCAAAATTACCCTTCCCTTGTTTATGAACACGTTTTCTTCTTTTCCTTTCCTTTCCTCTTTCCTCTTTCCTCCACCACCGCTGCAATTCCTCTACCACCGCTGCAATTTCTCTTTCCTTTTTTTACATCGGCTGACTGAAGCTCAAATCTTCTTCAGCAAACGCGGCAGGAGGCTCATCGACGATCTGGGCTAAAGGTGCTCTTCGCCGGATCTGAAGCACAACGATTCACAGCCGCCGAAGATGACGGCGGCTGGAGGCTCATCTACCTCTTCCGATCTGGGCTAAAGATTCTCTTCGGCGGCTTCAGTTCCAGCTCTTAGACGGCAGAGGCGACGGACATCGGCGTCCTCACCAAACGGACATCGGCGTCCTAGCTAACGGGTTCCTCACTTCTGAAGCTAAGGGGTTCAGAGCTCTTTAGATCGGAACCCATCTTGGTGAACCCGACGACGGCGCTCCAGGTCTGATTGCGACGGCGGCCAAGAGAGCTCCGGTCCTGAGTATTGATATGCTGTTCCACTTTCTCCAGGTAATGCTCGAGAATCCCGGAATACTCACTTCTTCATTCGGCCTACTACATGGGGTAAGTAATCTGCAGTGGCTCTCAAGGAGCTGCTGAATCCATTTGATTGTGGATTCTCAGTTCGTTTACTTTAGTTGGGAATTAAAGTGGTTCACTTGGAGCTGTTACGATTAAAAAATTACCTTGGTGTTGGATGAAATCTGATTTCGAACAATGGAATCAAACCTCTTTCGAACAATGGAATCAAACCTCTGCATCCTGTAATTGGTTTTTGGTTTTTGTGCTTTTGCTTATTTTGAATCTGGGGGTAATCTATATCCTTAAATGTTGATTGTGGATTCTCTTTTCCTGTAAGTTGTAAGTTGTATGGATTTGTAAGTTGTATGGATTCGAGCACTTTCTGGAATTGTTTTGAAGCTCCCAAACGAATTTTTGGAATGAGTTGATAAGTGTTTCTTTGATGCTCTGTAATGGAGGTTAATTGATGCTCTGTAACGGAGTGTTTCTTTGATGCTCTGTAATGGAGGTTCATTGAATTGATCGGGACCTGTTAACTGCTCTTAATGTGAGAATTCTGAACTTTGTATTATGTTGTGGATCTTTTGCTCCTATTCTGGAAGCGAGGTTGAACTCAATCTCTAGATTCTGCTTGTTTGAAAATGGAAATTCATTTGCTTTGATTTTCTTTATCCACTTGTTTTGGATACATAACTTATCACTTACAATTCTTGGAAGCTTTGTGTTGAATTTCGTTTGAGTGGTCTAAATTCTTGCTGATGGAATCGATGCTTGTTGTTTGATGTTAATTAATTCATTGAATTGGCTGTTCGTGTGGATTTTGTTGTTTGATGATGAATAGTAAAGTTCACAATTTTGAGAAGATGATGAATAGTAAAATTCGTGGGAATGAATTTAAGGGTATTATAGTAAAATTACTCATTTCCGTCAGATTTAACAGATTCCGTCCGTTTTCCACATTAGTCCGAAGCACGAGGGGGTTTTGTGGGTATTTTGAAACCACGAGGTAGCGATAGGGTGATTATGCCTAACCACATGGGGGTAAAAGGGAATTCGCCCTTTTTTATATATTATACGCAAATTGTTATATTTGATACAAGAATATTTTTTCTATATGCTAATGTGATATACTTGATATGGTAATTTTTTATTCGTTATACGCTAATTTTTTTATATGTTAATTATACGCTAATACACTAATTTTTTATACGTTAGACCAGTGGCGGAACCAGAACAATTTTTTTACCGGGGCTCAATTATGTAAGAATTTTTTTTTCTCATACCACAAATATATGTAACAACTAAAGTATCAAATTGATAATATTACAAAATACAAAAAAAAAATAAAAATAAATAAAGGGTAAAATATACTCAACTTAATTGTTTCCTTCTATAAGCACCTCTTTTAGTTTTAATTTCAATATTTAATCTCTCTTAATTTTTTAATTAAAGAATAATTATTCTAATAGGTTAATTATCATTCACTAATTAAATGGAATTAAGCACCTGATTTTAATATAAGAATAATTAGTGTATAAGACACAATTTCTCTCAGTTTTCTTTAATGGAAAAATTGCAAATAATATGAAAAAAGAAACAAATAAAAATTATCATTCACTGATTGCAAATTGTGATAATCATAATTAAAAAATCAAGTATTTAAAACACCCAAAACACTGTACTAATTTTGAAGTAAAAACTGATAAAATTTTGGTATTTTTTTACTTAAATTTTTTTTTAACTTTGTATTAAGTAAAACGATGTAAAAAACGACGTCGTTTTATTAAGAATGAAAAAAAACCCAATTAAACTTTCCGTCTTCTTCTCTTCCTGTCTTCTTCTCTTCTAAACGAATATACAATTTCTAAAAACTCCGCAACTTCCTCAGGCGGCTGGGCGGCTGCACTCTCGCACTCCAGCACAAGAACAGCCGATGCTTGACTATGAAAAAGGTATATATGTATATATATATATATTTTAATTGGCAACGTTACAATTACGAGGGGCGCCACTCCCTCTTATATTAATATATTCTTTTGGTGATGGATATTCCCTAAAATCACCTTTACAAAATGAGCCATCTTGATCACCCCACCATTTACATGCGTTTGCCTAATGGCGAGGAGATCAAGCGGAGAGCACAAAAGAGGAGTACTACTCCTTTTACATAGGCTAGTGAGGAATTTACAGCCATGTGAATGAACAAAATAGGAGAGACACTCCTTATACGCTAGAATAAAAACTGAGCAAGTCCAAAATAATGTAGAGTCTCTATTTTGTGTAGGAGACTCAGCCCCCTTTTGGCAGTTACTGCTATGGGTCATTAACTGTTGATTGAGGCCTAGGGGTGCGTCATATTCCAGAAGGAGGGGAACCATATTGAGAGGTGAGTGAAAGCTCCAAATGTGAGACCTTCGAGTCGGCAAGGGCACAGCTGCAATCTTGACCCTTTTTCATCCTTGAGCTTATCACAGTAGCTTTGTATAGTGTATTCTGATCTTGCTTGACTACTGCCCACTTGAGAAATAGATAAGGACATGAAAAGTTGCTCTGTTACAGTTCGAAGTTGAGAGGAGCTCAGCTTTAAGTACTAATTAAGAAAGGGTATATGAGCTGCTCATTTTCCTTGCAATATAGGGGAGTTTTGATTTATCTGATTGGATATACTGCTCCAAAGTGACATTGTCTTGTTCTGCATGTTGGGCTAAGTATACAGCTGGTCTGTTAGCAACTTTGGAGATCAGGGTGAGATTAGCTTTGCAGCTGATGTACTGTAGGTCTTCTTCCCACTTCCTGAATTTCCACTTCTCTCTCTGAATGTAGGCTTGCTGTAGCTGGATGGAGTGAGTCTCTATGATGATATCATGGTATCCTAGTCTTTTGCATGACCTTATACTTTCCATACATAAGCTAATCTCCACCTGCAATTTAGTGTCAGTCATTAGACTTACAACTTTGGGGATCTGGAAAAGCATCTTACCTTCTGAATTTCTGATCAATCCTCCACCAGTAATTTGGGCAGCTGATGTATTGGAGGCAATATTTAGCTTGACCTGCATTCCCTCAGGGGGAAGCCAGGTGTGCAGAGTTATTATAATTCTCCTCCTGATCTGGGGAACTGAAGACCAAAACCCACTCCAATCCATTGACTGAATGTACTTTATCTGACATTTCAGAGACAAAATCTGCTTAAGCAATGTAAATATATCCTGGATTACAGCATCTTTATTAGGCTTTGCATTTTCAAAGATTATTTGGTTTCTCATCTTCCAGGTACACCAACATATCAGAGATGGGATAGATTTGTATAGAAAATCCTGAATTTCACCTTTTGCCTCAGAATTCCACAAAAAATGAAGGGTCCTGTATAAGGACATGGAGTGTGAGAATTGTCTTACCTCTGATCCCATTATTTTCCATATCATGGCAGTAAACCTGCAGGCAGCAAATGTGTGGGAGATGGACTCCCCATGGGAGTAACATAGAGGGCAAAAGGAGGGGCCAATTACTCCCACTCTGTGAAGCAAATGCCCTAGAGGAATTCTGTTCTGAGTGTTCCTCAACATAAAAAAGAATATTTTAATGGGGATATGAAGATCCCAGATATGTGTAGATAAGGAGTATACAGGGGTGATGGGAGGTCTTATTACCTGGTATGCTGAATTTAAGTTGAATGTACCAGATTCAGTAGGCCTCCAAATCAGTGTGTCAGGTCTTGAAGATAAAACCAAGGGGGAAGAAGTAAAGAATGAGTGAGGAACCTGGGGGCATGTGTTGCTGATTTCCTGCAGGTCCCATCCCCTTGAGCTCAACACTTCTCTTAGTTTCTGATTTCCCATACAGTTAAATAATTTGTGCAAGCTTCATCCTTCCTTCCACCTATCAAAGATCAGGCTGCAGTCCCTTGAACCCACATTGAACTGAATGTGTTCATCAGCTTTCTAAGCATACTGCATTAACCTTTTCCAACAGTTTGAGTTTCCCCTTTTTACACAACATTGGAGAGGGTGAGATTTAAAGCAGTATTTTGCCCATAGGAATTTGGCCCATAAAGTATCTTTTTTCCTAAATTTCCACCACATTCTGTAAGATTGGGCTGTTACTAAGAAGGTTAAATCTCTGAAACCCACCCCACCTTCTGCTTGTGGTAAACACAAGGTTTTCCAACTAATCCAATGATGATTGGATTTAACATCAGAAGCAGACTAGAGGAAATTAGACAACAAAGACTCAATTTGATGTACAACTTTCTTGGGAGGATTCAGGTTCATTGTAGTATATAATGGGAGGGAGGATAAAACACTTTTGATCAATGTGATGTGACCACCCATAGACAGAAACTTGGAGCTCCATCCTTGAATCCTATGAGAAATCTTTTGAATCATACAGCTAAATAAAGCTGAGGGGATACTTTTAAAGTGCAAGGGAACTCCTAGGTATGACATTGGAAAGGAGCCCCTAGAGAATTTGGTGATCTTTCCCACTGTGTTTTCTAGCTGTAGGAAGACTATCATGGACATAGTAGCTGCTTTTAGATGGGTTTACTTTTTGTCCTGAGACCTGTTCATAGTGTCTAAGCTTCTCCATTACAGTTTTGATGACACTAGGGTTGGCAGATATGAAAATTATCATGTCATTAGCATACGAAAGGTGTGTGACCTTGGGACAGTTTCTTGGCACCCTAAAGTCTAATCCATTTGGGGCCATTATGTCCCTCGAGAGGTATTCTGCCCCTATGATAAATAGGAGGGGAGAGATGGGGTCTCCTTGTCTAAGGCCTCTAGAAGACTTGAACCAACCTTTTGGAACTCCATTGATCAAAATTGACATCCAAATATTAGAGATGAGCCTCCACATTAGATCTATCCAAACCTCACCAAATCCCATTAACCTCATTACTTGGAGCAAAAAAGGCCATTCTAATCTGTCATATGCCTTTTCTATATCCAATTTAAGCACCACACTTCCTTCCTTCCTTTTCCTATTAATAGTAGACACTAATTCATTTGCTAACCAGTAATTGTCTGAAATGTTTCTACCAGAGACAAATCCACTTTGATTTTCAGAGATAAGTGAGGGCAAGAGTGTAGCAAGTCCGTTGGCAAGCAATTTAGAGACTATCTTGTTTATGACATTGCATAAACTAATAGGCCTATATTGGTGAAGGTTTGCAGGATTTGATGTTTTTGGTATCAGGACAATGGATGTGGCAGTAAGGGCCTTAAGAAGTTCCCTCCCATTCATGAACCATTGGACAGCCTCTAGTAAGTCCTCTTTAATTATGTCCCAAGTTTTTTGGTAAAAGTAGCCATTGAAGCCATCAGGTCCTGGAGCACTATCTTTGCTCATATTCAGAATAATGTTATGGACCTCTGACAATTCAGGAATTTTTGTGAGGAAGCTTCTATCATCATCATACAAGGAGTGAGGAATCAGATTGAGTTTGAGCCTTAAAGGGGAAGAGGCAGATGTGTACAAGCTAGAGAAGTAGCTAACTGCAAGCTCTCCAATCTTTTCATCCTCTTCAATCCATGTTCCATCTCGATCTTGCAATCTGTGGATGGCAGATTTTGCTTGCCTCTGCTTCACAAAAGAGTTGAAGAATTTGGAATTTCTATCCCCCTCGGCTACCCATTTAGAATTGGCTTTTTGCCTCCAATATTGTTCCTCAAGGCTAAGCTGAAAATGTAGGTTGGCTTTGGCTCGATTTAGAATCTCTCTAGGGACTCCATGATCTTCATCCTCTTTTTCCATCCTCAGTAGTTCCTTTTGAGCCTTATCTACATTTGAAAAAATATCCCCAAATGTCTTCCTATTCCAGATTTTTAAAGCTGATTTTACCATTTTCAATTTTTCACAGAATCTTCTCATGGGATTTCCTAAAACTTGGACATTCCAGGTTGAGCTAATCAGAGGGAGGCAGGTGTTATGTGTGAACCAAAAATTCTGACACCTAAAAATTCTTCCTAAGCCCTGGCCTTTCTTATCAATTTTCAGTAAAAGAGGAGCATGATCCGAAGGGGACCTTGCTAGATGACTAATAGAAAAGGAAGTGGGGCTGTTAAGGCTGGCATAGTTGGTAAAACCCCTATCCAACTTCTTCCAAATTCTAGCCTTCCCTTCCCTATTATTACACCAAGTAAATTTCGCTCCATAGGATGATATTTCACTTAAAGCCTGAGAGCTAACAAAATCAGAGAAATCTCTAGCTTCTTTTTGGGAAAATGGCTCACCCATTTTTTTTTCCTCATTAAACCTGATACAATTCCAGTCCCCCCATAACAACCATGGAGAATCTTCAACTTTAAGGTTAGCTAATGACTGCCAAAGGTCTTTTCTTTCCTGTTCCAGACAGCTTGCATAGATATTGGATATTACTAATGGAGCAGGCCACAAAGGATGAGAAACAGAAAGGGAAATGTGCTGTATTGAATTATCCAAAACCAGACAGTCAAAGGGGGCTCTAAACATGACCCATATGGAATTAGTAACATTACCAATAGCAAAATCAAAATGTAATTTTTTCTTAATCAATTCCATTTTCTTACTTTCTGCAAAAGGTTCAGCAACAACAAAGAAATCACAATTATGCATATTAATTATGGATTTTAATTTTCTGAAATTAGGGGTCTTATTCACACTCCTTATGTTCCAATATAACATGTTAATCATTAGGGAATGGGATAAGGTGAAAGAGTACCTGAGCTCTGGCTTCTTGTTATTCTGGTGGAGGGGAATTCGGACCGAGATTTAGGCCAAGCACCTTCTGTGCGATCACATAATTGCTCCTTTGAGGGCAAAGCTAACACCACATGGTTAGAGGCAAACCTGGAGCTGTCCTTTTCTTCTTCAGATGAGGTTTCCATCTCCTGCAAATTAACAACGGAGGGAACTTTGTGAGTTTTGATGGAGGGAATCTTTATTTTGGGTACCTGATTTACTTGGGAGGGATTCGTGTCAAAAATGGGGTAATTTGGTTCAGTGAGAGGCTCCTTCTGAGCTATCTCTTTGGAGATTGATCTAGTCTGCTCTTCCACTTCAGGGCTTGTGCCTTCTCCTGGGGGGTTATGCTGGGCCGGATACCCTCCATGAAAAAGGTATATTACTACCTTAAGCTCCAAGATGAAGAGGGGGGGGGGGGGGGGGGGCGCTTAGTTCCGCCAGTGTGTTAGACACTAATTTTTTATACGCTAATTTTTGATACGTTATACACTAATTTTTTATATTTTATACGCTAAAATTAAAATTGAAACACTAATACGCTTAATTTTTATACTTCATACGTTAATTTTGGATATTTTATACGTTAATTTTTTATACTTTATGCGTCAAAGTAAAATTTGATATGCTAATTTGTTTGATACGCTGATGTTTGAATTTAATACTCAAGTCTCATATATGTGACCGTTGTACAGAGTCTACCCAAACATTAATAATTACCGAATCTAACTCTCAATTACTAAAACCTGAATCTGAATATAGAACTGTGGAGAAATGTCTTGAACTTTTTATTACTTCAGTCTATTATTCTGTGTGTTTCAAACTTGAGATTCAATGCTAGATTTATAGCATCCGAACCAATTAAAGAGGAAATTTATATAAAAAACCATAGAGATTTGTCAAAGAATTGTTGGATTAGAGGCCATTCATTGGGATCATTACCTAATAAATACAGTTGATCGAGTTATTTTAACCTTGTCTTGCCCTAGACAAAAGAAAGAAATTAACTAACGCAGGAGAGATGAAGAGGAAGGAAGAAGAAAGAAAACTTAAATCTCAATATTTCAATCAACAATGGGAAGTTGAATTGAACTCTTAGTTTGATAAAATTTGAAGACGTGTTCTTCTTAACAATCTCTACATATCTATGAGTTCGGATTTTTAGTTTTCTTGTCAATTTGGTAAAATCCTTTCAAATCCTCCTCTTTGAAAGTTTTAATTTTTTATAAGAGAAATATTATTATGGATATACTTGTGTAATGATATGAATACTGTTATTATTTGAGTGTTCCAGATAAAATTTTGGATTCTCATTATTTCATAGTGGAGAGCAGATTGAATTTGTCGTTGTACTGATAAAATGAAAAATTCATTATCTAGTGGTACTATGATTAAATTGAAATGGTCGAATTGTTCTAGCTGTAGGTTTAGAGAATGGAAGATCTTTTACGTTGTAAAGATTTTGTATGAACTTGTTTTACGATACGAGAGTTGATCAAGTGATATAACTAATAATTAAATAATGAAAAATATCGGCAGTATTAAAATATGAATTAATCAGAGTATTTATGTATGAAAGAAAGTGTGGTTTGAATAAATTTTTAATTACTCGTTTGAAATATAAAGATGGTGCTAATATGCATGAACACTTGAGTTGTTAAGACACTATTTTGAATTTGAATTTAGATAATGAGGTGCAAACTTTATTGTTATCAATCCAAATAGAGTGTTGACTCATTCAAAACCCAATTACAACAGCTTATTTTGTATTTATTGAATCAAGAAGAATGAGGAGGTGCCTGGTTGATGGGTTTAACAGAAATCAAAAAAATGAAATAAAAGAGTGGTACTTGGTATGATATAATTATTCTCCTAAAATATTTTTATACGGTAGTTTTGAGTAATACTCTATACCCTTATATTCAGGGAGGAATGGTTATAATGATCATATTCATTAATGATTATTATCATTATCATTGTCATTTTCATTTCTCTCCATAAATCAATCATGCTATGAGTAAGTTAGGCATAGTTAGAATGAGTGAGTGAAGTGCCCAACATAGCATGTATCAGTTAATCGCAGTTTAAAAAGTATATTTTGATAGGCGAAATTGCATAATAATTATATTTAATATTTTTTCAGGATTGAATTAAAATTTTTTAATTTTTTATAGGGATAAAATACAATTTTTAAATCTAGTTGGCCACACCTTGCGGCTTTGGGTATGTTATACCACTTTTATATATCATTCTTTGTACTACTTTATAAAAAATTGACACGTATTCGTTTAGTTAGATATCTTATTTTTAAAAATTGAACTAATAATCTAACTAAATGATAAGTGAACCTTAAAAGATGAATAATTATACACGTATCAATTTTTTATAAAGTAGTACATACAGTTGTACATAAAAATGATATAGAAAACCAAAGCACACCATGGCCAACTAAAGCAGCCATTAGAATCTATGAATATACATGATTTCTGGGAAGATCACAACGTGAATGTTATAACATTAAGGTATATCATCATGTCCATTAAGTTTCCAAGAAACTTATTGTGAATTCAAAATATTAAAAACCTTTGTATATTCAACTAAAAATCAATTGGAAGAGGAAAGTGAGTGAAAGACCTTAATAATTAATATGTGAATTCTTACCAAAAAAATATAAAATATTACTTTTAACCTGAAATAAATTCATGCAAAGTTTCCTAATTTTTGGACCGGTGTCATATATTTTTCAGCATCATTGCATAAACTTGTAATTTTTTGGTTTTCTTACGCTGCTACAATTGAACCACTATACCCTAGTTGAAGTTAAATATATTCACCACAATTTTACTCTGTTTAAGTGCAACTCCTAATGCATATGTAATCCTTCCTAAAACCTAACATAATTTTAATTGGTTTCATATACTTATATGGGACACAAAATTGAAAATTAGAAGGACAAATTAATTCCATTTCTATTCTATTTAAGCAGTTGATGAAACATAGCGGCCTTTCTTATTTTTATTGACTTTATTAAGTGAGAAAATTGTACGATGATTTTTCCCTTTCTATCCATTTGATTATAATCATTAATTAAGTTAAACTATAGGCTTTCAACCTTAACTCAACCTCTAATTATAAACATTGTTGTGCTTTGGCAATTTTGTGTTTTGATTAAAAACATTGTTATGCTTTATTAAAGAGTAAATTATCATATTCGTCATACAATATGGAGGTAAGTATCGTTTTAATTCTCAATATTGGAAGAGGTATATTTTGATTTCTTAACTTGGATTTTTTCACATAAATAGTTTTAAAATTATTTTCCATAAATCTGACAAGTAATAGTGTTTGTGAAATAACAATGTTGTTTAGTATTTAGAACAATGTTGTTTAATGTCACATAACAACTAGTGTTACTTGTCAAATAAATAAAAAATAAATTAAAAATTATTTATATGACAAGTTTAAATTAAACGGATCCAAATGAAACTTTTTAAGAATAAAAATAATAGATACTTAAGTTGAGAAACCACTAAGGTGATTTATCCTTTATTGAAACACTGAACACACTTAAAAATAGCAAATTTGGGGCTTTAAAAACAAAATAAAAAAATAATAATACATAACCCCATGGTGGATTTAGTAAGTTGTCAAATCACAACATGTTATTTCAGGTAAAAAATCACATCAATGATCATGATGTTGATTATCTGGCCCCAAAATGTCCACCTTCTTCAATAGGGGAGAGAAAATTAAGTTGATCAAATCTTCTTCTGTTTGTGTAAAAAATTGAAATAGATCTAATTTCAAGGAAAGACTTAAAAGAGAAAATATATATATAAAAAGAAAAACGAAAGATTGGTTTTGCATGGACTAATGAGAGAAATCCCCATCATGGCATTTTAGTCAAAGGGGAAATGATATTGGAATGGAAAACTTGGGGAATGGTAAACAATGAAGAGTAAGCAAGGTAATTGTGCTAATTAATTAAATGTTATATTTTGAGTATTAACATGTTATAAGGGATAATTGGAACATCATTCCCTTCGATTAAGACATATACCACATTGATAAAGGTTGGCACATCCATGGCTTAGGGACATGAAGAGATTTACTTTGCTTTCTTTGTAGTTTTATTCAAGTCACAAACAACAATAATTAAATTTTTATTCTATTATTTTATGTACGTATTTTTATTTATATAAGATATTATTCTTTTAATAATTTTTTTCAATTTTTTTTATATTCATACCTTCCCTTTTAATTCGAGTTAATGTTTTTTTTTCTACATGTTGTACTAAGATATTTCAAAGATTTTCATACACATGTACAAATTATCTTAATTGTACTTTTCTCATTTTCTTATTTATTAGAATTGCTCTTATTTTCTTTCTAGTACATTTATTATTTATTCTATTAATATAATATGCCTATATATTCAAATCAATATTTTTATTTTTGTTTTTCTCATTTTTAGTTCATGTTCATATTTAGTCATCAAACAAATTTAATCTACAAAACTCGTTAATCTCACAACTATTTTATAAAATTTTTTCTTCAATTTCAATCATACCCAATTATAAACGACTTTCCCATTTGTCTCTTTGTGTTTCTGAATCAAGTTGCAACTCTTTCTTGGAGCATTGTACTATTTCTTAACTCTTTCTTGGAGCATTGTACTATTTCTTTTGTGTAACTAAACTAGCAACTATGGATGTATGTACACAATCCAGCGAGAAATTAAGAAGATGTCCCTGGTGGAGTACTTGTATGAAGAAAAATGTCATGTGTGCATTGTTATTAATTTCATTGAGCTAGGTTACTATCCCTTTTGGGAACCTTGCCAGCTATGTCCGTGTTTAAAGATAGAGCAAAAGTCAAAAAAGTCATTGAACTTTTGTCAAATCTGTGTTTTGGTCACTTAAGTATTAAATTGGTAAAAAATATTACCGAACCTTCTAAGTATATGAATTTAAATCATTCCATCAATTAGATTCGTCTCTACATACAAAAATCTCTTTTTTTAAGAGCAAAAATGTCCTAACAATATAAAAAGAAAGACATTGCAAAATGGTAAATATGTCAAATTTTAAAATCTGTTACGTTTATCTCTTTCATCCTTAGAACCTCTGAATCTCTTTCTCTCTTCTTTATTTCATGGTAGATTGAACTCTTCATTTTCTCTCTCTTCTCTCTAGTTTCTTTCTCTCTTCTTTCTTTCAATATCTTAGCAATTCTAGGGCAGATTAGAGTTGGGTAAGATTAATTTCTTAGAAGTTCATTCCATGGTAGATTAGCTAAAATTGATGTCTAAACAGTTTGGCAAGATTTCTAAAAATCAATGTCTTATTTTTTAGGTTTGTTCAATTGATGCATTTAAATTTAAACTACCAAGCCCAAAAAGAAGGATAAGACCATTAATGGCAATCTTTGACCTCTATTATAGACGTGACCTTCTCTTCTTTAACTCAGCAATGAATTGAGAAAGTAATCTCCCACAATTCTCTCAACCTCGCTCATCTCTCCTTTTCTCCAAAATCGATGTCCATTGATGGCCATTATTAATTCTTGTTACAGGCATGCAATGGATGTATTTCAATGCTCTATGTGTCCACAAATTCCATATGGATTTTCTCGTTATTTATTCCTAATATTTTTCAATTTTTTTCTAAAATATTTTTTTTGACATTTCTTGATTTTCGTTTCAAAATTTATTGAAAATCCAAAGTAAAAAAGAAAAATAATTTATGGGATCTTTGAAGGAGGAGAAGAGGCAAATATTGTTAGTTCAAATTTACTGTAAAAATCTGTAATGGGAATTGCATAATTTTGGAAAAATTTGGGATTTGAGGATATTTTTTTTATAGCTAACAGGGATGGGAGTGAATGAAAACCAAGGAAAATGACAAATTAATAACTATTATCAACCTCACAATTGTTTTTTTGTGAACTTGAAATGAAAATACCATTCATGCACCCTAAAGAAAAGGAAAAAAATGACTTAAAAGATTTAAAAGACATAAATACCCTATCATTTAACCTTTAAAAGACATAATACCTCAAATTTAACAGTTTTAAATAACTTAACGGGATTGAATGACCGAATGACTTAAATACGTACACTTAAAAAGTTTAGAGATGATTTTGTTCAATTTAATAATTGAATAACTAAAATCAAGATTTAGAAAAATTGAGTGACATTTTTTGCCTTTTGCTCTTAAAGATATATAGGTGCCATTCTTTTGGATTTGTAACGTTATTTAACTCTCCCTACAAAATCATAAGAGTTGAAGATAATACTTGTTTTACTGAGTTAAGCATCAGAGTGAATTTCATAGAACAATTTAGGGACTTTTACTAATCTTTGATCGGTTCATATAAGCACCCTTTATCAGATCGTAAGAGGAATTGAAGAATTTTGCCATTTGCTTAAGAAACTTTAGCTAGGACCGAACTCGGTAAGGATAACTTTTCTTTAGTTTCATTACTAATCTTAAAATTAATCACTCAGATAAACAAAAAATGATTTCAGAACTAACC
Organism: Ophiorrhiza pumila; assembly: GCA_016586305.1. NCBI lineage: Eukaryota > Viridiplantae > Streptophyta > Magnoliopsida > Gentianales > Rubiaceae > Ophiorrhiza > Ophiorrhiza pumila. The sequence continues at coordinate 37,425,698 of BLIW01000009.1, read as the reverse complement.
AAAAAAAAAAAAAGTAATTAATAAAATGCAAAGAAGTAGGTGAAAAACAAAAAACTAGAAATGTTGATAATAGGGAATTGCAAGTAATTTTTCGAAGGTCATAGAATGTGGCTTCCGGGTGCGCAGGTGGAAGGTTAGTTTCGGACAGGTGCATGGCTGCATCTAGGCCGCCCTCTTTACATTCAAATGAAGTGTTGTATCCTTTTGATTTGAATTTTGGTATGCAAATGAGGGAATTCTTGCTTGGTGATCGTTGGAATATTTAGAATTTCAGCTGCGTTTATCTAATGATTTCATTCAAGCAAGTGCAACAGGTTTGTTTGATAAGTGCAAATAACGACGATCGCCTGGAAACTGTAGAATAGTGGTAAATTTCAGTTAATCCATCTAGGATGCCCAATTTTTTTCCTCAAAATTATTTGGCATAAAATGTTGCCAATAATATTTCTATTTTCTTGTGGCAAATTTGGTAATCAAATTCGGTCGTGAATTTCTTCAGAAGTCCTATGGCATTTCGGACAATATAATATATATATATATATATATATATATATAATTGCAAAAAACATCCCTCACATTTGTTTGAAAAACTTTTCTCGTCTCTAACATTTCAAATGCAAATTGGTCCCTAATATTAAATTAGTATATCAAATTGGTCATTCCATCCATTCATATATATTTAACATACATGGTTCACATGCTCAGTGACGGAACTAGAACCAAAATTGAGGGGGTGCTTATATATAACTAGTATAAAATATTTTTTTTGTTAAATATATATATATAATTAATAAAGTATCAATTAATTGACAATCATAATAATAAAAATATAAATATATACACATACTACCTACTAATAAAGTACATATTTATTAACATTTGAACATAAAAGAAAATAGATGTGGCATATAAGTTTACCAGTTTTATAAATTTTGAAAATTTTATTTATTTTATTCTTATTCTTCATGAATACTAAAATTGTCATAGAAAAAATCATAGAATACCTTTAATTTAGTTTTTCAATATATTCAAAATTTTCAATTTTGACGAGATAGGTAGAAACAATTCAAATTTAGTTCATGGGCATATAGATTTCTCAATTTGAATACTTTGTTTGATTGTCTATTTTTCTAAATTTAGTGAATAATTATAACTTCCTTTTTATGATTATTCAAGCTATCAAAATAAAATTAAATGTTAACTTTGTTATTTTATGATAAGCGATTAAAATCAAATTTAACTTGGACTTTTAGTTACTACGTATTAAAAGATAACAAAAAAAGGGACCACATTCTCTCTCCTAAATCTCAATCATCTAATAATCAATTATAAGTTAATATCTAAAACCAAATTCCCGCTTCTATCTCTATCACCTCTAGTTACGTACCACCATCAAACACTATGGTTGATATGTTATATTTTTATCGGATTCTTCACTGTTATGTTATGTTTTTATCGTATTTTTCACAGTATTGAATGACAGAGTGGATAAAATTACCGGTGCTAAAACAATGGAGATAAATGTACTAACCCTAACTTTTTGGAGCAGGTGCGCTCCCCCCGCCTTAAATCTACCCATGCACATGCTTGTCCTATGATATTTTTTTAGCGCCAAAAAATGTAGATGTTGATTGAAACATTGGGGGAATGAATTGTGATTTTAAATTTTTTCGTGAAAATTTGTCATAAGACAAGTACGTGCCATCTTTTTGTTAAAAAAAATATACGTCAATAGGTGGAAGGACCAATTTAATACACTATTTAAATTTGAGGGACGGATTTGCATCATTTGAAAGTCAAGGATGAAAAGAGTTTTTCAAGGAAATGTGAGGGATGAATTTGCATTTATATATATATATACACACACACCTCACCTTCAGTTTCTAAATTAGTTGTTTAACTGGTGATATCCTGTTGAGTTGTGGAGCCTACGACATTTGAAGATCTTACGTAGAGAATTTCGCGGATCAACCTACAAGGTTAGGTTGACGTGGGGGTTGTAAGGGGTGGTAAACCCTCCCTTCCGGGGTTAGAGGCAGTGCCCCAGAGAAATTTTTTATGTGTAAGAGTCTTTAGTTTTGGGGGTATTTTGGTGTTTGCAAAATACGCAAAATTGAGAGAATTTGAAAGATTTATTGAATAATGGAAAAGTTCGTACTCTTATAATAATGAAAATAAAAATCTACAAATTTTTATATAATTATAGAAACACAAAAACTCTTGTAAAGCGGTTCATATATATATGCGATATGATACACTAATTTTGTTTAATTTAATATGCTAATTTTTCTATACTTGATATGCTCATATTATATTTGATATGCAAATACGCTAATATTATATTTAGAGCAATGATAGGGGAGTGAAATTTTGGAATGAAAAATTGGAGTGACTGACGTGGCAGTGATAAAAAGACAAACTAATACCCTAACCAAATGATGAGTGAACCCTAATGGGTAAGGGATAAGTTTGTCTTTTTATCACTGCCACGTCAGTCACTCTAATTTTTCACTCCAGAATTTCACTCCCCCTATCATTTCTCTTATATTTAATACGCAAATTTTGTTATACTTGATACAGTAATTTTTGGTATTAGATTGATACGTTTGAATTAAAAATTGATATGTTAAAGTGAAAATTTGATAATTTTATGTGCTAAAATGAAAATTCATTCTGGTAAAGTAAAAATTTGTTACGTTAAAACTGGCAAATTGTTAAAATTTGTAATGCTAAACTGAAAATTTGTTAAACTAAAGTGAAAATATTACGTTAAAGTGAAAATTTGTTATGTTAAAGTGAAAATTATGTTACACTAAAGTAAAAATGATGTTAAAGTGAAAATTTATTACACTAAAGTGAAAATTTATTATGCTAATGTTAAAATTTGTTAGGCTAAAGTGAAAATTTGATATTCTATTCTTTGATAAGTTACTTTTTGGATCAAAACTTTGGATTTAAAATTGATATTTGATAAGCTAATTTTTAAATTGATATATAGGTTGCATATATGAATCCATTTCACAGAAGTTTGTCCCTTATAAGAAATCCCAAATTAAAATAGAAAATAAATTGAAAAAAATTAAGAAAACTTAAATGGGCCCGAGAGTGGCCTAAACAAATGAATTTTACTAAAAAATAGCACACGTTCTTAGGCAAAATACGATAAATCTTGTAAATCTCATTGAGAATTTTGAAACGCTATGTATATTATATTAGCGATTTTAAGTCTATATTTAGAAAATGACGCTTTTTTAAAATTAACGGCACAATTTAACGTTTTCCCCCTTTTTCGACTGATCCTACGCAATCAAATACACATTCTCAACCCTTACACATCAACTATGAAAAAGTTGGAATAGGTTCAAGATTGGAGGGTGTTCAAACTTCAAACTACTCCTTCGTCGGTTATATTTATTGTTTGTCGTAAACAGGAACAAAAATCTTTATTTTCCAGGTCCAATCAAAAGAATTTCTGATTTCGTTCATAATTCTTGATGCAATTACAGTGCTCAAATCTCCATTGAATTTTGCTTTGGTTTTTTGGTTGAAAACTAATCAAGGTTCTCTGAGTTGAATATTATTAGAGTATATATGTATACCATTAGAAATTAATCAAAGGGTAAATATAACCCCAATGCTATTCCAACTTTGGTGATTGTTCAAATTATAACATATATATTTTTTGGGTGATTGTTCAAGTTATATTATCATAAATTGCTCAAAATTCGATCTCTGTATTTTGTTAGCTATACAAAAAGAGTTTTACTAAGGTCTTTTTCTAGGCATTGAAAATACAGATCTTAAACATAAATTGGAGTTGGCTCTTAAAAATTTTACTTAATAACGTTCACTAACTTAATGAATAATTTTACGTATTCGTCGAAGCAATTAGTTAGTAGTATAAGAAAGATTACACAAGATTGATGCAGGGAACAAAAAACAAATTAAATCAAGAACATGTAGAGGATACTTTTACCTTTTCTTTAATTTACAAAAAAGTAATTTTGGAGGATAATTGATTAGTTTCCTTTCATTTTTTTCCCTCCTTTTTGTGAAGAAAATTTCTCACTTAGAAAAAGAAAGTAAAAAAGTAAATGAGTTCAATGATCTTTCAACTTGGAGATGATTATTGTTTTGATTTGATTTTAAGAAAAAATTAAGTTTACTTCCTCAACTCTAATTTGTCTTTTAAATAATTCACAAGTGTTTTTTCATTCACTTAACAAGTAGTACAATTTAATGGTAGCATCATATGACAAATAATATTATTTATTAAGTTGGTAGAAGAAAAAATTAAGAACTGTTTATATAACAAAATTTAAGTTTGGAGAACTAAAATCAATTCAACGAATTGCATCAAAGTTATTCTCATAATAAAATCAAATTAGAGGTAATTATTTCGTTAGATTTTGGTGTTACAAAGACACAACATTTTGATATTGTTTAAAAAGATAATTGAAAATGCCAGTACCCCATCTTATTGAATTGAAGTTTAAAGAAACTTCTCCTAATGATTTTGACAAATACTAGAAATTGTGCACTTATTGTAACATACTATTTTAAAAGAAAAAAGTAACTTTGATATGTGAGATAATTACTAAAGTTTAAAAAGAAAAAGTAAGTTCGATGTGGGAGACAGTAACTTGTGGGCACAGTACAGAATTGACTTGATGTTCGTGAGAAAGGGACTGTTTGATAAAATTGAAAATTGACTGAATCTGAAATCTTAAAGTAATAAATTACTGAATTTATTAATTTTATGTGTTTGATAATCCATCTGATTTTTACATCTGAATATAAAAATATAATATTGGAAAATATGTAGTGGACAAAAATTTATACGGTATATATAAACATATGGTGTGTAATTGTGTAAATATGTATATTATGTGAAAAAATGTGTAATGTGTGTAAATACATGCAGTGTGTGAATATGTGTGTAGTAAGTGTAAATATGTGTAGTGAGTAAAAATGTGTATAATATGTGTAAATATGTGGGAGGTAAAAATATGTGTAGTATTTATAAATATGTGTAGTGTGTGAAAGTGCTTCGTAGGTTTAAATGTATAGTGTGTGAAAATGTATACTGTATAAAAATGTGTGTAGTAGATGTAAATATGTATAATGTGTAAAAATGTATAGAGTGTGTATAATTATGTGTGGAAAGAAAAAAAAATTAAACCGTGGTAACTATGTCATATTAAAAAAAAATTTAAAACTCTATACTTGACCATTATCTCAAATTAAGCAAATTAAACCAAATTTTATCGCTTAAAATTAAACCGTGGTAACTATGTCACAATTTTACCTGTATTTTCAAACCCTCTTAATCTATTAATATGTGCAATATGCGATTATCAAACAAGTTAATTGATTCAAATATGAATCAATTAATTTTCAAATTTAAGATGAATTATCAAACAGGCCCTAAATCTCTTAACACCATCTTCACCACTTATATTTTTCTAAGTAACCAGCGATCTCGCTTCTAATCGATCTTCATGAACAAACAATGATTGAAGTGAAGCAGCTAAATTCTGAACCTCTCTTATCATATTAAAAAGAGTCACATTTTCTTCGATTAGCTTGGCTATCACAAACAAAAAAAAAACACCTTAAATTTCGATACCACCTAACACAGAACAGATAATGAAAGACAAAATCTTCAAAGAACACAAAATCTACAAAACTTGAAAAGTTGTATTGAATATCACAATATGTCGTTATAATATAATTTCCTAAAAGTAAAGGTATACAAAGCTATATTATAAAAAATACATTAAAAAATAAATTGTAATTACTAAATTGAAAAAATTACTAAAAAGATAGTTTTTATTACATGAATCTAATTTTTCTCAATTTTTATCTTTTTATGTAATGTACTTTCTTCTAGTTCCTTCTTTTTCTTTCTTGACAGTTATGATGTTCTCTTCAAATTTTGAAGTTTCTCGTTATCTCGTTTTCATCTATAATTTGAATTTCATTTTTCTTAAAAGTTATATTTTTTTATACACTTTTGCTACTTGGTTTAATTCACTTTTCTCTATCTTCATTGATATCTTGAATTGCATATTGAATTTCACAGTTAATGACTGAATTTTATTTTTGAATTTTTTTCAATATCAGTCACAATCATTATCACATTTCCGTTAAATTCATTGACATTTCACATTTTATTATGAATTCATAATGCTTACCTACAGAATTCATCATTTTCTGATGGTATTGCGATCATTTTTCTTGCTCGATAGAGTGATATTTTTTTAATAATTGTACTTTAATATTTTAATTTTTCTTTCTAAAATTTTGTTTCTTATTCATACTTGATCGTCGATGTAATCTATATATTATTGTGAAGAACATCCCATAAATGATTTTGTTTGTTTCTCGAAAAGAATTACTGTTACATTGTATCCACCTCGAATATTTTCTAATACTATTCCAAACCTTTAACATTGAAGAAACATAATATTTAAAAAAAGTAATTTAAAAGGCGCACAAGAAATTACTATAAAAAACTTCAAAAGTAGCAGGCAAAATCACATTTTCAGAAATAGAAAATATAAAAATCAATCAAACCAAAAATCTTATAGAAAAAAACGAATCAAGACTACAACTTTGACAACAACAAATCAAAATAAAGAGTGAGAAAATATTGTCTTACTGTCAAGATTTATTAAGTTTCCTATATTTTTGAAAGATTGACTTTATAATTTATTTAGAAATTTATTTCCTGATTGGATTTATAGATTTTATATACCAAAAAGTAATTAAGAAGAGTTTTAGTTAAGAAATCCAATAAAATCATTAAATTTTAAAGATAAAGGAACTTTTTTTTTAAAGAAAATTTAGTATATGTATATGTGTTTATGTGTGTGTATTTATATATATATCTTAAATTTGATTGTTCTTTTTTAGATAAAACTGTTCCTACAATTATCGTTTTCAAAAAGTTTGAAAGGAATAATGGATGACCAGTAACAATTCATAGCATATTCATCATGTGATTAAGCACAAAGAATCAAAAAAAAAAAAAAAAAAGAAATCGAATCCCAATACATAATGATCGTGTAAAATTCTTATTACTATTTCTAATCGCAATGCATTAACTTTCAAACAAAGCAAATATGAACCCACAAAAAATATTCAAGTCCTGTGAAGCAATAATAAAGATGAAATAAATGTCAAACTAGAACACAAATTTAAAATCAATAAGAAAGTAAAATATAAAATAACAACCTTTTACTTAAAATTTAACATTCGTACTTTCAACCAAATAATTTGAGAAATTCAATAAAATCATTAAATCTTGAAGATAAAGAAATTTAGAAAAAAGAATCAATGAGGTGATTTCTAAAATCTCAAATCCAATTGGTTTTAAGAAACATTTTATTAAATTTATGGCCAAATTATGGAACAATATGAAAAAGTAAGAAATTTAGAAAATTTCAATTTTTGGTAGATTATATAGTTGAATTATTGAGAAAATGTCGGGATTTTCTGAAAAACTATGTTAGCATGCTTTTAATAGTTTTTTTTATTCTTAACAAAAATATATAAACAAATAAATTATGGTAAAATAGTAAAAGCATAAAAAATTTAAAAATTCTCAATTTTTGTTGACTTTGAACTTGCTTCCCTTTTTCTAAAACAATTATGCATGCATGCATTTAACAATCATTTTTTTGGGGTCCCGACTTAGTGAAAAATTTGCAAACTAATAGTTTATGATAAAGAAATGTAAAAATAAAATTTGGAAAAAGTTTCAATTTTCGTTAGCTGTAACCTTGGTATTAAGGAAAAATCAAACTTTTCTAGAGAACTATGCCACTGTTATAAAAATACTACAAACTTGTAGTATTATATTATATAACAAATTATTATACCACTACCAAAAAGTAGAAATATAATGTTATGTTACTATTTCTATAAAACTAGTAGAATACAACTATAAAATATGAAATATGTATACTAAAAAGATGGAGAGAAAAGAGAGCAAAGTAGAGCAAGATGTTATAAGTCTTCAACCATCAATTTCATTCACATAAGCTTCTATTTATAAGCTTGAACTTCACACCTCTACCTTGTAAGTTATAATGTCCTAAATTGTAAGTTACAAGAGTTACATAGGTTACATAGGTAGTGAGTGATTATGAGGGAAAATGGTGTTACATAAATTACATGAGTTGCATGAGTTATATGGAATAATGTGACGTAATTGGGGTAGAAAATGGGGTGGACATTCACAATTATTCATAACACTCCCCCTTGAATGTCCATCTTTAAAAAAAATGCCTCGTTAAAACCCATTGGGATAAAATTTAGTGAAGAAAAAAGAGTACATTTCCCATATATATAACACTGCCTCATTAAAAGCCTTACCAGAAAAAAACCCTAACGGGAAAAAAAACCTTGGTTAAGAAAAAAATAGTACAGTGTATTATAATTCCCCCTCTTGAGCACATCATTTGACATCTTTTAGCTGACGCATTCCAATCTTATAAACCAACTTTTGAAATGTTGATGTCGGTAGTGATTTAGTGAACAAATCTGCCAAATTGTCACTCGAACGAATTTGTTGTACACAGATTTCACCATTCTTCTAAAGATCATGTGTGAAAAAGAATTTTGGTGAAATGCGTTTTGTTCTATCGCCTTTGATGTATCCATCGTTCAATTGAGCAATATATGCAGCATTATCTTCGAACAAAACAGTTGGAACTTTCTAGTCCAAATGCAAACCACATGTTTCTCGAATATGATGGATCACTTATCTCAACCAAAAACACTCCAGACTTGCTTCATGAATTGCCAATATTTCAGCATGATTTGAAGAAGTAGCAGCTATAGCTTGTTTCATATAACGCCAAGAAATAGCTGTACCACTACATGTGAACACATAACCTGTTTGTGAATGACTATGATGAGGATCAGATAAATATCCAGCATCTGCATAACCTATTAGATCAAACTTGATTGCTTTAGAATAATAGAGACCCATATCTATCGTACCTTGAAGGTAACGAAATATATGTTTTATACCATTCCAATGTCTTCGTGTAGGTGAAGAACTATATCTTGCTAGTAGATTCACAACAAATGAGATATCAGGATGTGTATGACTAGCAAGATACATTAATTCTCTAATAGCACTAAGATATGGTACTTCTAGACCAAGTAATTCATCATCATTTTCACGAGGTCGGAAATGATCTTTATACACATCAAGTGATCTAACAACCATAGACGTACTCAAGGGATGTGCTTTATCCATATAGAATCTTTTAATCATTTCCGACATGTAAAAATATGCCATTTTCCAACTGCTCAATTTGCAATCCAAGACAAAATTTTGTCTTTCCAAGATCTTTCATTTTAAATTCTTGTTTCAAAGAGTTAACAACTTTTTTGAGCTCTTCAAGAGTTCCAACAATATTTAAATCATCAACATAAATTGCAATGATTGCAAATTCGGATACAGATTTTCTAATAAAAACACATGGACAAATGGGATCATTCATATAGCCTTGTTTAATCAGATATTCACTTAGGCAATTATACCACATGCGTCCAGCTTGCTTTAATCTATATAAGAATTTGCACAATTTAATTGAATAAAGTTCTCGAGAATTGGAATTATTTTCGTTAGGCAACTTGAATTCTTCAGGGATTTTCATATAAATATCATTATCAAGAGAGCCATACAAATAGGCTGTTACAACATCTATTAAACGCATTTTAAGTCGTTTATTTGCTGCCAGATTAAGCAAATAATGAAAAGTTGTTGCATCCACCACGGGAGAATATGTCTCCTCATAATCAATACCTGGTCTTTGGGAAAACCTTGTGCAACAAGTCGAGCCTTATATCGCACAATTTCATTATTCTCATTTCGTTTTCGCACAAAGACCCATTTATAACCCACTGACTGCACATCTTCAGGTGTGCGTATTATTGATCCAAAAACTCTACGTTTTGCCAACGAGTCTAACTCTGCTTGAATTGCGTCCTCTTATTTTGGCCAATCATTTCTTCGTCTGCATTCATCCACAGATTTTGCTTCATGATCTTCGTTTTCATTCATGATAGTAATTCCTGAAGCATAGGCAAATTTATCATCGACGTCGATTGTATATCGATTCCACCTTTCTCCAGTCATGCCAAAATTTATTGAGATCTCATGATTATTAGAATTTTCAGGTACCTGAACTTCTTCTGGAAGTTTATTATTTTTCATGTCGGAAATTTTCATTTTTGAAGATTCTTTTGGAACCTCAATTACCTCGATTTTGCCATTATTATTATTTGCTTCTTTTCTCTTTTGAGGATTTTTGTCTTTGGAACTATTGGTCTACTACGTTTCATGGGTGCCCTTAATTGGTTAATAGTGGTAGAAGGTCCTTCAGGGACATCAATTCAAATTGGAGCATTAATAGCCAGTATATGTGACTTAGTTACACGTTTTGGGTCAGTAAAAGCATCTGGCAATTGATTTGCTAAACGTTGCAAATGAATTATCTTTTGAACTTCCACTTCACATTGATTTGTACGAGGATCAAAATGAGATAATGATAATTCATTCCAACTAATTTTCTTAACCAGCTGTTTATTTTCTTCCCCTAATGTTGGGAAAATTGATTCGTCAAAATGACAATCAGTAAAACGAGCTGTAAATAAATTTGCAGTTGTTGGCTCAAGATATTTCACTATAGATGGAGATTCATACCCAACGTATATTCCCAACCTCCTTTGAGGTCCCATCTTTGTGCATTGTGGTGGAGCAATTGGAATATAAATCACACATCCAAAAATTCTAAGATGGGCAATATTTGGTTCCTGACCAAAAACCAATTGTTGGGGAGAGAATTCATGATAATTTGTTGGCCTTATGCAAATTAGTGTTGCAGCATGCAAAATAGCATGTCCCTAAGCAGTTGTTGGGAGTTTAATTCTCAAAAGTAATGGCATTGCAATTAATTGAAGGCGCTTAATAAACGATTCTGCTAAACCGTTTTGTGTGTGAACATAAGTGACAGGATTTTTGAACACTTATCCCAATAGACATACAATAATCATTAAAAGATTGGGATGTAAATTCACCAGCATTATCAAGACGAATTGTCTTGATAGGATAATCTGGAAAATGTGATCGTAACCGAATTAATTCCACAAGCAATTTCGCAAACGCCAGGTTGCGAGTTGATAATAAATATTCATGTGACCATCTAGTTAATGTATCAATTAAAACCATAAAATATATAAATGGTCCATAAGGTGGGTGAATAGGCCCACAAATGTCACTATATATGCGTTATAAAAATGCAGGAGATTCAGTACGAATTTTCATTGGTGATGGTCTTATAATGAATTTGCCTTTAGAACAAGCAACACATGAGAATTCATTAGATTGAAGAATCTTTTGGCTCTTCAAAGAATGACCATGTGAATTCTCTATTATTCTTTGCATCATTATAGAACCGGGATAGCCTAACCGGTTATGGCAAACAATAAAATCATTATGATCAGTAAACTTCTGGTTTACTGTTGCATATATTTCAACCGTAGAAATATATGTATAATATAACCCGGAGGAATAAGAAGGTAATTTTTCTCATACAATTTTCTTTCCAAAATTCATACTTGTAATATACAAGTATTCATTATTACCTTCACTTTTAGTCTCAATATGATATCCATTTCGGCGAATATCTTTAAAACTTAACAAATTTCTTTGAGACTTAGAAGAATATAATGCATCTTCAATGCAAAATTTTGTTCTTCCTGGTAAAATTATTATTGCTCTTCCAGAGCCTTCAATCAATTTTGTACTACCAGATATAGTACTAACATGAGTTTCTTTCATGATTATATAAGAAAAATATTTCTTATCTTTTAGTATGGAATGTGTTGTTGCACTATCTCCCAGATATAATTCTTTGTCTTTGATCATTAAAACATCCATTTTCTTCACAAAATAAAAATTCTAAATGAAAATTGTTTTAATTTCTTTAAGTATAAAAGAAATATTTAAAACAAATGTATTAATAATAAGTATTTTTATTATTATTTGAGGACATCTAATGATAATGTTTATTCATTACATCAAAATAAGCAACCAAAAATATTTATTTACTACATCAAAGTAAGCAACTAATATATTTATTCTTGAACATTTTCATCACTAATCAAGTGACTAGTATCACCTTTGGGGTGATTAAGAAATATATCCACATTAATTGATTTCAAACATTTGATATTTGTTTTTCTTTAAGAAAACATACATTCACATCTTCTTCAGGAAGAATTTGAGACATTATAAATAAACATTAATAAAAATATAAATAGATTGCATAATTAAAAATTTACATCAAAGATACAAAACAATAAAATTATATAATCATATTACACCTTCAGGTTATTAAATAAAATATGATTATATTGCACCTTCATGGTGTTCAAAAAAAATTGATTTGCTTTGTCGAGATTTATCATATTAGTATTATTATCATGTTTTATAAATAAAGTTTGTCTCAACATCGTGGCATTTTTTTCAATGATGTTTGATAAAGCTAAACGATATGCTCTCCAGTACGACAGGTACAAGTCCAATGATATTCTATTCCATATTCGTAGTAATTATTTTTGTCATTTTTCTTTCTTTCCATTTCATTAACCAAATTCTGGAGGTTATTGTGTTTCTTGTCACGGTAATCATCATTTTGATTATATGGCATATTTTATCAAACATACCATATTTTTTAAATGACAACCAACTTCAATGGTTAAATTTTTCTTTCAAATTAATCCATATATAATATCTTTGATATTATATCCAATAGTACAAATTCATATTAGAAAATAAATTAATTAAAAATGAAAAGTATTACCATATGAACTTACCAAAAGTACAAACCTATACTTAACAATTGTTTCAATATGTTACTTGAATTTGATTTGTTCCAACTTTCTCAATCGGTAGAGTTTCGTACTGATAACGTGTTATAAAAATACTACAAACTTGTAGTATTATGTTATGTAGCAAATTTTATACCAATACAAAAAAATAGAGATATAATGTTATGTTACTATTTCTATAAAACTAGTAGAATACAACTATAAAATTTGAAATAAGTATGCTAAAAAGTTGGAGAGAAAAGAGAACAAAGTAGAGCAAGATGTTGTAAGTCTTCAACCATCCAATTCATTCACATAAGCCTCAATTTATAGGCTTGAATTTCACACATCTATCTTGTAGATTACAATGTCCTAAATGTAAGTTACAAGAGTTACATAGGTAGTGGGTGATTATGAGGGAAAATGGTGTTACATGAGTTACATGGAATAATGTGAAGTAATTGGGGTAGAAAATGGGGTCGCATTCACAATTATTCATAACAGTCACATTTTTTTAACGGCTTGTCTATTTTTTCAAATACAATAAGAAAAATAAAAACATATAAATGTGGTAAAAAATGAAGAATTGAATTTTTTAACAAATACATCTGTTTTCGTAGATGTGACATTGTAAACTAATAAATTGTGGCAAAGTAATAAAAAAAATAAAAAGTTAGCATACTAATTAAGCATGACCACGGTCCCGGAACCGGAACCGAATCGCCGAGGGGCGGTTCCGGGTCCGATTCCGATTCCGTCCCGGTTTCAGTTCCAATTTTGTCCCGATTTCGATTCCGATTTTGTTTCAATTCCGATTTTTTTTTTCGATTTTTAGTTTCAAATTTTGATTGTAATCCCACTTTTAAATTTGATTTCTATTGAAATAATGATTAAACTATTAATTTAAACTCAAATAATACAATATAATAATATAATTAGAATAATAATAGTTATAATTGAACATTATTAATATATCGTTTTTATATAATAGAACTAGGAAGAATTAGATAAATGAGATTCAACATTCAAGGATATAAAAATAATAAGAATACTTGAATATTTGAATTATTAATTAGAATTCAACTAGTATAATATAATAACATAATTAGAATAGTAGTTAAAATTAAACTAATATATGAATTTTTTAGAATAATAGAATTATGAATATTAGATAAGTGAGAAAGAAAGATATAGAAAGAATAAGAGTATTGAGAGAATGATCGAACTATTAATTGGAATTTAAATAGTATATTAGCATAATATAATAATAGAATTAGGATAATATAAATTAGAAAATTAAGTTGATACATAATATAATTGGATTAATAGTTGAAATCAAACTAATATATGGATGTTTTAGAAAAATAGAATTATGAAGGATTAGATAAGTGAGAAAGAAAAATATGTAAATGATAAGAGTATTGAAAGAATGATTGTATAATATAATAATATAATTAATTAAAAAATCGATACCCTAAACCCTAAACTATAAACGTTAAAATTTACAACATAAAGATTAGAAAACTAAGAAATTATGTGATGAAAATGAAGTGGTATTATAGAAATATTTATATAATTTTTTTTGGCCGGTTTCGGTTCCGATTCTACAAAATCTGGCGAAGTTGGCGTTAAAGAATCTATGTCCACGTCCGATTCATGGTAATTAAGCATAAGAGCAGCATACTTGAGAGCAGGTTACTTTTGTTTCTTGGGTCATGGTTGCACAGTGGAATCTGGTGGAGGCAGCGAAGTAAACTTCTGTCAAACCTTGAGTCTAGTTTTTCACGCTATTGAAGAATAGAATTGATGAGAGAAAGTTAGAAAGGAAAATAGAGAGAGAATTTAGATGAGAAATGAATTAAGCAAGTAGAGAATTCAGTTGTAACAATAAACTCCATCATCACTGCTGTAATTCCTATTTGTACTGTAGTCCAACAGAATAATGGAATAACTAAAACAGCTAATTGACTTAGTAATCCAAACTAATAGTAAACTACAGAAAACGTGATAACAACTTATAAAGTCGTGACAAAATCCATCCCCTCAAAATGAGACTTGTCCTCAAGTCTGTAGCACTGCTAAACTGGAAAGTGTGGAAACTGAGAGCGAATAACAGATACATCTTCCCAAGTAGCTTCCTCAGGAGGTAGATTTGACCAACGAACCAACACCTGAACTACAGGTTCTGCATTTCTGCTGATGACTTTTCTTTGCAAAATCTCTGCGGGTTCCACCAATGGTTGTTGATCATCATCCAACATAGGCAATAAAGGAGTGACTTGTAAATCAGGACCAATACGCCTTTTAAGTAATGAACCGTGGAAAACAGGATGAATACGAGTTCCTGCTGGTAACTGAAGTTTGTAAGCCACTTTGCCAATTTTTTTATGACTGGAAATGGACCATAGAATTTTGCACTGAGCTTTAACTCCCTCCGCACTGCCAATGATGTTTGGCTATAAGGTTGAAGTTTCAAGAAAACCATATCTCCAATCTGAAAGGACCTCTCAGTTCTATGTTGATCGGCCATGTGTTTCATCCTATGTTGTGCCTTCTGCACATAATCCTTGAGTGAATGTAGCATAGTTTGATGTTCTTGAATCACACCAGTAGCTGCTGGAACAATAGAGTGCTGCAATGGACCAAAAGGAAAGGGTGTAGGCAAATATCCATAGAGAGCTTCAAAAGGTGATCTCCCTATGCTTGAATGAACAGAAGTATTATACCACCATTGAGCCATTGAAAGCCATTGCTTCCACTGTGTAGGCCTATCACTTGTCATGCACCTGAGATATGTTTCTAAACATTGGTTAAGTCTTTCTGTTTGCCCATCAGATTGAGGGTGATAGGCTGTTGACAACTGTAGCTTGACCCCCCAAAGTTTAAAAAGCTCTTGCCAAAACAGACTAGTAAACACACGATCCCTATCAGAGACGATAGCTACAGGCAGTCCATGAAGTTTACCCAACATGATTCAGAAAGGCTTGAGAAACTATAGCTGCAGAGTATGGGTGAGTTAAAGGGATGAAATGACCAAATTTTGTCAAACGATCTACGACCACCAAGATAGTATCGAACCCTCCTGAATTGGGTAGCTTTTCTATAAAATCCATGGAGATTTGTTGCCAGGATTGATCAGGAATGGACAAAGGCTGAAGTAATCCAGGATAAGGAACATGCTCACTCTTGTTCCTTTGACAAACTTGGCATTGCTGCACATAAGTAACCACATCTTTCTTTAAATTGGGCCAATAAAAGAATGTTTTCAATCTTTTCCAGCAGTTCGTTTGACCCGAATGACCACCTACAGCTAAGTCATGCATAGCTGTGATCAAATTGTTTCTGATATTCTTTCTAGCTCCAATGTAGATTCTTCCTTTGTATTTAATAACTCCTTCGAGGCACTGAAAATCAGTGACCTCTTCAGGATGTAGCAACAATTGTGCCAGGAAGTTGTAACTTCCTCATCTCCTTCGTAGCTGTCCTCCACATCTTTCAGTAATTCCGGTTTCACTACAGTAACTGGCATGAGCATGTTGACTGCAGTGAACTCTTCTTTTGAATTGTAAAACTCTCTTCTGGATAAAGCATCAGCCACTCCATTGTCACTACCTTTTTTGTAATGAATTTCATAGTCTAACCCCAATAACTTTGTGAGCCATTTGTACTGTAAAGTAGTATGCAATTTCTGTTCTAATAGAAACTTCAAACTTTGATGATCAGTCCTTATGATGAAGTGGTGTCCAATTAAATAATGTCGCCATTTGGAAACAGCCATAACCAAAGCTAGTAATTCCTTCTCAAAAACAGATAGGCCCTGGTTTTGTTTGCTGAGTGATTTGCTGAGGTACTCAATTGGTTGACCCTCTTGCATAAGCACAGCTCCGATTCCTATCCCACAAGCATCTGTCTCAATCACAAATGGGTGTGAAAAATCAGGTAACCTCAATAAAGGGGTTGTGCACATAACTTTTTTCAGTTGGATAAAAGCTTGTTGAGCTTGGTCCCCCCACAGAAAGGCTTCTTTCTTCAGTAAATCATGTAGTGGCCTACAAATAATTCCATACCTTTTGATGAATCGCCTGTAGTAACCAGTTAAATCCAAAAAACTCCGGAGGGCTTTAACATTCTTGGGGGTAGGCCAGGAAGATATGCATTCAGCTTTTGCCTTGTCCATAGAAACCCCTTTTCCACTGATAATATGGCCTAAGTATTCCACTGATTCTTATGCAAACGTGCACTTAGGCAATTTAGCATATAACTGATGCTGTCTGAGAATACTTAAAGCAGCATGTACATGTTCTTTATGGAGTTCCAATGTAGGGCTATAAATCAAAATGTCATAAAAAAACACTAAGATAAATTTCCTAAGATGAGGTTGAAAAATATCATTCATGAGAGCCTGAAAAGTGGCTGGAGCATTTTTCAAACCAAAAGGCATGAGGAGAAATTCATAGTGACCATTGTGTGTATGAAAAGCTGTTTTGTGTCTGTCTTTTAGTTTAACCCGAATCTGATGATAGCCTGATCTGAGGTCTATTTTGGAAAAATATTGAGCTCCAAATAGTTCATTGAGTAACTCATCAATGTTTGGGATAGGATATTTGTCTTTTATAGTGAGTTCATTGAGTTGTCTATAGTCTATACATAACCTCCAGCCATTGTCTTTCTTCTTAACTAACAATACAGGTGAAACAAAAGGGCTTGTGCTATGTTTGACAATTCCAGCAGAAAGCATATCAGATATTTGTTTTTCAATTCGTCTTTATGAGCATGTGGATATCTGTAAGGCTTGAGTTTAAAGGCCTGAGCATCAGGTTTTAAAGGAATATTATGATCACAGTTCCTTTCAGGTGGTAGAGATTTAGGAATAGCAAAAACATCTTCAAACTTTTTAAGCACTTCTGAGATCATCTCAGGTACACTAACCTCTGAAGGCAGCAGACTATGTAGACTAAGAGCAGAAACCTGTTGGAATTTGTCTTTCATAAATTGATCATAATCTTTTCCTCTGATCAGTGTCATGGTTGGATTATCCATTTTACCATATAGTCTGATGTATTCTCCATCTGTTCTGAATTCAATGGCTAGTTGCTGAAAATCAAAGGTAATAGGACTGAACTTTTTCATCCAATTAACCCCCAATATTATATCCCACATTCCAATATTCATGACTCTCAGATCATAAAGAAATTTATAACCCTGCACCTTCCATTTGACTTTTGGGGCTACAAAATGGCTTTTAATTGTGCTGCCATCAGCTAGAGTAGCCCTCAGACATTCGGCTGATTTGATATGCAAATTCAACTTCTTAACCACTTGAGTATGCACATAACTATGGGAGCTCCCTGTGTCAACTAAGATATGGATAGGTTCTCCTTGTATAGTACCTTGTAACATAATGGATTTGTCTTGCAGAATCTCATTTAAAGCATTCAAGGAGACATCAATTACCTATCCTGGATTACCAGTGAGTTCATCTTGCTCACCAATGGCGTCTACAAATTCTGCATCTTCCTCTTCTTCGGCTACCACAAAGCTCAAATGGCCAAACTTACAAATGTGACCAAATCCATACTTATCACCACACTTAAAACATAATCCCAGATTCCTTCTTCTCTGGATTTCCTGTGCCGAGATTCTTTTCTGTTCAGTCTGTCCTTTCCCACTGAATTTGTCTTCTCCTTGGGGTTTGACAGTATGATGGGAGTGCATGTGTTGCCCAAGCTTGAGGTTGTTCTGGTACTTATCATTCCAAGGTTTACTCATGCTTCTGTTTCTCTTGGTGAAGAGTTCCAGTGAATTTTCCTGTAAAATAGCAATATCATATATCTCTAGCAATGTGGGAGGCCTCTACATCTGGATCATTGGTTTGATATCCTCTTTAAGACCACTAACGAAGCTGGATATAAAGTAGTCTTGTGAGAGTTTTGGATTTCTAATTAACATCCGAGATCTAAGCTTCTCAAACTTCTCTCTGTACTTATCGACTGTATCCTCTTGCTGGAGTTTATTGAATTCCTCTACAACATCAAAATTCCTACCCCCTTCAAATCTTTTGCACAACAACTCACAGAATTCTTCCCAGTCTAGTTTACCCATGGCAACCTTGATGCTTTGATACCATATATCCATTTTACCCTCCAAATACATCTCTATGACCTCCAAGTTTTGATGTTCAGCCAACTGATTAACCAGAATTTTTTTTTCACATTTTCTCATCCACACTCTAGGATTTTCCCCTTCAAACATAGGTAATTCAATTTTTGGGCTTGCATAGAATCCCCATTTTCGTCCTTCACTCTCGTCCTTGTTTCTGATGTGAGGGTTAGGTAGAATAGGTGTCCTAATAATGGAATTAGGCTCATCTGGGTTCGGACTCTTCTCCTTTGCCATAAGTCTTATAAAAGCAGTAAGTTTAGATTCAATTCCAGTCATGAAATCATCCATTTTCTTACTGTTCTCGAGCGCAAATCCTTCCATTTTTTGCTGCACCCCCTCCATGAGCTCCTATAGTTTCTGATCTTGTTTTTTAATTTGATCTTCCAAAGCCTTTTGTCTCATACCCTCCGCTATCGCTGTTTTGCCCAAGGATCAGCTGCTCTGATACCAATTTGTCAAACCTTGAGTCTAGTTTTTCACGCTATTGAAGAACAGAATTGAAGAGAGAAAGTTAGAAAGGAAAATAGAGAGAGAATTTAGATGAGAAATGAATTAAGCAAGTAAAGAATTCAGTTGTAACAACACACTCCATCATCACTGCTGTAATTCCTATTTGTACTGTAGTCCAACAGAATAATGGAATAACTAAAACAGCTAATTGCCTTAGTAATCCAAACTAATAGTAAACTACAGAAAACGTGATAACAACTTATAAAGTCGTGACAACTTCATCCTTACCATGATTGCAATGGGAACGAGTAGAGATGGGTCGAGCAGTAGTGAATTTAGGATTTCAGGGAAGACAAAACAAAGAAATAGGGGGGACCACTATTTGGTCTAATCATAAATATAGGCCTATTACTTGAAAACAAACCCTAAATCTACCGTTTAGGCATACCTAACCTCTATCAGCTACAATAGCACACATTACCTGGAACAAAAGCAAATTATTAAAAACAACAAAAAAAAAACTTATGTAAAATATTATGAGAATAATTAACAAAAGGTTGGATTGCCTCTCAACAAGCTCCCTTGTTTAATGTCTTTGGCTAGACATTCTTTCGTAATTTAGTAAGTTGGTAAAGAGAGATGGAGCTCATCCAGTAATGGAATTTGCTCATGTTTATAGAAGATCTTGAGTCTCTACGTTTTTTTTGGGGGAAAAATAGATATATACATAGCTGATAAAAGGCAAAATACAGTGCCGGCTATACCCGTCCACCTGCTACATAACAAATGCAAAAAAAAAAAAGTGGAGTACTACTCCATTACATGATAGATCAATCTCAGTATATGTACGGAAAATAAAGGTAATCTACTAGAAAGGACTTCCAGTAGATAGACTCTATTTTCCTCTAATCTTGAGGCCCTAATCTATATGGTTAATAAGCAAATGTCAAGAGGAGCTAAGAAGTTTCTACCTTGTTAGCACAGCTCCAATGATCCATCTCGAAAAAGATTACCAAATACATGAAAATACTAACAGCAATCAACTTTGAACTTAATTGCAAACTCTGAATCCATGATCAAACTGGACGACTCTAAACAAAATCAATTCACTGCACCTCCAAGTCTTGTATCCAGATCATCGCTCAATCGATTAAGTGCAAATATCCAGATGACCAATATGGATAAATGTGGCAACAGATTCTACATGATTAACCAAAAGCACATGATAGGGTCTTTCCGTCAAGTTCTTCAATCAACAATTTTCCAACATCAATTTATCAACAGTAGCAATTTATCAAGTTCTTCAAATCACTGCCTCCAAGCACATGAAAGTTGTACTAAATGATTTATCAACTGCAATTTGAGCCTAAGCAGTACAGACCCGTTCTCAAGAAAGAATTCATTCAATCTTGTCAATGCAAATATCATATCAACAGCAAATGGATCTTTTCAACAAGATCTTCAATTCTTGATTCCAGAAATGCACAACTAAAACTCACAGCACCGAATCAATATTCCGTTTTGAAGATTTCAGCACACACCACGGATAACTCCCATAAAATTCAATTAACAAAAAACAAAAATCAATACCACAGGGGATCTCATGCAAGCAGAGGGATTAAAGCAAGTATATCAAATTAAGTGTCGAATCTAGCATCAAAACCAAATTGCAAGACGACTGTTCACAATCCGAAATTCCTTTTTCATTCAATCAAACGACCTCAACAAATTTCCATAAATCTCCAGAAAGCAAATCCAGAAAATGGAAAAGTACATGACAAATACGACTTCGTCCCGATTCCATAGACGTTCAAGTTAGAGCTCTAAAATTCACCAAATTTCTGAATACGAAATAGCAGATTGAACAATACCAAATTACGTGTAAAATGTTGACACAGTTATAATTCCATCACACTTCCAATTCCAGGCCATGTTTGAATCACGTTTCCATGTTCCATTCAAAGCAGATGAATTCCGAATATTCAGTGTTTTAACATCAAAGCAAATGGGTACCAATATCATCAGAGTATTTATATTCTCTTCATAACCCCATCAGTCCTTATTTATCAAAAAATTTCTCCATCAAAATTCAAGCATTCAAAGAAGGCCAAGCTGACATAAACTCCAGCAGTAAGGAGCCACTCATAGCCTTACCCAATTAAGCATTTTCTGGCCAAATATTATTTTTCTTCCTGCAGCAATGTGTTGGAAAAGGGGCTACCTACCTTCCAAATTTCTATCTTCAGTAGCTCCAGGCTAGATGCTAAAAGAGAGATCCTTTACAGCAGCAAGTGACCTCCCGTTTGTGGCCTAAGAGAAGAGCTGTGGTCGACTGTACTGTTTATCGTCCCTGAATTCAAGACATCGATCTGCAGGAGCTGGAGCTGACCAGCGATCCCCCAAATAGCTAGAGCAGATTGCATTGTAACTGGAGCGCAGGATCTTGAGGTGGATTCAGCTGGATCTTTAAGAGATTCAATTCAGCTGGATCTTGAGTCTCTACTTATTAACCTTGAAAACCTTACCGAATTTAAATCTCTTTATTTCAATTTTCCCGTTCGGCAGACCGTGGTATCTACAAAAGGGCCAATCCACTTGAATTTTAATTTGTCACCAATCAAACGCAGTTGAAATTAAAATAGCAAAATTTTTTTGCCAATTAGAAATTCCTTCTTCCTAAGCTAACGATCATGGAGCATCTTAGTCCTATCCTTATATCAAGTAGCATTCTCATATGCGTCTAACCAAAGTTTTTCTAATTCTTGAAATTGAAGTAGTCTATCCTCCCCATCAGTTTCATCCTTGTTCATCTATCAAATAGTCCAGTAGGTTTTGTGCTCAATTTGATTTGAAAGGTCACATAATTTATCAAAAAAAAGTCAGTATGAGGACATGCCAATTAGAGTCTTAAAAACGGTTCTATATGCCCATAGAGCATCATCAAGGCAAAGACTCTAATCCTTACACGAAGTATTCATTGTTTTCTCAAGAATTTGCTTGATTTTTCAATTTGATACTTCAAATTAACCATTGGACTGAGAGTGGTATGGTGTAGTCAAACGGTAGTGAACACCATACTTCTTTATAAGAATTTCAATGGTCCAGTTACAAAAATGGGTTCCTTGATTACTGATGATGGCTTTAGGAATCCCATAATGACTAAAAATAGTAGATTTCAAGAATTCTACAACCACTTTAGAATCATTAGTTCGGGTGGCTTTAGCTTCCACCAATTTCAAGACATAATCAACAGGTAACAAGAAGTATAGATTACCAAATGAACTAGCAAATGAACCCATAAAAGCCATGCCTTAGACATCAAATATCTCGCAAAAAATCATAGGCATTTGAGATATTTTATCGCGATTAGTAATATTACCAATTTGCTGACAACTTTTACAAAATAAGTAAGCATCTCTAAAAATGTTTTCCAAAATAAACCACTATCTAGAACCTTTCTAACAGTTCGTTAGGACCAAAATGACCGCTACATGTAAACGAATAACAATGACGCAAAATATCATTTATTTCAATCTTAGAAATGTATCTTTTTATGACTTTATCTACTCCTATATTCAACAAATATGAATCATCTCATAAATAATATTTAGCATCACTTTGAATTTTCAACCTTTTGGCACATGTGAGTCCCTAAGGGAGGTCATTACTGACCATATAATTTACTAAACAGCAAACCAAGACTTCTTACCTTACTTACCTGACATGGTAAAGAGGTTCTCATCTAGAAACATCTCTCTTATGGGCAAATGGTCGCCATCTTAAATTAGGCGACTGAGATGATCTCTTACATGATTCTCAACTCATTTCTTGTCTTTGATCTTCTAATCAAATTCTTGCAAAAGTAAGATCCAACAAATTAGGCGTGTTTTAAATTTCTTTTTGGCAAACAAATACTTCAAAGCTGCATAGTCAATATAAAAAACAATTCTAAAGTCCACAGATAAGATATGAAATTTTCAAATGCAAAAACAATGAATAAAAGCTCATTTTCTACAGTTGTATAGTTGCATTAAGCATTGTTCAACATCTTAGAAGAATAATAAATTACATGGTTTTTTTTCTCAAGTTTCTGACCAAGCACAACATTTACGGCATAGTCACTTACGTCAAACATTAGCTCAAAAGGAAGATCCCACCTTGGTGGTTAAACAATAGGTGATGAAATCAGTTTTTTCTTCAATAAATCAAAAACTACCTTGCAGTCCACCGTTAGGGCGAACAATACTTTCTACTGCAACAACCTTGTTAAAGGCTGAGCAATTTTTGTAAAGTCATGGATAAATCTTCGATAAAAGCCTTCATTACCTAGAAAATCATGAATTTTATGAACATTACTGGTGTAAGATAGTTCAGAAATCAAATCTATTTTTACTTTATCTATTTGGATTCCTCTTTAGGAAACAATATGCCCAGGAACAATATCATCTCTTAACATGAAATAACACTTTTCATAATTTAATACCAAGTTATTTTCAATTCACATGCGTAAAACACTATCAAGGTTATCAAAACATTCATCAAATAATTTCCTATAAACTGTAAAATCATCCATAAAAATTTCAATACAATGTTCAATCAAATTAGAAAAGATGCGCATCATGCATCTTTGAAAAGTACCTAGAGCATTACATAAACCAAAGGGTATTCCTCTATAAACAAAAGTCCCAAATAGGCAAGTAAAAGTGGTTTTGATATCCTAATGTTCTATAGCTACAAATATTTGAAAATCCCCACTGTACCCATTAAGAAAATAGAAAAACATTTTTTTCAAATAACCTCTATAACATTTGATCAATAAACGGTAATGAGAAATGATCTTTTCTAGTGGATGTATTTAGTTTTTGAAAATCAATACACATATGTCATCCAGTTTTGAGATGCATAGGCATGAGTTTATTTTTTTTATTTTTAGCCGCTTGAAATTTGAATTTCTTGGGAACATCATGTATAGGGCTTACCCACTTACTATCCGAGATGGAAAAGATGATATCTAGTTTGAGCAACTTGAAAATCTACTTAAGGACCACTTTCTTTATGTTTGGGTTGAGCTTTCTTTACTGATCTCGTATGGGTTTTGCATCTAATCCCAACAAGATTTAGTGCGTACAAACCGCATGAGTTACTCCTTTGATATCAACGAGAGTCCATCCTATTGCTTTTTTATGTTCTCTAAGAACTCGAAGCAATCTCTCCTCATGGGTTTGTGTGAGGTACATGCTTATGATAACTGAAAGCATCTTTTTGTCACCTAAATATATATATATTTCAGGTTTTCAGACAGAGTTTTGAGTTCAAGAACAGAAGCCTGCACAATAGAAGGTAAAAACTTATTACTCTGGTCCTGTTTAGGCAAACAATGGTTCTTTATTCGAATTAACCATTTCATTAAGGAATGCAGTGATATAATGGCATCTTGCACTTCTTCATTGTCCATGTCCTTAGCCTCGATTTTAGTCAAGCTTTTTGTAATGACAACCTCCAATTTATCCTGCAAAAATTCAGTCTCAAAATGTTCTTGAACTATGGGTTTGATCACATCTATAAAATTAACATTCTCAATATCAATGAGGTATCTCAAAGCATCAAAAATATTGAAAGTTGACTCTAGCCACTGCCTTTCTAGATTCCTAATTTTGTGCATATATAGTTTCTAGATTGTTGCTGCTTTACACAAGCATGGAAGTATGAAGTGTTCTTTTCTCCTCCTCCCATCCATCTAGCTTGAGTCTTTTGGGCCCAGAATTGCTCTTCACAGCTTAAGGCAAAATTTAGGTTTGCTTCAGCCTTTTTTATAACCTCTCTAGGGATAGGGTTGGAGATCTCTAGTTCCTCTAGTCTTTTAACTTCTTTTTCAGCTTCCTCCACTTTGCTAAAGATATTTCCAAATGTTTCCCTGTTCCATTTTTTAAGGGCAACCCTTAAATTTTTTATTTTTTCCACTAATACTCTTATGGGGTTGCCACTAACACTAGTTAACCAGGCTGAACTCACTATTTCCTGGAAATTTTCATGTTTAACCCAAAAATTTTGGAATCTAAAGCTCTTAATGCCCTCATTTCTGAATTTCAATTCCATTATCATAGAGGAATGATCTGATGGACTTCTACTAATATACATATTAATGGAGTTCCAAGGGGCATTTACCCAACAATGATTTGCTAGACCTCTATCTAGTATTTTCCATATTCTCGCCTTACCTAGTATGTTGTTGCATCACGAAAACTAACCCCCCTAGAGAGCAAATTTCAGACAAATTCTCAGAGTTTACAAAATCTACCAGTTCTTCAATGTCTCTTAGCTGGAACTGTTTTTCCCTATTTTTTTCCTCTCTATGAAGCATACAGTTCCAATCACCCCAGGCCAACCATGGCACTTGGTGCGAGTTATACTTAGACAATGACTGCCATAATTCTCTCCTCTCACTCACAGTACACTTAGCATACACAACAGATATAATACAGGGATTAGTCATTTCAGGATGGTGAACTTCCACAATAATATGTTGATCATTCACCTCAAGTGTTTGACAGCTAAATGGACTGCTCGATATAACAACCATACGGAACTTATTTAATTAGATATGCACCTATCTAGACTCAACTTATACATTAATCTTTGGATTTTATCTTTTCCAATATATGGTTATGCTAATGCAACAAAATTAATGTTTTTAGTCTTTTTTAATTTTTTTTAATTTTCTGAGATTTGGCCTTCTAAAGGCTGTTCTAATATTCCAATACAACATCTTAATCATTATGAATAGATTCTTGAGAAGGATTACCTAGATCTTGGCTTCTTAACAGCCCATCTGATGGAAATTTTGCCAATGATCGTTCATTTTTTTCATTATTCTTCATCGACTTCCTCTCTTTTCTTGTCTTTTCTGTGAGGATCTGCTCTTCCAATGCAGCATAATCCTCTTGAGTATTGTCTTTCTCTTCTTATTCTTTTGATTCATCTTCCGAGCTAGGTTCCTGTATACAATTAAGCGTCTGCTCTTCCAATGCAACATAATCCTCTTGAGTATTGTCCTTCTCTTCTTATTCTTTTGATTCATCTTCCGAGCTAGGTTCCTACATACAATTAAGTGATTTCACCTTTCTTACACTGTCATCAGACTCTGATTATTATTGGAAATGTTCACCTGAATAGCCTCAAGGATGGCTAGCTCTTCCACTTCCTTTTTTTATTACATCTGTGGCAACCCTTTGTCTTGTTTTTGCTGCAGAGAATCCTCATTTTCCATCAGAAACCTTTGTTTTATGGACATTGCAGTTCCTTGTTTAGGAGGACCTTTATTTGAAGGTTCCGGAGGCTATATAATCTCTATATCTTCAATCAGGAATTGGACAGTGCTAATGATATTTTTTCCTTTATCCATTGGCTGCCTTGTCCTTAACCATTTGCATTGTCTTTGAGGCCTCTTTTTGTCCCGATTTCTTTGCATTTTGCACAGGAATCCATTCCTTCTGAGTCTTGAAATTAGTTGGGGGCTTCACGATGTTCTTTGCTTATGGCTTAGTAGGGTTACACTGAACTTGCCCATGCCCCAATTTCTTACGCTTCAGACAATACATTGGTCTGTTCTCCAACTCCAACAGCTGCCAAAATCCTGTTATTTACTTCCAATCCAGATTCTTTTAGGGGGATCCTAGATTACATTCATCTCCACACATACACGGGCTTCTCTAGGCCTAAGTAAAAATTCAGCTGATGCTGTGGCTAAATCTGTCTTCAGAGGTTTCCCAATACATGAAGCCAAAGAAAATAATTTATCCTTAGCAAATAGGTGAAGAGGAATGAGTGGAAATCTGACCGAAATAGGAGCAATCACTGGCTCAGAATCTGGGCTGAACTCTCTTGTCCACTTGAAAATCCTCGCCTAGAAACTGGCGAAGTTCCAAACTGATCTTAGCCACATTCTCTGGAAGCCTCTTCCAACTCAAACTTGAACAATATGTGCCTTTGATTGAGTAAGCCAGTGTGGACTTCACTCTTGAAAACTGCAGATATGATCTCCTTCCTAATCGTTGCCATTGGAGGCCGACCCCAGGAGAATTTTTCCACCAACGTTAGGTTATACTTTTCTGCCAAAACTTTCTCTTCCTCAGGGCTTATCAGAAGAGCAGGTTTACCCTTATAGGATGAAATTGGAGGAGCAATGTCAGCAAAAGCCCCTCCACCCAAACGGCAAAATCTCCACCACCCATCCTCCCAATCGGCCACATTTCCTCATCCAACCTACCATAAGATAGAGGCAAGTCGCATGGTCCAACCAACAGAGACAGCATCTTAGAGGCGGATTTCAAAAAATTGAAATCTCCACAACAACCTGGACCTTCCCTCCTATGGCAACCCACAGCCCTAAACCCCTAGATCCACCACTAAAATCATTCAGAGATGTGCTGGGATCAACATCCAAGAAGTCTTCAGAGGTCACAGTCATAATTATTATTAAACCAGAGCTAATTATTGTTAAGGGAGTATAGATAATTTAACTATTAAATGTAATTAACAAAATACTTAACTACTCTTTAATATTATCTTTTAATATCTATTAAATAAAGTTCAATATCTCAATCATTCAAAAACTCAAAATAGTTTTACCAAATATATAAATCAAACAAAAATTTTGTACAACACATTAAAAATACATAAAACAAAGGAGAAGAAATAAATATTTATCATCAAAAGGTCGCCAGATAAAACTAAAACCGATTATTAAAATTAAAATTTTGATACGTTTAATCCATTCGTTGCAATAATTTTTGGTATTTGATTGAGTTAACAAGATATTTAAGAAAATATAATTAAGTCTTGGTATTTAAAATAAACAAATCTAATTAGAATTAGAATATAATATTATACACTATATCTAAAAGCATGTTATGTAGTAGGGTAACTAGGGTTTTAGTGTTTTAGTCTTTAAGTTCTAGTAAAATTCTTCTTAATTAATTAATTAGTTAATGGTATATAAAATATATAAATCCAATTAGCAAAAAAGGGTCATTGTACTCTTTAAATTTTCTTATTTGAGTAATTTCTTCTAATTTTTCCACAAGGACAGATTGAAAGTTAAGAAAAAAAGTTATTCTAACCCTCATTTAATATTATAAATTGATATAAATAGATTTTTAAAAAAATGTTAACTTATTATTCTATATTGACTCTCTTTTGTTTTCTTTCTTCATCCCAACAAAACAACGATACTCCATCACTTCTATCATCTCCATTACCACTACCTCCATTATCACTTTGACATGTCAAATAGACCCATTGCTGACCAAACCTGCTACTAAAGATTATTTTCAGTAGCGAATCCAGAAATCATGGTTTAGTAGAGGGGCAAAATTATACGGTAGAAGTTATATTTTAATTGTTTTTTTTTTGGGGAGGAGGAGTGGGGGAAGGGGGAAATTTTCTAATTTTTTTAAGGATTCAATTAAAAAAATTAATTTTTTTAAGGGACATAATATAATTTTTCAAATCTTTCTGGGAGAGCCCCACCCCGCATAGATCCATCACTGATCGTTTCATGCATCTTCATCGTCACCTTAATTAGACAAACAAACTCGTTGCCAATCAAATTGTAGGTCCTAAAGGCAACCTAAAGGGGATGAATTAGGTTTAAGGTACACTTAGGTTAATTAAAAATTTTAATTAAGTTAAACACTTGAACTTAATACAATTTTAGATCAACCTAATTTATGTGTTCACCAACAATAGCAATATAAAAAGGAATAATATATGAATCAAATTACAATATTTAATTGACTATAAAACAATAGTAAAGAGAAATAACAAGAAAGAAACCACAAGCACACAACACAAATTTTGAGCGGTTAAAGTCTTCCCTTGAAAACTCTACATCCATTATCTAAGCACCTAGCTTAGGATTTCATAATTCACTCAATGGAATCTTTTCACAAGGTGAAATTCAAACCCAATTGTTTACATACAAATTAACAAGCCAAGTTCAACTCAACATCTACTCTAAGCTAAGAGATGAAAGTTTTACATTCCACCTAGGAGTAACCTTTACAATCTTACCAATTTAGAGTATGAGATTTGAAGCCCTCTTCAAGGGTAGATATAAACAATAAAAGCTCTAATGTTCCTCTACTCCAACACTCTTAAATACAAGTAGTAAATACTAGTTCAAGGTGAAATAATATCACTAATTGGAAATTCAATTAATATAGTTGTTGGAGATAGATTTTGCATTTGAGAGGATGAAGAGATTTTTTTTGCAAAAGAGATAGCTCAATAATTATTCTTGATAATCATTTTAAAAGATATTATCTCTTTTATATGGTCCATAGAAGCTTGGGGAAGGTGAAGCATTAAATACTTAAAAACTATCTGCTATTAGGTTTAAAAATGGAATTCGGAAAACATATACCAGAGTTCAGACGTTCAAATATATTTTTAGAAAAACCCTAATTTTCAAAATTTTATGTATTCGAATGTCCAAACTTCATGGAGGTCGTCCGAATGTATTCTACATATTAAATCAAAGTTTGGATAAAAGTGAATTTAGATGTCCAAAACCAAGGGAGGTCGTATGAATTGACTATTTTAAAAAAACATTAAAAGTGAATTTGGAAGTCCAAAACTAGGGGAGGTCATCCGAATGCACGTTACAAAATCAATTTAAAAATTCATGAAATTGATTCGGAAGTCTGCCTCAGGCTGGAGGTTGTCTGAATTCTTCAAAACTTGATTGTTTGAATTTTTCATTTTGTTGAAAATATTTTTGAAACATGTGATGTTATGTATTTATTTTTATCATATTCATTTAATGCAATGCATTTTATGGATGTTTGATCTTCCAAAAAGCTAACTAACTCATTAGAGCTAACTTACAATTTTTAATTTTAAGAGTTTGAAATTTGCACACTGGCACTTCTTCATCTTTGCTCTTCCTTGGAAATTCTTTTTGCATACTTAACATAACAATGTAATGAACAAACCATTAGTAAATATAATTATATTTTCAATTTCATAGCAACCCGTCCAAGACAACAGTGATACAGCCACGTGATCCATTGGTTAACCTTGAAGGACCAATAACATTAGAAAGGACTAAGAAGATAAATACGGCTTTACACTCATTATTTGCCATGAATTGTGAAGTTTTTGAAGAGATTCCCTTGCAACCTCAAGTTTTGGACATACTGTGGAATGTGTCCTCAATAAGTGTTCATGATGCACAAGTCACCAGCGTGAAGATTGAGGAGGTTCCGCTTTAGAAGAGTGAAGAGCGCACGAAGACAGTAGCCTCTGTCACAACACAGAATCTTTCACGTCGCGACACAAATCTTCGTCGTGATATACAACTTCACACGTCACAACGTAGTACACTTTGATTACTTTATTTTAAATACGTAGATTTCACCTATGTCGTGACACACAAATTTCTCTGTTGCAATATTGGCAAATTGAGCTCTTTGTCGCGATTTTGGCGAATTGAGCTCTATGTTGTGACGTAGAATTCCTATGTTGCGATGCTGGTGTTCGATATAGTTTTTAATTTTTAAGTTTTTGTTTTATTTTAGGAAGTTATTCCAAACAATTACTTTCCTAAGCCATCATAAGTTCTTAATTTTATTTAGGGGTTTTTTTTAATCATTATACCTATTTAAAGGCCTGTTCCTTAATGAAATAAAAGGAGATTAAGAATTTTGCAAGAAACCATTATCTTAGTTTTAGCATTGAGAAAACCTTATATATTGGATGTGAACCAATCTTAAATTCCAGTAAACTTTCTACGCGTGACCTTAGAGAGTTTATCTTCTCGCTCTTAATTGAGAGCAAGCCAAGTTAATTTACTTAATATCGAGAGTCCCTGTGTTAGGTAAATTTTCTTATATTACGTGAGGATTTGTATTAATATCCACGTTTTCACGTTCAATAACCTTTATTTATTCCACATATTTATTTGTTATTTTGCTGAATTCACGTGCTAGATCAACAAATCAATATAGTCGTGTGAAGATCACCCCTTGCATCCTATCACAATCATCAAAAGAAATGGATTAAGACTTAGAATGTCTCAATCTCCCACTTTTTTAAGATGACAAAAATTATGTGAGAGAATAACAAATGGGCATATGTAGCATATATATCAACATTTTCAATTTTCAATCAACATATTAACTTCCCCTCAACACATACACACTTTACACACTTTCTCCCACTTTGTCATCAACAAAATTGTGGTTAAATATTGAAATTAGCAAAAATTTGGGTAAAGTTTTCTCTTGATTTTCATGATTCCATAAACAACCAACCAAGATCCATGCAAGCTGACAATGAAGTATAGATCAAATGGTTTACATCTTTACTTGTGAACAAATAGGTCACAGGTTTGAGTCATTAAGGGGATATGTGGAGTTCTATTGTTGATCCTTTAAAAAAAAAGATCCACGCAAGCTACAAAATTATACAATATTACACAAGAAACTTTATGTGCAAATAAGTACCAAAGCATTATCAAAATATTGAAGAGCACTTACAAGAGAATTTACACACGAATTTGCACATGGAAGATATTAATAGAGGAAAGCCTAAAAGCAAATACATAAGTTATTGTTCAAACGAAAGACTAGACTACAACATGACAAAATGAAAGTGTTTAGACTAAAACTAGCCTATGTCTACCAAATGAAATAATCCAACAAGGAAATGAAAAATAGTTAAAATATGGTACATTGGTCTAAATAGAAATAATCTAGTCTATTACATTAGAGGTTCACTCATGTGCGAGGCCTTTGTCCTTGAGGCGTTTTTGAGCATATGCCTTCTTTTGCTCATTCGTTATGAGCATGTCAAATTCATAATAGACATCACTCAGCAAATTATGACCTGAGTTATTCATGAGGTTAAGTAATGAAATAAATGCTATGAATTGATGGGTGTTTACTTATAAATATGCCACATGCTATATATGTATGTTTTCAAAGTAATGTTTTGTAATGTTTTCTTATTTCAATCTCATGTGTGATTTATGTTTTGAACATTGTTTTTTTATAAATATATTATATGTAACGTGCTCAACCCAATAAAGGAATACCTAAACTACTTACTGAGTATTTTTTGCTCATACCATGTTAATGACTATTTTTGCAGATAAGTGAAAGTGTATAGTTTTCAAGTCTTAGAAGCTCAAATGGAAAGACATGTTTAGTTGGCCCAAAATAGTGATTATAAGGTTATATAGATAAATCATATAAAATTTTACGGATTTACTAGAAGTAAGCTATTTGAGGATTGAATATGATTTTGATTTTATAGCTCAGTTTTCATATTTATAAAAAAAGAGGGGATTTTGGGCTTCGTATTGCCTTAAATTTTATATTGTAATACGATCGTAACATGTTTGAGATTTAGGGCGTAATATTTAGTGGTATCAGAGCAATATGTATGAATCTCTGGGTTATGTCAAATGTAGCCTATAAAATAGACGAACTTAGAAATGACTTGTTAGAGCATATGATTTGATCATTGGTGTCTTCAACAATTAGTGTCGGACTTGAATGTAAGTATGGTCTAAAAGTAATAGTGCGTCAAGAAGCCGGGTACCTTATAATTCTGAAGAATATGATACACAATCTGGTTTTGAGCTTTTGAACATTTTTTTTCTTCCTTATGTGTATTTTGAGTAGATTGTTCAAATACTCTAGTTTTTGCCTGTAAGTTGGAAAAGTTTCCTCTAAGGAATTGTTTGGAGATAAATTCAATCCCTTACTAGTCTCACATATGTTCTAGACCTCACATATATTCTATCTTTATATTTCCTTTACTACAGTTAAACTTTAGGACATTAACCATAATTTGAGACCAGATCTTCTGTCCAATATTTATCATGTCTTATTCTATCTAATGTTCAAAACGACGTAGTTTCATTAAAACTAGGGACTAAATACATAAATATCACTAAAATTACTTTACAATTATTAGACCCTAACCAAGAGATTAGTGAACCCTACGACGTAGTTTTAATTAAGACAGGATAAGACAGACAAAATATTGGACAGAAGATCCCATGTCCCATAATTTTGCAAATTTTACCTTGTGTCCTATTTACATGTATTGGAAACTTTATCCTACATGCATATGGTTATGATATGAAAGAAATATTAGGAATAGAAAGATTTTAGGTTGATTTTAAATAACATATTTAGTCTATTAATGATTTGGACATGACATAATAATTGTGATTCTTTTTCAAGTTTAAATGCATCCAAGGGCACATTAACGGCTTTGAGGTTGTAGTGAAGTATGGTCTAAAAGGTTGCCTGCTTCAATAACGATATCTTTTCTCTTAAATGCTTTTTCTTGGCAATGTTTCTACTTTCTCTGTAGGAAAGTTTTATTTTGAGTGCTTAACATACGAAGTGGTCTTAAAATAATAGAGCGTGTGAAGATGAGGAGCTTAATTAAGTTTCAAGGCCAAAACTTATTGTAAGGAGGGTAGAAAATAATACTCGCGCCTAATTATGGGGTCATTAGTAATTAAGTAAAACTAAAGAGACTTTTTAGCAAATTGGTTACATTGCCTCTTAAGACCCACGAATGTGCATTTGGGACTCTCATTTCATTTCTTTCATTTTTCCTATTTTCTCTCATTGTTAGGACTTGAGTCAAGGAATGATTAGAAGAGAATAGAGACCCATTTTGACTAAAGTTCCACTCAATTGAAGGTAAGGAAATTACATAATCCATCTATTCTACATTAATTACTTTATTTGGTATTTTAAAATTAGTAAAACTTGAGATTTTGTTGTAATAGGAGTTGGGTCATAATCATCTAATTTCAAGAAAACTTATATAGTGTCAGCCTTGATTTGATTAAGTAAAAAAACATAGGTTGATGAATTTGAGTTAAAGTATGATTATATTTGGTTGAAGAAAGTTTGGAAATATACTATTTAAGTAGGTTTTATAGGAAAAGATGAGATGGGATTCTCTATCCAAGATTATCATGTCTTATCTTGTCTTATATTAAGATTACGTCATAGGGTTCACTCATCTCTGAGCTATTGTCTAATAATTATAAAATAATTTTAGTGATATTTATACTTTTAGTCTCTAGTTTTAGTGAAATTATGTCATTTTGAACATTAAATAGAATAAGACGGTTTAATATTAGACAAAGGATCTAGTCTAAGGAACAGAGTTGTTTCAATATATTCCACATGTATTAACAGGGGAGAAACCGTGTGTGGGCTTCAGCCCCCACCAAATTCGCCTTTATATTAAGGGAGGGGGTTTCAGTCGGCAACTACAGTTCTTACCCACCTAGACAGCTAGCGGCCAGAGAGTAGAAGGGTTGAAGACAAAGTTGACATTTTGGTTAGGTTTTGGCGTTTTTCGTATTTTTGTAAAAAAAAATCTTCACTCTCAAAGCAACGTCATCTAACTTAAGTAAAAAAAAACAGGGTTTCACTCTTGCGTACCTTTCCTAAAAAAATCACATATCATCTTAAAAAAATAAAATCACAACGTTAATAATACTTCATTCTCTAATTCTTATTGAAAAAATCACGTATCGTCTTTAATTCTCTATTTAAATCATTTCTTCTTTCTTTGGTACATTTACTCTCTTGAGTCTCGGTTAAAATTAGTTTTTTATTTAAATTTATTGTCATTTGAATTTTATTAATTGCAAATTTAAAATTTAAAATTAAAAATTAATTAATTATGGATTTAAAATTTTCATAAATGTTAATGAATAGTGTGTATTTACATATTTTTATTATTTTCATAATTATGCATTTAAAATTTTAGTTTTAAAATACATTTATTTAATCGCACAACAATTTTTTACTTTACATTAAGCCCCCACTAAAATTTTATTTTGCTTCTACCCCTGTGTATGGAACTATCAAATGGATACCATAAATGTATAGAACTGTATGGATGTATTTTATGAGTTGTAAGAAATCAAAATTTGTCTCTAAATTTAGAATTGTTCCGCTAAAAAACTTTAGTGATAATTTTGTTAGTACCAATTAAAAAAGGAGTGGTGTCTAAATATTATTAGACTTTATTTAATCATTTTTTTGCCATATTTGTATATTTTATAAGAAAGAAAATTAAATAGTTGGTGCAACCCTTAGATCAAGTACTACATTTGGGATTGACTTAAGTAAGTGGTTTTGATATTCCTTTATATTTTATATCTATTTGTCAAAGTATATTATGGAAAGTTTAACTATTTTGTTAGATTAAATTGGAATGAGAATGGATATCATATATTTTGTACTTAAAAAATGTATACTGTGACTTTTGTTAAAATAAAGTATTTTATGGAATGGTTTGAATGGTTTTTAATTGATATGAACTCTTGAATGTTTTTGTGAACTGTTAGTAGGAACATGTTCAAACCTAAATTTAATGGCCTACCTAGCAGAGTAAATAGCTATAAACCCAACATCATGACCTACTTGACGGGATAAACAGTCAACCCTGGATCCAGTTAATGACCAATAGTGACCTAAGCTATTTATAATTTTAAATAATGAAATGAATGCCATGAATGATGGATGTTTACTTATGAATATGACACATGTTATATGTGTATGTTTTAAAAGTAATATTGTGTAATATTTTCTTATTTCAATCTCATATGTGAGTTATGTTTTGAACACTATTTTTTGTATAAATATACTATATGTAACTTGCTCAATTCAATAGGGAAATACCTAAACTACATACTAAGCGTTGTTTGCCTATACCACATTAATGACTATTTTTGCAGATAAGAGATATTGTATGGTTTTTCAAGTGTTAGAAGCTCAAATGGAAAGAAAAGTTTGGTTAGCCCAACAAAGTAATTATAAAGTTATATAGATAAATCATATAAAACTTACTGATTTATTGGAAGTAAGTTATTTGAGGATTGAATATGATTTTGGTTTCACAATTCAGTTTTCATATTTATAAAAAGAGAAAAACATTTATCAGGATCATCCTGATAAGCCATTTGTCATGCACTAATCATTAAGTGCCATGTAAGCATTTTTTTAATGTTCACCCTAATAATAATACACCCTATTTATACCATATAATTAATGAAGACCTTAAATTAAAACACTAAATTTGTTGTTAAAAAAAAGTTAAACACCACCAAAATAATAAATTCCTCTATTCCAACGTAACATCGTTATAAAAAGAGTGATGGAATTCTTTATCTAATATTATCCTATCTTATTGTGTGATTAAATAGGGTTCACTCACATTTGGGTTAGGATTTAATAATTGTAAATTTAATTTTTGTGATATTTTATTCTTTTAATTTCAAGATTTTAGTGAAACAATATCTTAGGATTCACTCACAATTGGGTTAGAGTTTAATAATTATAGATTTAATTTTAATAATATTTTATTATTTAATCCCTGATTTTAATGTAACAATGTTGTAGGGTTCACTCACATCTGATTAGGGCTTAATAATTATAGATTTAATTATAGATTTAATTTTAGTTATATTTTATTTTTTAATCCATAATTTTAGTGATTTGAACATTGGACAGAATAAAAACATGATAATCTTAAATAAATGATATAGATGAGTTACGTAAGGATTTATTATCTTGGTGCATTTAATTTTTTTTCTACAAGTTTAGTGCTTTGAGGGTTTTATTTAGTTATATGGTATAAATGGAGTGTATTATTATTATGGTGAAACACTAAAAAAGTCTTATATGGCATTCAATAATTGGTGCCTGACAAAGGGTTTATCAGAATGATCCTGATAAATGTTACACCCTTATAAAATAGGGGGCTAGTGGGCTTCGTATTGCGGTAATTTTTATACTGTAATACGATCGTGCCATTTTTCAAATTCGGAGAGTGATAATATAACTTTAACATCGGATGATCAACTATCATTTAACATAAATTAACAAATGTGTGTGTAATGTGACAAGATCAAATCAATGTTAATAAATAGAAAATTTACGTTCCAATTTCGACATACTAAGGGAAGATAAAAAAGTGTGTGTAATGTGATAAGATCAATTCAAGATTAATAAGTAGAAAATTTACATTTGCAATTTTAGCATACTAAGAGAAGATAAAAGACAGAGTATAGAGTGCATAAGGAATTTATAGTGGTTAAAGTCTTTTCCTTGAAAAACTCTGCATTTTCTATCTAAACTCACTAACTTAGAATTTTAAACTTTTTCACTGAAAAGTGATCTTCTCTAGTGGTGAGATCAAAACCACTCTTGCAACAAACGTTTAAACGATGAACCAATCTTGCTAGTAACCTATGTTGTAAGACTTGGTTTTACTCTTCTCTGGAGAAATCTTTCACTACCCAACCTCTATAATCCTCACAAATTTAGAGAGTTACAAGAATGTTTGTACTATTTGTAATGTCGATAATACAATGAGAACTAAAAGTGTTTCACTCAAAAAAATATTTACATTTGAAATTTTTAGCTCAAGAGTGAAAAAATTAACTAGTTCAAGGTTCAAATTTTATCTTAAAATATTTGAATCATTATTACTCAAAGATGATATTTCAAGAGTGTTTTTTACAAGTTTAAAACTTTTAGAATAATTTTTTATCCATTGTATGTGTCCCTTGTATTTACAAAATGATGTTTGAAGCAAAATAGTGACAAAATATTCAGAAAACAAGTTGTTACTCACAAATCTGATTTAGGACAGCCAAAATTTCCTTGAGGTGTCCAACCTTTATTTAGGATAAATGAACTTGAATTTTTGAAAACATGTTAAGTTGGTCATGATATTTTCGAATGGCTGAAACTCCTAGGAGCCGTCCTAACATAATTTCAGAAAGCTCTTATTTTACTTAAAAAGTTTAAGATAACTGAAATTCCGATGGAGGCCTCCGAATCTAACTTTCTTAAATCCATTATTTTGCTCAAAAGGTTTAGGACAGCCAAAATTCTTATGGAGGCGTCCAAACCTAAATTTCTAATTTGTTTTCATTTTTCAAAACATTTTGTATAAGTATACTTGACTTTGTTTAAATATATTTCTCACTAAACTACATCTTTTGAACTCCTTTTAAAAAGTAAAACATTTTGATAATAATTTTACTGGAGCCTTTAAAGAGTAAAACATTTCCTTAAACTAATTACACAAAGTATGGATTAGAGTTGGGAATATAACTTATTTTGCCTACTCTTCATTTTATTTGCATTTTCAACAACTTCAACCTTTACCTTTACATTTTTGCATACTTATCACTTTAAGGAAGTTTATTGAAATATTAGTATACATAATTATTTGTTAATCATCAAAATAAGTGGATTAAGACATTTGGTTTTTTAGGTGTATTAAACTAAATTTAATTAGTTAGAAATTTTAAATCTATTTTAAATTATTTTTCTTTAGAAATTAAACTTTGTGAAGAATTCATTCCCCAAATCCTCTTATATTGCATAGTAGTAAAGAGTGTTAGGTACTTTTTTAAGTAGAGAAGTAGGAAGAGAGATATATTAAAAAAAAAAGGTATAAGAGAAAAAGCAGTGCAATTTGGAAAAAATTCTGTAAACTTGGATGTTGTGTGATCATTGTACCATACATGTAATATTATAATTTTGCTCTTCTCCTACGAAACATATTATTGATATAAATAAATATAGAGTTTTTTAGTTCTAATAGAGAAAGAGAGAAGTTTAGTTTGGTTACTAATTATTTATTAAAAGATTGAGCCACATGAACTATTTCTCTTTTGATCGAGATTTTTTGTGAGAAGAAAGAAAAAAAAAAAAAGAAAGAATAAACATAAATGCATAAATTGTTATGAATAATTGTGAATGTCCATGTTCTACCCCATTACTTCACATTATTCCATGTAACTCATGAAACACCATTTTCCCTCTTAATCACCCACTACCATGTAACATATGTAACTCCTGTAACTTACATTTAGGACATTGTAACCTACAAGGTAGAGGTATGAAGTTCAATCCTATAAATATAGAATTATGTGAAAGACATGGTCGGCTGAATTCTTACTATATCTTGCTCTACTTTGCTCTCTTTTCTCTCCATCTTTTTAGTTTACTTGTTTCACATTTTATAGTTGTATTCTACTAGTCTTATAAAAATAGTAACATAACATTATATATCTACTCTCTAGTAGTGGTATAATAATTTTTACATAATATAATACTACAAGCTTGAAGTATTTTTATAGCACGTTATTAGCACGAAACTCTACCGATTGAGAAAGTTGGAGCAAATCAAATTCAAGTTGCATATTGAAACAATTGTTAAGTATAGGTTTGTACTTTTGGTAAGTTCATATGGTAATTCTTTTCATTTTCAATTAATTTATTTTCTATTATGAATTTGTACTATTGGATATAATATCATAGTTATTATATGTAGATTAATTTGAAAGAAAAATTCAACCACTTGAAGTTGGTTGTCATTTCAAAAGCACAGTATATTTGATAAAAATAACCATGGCAAGAAACAAAATGATGATTACCATGGCAAGGAACAAAATAACCTCAAGAAGTGAGTTAATAAAATGGAAAGAAAGAAAAATGACAAAAAGAATTACTAAAAATATGGTATAGAATATCATTGGACTCGTATCTGTCGTACTTCGGAGAATATTGTTAAGTTTTATCAAACATCATTGAAAAAAAATGTCATGACATTGAGATAAACTTTATTGATAAAACATGAAGATAATACTAATATGATAAATCTCCACATCGCAAAACTTTTTTTAACACCCTGAAGGTGCAATATAATCATATTTTATTTAACATCCCGAAGGTGTAATATGATTATATAATTTTATTGTTTTGTATCTTTGATGTAAATTTTAATTATGAAATTTATTTATATTTATTTATTAATGTTTATTTATAGTGTCTTAAATTATTCCTAAAGAATATATGAATATATGTTTTCTTGAAGAAAAATAAATACCAAATATTTGAAATCAAATAATGTGGATTTCTTTGTCAATCACCCCGAAGGTGATACTAGTCATTTGATTAGTTGCGAAAATATCCAAGAATAAATATTTAATTACTTACTTTGATGTAATGAATAATTATTTTAATTGCTTACTTTGATGTAATGAATAAATATTTTTGGTTGCTTATTTTGATACTAGTGCGCGGGTAACACGCAACGTGCGT
The DNA here is from genome assembly GCA_016586305.1 of Ophiorrhiza pumila. NCBI lineage: Eukaryota > Viridiplantae > Streptophyta > Magnoliopsida > Gentianales > Rubiaceae > Ophiorrhiza > Ophiorrhiza pumila. The sequence goes on along the minus strand of BLIW01000009.1, from coordinate 37,385,022 downwards.
TGATTTATGCCCATGGTTCGAAGAAATTGTTTTTACTGAATTATATAATGATAGTTATAAGAAATATTCATTTAATGATTTTGAAAAATATATAGATATACTTAGTAGAGAAATAAATAGCGAGGCAATTGAATTTGGTTTGTAAATATATGTAGTTGTCTTGGAAAGCGTGTGAGAAGATTTAATGTTTTTGTTGTAATACATATTCAGACATAGAAATATATATATATATATACATATATGCATATATATATATATATGTGCACATATATATATGTAATAAATTTTGATAATAAATATTATGGTTCTGTAGAATGTTCATATGTGGGTGATTCGCTTGTATTAAATAAGTAAAAATAGATATATTGGTTAGGAATATAAACAGTAAAAAAAAATATATATATATGTATATTTTGTAAAATATTTTATTTGTGTTGAAATGTATAATATATAAGAATGTATTTAATAAGCAAAAATATGTATAGTTGAGAAAATGTGTATAGTATGTGTAATATTTATATATTGTTATCTAGTGTTAAAAAAAACTTATTTTATATGTATGAATATACGTTATTGGTGAAGATATATTTTGTATATATAAATATTTATAACTTTAAAAGTGTATGTAAATATTTGTATGATATGTACAAATGTAATTATTGGTTATAAATATGTAAAAAAAATTGGAAATTTGCAATATATATTAGTTGGTATAGTACTTGAAGTATGAGATATGCAGTGTGAGGAAAAGATATAGTGTATGAAGTTATGTTTAGGTAATAGATATAATATAATTGGTGAGAAGTTTGTGTTGAAATTTGTGTAGTATATATAAATATATATTGTATGAAGTATTTAGTAGTGCTATGTACTTGTAATATTTGTAGTACTTTTGTGTTCCACGTTTAATTATGTGCATTAGTTTTTTTTGTTTTTTGGTTATATTTTATATCCTTTTGTTTTTTTAAGCATATGTAGGGATATTGTTGTAATATATTTTTAAGCTTTGTCATATAATGGAAAATTAATTGTGCAAGAAACGATGTCAATGTTGATGTACTAAATAGATTTTTTTTTTTATAAATGTTGCTCTTTGTTATGATTAACTATTGGTTTTCATAGACATAACTCATGTAGCTACCATATAATTTGTAATGCATTTGTCTTCTGAGAATGTGAAGTTCTATAAATAATAGTATTTTTATTTATCTAAATTATTAAATTAAATTTTAAAATAATTATTTTAAAGAAGAAAATTTTAAAACTTTATAATATATAGTTTATCTTGTAAATAGAATATTATCGTTCCAGAATATTACATGCTTTTAGAATAATACAAAACTAATTAGTAGAGCATATAAAATTGGAAGGCCAAATTAACTGTCTAGAGTAAAGTTGAGTGGGAAAATATTATGAAATAACATTGTTTTGGAAGAGGCAAAGCTTCGGACTTTTTAGCAGGATGACTTTAACTTTTTAGATCAGAGAACTGAATTCTATAAAATGTCCACTTCGGTGTTGATTTGGTTCGCATCAGTTGCAGCAATATGAAAAATGCATACATCATGCATTTCCAACTTATTGTCAACAACAAATTTACTCCAGCCTCCAGCAAATATGAACATTTTGTTATCCTTAATCTGAAATTTGACATTCCATTCTTTGTGTTCTGCTTGAAGAACAACAACTTAATCTTTGTTAGGCGTATACTTGCGAGCCCAATCAGACTTCAGAGTCTGGCAGGAAAAAAAGAAATTACTATGATTTTATAAAGGCTCTTGTTAATGCCAGAGCAAATATTAGTATCCAGAGCAATAAATTACTCAATTTCCCAATTTATCCTTAATGAGTCAAACTCCATATTTTCTCTCTTCACATTATCTTGATTTTCTCTTTCCACCTTATCACAATAGCTTATCAATTCTTTCTAACATATTTCCTTTGAAGTTTGAGTTTTTTTTTCTTTACACTAATTTCTTTTCCAATTTTTTATTAATATAACACTTATTTTCACTCACACTTATATTTTGAAAAATTATATAACTTAGTTAAAAATTAATTTATAGTCAGAAAAATAAATTTTCAATTATATTAATTAATTTTTCATACTTAGTGTAAAATTAAAAAGAAATTAGTTCAAATTTTTTTAATTAATCAACAAATAACATCAATAAAATAATAAGGTAAAATTTTGTGTTTAAAATTTTCATTAAAATGGTGATCGAAAAATTAGAAACTAAAAGAGTTAATTAGTTTTAATATATTATGAGCAGTTTAATATTTAAAAATGTAAATAGATCACAAGAAAAAAATTATTAATAACATTTTAAAATTCAAATTTAAATTAATATTTTATGATTTTATTTTTGTAAAAAAATAGTGTTAGGGAGAAATTTTTATTATTAAAAATTTAAAAGTCAAATTTAAGTATAATAATTTATTTATAAAAAATGTTAATATTTAAAAATGATAATAGATCACAAGAAAAGATTTATTAATAAAATTTTAAAATTTAATTTTAAATTAATATTTTATGATTTTATTTTGGTAAAAAATTGTGTTAGGAAGAAATTTTTATTATTATAAATTTAAAAGTCAAATTTAAATATAATAATTATTTATAAAAGAATAAAGAATAAAAAAATTATTGTAACAAAGTTTTTGGTTTTAAAAATTTTGGTAAAAAAAATGGATAAAACAAATAAGTTAAATTGAATCTGAAATAAAATACCAAAACAACTCTAAACAAATTAAGCCTAAATTTTTTGAAGTGTATATTGACAAATATTTTATAATTTAATTGAGAGAACAAAGTTATTAATAAAAATAAGTGTTATATTATTTTTTATAAATTTTCTTTTTGTATAAGTTAGAAATGAAAATAAGTTTTATATTAATAAATATTTTGGATAAAAGTCAATGTAAATGAGAAGAAACTCAAATATCATAAAAAATATGTTAAAAAGAATGGTTAAATCTTACTGATAAGGTGAAGGAGAGATGATAAGAACTTTAACTTATTAAGGATAAATTAGGAATATGAGTTAATTGTTGCTCTGGATGCTAATATTTGCTCTGGCAATAACAGCTCTCTTTTATAAATCATATGTATAATAATTTAAATAGAAAAAATAATAAAATGATGATATGATAAGCAATAGAGGTAATAAAGTAGATTTACCAAATAAATGCTCCTGATATGTACGAGTGCTTCATGAGCATAACAAGTCCTTCAGTTTGATCTTCTTCAGTTGCCTTTGCTTCTGTAGCTGTATTTGTGGTTTTTGTCTTTTTGGTTGGTAACACTTGTTTAGCCTTTTCGTGCTTTTTGTAAGATGTTTAAAAATTATACATAGAAAAAAATTATATTGAATACATTTAATTTAATGATGGAAAGTTAAAGTGTGTATAATATATGCTAATAATGGTTTAAAGGATAATATACTTATTTACTTTATTATGTACATAATAAAATGATGCATAAACTTGACAATTACATAAAATAATGTTTTGTGAAGTGGAAGTTCAATGGAAGTGCGTGTGATTAATTACCTTCTTTGAACTGAAGATCATTTAGAGGTGTGTTTGGTTGATCCATGGCATCATTATGATCAGCATTAACATTGTTACTAATGAAATAGGATGCCTCATTCTCACATCTAGTGTGACCACTAAAGATTAAGACTTCAAAACTATCTCCTTTATTGTACTCAAAGAACAGAAAGTCACCTTCCTCCAATAAATGTTCTTTGACAAAATCTTCTCATTGTCTAGCAAAATAAAACACATTATTATCCTTAATTATAGTTATTTCCCTTGAAGACAATCCTGAATGACGCATATAAACTTTTTGTGGGAAGATGTGTTTCATTTTTTGAACAAAACGTGCTGGGATAGGCTACAAAATTGAAGGGATTTTTAAATTAGAAAATAAAATACATATAAGTAAAGTAAAATAGGATACAAGTGTATGAGAAAATTGAATTATTAATTGCATAAGAATGTAATAACGAATTATCTAGAATGACAGTATTTAAAAGAAAATAATGAATAAAAATTGGTAAAAAAATTAAATGAAGCAAATATTGAAAAGAAAATACCATTGTTTGGTTGTATGAATTCTTTTACTTTAGACAGAACTGTGTTTTGTCAAACTTTCTTCAATATAGCTTGACGAATGGATCTTCCAAATATGTCGTCATTTTGTTCTGTTGAATATTAGTTGTGTATCCTAGGTTTCTGTATACATAAATATGTATTAACATGGATTTATATGTAATAAAATATTAATATATATTGTGTAATATTAATTAAGTTGAACATGATAAATTACATAATCTATCACTTTCTCAGTAGAGCGAAATCGTATTGAAAGCAAATAATCGTTTACCAAAATTTATTAAGATAACATATTATCTTTCAATTAACAATTACTATAAAGTTGTTAATTATAATTAATTATTTGCTATTCAGATTTGAAGGTTTTCTGTAGATCTGTTTAATTAAAGTAATGTTGAGAGATGTAGTGTACTTACAGCTGATGGAGTAGATGATGGTATAGAAGATCTGCTAGAACATCGGTTCTAAAGCTTGACGAAAGGAAGAGTGTTAAGAATTTTTGGAGGCAAAAAGTTGATAGGGAAGGAAATGACACAGTTGCTGTTCTTGATTTTATATATATATATATATATATAAAAGATGTAATAGTTGTATATAACTTGAAAGATAGGAATTGGGCTTATTATGATTGGAGACTGAAAGTCTAAGTATATTTGTGGGCTTTAGGTTGAGTTAAACTGATCCAGAGTTCATTGAACTCATAAGCCCAAAGATATTAATATGAGAAACAATTAAATTTTTATTTTTATTGTTCAAAATAACGTGGAATATTTTTTTTATATATCTTTGTAAAAAAATTCTTTCATAATTTCATATGGTAGGACATTTTATAAATTTCGTCTGTTTATACAAATTCCACAACAATCGTAGTATTTTTTATTCTTATTAGTTATATAAATGAAATCATTTATTTTTTATATCTGGTTGACATATAATGAATCTATAAGAAATTGTTTTATACTTGAAGTTTTGTATGCACTTCAATATTGATAAAAACATTCCATAAGTGTATGTAAATTTAATAGAGATTTGTTGATGTAGTACGTATAGGTGAATTATATATAATTATGTTCATTGAGTTATTATTTCTTATTCATTGAACGATTTTGTATTTGTATGGAATTTATTTTAGATAAAATGACAATTGAAGAAGATTAAATTTGTGATATATATATATATATATATATTGAAAGTAGAATTTAATTAGGTGGCATATATATAAGCTGTCTAATATATGAAATATTCAAAAGAACTTATAGCTGGTAAAGTAGAATGTATATCATGTTTAATCCTTACCAGACATTAAAATAGATTTTTTTAATTCATCAAAATCGTCTGGAGTGCAATGTATTTTCACTTAACTGTGAATATCTATAATACAAAATTTCACCTATGAAATTAAACCCTTCTTGACAGATTAACATTGTTCAATTTTTGAACAAAAGTCATGCAGTTCTTCATAAGTGAACCAATTGTGTGTCATCTGTAATTTAAAAGAAACAAAGAAAGAATTTAGTATAACATAAGGTTGACTAAAATGAAAGAAATAAACTACTACTAAGCATATGATATTTGTTTTGTTGCATAAGGAAAAGGTAGTTAAGGTAACTCACAAAATAAGGTTAATTTCCAATAACAGTTAAATTTTGAGATGCTTCTTGCATGAATCGTGCAAAATAATACAAGATAAACCTTCCGCAATCATTAGTGTTTATTTATTGTGGCACCTAACAAAATAAATTTCAACTTCATTACTTAATGAAATGTAAAGTAAAATGATTGAAAGTTTTGTATACAACTTGCCTTTAGAATAAGTAGTGGAATCTTGCGATTTTTTTTTTCACTTTCTGGTCTATGTGCTGCTTTATATATGTCCACAGTGAAGCTGTATATAATGAAGAATAATTGAATGAAGAATGACATGATAGTATTTAATGTGTTTAATTTAAATAATGTGAAGTATAATATTGGATATGCTTCATTTAATTACTTTCTAATTAAGGGAGCAAGTCTTGTTGGTCCAATGTTTTGGAGTGAATCCAGCAAAATCATGTAAAAAGGCTAACTTGTAGATTCCAAACTTCCATCAAAGTGACATAAAATTAATAGATTCCAATGTGACCAAAATAATAGACAATCTATTAATAGATAAAAGAGAATCAGATATAATCAATGTAGTAATTAAAAAAATAAAATAAAATACGTACCACATTATGATTGGAATGAAAACATAAATCTTTAAGAATATGTCCCTTTTTTTAATCCAATTCACCACTTTTTCTTTGTAGGATTGTGTTGTATACATGTTAAACCACATGCTATCTACATATGTAGATGGTTTTGTTTTTTTTCCTTGCAATTCAATCCATATAAGCCTGAATAAAATAGGTATGGGCAGTGAATTTATGACAATGAAAGTATATCAAAATAGGAATAATAATGTGTGTTACTCACTCAAATTAGTCAGCAATTGTTTTAGAGTCTATCATTCCTCCTTGTGAGATTGGATTAAGATTATAGGGAGCTACACTTTTATGGCAAGAAATATAGAGATCTTGCCTGCTGTTTTTTGAAGATTTCTTTTCAGATTGAAGCTTCTTCACTTCATCCGGAGGTATTTCTGTTTTTTTAGTAGTACCAGTACACATTCCAATTTTGGTACCAATAAAGTATGCAGATTCTTTTTCACAACTTGTCTGACCATTGTAAATAAGAACATTAAAAGTTTTTTTTTCTGTATTCAAACATTAACAAATCTCCTTCAACTTAATTATGAGTTTTGACAAAATCCTTCCATTCTCCTCCAAAATACACCATTTCAGAATGTTCGACTATATCGAATTTCCAACAATAGTTTCGAGGGTCATGCATAATTATTCTTCTTAGCAAGACATCTTTAAAGTATGCAGTGAATCATTTTGGGATCTGCTACAAAGCAGATTCATTTAATATCATGAATAAATGATGCTTATAAAGTTAATATGTACAATTTCATGTAATTATAAATATGTAATAACATGAATATGTATGTACTGAAATTCTAATAGCAATAATAGTGATAAGATAAGTAATTTAAAATTCTTAGTGTAACAATGGACTATTGCAAGAACCATGAAATGTGGTGTTAACTTACAAATAGATTTTCATAAGAGTTTTTGTACTCTTCATAGAATCATACTTCTTCAAAGTGAGTCCAGTATGTATGCACTTTCAGATGATTTGGATATAGGTCCATTTGAATTTGTTTTTGCTTTCTGTAGTTCCGAATACCAATATATTGTAAGTATGTATAGGCGAATTTCCGAAAATTGTCTTTAATATTTTTTATATGCGAAGTTCTATAGGTAATATTGTTAAAAAAAATATTCATACAATATGTGAACATAGAAAGTGAAAACTATTTTATACATACAAATTCATAGTATCGTAGCATATTATTTGATGTGGATTTTAAAGATCTTATAATTGCAAATGAGAAAAAAAATTTAAAATCGTTTAAGCAGACAATGAACAAAAGTCAAAATTCATGCATATAATGATTTAGACATATTGCTTTGATTTTCTGAGCAAAGCTATAAAAATATTCTGTTATTCTATACGTTATTTTCAGTAAGTTTAGTAAAAAATAAAAGGTAGAGAAATCGGAATGTGTGATATGGAATAACTAAAATCGTAAGGAAAATATACAAAAAGCGAAATAAATCGATTGTAATAGAGCGTATTTATTTGTTATGGAAGGGACTAAAAAAAAGAAAACCAAGTAGGCAAAGATATTGGTAAAACAATGAAAACATATTACCTAATTTCATATGTTATTCTGCATTGTTAAGATTGCGTTTGAGAATTACCTTTTGAAGACAGTGTTGTGGTTTGAAGAGTTGTCCGCCAGCGAATTTCGGTTGAATCGAAGAACTTTTGGATCATCTGTTTCAATGAATTTTTTTGAATAGGATGAGCAGCAATTTGACGACGAAGGTTTGGGGAAAGGCAGCAATGTGAGGTAGGAATTCTGTAGTTGGTGAAATTGGGAAAGAAGATGTAAAATATATTTTAGGAAAGTATTCGATTAGGGTACAATTTATTTAATCGTAAGAAACTTTATCATTTGGTTATTTAAAATGATCTGGTCCAACACTATGTGATGGGCTTCAATTGTTGAATGGGCTAAAGTCAGTTTTGTCTATTGATTAGTCTGTACATTCTGGTAATAATTTGGTGGTAATATTAAGTTGATTAAATTAATTAAAGTCGTTTTTATGTAAAATTTTATAATAATTGTATATAGATTAAAAAAAATATTTTATGTAATTAAATGGATAGATGTGATTTTAAATTTTTTTAATTATATATTTTTTTAATTTTAATTATTTAATTGAATAATGAAATGATTATAATTAAATTAATGTTTGTATTTATAAGTTTTATTATTATATATGAAGATTACATGTAAAAGAATTATTTAATTTAGATAATTTTGTGTAGTATGTGTTTTTGTAGGTAATAGTATATGAAAGGAAGAAAAAGTTATATTTACGAAGTTTTAATAATTGGATTTAAACAGATGGCAAAGTTGGCAATGTAAGTAGAAATAATTAATTATTAGTAATGTTAATTGGATGTATTAAAGTTGCATTTAAATTTGATAACTGTTTATTACAATTTATTTAATTAATATGTAGGTATGAATACTATGTTGTTAGAGTCTGTAATAAAAAAGATGGTATTCTTCTAATTTGTCTTGACACAATTTTTTTATAATTTATTGTTTGTGAAGTTTAAATCGAATTGTTGATTTATAAATAGGCAATAAGAATCCGTATGATGAACTGAAAAAAAGTAAACATGTAATTGTAAATAATTATTTGTAATTATTTTTTGTTCATCTTTAAATGAGATCTAAATTGTTTATCTGTATATTTTATTTAAAGAATTAACGACATTTTTTAATAAATTAAGTCGTACAGAAAATAAAATGGGATTTCTGTAATTAATAAAAAAAATGTGCAAAGTTTTACATAGTAAATGCACAATTTTCAAAAAAATGCAATTTTATCGTTTGTATTTTCAGTTATGTTAATTAATATTATGATTTGATATTGTAGGTAAATTTATAAAAACTTAAATCGGGTAAGAAAATGAAATAGATTGTGGGAATAAGAGCTAAAATATATTATTTCTCAATCAATAGCAAAAAATATTATAATGCCAAGGATACTACTTTTCAATGCCATATTTGTTAAAAATAATCACAGCATAAGTATGACTTGCTTGTGGAAAAAAAATTATATCCTCATTTTGGAGAGCATGATCGGCAACAATGATTTCAAATTGTCTGTTAAAGTGTTTTTCTTGTCCAACAGGATTTCATAACTTTTTGTTCCCATTACGAAAATCAGTGGGCGAGAATGTTTTCTGTGAAGCAATACCTTCATAATATCTGGTAACTTCTGAAAAATTAAACATTAAAATTAGAAATTTAAATGTTATTTATTGATAGTAAAAAATCTATACTAACCTTTCGGTGTATATCTGATGATGCAAATTTCATATAAAAGCAACATTTGCCCTTCATGTGGTGAACAAAGCTTGGAAAAATGGACGATGAAATTATTTCATGCAAGCCGTCATTTTTTTTCTGATTCTATAATGAAAATGAAAATAATTAGCATATTTCAAGAGGACTTAAAAATAAATTATAATGAATTTTCTTACCATTTGTTTTCATTTCATAATTGAGAAGCATGGGCAACGAAGATGTCCAAGCCATATGATTTTGAACATAACTATTAGTAAGATGAATGGGATCAAAACATAGTTTAGTAGGACATCTGAGAAAAAATCGATCTTGATTGGTTATAATATTATCGGCACAATATTGACGCCATCCTTCATGAAAGTATTGTTTTTTTACCAATGTCATCCATGTTTTTTGCCCACCATAGATGAAAATTTCTTGGCCATCAATTAATCCAAGTGCTTTGTAGATGTGTAAAGGTATTTTCTCCATGAAAAAAAAGAATATATTAATTCATGCTACATTAGAATGTAAAATATTTGGTAATGAAATGTTACCTATTTAATTGTATTTTCGCATAAAATTAAAAAACACCAACAATTTTCTCTGGTTGAATAATTTTCTGAATCATCATGAATAGAAGTGTTTTGTTCATCTGTAAAAGCTATTGGATCTGTAGTAATATAATTTGTAGCCAATCCTCTACTGATTGTAAGAAATACAAATTAGGATGGCCTAAATAATTGAATAAGAATGGATAAGAACTTAAAAAGTTTGTGGATATTAAACAATTTAGTTTATAGTCTTCTTCGTACATAGCAGAAACAACATGAATATGTTCATCTGAGCATGTTTTAAGATAATAATTCATTATGTTATCTTTAAACAATTTCTTCCACTTTATAAATGGATTATGTAATTTATCCATTTTGCGTACCGATTTTCTGCAAAGAAAAAAAAGGTTAGTTGGAAATGTGATTGTTTTGATAATATGATGATATGAATAAAAATTTACAGTCGTATTAAACATTCATTACAAATGATTATGAGAAATAATTATCTTCCAAAATTTCCAATTATATTATCGATTCATAAATCATAAATATGATTATGAAATCAGAAACGTATGAAAATAAATAATACTAACTTTTTTTCCCCAGTACATAAATATTTTTAGATGCAAGGAAGTTATGAATGATCGCCATTTAAATAGGGATGGATTTTTTTATAAATATTCAATATATTTGATTGCACGTATTTTTAGACGTGCATGTGAACTTGTTTTCTGGAAGTTGCCTTTAATTCTGACAACGCAAAGTTGCTTGTCACATTAAATGTATAGGATTGGAAGAAATTATTTTCTTCACATATATATTTGAAGGTCTTTTATATGGCGAAAGAATTTGCTACTAATATGAAATTGAATAAAGAAATTAATTTATCTACATGTTAAATTATTTTTTGTGGAAATATTATAAACACATGAACTTTTCAATTTTTCATACTAATTTTTTTTTTCATTTAATAATTACTTAGTTTAATAGTATAATTATTATAAATGAGGAATTTTGGAAGTTTATAAATTTTGTTAGTATAGTGGGAAATTCGATCTGACAGATTCCATTGTGATGTGAAGTGAACCTGTATGACATGTAATTATTTAGTTAATACTCTATGAAAAGAAGAGAAAGTAGTATTCAGAGAGCATTGATAATTGTGTTGATAGGGATGTAAGAGTTGCCAACTATAAATGAAATTATGGATAATTGGTAATGTTAAGAAGGTCTTCATAGGTAGGCAAAAGTTGGTATGTATAAGTGAAAATAAGGGATAATTGGTAATGTTAAGCATTTATATTATACAAATATTGATATTGTACGACTTTTAGCAATATTTGTTGAACTTATGTGGAAGCATTATTATTATTTAGTTTGAGGCAAATTAAAAATTTTTGAATTGTTTTGATTTTGATGCAGAAGCTGTTTTTTATATATTATCAACTGATTATGAACTATAAATACAATTAAGCGGCTATCAATATGTAATAATATTTTGTAGGAATAATCGACTAAAAATAAAGATTTGATTCTAAATTCCGATTTGCCTATGTGTTTGTTCCTCTTTAGATGAGATTAGAGTTATCTACTTGCTTGGTTTGTCCGAAGAATGAATGAGAATCTTGAAGAAAGTAATCTATGTAGGTAACAATTTAACATTTCTATACTTAAGAAAATTAAATAGTTTCATAGAGAAAATCCATTTTTAATTTGTATTGAATTTAAATAAGTAGTAATATGCATTAAATTTAAATAAACAATAATATGCATTCAGTTAAAATACACAATAATATACATTCAGCTAACTGATCATTGTATTCTTGTTTTTTTGCCAGATTGTATTACACAGGATTATAAAATATTAACATGTAGTAACATTTGATCATAGTAATCAAATGCGTTTACAAAACAAAATATAACGAAAATAAAATAAAAGATTGTCAACATAGAATTCGAAAACAACATAGGATATACAAAATTATGCATTAGGGAAAGTACTACCAAAACATAGAATATATGTACTTTCCAATTATTTAATTTGTGAAATTACGTAGAAGTTAGTTTTTCTGCTTTTTAGTAACCCTTTCATCAGCTGATAAGTTACCTTCATCTTTTTCTTTTGAAGGATCTGCAAGCTGATCAATCAGTGAGCGTTGAGCTTTGCCGAAGTATTTTTTTTTTCTATAACATAATGTAAAAAAATAGTATAAAGTTTTGATAGAGGAATTAATTGAAAATTTTCTATCGAGTATCATAAATATATTAATAACTATAGATTGTAATACTTGGATTGTTGAAATGATAATCACTTTCAGAATCATGTGAGATCTTTTCTTGAGTTTGTTGATTATGTTCCGGATGTGATGAACTTAGACCATATTCAATAAGAGGCAGACTGAAAGTACTGTCATGTTTGAAAGAATCAACAATGTACACTACGGAGTAACGCTGTGAACTATCATCATTTCTCAGCTTTGCTTGCTTAATGTGCACAAAGAATAATTTATTTGGAAAATTCTTTGTGAACATTTGCCAATGCCAGGTTGATTTTCTGCAGTCGAAGAGTTATAAAAGAAATAGCATATGAATTATGAAAGCATTTAGAAGAATAGAATGAAATCAGGTATACATAAGTAATATTAACTTGTTCTGGATTAGTCATTGCATCAAGTGTATCAAATCCAAGTATTTCTTCAGCTTGGTCACCAAATAGGCAAGCATTAATAGATCCACTTTCATCTATCAATTCGACTTCTAAACGGCATCTAGAAATATGATATGCACATTTTTTGTAAGTAATGATAGTATAATTAAACATTATTGTAACAATAGATATTATCATTTATGTAACTTTAATACCGTGGTTGAGCTGATTGACTTTCTCCACATGAATTGCAATTGTATTTGACAGGCTTGTCGTGTACCTCAATTTTAACCCTACACTAATGTAGCAGAAGTGAGCAGGGTATCGTATCCACAAGGAAGGGAATGGTTCAAGAATTTAATAATTTGTTCTATAGAGTGTCACAGCTCAACTAGATATAGCTAGAACATAAGCTAACTAAAACACCGAGAGAAAAATGAGAAGTATGGTAAGTAACAAGAAAACTACAAGCGTTGTGTGAAATCAAACAATAAACAGATGCCCTAGGATTGAGGTGCCAGACAATTGCAAATTAAACAACTTATGCTATGCATTTGACCTTATGCAAATCAATTCAAATCAGGAGGAGACAAACGTTGCCTAGGAGGCTAGTGAACACTCAGCATGTCGACCACAATGTTCTCTATACTCCATAACATCCTACATTTCCCATGTTGAGGCCTAAGCAAGATGCATGAACACCGTAACGTCTCGACTTCCAATACTAACTACTCAAGCTACAAAACCCTAGGTCTCCCATGGCGAGGCCCGACCTAAGTTTCTAAACAGTAATTAGCATCAAAGAATCATTCTACACTCTATTCTAGTGACTCAATGACCTCCGATTAGCATGACGACCACATCTCAGATCATGAACAAGACTTAGCAAGTAAAGAAACTCCATACTCGTACATTCGGTCCTCGTTTCATGCAATTCTCACTTTTATAGGTGTACTGAGCCTCAACCTAGCATGGCAACCACAATCAAGGTTCAGTTCCATCAATGAAAGTGAAAAAATAATGAAACTCGACCAATTCATGCATTTACGAACAAATACGATCTCATTCTTAGAATTTAGGTCATCTGCAAAGCATCTCATGGTTTAATTACACAATCGTCTATCCAAACCCTAGGTCATCCTCAATTTAGCCACGAGACTTCATCTCTAACTCACGATCTTCAATATAAACCAACAAGCAATTCATTCTCATTAATTGAAAAGATTATATCGATTAAATTGCTTTGAATGCCTCCAATTCACAAATGAACTCTGAATCTCCTCCTTAATTGAGAAGAAGATTACAAAGATCAGTCCGAATTCGCAATCGAAATTGGTATAAGAACAAGAAGTCTAGAGAGAGAAAGGAAACCTAGAGAGAGATATAGAGAAAAAGGAAATTACCGCTCACAAAATCCAGAGTCTGTTATGATTCTAGAATGAACGATCCCCCTAAAATGTTGAATAATTCCTCTATATATAGAGGTTACAAAATGTGACAAATACGCAAACGTAAACTAAGTCCTAAATTACAGAAATGCCACTGGTATAATCCACTGTCCAAAATACGAAAGTGTGCTGTGCCTCCAAGTCATCATCCAGTCCAACCTCCTGCACCTTCAAGCTACCATAAATCACGTTCTCATCTCACCCATCACGTTCTTGAGCCACACCAACACACGCCTTCAAAATCTGCCCACAAGAACGAACCAAACACTTAGAAAATTATTGCAAAACACAACATGAAGAAATAAATGGTGCGGCTGCCCAGGGCAACCGCATTATAGAAATCTCTAAAACGGTGTGGCTGCCTAGGCGGCCGCACCATGATAGAAGTTACACGGTGCTAGGCAGTCCGCACCATGAAAAAGTTGACACGGTGCTGCTGCCTAGACGGCCGCACCATGAAAATGTGGTGTGTGCAGTGTGTTTTCATGTGAAATCATGGTATGTGGAGTGTGTTTTCATATGTGCTCATGCAAATGTTATGCCCTGTGTTAGTGCATGTGTGCTTGTGTTGTGCATGAGGTGTGTGTGTAGTGTATGAGTGTGCGTGAATTGTGCTTGCAAGTGTGCATGTTGTGTAGCAAGAAGTGTGCATGAATTATGCATGAAGCGTGCTAAAATATGTGTTGTGTGGTGCATGTGTCGTAGCAAGGGCATGCACAAGTATGGCACAAGTATGCATGTTGCATGTGTAGAAGTTGAGTGCATTAATGTAGGTGTGCTCATACTTGCACTTATGTGGTGAGAATGTGCTATGTGTGCCTAAGTTGTGTAGCTAGAGTGTGCATGTAGTGTGCATGAAGCGTGCATGAAGTGAGTGCATGAGTGTGCTGTGAAGTGCATAAAGTGTGCAACGAGTAGTGCATGAGGTGCTGTGAAGTGCCTTAGTGAATGCATGAAGTGTGCTGTGAAGCCTATGTGTGTACACGAAGTGTGCTGTGAAGTGCAACAGCTGTGGTGCTGCCACGCACATGCGCGCTCGAGCTATGTGCAAGCTGCGCATATGGTGCTGTGCGAGTGCTGCGCGTGCTGCGCGCACCATGCACATGTGTGTGCTGGAGTTGTGTGCATGTGGTGCATGTGTGTGCTAGAGTTGCTGCAGATGTGTGCATGCATGTGCACAAGTGTGTAGCAAATGTGCACCAAGTATCGTGCATAACATGTGGGCATGAACTTGTGTAAAATAAACAACAAATGTATGCATCAAATTCAGCTCTAAGACCATGCGCATGTGTGTGCTGGAGTTGCGTGCATGTGGTGCATGTGTGTGCTAGAGTTGCTGCAGATGTGTGCATGCATGTGCATAAGTGTGTAGCAAATGTGCACCAAGTATCGTGCATAACATGTGGGCATGAACTTGTGTAAGATAAACAACAAATGTATGCATCAAATTCAGCTCTAAGAAGTAAGGAAAACACAAGGACTAAAGTTTGGAACTTTTTACCTCACGAGTTCTGAAAATAACAAACCGTCACCTTGCAACCAAAATCTGGTCCTGATGCATTGTGAATTTGGAAAAACTTAAAACATGAAAGTTGTAGCCCTTAGTCTTAACTTTCCACAGCCTTTTGAATCACTCAATGCGGAGCTTGAACGAGAAAGTTATGGCCAAATTACCGAACTACACCGAGGAGAGATTTCATGGTGCGGCCGCCCAGTGCATTGGTTTTCATGGTGCGGCCACCTAGGCAGCCGCACCGTGCATAAGTTTTCATGGTGCGGCCGCCTAGGTAGCAGCACCGTGCATTTTACCCTTTCCAGCACGATTTCCCACTTCTAAGCAATATACGTGTATCTTCGCTTTCGAATTGGACTTTGTGGTAAACATAAGAGTTGTAGATCTTTCTCTTGGCTTTCCATAGATTCAAGAATCAGCATCATTAGAGGTTTGTAGCTCAAGATATGAACAATCTACCAAACTGTGGCAGTGAAGTTAACAATGAAAACCTGAAGTAGTGATCACAAATATGCCCCCATTTCTTAGTCGTGCACACAGAATTAGAAGAAATTAAAACATAAGAATTGAATTAAACTCAAATAGCTTTCCAGAACATCATGATCTCCTCGTTTGAATTAGGATTGAGAAAGTTACACTCAAAACAAGTTAAGCTATTAGTTCTGCCCAAATACAAACTAAGCATTTCTTCAAACTCCACAAGCATCATTTCAAGCATTTTTCAATTCTTTCATTGTTCTTTAACCCAAAACACACATCTGTCTCATTTAATCAACATTCTTGGTATTTTTCTTCTGTTTAGCACTCTAAGTTGTAAACCACATAAATGCACAAAATGACACATAACACTACATCATTGCATGACAAACAAGCCAAAAGCCAAGTGAAATATCACATATAAGTTGGTATAAAACCAACTTATCAGTATTCAGTTGCATATCCAGCAGCAGTAGAACTATAACATTTTTGGCATGTCATGTACCAAAACCTTTGCATTATATGTTGAAAGGACAAGTGATCCTTCACAAATGCAAACTGCCAATATGGGAATAAGAAATTTTTAAAGAATGGTATTAATTAGGCTATTCAGCAATAAATATTAACTGATAGGAATGGAAAAAAGATAACATAGTCACCTTCTGCGTAGACAATAAATTACCTATGAGGGTAACTCTTTCTTTTTCTTGCAACAAATTAGCATCCTGATTCTTTATATATAACTTTTGATGAAGAAATTCATTTATCACTTTCTGATTCGTTGCAACCCTATAAAATGTATTGAGAAATCGTTTAGTCAAGTTGCAATAAATTAGATATTTTCGCATTGCTTTAATATTTGGAATTTGCAACAACCAATCTTTTAGACGGAATGCATCCTCGTCTGGTGGATTCACGAGAACTGCCATATCGAAGAACGTTGTCAATTCAACACCTACAATAATAATGATATTGAAAGTATTTAGAGTTGATATATTTATGTGTAATAGTATTATTAAATATGAAAAGTATAATTTGCAACCATTATAATAGCTAGCTCTAAGTCGGCGACAGATTATGACAGGAAAAGTTTTCAAGCTATCAATAATTTCCTTTCCTTCAGTATCTAGCATTTGATTCCATATTGATAGAAAAACTGATTGCAATCTAAAATATAAGAAAACAATGTTAGACATATAACAACAGTTATGATAATTAATTTACATAAGTATGGATAAAATTAATGCCAAAACAAACCTTTCATTGATCAGAACAAACTTTTGTACTTTTGATTTTCCATTTGGTGTTGTTGCCACTTTAACAGATAGAACATCAATAACAACAGCTAGAATATCTAGAAAGAATTAAACACATTATAATATATACTAACAAAAGTATATAATGGGAAAAATATTTTTTAGAAATTACCTATTGTCTTGGTCTTATCATCTAGAAACTGCCTCAGATCATCAAATTTTGTATAAGTGCAGTCCAACTGAAGCATATTCTGTTGTTGTGTAATTTTTTGAATTACAGTTTTTGAACTTATTACCCATTGGACTTTTATACCCTCACGACAATATTTTTCACCAAGTGGCCTGATGTGCGCTTTACTGATACGGTATTTCTTAAATACCTGAAGTTTTAAACCCATTCATTGAATATCGGGATAAAAAATAATCCCTTCTACTATAACTCCCTACCAAAGATTTATGTTTTGACAAACCCCATCATCACAGAAGACAAATTTCTGAAACTTAGTTGGGCTTCTAATTGACTGTATTGATTGCAAATTTTCCTGAACAGTTATTATTGCATTCCAAGGCTGCATTTTGTCAGTCAATTGATCAATTGGTATTTGACCTGCCATCCTACATAATATCAATTGGTTAAGCAATATAGAGTATGAACAGAATTGGAGCAGATTACAAAAAGCATTATCCAATCAATTTGAAATGTAGAAATTGAGTTATTAGTGAATGGATACAACATAAAATATATAAAGCAATCCAAAACCTTTTGTTGAAATTGCAAGCTTAAATAATCACTTAGTAATTTCAAGTGCTTCTTGAAAGACTACATTTCTTGTAAGACAGTCATGCTTCTTTTCTCCAACAGGTCGTGGCAAGATAAGAACTTTGACTGCCTCTGAAGTCTTGGCTCTTGAAAGAGCAACGTATAATTGACCATGAGAAAAAACTAGTTCTTGCAAGTATATACCAACATAATCAAGAGTTTGGCCTTGGGACTTATTTATTGTCATTGGAAAACACAATTTAACAGGAAACTGTATCCGTTTAAATGCAATACCATGTTTTACATCATCACTTATCTCCAAAGGTATTTTTGGTAAGAAAACCTTTTTTCCAACATGTTGGCCACTAGCTATTTCAGCACAAATTGTATGATTACCTAGCTCACGACAAATTAATCTTGTACCATTACACAAACCCTTGAGAGGATTCAAATTTCTCAATAACATCACAGGGCAATTATTTTTCAACAACAATTTATGAGCTGGAAGACTAATTGGATTCAATGAGTTAAGAAAATCCTCAAAATCACTTTGGTGTTTTTCATTAAGAGTTTTATCAATGCTAGTATAAATATGAAGTTCACCAGAGAATGTATGAATAATAATATTGTTTACATCATCCACAACACTATTTTTTGGTGAAATAATGCAGCGACCAATCATTTGATAAGGATTGAAAGCATACAAATGTAAATCAGTGTAAACACAGTCCAACAACCTGATAACAAATAAGTTATATCAGTAATTATAAATATCGAAACAATATACTTTATGTCTTAATGTAATTCTATTCTTTAAATTAATGCAACAAAAATAATCACTAACCCGTGAAAAGATTGTTCCCCTTCGTAAGTCAAAACAATTTCAGAAGGCATCATTGTATTTTCATTTTCATCCATAGGTTCTCTACCTTCACCAATTTTGAGTAAGTACTCACAATAGTTAGGATCCAATAAAACTCGCATATTTTCCTTCAAAACAAGGTTATGCAAAGATGACCAAAGAGGTGAACTTATAATACTACTTTTAATCAATATGTCTCTTGTGCAATCAAAAATAACTGGTAACGTTTGCCTAAAATTACCACCAAGTACAACTACTTTTCCTCCAAATGGCTTATCAACATCCATAATATCTCTCAACAACAATTCAAAAGCTTCAATAGCTTCTTTTCTTGCCATAGAAGCTTCATTCCACAAAATTAACTTAAATTATTTAAGTAATTTGGCAGTAGTGGATTGTTTACTTACTTGGCAAACATTTGATGCATTAAAATCAAGAGGAAGTTTAAACCTAGAATGGCAGTTCTGCTACCAGGTAAAATAGAAGTACCAACACCTGATGTAACAGCTACTATTGCTATAAATCCTTGAGATCGCAAAGTAGTAAGAATAGAGCGATATAAAAATGTCCTTCCTGTACCTCCCGGCCCATCAACAAAATAAGATTCAGCTTTATTTTCAAGAACTGCTTTGATGATAAGATCATAAGCAAGCTTTTGATTTGCATTAAGCTTAGAGGAAAGCAACAATTCTTCAGCAGAAACTATAATGTTTTTCTCAGTTTCAAACTCTTTTGTTAAATGTTCTTCTGAGACTATTGTAATAGAGTAAGAAACCAAAGAGTAATCATTCAAATTTTTACCCATTTGTAGCAAAGTCTTATTAATATCATTCAAAGTTTTATGTTCAAAATTACAATCAATATTTTCAGAAGATTTATCCAATTTTATATAATCTACACAAAGCTCTACTTTAAAGGTTTCCCAAATTTTATGTGGATCATTTGGTAAATAATAGACTAACAAAACAGCAAATAGAAATCTAAGAGCACATAGCATCTGAAAAATGGCACTCTTTAAGTGTGTCTTCGATGTAAGAATCAGCAAGCAAAAAAAGCCATTTTCAGCGCAACTTCTCAAAAAGAAGACAATTGGTGACCATTTACTATAAGTAAATTAGTGTAAGAAGTAGAACATCTTATGTGAGACAACAAAAGTCTAAGATAATAACGATCACCTTCTACTGGGTTCACAGTAGCCATCTTACCGATAACAATGTCACGTTTTCTCTCAGACCAAATTTTATTTGTTGAATCCCATACGAAATACTGAGGGAAATCCTTATATAGACACCTTAAACTTATAGCTCTCTCATTTGATCTATTCATGCTGAAAAAGTCAGTTAACATGGTTCTACTAAAATGACCTGATTGTATAAGAGCTGCAAGGTCAAATTTTTTATGAAAACTTACCAATTAGCTATCTTGTAAATGCACTTGAAGCAAATAAATAGTTGGATTAATATCATTTAATTTAAAATAAAAAATTCTCCATATTGCTTCAGGCGGTCCAACCCACCTCCCATCTTGAAATTCTTTTATTTCATCAATTTTTTCAAAATCTGAAGGATCTATAATATTAAAACTCACAAGATCATGACCCTTGTACATATATTTACACATATATTTAATTAATTTAATTGTTGACCATATTTCCAAGTTCATATGACAATCAAATAGAGACAATAAATATGGATTATAGGAACTACCCATCTATTATCCAAATCATGTTTTCTAACTCGAACTTTCCTGCCATCATTCAATCCACGATACTGCGGATAACCATCATCAACATGCAAAGTTTGGGACACATATTCTTTAGGATACCTATTTCTACATATACCTTTTGTCATGCAAGCATTTTCTCGATTCAAATATCCACAAGGGACATGCATCATATGTTTAACAACAACAGAATATAATATGATCATAAGCAGAAATAATATGATCATAAGCATCGGGGTTCAAAGGTCTAAATTATTGTGTCAAAATCAGTAAAACATGAGCATGAGGCATCCCTCTTTTCTAAAATTCAATTGAATAAACAAAAGCAAACACCTCTCCAAAAAAAATTTAATAAGTTCAATTTTCAACATTTCAAATTTAGCTCTAAAAACCCGAGCTAATAAATTTGGACGATCAAAAGCATTTTGTTTAGCATGTAAATTTTCTTGTATTTCAATCCAATTTGGATTGCATCTCATAGTAAGAAAAATGTCTGGCTTACCATACCTTTACACTAACGACATTGCATCTAAATATCTTTTACGCGTATCTCTTGGCCCACCTATAAACGACGCAGGCAAAAAAACCCTACGGCCAATTCTTGAACCGTCACTATCACCAAGAGACACACTATCTATAACACCTAGTAAAATTTCTAATCTAATCTCATTCTGATTTTTTCTATAAAAATCAAGCCGTGTAGTTTCTATTTTCACATACATATAAACGAAAAACTGTTGCAATAGCCTACCACTGTGCAATAACATAGATTCATCATTTTCAGTCATCTGAAATCTATAGCAATAATATTCCCTTGCTGAAACATTGTCTTTACACTTATTTCCTTCATCAGCAACTAAAAAAAAATCACACAATTATTTGTATTCACTAAATTTACACATAGATAGAACTGAAATTTGAATTTTATGGAAACCTTATAAAAAGAGCAATTTACCTTGATATTCTAAATCTATACATTCGGCTGCACTTGATGGTAACAAAGAATTCTATAAAAAAAACCTTCCTCATTGAAATGATAATTGGTAGACCTATTTGTATAAAATTTTTTTTAATACCCAAATACCAACCAGGCTCATCCCTTGGAAATAGTAGAGGATACTGAAGGGTATCGTAATAAGCAAATTAATGCTGGATTCGATGACTCATAACTGAATGCCTATAGACTTGAATATGAGCAGGTGTAGATTTTTTTTCACTTTCATTTTCATTGAATATTGCTGCTACTTGGGAAACTGTTGGAAGATTATAGAGTCGTTGATCTAAACCTGGATAGGCATTTAAAACGATAGTTTTGTCTTCAAGACAAGGAAGATGTCTAAGGCTACGGAAAAATTTACAATATGGATTATCACGAAAAATATCCATTATTTTTTTAAGAGTGTCTTGATATAGTCTTTTGGATGAATTTTTTCTATTGATAAGTTCTTCTTCAGTATCATAAAAAAGAATTGAACACCACTTGGATAATCATTAGTAGGTAAAATACTACTGAGAAAGTGATAGATCTGACCTTGCACTCTAAATGTATATATTCCAGATCAATTTTTTGTCAATTCTTGATCATATTTTGCTCCAAGAGAAGTAAAAGCAAAGTTATTATTATGAGATCTAATATTATTTCTAAACTGCAGACAGTTCTCATCATCACAAATAAACAAACGTTGAAGTCTATCTTGTATTTTATGAGTTGATGAGCTAAAGTCGTATGCCTCAATTTTAACCCTAAACTAATGCAGAAGAAGTGAGTGGGGTATCGAATCCACAGGGAAGGGATTGGTTTCAAGAATTCAAGTTTTGTTATAAGAATTGTCACGAAAGTAGGTCACGAAGTGAAATGAGTACACAAAAGGAAACAAGAACAAAGGAATAGAGGAACAAAAGGAAGCAACTATCAGATAAAACAGATATCCTAGGATTCTTGTATCGGATGAACACAGACCTAGCCAATCTATTCTATGCAATCAACTAGCAAGCTAATCTCAAGGAGACCTAAGTTGCCTAGAAGCTCAAGTTGTAGTTAGCATGGCGACCACACCACTCCCTGTACTTCCTAACACCATCCTCTCCCATGGGGAGGCCTGAGAATGGTGGAATTCACTCCGCAACCTCTCAACTCTCCAAGCTAACTACTCTAACATGCAAACCCTAGGAAATCCCATGGCGAGGCCCGACCTAAGCTTGAATGTCTTCGTTCATTAACACAGAGAGCTTCTTTAACACTTTTCCTAATGTTTCAATTCATCAAAGCTTCCCATGGCGAGGCCTGAATCTCAAGACTAAAATATTCATAGAAAGCAAGTGTAAAGACTCGAATAATCACAGTTAAGTTCCCATTTCATGCATCTTCATTAATTCTGGTGAATCAATCCTCAACTTAGCATGGCGACCACAATCGAAGCTCGATCCATTCAAAATCAGTGCAAAGATATGAAATTAAACAGATTTCAAGTAATAAATTCAAGTACGATTTCAATATTTATCAATTAGGTCAATTACATAGCATCAAATCTCCTAAATCATGTATTCATCCTTTTAGAACCCTAAGATATCACACAATTAGCCAGAAAATTTCATATTCAACTCATATTTATCAAATTCCAGCATTAAATAGTTCAATTCCATCAAATTGAAAGATTTCACCGATTAAAGTGTAGAGGAATGTCAAATGCTCCTTCGATTGAGTTCAATATGTAATATCCGGTACAAAGTCGCGATCGAAAATGAAATCGGAGAAGAAAATCTAGAGAGAGAAACTAGAGAGTGAAAGAGAAAACGAGAGAGAAAATTCCCGCTCTAAAAATCAAAAGTCGGTTTTGTACTCTGGAATGTTCCCCTTTTTTGTTAGCTAACCTTCTATATATAGAGGTTACAGAAAACGTAAATAATACGCAATCGTAAAATGAATGCAAAATTACAACAATGCCACTACGTAAGATGTCCAAATCAGCACAATCATGAATTCCAAGCTGGACGCCTAAGCTGCAATCCCACGCTTTTACTTCTCAGGCTTGTCACACCTCCAAGCTTCACAGCACGTCACTGTACTTTGCTTGATCACGCCACCAAGAGCTTCAACACGTCTCCAACCTGCCAGGCATCACGCCTTCATCAATCTCTGCACACAAACACCAAAATCCACACTTAACTAAATTTTTTACAAGGAAACGCAACAAGAAGCCTGCGATGTGTCGCAGGCTTATTCCAGAGTCGCAGGCCTCTTTTTGTGTGATTTCAACTGGCCTGCGATTTCCTTCCATCTCAAATGGCCTGCGACCATATGTTGTGTTGAATTGTGCTTTGATGTATAACAAGTGATGTACGTGTTCTGTCGGGTGAGCTTGTGTTTGAACTCAAGAAATCTTCCATGTTGCACTCATTCCCTCAAATTAAAGATAGTAGAGTGAACTCTTGGTTCAAAAGTCATGCATGAAATGCTCGTGATGTTTGGTGCTGTGATATGCTTATGATGTTCGGTGAAGTGGAATGCTTGTGATGTTCAGTGAAGTTGTGCATTTGTGGTGCAAATGCGTGCCGAGGTTGTGCTGTGAAGTGCAACAAGAATGTGCTGTGATGTGCATGAATGTGTAGCAATGTGTGCAATGCTTTTGGGCATCGACTTGTATATGACTAGCAACAAAATATGTGCACCAAATTCATCTAAAAAAAATGCAAAGAAAACATAAGCAAAGACACTTGGAACTTTCTACCTCTCAAATTCTGAAACTTACAAACCGTCACCTTGCACCCCAATTCTGGCCCATATGCGTTGTGAATTTGGAAAAACTTAAAACATGGAAGTATTAGCCCCACGTCTTAGATTTCCACAGCCTTTTGAATCACCCAATTCGAAGCTTGAATGACAACGTTACAACCAAAACACTGAGCTGTGGCAGGCTATTTGAAATTAAGCCTACG
Source organism: Ophiorrhiza pumila (assembly GCA_016586305.1). Taxonomy (NCBI): domain Eukaryota; kingdom Viridiplantae; phylum Streptophyta; class Magnoliopsida; order Gentianales; family Rubiaceae; genus Ophiorrhiza; species Ophiorrhiza pumila. The sequence goes on along the minus strand of BLIW01000009.1, from coordinate 37,360,213 downwards.
ACGCCCTTAAGAACCCTAATCAAGTCTTTTCATTCCCACAGTGATTTGCCAGCTTTCCTTTCAGAATTGGACTTTTCCTTGAACACCAAAGTTGTAGATGTCTCTCTTGGCTTTCCATAGGATCAGGAATCATCGAAATTGGAGTTCTGTAGCTCAAGATGTTGTCAATCTACCAAACTGTGGCAAAACAGTTGAACAATGAAAAACCCGAACTTAAGCACAACAAAGAAGCCCCCGTTTCTCATGATTTCACACAGAATTTGGAGAAGGTTAAAACATGAAAATTAAAGCTCACATAAAGAGCTTTCCATAACATTCAAGATCTACTCATTCGGATCAAAATTGAAAAAGATACACTCAAATGAAATTCAGCACTCTATCTGCCAAGCACAAAGCACGCTAAAGCATTCTTTCAAGCCTTTTACATTTCTTCCACAATTGTTGACCCGAATTCAAACTTGCTTCTTTTAACCTCATTCTTGATCCTTTTTCTTTATTTTAGCTTACTATATGGTCAATCACATAGACGCATCAAATATCACATAACAAGCCACCTTTTTCTGCAAAATAAGCCAAAAGCCAAGTGAAACAAGATATTTAAGTTGGTATAAAACCAACTTATCAAATTCCCCCACACTTGAACTTTTGATTGCCCTCAAGCAAAACTCATGCTCAGACTTTCACCAAAATGCATTGAACCCTCACTCCCTTTTCACTATGACCAACTCCAAGTTCATCCAAATATTTTCCACACAAAAACTCATGCTATGTTCCCCAACACCTAGCTTTTCAGATTTCAATACACATTACCAACTAAGGCACAATGAATAAAGACCAAAATGTCATTCGTGCCAGTGTGTGTTGAGGAATGTGAAACTTCATCTATTCCCTTGCTATACACCATCTAGTTGTCTCTCTTGCCATTCTATACATGTCAATCTCCTTGTCCACTCCTATGAACATGCAACTCATAAGATCAATGGCATCCTATGCGCACATTGGTGCTCTACGGGACATTGCCCTTATTCTGCACATTGGTGCTTATTTGTTGCACACATTGGTGCCTTTGCCTGGGTTTTGTGGCTGTTGTTTCCCTTTCATTGCTTGCCAGGGTCTTATGGATCTTTTTTCCCAGTTGCCAAAGGCTTTTTCTCCATATCCCTTCTTATACATACACATGTTCATAAGAGTCTCCAAAATGACTAAACATGCACGAACACTGGAAACACCAGACAAATGCATAGCAAAAAGAACAAATTCCATACACATTACCTCCTATGTCATTTGAATTTTTGCATGGCATATCTATCTTACCTTAACATCGTGCCTTAACCAGCAAAATGTACCAATTTCTTCTAACTCAGTGCCAAAAAAAACAAAAAAAAATTTTCACATGCAAGATCAAAAAGAGTAAAGTGATGAACTTGAAATGTGCCATAGTGAACAAGAAACAAAGCTTCATCTACAAAGTGATTTCTCCCAGTTAACCACATTACATTACATCACACATGACACATCTAAACCTGAATTACCTTAACAACACACATTGACACATTACATCTTTTCACCACATAATATTTCACTTCACATGCTCTTAACCTCATACTAACTTCAACACTCAGCACCATAACAACATATAGCACACCACAACCTAGCATCTCACACAACAACAAGCAAAGGCTTCATACTTCTTCGTACGTCATTCTTCAAAGGAAAGCAAAGCAACTTCATTCTTCAAGTCATTCAAACCAAAACACAAACTGCACAATGAAAATTTTCAAACACAAACTCCCCACATTATTATCATGGCAACCCCAACAATCCCGCCAACAAACTACTTCCCTCCATGGTAACCGCATCATTCACCTAGCAACAAAACAAAACAACACACCACAAAGTAACACAGTATCATCACATTCTTCAACCACCCACCCACACTTAGATCATGCATTGTCCTCAATGTAAATGTTAGGAAGGAGGTGCTCTCTGGGAAAAGGAAGGTGCCGATGATAACGGAGGAGAAAATGATGCTGTAGTGGAAAATGATGGACTCTGGAAATGAGATGCCTTCCAATGAAATGGTCCATGAGTTGGCCCTGGTAATTGTTGCCCTGAACCAACTAAGGGTATGCATGTGGCCTGCATGAACTGAGGATCCGCGAGAAATGTGGGAGTAGGCGGTGCTGAAGGGATGCGACCAAATGTGGGCAACGGTTGGAAAGAAGGCACACCAGGCACTCCAGGAGGAAGCTCGTGCACAGCTCCACTGATTGCGTCCATAGACAAATTAGGAATGCTATATCCCGCTAGTTGCGCTTGAGTTGGCCTTTGCTTCGGTGGCCCAGGAGGAGAATGGTAGTAAACAGCCATCTTATTGCAAGCATCAAGCTCCAACTGCATTTTCACCTGACGATGATACAGTACTTCAAACTGTTGTTGTGCAACAGAAGATATATCGTCCAATTTGGAATCAATAGTAGATGCATGGTGTGTCCAATCTTGGTGCATATGTTCCAGCCTCTCATCCAATCGTTGGAAATGGGTGTCCACAGAATGTTGGAAATCCTGAATTACTCCTTGAAATGCACTGAAGTCATATGGTTGTGGAGGTTGCGGGTGCTGCCCAACATGAGCTAAGGGCTCCAAATTGTCTCATGGCACTCCCGTCTCAGCTACTTGAGCTAGAACAAGTTCCTTCTCAAGGCGCAAGTATTTAAGATACAGAGGATTAGCAATGGGTCCCTGAACCTTTCGCCAATCACCACCCAACTCGTCGGTCACACCTTGAGCTTTGCACAAGTCCTCAATAAGGAGGGGGTAGTAGATAGAAGCCAGCGGATCCTCGATACCCTCTCTGATGTCCTCGACTATGATCTGGCCCACATCCACAGACCTTCGTTCTTTAAGAGCGGAAATCAAATAGAGGCGTTTGCGCATTACTTCGGACCTCTGTGAACTAGGCATAAGCCTAGACAGGATGAATAGCAACCATACTTTAACATCAGCTCGCAGATACTGGTGTCGCATATGCTTATGCTCCCCTTGGCGATTGAGAACCCATTCGGCCCCAGGATGTGCAAGTTCTGCTAGTAACTCTTGGTCATCTTCCTCACTCGTAGGACACTGAAAAGGATCTTCGGGATAACTCGGCGTCCCTAAATAAGCATTGATGATTCCACTTGAGATGTCAACCCATACCCCTCGAACAAATACCGCTCCATCGTCATTTGGAAATTTTGCATTGGCGTAGTACTCCCGGGCGAGACTAATATTACAGAACTCAGGTGCGTAGATCAACTTTTTATTAAATCTGTGAAATTCCATCAGCTTCTGGAATGGTCCCTTGTCAACAACAAAAGCTCGTTCCAAGTGCACACTTTTAACCGCTAACCCGCTTTCCCAACGTTGTTGTGCCACAGCATTACGGAATAACAACGTTGTCGGATTGCCCTTTCGTTTTTTTTGAATCGATGGCTGTATCGTGATCACTGGAGGTTCTTCAAAAATTGGCATATCGTCTACAAAGTACTCGGAATCTTCATCCACTGGCACCTTCGCTTTCCCCTTTGCCTTTCCCTTCTTGGAACTTTCTCTTTTTGATGATGTGGTCGCCTTTCTGGGAGCCATGACCTTTGATGGAGAGCTCTCAACAAGGACTTGAATGAAGGAGGTAAAATTGTTCTGCACGGGAATCTTGAGCTGATGAGATGAGATGATACCTGTGTGTAGTGTGCATTTAAGGGCTTCCCGATCGGCCACTACACTCACTTGGTCAAAGGATAATCAATAACACTACCAACCAAGACACAAGACAACAATTCTATCCACAAGTATGGGACCATTTCATTCAAATCATGTGAACTCTTATCTTTCTAACTACCAAGTGATACCAAACGTTCACATGTCTATATAAAACAATCCAAATAGGAAGCCTTAAGTCATGCATACTCTCTGCAGGACTTATTCCATTTCAGCTTTTTTTTTTCGTATTTCAACTTTCTGCACATGCCAAAATACCAAGATAAAACACATTACATCCACTTTATGTCAATCAATGTGCACTCTTGCCTTTTTCAATTCACGAGTCTTACAATTATGTAAACTTTTCAGAACATTAACTCATTTTCAAAGTGAACCAAATTAATTCATATTCAGAGAGGGTAGATTTCCATATCATCAATGCATTTATATAATCCTTACCCATCCTTACCTTGCTTGTATTGACGTCCACTTCCAGTTAAATGCACACATGGCATATGAAAAACAAAAACAACAAAAAACTAAGGTTAAAGTGCAAACACTAATTTCACATTTTCTACTAACAACACCAAACGTAACACGCCACTTAACACATATGACTTACAAATCATAAAATTGTCTCAAAATAAGCTACTACTACTGCAACATACTAAACAAAAAACAAACACATTCTGGCTCAAATCTAACACACTCATCATGGCAGATGCAAATTCATATTCATATTCATAAAAAAAAAAACACACACACGAATTACATTATTAACTACTAAACTCGAACAGCAAGAAACAACCTCCACATTTCACAATATAGCTACTCCACATTTCACAACATAGCATAATACTCAAACACTACTACTACACTAAATGCATGGCAATTTCTCATGGCACAATCTTCAAATCATCCAATCTTCAAATCACCCATCTATCCCCCCACACTTGCATAAAGTCACGGTCCCCGGGACAGAAAAAACAAAATAAAGGAACCTGGCCTTTTACAATCCTCAAGAGAGTCAAGCTACCCGTTCCTCCTCCAAAAAAAAAGGCCACTGAGGTGTCCCTATAAGACCGAGAGAATGTTGAGGATTGTCGGTTGAAGAAATGTCAACACCCTTATCACGAACCATTGCTGTTATCAGAGCAGAAAAGAACATCGGGACAAATTCATTTCGTTGTGCCCGCCTAATGTACCCAAGCATTAGTTTTCCAATGTCGATGGAGAAGTCATGCTGAATAGCATAAATCAAGAGAACACGTTCCCTTGAAGCTATACTAGTGCGGTGAGTAGGCAGGAGCTTAGAGTTGATAAATAACAACCACATTTTCGCCTCCACTGTCAGCTCATTTGTGGGAACATATAGTGCTTTATGCCTAACATTTCGCACCCAGGTAGCACCAAGCAATGCCACAGCAGCCAATAACTGATCAGTGTTCTCCGCCCGTACCAACCGACTGTAAGTATCACCAGGGTAATCGGGGAGAAGAAAATGCAAGTTAATGCTGTGGCGATCGACTTTCAAATACTTTCCTCACACAAACACTGAGTGGGCACTATTAGCACGTGAATTAGCATAGAATTCTTGAACTATCTCCAGGTTCACAACAACAGATGCTCTGGCGAAATGAGCCCAAGAATGCCTCATAATCAATTCTTCAAATCTATGGGAAGGGTCCTCAAATGGTCTTTCAATAATGATTTCTCTGTTGAGGGAGCTAGTGTATAGACTCTCAGCATGAATATTAACAAATTGGGGTGAGTTAGCCGGTTCATAATCAATCACCGCATCCTCATCGACTGAAGAAGAAGAAGATAAAGACGAAGTAGTGCCCGGATCTTCACTGAATATTGCATACTCATAAGGATTATGGTAAGAGTAAGACATCACCTTAGGAAGAAGAATCACTATCAAAGATTTAGCGTTAGTAAATAAGAGATTAGGAAAAATATAGAGGATGTGCAACACATAATATCTCCATGCTAGCTATCAAACAAGCACATGTGAATGAAACTTGAAAACAAAACAGACATACGGACAATATAGGCAATAAAGGACCATTCTCCTTATGTCATAACTTGTTAACTTCTTCACTCAATTATTGGAATCTTACAAGCCAATCATGCACTCAAGTTCACGGGTCTAGCATCAAGATTTACCATAAATGCATTTACCTTGGTTGTAGAAAATGTGGAATTCATCTTACCCTTGTTGAGTGAATATCTAAGATTCACTATATGCCTTTATCATCGATTACCATAATCCCTCTGATAATCTACAAAATTTAACAACCAGTTATGAGATTGTGCCATGAATTGTCGATTCGTTCTACACAAACTAAGATTAACAGGTAAAATTAATCACAACAAAACAAAACAAAGGAAAACAAAGAAAGAAAATCCGAGTTGCCTCCCAGGAGCGCTTGGTTTACGGTCCACAGCCCGACCATGCTCCTTGGCTCATTGTGAAGGTAAAGGATCATCCAAGACAAGTTCATGGGGAGCTTGTGCCAGATTAGCGATGCCTTTTTCCTGAGAAGTCAAGTATGGTTTAAACCTGTGACCATTCACTTTCCATGTGCTACCAATTTTATCATTTTGGATCTCCACAACACCATATGGCTTCACATTGACAACTCGAAATGGTCCACTCCATCGTGACCTCAATTTCCCAGGGAAAAGCCTTAGACGAGAATTGTACAATAGTACCAACTGTCCTGGAGCAAAACTTTTTGATTGGATTTTCGCATCATGTAGTCTTTTTGTTTTCTCCTTGTAAAGCTTAGAACTCATATAAGCATTGAATCTAAACTCGTCCAATTCATTCAATTCTAGCATCCTTTTTGATTGAGCTCCAGACAAATCCATATTCAACTTCTGAATTGCCCAGTATGCCTTATGTTCCAACTCTATCGGGAGATGACAATCCTTGCCAAACACAAGCCGAAATGGAGAAGCACCGATAGGAGTTTTGTACGCTGTTCTATATGCCCACAATGCATCATCCAATTTCATGGACCAATCCCTTCGTCCTGGATTAACAACTTTTTCCAACACTCTCTTAATCTCACGATTTGAGATTTCAGCTTGGCCACTCGTTTGAGGATGATAAGCTGTGGATACTTTATGTGTCACACCATACTTGGCCAAAAGAGCTTCAAAAATCTTATTACAAAAATGAGTTCCTCCATCACTTATGATTGCTCTCGGAGCCCCAAACCTATTGAAAATATGTTTCTTCAAGAAAGCTGATAGGCGTGAAGATTAGACCTTAATCTCCGGCACCAATTTGATAGCGGTTTTGGAGCTAGAGTTAAAAGCTAAGGCTTAACTGAATCAAATAAATTTATAACCCTATCCTCACGACGTTTAAGGTGCATCAAGACACCGACGTTTGGAATGAGTTGTCGCGACTCTCCAATTTAACCCAAATTTACCAAACTAATGTAGGAGTGGCAAGTGGGATCGTATCCAACAGGGAGAGGGTTATGTCTCGATTTCAATTATGATAGCAAATAACAACGAAATGATATTACTCAAGCACTCTAAACAATTAACAAGCTAAATGTAATGGGGGATAAACAGTAATGGGAAGTGCGTTGCCTCGAGGGATAAACAATTAGCATGGATCTCTGTTTACTATCACGGACTTGTGTAACATGTGAGGGGTGTATCTACTAGTGATGTGAGGCTGATTGGCCTGTTGGCCCTCACAACTCCAAATCACAGATGTCCTAAATCTTCTCTTGATAGAGCAAGATCTCGGTTCCAATTAATATCCTAGAACCCTATCCTATAGGTCAACTCTATTTCTAAGCTTAATTGTTTCCCTTGGTAGGGCAAACAACCAAGTTACGCTTTCAAATTGAACTATTCAGATAAGCCCAGTCCTGATCATATATTCGACCTTAAGATTGTCAGTTGGCACCACACAACTAAGATCACAAAGTAAATAAGTGACTGAGACTCACAAGATGTTGATTTCAATTCTTTGTATGTTTTATCCAATTGACGTGGGTAGATCCACACAGATCTCAGTGGGTACCGCAGATCAAGTAAGGATTTGAATAGATTTATATAAACCCATTGAAACAAAACATGCAATGAACATCAATCAAGATTTAGCACAGATAAATTCTATTTCAGTTGTCTCAAATGAACCAGAAATCCATACAATTGAACCCTCAAGGCAACACTATGAAGTTAGCCGATCATGATGATCGGCTCACAATCCATTATAACAGTCAATGAATTCAAACTACAATCTATCTCCCTCTGTATTTTGCTCTTAGTTGTTCTTAGGGTTTTTGGTGTCTCGATGATGAATTTTTCTCTCTCTTTCTCCCCGACTACTTGATTTTTCTCTCCATCTTCCTCCTTTTATACCTTCCTCGGGTCATTCTTGATCATGTTGGTTGAGTCATCTTTGCTCCCCTCCTTGATTCTTGCACGTGTCCTGTGTTACCCCAATCAGAAAATGATATGAGTTCACGTGGTCACCCCAATGACTTAAACATTAAGAATCAGAAATATACAATTACAAACACCTACTGAACATGTCAATCGCTATGCTTATGCTTTGTGCATTTGATGTATGTAACGTGATTTGCCTTATGTGTGCACATGTGTGTAAGACTATCGTGACATTGAGTGTGACAAGCTATGACTTGTGAGCTAGTGCATAGATGAAGTGAGTGGGTGAGCTATGTGCTGAGCATCAGTGCAATGAGAGTGAGTAGTATAATGAATTTTAGTGTAAAAAAATTACATGAGTGTGTGAGGTGCGTGAGAGGGTCGGCCGTCGGGACTGACGGCCGACCAACCCAGACGGCCGACCTGTGTGTGTGTTTGTGTGTGTTGTTTTGTGTTGTGTGTGCTTGTGAAGCTTGTGAGTGAGTGAGGTGCAAGATAGTGTTGAAGGTATGTAAATGGATGAATGTGTATGCATTTATGTGAAGTGCTAGTGTAGGTGTTTGATTTACAAATTCAGTGCATGCACAACTCATTTCATGTCTCGTTAACACTTTGTCGCACAAAACCATTTTCATCATACGTTCATTCATCACAATGCATTCAAAACATCAACCAACCCAAACTATCCTGTGTGTGTGGTGTGTGTGTGAGTAACTGGTCGGCCGACCAACCGTTAGTGTGTGTGTTGTGTGTGTTGTGTCGGTGGTTGTGAAGTGTTGGTGTGCTAATGTATGTGATTTTGTAAACCTTGTGAAGCACAACATGTTTCTTAGTTCATCCTTCATCACACAATTGCATCAATTCATGGCACATTTTCTCAACACTCTACCAATTTTCACATTTGATAGCTTCAACACATTTTCACACAAAAGATGTTCATCATATGCTCTTTTCATTGTAAATGCATGCAAAGTTCAAGTAAGAAGAACAATTAAGCACAAATAAGTTGGTGCACACACAACTTATCAACCCCCTACACTTAAACCTTTGCTAGTCCCGAGCAAAGCTATCAATTAACATCTCTTTGTCTGGTTTCACACCCAGCACTTGCCAATACCATCAAAATTTTTTTTTCGCATGCAGAAAGTTTTAAGGGCACAAGTTTACAGTCCATTTTCTTCTCGCTCATTATCAACCAAGGTGTAACGAATAAAGACCAAACCGCCAACGTGATGTGTGTGCTGAGAGTTCCTATACTTCCTCACCTTGTCTATGCCAAGTACTCAAGCAAACACTTTATTACAAATTCTTGCACTACAGTCTGTTGTCCACACACATTAACACTCAGCACATAGAGATCAATGGTATTTATTCACATAACTTTGAAGTTCTTTTTCTTTCTTTCTCAATGCACTTTGGTGCCTCAATTTACTTTAAACTTGCCGCACTTTGGTGCTTGGCTGCCAGGGTTTTATGGCTATTTTTTTCCTTTATTTGCCACACAGGCTTTTTTTCTTCCTTTTTTTTTCCACATCTTTTCTCCAACACCTCATGTATATGTGTGTCTTCAATAGACTATATACTGAAATGCAAGAACAAATGTTTACAAGTACAGAGCACATACAGGTTAAGTATCACATAAGTTCCCTCCTATGTCAGATAGATTTTTGTTGGCGTTTCTATCTTACCTTAACATCACACTTTGGCCAGTAACTTGCATGAATCGAATGAGTACTGCAACTAACAAAGATTTTTAGTATGCATGAAACGGTTGAGTATACAAGTGGAGTAAGTGATGGTATTGGAAGTGCTGGTGTGCCAATGGATTTGACAACAATATTCTCACAACACAACAAACACTTCATATTCATCATTACTACAAATCAACACAACACATTACAACCCTGGTAGGGCTAGTGCTAGACACTGCCTTTTCTTTCTTCATAATCATAGCTTTACAACACACATACATTATCACGACCCTAAGCACACAATACACAATAGAATAATTTCAAACGTACAACACAAACTTCAAAGTTTTCCTCACAACACACTTTCAATCATTTTCATTCTCGGACACTCACATAACAAACTTGAACCATCAGCACTCAAGGTATCACCCTCGTGATCAACTTCATCAACTTAAACAACCGACATGACACAAATACAACAATAGCTCAGACAACAACAACTAGGAAAACAAGCAAGATTGACAGCCCAGAAAGTACAGCAACAAAGTACAGCAACAACAGCCCAGAAAGCAACAACAAGAAAAACAGACAACTCAGGAATACTCAGACAGCAACTTCATCATCACTCCAGACAAGACTCAGAAATATAACAGCAGCAACAACCCAGAGATTTGCCCCCCACTCTCTTCTCACTCCATTTTCCCCCACACTTGTAGTATGCAATGACATCAATTGGGGATAAAGTGAAAGACACTGCCCTGTCTAGGTGCCAGGTGGAGGTGGTGGAGTTGAAAAACGTGAAAAACCAGGGAATGGAGCATTCATGTTCCTCATGTTGGGGTTATTGTTGAAATTGGACGTGACTCCCCTCGGTTGCATGTTGAAGGATGGGCTGCTCCCCGGATGCATGTTAAAGTTGGAAGTGCTGCTACCAGGTTGCATACCGAAGTCTGCGGTGCCGCCCCCCTGATGTACATTTCCCCCATGTGTTACCACTCTCCTTGAGGTGTCTACAACCATTCTCTGTGTTTCCAATTCCTCTATTGATGGGAAGTATGAATTAGGGCTCCTCGTTTGATGATGATACACCATCATCAAGTGCAGATTGTGAATTCCCGTCTGGCATTGATTCATTCTGTTCTCTATTTCCGACCAATGTCTGTTATGCTCCTGTGTTATCGAGTTCAACTGCGTCTCCACGCTTGTCTGAAAATTTCCCCACCTTTCATCAAGGTGACGGGCCATCGAGAGGTGTTGTTCTGTCATTGACGCTTGAACCTCTGCTAGGGCGTTCTGCATGGGTACAAAATTGGTAGAGTCCTGGACTGGCTGCGTGTCGTGTGCCTGCTGTTCTGGCTCCTCTTCAATCTCTTCATTGTCTGGGTATGCTTCTTGAGCTTCTTCTTCCCTTCTTTCTCTTCCTGCTTTCTCCTGTTGCTGGTAATTTCTCAAGTGGCTGTCTCTGATGGGGCTCATTGATGCCTTACAATCATCACTTGGGGCAGTCCTTACTCCCTGCTTCACTGCATACTCATATAGGAAATGTGGAAAAAACATGGCCTGAGTTTTATCCGTTATGGCTCTGTTAATATGATTCATGACAATCCTCCCAAAGTTCACTGTTAGCCCGTGCTTGATGGCGTATATCAGATTCACTCTGTCTTTGGCAATCTTACTGCTGGGGGTCATTGGCATGATCCTGGAGTTGATGAACAGAAGCCATGTCTTTGCTTCGGCAGTTAGGTTTTTCAGTGACACGTGTTTTGGATGCCCTTGATGGTTTCTAACCCATTCGGATCCTGGAATTGTCACTGTGCTCAGTATGCTGTCTAGGTCTCCCATCCTGCTCAGCTCACTTAGTTGATCATGAGGGTCATCATCGAGTTCATAATGCTTGTTTACCACTTCAGATGTCAGTTTCAAATACTTGCCTCGTACATATACACCCTTCTCCTTTCTGTCTTGCTCTTTCATTACGGTGGCGTTAGCATAGAACTCCCTAGCAATTGCCACATTGCAGTTTTGAGGAGCATCCATCAACGGCTGCATCCATACTCTGTGAGCATATCGGTGTAGGGACTCATTGTGATTATGCACGGTCTCTCAACATGTATGAGTCTCATAGCAAAGTCACAGTACTTGGTCTGAGCCTTCTCATTTACAAACTTTGGTGTAGGTGAGGTCCTTCTTTTCTTTTGTTCTTGGTCTAACTCCTCTTCTTCCTCCATGTCATCTGGGAAATATTCGTCACCTGAGCTGGAGTCATCTATCACTTGTGTGGGCACGCCAACCTTTCCTTTTCCCTTCTGGCCTCTTGATGTTGAGGTTGAAGCTTGACCAGCTTTCTTGGGAGGCATGGTTCCTACAAAATAATGTTTTGCATCATTCGTTGGCATCAAGACATGATTTTGGCAACAAAACTCATACAAAGTTTGGGAGCCTTCTCACGCACAATAGAATCCAAATCCATGTCTATCAACATAACACCTTATTGCAGTTCATGCATGTAATGAAATTCCAACAGTACGCAATGACTCAAGTTCATATCACATGGGGATTTCATCACTGGTCTCAGGTGTCATTTTGATTTGCATATCATGACCAAGACGTTCAAATAATCGTGCCATGCAAGGGGAATCAGTCAAAACGTAAAACTCCAAAGTTGAAGAGCATGATCTAAGCTAAATTTAGGGACAAAGATCACTCACTTTGGACCAAAATTGAGCAAGTTATAGCCAAAAAACCGTAAGGTGCCAAACTGGGTCATTCAGCTTTTAACAATTTAGCAACTCAGATTCAGCCTGACTTTCCTTGCCTCATTAGTCTATGTTCCAGTGACAATTAGCGAGAGTGTCCAACATAAACATTGTGGGTTATCATGTTATCGAAATTTAGCAACTGGAATCATGCAATTTTGATCTTCCAAACTCAAGTTATGCACAAAATAGTGAAACGGGGCAGTGCTGAAACAATCTACGAATTCAGGTCAATACATTTGAATTCAACAATTCCTACAAGCATGTAAAGATCAATATACATTTCAATCATGAATCCAACAAGTGTATGGAGGTGGATGACTTACTTGTTTGGAGATTATTACAATTAAATGCAACGTAAAGAGAAACAGCTCCTTACTCCACGAAGTGAGTCCTCGGCAGAAATCCAGCTATGTGTGCACGATTTGTCGATGAAATTTCAACTAGTGTGTGCAAGTGTAGATGATGAGTGTGTGCTGCAAGAGTTATGATATTTATAGATGACATTGTCATGCATGAGTGGGTCATGTGCAACAAAAATCCAAAGGCATGTGATTGTGCTAGAGATCAAGTTGATGGGTAACAAGTCACAAGCTTCCAAAGCATTGTCAATTTGAATCAATTCATCAGTGCACCATTCGGCCACTACAAGATGTTTCTCTTTCAAGCAAAATTTGTGGGCCCTAGCAATTCTTTGCCTTTCCTACTTTGCATTCCATTACCAAAAAAATTTTCAAGCAAGCATTATTATGTCAAGCCCAATCTACTACTTCAATCGATTTTCTCCACAATTCATGCTAGCAATGATTTTTGATGGTCCACAACCCATACCTATTTACACCATAATTCATAGCTTCTTCTTCCTGCATTGTTCATCATCATTTTCTTTCTTTACATTTTTTGGTCATGCAAGTTTTTTGCTATCAAACAAAATGGTTGTGTGCAGTGTTAAATGTATGAATGTATGCATGAAATCTTTTCGCTTTTCTGGTCGCTGCCTCACTCCCTGGATGATTTGACTCTTCACTGCAATGCTTAGATAAATTAATAACAAGAAGAAAAGATATAATCACGCAAAGAGATTAGAAGAATCAAATATTTTTCACTGCTCACATGACCTACTCTCGGATTTTATTCCTGACCTTTGGAGTGTAGATAATATTCTTGTGCCTTTTTACCTTTTAAATCCCGTGACCTCTGGATGAGATGTTCTTAGCTTCCTTGGAGGATTTGTCTTCGTCTTGTGTGCACTGTTCAGAGAAGAAAGGAGAGATTCAACCATTCATTTGAAAAAACGTAACTACAGAAAATAACAAAACAAAGACAAGAATTGAAATGATTGGGTTGCCTCCCAATACAACGCTTGGTTTATTGTCCTCAGCCAGACATGGAAGGTTTCTTGTTAAGGTGATGGATCATCAAGGAACTCAGTTTTTCCCTTGTCCTTGTAGTCCACAGCTGACTTGAAGATTTTTACTCTATGTCTATTCACTTTCCAGCTTGCCCCAGAAGCTTCCTTTTGCACCTCAACAACTCCATATGGGAAAATCTTGGTGACGGTGAATGGTCCAACCCATCTGGATTTCAGCTTACCAGGGAACAATCTCAGCCTGGAGTCATAAACAAGCACTTGCTGTCCCACCTCAAATTCCTTCAGCTTAATCTTGGCATCATGCCACCTTTTGGTCCTCTCCTTGTACATGTTTGCACTGATGTAAGAGTTCCATCTAAACTCATCTAACTCATTGAGCTTCATCATCCTTGCTTCCTGGGCCAAATTTACATCCATGTTTAGCTTCTGCACTGCCCAATAAGCCTTGTGCTCCAACTCTACTAGAAGGTGGCATTCATTTCCAAATACAAGACCCCAAGGGTGAAGCTCCAATTGGGGTCTTATAAGCTGTTCTATAAGCCCACAGTGCATCATCAAGCTTGAGTGCCCAATCTTTTCTTCCTGGGTTTATCACTTTCTCCAATATTCTCTTGATTTCACGGTTTGACACTTCAGCTTGTCTATTGGTTTGGGGGAGGTAGGCTGTGGACACTTTATGTTGGACCCCATACCTAGTCAGGAGGGCTTTGAACATTTTGTTACAAAAATGGCTCCCTCCGTCACTTATAATAGCCCTTGGAGTCCCAAATCTGTTAAGGATATTTCTCTTGACAAACCCCATGACACTTTTGCTGTCATTATGGGGTAATGCTACAGCTTCCACCCACTTTGATGCGTAGTCAACTCCAAACAATATGTATTCATTCCCACAAGATCGTGGGAATGGACCCATAAAATCCATGCCCCAGACATCAAATAAATCCACTACCATCACATTGTTGCGGGGCATCTCATCTCTACTGGATATATTTACCACTCGTTGGCATCTGTCACACTGGCTCACCCAAATCTTTGAATCTTTGAATATGTGTGGCCAATAAAACCCTGTCTGCAAGATTTTGTGTCCAGTCCTTTCTACTCCAAAGTGTCCTCCATAGGGTGATTCATGACATGCCTGTAGAATTTCCTCTTTTTCTTCTTCTGGTACACACCTTCTGATCACTTGGTCACTACACCATTTGTACAGACTACCATCTTTCCAAAAATAATATCTGGCATCATGTTTGAGCTTCTTCTTTTGAGCACTGGAATAGTGGTTTGGCATCTGTCCCGCAACTACAAAATTAGCTAACTCAGAAAACCAGGGCAGCTCTTTGGTGTGAACCCTGAAGACTTGCTTATCTGGGAAATGCTCCTTAATCCACAACTGTAATTGTCCCTCAGAGTCCCCATTTCAAGCCGGGACAAGTGGTCTGCTACCACATTTTCGCAGCCCTTCCTATCCCTGATTTCGACATCAAATTCTTGTAACAACAAGACCCAACGAATCAGCCTGGGTTTCGCTTCCTTCTTTGCCATAAGGTACTTAAGTGCTGCGTGATCCGTATGGACTATGACCTTTTAACCCAGAAGGTAGGCTCTGAATTTATCGAATGCATACACCACAGCCAACATCTCCTTCTCGGTGGTGGTATAATTGAGTTGTGCCCCATTCAGCAGCTTGCTTGCATAATAGATCGCATGAAAGATTTTGTCTCTCTTTTGTCCCAGCACTGCCCCCACTGCATAGTCGCTGGCATCGCACATCACTTCAAAGGGCTCCCCCCGCACTGGTGTGACTATCACAGGTGCCTCTACCAGTTTGGTTTTCAACAACTCGAATGCCTTTTTGCACTTCTCATCAAAGACAAAGGGAGTGTCCTTTTCTAGCAACGTACACAATGGTTTGGCCACCTTTGAGAAATCCTTTATGAACCTTCTATGAAACCCAGCATGTCCCATGAAACTTCTCACCCCCTTCACATTGGTTGGGTCTGGGAGTTTTGCTATCACCTCTACCTTGGCTTTATCCACTTCCAATCCAGCTTGTGAAATTTTATGTCCCAGCACAATCCCTTCATTCACCATAAACTGACACTTTTCCCAGTTCAACACTAAGTTGGTGTCCACACACCTCTTAAGTACCAGCGACAAATTTTCCAAGCAACCCTCGAATGTCATTCCAAACACTGAAAAGTCATCCATAAATATCTATATGATATTTTCCACCATGTCTTGGAAGATTGCCATCATGCAGCGCTGAAAGGTGGCTGGTGCATTACAGAGTCCAAAGGGCATTCTTTTGTAAGCGTAAGTTCCAAAGGGGCAGGTAAAGGTTGTTTTCTCCTGATCTTTTGGGTCAATGGCAATTTGGTTATATCCGGAGTAGCCATCAAGAAAGCAATAGTAGAGGAACCCAGCTATGCGATCCTGAAGTTGCTCAAGAAAAGGCAGAGGGTAATGATCCTTCCTGGTAGCCTTATTCAACTTCCTGTAGTCCATGCATATTCTCCATGCATTAACAACCCTGGTAGCCAACATCTCATTTGCTTCATTTGTCACCACAGTCACCCCTCCTTTTTTAGGTACGCATTGTACTGGGCTAACCCACTCACTATCTGATATAGGAAATATCATCCCAAAATCAAGCAACTTGATGATTTCCTTTTTTACCACTTCCATCATTTGTGGGTTCAACCTTCTTTACCTTTCTCTTGTTGGAATAGCCCCTTCTTCCAGTAAGATCTTGTGCATAGAGACACTGGGGCTTATTCCCTTGATATCCGCTATAGTCTAGCCTATGGCTTCCCTATGCATTCTTAGAACTCCCAACAGCTTCTCGTCTTGACACTTTTCCAACGTAGATGATATAACCACAGGGAGGGTTTCATTTTCCCCAAGAAATGTATACTTCAAATGGGAAGGCAGAGGTTTCAGCTCCAATTTGGGTGGCCTCACAATGGAGGGTAGCAACTTCTCATTCCTGTACTCAAAATTTTCTTGCCTCACCTCAGTGGGCTTCAAGTCAACATATTCATCAGTTTCAATAATAGCAGTGGATAACATTTCACACATTGCATCGTCTTCTGCATTTTCATCAAAAACCTTTTCTAAATTCATTTCTGCCACAGACTCATCTATTACACAACATTCAATCAAATTCGTCAATTCATGCATAATCTCAAGCTCTTCATCATTCAAAACAAATTCAATGGATTCATCCTTGTCTTGATCTGAGGTTTCAAATAAAGCAACAGAAAACTTTCGTTTATGTTCTAGTTCAAGAAGACAAGGATTACCTTCCACAGGGTGTATAAAGCAACATTGCTCCACTGAATTGGGGTACTTCATTGCGTAGTCCACATTGAAGACCACTTGCTCCCCATTCACCCTGAATGTAATGGTCTTACTCTTGACACCTATGAGTGCATCCCCTGTAGCTAGGAAGGGTCTCCCAAATATTAATGGCACTTCTGGGTCTTCATCCATATCCAATATGATAAAATCCACAGGGATCACAAATTTATCTACAGTTACCAACACATCCTCAACCATCCCGGTGGGTTGCACCAAATATCTATCAGCCAATTGGAGTAACACTGCCACTGGTTTGATTTTACCCCCCAACCCGACATTCTCAGCAAGAGGGGCATCAAATTAATACCCGCTCCAAGATCACAAAGGGCTTTGTTGAAGAATCTAGTACCAATTGTACATGGTATGGTGCAGCTCCCTGAATCCTTCAGCTTTGGGGGCAGATCATTGTTTACCTATGCCTGACTCTCTTTTGTAAGGTGTATTGGGACATCACACTGTAGGATCTGTTCTTTGTTGGCAATCAGGTCCTTCAAGAATTTAGCATATCGGGGCATGGCTGCAACCAGGTCCAACAAGGGTACATTAACATTCACATTTTTTACCATATCAAAGAACCTTGTGAATTGGGCTCCCTTCTTAGCTTGAGGTGGGACTCTCTGAGGGTATGGGGGTAGTGGTGCATACTCTGGGTAGTTATAGGGACTTTGAGGTCCCCTTTGTTTCTTTGGTTCAGGCGCCTTCACACTCTCCTCTTTGTTCTCTTCTTGGATTTCCTCCTCCATGGTAATCTCTTCGTCCATGACTTCTTCTTCAGGATCGTCCTTTTGTTCTTTCCTCTTGTTTTCACTTAATTCTTTACCACACCTCAGAGTTATTGCATTACAGAATTTTGGCCCTTTTCCTTTTGGATTTGGTTCAGTATCGCTTGGGAGAGTCCCATGGGGTCTCTGATGTACTGCCTTGGCCATCTGGCCTATTTGCATCTCTAGGTTTTTTATAGCAACTTCACAGTTTTTCACTTGAGATTTAGTATCTGATTGTTCCTTTTCATACATGTCCATCTTGTCCAAGATCTTTTGAAGCATAATCTCTTCATTAGTCTTCCTCGATTCCCTGTTGGTGTTGCTTGATTCCCCACCTTGGAAGTACTGCCTTTGCTGATTGCCTTGATTGTTCTGTCCCCAAGCACCTTGACCTGACTGGTTTTTATACCCTCCATATTGCTGTCCATATTGCTGTCTGTTGTTGTAATTCTGAACATATTGGACAGACTCCTGTGTGAGCTCACATTCATCGGTGTGGTGTTCCCCTTTACATAAACCACATGATAGCACTGGGGCTGTCTTTGATGCTTTTAATGTCTGAACTTGCCTTGTTAGAGCTTCGACCTTTGCCTCTAAGAAAGTCTCCTCATCTAGATCCAATACCCCACATTGCTTCCTAATCGGTGTTTTTCTGGCCTCTGGAAACAGGTATTCGTCATCCGCAATTGAGTCGAAGAGTTCCCTAACCTCGGTCACACTTTTGTCTTTCAAGGCTCCGTTAGCACATGCCTTAACCATCAGTGAGGCTTCTGGTGACAGACCCTTGAAGAAGGTGTTGAGCTCTCTGACCTCCCCAAGGTCATTGTTTGGACATTGTCGGAGTAAGTCATTGAACCTATCACACGCCTCCTTAAATGTCTCGCCATCTTGCTGTTGGAAGCTGCGAATTTCCATCCTCATCCGTTCTAATTTGGCTGGAGGGAAGTATTTGGCCAAAAACTTTCTCTCCAGTTCTTCAAAAGTGGCTATGGATTGTCCTCTGATTGAATTAAACCAGTGCTTCGCCTTCCCCTTGAGAGACAGTGGGAACAGAACTTTTCTCACGTCATCAGGCGTGACTCTCTGCAATTTGAAGGTGTTACAGAGTCCTAAGAACCAATCTAAATGCTCGTTCGGATCCTCATTGTTCAGGCCTTGAAAAATTTGTCCTTGAGTAATCATGGAGACGATTTGGGTTGGTATTTGATAGCTCTCAACGTCTATTCCTTGGCGATTATTCCTTCTCTCAAAGCTTACTGCGAAATGGTCCCCAAATCTTGGAGGTTGGGGTCCAACTCTCTCTCCACCCTGTGAAGGTCTAGCTCTCTCTTCAACCTGATCAGCCATTTCTAATGCCCTTCTCCTTTGCCTCAAAGTCCTCTCAAATTCCAAATCGAGTTCAAATTCTGGAACTTCCCCCTTACGTCTTGCACCAGGTTGCATAAACTAAGACTTCTCTGCAGAAATCTAGAAACCCCACAAAAGTAGATAGATCAATAGCACTAAATTCCACAAGAATTTGCAGGTAAGGTAACAACTCAATAACGTAGAATCGAGACTCAACAAAAATCAAAACAGTCAAACCACAGATATTACAACACAAAATAGATACCAAAACAAACGAAAAACCAAAAACTATCACAATCAATCTCTAACACTTAGCCTCTCCCCGACAATGGCGCCAAAAATTGGAATGAGTTGTCGCGACTCTCCAATTTAACCCAAATTTACCAAACTAATGTAGGAGTGGCAAGTGGGATCGTATCCAATAGGGAGAGGGTTATGTCTCGATTTCAATTATGATAGCAAATAACAATGAAATGATATTACTCAAACACTCTAAACACTTAACAAGCTAAATGTAATGGGGGATAAACAGTAATGGGAAGTGCGTTGCCTCGAGGGATAAACAATTAGCATGGATCTCTGTTCACTATCACGGACTTGTGTAACATGTGAGGGGTGTATCTACTAGTGATGTGAGGCTGATTGGCCTGTTGGCCCTCACAACTCCAAATCACAGATGTCCTAAATCTTCTCTTGATAGAGCAAGATCTCGGTTCCAAATAATATCCTAGAACCCTATCCTATAGGTCAACTCTATTTCTAAGCTTAATTGTTTCCCTTGGTAGGGCAAACAACCAAGTTACGCTTTCAAATTGAACTATTCAGATAAGCCCAGTCTTGATCATATATTCGACCTTAAGATTGTCAGTTGGCACCACACAACTAAGATCACAAAGTAAATAAGTGACTGAGACTCACACGATGTTGATTTCAATTCTTTGTATGTTTTATCCAATTGACGTGGGTAGATCCACACAGATCTCAGTGGGTATCGCAGATCAAGTAAGGATTTGAACAGATTTATATAAACCCATTGAAACAAAACATGCAATGAACATCAATCAAGATTTAGCACAGATAAATTCTATTTCAGTTGTCTCAAATGAACCAGAAATCCATACAATTGAACCCTCAAGGCAACACTATGAAGTTAGCCGATCATGATGATCGGCTCACAATCCATGATTACAGTCAATGAATTCAAACTACAATCTATCTCCCTCTGTATTTTGCTCTTAGTTGTTCTTAGGGTTTTTGGTGTCTCGATGATGAATTTTTCTCTCTCTTCCTCCCTGACTGCTTGATTTTTCTCTCCATTTTCCTCCTTTTATACCTTCCTCGTGTCATTCTTGATCATGTTGGTTGAGTCATCTTTGCTCCCCTCCTTGATTCTTGCACGTGTCCTGTGTTACGCCAATCAGAAAATGATATGAGTTCACGTGGTCACCCCAATGACTTAAACATTAAGAATTAGAAATACACAATTACAAACACCTAGTGAACATGTCAATCGTTATGCTTATGCTTTGTGCATTTGGTGTATGTAACGTGATTTGCCTTATGTGTGCACATGTGTGTAAGACTATCGTGACATTGAGTGTGACAAGCTATGACTTGTGAGCTAGTGTATAGATGAAGTGAGTGGGGTGAGCTATGTGCTGAGCATCAGTGCAACGAGAGTGAGTAGGATAATGAATTTTAGTGTAAAAAAATTACATGAGTGTGTGAGGTGCGTGAGAGGGTCGGCCGTCGGGACTGACGGCCGACCAACTCGGACGGCCGACCAAACGGTCGGCCGACCTGTGTGTGTGTTTGTGTGTGTTGTTTTGTGTTGTGTGTGCTTGTGAAGCTTGTGAGTGAGTGAGGTGCAAGATAGTGTTGAAGGTATGTAAATGGATGAATGTGTATACATTTATGTGAAGTGCTAGTGTAGGTGTTTGATTTACAAATTCAGTGCATGCACAACTCATTTCATGTCTCGTTAACACTTTGTCGCACAAAACCATTTTCATCATACGTTCATTCATCACAATGCATTCAAAACATCAACCAACCCAAACTATCCTGTGTGTGTGGTGTGTGTGTGAGTAACTGGTCGGCCGACAAACCGTTAGTGTGTGTGTTGTGTGTGTTGTGTCGGTGGTTGTGAAGTGTTGGTGTGCTAATGTATGTGATTTTGTAAACCTTGTGAAGCACAACATGTTTCTTAGTTCATCCTTCATCACACAATTGCATCAATTCATGGCACATTTTCTCAACACTCTACCAATTTTCACATTTGATAGCTTCAACACATTTTCACACAAAAGATGTTCATCATATGCTCTTTTCATCGTAAATGCATGCAAAGTTCAAGTAAGAAGAACAATTAAGCACAAATAAGTTGGTGCACACACAACTTATCAACGTTTTCGTAGCTAGAGGAAGTAGGAGTCGAACCCACAGGGAGGGGATGAGTCTATAGAATTAGAGTGAATGTGTGTGAAGTAGTGAAGTATAAACAAGGAAGGAAAATAACCTAAACTATGCTAATACTACAAAATAAACAAGAAAATGTGTGGAAGAAGATTCAAGTAATTAAAGTATACCCTTGGATTAGGTTATCTCAAATGTTAGTGTTAGGTGTGGTTTATTCTATGGAATTACTACGATTAAGATTGAGGCAATTTAACTAAGTCCCCCCTTTTGGCGGAGGCAAGGACCTAAATGCATTGTCTCCTACCGAAAATTGACCAATTAACCAATCCCCCTTTATGGCGGAGGCAAGGACTAGCTAACTAAATCAACCGAAATTCCAATGTCTCCCAACCTTCCAACTCTCTAATCCAACCCCTCCTTTATGGTGGAGGCGAGGGTCGAACCTAGTCACTCCCTTGGAAATCACTCCCTAATTCACTCCCCCTTTATGGCGGAAGCAAGGACTAAACTAGTTCATGTCTTCCAAGTTCATCAAACCTACATTGGTCTCTCAATATCCCAATCAATTCCCCCTTTATGGTAGAGGCAAGAATGGACTAAGATATTTCCACTAATCCATTACTTACTCACTAGTCTACACTTAGTATTACTAATGTGAGATAATAACTAGATTGTAGTTCTTAATTCCTAGCTATCCATAGCCTAAAACCACACATTAACACAATGTATCAACAACACATAACCACAATCCAAGGGAAATAAACAATTTAGCCTCTCATGGCACACAAGAACACTTCACAAATATACATAAATAAGCAAGGAAATAAGCAAGAAGTGCAAGGAAAGAAACTACCCTTTTGATTAAACCAAAGAGGAAGCCCTCCAAATGTTGATTCAAAGCAAATATCCAAGCTTTACAATGATTCCAAGTTCTTGAAGCACATGAGGATTACAAGAAGTTCTTCCACAAATGGGGCTATTTACACCAAGAACACACACTAATTGTGTGTTCTTGTGGAGAAGCTAGAGAGAAAAAGCCTAAAAACTAACTAATCTAACTAATCTAGAAAATGGTTTTCTTCTCTTGTTTTGAGCTCTCCTCTCTTCCCCTTCCTCTTTTCCTCCCTCTTGGCAGCTGAATATATCAATTTAGGACTGGAGAAGAGTGTGTCCCGAAGTGCCCAAAGTACCCTTGAAGTCAATGAAATTGGAGGGCAAAAGTGGCAAAAAATGGGCTGCCCGCGCGTCGCCAGCTGCGCGCCGGAGAACCGCACTTCCCAGACATCATTGTCTCCGGCGCTAGTTTGTGAGCCATTTTTCGATATGATACATAACGAATTAGGGAAAACCCAAAACATGAAAGTTGTTGCAGAGCGGATCTTGTTCTATCCTTGATCAGAGATTTCACTATGAAAAATATCTCTGTCTCTTAGCTTTCCAATGGAACAGGAATCAGTCCAATCGGATGTAAATTGAGCGAGACATGATCGAATTACTAAACACTGGATTTTGCCTCAGCTCTCCGGTGCGCCGGAGATCCTTCGGCGCGCCGGAGGAGTTTCGCTCCGGCGCCCCGGAGAGACTTCTTCGGCGCGCCGCTGGGCTTCTTCCAGCGTCCGACTCGCTTCAAAATGTGCTCCTTTCATCGTCCTTTTGCTCCGTTGCTCTTCCATGCCATAATGTCCTACAAATACATTAAAAACACATCAAAACACATAGAAACATGCTACAAGGACGCTCAAAAGATAAGTAAAATGAATCCAATAATGTGAAAATTCTCACATTATCACTCCTCCACACTTAAACCTTGCTCGTCCTCGAGTAACAAAACAAAATAAAACCAAACACATATATGCTCGTCCTCGAGGAACACAACAAATTCATGCTAAAACACATATATACAACAAAGAATGAAGGATTGGCCACTTTACATTATTCAACAATGTGTCTAATCTTTTAAAGCATTCGATAAGTTTATGTGTACATGCCTCGTAGCTTACTTGACTAAAATGACAAGTAATCACTCCATGTATCCACAAGAGTCCTCAAAGTACCTTTTTGTACACATTCAACACGTTGAGTACATTGTGTGTGTGTGTGCAATGGGTACCACTTGGATCTTGACTTATTCATGTCCGTGCCATAGGTAAGAGATCTGACAACTAAGCTTCGTTCTACTCTTTTTCTTACAATCACCTCTTTGACAATTATATCGATACTAAGAAGTTTACAAGATCATTGGGACTTTTATTCGAATTGCAACATATGCCAAGGGTTTTATGGCTTTTTATACCCATATTCCACCTCATATGAGTTCTCCTCCAACCTTTCGGTTTTTTAAGGAGCGGTCTCGCATTGGAGGGGAACTTATTCATAACAAAGTGTACAAAATACATAACTTAAACAAATATACAAAGCACATATCTTAAACAAATGCCAAGGGTTTTGTGGCTGTTTTTACCCATTCCATCTCATATGAATTCTCCTTCTACCTTTTCGGTTAGTGAAGGAGCGGTCTCACATTGGAGAGGAATTTATTCATTGCAAACAACATAATATTAAAAACAACACATAATGCCCAATTCATTTCTTGAAACTTCAAAGTATATACACATGTCTTTTAGGGAAAGTTAGTCCAAAAGCTAAACTAACAAAGTGCCAAGGTACTCCGACCTATTTTATTAACCAAACTTGTCAATTTTCATGAGTTCCCCATTTATGCTTATTGACAATAAACTCAAAATGTCAAACTTTCCATCAAGAACTTGACTTCTCTTATGTAACATGTTATTTTCCTAATCACAAGTCGATTTCTAAAATACAACAATTCACATCATTGGCTACACAACACTTATCTCACATAATTTAGATTAGACATATTTTCTCATTTTGTTGCCAACACCAACTTTCAAACACTTAACACAAACATACAATATATACATAATCACTCATATGAACCAAAGTTCAAAAAGACACAAAAAGTGAAAAATTCACAAGAAACTTAACAACATGAGAACTAACACTTAACACAACAATTATGGACATTATGGGGTCCCAAAATAGCAACAATAGATTTCCTATCTAAGAGCTTCAAGCCTTAACTCAAGGGACTTCCAAAACTTCAAAACACACAAGGGATTTTCAATGTGCACTCAAAAGGATCCAAGAATCAACCAAAAATCAAAACCTAAACAAGAAAAACATCTAGAAATTCAAGTTCCACATCCATAAATAACAAAATATTCACTTGAGTACATTCTCAAGCATCATCACAAATATCATCCCCTCCACACTTAAAATATGCATTATTTTTCAAAGGTGAGAGAGGGATAAGAATACACCCGTTGAATAAGCATTGCTTTGTATCTCCGAGGTGTTTGCTTTGTGGCCATCTCTATGTGAGCTTGGCCATTGTGAAGATGCCTCTTCTTTTTGTTTCCTCATGGATGGAAAACCTGAAAAAATAAAAGAAAGAAAACAAGTAAACTAATTTCAAGTATGAGTTCAAGAAGAAAACATTTAAACACTTAAGCTCCTACACATAATCACTCTTTGGCATGCATGAGAAGTGGTACATTATTCTCATGTGAGTGCTCTTGTGATAGGTGTGCATCACAATCATGTTCAAATCCTAATCTCATTCATTAAGCTCATGTGCACTTGAGTCCTAATGAATTCATGCTAGGAAAATCATGAATGTGCCATTAACCACATATATGAATATTGCACACATCAAGCTTTTGACACTCACCACATATGTTAACTCATGCAATTCAACATTGAAAATCATGAAGTGATTTAGATTAAAAGGTGTGTTTGTGTGCCAATGACATGAGAGTGAAAAATAAGGAAAAATCAAGCAAGTGTTGTGAGAGTATGCATCCCCCCTCCACACTTAGCTCTTTTTATCATTTATGCATATTTTTCATTCTCTCATATTCATTCTTTCACATTTCTTGTTCTCTTTGAACTTCATGCAAGAAAAACAAACCTAACTACTCTAAAAACACAAAATAAACACACAAAAAAAACATGTAAATAAAGATTAAAAAAAATGGCAAGAAATGTAGTTCTAGGTTTATTTAGTCCCTAGCTAGACTTTATTTATGTTCTATTCCCTCAAGATAAAAAGAAAATGGCAAGAAATGTAGTTCTAGGTTTATTTAGTCCCTAGCTAGACTTTTTTCATTCTCTCATATTCATTCTTTCACATTTCTTGTTCTCTTTGAACTTCATGCAAGAAAAACAAAACTAACTACTCTAAAAACACAAAATAAACACACAAAAAAACATGTAAATAAAGATAAAAAGAAAATGGCAAGAAATGTAGTTCTAGGTTTATTTAGTCCCTAGCTAGACTTTATTTATGTGTCTATTCCCTCAAGATTCGGAATAGCCATCATGGTACCAAAAGAATGCCATTTCATAGGCACTCCTATGCCTTTTGAAAGGCACCCTTTGGAACCATTTGAGGAGGTACTTGAGCTCAAGTACATGAGGAGCAATGTCAACAAATTCCATCTTGTACCATTGTTGCTCCTCTTTTGTAGGTACCTCCTCCTTTCCTTTTTCCACCAAGAACTTTGATCTCACTAATGGTCTCTCAACACCCTTCAAGATGATTTCCACTTCCATCATGCTTGACCTACAAGACTCACTCAATGATTTTGCATCCACAACCTCAAGACACTCATTAGAAAGTTCATATATGGATGCATCAACAAAGCTATTCTCAACCAAGTTAGCTATTTCACAAAAAATATTCATGTCTTCCTCATCAAAGCTAACTTGGATTTCATGTTTAGACTCACCCTCATGCACATTACATTGAGCTTCATAATCATTTAAGGGTGTCCTATTGCACATACACCTAATGACATCTTCCATTTCATGCAAATCATTGAATTCCATATAAGATATCAAAATCACACAAGATTGCACTATGTTAGCCACTTCTTGACATATAAACTCATCATTTTCACACAAGCTATCATGTGCATCAATGTGTGGTGTATCCTCATTCCTAAGGTGATTAAGCTTAGGAGATGTGATGTGCTTATGGCTTTCATTTGACCATTGTTCATTGTCTCCCAATTGACCTACAAGATTTGAGTGTGAGTAAGGTAAAAAATTTTGGTCAAATTGGTTATCACTATCCTTCATGTTATGTGAATAACATTCGAATGTGTGATTGCCTCCTTGGCACCAATGACAAGATTGTGCATCCCTACTCAATTGAACTTGTATATCATTCAAAGTTTTGGTCACTTCAACCATTTGAGCCTCAAGTATAGCATATCTATCACTAATTTCATCATCCAAGCATAAAGTGGTGGAGAATCTCAAAGGTTCTATTTGCACATATTCATTAGTGTCCCAAAAGCCTAGAGAAGAAGGATTCCCAAATATGCTAGGTGTTGGTCTAATGTCCTCTACCTCAATTGGTAGGTCAACAAGATTTGGCTCATAAAAGTCTCCAAACAACCTAGACATTTTTGGAAAGAAAAAAAAATCCTAAAAACGGAAAACAATAAAAGCAACAAAAACCAAAACAAACATGAAAAGAAAACTATCTACAACTACAAAACACACAAAAACACTAATCCTAAAACCAATTGCTTCCCCGACAACGGCGCCAATTTGATAGGCGTGAAGATTAGACCTTAATCCCCGGCACCAATTTGATAGCGGTTTTGGAACTAGGATTAAAAGCTAAGGCTTAACCGAATCAAATAAATTTATAACCCTATCCTCACGACGTTTAAGGTGCATCAAGACACCGACATTTTCGTAGCTAGAGGAAGTAGGGGTCGAACCCACAGGGAGGGGATAAGTCTATAGAATTAGAGTTAATGTGTGTGAAGTAGTGAAGTATAAACAAGGAAGGAAAATAACCTAAACTATGCTAATACTACAAAATAAACATGAAAATGTGTGGAAGAAGATTCAAGTAATTAAAGTATACCCTTGGATTAGGTTATCTCAAATGTTAGTGTTATGTGTGGTTTATTCTATAGAATTACTACGATTAAGATTGAGGCAATTTAACTAAGTCCCCCCTTTTGGCGGAGGCAAGGACCTAAATGCATTGTCTCCTACCGAAAATTGACCAATTAACCAATCCCCCTTTATGGCGGAGGCAAGGACTAGCTAACTAAATCAACCGAAATTCCAATGTCTCCCAACCTTCCAACTCTCTAATCCAACCCCTCCTTTATGGCGGAGGCGAGGGTCGAACCTAGTCACTCCCTTGGAAATCACTCCCTAATTCACTCCCCCTTTATGGCGGAAGCAAGGACTAAACTAGTTCATGTCTTCCAAGTTCATCAAACCTACATTGGTCTCTCAATATCCCAATCAATTCCCCCTTTATGGTGGAGGCAAGAATGGACTAAGATATTTCCACTAATCCATTACTTACTCACTAGTCTACACTTAGTATTACTAATGTGAGATAATAACTAGATTGTAGTTCTTAATTCCTAGCTATCCATAGCCTAAAACCACACATTAACACAATGTATCAACAACACATAACCACAATCCAAGGGAAATAAACAATTTAGCCTCTCATGGCACACAAGAACACTTCACAAATATACATAAATAAGCAAGGAAATAAGCAAGAAGTGCAAGGAAAGAAACTACCCTTTTGATTAAACCAAATAGGAAGCCCTCCAAATGTTGATTCAAAGCAAATATCCAAGCTTTACAATGATTCTAAGTTCTTGAAGCACATGAGGATTACAAGAAGTTCTTACACAAATAGGGCTATTTACACCAAGAACACACACTAATTGTGTGTTCTTGTAGAGAAGCTAGAGAGAAAAAGCCTAAAAACTAACTAATCTAACTAATCTAGAAAATGGTTTTCTTCTCTTGTTTTGAGCTCTCCTCTCTTCCCCTTCCTCTTTTCCTCCCTCTTGGCAGCTGAATATATCAATTTAGGGCTGGAGAAGAGTGTGTCCCGAAGTGCCCAAAGTACCCTTGAAGTCAATGAAATTGGAGGGCAAAAGTGGCAAAAAATGAGCTGCCCGCGCGTCGCCAGCGGCGCGCCGGAGAAATTCTCTGGCGGCGCACATCCCAGACATCATTGTCTCCGGCGCTAGTTTGTGAGCCATTTGTCGATATGATCCATAACGAATTAGGGAAAACCCAAAACATGAAAGTTGTAGCTGTGTCTCTTAGCTTTCCAATTGCACCGGAATCAGTCCAATCGGATGTAAATTGAGCGAGATATGATTGAATTACTAAACACTGGATTTTGCCTCAGCTCTCCGGCGCGCCGGAGGAGTTTCGCTCCGACGCGCCGGAGGGTTCTGGAAGTTGCATTATTTGGCCCTCTTAATTGCTGAATTTTCAACACGTCGGAGAGACTTCTCCGGCGCGCCGCTGGGCTTCTTCCAGCGTCCGACTCGCTTCAAAACGTGCTCCTTTCATCGTCCTTTTGCTCCGTTGCTCTTCCATGCCATAATGTCCTACAAATATATTAAAAACACATCAAAACACATAGAAACATGCTACAAGGACGCTCAAAAGATAAGTAAAATGAATCCAATAATGTGAAAATTCTCACATTATCAAAAGCAATCACGCTCTTAGCATCATTGTGAGCTAAAGCTACGGCTTCGACCCATTTGGAAACATAATCAACTGCGACCAAAATGTATTTCATGCCTCGGGATTTCAGAAATGGACCCATAAAGTCGATCCCCCAAACATCAAATATTTCCACTTCAATAATGTTATTCAAAGGCATTTCATTCCTTGAAGAAATGTTCCCCGTCCTTTGACATCGATCACAATTGCCAACCCAAATTCTTGCATCCAAGAAAATATGAGGCCAATAGAAACCATATTGTAACACTTTGAATCCTGTTCTTGTAGAGCCAAAATGTCCACCACACGGTCCTTCATGACATGCTCTCAGAATATCTTCCTTCTCTTCCTCTTTGATGCACTTGCGTATGATTTGATCACTACAGATTTTATACAAGGCATTGTCCTCCCAAAAGTAATACTTGGCATCACTTCTCAGCTTCCTCTTTTGGTCACTCGAGAAATAAGAAGGAACTTGGCCAGCCACAACATAATTGGCTATCTCTGCATACCAAGGCAATGACTTCTCATTCACTCCAAACACCTGCTCGTCTGGGAAGTGCTCTTTCACCAAAATATTTGAACCTTCTTGAGCTTCTGACTCCAACCTTGACAAATGGTCAGCCACCAATTCTCTGAGCCTTTACGATCCTTGATTTCAACATCAAATTCTTGAAGCAATAAGACCCATCAAATCAATCTTGGCTTGGCCTCTTTCGTTGCTAACAAATATTTCAAAGCAGCATGATCCGTATGGACAATTACCTTGGATCCCAGCAAGTATGCTCTGAACTAATCAAATGCAAAAACAACCGCCAACATCTCTTTCTCCGTGGTTGTGTAATTCAATTGAGCTTCGTTGAGTAACTTGCTGGCATAAGAAATTGTGTGAAAGATTTTATCCCTTCTCTGGCCAAGAACAGCTCCCAATGCATAATCACTTGCATCGCACATTATCTCAAATGGCTCACCCCAGTGAGGGGTGACTATAATCGGTGCTTCCACAAGCTTAGCTTTCAAAGTCTCAAAAGCATCAATGCATTCTGTACCAAATTCAAACTTTACATCCTTCTCCAATAGGCTACACAATGGCCTAGCAATTTTTGAGAAATCTTTGATGAAACGCCTATAGAAGCCAGCATGCCCAAGAAAACTCCTTATGCCTTTAACGTTGGATGGAAAAGGAAGCTTAGCAATGACATCAATTTTAGCTCTGTCAACCTCAATTCCAGCATGAGAAATCTTGTGTCCCAACACTATGCCTTCCTGGACCATAAACTGACATTTCTCCCAATTTAATACAAGATTAGTTTCCTCACATCTCTTTAGCACGTTGGCTAGATTCTCCAAGCAACCATCAAACGTCATTCCAAAGACAGAAAAATCATCCATGAAAATCTCTATAATCGACTCAACCATGTCATGGAATATTGCCATCATGCATCTCTGGAAAGTCGTGGGCGCATTGCACAAGCCAAATGGCATCCGCTTGTAAGCAAACGTGCCAAAGGGACAAGTGAAAGTTGTTTTCTCTTGATCCTTAGGATCAATTGCAATTTGATTATAGCAAGAATAACCATCCAAGAAGCAGTAGAACAAGTAGCCAGCAATTCGGTCCAACAACTGCTCCTAAAAGAGAAGTGGAAAATGATCCTTCCTTGTAGCCTTGTTAAGCTTTCTGTAGTCCATACAAACCCTCCAAGCACTAACAACTCTTGTTGCAAGAAGCTCATCTGCATCATTTTTTTCAACTGTAACTCCTCCCTTCTTTGGAACACACTGCACTAGACTTACCCATTCACTATCCGAGATGGGAAAAATCATTCCAAAGTCCAGCAACTTTATCACTTCCTTCTTGACAACTTCCATCATTTGTGGATTGAGCCTTCGTTGTCTCTCTCTCACTGGCATAGAGTTATCCTCCAAAAGAATCTTATGCATGCACAAGCTAGGACTTATGCCCTTTATATCTGCAATGGTCCATCTTATAGCCAATTTGTATTGCCTCAGTACTCCCAACAATTTCTCCTTTTGCCAATCTTCAAGTTTAGAAGAGATCACTACTGGTAACATTTCACTCTCTCCTAGAAAAGCATACTTGAGATATGGAGGCAAATGTTTAAGCTCAAGTTTTGGAGCCACCATGATAGAAGGCATAAGCTTCTCATTCCTGCAAAAACTTTCAGTGCTTCTCACCTCAGTGGATGCATTCATATTGTTAGTTGGAAGTGTACACTCAACATTTTCTTTCAATTCATTAGTACATGCTTCTTCCAAAATTTCTTTCATTTCACATTCATTTGCTACTTCAACAATCTCACTTTGTATTTCAAAAATGGATTCATCAATCACACAACATTCAACATCATTTTCAATTTCAGCCAAGATGTTCCTATCCTCATTATCTAGCTCAAATTCATCAATTTCATCTTCACAGATATGCAATTCATTAACAACAGAAAATTCATGCTTAACACTCTCAATCATTCCATGCATAGAAGAATATGCTATAGCCTTAATGGCAAAATAAGATTCAACATGTAACGGATGTTTCATGGCATAATTCACATCAAAAACAACTTCTTCATTATTGATTCTAAAAGTAACTGTTTTGTTTCTTACCCCAATCACAGCATCACCTGTTGCCAAAAAGGGTCGACCAAATATCAAAGGTACTTTCGGATCCTCTTCCATATCAAGAACAATAAAATCAACTAGGAGTGTAAACTTATCAATCCCCACCATGACATCCTCAACCATTCCAGTAGGCTTGACTAAGGATCTATCAGCCAGTTGAAGAGTCACCGCTACTGGATGAATTCTTCCTTTAAGTCCAACATTAGTGGGCAATAGAAAGAGGCATAAGATTAATGCCAGCACCCAAATCACACAAAGCTTTCTCAAAGAGTCTTGTTCCAATTTTACACGGTATAGTGCAACTGCCAGGGTCTTTTAATTTTGGTGGCAACTTATGCCCAATCCATGCTTCACCATACTCTGTGAGTGTCAATGGTACTTCACATCTCAAAATTTGTTCCTTATTGGATATCAAGTCTTTGAGGAACTTCACATATTTGGGTACTGCAGTCACCAAATCTAATAATGGTAAGCTCACGTTGACCTGTCTCACCAAATCTAAATATCTATCAAATTGAGGTCCTTTCTTTTGCTTTGGCTTCACTCTCTCAGGAAATGGAGGTTTTGGTGCATATTCAGGAAAATTGTAAGGACTAGGAGGTCCTCTAACTTTCTTGGTTGCTTCACCATTTCCGTTATCTTGCACCCCCTCCTTCTTTGGTGCCAAGTCCTCATTGGCATATTCTTTCTCAAATTGAATACTTTCCTCCTCAATAACACACTCCTCATCCTCAGGCTTAGATGTTTATGCACTTCCTTACCACTTCTCAGTGTAATTGCATTACATGTTTCCTTCCCTTTTGGATTTGAAACTGTATCACTAGGGAGTGCTCCATGTGGTCTCTGGTGCACGGCATTGGCGAGTTGTCCAAGCTGCATTTCAATATTCTTTAAAGTAGCCTCATGGTGTTTGACAGTGGATTCCAATCCTCCAAATCTTTGTTCATTTTTGTCCATCTTTTCCATCAATTTGCAGAACATGTCTTCAACTGGTGGCTTTCTTTGCTCTGAAGTACCAGCTTGATGATCAAAACCAGGAGGTGCATTTGTTGCTCTTTTTTGGTCATTTCCCTGATAATATTGCCCTCCTTGATTTTGTTGTTGTCCCCAATTGCCTTGTCCACCATTGTAAGGTCGATTCCCCCAGAGTAATTCCCTCCAGAATAATTTCCACCATACTGAGGTTTGTTGTTGTAATTACTCACATATTGTAAGGACTCAGTTGTGATAGCACACTCATCAATGTGGTGTTCACCTTTGCACAGACCACATGAAAGCACATGAGCTTTTGTTTGAGTAGCTTTCAAAGTTTGCACTTGCTTGGCAAGGGCCTCAAATTTTGCAATCAATGAAGTTTCCTCATCAAGATCCAGCACTCCTCTCTGTCTTCTACTATGAGGTTTCCGTGTCTCAGGGAAAAGGTACTCATCTTCGGCAATTTGGTTAAACAATTCTCTAACCTCCGGCACACTCTTATCCTTTAATGCACCATTGGCACAAACTTTTACCATCATAGAAGACTCAGGTGTGAGGCCTTTGAAAAACCTATTCAATTCTCTGATTTCACCAAGGTCATGATTAGGACATTGACGGATTAGGTCATTGAAACGCTCCTATGCTTCTCTGAATGATTCACCATCTTGCTGTTGAAAATTCATGATCTCCATTCTCCTCTTCTCAAGCTTAACTGGTGGAAAATATTTCGCCAAGAACTTCTTCTGAAGTTTCTCAAAAGATATTGTTGCATCTGAGCCTCCAATGGTTTTGAACCAATGTTTTGCTTTACCTCTCAAAGAAAGAGGAAAAAGGATTCTGTGCACTTCACTTCTCTCCACTCGTGGAAGTTTGAATGTGCTACACAACCCTAAGAACCAGTCCAGATGATCATTAGGGTCTTCATTGTCTAATCCTTGGAAAAATTAACCTTGAGTAATCATCGATACAATCTGAGTGGGGATGTGGTAACTTTCAACATCAATATCTTGCTGTCCAAATCCGTTGTCAAAATTCACAGCATAATGATCACCAAAACGTGGTGCTCTCACTCCAGGATTAGCCATGTCTCTTTGTTTGGCTTGAATTCTCAAAGTCTTTTGTAGTTCAAGGTCTAGTGTAAACTCAGGATCTCCAGAAGATCATAGCCTGGGCATACAACAACACCAAATGTGAAGTATAACTGAAATATTTCAGAACACAAAAGCAAAAACTCCAAATGTAAACAATCAACAGAACAAAAACCACTATCTACAACAATAACAATGAAACAACACAGAATAACAGAGTACAAAGATAGGAACAGAGCACTCAAAACAGAACAAGACAACACGAAATAAAACGAGGAAATTCAAGAAACACTTAATCAAATTCTAGAAATTGATGAGCTAAAGTCGTATGCCTCAATTTTAACCCTAAAATAATGCAGAAGAAGTGAGTAGGGTATCGAATCCATAGGGAAGGGATTGGTTTCAAGAATTCAAGTTTTGTTATAAGAATTGTCACGAAAGTAGGTCACGAAGTGAAATGAGTACACAAAAGGAAACAAGAACAAAGGAATAGAGGAACAAAAGGAACCAACTATCAGATAAAACAGATATCCTAGGATTCTTGTATCGGATGAACACAGACCTAGCCAATCTATGCTATGCAATCAACTAGCAAGCTAATCTCAAGGAGACCTAAGTTGCCTAGAAGCTCAAATTGTAGTTAGCATGGCGACCACACCACTCCTGTACTTCCCAACACCATCCTCTCCCATGGCGAGGCCTGAGAATGGTAGAATTCACTCCGTAACGTCTCAACTCTCCAAGCTAACTACTCTAACATGCAAACCCTAGGAAATCCCATGGCGAGGCCCGACCTAAGTTTAAATGTCTTCGTTTATTAACACAGAGAGCTTCTTTAACACTTTTCCTAACGTTTCAATTCATCAAAGCTTCCCATGGCGAGGCCTGAATCTCAGGACTGAAATATTCGTAGAAAGCAAGTGTAAAGACTCGAACAATCACACTTAAGTTCCCATCTCATGCATCTTCACTAATTCTGGTGAATCAATCGTCAACTTAGCATGGCGACCACAATCGAAGCTCGATCCATTCAAAATCAGTGCAAAGATATGAAATTAAACAGATTTCAAGTAATAAATTCAAGTGCGATTTCAATCTTTATCAATTACGTCAATTACATAGCATCAAATCTCCTAAATCGTGTATTCATCCGTTTAGAACCCTAAGATATCACACAATTAGCCAGAAAATTCCATATTCAACTCATATTCATCAAATTCCAGCATTAAATAGTTCAATTCCATCAAATTGAAAGATTTCACCGATTAAAGTGTAGAGGAATGTCAAATGCTCCTTCGATTGAGTTTAATATGTAATCTCCGGTACAAAGTCGCGATCGGAAATGAAATCGGAGAAGAAAATCTAGAGAGAGAAACTAGAGAGTGAAAGAGAAAACGAGAGAGAAAATTCCTGCTCTAAAAATCAAAAGTCGGTTTTGTACTCTCGAATGTTCCCCTTTTTTGTTAGCTAACCCTCTATATATAGAGGTTACAGGAAACGTAAATAATACGCAATCGTAAAATGAATGCAAAATTACAACAATGCCACTACGTAAGATGTCCAAATCAGCACAATCATGAATTCCAAGCTGGACGCCTAAGCTGCAATCCCACGCTTTTACTTCTCAGGCTTGTCACACCTCCAAGCTTCACAGCACGTCCCTGTACTTTGCTTGACCACGCCACCAAGAGCTTCAACACGTCTCCAAGCTGCCAGGCATCACGCATTCATCAATCTCTGCACACAAACACCAAAATCCACACTTAACCAAATTTTTGACAAGGAAACGCAACAAGAAGCTTGCGACGCGTCGCAGGCTTATTCCAGAATGGCCTGCGACTTGTGTGATTTCAACTGGCCTGCGACCATATGTTGTGTTGAATTGTGCTTTGATGTATAACAAGTGATGTACGTGTTGTGCCGGGTGAGCTTGTGTTTGAACTCAAGAAATCTTCCATGTTGCACTCATTCCCTCAAATTAAAGATAGTAGAGTGAACTCTTGGTTCAAAAGTCATGCATGAAATGCTCGTGATGTTTGGTGCTGTGATATGCTTATGATGTTCGGTGAAGTGGAATGCTTGTGATGTTCGGTGAAGTTGTGCATTTGTGGTGCAATTGCGTGCCGAGGTTGTGTTGTGAAGTGCAACAAGAATGTGTTGTGATGTGCATGAATGTGTAGCAATGTGTGCAATGCTTTTGGGCATCGACTTGTATATGACTAGCAACAAAATATGTACACCAAATTCATCTAAAAAAATGCAAAGAAAACATAAGCAAAGACACTTGGAACTTTCTTCTCAAATTCTGAAACTTACAAACCGTCACCTTGCACCCCAATTCTGGCCCTGATGCGTTGCGAATTTGAAAAAACTTAAAACATGGACGTTGTAGCCCTACATCTTAGCTTTCCACAGCCTTTTCAATCACCCAATTCGGAGCTCCAATGACAAAGTTACAACAAAAACACTGAGCTGCGGCAGGCTATTTGAAATTAAGCCTATGAAGAACCCTAATCAGGTCTTTTCATTCCCACAGTGATTTGCCAGCTTTCCTTTCGGAATTGGACTTTACCTTGAACACCAAAGTTGTAGATGTCTCTCTCGGATTTCCATAGGATCAGGAATCATCAAAATTGGAGTTCTGTAGCTCAAGATGTTGTCAATCTACCAAAATGTGGCAAAATAGTTAAACCATGAAAAACCCGAACTTAAGCACAACAAAGAAGCCCCCATTTCTCATGATTTCACACAAAATTTGGAGAAGGTTAAAACATGAAAATTAAAGCTCACACAAAGAGCTTTCCATAGCATCCAAGACCTCCTTATTCTGATCAAAATTGAAAAAGATACACTCAAATGAACTTCAGCACTCCATCTGCCAAACACAAAGCACGCTAAAGCATTCTTTCAACCCTTTTACATTTCTTCCACAATTGTTGACCCGAATTCAAACTTGCTTCTTTTAACCTCATTCTTGATCCTTTTTCTTCATTTTAGCTTACTATATGGTCAATCACATAGACGCATCAAATATCACATAACAAGCCACCTTTTCATACAAAATAAGCCAAAAGCCAAGGAAACAAGATATTTAAGTTGGTATAAAACCAACTTATCATGAGTAATCAGTAATATGTCCCCTACACTACAATAAAACATAGGTGGTTATAAATGTAACCTTTTTGCATGACAGTGTTGACAGTTCAAAATAGGTGGAAGTACTAAAGTCTGTTTAGCAATATTTTTAATAGAGGATAATAATCCATCTGCAAAAATAAGACCTATTATGTAAAGATTTAAACTTGGTAAGGATCAAAAGTTTGTTTTAAATGAGTATCTATAATTACTATTTTTCGTCTTTAGCTATTGTAATTTCCTATGACGTTCCAACATTGCATCCTTGTCATGCTGTGGCATATTTGCATATTGTTGACATCGCTTAGCATTTCTATCCATCTAAATGTGTCATAAACAACTAAATGTTGGATTCTCAAATAATTTAGTTAAAAAAAAGCACTGCACAATAGAAAATAGGAGAACACAAAGAATAAGAAAATCAAAGAAACAAAGTAAAGCAAAGTTGCTCGAGTAAACTTACATATAAAAAAACTATAAAATCATACTAAAAAAACACACCGAACAGCTGATGTTTGAGCTGTAGAACAATCATCATCAACAATAATAATAAGTAAACTGAAATTATATATGCAATGCATCAGTTTGAAAATTAGAAATAATATGTATTTGTAACAAATATAAAATTGCACAGTATGGTGTACATACTAAAGAATTTGAAGTAACAAGCAACTGTATATAGGAAAACATACCCGTAAATTCTTGTGAAAGGCTTATTCCAGTGGCAGTAGTACTGGTCAATTAGTTGTAATTGCACCTGAGATAATTGACGGAAAACATTATTGGTTTTTTTTAAAGAAGGCATTCTTTAGTATGAATAAGCGTAAATTAAAACATGAAATGGTGAATTTAGAAGACCAGGAAAATCTAATCACTACGAAAGAAATAATATGAAAACAATCTGTACATGTAGACAACAGAATAACAAATTTATTTATTTTTTTTAAATGTAAAAAATTATTTGGTTGTTAATAATTTTCTGAGAACGACCTAATGACTAACAAAGAAATATTACAAAAACCATCTTTACATATAGACAAGACAATAAATTTCTGTAAAAAAGTTAGTACAAAACCTATTGACATTGTAATAATTTTCATACGATCATATATTATGTTGAAGTTTTTAAGAAATAAAAAAATCTGCAAATAAATCTAATGCATTTTATAATGCATCTTATGAAGATATTATACAACAGAGCAAAGGAAAATTGATGTAGGCCAATTATATATAAAACTATATTATAGAATCCATCCCCCAAAAAAACATAGAACTCATATTGTCACTATATAATAATCACTCACAATAATAATAACCACATTAAAATCATATGTACCAATATGCGATTTAAAAAATGGCAAAGTAATACGTAATTCTAACACATGTGATGACTGCATACCACAGAATTTGTAAAGTAAAGCATTTTTTTAAGTAAACAAAAGTGCATGCAGAAAAATGAACCTGTCTAAACGTGTAAAAGAGCTTCTATGAGTGGAAACAGCAAGTCAATGATAATTTCGGCACTACCTAACACAATAGATAGAAATATGTATAAAAATTTATAAAAACAGCATCATTTGTTATGAAAGGAAATTAAAATTGAATAAATAAAGGAAAATGCATTAATTGAATAATACCCAATCACAAGCAAACAAATTGTAATGAGAAAGCATAATGACATTTAGACAATGTAAGAAGAGCTTTCATTTTAAGAAGCAGTAAAAACAATATCGATTTTGTAATAAATTTTTTATAGTATTAAAAACAGGAAATTCATGGCAAGAAAAGATACCTATATAAGTATTATCTGTTACTCTAAATGCAAGTGGGGATTTATGAAGTTAAAACAGTAAGTATAAAAAAAAAATATAATCTTTAATGCACTTCACACAATACACAAAAAACATGTATAAAAATTTTTAAAAAAATTATAATGTGGTATGAAAAAATCTTAAATTAAATAGAAAATTACGAACAAAATACTTCACAAATAGCCAATCACAAACAAAAAAAATATTATGAAAAGGATCATGGAATATAAAATATACAACAATAGGTATCTGTATAAAAAGCAGTAAAACAATATCCATGTCTTAAAAATTTTCCATAGAATGACATATGACATTAAGAAAAGTAAATTCATAGGAAGAAGTTGAATATGTTTTATAATGTAATAACTAAAGAACATAAGCGATTTTTAAGAGAAATAAGTTAAATAGACACATCAGGTCTGGAAAAAGGTCGAAAAATGTCATAAGATTTGCTAGTCAAATCCAATTATATGTGAAGAAGAATAACCTGTTTGTAACAAGCAGTAAAAACAATATACATTTGGTAAAACTTATCACACAATCATATACAACGTTAAAAAAAGGAAATACAGAGGAATTAT
Source organism: Ophiorrhiza pumila (assembly GCA_016586305.1). Taxonomy (NCBI): domain Eukaryota; kingdom Viridiplantae; phylum Streptophyta; class Magnoliopsida; order Gentianales; family Rubiaceae; genus Ophiorrhiza; species Ophiorrhiza pumila. The sequence continues at coordinate 37,320,519 of BLIW01000009.1, read as the reverse complement.
AAAGTCACTTTTATAATAATAAGCAAACAATATAGCACAGATGATTGTTATCTTTTACTCTGAATTGACCCAATGATTGAGAAAAATATCTTAAATATGCAATTTATTTTGAGCAAAAGTTTGGGAAAATGATACGAAATTGAAGGTGGAAAACAAATTAGACACCCAAAACAATAAGCTGTTTGCGAAAATTTGTCCTATTTGTAAGCTAATATATTCCAACTTTCAATATGGAATAGAAAATACATATTAATTGAAACAAGATTATCCATGCTATAAAAGGAAAAATATATATATCTTTACATATTTTGTCTATAGAAGATAAAAATGCTAAAATTTTTAAAAACCAATAATCCAATAGGGATTTTTTTAGGAAAAATGGTGAGTATTTTAAATATATTTGATGCGAATGTTGTATGGCCGAGGCTCCAACTCCTGGACCAAATTCGAATCTCCCACACAAGCTATAGGACCGTGTTGCTCTTACCAAGATAATCCACAACAAGAACACAAAATTGGATGGAACGAAATCAAAGGAAAAACGCTAGGAATTGAGTAAATCAAAACTTCACGTTTTATTACTAATGAATTTAATTTAACCTATGAAAATTCAATCAGTTAAACAAGTTAATTAGGCCTGCTCTTTAAATAAAGAACAATTGGTGTAATCTCCTATAGGTCACGCTAAAGGGGATTAACTACAATGAACAGTTAAATAACTCTTCAAGGCTTTGAACAACTCAAGTAGTTAATTCACGAATTTTAGCAAAGCTAAAAACTCAATTTTATTCACCAACTTATTGTGTAAAAACGTTACATGCATCTCCTTTTTATAGGGGATGAGTTTCGGCCATGCCAAGAAGGAAAAGGAAATAAACCCTAGTAGTTGCAAAGTACAACTTGACTTCTTAACAAACTAGCTAACTAACTAATCCAAGTTGTAAAAGGATTAGGTTAGACAGTTTTTAATGAAGAAGCAAAACGTGTTTTGGCTTCTTGTTTCCTAAACTAATCAACTTTCCAAATTGGAAAAGGAAACTACAACTAACTACCAAATCCTTGTCCAAAAAGGATTTGCTTTACTTGCCATTATCATGCAAGATAATTGGATCAAGTAATTACTTAGCCCATAATTAAAACACCAAGACTTAAGCCCATAATTAATGGACTTAATTATTACAACTTAAAAATAAACCCTAAAATTAAACAATGGCGTGATCCAAAGTTGGCAAAGCCCAAGCACGCCATCTTGGTCTTCAATATAGTCCATGAAATTCGAGATGGAAATCTGCCAGAATCCCGTCACTCATTTTGGCAGCCATATTCCACGATGATACCATCAGAATCTTGGAAAACATAAAACATGAAAGTTGTAGCTTTATCTCTTATCATTCCAGGGCTTCTTGAATCACCAAATTCCGAGTTATATCTAAAGAGATATGTCCAGAATACCAGAATGTGGCAGAATCTTTCAGGTTTCATATTTGACTGTGGCACCATGGACATGGATTCGGCTCATTCTCATCAATCCCTCCCTCCTCGAAAAGGATTCGTCCTCGAATCTTGAAATTGAGCTCCAGGGTCAAACACCAATATCACGAACTCATTGCAAACTCGTGCCAAGTAAAATTGGGAAGATGCCAATCTTGGCCAACAAGAATATATATCCTGCCAAAACACGACAAATGTATAAGGTAAAAGAAAGTACAATAATCTAAAACAAGACTTAGAATAATTTTCTTTCACCAAAAGAATAAAACGGGCAGAATATGTATGCAAAATCGAAATACATATAGCATGATTAGTCTTAACAAATTTTGCATGAGTCATAATGTTGAAGTTAATGAATTCAAAACAATAATGCAAATAACTATCATGTAGTTTATGCAAATCAGAAAACCGAATGTTCTTAATTAGAGAACTAACCAAGACGAATTCACTAACAACATCCATTAACACCTTATTTACGTTATGAACATGTAATGTAAGCAAAGGATGTAAACATATATGAATATAATCATAAAGACACGAAAATTCATAACAAGAAAACATATATGCATCCTTGGGAAAGTGTAAATGACATGAACGTATTAAGACCTCTAAAAACATGCAAAAGTTATCAAATATGAGAGTGTAATTCCAAAGACTAGAATGTAAACAATCTATTGAATAGTTGTAAACAGAAAATTTTACCTCTTGGAATTCAAAAGAAAGTTGGAACGGAGATAACTTACCATACAAGTGTTGAGTTACCAAAGGACCTCTTTGAACTTGATGGATGTGAGCAAAGTCACGAAACAAATAATCAAAGGAATGAATAATCCAGCAAGTAGAGTTAATATAATTAACACTTGAATGAGTGCATACAAAGGATTGATGTAGTTCGAAATTATAATCAATAAGCTCAAAATATAATTCATGTATTAGATAAGCAACATAGCATGTGAAGAAACTATACATAAACTCATTCAATATAAAATAATAGGAATTTATTATTGAAGAATTATGTGAAATAAGTTGCTTTCCAAAACACAAATCATTGGATTTTAAAACACATGGTAAAGAATTTCGAACTAATGTTTCAAAGGTATATGAAAGATATTGAAATTGAGTCAAAACAGAATTCAAACTTTGAAAATCAATAGCATTGACATTAACAAAGTTCTTGACATTTAAACCATTGAAATCAATCAAGAAACTTTCATACTTACCTAACTTACCTTGCTTACCTTGTGGGAAACAAGCTAAGGCGGATTGGATTGTTTCGAACTCCATTAAACTCTTAGGAACTCCAAAAACCTGCAAAACATATGTACTAGGCAGCAAACAATTCAAATGGTGATCACTATCATCAAGTAAGTACATTGATTGCTTATCTAGTATTCCTCTCTTAAACTCGCTAGAAGAAGTAAAATAACAAGACTTTAAAAGACTTAAAGCTCGGCCATTACAAGATGCACTAGCTATTACACTTTGTTGCTCTTGAACTTTCTTCTCCTTGGCGGCACTCATCTCTTTACAAGCTTTAGAAATTCTAGTTTGATCTTCAGAAACTTCACAAGGTGTTGAAGCTCGGATATTAAACTTCTTACCATCTTTCATGAGTGAATAGCAACTTTTGAGATCATTGTAAGCACCCTTGCAATCAAGCTGCCACGGTTTTCCCAATAAAAGACAAGATGTTTGCATAGGACATATATCACATAGTACCTCATCTTTGTACCTTCCAATTGAGAGTGCAACCTTGACTTGCATTGTCACCCATACTTCACCACAATTATCACTCCATTGCAGCAAGTAAGGATTTGGATGTGAAGTGGTTTGTAAATTCAACCTTTCTACCATGAGCTCATTAGCAAAGTTAGAGCTTTTCCCACTGTCAATCACTGTAGCACATACTGTACTTTGAACATTGCACCTTGTATAAAACTTTTGTACACATGCTGAAGATATAGTTGTAGCCTCCTGAGTTTCATCATGTGGTTGTATCAACTTTTGGAATGTTTGCATTAATTCATCAATCTCCAACTTAAGAGTATTATTACTTTTTCTCCCCATTGATTAATAAACCTGCAATGTTAGTGAAAGCACAAGAAATATATGTGTATATACCTCTCGGGTTCCTCACTATTGGATAGTAGGTACTCTCCTCTCTTTTTGGGTAGTGTTCTCTCTTGTTTAACCTAGCTACTACTCTCAATTAATGAATATGTGGGGTTATTAAGATTCACCAAAGTTCAATTACTTTAATAGCAAGATCTCAATCAGCAAGTTCCACACACAAATTTTCACAAATCAAATCAAGAGATGTAACAAGAAATCACGTCAAGAGTGTTTAGAACACGTGAAAGTTATAATTTGATTTACCACCAGAAACTAAGAAATTCAGAAACTAGATTTCAAAACAAAGAGATTGGTTTTTGAATCAACTAATTCCGAGTTGTATTGAAAAAGTTATGGCACTTTTAATCCAAGGTGGTTTTCAAGAAACAAGTTAAGAACAATGTGTTCTTTTCAAAAATAAATTAAATAATTAAATAACAGAAAATAATAACAATAAATAAAGTCCGACTATTTTTTTGTTTTTTTTTTTTTTTTTTTTTTTTTTTTTGATTCGGTCACTCTTTTTTTTTTTTTTTTTTTTTTACCGTGAGTTTTTTTTTTTTTTTTTTTAACTTCGGACAACAAAGGACAAAATTACACTTTTAAGGTTTGAACATAAACCTTGGACCAATCAAAATACTAGGTTCGGACAAGAACCTTAAACACCACAAAAATTAAGGTTTGAAGACAACAACCTAGGATTTAGGTTTAAGAATGTTTTGTCTTCTTGTCTTAACAACCTTAAAAACTTCAAACTTTATTAACTCACCAAGGACAATGAATTCGGATGTGCCACTTTAACAAGAATATCAAGATTCAAGACAAAGATCAAGAATCCAACTCAAGAATTCAATTTTGACCACTTTGAGTTTTCAAGAAAATCAAGAAGTTCAAGAAAGTTATCAAGAACTTATCTTTTTCGAGTGGAGTAAAAGTTTGATCAAAACTCAATATATGGTGGACAAGATAAAGAATCAAACGCAAAAAGAAAATCAAGAAACGGATAAGAATCAAGAAAGTTATGAAAACTTGACCTAGAAACCCTAGTTATGAAACCCTAGTTTGACACACGAAACCCTAACAATGTTATGACGTGAAAACAGCAAAGAAAACTTCAAGAATCCTACACTATGATTATGACAAAAGAGTGCAGAATTTAACACCAAAAGACAGCAAGAAGACGCAACAAGAAACAGCAAGAAACAACGCAAAAATCGCAAAAGAAGATAGACTCAATTTAGACGATTTCGGGCAGAATGTATTGACTCAATGTTCATGCGATTTTGGACAGAATTAAGGACTGAATTAAGCAGAAAAGAATGAGCAAAAAATTATGGCAGAAACGACGTCAAAAGAGCAGAATTCAGACAACACAACAATGAACAAATTTGGGCAGATTGTGAATGATTTGTTGCATGCGATTTTGGAGATTTTAATGGGTGAATATGTATCGACTTTGGACAGCAAGAAGAACACCAAATAACAGCAAGAAAGATGCCAGCAAAACTGCAGAAAATTGACACAAAAAAAAACGGGCAGAATTGACGCAACAAGAACAGAAATTTTGCGGAAGAATTGAAAACGGATTAACCTGAATTTTCTTGGGCAACAACTTGTTCTCTGATACCAATTGATGCGAATGTTGTATGGCCGAGGCTCCAACTCCTGGACCAAATTCGAATCTCCCACACAAGCTATAGGACCGTGTTGCTCTTACCAAGATAATCCACAACAAGAACACAAAATTGGATGGAACGAAATCAAAGGAAAAACGCTAGGAATTGAGTAAATCAAAACTTCACGTTTTATTACTAATGAACTTAATTTAACCTATGAAAATTCAATCAGTTAAACAAGTTAATTAGGCCTGCTCTTTAAATAAAGAACAATTGGTGTAATCTCCTATAGGTCACGCTAAAGGGGATTAACTACAATGAACAGTTAAATAACTCTTCAAGGCTTTGAACAACTCAAGGAGTTAATTCACGAATTTTAGCAAAGCTAAAAACTCAATTTTATTCACCAACTTATTGTGTAAAAACGTTACATGCATCTCCTTTTTATAGGGGATGAGTTTCGGCCATGCCAAGAAGGAAAAGGAAATAAACCCTAGTAGTTGCAAAGTACAACTTGACTTCTTAACAAACTAGCTAACTAACTAATCCAAGTTGTAAAAGGATTAGGTTAGACAGTTTTTAATGAAGAAGCAAAACGTGTTTTGGCTTCTTGTTTCCTAAACTAATCAACTTTCCAAATTGGAAAAGGAAACTACAACTAACTACCAAATCCTTGTCCAAAAAGGATTTGCTTTACTTGCCATTATCATGCAAGATAATTGGATCAAGTAATTACTTAGCCCATAATTAAAACACCAAGACTTAAGCCCATAATTAATGGACTTAATTATTACAACTTAAAAATAAACCCTAAAATTAAACAATGGCGTGATCCAAAGTTGGCAAAGCCCAAGCACGCCATCTTGGTCTTCAATATAGTCCATGAAATTCGAGATGGAAATCTGCCAGAATCCCGTCACTCATTTTGGCAGCCATATTCCACGATGATACCATCAGAATCTTGGAAAACATAAAACATGAAAGTTGTAGCTTTATCTCTTATCGTTCCAGGGCTTCTTGAATCACCAAATTCCGAGTTATATCTAAAGAGATATGTCCAGAATACCAGAATGTGGCAGAATCTTTCAGGTTTCATATTTGACTGTGGCACCATGGACATGGATTCGGCTCATTCTCATCAATATTTTTTGGTAAATTTTTTTCGTGCTGTGAACAGTAAACAGATGTTTGATTTAGACCGACATCATTATGTACAGCATAAAAGGCATATTTTTTGGTAAAATTTATTGAAGGCTGGGAATAGCAGACAAAAACTTCAATTTAGACAAACATGATTATGTATACCATAAAATGAAGCAAATAACAAATGCAAGATTTACATATATAAATTATTTGGAAAGGTTGTCTGTGTTTTTTAAAAACCAGCCATTCTTATTGTTGAAGTACAAGCATTTCACAGAACTAAAAGTTGTAAGGCATAAAGAAGAATAGAAGAAGTAAAGGGAAACTAAGGATAATGTCGACAAACAAGTAAAAACCGTCAAAATTAAGTTTCCCACAAGAGTTTGAATAAGAAGGTAAAAATGCTAAAATTTTTAAAAACCAATAATCTAGAAGGGTATTTTTGGTAAATGGTGAGTATTTTTTATTTAGGAAAAATGGTGAGTATTTTTTATTTAGGAAAAATGGTGAGTATTTTAAATAAATATTTTTGGTAATTTTTTTCGTGCTGTGAGCAGAAAACAGACGTTAGATTTAGACCGACATCATTATGTACAGCATAAAAGGCATCTTTTTGGTAAAACTTATTGAAACTGGGAACAGCAAACAAAAACTTCAATTTAGACAAACATGATTATGTACACCATAAAATGAAAGCAAATAACAAATGCAAGATTTACATATATAAATTATTTGGAAAGGTTGTCTGTGTTTTTTAAAAATCATCCATTCTCATTGTTGAAGCACAAGCATTTCACAGAACTAAAAGATGTAAGGCATAGAGAAGAATAGAAGGAGTAAAGGGAAACTAAGTATGATGTCGACAAACAAGTAAAAACCGTCAGAATTAAGTTTCCCGCAAGATTTTGAATAAACATGTGGAAACAAGCGCAATGATTCCCAACTAAACAAACAGTCTAAAAGGCTGAAGGGAGAGGAAAAATTTAACCCAGAGCAACACAATATCGGTAATGATATATAGTAAGGGGTGAAATGCGATTATAACAGGAGAGGACCTAAAAATTGAAGGATATCATAGAACAAGAGAAAGTACAGAATTGAAAGAGAAAAAGAATTTTTTACATAGAAAGTGTAAAGACAGACACGAGAGAAAAACAATGAAGCAAAATAGCAAACAATAGTGCTTATAACAAAAGGTTCTTAAAAAATGTAACAATGCCCAAGAGTCAGATATAATGTAGCGAAAGAAGTGGGGAAAAAAGGGGAAAAGGCTTTCATCTTCATCATCGATTTGACATGTATCGCTGCGTGGCGAAAAATCAACGTCGTAATCGGGAAAAAAATCTGCAAAGGTTGGCAAGAAACAGGTAAAAATGGAGCAATGTTATATATATAAGTTAATAATAATGATAAGAATAGAAAACATAAATAAAATTACCAAGAAAGACATAAACCCCAGAAGAAGAACCGGCAAGTCAAGAAGATGAAATCAAAGGTAAGAATAGAAATTGAAAGGATGGAAGCATAATTAGAGGTCTGATAAAAAAGATAAGAACTCTTATTCTATGGTAAAAGACAAAGAGAAGATAGAGATGATTTTTCGTGTTCGTCAGTTTGGCATTTAAAAAATTTACAACTAATTAACAGCAATAAATGCGGCTGAGAAATGAAGCGGAAAATGTTCAAAAGCTGTTTGAAAAGCATTAAATGCGGCAGAGCTGAAGTGGAGAGAGAAAGCAGTAAAAAAATCAAAGCGAGAGCTATGAAGATGGGAGGAAGGAAAGAAATTGTAGAAGTTGATTGAACAGTTTTAAATGCATGACATATAAATTGGAGAGAGAAAGGGGTCTAAAAGTTAAAGAAAGAGCCAGACATATGTTGAGACAGAAGTATTGTTGCAGTATGCAATTAAACCGATCTGAAAGCTATTAATTTGGCTGAGGAGAAAATGGACCTGTTGAAATTAGCATTCTAAAGAAGGGCATTTAAATGGCAATAATTCTGAAATTGGAAAGGCTAGAAGTGAGAATACGAAGGACAAAATTGTAACTAAAGTTTCGTAAGGAAGCCTCGTAAAAGGGGAAGAATTAAGGGAGTGGGAAAAGCAGTAAGAAGCCGCACATTGCGTGATGAGGGGGGCCATTGTAGAATTTGAGTTGTCCAAAAGGCCATGCGGTTTGTTAAAAATATCAGTTTCAGAAGAGTAAAAGGAGGAAAAAGGAGAAGGGCCAAAGGGGAATAATTCAGTGTGTCAGGAAGGTTCTAAAAAGGCCATCATAAAGTTAATAACTACAGATCTTGAAAGGCAAAGAATGAGAAATAAAAGGGAAAATGGTGAAAACAAACGAAGCTCACACGTGGGAGGCAAAGCGTGAGAACGACCATAAGGCTGCTATACTTATAACTTAATAATGAATAAACATTATCATTAGATGTTCTCAAATAATAATAAAAATAATTATTATTAATGCGTTTATTTTAAATATTTCTTTTATACTTAAATAAATTAAAATAATTCCCATTTAGAATTTTTATTTTGTGAAGAAAATAGATGTTCCAATAATCAAAGACAAAGAATTTTGTCTGGCAGATAGTGCAACAACAAGATAAGAAATATTTTTCTTATATAATCATGAAAGAAACTCATGTCAGTACTATATCTGGTAGTACAAAATTGAATGAAGCCTCCAGAAGAGCAATAATAATTTTGCCAGGAGGAACAAAATTTTGCATTGAAGATGCATTATTTTCTTCTAAGTTTCAAAGAAATTTATTAAGTTCTAAAGATATTTGTCAAAACGAATATCATATTGAGACTAAAAATGAAGGTAATAATGAATACTTGTATATTACAAGAATTAATTTTGGAAAGAAAATTGTATTAGAAAAATTACCTTCTTATTCCTCCGGATTATATTACACATATACTACAGCTGAAATATATGAAACAGTAAACCAGAAGTTTACTAATCATAATGATTTTGTTGTTTGGCATGACCGATTAGGCCATCCTGATTTTATAATAATGTGAAGAATTTTAAAGAATTCATATGGTCATTCTTTGAAAAGCCAGAAGATTCTTTGAACAGCCTATTTGTATGGCTCTCTTGATAATGATATTTATATGACGATCCCTAAAGGATTCAAATTGCCTAAGGAATATGATTCCAGTTCTCGAGAACTTTATTCAATTAAATTGTGCATATCCTTATATGAATTAAAACAAGTTGGACGCGTGTGGTATAATCGCCTTAGTGAATATATGATAAAACAAGGCTATATAAATGATCACATTTGTCCTTGTGTTTTTATTAAGAAATATGCATCTGAATTTGCAATCATTGCAATTTACGTTGATGATTTAAATATTATTGGGACTCCTAAAGAGTTTGAAAAAGTTGTTAACTCTTTGAAACAAGAATTTGAAATGAAAAATCATGGAAAGACAAAATTTTGTTTTGGATTGCAAATTGAGCACTTGAAAAATGACATATTTTTGCATTAGTTAGGTTATACAGCTAAAATGCTAAAAAGATTTTATACGGATAAAGCACATCCCTTGAGCACACCTATGGTTGTAAGATCACTTGATGTGCATAAAGATCCTTTTCGGCATCGTGAAAATGATAAATAATTACTTGGTCTGGCAGTACCATATCTTAGTGTTATTGGAGCATTAATATATCTTGCTAGTCATACACGTACTGATATCTTATTTGCTTTAAATCTACTACCAAGATATAGTTCTTCACCTACACGAAGGCATTAGAATTGTGTAAAACATATATTTTGTTACCTTCAAGGTAAGATAAATATGGGTCTTTATTATTTTAGGGCAATCAAATTTGATCTAATAGGTTATGGAGATACTGGATATTTATCTGATTCTCATCATGCTCGTTCACAAACGAGTTATGCGTTCACATGTGGTGGTACAACTATTTCATGGTGTTCTATGAAACAAACTATAGTTTCCACATCTTCAAATCATGCTGAAATATTGGCAATTCATGAACTAAGTCGATAGTGTTTTTGGTTGAGATCAGTGATCCATCATATTCGAGAAATATGTGGTTTGCATTTGGACAAGAAAGTTCCAACTGTTTTGTTCGAAGATAATGCTGCATGAATTGCTCAATTGAAGGATGGATGTATCAAAGGCAATAGAACAAAATGCATCTCACCAAAATTCTTTTTCACACATGATCTTCAGAAGAATGGTGAAATCTGTGTACAACAAATTCGTTCGTGTAACAATTTGGCAAATTTGTTCACTAAATCACTACCGACTTCAATATTTGAAAAGTTGGTTTATAAGATTGGAATGTGTCAATTGAAAGATATCAAATGATGTGATCAAGATGGGGAGTTATTATACATTGTACTCTTTTTTCCTTAACCAAGGATTTTTTTCCTTTTAGGATTTTTTTTTCTAGTAAGGTTTTTAATGAGGTAGTGTTATACATAGGAAATATACTCTTTTTCCTTCACTAGATTTTTATCCCACTTGGTTTTTCCTAATAAGGTTTTAACGATGCATTTTTATTAAAGATGGACATTCAAGGGGGAGTGTTATGAATAATTATGAATGTCCATGTTCTACCCCATTACTTCACATTATTCCATGTAACTCATATAACACAATTCTCCCTCTTAATCACCTACTACTATGTAACTCTTGTAACTTACATTTAAGACATTGTAACCTACAAGGTAGAGGTATGAATTTCAAACCTATAAATATAGGCTTATGTGAAAGACATGGTATGTTGAATTATTACTATATCTTGCTCTAGTTTGCTTTCTTTTCTCTCCATCTTTTTAATTTACTTGTTTCATATTTTATAGTTGTATTCTACTAGTCTTATAGGAATAGTAATTGACGAGATAGTCATGTACCTATCAATTTTACCCTAATTACTACTGTAGTAGTGGTAAGAGGGATCGTATCCATAGGGAAGGGGTGGTATTCAAAATGATGGTTTCTCAACTCAAAAGCTAAAATGCACGTAAACACAAAGGAGAAAACAAACACACAAAAACAAATGAGAAATTGCCACCTTAAGGTACTCTTGTAAGTTAACACTCATTCATAGCTTCCTTGACTTTTAGAACCAACATGAGGAGACTATCTGCCTAATAACTTGAAATTTAGCTAGCCTGTTGGCTCAACCAAATCCAATCTACAAAACTCTGCTACTTTCTTGGGCAAGACAAGCATCGGCACAAAATCAATTTGCAAATCCCTACCTACTGGCACCGTGAATCTAGACTACTTCCCCAATCCCCCCTTTGGGAATGAGAACAAAGGCATATTCATGAATTTAACAAAAGTTGTACCAATAGAATCTCAAGTTTTCAACTCTAAAAGCTCCCTCGATACAAATGTTGATGAATCCAGTATGAAGAACCTCTCAATTCTTGATGAGATCTAGAGAGAGAAAGTAAAAAGAAAGGAACAGAGAAAATAATCCTAAACTAGCCTAAACTAAGAAAGAAAGAACATCGTCGACTCAATACCCTAATCTTTTCTCTCCTTCGTCTGATTCCCCTTTCCTCTTTTGGGCTCTCTCAATTTTATAGGATGAATCCTCCTTTTGGTGCTCACGTGATCTTTTCCTCAGCAGCACATGTTCTCTTCTCTGCTATGCCCACAACACGTGTCCTGCACAAATTGGTAAGTGTTGAAATGAGTAAGGTCATTCTTTTTCCAGATCATCACCAAAGATTACTTAAGAGGTAAGAAAGAAAATATCAAACATTTGAGAAAAATTGGTCAATGTACATAATTCGACACAAGATGGACTTTGATGGGTGCGATGTGTGAGTGGGTGTACTACTTGTGCGCGGTGTGTGCGAGCATTTACAAGAAGGTATGCGTGAATGTGTGCGAAGGTGTGCGCAGTGGTACAGGTGAGTGCGAGTGCATGTGAGGCATACGCGGTATGTGCGAGTAAGGCAAGTGCACAATGTGCCCGCTCGTGTGTGTGTGTGAAGGCAAGCGTGCATGCATGTGTGTCCGCCCATGTGTTGTGTGCGTGCGTAGGTGGACGCACTGTGCGTCCACTCATGTGTTGTGTACGTGTGTGTCTTGCTTGTATAGTGCTTGTGTGTGCGTGAGTGTTTGTGTGTGCTATGGCACTTGTGAGTGCTTGTGAGTTGTTTGTGTATGCTTGAGCACTTGTGAGTGCGTATGTGTGCAAACACTAAATGGACAATAATGCACCCCAATTAATGCAAGTGAAGATAATAAGCATTTGTGTACTAATTTTCACGCATCTTTCAGAAACTTCCACTACTACTACTCATCTCATGATTCAGCAAAAACAACACAACACATATAAAAAACACATCTATATACTTGCAAAAGCTCAACAAATTATACTATATAAGTTAGTACATAACTGACTTATCAGTAACATAACATTATATCTCTACTTTCTAGTAGTGATATAATAATTTGTTACATAATATAATACTACAAACTTGTAGTATTTTTATAACATAAATGAGTTTATTTTATTTTGTTCAAAATTAAATTAGGTTAAAATAGTCATAAAATTATTAAATAAGGGGCTAAATGGATTTTTTTGTACTTTTTTGTGTATGCTAATTGACTCAATGAACAAAATAATCTCAATGATACACTTAAAAATTTTAGTGGCCTTATTTCCTAAACCAAATTTTAATGATCAATAGTGAGATTTTAAAAAAGTATAATGAATAGTGAGATTTTAAAAAATTTCAAAGCATGAGACACTCTCTTAATACTCATTTTTCTTACAACAAATATTACATATATTGAATTTTATAAAATATGTTAAATGAGTTATTATATTCTTATAAAATTTAAAATAATCTATTAGAATTTAGATTTTAAATTAAGTTAGATTAGCAATTGAGTATGATAGATGAATTTGACAATTTATTACTTTTAAATTTCAATTAATTTTCAATTATATCAAAAGTTACTTACTATTTTGTACTTAGTTATCTACACTTTTATGTCATTATATCTAAGCACTCTGGATCTTTTGTTCTATTCCCTATTTCAAGTTATAAACACACGTCACGTATATTGATAAAGGTAGAGTTGTATTATAACTCTTCCTGAAGGAATCCTATCTTTACCCGAGTTCTTCGGGATAAAGTTGTATATGAGCTGAGAGTTCCAATCCTACTGGGACTCTACCAGGTACGATTCTATATAAGGAACCCCACTATCATCTAATAGGGGGTTACACTCTCTTGACAATTTACATTACTCTTTAAGCTTATTATTCAGGGATCCAAACTGACTTGAGCGTCGGAGAATACTCCCCGATATAGCCCGGGGGTATTTCTAACATCTGTGTTACAGGTTCTTTAGGTTTTCGGTAATAATAATCAGATCACGTGACCTCAGGAAGACCTTGTAGCATTTGGTGAATTCAGACTTCATTAAATTGGCTCCGTCTGTGCGATTCGAAAAACAAGCTATATCGATGACGCTTACTCGTTCGCAACGGAACACCACAGATTTTCCTACTACTCAAGCTACTACCAGTAGATGACAAGCGTGTCGTTAACCTTGCAATTTTACCCCTAAACTAATGTAGTAGTGATGAGTAGGGATCGTATCCACAGGGAAGGGTTGGATTCTTGAATTCGGGTATTGCTCTAACAAATGTCACCAATCAGAAATAAAATGCTACTGTAGAATAACAAGTAAAAATCACGAAAGTAAAGTCAGGTTTGAAATGGATGTCCTAGGGTTATTACATCGGATGGCTGTGCATTAGACTATCAAATGCAATGCAATTGACACACTTGTAGAACATAGAGGAGATTCAGCTGCCTAGGAGTCTAGAACACCATCAGCATGGCGACCGCATGACATCCTACGCGCCCTGGCACCACTCTTTCCCATGGCGAGGCCTAAGAGTGATGGTTGAAACCCGCAGCAACTCAACTTCCAGAGACTCACTATTTTAGCATACAAATTCTAAGGTCTTCCCATGGTGAGGCCTGACCTAGGTTCATTTGTCTTCGTTAATCATGGAAAGTCTCTTCTCACCCTATTCTATGGTTTCAATGAACTTCTACCGGCATGGCGACCGCATCTCTATTCATGATCAAACAAATCTAGTGAGAAGACTCAGTTATCCTACTTAAGGTTCTCATCTCATTCACTCCAACTCCTCTTGGTGAATTTAACCCCGACTCAGCATGGCGACCACAATCGAAGCATAACTCAATCAACAAAAGCACAAATAAATGAAACTTAACAAAATTCATGCATTCGTTCTAAGTAGGAATTCATTCTTTACGGATTGTGTCAAATACAAAACTTTGCATAGTTTAATTACACATTCATCCGGTTTCCAACCCTAGAACATCATTAATTTAGCTACAGAACTCCATTCTCAATTCACGATCAACAATTTGCAATGAGAAACAGTTCATTTTCATTAAATGGAAAGAGTTTACCAATTGAACTGATTCAAATGCTTCCAATTCACAAAAGATTTGTGAATTTTCTCCTTAATTGAGTAGAAGATTACAATAATCGGTACAAATCCTCGATCGTAATTGAAAACGAAGCCAAAATTCTAGAGAGAGAAAATTCTAGAGAGATAAAGTTAGAGAGAGAAACTTTCTCTCTCTAGTTCAAAAGTCGGTTTTTGTATTCTAGAATGATTATTCTCCAAAAATCTAACTAAATCCTCTATATATAGAGGATTACAAAACGTAAATAATACGCAACTAAATTGAATACAAAACTACAAGAATGCCACTTCACTTGATAAAACAAATGTCCAACCATAATCTGTGCACAGGACCAAACCACGCCTCTGAGCCTTTGTACTCCACGCCTTCATCAGCCATCTCAGGTCTTCAAGCTTTCATCCCACTCGCCTTCAACATCTTCTACACGCCTTCGTCAGCCCTTTTCACAAAGGATCGATAGCCAACACTTAGAAAATATTCCAACCATGAACAAGATGTTTCTTAACGGCGAGGCCTCGCAAGCCATCTTTTCACAAGCCTGCGAGGTCTCGCAGGCTAACTTATAAAATGCTTGCAGGCAAAATTTAATAAGCCTGCGAGGTCTCGCAGACTAATTTTTAACAAGCCTGCGAGGTCTCGCAGACTTATTTTTAACAAACTTGCGAGGTCTTGCAGGCTTATTTTCCTATGCTTGCAAGGTCTCGCAGGCAAAATACTTCAATGCTGTGAAGTATGCAGCAAGTGCACAAGGAGTACTGTGAAGTGAGTGTAAATGATGTGCTGGCATATAATGCATGACATGCTATGAGATGTATGAATGAGTCCTTGAGATGCTTGTGTTGCATGCAAGTACGTTGTGTCGTGCATAAGTGTGCTCTGAAATGCCTAAGTGTAATGCACATGTGTGCTGTGACTTGCATGAATGTGCACAAATGGCGTGCTAAACATGCTGCCAGTGGTGCATGTGTGTGCTGAAATGTTGCTGTGAAGTGCCTAAGTATGTGCATAAGTGATGCTGTGTAGTGCCTAAGTTCGTAGCAAATGTTTGCTGTGGTGGAGTGCTGCTGCGTGCATGCACACAGCGTGCGCGCGGGTGCTGCCCGCGGTGCGCGCGAAGCGTGCGAGTGCTGCGCACAGTGTGCGAGGGCTGTGCGCAGCATGCGTGAGGGCCGCGCCCTGTGCGCGAGCGGCATGTGCGAGGGCTGCGCGCAGCGTGCGTGCACGGTATATGTAGGCTGCGCGCACCATGCGCGTAGCCCATGTGCGAGGTTGTGCCATGCTGCACGCGCCGTGCGCTCGGCATGAGTGCAATACGTATACGTGTGCTGTGTATGGTGCATGTGCTGTGCCAACCCCAACGTGCACAAAGGACACCTTCCAAAGCCTTTCTACACCATTTTAACAATTCCCAATGTGCAATTCATGAACATACAACTCAACAAAAAAATCTCAAAACTTTACACCATTTTATGGTCATTTTCTTCATTTTCAAAATGTCATGCGTGCAAGTGTGTGCTGAGGAATTCCTGTCCACCTATTCTTATGCATGCATTCTCCCTTTGTTCCAAGAACATCTCAATACATAAACAATCACGATATCCACACACAAGAACTCATAATCACACAAGATCAATGGTCGCACATTGGTGCTTTTATCAATTGATTCATTTTTTCCTCTGTTTTTTTTCTTTTTATTTGCACTTTGGTGCATTTCGCTTATTCCACACATTGGTGTGTTCGCCTGGGTCTTATGGCTTCTTTTTCTCTTTCACTGCCTGGGTTTTATGGCTTTTCTTCCCGTAAGCTTGGTGTGTTAAAATGAAGAAAATTACCATAAAATGGTGTAAAGTTTTGAGATTTTTGTGTTGATTTGTATGTTCATGAATTTCATATTGGGACGCGTTAAAATGGTGTAGAAAGGCTTTGGAAGGTGTACTTTGTGCACGTTCGGGTTGGCACAGCACATGCACCACGCACAGCACACGTATATGTATTGCACTCATGCCGCGCGCACGGCGCGCTTAGCATGGCACAACCTCGCACATGGGCTGCGCACATGGTGCGCGCAGCCTACACACACCTTGCACGCACGTTGCGTGCGGACAGCACGCAGCCCACGCACATGCCGAGCGCGCACACCGCGAGGCCCTCACGCACGCTGTGCGCACAACATGCGCAGCCGTCGCACACCACGCGCAGCCCTCGCACACCGCACGCAGCACTCGTATGCTGCGCTCGCTCCGCGCGCAGTACTCGCGCTCACGCTTTGCGCATGCACGCAGCAGCACTCCACCACAGCACACATTTGCTACAAACTTAGGCACTACACAGCATCACTTATGCTCGTACTTAGGCACTTCACAGCAACATTTCAGCACACACATGCACCTCTGCCAGCATGTTTAGCACGCCACTTGTGCACATTCATGCACGTCACAGCACACATGTGCATTACACTTAGGCATTTCATAGCACACTCATGCACGACACAACGTACTTGCATGCAACACAAGCATCTCAAGGACTCATTCATGCATCTCACAGCATGTCATGCATTATATTCTAGCACATCATTTACACTCACTTCACAGCACTCCTTGAGCACTTGCTGCATACTTCACAGCATTGAAGTATTTTGCTAGCGAGACCTCGCAAGCATAGGAAAATAAGCCTGCGAGACCTCGCAGGCTTGTTAAAAATAAGCCTGCGAGACCTCGCTTGCTTGTTAAAAATTAGTCTACGAGACCTCGCAGGATTGTTCAATTTTGCCTGCGAAACCTCGCAGTCATGTTATAAGTTAGCCTGCGATGCCTCGCAGGCTTGTTGAAAGATGGCTTGCGTGGCCTCGCCATTAAGAAACATCTTGTTCATGGTTGGAATATTTTTTAAGTGTTGGCTATCGATCCTTTGTGCAGGGGCTGACGAAGGCGTGTACAAGATGTTGAAGGCGTGTGGGCTGAAAGCTTGAAGACGTGAGAAGGCTAATGAAGGTGTGGAGTACAAAGGCTCAGAGGCGTGGTTTGGTCCTGTGCACAGATTATGGTTAGACATTTGTTTTATCAAGTTAAGTGGCATTCTTGTAGTTTTGTATTCAATTTACGTTGGGTATTATTTACGTTTTGTAATCCTCTATATATAGAGGATTTAGTTAGATTTTTGGAAAATAATCATTCTAGAATACGAAAATCGACTTTTGAACTAGAGAGAGAAAGTTAACTTTCTCTCTCTAGTTCAAAAGTCGATTTTCGTATTCTAGAATGATTATTTTCCAAAAATCTAACTAAATCCTCTATATATAGAATGATTATTTTCGTATTCTAGAATGATTAGTTTCTCTCTCTAACTTTCTCTCTCTAGAATTTTGGCTTCGTTTTCAATTACGATCGAGGATTTGGACCGGTCATTGTAATCTTCTACTCAATTAAGGAGAAAATTCACAAATCTTTTTTGAATTGGAAGAATTTGAAGCAGTTCAATTGGTAAACTTTTTCCATTTAATGAAAATGAACTGTTTCTCATTACAAATTGTTGATCGTGAATTGAGAATGGAGTTCTGTAGCTAAATTGATGATGTTCTAGGGTTGGAAACCGGATGAATGTGTAATTAGACTACACAATGTTTTGTAATTGACACAATCCATAAAGAATGAATTCCTACTTAGAACGAATGCATGAATTTTGTTAAGTTTCATTTATTTGTGCTTTTGTTGATTGAGTTATGCTTCGATTGTGGTCGCCATGCTGAGTCGGGGTTAAATTCACCAAGAGGAGTTGGAATGAATGAGATGAGAACCTTAAGTAGGATAACTGAGTCTTCTCACTAGATTTGTTTGATCATGAATGGAGATGCGATCGCCATGCCGGTGGAAGTTCATTAAAACCATAGAATAGGGTGAGAAGATACTTTCCATGATTAACGAAGACAAATGAACCTAGGTCAGGCCTCACCATGGGAAGACCTTAGAATTTGTATGCTAAAATAGTGAGTCTCGGGAAGTTGAGTTGCTGCGGGTTTCAACCATCACTCTTTGGCCTCGCCATGGGAAAGAATGGTGCCAGGGCGTGTAGGATGTCATACGGTTGCCATGCTGATGGTGTTCTAGACTCCTAGGCAGCTGAATCTCCTCTATGTTCTACAAGTGTGTCAATTGCATTGCATTTGATAGTCTAATGCACAGCCATCCGATGTAATAACCCTAGGACATCCATTTCAAACCTGACTTTACTTTCGTGATTTTTACTTGTTATTCTACAGTAGCATTTTATTTCTGATTGGTGACATTTGTTAGAGCAATACTCGAATTCAAGAAACCAACCCTTCCCTATGGATACGATCCCCACTCATCACTACTACGTTAGTTTAGGGGTAAAATTGCAAGGCTAACGACACGCTAGTCTATTTTTGGCGCCGTTGCCTGGAAAGGCACGGTTTCCTGAATTCTGATTTGCTTTACCTTGTTGATTGTTTAGATTAGTAGTTTTGTTCTATTTCATTTTGGTAAATTTTGTTGTGTTTTGTAGTTTTTTGTGTTTTGTTCTGTCTACTTTGGTTTATCTGTGGCAAGTGCAGGATACTGGAACTCAATTGAGGGGGAATATTGCACACCACAAGTAACCAAACATGTCTTGGTGGTATGGGGACTATTTTGACACACGACCGACACCTAGAATGTTTGGGAACTTCTCTCCACCACCATATGAAGAGCAATGGCATAATCAATCACAAAGCAACAAGACGTATCTCATTGGAAACCAAAGACTCTCTGTGGAGGACATGTTTTCTCAACTTTTGGAAAGACTTGATAGAGGCTCACAAAAGGAGGAAATGGGATTTTCTCAAGAAGAAGAGTTTTTGAGAAGCCAACAAAGGAGTGTTCAACTAGATGCATTATGGGGCAATGTGAGAGAACAAAGTAAGCTACCAATTCAATATGCACCAAGCTATCCACAAGGTACACCTCTAATTTCTAGAATACTAACTCCTGAGGAATATCATTTTGAAATGCAAGCTAATGTTGAATGTGGTGAAAAGCATTCTTGGGAGGTGGAATCTACAAATATTGAGGTTGTGTCACAAAAATGCATCGTTGATGAACCTTTGTTACATGAGTCCAATTTTAGTTGTTCGAGTGAAGATGATGTCTCCTGTGAAGAGCTCGATCTTGATAAAATTAGAGCCTTGTGGTTTCTTAGTGACAAGATGGGAAGTGTGTCCAATGCTGAGTCTTGCATTAGTTTTACGGAATTCCATGAGTCAAATGATGTTGATAGCCATTCATTAGAGTCTTCTCCTCTTGAATACCAATTTGTGAATTATACAGAGACATTTCTTGGTGATCATTGTAATATCATGAATGAAGATAATGTTGTAATGGCTAATGAAAGATCATTTTTCTGGTACAAAGAGGGATACTCCGAATCTTGAGGAATAAGATTTAAAACAATAAAGTCTAGCTGGAGACTAATGAAATCCAGAACTACTTCTTCTTCTTCATATTACCTTAAATAAAGTATTTTGTTTAAACTAGTCTTTACATTTTCTTGCTTTTTGTGATACTCACCAATGCCATTGAGACGCCCCCATGATTACATGGAAGAGACTTTCCATGATTAACGAAGACAAATGAACCTAGGTCAGGCCTCACCATGGGAAGACCTTAGAATTTGTATGCTAAAATAGTGAGTCTCGGGAAGTTGAGTTGCTGCGGGTTTCAACCATCACTATGCTTCGATTGTCTAAGGTCTTCCCATGGTGAGGCCTAAGAGTGATGGTTGAAACCCGCAGCAACTCAACTTCCAGAGACTCACTATTTTAGCATACAAATTCTAAGGTCTTCCCATGGTGAGGCCTGACCTAGGTTCATTTGTCTTCGTTAATCATGGAAAGTCTCTTCTCACCCTATTCTATGGTTTCAATGAACTTCCACCGGCATGGCGACCGCATCTCCATTCATGATCAAACAAATCTAGTGAGAAGACTCAGTTATCCTACTTAAGGTTCTCATCTCATTCATTCCAACTCCTCTTGGTGAATTTAACCCCGACTTAGTATGGCGACCACAATCGAAGCATAACTCAATCAATAAAAGCACAAATAAATGAAACTTAACAAAATTCATGCATTCGTTCTGAGTAGGAATTCATTCTTTATGGATTGTGTCAATTACAAAACTTTGCGTAGTCTAATTACACATTCATCCGGTTTCCAACCCTAGAACATCATCAATTTAGCTACAGAACTCCATTCTCAATTCACGATCAACAATTTGCAATGAGAAACAGTTCATTTTCATTAAATGAAAAGAGTTTACCAATTGAACTGCTTCAAATGCTTCCAATTCACAAAAGATTTGTGAATTTTCTCCTTAATTGAGTAGAAGATTACAATGACCGGTCCAAATCCTCGATCGTAATTGAAAACGAAGCTAAAATTCTAGAGAAAGAAAATTCTAGAGAGAGAAAGTTAGAGAGAGAAACTTTCTCTCTCTAGTTCAAAAGTCGATTTTCGTATTCTAGAATGATTATTCTCCAAAAATCTAACTAAATCCGCTATATATAGAGGATTACAAAACGTAAATAATATGCAATGTAAATTGAATACAAAACTACAAGAATGCCACTTCACTTGATAAAACAAATGTCCAACCATAATCTGTGCACAGGACCAAACCACGCCTCTGAGCCTTTGTACTCCACGCCTTCATCAGCCTTCTAACGTCTTCAAGCTTTCTGCCCACTCGCCTTCAACATCTTCTACACGCCTTCGTCAGCCCCTGCATAAAGGATCGATAGCCAACACTTAGAAAATATTCCAACCATGAACTAGATGTTTCTTAACGGCGACGCCTCTCAAGCCATCTTTCCACAAGCCTGCGAGGTCTCGCAGGCTAACTTATAACATGCCTGCGAGGTCTCGCAGGCAAAATTTAACAAGCCTGTGAGGTCTCGCAGACTAATTTTTAACAAGCCTGCGAGGTCTCGCAGGCTTATTTTTAACAAGCCTCCGAGGTCTCGCAGGCTTATTTTCCTATGCTTGCGAGGTCTAGCAGGCAAAATACTTCAATGCTGTGAAGTATGCAGCAAGTGCACAAGGACTACTGTGAAGTGAGTGTAAATAATGTGCTGGAATATAATGCATGACATGCTGTGAGATGCATGAATGAGTCCTTGAGATGCTTGTGTTGCATGCAAGTACGTTGTGTCGTGCATGAGTGTGTTGTGAAATGCCTAAGTGTAATGCACATGTGTGCTGTGACGTGCATGAATGTGCACAAGTGGCGTACTAAACATGCTGCCAGTGGTGCATGTGTGTGCTGAAATATTGCTGTGAAGTGCCTAAGTATGTGCATAAGTGATGTTGTGTAGTGCCTAAGTTTGTAGCAAATGTGTGCTGTGGTGGAGTGCTGCTGTGTGCATGCTCTCTGCGTGCGCGCGGGTGCTGCGCACAGTGCGCGTGCAGCACTCGGTGTGCGAGGGCTGCGGGCGGTGTGCGCACAGCGTGCGTGAGTGCCGAGCGCTGTGCGTACGCAGTATACGTGAGGGCCGCCCGCTGTGCGCGCACGGCATGTGCGAGGGCTACACGCGGCGTGCGTGCACGATGTATGTAGGCTGCGCGCACCATGCGCGTAGCCCATGTGTGAGGTTGTGCCATACTGTGCGCGCCGTGCGCGCGGCATGAGTGCAATACGTATACGTGTGCTGTGCGTGGTGCATGTGCTGTGCCAACCCCAACGTGCACAAAGGACACCTTCCAAAGCCTTTCTACACCATTTTAACACGTCCCAATATGCAATTCATGAACATGCAACTCAACACAAAAATCTCAAAACTTTACACCATTATATGGTCATTTTCTTCATTTTAACACACCAAGTTGTAATCCACATTAACGCACAAAACCACACATACAGCACACAAATGCTTGTAAAACAAGTCAAAAACTAAGTGAAATAGCACATCTAATTGGTATAAAACCAACTTATCAGTAGACCTCCGCGAGGAGTTCTATCGGTAACGAAGGTAATACTGGCGCAGATCCGCCGAATCTGCAAACTCAACAAGATTCTCCACTGCGCCTGGGGGAGGTAACAATCCTCCGCGACGTGAACCAAATCCACCTTTGCGCATTACTGAGCCCAGTAATCCTCCAATTGATATTCACTCTCCGAAAACTGTTAAATTCTTAACTGAGAATTTCGAGCATATCAATGCCATTGTTGAAGGCCCTGGTCAGCGATTTGGCAAAGAGATAGAGAAGCTTCGGATATGAATGACCGAATGTATGTGTCTTCGTCTTATAGTCCGGAATCTCAGGGAGACAATGATCCGGAATGTCGCCGACCTCTGAATTGATCTCCAACTTGGAATCGGAAAGAGAATAGTTACGGATATCGGCACTTGAATCCTTCCCCATCTCGGGATAGGCGATATCAAAACCCTGGTCATCATGATGAACAGGATGATCATATTAACAATCGCATCTGTGATAAAGTCCATAATATCCTGGGGATAGAAGCTGGAGGAGCTTACCGAACAGTCACACCCTTTGTGGATGCCATTAGCTGTTTTTCGAAACCACATAAGTTCAAAATCCCTCAGATGGAGATGTACTCCGGCGATACAAACCCCAGAGATCATTTAGCTCGTTTCACGTCGCTTATGAAATTCGAACAAGCACCGGAGGCAACCATGTGTCAGGCTTTTGAAACCATATTGGTTGGCAAGGCACGTGGTTGGTTTGAAGGCCTTAAGCCAAATTCCATTTCTTCGTATGAGCAGCTCTCTCAGCTCTTCTACCAACGGCTCTTACAACGGAAGAAATTTGATAAGTCCTCTGCGGAGCTTTTGAACATTCGGCAAAAGGACAATGAGTCAGTGCGGGAATATATCGACAGGTTTTATGACGAAAGTGTCCAAGTCAAAACCCGTTCTGAAGATGTGGTGGTCGTTGCCTTCATAAATGGTTTAAGACCTGGCAGGCTATACAGAAAACTTGTCACCGACCCGCCTAAAGACATGCATGAACTAATGGACCGAGCTGACAAGTTTGCCAAGGGTAAAGATGCAGACAGAAGTAAACGGAATATGCACCGAGGTCCAGAGAAAACAAAGGATACTCGTAATAGCAAATCTTACACTGGCGGTAAACGCACCCCAGTATTTGATAGGTTATCGTTTGATAAATTCCAACCTCAAAAATCAAATGCTTACAAAGGTTCCTCAGCTCCTCGCAACCAAACCGAGATGCTTGCCATTATGGAAAAGAAGGGGCTGGTAAAGTCATATCCCAAGATGAATACTCCTGGTGGTAAACGGAATAAAAATCTTTTCTGTAAGTTCCATGATCAAACAAAACACGATACAGAAGATTGCCGAGATTTGAAGAATGAGATAGATGATCTCATAGCCAGTGATCATCTTCGAGACTTTGTACAGCAGGCATATCAGAAGGGTCTCCGCAGAGGTCGATCTCAAGATAGAGGACGACCTGAAAATGACAAAAAGCCAAAGAAGGACGGGTATGATCAACCCAAAGAGAACGATAAGATTGTTAATGGCATGATTCACACCATTGTGGAAGGACCGATTGGAGAATCCAGATCGGCGCGCAAATCATCATCGAGGAGGATTCCCGAACAGGAGCCATTTCATAAGCTTTTCAAGTCCTTAGAGGTCATCACTTTTTCTGAAGAAGATGTCGTACCAAGTAAGTTTCCTCATTGCGATGCTTTATTGATCAAGGTAATTATAGCAAATAAGGAAGTCCATAGAGTATATGTGGACGATGGCAGTTCTTCAAATATTATTTACCGCAATGCTTTTGAAAAGTTGGGAATTCTGCGAGAACAGCTGAAGAAATGTCCTGGCCCATTGATCAGATTTTCTGCTGAGGCGACACAACCTATCGGTACGATAACTTTGCCTGTGACCTTAAGAGAGGCCCCAAGAGATAGGTTGATATACCCTCCTTTTGCAGTTCTCGATGTTACTTCTCCGTATAACATCATTCTCGGGAGGCCTACAATGGTTCAGCTAAAGATAATTTGGTCGCCCTATCATCTGGTGATGAAATTCCCCACAGCTGGGGGAATAGATACTATTCAGGGTGACCAAAATATGGCACGAGAATGCCATATGATCGCCTTGAGAGATGCTAGCAAGAACACCAACGCTTCAAAAGTGAACTATATCGCTGGAGAGTTGCCATCTACAACAGATGAAGCCGCTGATTCATAATTAATGAACTCCGGAGATCATAATAAAATGACTGACGACCTGGAGGAAGTAATCATGGACACAACACTCCCATATCGGACAGTAAATATAGGTGTAACTCTGCCCGAAGCAATAAAGCAGTCGCTTATTATATTACTCCACCAGTACAAGGACGTCTTTGCATGGGGGCCCGAGGATATGAAAGGCATCTCACCCACCTTGGCCTTGCACAAGTTGAATGTAGATCCTTCAATTTGTCAAAAGAAACGACCATTTGCTCCAGATAGAAACAAAGCGATTAGTGAGGAAGTGGATAAACTTCTTAACGCCAAAATCATTCGCGAGGTTTTTTATCCGACTTGGTTTTCCAATCCTGTCATGGTGAAAAAGTCAGATGCAGGACTGCGGATGTGTATTGATTACACAAATTTAAACAAGGCATGCCCAAAGGATTTTTATCCTCTCTTTTTGATCGATCAAAAAGTCGATGCCACCACGGGATACGACGTGCTTTGTTTCCTCGACGCATACAAGGGATACCATCAGATTTTCATGGATGAGGAAGATGCCGAGAAAACCCCTTTCATAATTGAAAAAGGCATTTATTGTTATGAAAAAATGCCTTTAGGGTTAAAAAATGCGGGGCCGACTTATCAGAGAATGATGAATAAGGTTTTTGATTCTCAGATCGGATGAAACATGGAGGTGTATGTTGACGATCTCCTCATCAAGAATAGAAAAATGGTAGATATGATAGCCGATGTGAAGGAAACCTTCGAGACCTTAAGATCTACGGGTCTAATGTTAAATCCCAAGAAGTGTACTTTTGGAGTCCGATCGGGAAAATTCTTGGGCTATGGTCTCAAAACATGGTATCAACGCCAACCCAGAGAAGATGGAGGCTATTTTGAAAATGACCTCACCTCGAAATATCCATGAAGTTCAAACACTAACTGGGCGTTTGGCAGCATTGAATCGATTCCTTTCTAGATCAGCTGAGCGATGCTTGCCATTCTTCGCAACATTGAAGAAAACAAAGGATTTTTCATGGACAGAAGACTGTCAGAAAGCCTTCGACGAACTCAAGCAATACTTGTGCACCTTACCATCCCTAGCAATTCCTGTTCACAGCGAGATTCTTTCTCTGTACTTAGCCGCAAGTGATAAAGCTGTAAGTGCAGTATTGATAAAGGAATATAACCATATTCAGAGGTCAGTGTATTATGTGAGTAAGGCATTGCAAGGAGCGGAACAAAGATATCCAGGTCTTGAGAAACTGGTATTGGCATTAATTGTCGCATCTTGGAGGTTACGCCCTTACTTCCAAGCTCATCTTATCCAGGTTCTCACCGACAAACCTTTGAAACAAGTGTTGCATAAACCTGACTATTCAGATCGCCTAATGAAGTGGGCTATCGAACTCGGTGAACATGATATTATGTTTATGCCCAGGTCGGCAATAAAAGGCCAAGTTCTCGCTGATTTCATTGCCGAAACCCCACAAAGTTGGGATATTCAGGCCCCAGCTCACCCACACAAAACTTTGGAAATTGTGGAAAGCAACAGCACAAACGTTTGGGTGTTATTTATGGATGGAGCTTCTAGTGAAGAAGGATCTGGGGCAGGTCTTATTTTGAAGAATCCCAATGATCAAGAGTTCACTTATGCTCTTCATTTTGATTTTAACGACACTAACAATGAGGCGGAATACGAAGCCCTTTTAACAGGAATGAAATTGGTCAAGGCAATGGGAGCTCGGGAGTTACAGGTTTACAGCAACTCGCAACTCATTGTAAACCATATAACTGGAGGATATGAAGCTCGAGATTTAATGATGAAAAGATATTGCTAAAAGGCGGAAGAAATGGCTAAGGTATTTGATCTCTTCACAATTGACAGAATTCCGCGAGCTCAGAATAAACGAGCTGATGACCTCAGCAAGTTGGCGTCATCAGCTTATGCACATCTGACTAAGAAAGTATTAGTAGAAGTGTTGGGAACTCGGAGTATCGATGAGCTGACAGTGCAGTTCATCGAAGAGGAAGAAAATTGGATGACTCCAATCATGAAATACCTCAGCTTGGGAGAAATCCCGAACAACAAGGTGGCAGCTCGAAAATTGAGAATCCAAGCTATTAGGTACGAAATGAAAGATGGAGTTCTGTATAAGAAATGATATCTAACATCGTGGCTGAGGTGTGTAGGTTCGAACAAAGCAGAGTATATGTTAAGAGAAATCCACGAAGGGTCATGTGGCAGCCATGAAGGAGCTTGAACAATAGCTAAAAAAGCTATCCGAGCAGGGTGGCCTACTATTCATCGAGATGCACATAACTTGGTCCAAAAATGTGTTAAGTGCCAACAACACGCAAGGATTCATCACATACCTCAGATCGAAGTGACTATGCAAAGTCCTTGGTCGTTCATGCAATGGGGTATAGATATTGCAGGTCCCTTGCCAGAAGCTCCGGGACGAGTCACGTACTTGGTGGTGGCGGTCAATTACTTTACAAAGTGGATCGAAGCAGAGCCGTTGGCAACAATAACTGGAAAGAATATACTTAAGTTCTTCTGGAAAAATGTTGTTTGTCGATACGGAATATCAAAGATCATAGTGTCTGATAATGGAACACAGTTCGCAAGCGATCCATTCAAGAGCTGGTGTGAAGAACTCAAGATCCATCAGCACTTCACTTCCGTAGCTCACCCTCAAGCCAACGGTCAAACGGAGGTGATGAACAGAATTATCGTTCAAGGAATAAAAACTCGGTTGGAAAATGCCAAAGGAGAATGGGTCGTACACCTTCCGAATGTGTTGTGGTCTTTTCGAACTACCCCGAGATCAGCTACTCGAGAAACCCCATTCAGTTTGGTGTACGGATCTGAAGCAGTTATTCCAGCTGATATAGGCCTTTCGAGTACAAGAGTGCTTAATCATGAACAAGACAAGAATAATGAAGCTCTACTCCTCAACTTAGATCTAATGGAAGAAAATATAGAAGCTGCGTTCATCCAAAAGGCTAAGTACAAGTCAGATATGACTCGATATTACAACAAACGGGTTAGAAGTGCTTATTTCCGACCTGGAGATCTAGTAATAAGGAAGAATGAAATAAGCAAGGCAGAAGGAACTCAGAAGCTAGACCCAAATTGGGAGGGGCCGTATAAAATTGTCGAAGCTGGAAGAACTGGAAACTATAAGCTGTCAACACTTGATGGAAAGATGATTCCGCGAATGTGGAATATCTCGCATTTGAGGAAGTTTTATATTTAGTTGTTTTTTTAAACGTTATGGTAGCAATAAAGAGCTGTGTAGTTCGGTTGAAACCGATTAAGTTAGGAAATAAGTCTCGCAGCTCGGCCTTTATCTTATCAGTTATTTTCAAGGATATCGAAAGAATTACTTGATATTTTTTATTATTTAATTAAATTTGGTTTATTCTTATTTTTTGCAGAACTACCAAATACTTTAATTACGAAAAGAAAACAAAAAGCATGCTATATGAATCTCAAAATGTTTTTGAGAATTATAGAACGGAGATGAACATATTCATCTCCGAATCGTAATCCCAGATGTTCTCGAGAAAGATAAATCAGAAGAATAAGTAAACTTATTTCTAGGATTAATTAACTGAGGGTCGCAACCTCAGAAAAATCCGCCAAGGAACCCGAGTTCGGACAAATCTGTAAAGGAACCCGAGTTCGAAAAACTCTGCCAAGGAACCCGAGTCCAAACAAATCCGTAAGGGAACCCAAGTTCAGAAAAATCTGTAAGGAACCCGAGTTCGGACAAATCCGTAAATGAACTCGAGTTCGAAAAACTCTCCCAAGGAACCCGAGTCCGGACAAATCCGTAAGGGAACCCAAGTTCGGAAAAATCCGTAAAGGAACCCGAGTTCGGACAAATCCACCCAAGGTACCAGAGTTCGGATAAAACCCGTTTGAAGAACTTAAAGTTCTAAAAAAGGGTACAAATTATAAATCGAACTATAGAGTTTGGTGCAAAGCCAGTAAACTTGTGGATAAAATTGATGAAAATTTTGATCTAAAAAGTACTTGGAATATATTCAAGGAACATAATTGTCAATTACAAAGAAACTTAATGTCTTCCGATCTGAGAAACATGATAAACCCTATAGCTATTACAAGTCTTAACAATTAGGGTTTGGCGGAATCTTCAACTCGGGAAGCATCTTCAACCTGGGTAGACTTCAGCTTGGGAAGGCTCCTCAGTTCGGGAAGCAGAATCCGTAGCTTGGGAAGGCTTGTGCACATGCTCAGGATCCATTTCTTCGTCGGATATCCAGTCGATCTCCGTAGAAGAAGGAACGAAGGACTCAACAGGAACAACAATCTTCCCTGCTTTCAGCTCGTCCAACACCTCATCCATATCGCCGTCGCACCCCGAGTCATAACCTGGCTCCGTCTTTAACCTGAGGTCAGGATATTTGTTGTGCAAGTTCGCCAGGGCGAGGTGATAGCCATAATCTTTGGCTGGCTCCATAATCTTGCCAAGGAACTCCCCGAACTCTATAGAGCAAAACATTCGATGAACAAGCTCCGAAGCACCCTCCCCCTTGAAATAAACTTTATTCGCTCGCACCGCCAGCAGTTGATTCTTTATTTTGTCTCTGTCCGCCTACAGCTTGGCGATTATTTCTTCAGCTTTCTTTAGAGCCTCTTGACTCTTCCCGAGCTCGGTCTTCACATTTTGCTCTCGGTACCCGAGCTCTTGGTTGAAAGTCTCTAAGTCGTCGACTCTAGATTCTGAAGCATTCAGGTCGGAATGAAGCTTTTTTATCAGAGCATCATCGTTCTCAGAGCGAGCGATCAATTCACCACCAGGGCCAAAGACTGCAAATTTACAAAGGATTGTACTTAATCAGGGTTCGGTATAATATAAAAATAATAACAACAATAATAATAAATAAAATAATTAACACTACGTTTGACACCTGAGAAGCCCCTAGGGCAGTTCAACGCCTCAGTTCGCGCTTCTCAAAGCTACGAAGAGCCTTCTTATCCCGAGACGGGACAACTTCCTTTACAAATTCCATGGATGTGTCGACAGATAGTCGATCGTTCCCAGTTAACCCCCAGTTCGGGAGTAACTGGTATTCTGGAACCTCGACGACATCATCACCAAAGGTGATCCTTGGAACGACCAATTCACCAAATAGTGATGGGCCTGGGAGTTCGGCAATTGTATTTATTTTCTTGTTGGCTTCGGCCAAAGAATGGTCGGATTTTCTCTTCTTCTTATGAGGATCAGGGGTAGAGGAGGTGAGTTGACCGTTAGACGTATCTGTAACAACCCTAGAACTGATAGGCTTTCTAACTCTGTCAAAAGTTTTCTCTGAACTCGGTTGCTCTTGTTGACCGAGCTCGGTATTAGTAGTTCTTTCGAATGTTTGGAGTGGTAAAGCCGCAGGAGATTCTAAGCCCAGCATGGCTGGCTTAGCTTTTGGAGGTCGGTTCTTTTTGGTGGTCTTTACACCTCCCAACATGTCCTTCAGCTGCATAACTATAGACAAGATGAGAAAGATTTGTTAACTTTGCACAACAAATGTCATATATAGAATGAATACTCTTACAAAAGAGATATACCCTTGTTACCGAACTCGTCTACCTCGTCCTGATGATCAGGTCCCAGCTCGGCAGGGCTCAATTTTAAGGACACCAACACCCGTTCTGGGATGTTGGTGAGGCGTAATTTGCCATTTTCATTTACAAGGGTTTCTAATTCAGCTAAGGATTTCCTAATGGCAACCGTACTCTTCGGCGACCGATCTGAGACTGACTAGTAAGGACGCCAGAAGGTTTCCTCACCTACTGCCCGAGCACCAACAAAAAGGAATTTATCCTTCCAGTCATGGATTGAGCTCGGAAGACCATCAAATAGATCTACCCTACATCGACGACGGGCAAAGTAAAACCAACCGACATCCCGACCATAAGTTTTTAAACTGTAAATGAACCTAAACAAGGAAGTGGTGCAGGGGATGTCTAAATGTTGGCAGATCATCTCGAAGCCTCTCAGAGTTTGGATAGTATTAGGAGTGAATTGAGTAATAGAGATAGCGAGTTCACTCAAGATTAATTTGAAGAAGTCCGAAAGAGGTAATCTTAACCCTCCTACGAATTGTTCAGCAAAAACACTAACAAAGCCTTCCGGAGTTCGGCTAGCAACCTCACCAGGTAGTGGAGTTTGGGCTCCTATGTCGATTGGAATAAAGACTCGATGTGCTATGTTTTCTACTTAAGTGTATGAAAGAATGGAATCTAAGGTGTCTAGCTTAGACATAAGTTCTCGGGAAGCAACCGACATATCTCCTACAATGTTTTCATTAGTAGTATCAACAGTACGTGGGGGTTCATTGGTAGGGAGATCGGTTTCATTACTTGGTCTTGTGGAGTTATCATCTGCAGTTTGGTTTTCTATTACCCTAGAATCCCTTGGAATACTAGAAGCTGACGAAGATGGACTACCTAATTCTCCTGACCTAGAAGCAGAATTAACAGCTGAAGAAGAATTTGAATGTTCGGAGGCAGACATACTTACTTGGTTGACGGAGTAAGCTGAGTTCGAAAGAAAACTTCTATTCGGAGGACTAGAAAATCCGAGCTAAGGAATCATAACGCTTGGAAAATGTCAATCTGCAGAAAGTGGGTTCCCAATGTCGAATTAGGGCTATTTATAAAACTCTCATGGGCTAATGGGCTGCACTATTTCAACCGTTTATCTTCTCTCGTGATTCGTACTTGTATAGCTGGCAACGATTCAGTGATATCTGGACTAGGTTTGGAGTTCGGTATGTCTTTTGCTCTTCCCGTTGATTGTACAAAACTCAACCGAACTGGGGCTAACATGTTACATCATTTTGAGCGTATTCCATAAGGTTGTTGTGTGTACGTATATGAGGTGATTTATGGAGGTCGGACATGAAATGTTACATGATTAATTGTGTAATGAAAAGGTTTTATCATTGATATATACCCACCTAGTCATTAAAAGTGTGTATAAGACAATTATATATACTTTTTATTACCAACTGATCCCGAGGTCGGAATAATCCTATGACAAATATACGTGTTTCGCGTATATGGAGAGCTGCGGAGTTCGCTATTCTGATATTTGTATTCGGTACAGTTCTGATGAGATCGAGGCTAATCCGGAAGGAAATACGTATGGTAATCGAGCTCTGTGGTGAACTAAATCGGTCAGATTTGCGGTGAACTAAATCGGTCAGATCGGATAAGATAAGAAGAATCTTAACCGATCTGAGGGGCTATTGATAAAGGTAGAGTTGTATTATAACTCTTTCTGAAGGAATCCTATCTTTACCCGAGTTCTTCGGGATAAAGTTGTATATGAGCTGAGAGTTCCAATCCTACTGGGACTCTACCAGGTACGATTCTATATAAGGAACCCCACTATCATCTAGTAGGGCGTTACACTCTCTTGACAATTTACATTACTCTTTAAGCTTATTGTTCAGGGACCCAAACTGACTTGAGCCTCGGAGCATACTCTCCGGTACAGCCCGGGGGTATTTCTGACGTCTGTGTTGCAGGTTCTTTAGGTTTTCGGTGATAATACTCAGATCACGTGACCTCAGGAAGACCTTGTAGCATTTGGTGAATTCAGACTTCATCATATATTTTACTAAAACCCTATTAAGTTATTTAATGAATTTTAAGGGATAAGTATTAAATACACGTAGCCTGTATTTATAGATTGAAAGAGATATTGAAATAGAAAATATAACAAAAGATTTATTGAGATATCTAAGGCACGGGTATAATTTAAACATCTACTTATTTGTAATTCTATTGCTTATAAATGCAAACCTCCAGTGTTATGTTAGGGAAATGGTCATCATTCTAAAATGTAAAATCAAAATTCATTTTCAAATTTTACACAATTAGGTCCTAGTAAATTTGAATTTTTCAAACCATTTTCATAAATAATTATAAAATAAATACCAAACACTTAAAAGAAACCTTTTTTTCGATTTTACCTCCATACTCTTTTGAATAATTTACTTTACTATTCTCATAGTCTTGCGTAATTTTATAGATGTCTTATATTCAAATATCTATTTATTATAAGGTTAATTATATAAGGGAAAAAAACATTTTTAGTCCCCAATGTTTCTCTACTCAACACTTTTAATCCCTAATGTTGTAAGCTCAACACTTTTAGTCTCCAAACTCATTGAAAAAGCTCATTTTTAGTCCCCAATATTTGTTATTCGACATTTTTAGTACTCAATGATTTAAGTTCAACACTTTTAGTCCCCAAACTTGTAGATAAAAGCACATTTTTAGTCCCCCCCCCAATGTTTTGCCTATTCGACACTTTTAGTCCTTAATGTTTTAATTTTAATACTTTTAGTTCCTAAATTTATAAAAATATTACACTTTTAATGTACTTAATACCATTAAATAACTAAAACGAAATTTCTAAGTGACAATTAAATTTCTCATAAATCTAATATCTGGTAATTTATTTTTTTAAAATTTTGCTTCAAATAAAATAATAAAAAAAAATCCTATGTTAGGATATGTATTACAAGTGGGTCAAGTTTATTTTATTTTATTTGAAGCAAAAGTTTAAAAATTAATTGTCAGACATTAGATTTATGAGAAATTTAATTGTCACATAGGAATTATGTTTATAGTTGTTTAATTGTATTGAGTAAATTAAAAGTACAATATTTTATAAATTTAGGAATTAAAAGTATTAAAGTTAAAATATTGGGGACTAAAAGTATCAAATAGACAAAACATTAGGGGACTAAAAATGTGCTTTTCTCTACAAGTTTGGAGATTAAAAGTGTTGAACTTAAATCATTTGAGACTAAAAATGTCAAGTAACAAACATTAGAGACTAAAAATGCGCATTTCTCTACAAATTTGGGGACTAAAAGTGTTGAGGTTAAAACTTTGAGGACTAAAAATGTCAAGAAGACAAACATTGGGTACTAAAAATATTTTTTTCTCATTATATTTTGCCCCTCTAAACTTTATAAGTAGGTACACTTTATTACTCTATACTTCATTTATTACACTTTATCACTCCAGCTCTAGAGATTAGTCAAAACATTATAAAAGTAACTAATATCCAAATATGCTTTAATTAACACAAATGTCTCTCATAAAAAATAATTTTCACAAAATTTAGGGAGTCAAGGTGCGATTTAATCTAAATTTTATTTTTTTTATGTCAAATTATACTATTTTCAAAATATGATATTTCACTAAATTAAACTATAAGTATATAATATTTCTCTAAACAAATAAAAAATGTTTGAGATTTTAATTTGATAATGATTAATAAAAAGCTTGACAATTAGATTTTCTAAAAAATATATTCTTTTCATAAATATATAATATCACTAAGGATCTCTTTGTTTTTAGTTTTGTTTGTTATTCATTTTCTAAACATATTTAAGTAGTGAAATAGTAAAATGTGTCTTATGTTGCCATTTTCATTCTAAATTTTATTTCGAGAATTTAAATAAAATTAAATAATAAACACCAAACAAAATGACAGTATATTCTAAGTCTAATCTAAATTATTTAGTAAAATGTATAACTAATATTTGTTATATGTTAATTGTTCCTACTTTCAAGGAGGTTTTGACTTTAGAATTTAAAAGTGACTTTTGCATACCAAAAAGAAAAAGGAGAATTTGTATACAAACTAAAAATTGACATAAAAATCAATATACGTCTCATGACTTGTTATAAGAAATGATTATTTAATATGTGTTTAGATTGATTACTTTATTTTCGTGAGAATTTATGCTAACATTTTTTATTCTTAAAAAAAATTTAAAATTCAAATTTAAAATATGTTAATAAATATTTTATTACTAACATTTCAAAATTTAAAATTTAAAATTTAAAATTAATATTTTTGCTAGTAGATACTATCTTCTTTGTTAAAAACACAATAAAGCTATGTCCATTTCTGTTTTTTTTTAAATTGTTGTTCAAAAAATGCAGCATTGGGCCTCTTGTTCTACCCTCATGTGTCACTTCATGTTATATTTTATGAGAACTTAACATGTGTCTATTCAGTTAGTTGTCTAATTTTAAAGAATTAAATTAAAATCCTATCAAATGATTAGTGAATTTTAAGGAATAAATTATTGTACACGTGTCAAAATCTTATAATATATAACAGGGAGTGACACATAAGGATAGAACGAAAAACCTAATAGGAAAAAATGCTAAATAGGATTTGAGGAAAAGAAATGCCTAAAGGCAAATGTATTTCTATTGAGATATAAGTGATATCACTTTGAAACCATTTTGCAAAGTTAAGTTTACTAACATAGTTACTTTAAAGATAGTTAAAGTGTATATTTTTTAAACAAAAAACAGTGAAGGGTGGCTACTAAAAAAGTTTAGGGGTACAAAATATAATTATTAATTAACCCTTTATTACAATCCTGTTTTGTAGAAATTTAATGGATTTTATGTCTTAGAAATATATTAAGTATGATCAACTTAATATTTTAAAGAGACAACCAAAAAAATTAGAACTTGAAAGTAATTAATGCTTAAATTTCAGTGAATGCCAAAATAAGGAAGTGATTCTTGAAGAAAATTAACTTAAGAAAATTCAGAAAGAAATCTTTTATTTTATTTTATTTTTTTGCCCTTAATGATATATTTTACACATTTGGATTTTTTAAGCTGCCTTGAGTATCAAATCTACGAGGTCGGATCCTTTGTCTAAAATTATCCTGTCATATTCTGTCCAATATTCAAAACGATGTAGTTTCACTAAAATTAGGGATTAAAAGTATAAATATCACTAAAATCACACTACAATTATTAAACCTTAACCAAGATATGAGTGAACCCTACCACGTAATTTTAATATTAGATAGGATAAAATAAAATAATTTTGAAAAGAAGATCCCATCTTCAAACCGACTATCTACCCTAATTAAAGTTTTAACTTTGAGTTGGTGGTCAAGGCTACCTAAGTTGGTTAAGAAATCTTTTAAAATAAGGGCTTAGAAATTAGAACATTGTTGATACAATACTAATTATGAAAATCTAGTACACGGGTAATTAATTGTGTTACATCAGAAAAGTTTGATAAGATTCATAGGACTTCACATAAATTAAGACTTCATGATAAGGTTATCCTTTTCAATTTTTAATCATTAGGCACTAACAAATAGATAAGCTTAGAGTATAATCTAGACAATTAGCTATGGCAAATAATGGATCACCCAAATGTTTGGGGTTCAAAGAATAATTTGATTGCCTTTAAAAGCTTACCAATATAATTATCCATCTCAACTTGTACATAAATTGCATTTTACTCGGCTTAATAAAATAAATAAATAGTTTACTCTTTTGACCTACATGAAAATTGACATTGTCTAACTTTTTTAGTGCAATGCCATAAATGCCTTTGTTGGCATTAGTTAATTTTCTTTGTAATTACCCAATTTTATATTTTGTTCTTTTTTTTTTTAACTCCTATACTATTACAAATGATCCTATTCTATTACAATGAGCCTACTATGCCCCAACTTGGGACTATCCTGGATTCGAAACCTCTTGCATATACTTGGTATTGACTTAGAACCGATGTAAGTGTACTGAATACTGGAGGAAGGCCTTCAAATATTAGAGAGGGAAACTGTTGTTGGGGGGATTCGAACCCTTGACCTCCATTCCCAAAAAACTTTAAGGTTCTTCAGGTAGCCAATTCTTAGTGCAGTTCTCTACCTTGAAATGGGGATTGATCCAATTCTATTGAGTCTGACACATAGTGATCCTTTATCAAAGAATGACTATGGTTATCAAATGATTGAACAGCCGGGAGGAATTTACTTACGGCACTTAGTTGACATTCATAAAAGTATCTAATAAATTATAAGTTCAATACATCCTATTTAGCAGAAAGACGGATCTTCCTTGCTCATTATCAGAAAATCACTTACTCACAAACTTTGTGTGGAGCATAACTAATGAAAATTATGTGTAATAACACTACTTGGAACTCATTATATATATATATATATATATATATATATATGTGTAGTTCTAAATCTTATGAGAGTTTTGTTGTAGCAATTTATTGAAAAACTTCTAAACATGGTTATACACTGATTTTTTATAACGCATAAAAAAAATGATGATTAACTCATTGAGTATTGAGATATTTGATATTGATGATGGATTTTGACTAAGTTGAGTACGAAGAAAATGATGATGAACTTTGACTCAATTGAGTAAAAAGTTTTTGCTCTTGCTTATACTTCACAAGATTTAATTGTAAATTTTTTTAATTATTATTTTTGAGAAGAAAATCTTGATTCCAAATCTATCAAGTAAATTATAGAATATAAAAAATAAGAAACTTATCCTTCTGTTAACTAATTGATGTGATAAAAATAAATTGTTAAAAGAATTCTACACATAATCAACATCTATTACAAACCTTCGTGAAATTTTTAAAAAGGAACTCAAATAACCACCATTGCAAAGACATCAAAACAACTATCACACTTGTTTTTTTTTATATAAATAAAAGTTGAAAGAAATAACATTAAACAAGACTAGAAAGAATTATGCATGAACTAATTTTCATTCTTTAATAATCATGGGCATTCTTGTCCATTTGTTTTAATTATGCTTTGGCTATACAGTTTTAACTGCTAAAACAACTAACAAAATATTTGAAAAGATATACACTGTCTGTTTATTTCATGGAAATTTTTCAAAATAGTTGCTCACATTGTACAAAAAAAATTATTTTGTCATTCACATTAAAAATGATGCATTTTAGTCAATGATATTTTAAAAATGTACCAAATTAGTCACTAATCAAACTTTATTAGCTTTTTTAATAAAAAAAAACACACTCGGTTAGCTTTTTTTAACAAAAAAATGCATGTTCATGTCTTGTACAACTTAATAAAGGAGTAAAAGTAGATAATCGATTCATTTCTCAAACAAAATTAATTCATACTCTATCATTAATGGATGAAGATTTTAGCAGTAGAACGTGATGAATGATCAATAAATTGATTGTAGTGAAGGATTTTGTATGGAGAATAAATAGATTTTTCACCTTTACCCTTTTATTAAGTGCTTGTAATGTGAATTTACGTTTCTAATAAAAAAAGTCAATCAAGTTTGCTTAAATGACTAATTTGGTGTATGGGAGCTGTTATTGCCAGAGCAAATATTAGCATCCAGAGCAACAAATAACTCATATTTCTAATTTACCCTTAATTAGTTAAAGTTATTATCTTCTCTCCTCCACCTTATCACTAAGATTTATTCATTCTTTTTAACATATTTTCTCTTATCTTTCAATTTATTCTCATTTATACTAATTTTTTCTAAAAATATTTATTAATATAAAACTTATTTTCAATTCTAATTTATATTAAAAAAAAAATCTTATATAAAATAATATAACACTTATTTTAATAATAGTTTTGTTCTCTCAATTAAATTATAAAATATTTGTCAATATACATTTCGAAAAATTTAGGCTAAGTTTGTTTAGAGTTCTTTTGCTATTTTATTTCACAAATTCAATTTAACTTATTTGTTTTGTTCATTTCTTTACCAAAAATTCTAAAACCAAAAACAATGTTACAATAAATTTTTTTTCTATGTATTTTTTATAAATAAATTATTATATTTAAATTTATAATAATAAAAATTTCTTCCTAACACAATTTTTTTACCAAAATAAAATCATAAAATATTAATTCAAAATTAAATTTTAAAATTTTAT
The DNA here is from genome assembly GCA_016586305.1 of Ophiorrhiza pumila. Classification (NCBI taxonomy): domain Eukaryota; kingdom Viridiplantae; phylum Streptophyta; class Magnoliopsida; order Gentianales; family Rubiaceae; genus Ophiorrhiza; species Ophiorrhiza pumila. The sequence continues at coordinate 37,281,663 of BLIW01000009.1, read as the reverse complement.
TAATAAATTTTTTTCTTGTGATCTATTAACATTTTTTATAAAGAAATTATTATATTTAAATTTTACTTTTAAAATTTATAATAATAAAAAAAAATTCTAACACCATTTTTTTACTAAAACAAAATCATAAAATATTAATTCAAATTTGACTTTTAAAATTTTATTAATTATTTTTCTTGTGATCTATTTAACATTTTTAAACATTAAATTGCTCATAATATATTGAAACTAACTAACTCTTTTAGTTTTTAATTTTTCAGTCGCCATGTTAGTCAAAATTTTAAATAAAAAATTTTGGTTTGTTATTTTCTTGGTGTTATCTGTTGACTGATAAATTTGAACTAATTCCTTTAGTCAAACTTTTAAACAAAAAATTTTGGTTTGTTATTTTCTTAGTGTTATCTGTTGACAGATAAATTTGAACTAATTCCTTTTTGATTTTACACTAACTATGAAACATTAATTAATATAATTTTAAATTTATTTTTCTAATTGAAAACTAATTTTTTACTTACTTATATAATTTTTTTTTAAATATAAGTTTGAGTGAAAATAAGTTTTATATTAATAAAATTTTGGAAAAGAAATTAGTGTAAAGAAAAAAAAAATCAAACTTCAAAGGAAAGACGTTAGAAATAATTGATAAGCTCTTGTGATAAGGTGGAAAGAGAAAATCCATATAAGGTGAAGAGAGAAAATTAAGAGTTTGACTCATTAAGGATAAATTTGAAAATTGAGTAATTTATTGCTGTGAATGCTAATATTTGCTCTGGCATTAACAACAGCCTTTGGTATATACCTTTTAAATGTTAGTGACTAAAATACATTATTTTTAAGGGTTATCTTCAATTTACCCCCATGAAAGATGATCTCTAATCACTTTGGCCCTATCAAAGAATTTTATTAGTACTTTGCACCGATAAGGATATTCTGTTACTATATTTAAATGAAAAGTTTAAATTTTGCCTTAAAAAAATTAATTTTTTTTATATTTTATACTATTATACCCTTAAATTTAATTCTGAAAATCTTATCCTACTTTTATCATTATTTTATTTTCTTTTTTCTTTATATACTTTAACAAATTAAATTTCTTATTATTATTTTAAATAACAGAATAATATATATAATCTTACTAAAAAATTAGATTTTGGATATGGTTTACTATTTTTTATAATTTGTTAACTATTTTTAATGTACTTGGTCAATAAAAACCTCATATGAATTGTTTAATTTTTTAGAATGTAATAAAATAATACATACTTTGTCCAATTTTTTAATTCTTTAATAAAAAATTAATGAATTATTTTATTTTACCACTCTGATATCTATCGATTTTTAATTTAGAGTGAATGTATTTTTAATTAAATTTATTAAGTAGAAAAGATATCTCTATTAGAAAAATATATATTTATAATAAATATACACCTTACAATTATTTTATTATTTATTTTGTCATTATATAATTTTATTATGTTGATTAGATTACTTTAATATATATAATAAAAAATTTATGATATTAAATCAATGTTATAAATTGTTAATAATACAAATAAGATAAACAATCATATTATAAAGACACAACAAACTAAAATGAGTAAAAAAAATCATAAATTACAAGAAACTTGACATATTTATTTATATAAAAGAAGATGAAATAAAAGAAAAATAAAAAAAAGTATTAATACAAAATTATGGAGTAGATAAATTGAAATTAATGTTTAGATATAAGAGGGACAAATATAATTTAATTTATTTCTTATTGATGGATAAAATTGTCATTTAAAATTAATAATTAATGATGTTATCCGTTAGCATCTTTAATTACGGTGCAAAGTGTTAATAAAAATCTTTTATGGGGGCAAAGTGATTAAATGCCATCTTTCATGAGGGTAAATTGAAGATAACCCTATTTTTAATGTAAATGACAAAATAATTTTTTTTATATAATGTTAATGACTATTTTGATACCTTTCTCTTATTTCATTGAAGTGGGTAAATTACAATTCATGCATAAATTGAAGGGAGTTATCTGCTTTTAAACCCTTATTTGTAAGAGTAATGATTGGAGTACCAATACTTTTATGCCTTTTGATAATGGAGCTCTATCAAAATTATTCGCTCATCTACTTACAATTTATCCGAATCTAATGATAAAACTTTATGTAAAATTTATATATTATTTAAAAACTATGTATTCCTTATTATTCCTCAATTTAACTTTGATAGAATAAATTAAACCCACATTAAACTGTTGTTGCATTTAGTATTAATTCATTTTATTGTAAAATTCAGATACTTAATTATTTTAGATTTTATATTTCAGATTTAATACTTCATATTTCAAATTTCAGTTTTATCAAACAGCCCTTAATCTGTACATGAAAAGTGATAAACCCCAATTTTCTTATGATAGGTTAAATTAGCTTAAGTTGCAAATAGATTATATGCTACTGTTAATATTTTTTTTATAAAAAAAAGTGACAACAACCTTCAGTTGTGTGAAGAAAAAACTTTATAAAATACATAGGAATCAATGTTAAAAGATTTGGCACATCCAAAAGTTAAATCAGTAAAATTTAAACATATAAATTATTATTTCCATTCTAAATCATTTTTGTGTACATCTATAAGATCTCAACTGTGAATCATAACTTTGATAATTAACCCATATTACTAAACAAAAAAAATTAAGCAGGTCAAGTTTTATATTTCTAAATACAAGTAGTCAATGGCAGGGAAAAAATAGTTTAAGGAGATTTATGTATTTTATCCTTTTAATTATAAAACTTGACTAAAATTGATAAAGAATATTAATCTATACATCAAAATTGGTAAATCCCAATTTTCTTATAATAGGTTAAATTAAAAATATATTACATGCTATTGTTAATATTGAAAAAAAGGGGCAAAATACATTAAATCCCTTATACTATTACTCTATTTTGAATACATCTTTTATAGTTTTAATTATAAAATTTAGCCCCCATAATTTTTTAATTTAATAATAATTAGTCTAATACTTTAATCATCATCAAATGATTAAATAGAATTGAGTACTTGGTTTCCATATAAAATAATAAAATAACAAAAGTAATTTTTAGACAAAGAATTATTTGATTAAAGTAATAAATAGCTTAAAACTAATCAAATGTGTTAGTTTAGGAAAATAAAGCGAAGCTAATTAAAAATTGAAAAACAAAACTCAATTATCAAATTTCATCTAAGATTAAAAAATCAAAAAAAAATTCAAAATCATACATATAAAGATTTATTTTTCAAAATTAATCAATAACCCAAAAATGCAATTCAAGTATTTTACTTTAATCGAACCAAGAAAAGTTTAAAAAATTTTAGAGAACCCAATAATACTATCTATCTAAATAGTATATTTTGAAGCTTTTCAAATATAAATCTTGAAATGAAGACTCTAATACAATTCTGGTTAAAGAAAAACACTTTAAAAATAACTATCCATTACTTAAATGTCTCAATAAGATTAAAGTGTGACTGTTTTTAACATGGGTAAGTTACAAAAAAAAAAAAAAAAAAAAAAAAAAAACCAAACCTTGTAATTTCAAAAAGTTTTAAGTTATACCCCTATGGCTTGATAATCAACATTTTACTTGTGTTTTTTTTCCTTTTTCACAAAACATACAAAATATATGGACTTACAATACTTATTTTTATAAATTTATCTAGTCTAATACGTAAGTATAGTTTTCTATTATTGATTTGAGGTAAATTGCACTACGTATTCTCCTAAAATCATCGATTTTTTCTTCTTTTTTTTTTAAGAAATCAAAACCACAAGGAAGTAATAATAGTAATTTGTTGGTCTTTAAATCATAGGAAGGTAACTTAAAAATTTTTCAAACTACAAAAGGGAATTTTGTATTTTTTATTAATTTTCTTCAATTTGATTAGATAAAAGGGTTAATTATTGCAAGTTGCAACTAAAACTATAAAGGAAAAAAGTAGGATAGACTAATAATATACGAGAGTTTAGTGTGTTTTGCCATAAAAAATAATGACAGAAACCTTCATTTGTTTAAAGAAAAAACTTTATAAAATATACGGGAATCAATGTTAAAAAGATTAGGAACATGTAAAAAAGCTCAATCAATAAAATTAAACATATAAATAATTATTTCCCTTCTAAATTATCTTTGTATACATTTATATAAGAACTCAAATGTGAATAATTAACTCATATTTACTATAAAAAATTATAAAATAATACTACATTCTTTTCTCTCTCTTTTTGTATAAATTGTGAAACAATAAAACACACAAAATTCATTTATTCATTTATTATTACTAGTCCTTTGTGGTTGGGACTTGGGAGTAACTTTGGCACAGAAAATCAAGCCACTCTTTGTGGCCCCGTTTCAACTTAACGGCACATGATCCTGTATATTCTTTCACACTGCTCACTCTCTCTCTCTCTCTGACTGAAATGTGGCCCTGCACAAGAAAAACTTCTGGCTGAGAATAGTGCTTCCCATCTGTATTGCCCAAAAAAAGACCAGGACTGTTGGTTCTGCTTTGATTTTTAGCCACATATGTATTCTTTATTTATATTCCAAAAGTTGGCCAAATTTTATCATTTCTAGAAATTCTCAAATTAATACAACGCTGTACTACAATCCATACACTACTGCAACCCCAAGTCGATTTCGAATATAGGGTATACTTTTAATGATGGACCATCCACGTTAACGTAAATTTTGGTGGTGGAATGAGATTTGTGTATAAATTTTATTTTACTATATATAAAAAAAAATTATATAAAAGAAAATTAGTGTATTAAGTATAAAAAATTATTGTATTAATATATAAAATATCAAATATTAACGTATAACGTATAAAAAATTAGTTTATTATCGTATAAAATATAATTCACGGTCTCACAAGAGTTTTAGCGTTAAAATTATTTGAATGATATATACTTTTATTTTAATTTCACTTTTTATTTACAAGAAATAACATAATAATAGTCATTCCGTTAAATTCAATGATTATATTTAATATTTTTAATTTAACCATATATACTTTTTAATTATAATTTGCCTACTTACAAGTAGGTTGCCCGTCTATAAGTAATCCATTTCAATCTTAGGAAAATAAGGAATGTTGTGTTAGATTTACAGTCAACGTAAAACTTTATTACTCAAGTGATATGAAATATACTTTTTAAGCATAAATATTTAAATTCGATTATTATCTTAAAATATTTTATTAAATTTAATTTTTTTTATTTAACAATACTTTTTAGGGTAAAATGTATTATACCCCCTTATACTATTGCTCTGTTCCACCTTTATCCCCTATAGTTTTAATTACAACAATTAACTCTCTTAACTTTTCAAGTTAAAGAAAATCAATAGCAACGTTAAATATAGTCAATGAAAAGATAATTATAATCCGACTAAAACTCTTTAATACATACGACAACCAATTAATTTATGAAAAAAATAAATAGAGCTAATGTAAATATAATTTTAACCTTATTAGAATTGTTCAATACCTGCAATACTAATTGTATTCTTATAATAATTGTTCAATATTTAAAACACCCAATTAAACTTTAAAAAAATATAAATATAATAAATTGACATGAAACTAACCAGTAATGAAATAAATTTTCAAGATATATTCTACAATATTTGTCATGATTTCTTCTTTAGAAAAGCATAAAAGGATTTCTTCTTATTCTTTAGTTAGAATTTTAGATTTTCAGTTATTGATTAGTTTTATTAAATAATTCTGTGTTTTAAAATTAATCTTGTCATTTTATTATCTTATAATAAATTCATGTGTTCAATTTCATTTGATTATTTAAGTACAATTAATATATTAAACTAATTATTCTAAAATTAGAAAATTAAGGGGGTTAAATATTTCAATTAAAACTATAAGGGGTGATTGTGGAATGAAATAATAGTATAAGGGAATTTAGTGTATTTTTTCCCTACTTTTTAAGTTTAAAGATTTAAACATGAATTTGTTAGATAATAATCTATTATCTTAAATTTTAAATCTTATCAATTACTCTTATTTGTAAACACAATATTACTATAAAAATATAAATAATCTATGAATTTAATATAAAAATTCAAAAATAATAGTTGAATTGACAGAACAGATAATAATATACCATTTTTTATAATAATAATAATAGATAGTTTACGCTTTTTTTTTTAATTAATTTCTTGAATCATTATTAAGTCGATATGCACAAAATCAATTGGTTGCATTTTGAACTTTTGTAGACATGGATTCAATATAGGCTGAAAAATCAACTATCAATCATCAGTGTTAAATAATTTTTATTCCTATTAACTGCTAAAGTCAGAAAAGTTTCATACTTATTCTAATGCTTAAGAAGTATTTATCTGCTCAGAAAGAGGAAGAGAGGATTAGAGCACTGAGAGGACACTAGTTAAAACTTCTCAACCTTAGCTTTTGCAAATCATAATTATCAAAACACTTTGTTTCAATTATTTCCTTTCATATATATATATTGTGCAAAAGTTGCCTTTTCAATAGTATCTTCTTATCCATAGTCTATTATTTACAAGGGTCATTCTCCTGTAAAACGGGTTTATATATGTGACTTACGTATCAAATTCAAAAATTAACTTATCAAAAAAATTAGCATATTAATTTTCACTTTAACGTATCAAGTATAAAAAAATTAATGTATCCAAGTACAAAAAATTAACATATCAATTATAAAAAATTATCGTATCAAATATCACGTACCAAAAATTAGCGTATTAAGTATAAAAATTAGCGTATCACATATAAAAAATTAGCATATGATGTATAAAAATTTAGCATATCAAGTATCAAATATAAAAAATTAGTGTATCAAGTACCAAAAGTTAGCTTATTAGCGTAAAATTTTTATTTTAGTGTATCAAGTATTAAATATTAACGTATCAACTATCAAATATTAGCATACTAAACTATATAAACATTAGCGTATCAAAAAATAATATTAGGTATCAAATATAAAAAAAAATCGTATATCAAGTATAACAAATTTGTGTATCTCGTTGCATGTATGAAATCGTGGCACAAGAGTTTTTGCAAACTTAAAATAAGCTGACTAAACATGTTTTGAGCTAAAATAATTTTACTTCTGAAATGCATGTAAAATATAAGAAACAAATGACTTACCATTTGGAGTACTTATTCACATGCATGTAGTGATCAAACCATCATTAATCCATCCATTTTTGAAGAACTTTATTAATGTAATGAAATTGACATCTTAACTCATCGCTTAAACGATGAATTTGACAACTTTAATAACTAGCTTTTGAGAATTAAAACAATGATGATGATAAGCTTCAAATGATATTAAAAAGAAAAAGAAAAATTCCAACAAAACTTTTTTTTAGCTTCAACTAGATAGGAAGGATAAGTAAGAATATAACTATAACTTCTAGATTTAAAAAAAATAATAATAAATTTAACCCTTGGAAATCATGACGTTCTTCTTTTTACTGAGAGAATTTACAAAAATTCCTATGAAACAGGTTCATAAAAGAATGTGCTTCATATATTAAACGACCAATTAATAATAGTTGAAATTGTAATTCTAATTCCTATTATTTTTATGATGCATTGAAATCGCGATTAACTTTCATTTCATATATGAACATTCTTCATAGAAAACCACCTGTACTGAATTTAACTCCTCATTTTTAGGTTATATAATAATCTTATAATCTAAATGCCCTTAAATTTACATTAGTTCCACAAACATAACTAGACGTTTAATTAACAAAATTACTCACTTTAACATTTTCTAATAATGAAGAATTCTTTGATACTTGCATATAAAAACACAATCCATAAATGTAATTCGTATAGTAAGATTAGATAGTTAACAACAACCATTCAAAATTAATGTATTAAACATATATTAGTTCTAAATTGTCTTATGTTTGTTTGACGAAAAATGAAAAAAAAAAAATTTGTCGTTATGATAGTCAGATAAAGCATGTAAGTTGAATTACACTCAAATAAAAATAATTTTTTATATTAGTGATATCTAATTTAAGAGAAAGACTCAATCGAGTCAAAAGGGGTGTAAGAAGAAAATCCACTTATAGACAAAAAGGTATCTGAATTTAAATGGGATGAATTTGATAAATATTTAAATTAAATGGTCAAAATGAAATATTATTACATTTCAAAGTTATATATGGTAGAAATTTCAAAAAAAAAAAAACTTCTCTAACATAATCTGTGTTTGGACAAGGCCAGTTTTGCTGTTTTGATTCTTGAACAATTTTTTTTTTTTTTAAAAACACATACATACACTCGAATATATAGACTTGGAAGTCAGTGTTCGTCCAAGAGTTTTTTTTTTTAAATTTTTTAAAACTTTTTATTTGATTTTAAGTATAGTAATATTTCTGTCACTTATAGACTGATTTACCATGACTACATACAGTAATTTGAAATTTAGTTAGAATTCAACAGGTTAAAATTGTTTAGTCGGTGCAGTCATATTAGTTGACTATCATTAATTAACTTTTTTTAAACAAAATTTTAAATTAAATATTTTATTTAATATTAAAATTCAAAAAAAAATTCAAAAAAAATTTATCATTTCAAATACCCCATCCTAAATTTAAAAATATTTCTTCTTTAAATTGCAAAATAAATACTTATTTTTTTTTCAATAATAAGTGCAAATGTACATTTTATTAAAGATTTTCTTTTTATATGAAAGATGGCCTTTAATCACTTTGCCCCCATAAAAGATTTTTATTAACACTTTGCACCGTTGACTATCAATTAAAGATGCTAACGGATAATATCATTAATTTTTAATTTTAAATGACAATTTTATCCATCAATAAGAAATAAATTAAATTATATTTGTCCCTCTTATATTTAAATATTAATTTCAATTTATCTACTCCATAATTTTGTATTAATATTTAAATATTATCAGTTTGAGGCATAAAATATTGATCAATTTTTTTAACAAATAAGATACTTGTTTATTTTATTCATTTTTTTCTTTTTCTTTTATTTCATCTTCTTTTATGTAAATAAATATGTCAAGTTTCTTGTAATTTATGATTTTTTTACTCATTTTAGTTTGTTGTGTCTTTATAATATAATTGTTTATCTTATTTGTATTATTGACAATTTAAAACATTGATTTAATATCTTAATTTTTTTAATATATTATTATATATATTAAAGTAATCTAATTAACATAATAAAATTATATAATGACAAAATAAATAAATAAAATAATTATTTACTTATTATGTGTAAGGTGTATATTTATTATATATATCTCTAATAGAGATATCTTTTATACTTAATAAATTTAATTAAAAATTCATTCACTCTAAATTAAAAATTCATAGATATCAAAGTGGTAAAATAAAATGTTTCATTAATTTTTTATTAAAGAATTAAAAAAATTGGACAAAGTATGTATTATTTTATTACATTCCAAAAAATTAAATAATTCATATGAGGTTTTTATTGACCAAGTACATTAAAAATAGTTAACAAATTATAAAAAATAGTAAACCGTATCCAAAATCTAAATTTTTTTAGTAAGATTATATATATTATTCTATTATTTAAAATAATAATAAGAAATTTAATTTGTTAAAGTATATATAAAGAAAAAAGAAAATAAAATGATGATAAAGTAGGATAAGATTTTCAGAATTAAATTTAAGGGTAAAATAGTCTAAAATATAAAAAAATAATTTTTTTAAGGCAAAATTTAAATTTTTTATTTAAATATTGTAACAGAATATCCGTATCGATGCAAAGTACTAATAAAAATTTTTGATGAGGGCAAAGTGATTAAAGAACGTCTTAAATTGAAGATAACCCTTGAATTAAACAAAAATAAACGAAGGTACAATTCAGTAGTGACGTAATAATCAAAACCAAAACTAACTGAAAAAGGTAAAAAATTTCTCCGATTGTTTAACGTTGGCGGTGAAAGTCGTAAGCTGTCGGTTTAAAAATAATAATAATAATTAATTTTAAAAATAAAAAACATAAAAAACAAATTACACCTGTTCTCTTTCTCCACCACGCCCACACACAGACACACACTGACTATACACATAAGAGAAACGACTCAACAGTTTCTTTTTTTTTTCCATTAAAACACACCAAAAATTAAAAAAAAAAAGAAGAAAAGGGAACGAACAGTGCTCGACATTTCGCGGTCGTGAATTCCTCTTAGAGGTAAAAAGGAAAAAAATTCTCGAATTTCAAACCCTAACTTTTTTTTTTAAGTATAATTATTGTACCTTGCAGAAGAAAAGATTGCATCTTTATTGAAAATTTCGGAACGAAAAATATTTTTTTTAAAAAAAAATTCGGATTGATTTACTTTTTTTTTCCTTTCCTCGTTTAATCCAGCTGAGAATTGTTTTTTTTTCCCCTTAATTTTGTTTGGTCATTTTATCAGTTACTGTATAATTCTGTTTATTATTTGGCGTAGTGATGAATTTTAATTATGATATGAACTGAATTGTAGTTAATAATTATATAAACAATTATTTCAGTGATTAAATTTTTTTTTGTATGTATATATAATGGACAGAATTAGCATTCAGCTAGCACAATTGTAGGTGCCTAAGTGTGTGAGTATGTGTAGATTTAGAGTGAAGGTTTTGAAATTTATGCTTTGGAGTAAACCATTCCTGTGACAGATTATTGTAGGTTTTATCGAAAATTGAAAATGATAAATTTTGCTGGTAAGTTTTCAATGGCATGCATTGCATACGGTAGTTACTGTAAATGCTTTGACATTATTATTTTTGTTTGACGATATCATGTTTTTTGAGTGTGTGATTGTGTTTTGATACTGATTTGATTTTTTGTTTGCTTGGCCAGGCCTCCAAATTTTGGGTGTTACATAGGGTTGGCACCGTTATGACATCTTCTGTTCACAGCCTCTCAGGTACTTCCATGATAGTTGATTTTTTTTATGTGATATGAAGCTCATACTGTATCTCTTAAAAAGTTTAAAGAATGAGTTTAAAGAATTTTCCATGTGAATCTTTTGAGAAGGGATGCTGCAGAGGATATGTGTAGCAAAAGTTGGGAGGATAACTTCCCTAACTGGCTGCAACAAGCCGTGTATTGTGCTGTACAGCCATTTGGCTGATTGTATAGCATTTCTTATGAAATGAAGATATCGCTTTTGGAAAAAAAAATCTTTTGAGAAGGGGAAGAAAATTGGGGAGGATGGAGTGTTTTATTTTGGCCTTCTTTAAGTAAACCTTAAAATTTTACATTGCCATTGGCAAATATAAGCGCTTGTTTTAGTGAAATGGAACTAATTCCAGGTATGCTGGCTGGTTAAACTGAAATTTTGGTATCCCCTGCCAGGCTTGAGTAAACCCTCAGTCCAAACTTAGTGGTGTAAAATTTAAAGAGCAAAGCTTACAAATATCTTGTGGTGCATTACTAAGTATTTATTTAATGAGAGAAATAAATTTCTGTAAGCGGGTAGTTACAGAGAGCTGAAGGAATTGTAAATTTGAAAGATTTTATATCATGACAAATAGTTATGAATAAATTTGAAAGTCTTGAATCTTACAATTGAGTTTAGTAATTGATGAAAAATTAATTATTTCTTATGACAATTCAGTTTTATGCCTGGGTAAGTTGGCCATCTGAAGATGTAGAGGTAACACTTCAAGTGTCCAGACCATAGTAGATACTGCATTTCTGACACTTTTGTTTTATTATTCTAATTTGTGGTTTGGTTTATGTTCATATGTTTCCTCATGTAATCTTTCTTCGGGGTCACACTTCCAAGATTGGACTTAGTTTCATTCAGGCTTGACTTTAACCTATATCACTTCATGCAGTTATATTTTTTAGTTTTTAAGATGAATGATCACTCATTGTTTAATTATCTCTTGTTTTTTCTAACTTAGATCTCTCATTTTTTTTATTAGAGCTTTTTTTTTCTTTCCTTTCATTATAGGAAATCGAAGTGGTTGTTCTTTTCTTTTCCATAATGTAGCTTATTGATTTGTTTTAGAATAGTTTCCCATATTTTAAAATGGTTTTACATACAAGATTCTTTTCAGATAATGGTGAGGCTGACGAGCAACAAAATCACTCAGAAACTCATCTCCAGTCTTCTTGTCAGGTTACTGGGATGTCACATCCTGCCATGACATCACCTAGTATACAATATGTTGCGTCTCCACAGCTTGGAGCGGGAAATGCAATGGTAAAGTTGTTGAATGGTGTTTCATATACATTTTGCTGAACGTTGGATTGATAAAGATCTACCTCTTAAACTTGTTTCATCATTTTAATTCTCTTGCCAGTTATAATCATTTTGTTGTTAATTTGATGACTTGTTATTTTAACTTTCTCCTCTGCTGTAGATTCAAGCCTGTAAGAATAGAAGAAAGGAATTTTCAACCGAATAAAGCCTATAAAGATAACAGCAAGTTCTTTGGTCAGATTATGTGATGCATTTACATATACTTTTGATGGAGTTTGAACAATGAAAAGATGAGCAAGTTCATTAAAAGATAGCAGTTCATTTAGAAATGTTTTTGGGATCTATTATTGAGTTGATGATGCTCCCTCTCTATATGAATTCTTCTGGTTGTAGCTTTGTAGTTTCACCTTGTGAGCAACATATGAGCTGAATGTTAATGCATTGATGATAGAGGGACACAAACAAACAATTGAGAGTCTAGATTGTCTCAGAACTGGAAAATGTAGTGTTGTGGAGGCTATTTCTTTTTAAAGAGGTTCAATAACATATTTGTAATGCGACATCTGTTTTCCAACCCGATGCTACCCACCCAAGCGACTTTCCCTATGGTAACAGAATGGACACATTTGGTCCTGTGTATGAGTAACCTACTTCGTGCGGCAATCCCACATTTTTTGCATTTCCACTTTGCAAATTGCACTTTCTTGAAGCATGAATTAACAGGGAATTTCCAGTTACACCAGTTAGTTTACTTCATATATCACGTATGAAATTGGTTGTGTGAATAAACTAAGGGAGAAAAGGAGTTAATATGCACACAATGATGGGCATCTTCTTTCTGGTCTCTCAGGTGATGGAAAATTACCAAGGACATTAAATAGGGAATGAAATGTTGAGAATTTATGCTCGTGTAAAGGGACTAGAGTCTTCACAGAATTTATGCTCGTGGATATTAGGACCTAAATAAAATAGGAGGAAGGACTGAAACAGTATTTAGTGACTTAAGGTTGCCATTCAGAGGACAGGATTTGAATAGTTCTAAAGTAACCATCCGTTATGACTGGCATCTGAATCTACTGTAGGACTCCTCAAGCTTTCGTTAGAGTAAGGATTTGGATCATCACAATTACATGTATGCACCCTTCTCTAGCAAGAATGGTATTTTCTCTCTATTCCAAACCGGCGAATCTTAATGTTTGAGCATGGTGCTGTAGGGGCTGTTTTTTTTTTTTACCCTTCTTGTGGTCTCTTTTCCTTTTTCTTGGTATCCTACTCACAAAAGCCATTTTTGTGTGCTAATGGGGTTTGGGAAAGAATTCTGTGTTGGAAGAGTTAATTTTCAGAGAAAAAGGAATGCTTTTGATGTTCTTTGTTCTTTTGCATAGTTATTTGGGTATGGGAAAACCAATTTGTGATTGATTTGTTGCTCTTCGGATAATAGGATGATGTCTTGAGGTGTACTTACGAGCTTTATGCTGTATCTGTGTAGAAGGGTAAAATATTTTAAGTTTAGATCACAGTTTTTTAAGTTTTAAGTGCAAAGTATTTTAAGCTGTTGGTCTCTTAGTTAATCTTCTCTTGCAATTTTAGTTTAGAATCACGGTTCTGCTTTCTAGTTTGTACATCTGACATCATGGTCGTGGTCATTTAAGAAGTCTTTTGTTAGTATTTTGCTTTTTCAACTTTAAGTTGCTTTTTGTTCCCTGGAAATCAATCGGTCCTTTCTCAACTTTCATTTGCATTTACTGTGGGGAAGGCCTACATCTGAAACTAGAATAGGCATACGTTTGGATTCTCTGTTGGCGGACAGCAGCTTTTAAAATTCCATTTAGTCAGTGTTGGGCTGCTTCATTAATATTGTGGAAGAAATGAACTGTTTGACTTCTCTGCAAGAAATGCTTAAGTTATATTCAACTTGTTTCGCTTTTTTGTCCTTGAGTAATAATGGAAGTCTTTAAGCATTGAAAATATATTTTACTGCTGAATGGAGGCATGAATGGCAGGTGTGGTGATGTCAACGTAATGTACTTATTGGTGAAAATTATTTGAGTTACATTCCTTGATTTGATGGTACTGATGAATTTTTTTCCCTCTTTTTACATTACACTGATAAGAAATTTCCATGTCACAGGCTCAAGCTGCTTACCCCTATCCAGATCCTTACTATAGAAGTATCTTTGCTCCCTATGATGCACAGCCTTATCCGACGCAACCCTATCCCGCACAACCTATGGTATTCCCTTTGACTTGTACTTCTATCTTTAGTATTGTCAACTGTAAATCTTTTGAGGAAATGAAGATCTAGATAATATCATCTTTAGTGACCAAAATAGAGTTGACGCAAGTATTGGTTTTACCAGGTCCATCTTCAGTTGATGGGAATTCAGCAAGCAGGTGTTCCTTTGCCATCTGATGCAGTTGAGGAGCCTGTGTTTGTTAATGCAAAACAATATCATGGCATCTTAAGGCGCCGACAATCTCGGGCTAGAGCTGAATCTGAAAATAAAGCTCTTAAGTCTAGAAAGGTATGCTGTGAGCTTGCACAGGAACTTACTTTGTTTTATAATAGCTGGTTGGCTAATGATTTAGATGATAATCTTGTTCAATTGACCAGGTCAGAGACTGACCATAGTTTTCCAAAGATATTTTGAGCTTTGATAGTTACCTGAGAAATATTTGGTCAATTTTGTGTTGACAAATTATTAGGTATAGCCTTTTGTTTAAATTTCATAAACTAATCAATGATTGAATATTACAACAGCGAACCCTTTATCCTACCATTTGAAGTTAGCTATATGGATCATTTTTCACCATCATGTTCTGTCGACACACTTTTTCTCATTTATATTTAAATATGTCATGTCTTTTTTAATAGTTTCTTTCCAATTCTTTTTAGGTCTTTCCTTTCCCCTTTTAATTTGAGTTAATGATTCTATATTTCTACACGCCATACTGGATCTTCGAACAGTTTCCTATGCACACATCCAAACCATCTTAAGTGTGCTTCTCTCATTTTCTCATCTATTGGAGCTACTTGCTACTTTCTTTCTAATGTATTCATTTTACTTATTCTATTTAGTCTAATGTGTCCAGATATCCATTTCAATATTCTCATCTATGCTCCCCTCATGTTTTGTTCATGTTCATATTTAGTCGCTCAACATTCTGATTCATAAAGCATCGTTGGTCTTATGGCAGTTTTATAAAATTTTCCTTTCAATTCAGCAGTTATTTATGATCACAAAGTATAGAGGATACACTTCTCCATTTGTTTCAGCATACTTGAATTCTATGTGTAACATCTTTACCAATTCCTTCATTTTCTTCAATGATAGACCCTAAATATAAAATGATTGAGTATTAAGTTAACTAATTTTCACAGCTGAAGTGATGGTGGAAATAGAGAATACAAGTAAAAGAGAATCAATTCGTTTGTTTTTCTACTTTATGCATGCAGTATATTGTAAAAGCATGGTTTTGTCAAGGCATTTGTTTGTTCAAAGTTAACAAATGCACATTTTATTGTAACCTTGTTGTCGCTTAAAATTCTTGTCATGAGGCAAATCAATGGTAAATTTTCTCTTTGAATGGATGTACACTAATCTTTTTCATTATTCCAACCCACAATGACATATGAGACTTATTAAGTTATATTTATTGGAACAATTCTGTGTTTTACTGTATCCACCTAAGGCGAAATTAAGTAAACAGTGGTTTGTATGATAAGAAACCTTTAGATTTGAGTTTCAAGTAAAATTTTCAGCTTCCGATAAATATCTAGAAACTTGTTGATATATTCTTCACATAAAAAGAAGGAAAAAAATAGTAACAAATATTTGAAGAATTTTATTTCTAGGAGACAGGATCGAAATCACTATTTTGTTGATCTTTTTACGTAAAGTGGAAGTTTCTTTATCCTTTAACAAGCAGATATAAAATGAGTTTTGTAAATTGTATCTCAAAATCATAAAGAGAGATTTCGGTAATATTTGAAGAATTTTATTTCTAGGAGACAGGATCGAAATCACTATTTTGTTGATCTTTTTACGTAAAGTGGAAGTTTCTTTATCCTTTAACAAGCAGATATAAAATGAGTTTTGTAAATTGTATCTCAAAATCATAAAGAGAGATTTCGGTCATGAAATCTCTGTTTATCTGGATTATTTGCTTGTTTCCATCCAAGTATGGATTTTCTTATGAGATAGAACCTGTTGATCATGTTTCCAGAGAAGAGATTGAGAAAATTATTGCATGATGGTGGAACATTGTTAGTAACCCATTGTTATCTGACATTTTGATGATGAAGGGTAATTGATTTCATTGTTGTGATTTTAGTAGAACCATGTATTGCTCATATCACGGTTTGCAGTTCCCAAAATCATTCTGTGATGTGACTTACTGTGATGTGACTTGCATATGACATTCAGATAGAAGTTGATGTTTTTCTTTTATGAGGCCCAATAATGAGAATTGTACTTCAAAGAAATCTTTGAAAAAAAAAATAAAAATGAAAGGCCTGTTAATCGGACAAGTCTGTCATGACACAATAAATCGGTTTATGCCAACTAATTAAGATGAAGAATCTGTAGATAACAAAATAATTTTCTCTTTCTGGAGAGAATATTTTGAGTTTTATGGTGAATAGTATATAAGCGGTTCATTATTTTGTATTAAGGAATGTAGAAAAATATGTGCCAACATTGTATATAAAATATTCACATTGTAGTTTTGACACTTGTATCGTGTGTATCTGTAGTATAGTTGAGTATATTTACATAGTGGTAGAATTTCAACAAAGTATTCCAGTGATAAGATTCAACAAAAATTCTATGATCAAAATCCTGTTCTATTTAACAAAAATCTATGATAAAAATTCTATGAGATTGTATAAGTAAATATTGGTCAGGGAAGCTAAACTGTTCATTCGGATCAATACAAATATAAAGCGGTCTAGACATGAAATCCACATGAAACTGTATGTGTGCGTTAGGTTAGAAATGACATTGTCATCTCCTATATAAACACCTTGTTTCGCTGCAATGGGTTCCTTATACTACTTGTTGAAATGACTTAGACCACAACATAATTGTTTCCTTGAAGCCATTCTTTCCTAATGGAGCCTTGACTAGCCAGCATTAACCCAACAGGGATACTACCTCTTCAGGTGCGGTAATATGGTCATGTTTTCATTTTCCTTGTGAGCCATCTGTCTGATATCTGTGCTGTGAAATACGATCCATTTGTCTGATATGTGTGCTATGAAAATGTTTCACGCAAGGTGCTACTTGCTGTCATGAAAATATTAAATGCCTTGGAGGGATCTTTTGAGGGGCATACATGCAATGTCTTCAAGTAACAAACTAGTGGATCAAGAATTAGTAAAGAATGAATAATTGAGTAAGACCTAATGCAGATTGCATAGAAACGGACAAGGGTGTTCGTTGTAACTTTCATGATGAAGGATTAGTAAGCTTGCGGCTAGTTTGCATGAGTTGTTTTGACGAATCTTATATTGAATTCCCTGTGTTAGTTTAATCTTCTTGTTAATTTTAGGTTCCAGTATTGTGGAATATTTTTGTTGTTTCAGTAAATTGTTGAAATAGGCCACGGCTGTTTAGCCTCTGGAGTTATTTATTTTTCTTGAAGTCAATATCAAATTATAGTAGTCAAACTTTCTTCTTCTTATTATTGACAATGCAGAAGGTCTACAGCAGAGAGACTGTACCCTAATTGACGGTGGTGAATTATATGTTAAAATTTGCTTTATTGAATTACCACTAGAACAGTCTAGGATTGACTTTGTGTTGCGCAACCTTACCTCTACAAGCAGAGGTGAAAATTGTCGGTAAAAGCCATCTTTGGCAAGTATAGACTGGAGCATGATTGATGTAGACAGCAACTTGAATATGCATGAAAAGGCAGTCCCAACCGTGCTTAACCATCTTTAACTATACTAATAAGATGAAGTTGTAGTTTTAACGGGTATGGTGCTTCCTTTACCTGTTTTTGGTATGGTAAACACTGTTGTTAAAGCTCAGGATTAAACTGATGTTTGCAGTAAACTAAATGAACGGTGTAGCTCTGGAAAATAGTAAGTTTTGGTTATTTTTCTCATTGGCCTTTGGTTACATGGAATTTTAGCTTGGATACTCCAAAGCTTAGCTATGTATGAATGGGGTGTTTCATATTCAGCTTGATATGCGAATTTTTGGTACAAACTTTTTAGCACTACCTTTAGCCGCTTATGAAGAAAACTATCCTGCAGCCATATTTGCATGAATCTCGACACTTGCATGCACTGAGACGAGCTAGAGGAACTGGAGGTCGTTTTCTCAATGCGAAGAAAGGTGAAAATCAGCAGGGTGAGAGGAAATCAGATGATGGACCACCATCCAACATCAATCTTAACTTTGAGAAAGATGATCATGCCTCTTCAGAAAGTGCTTCCTGAAGGTACGATAGAACCGCGAAATGATGGCATCATCTTATGATAGAAGTGCTGAAACTGTGATACTTTTAGTTCTGCAGGTCTGATAGTGTAGTCAGGTCCAGTATGTGTAGTCTGTATAGAAGCAGTAACAGGCTTGTTTTAGGGAATTACTGGTACTGCAGGGTTTATGAATTCTCGAAGTGTAGTAAGAGTCGATATCTTTTCCGGGAACAATTTAGTGTGTGCTTTTTTTCCCCTTAGAAAAAGAAGTCCTAGTTGTAACATTATCTTTTTATTAGCTGTACAATTAAGGTGGATAATGCTGAGAAGTATGTCAAGTTATTGCATTGTTACTTCTTGTTAATATTCTTGAATAAATTGGAAGTTTTGCCAGAATACAGATTGAAGCTTGAGATACGTTAATGTATGCAGAATCACATTCCTTTTGGTCTTAATGATCATTCTTTCTTCGCTGTAATAAGTTACTTTGGGGACTTTACTTTTGTAAAACATCTTGTTTTGGTACAAATTACATGCTGAAATCATCTACAACATGCGGTGAAAATACTGGCAATTGAAGACAGGTTCAAATAATTGCACTTGAATCCAACTCATTCTTGGAGCTGGAGCTGGTTATAATTCAATTACTTAGCTTCTAGAAATGAGTTGTATGGAAGAGCGGTATTGAAGGATGAAGAACTGCTGTACAATCCTCACCATGAAGATTCAAGAACATGATTGTCAACTGTTCGCATAGGCTTCAAGGATCAAAGCTGATGTTTTCAACCACCATTGCAGGTAAAAGATGAACTGATTCTCTCAACAACCATCATCGCTGGTTTACAAATGTTAAAAATTACTAGTGTTATAGCGCTATACAGTAAGACGTTTCGACTGTTGTCAAAATCAGGGAGGATAATCTGCAAACCAGAAAGAACAAGAAAGAACACCCCTGCGTTTACAATTCAGCTCGATACATCAATTTGTCAAACAATTGTCCACACAAACAATTAAGTAGAAGCTTATCACGCTTCTTGCATCTCTTGTTAAGTGCTTCTGGACTAGTGCAAAAGTTTGTAATATTAATCAGTGAAATACAAACTCAATTTCTCTTATGTTGCATTTCAAGAGCTGTTAACAAAAGTGAACGGCCAGGCAGGGAGGTCTAAATATTTTATATCACCCAGTGAAAAAGAAAAGATCAACTTATTAAAATAATTGATCAAAGAACAATTGCAAGTCCCTCCTTTTTGGGAGTTAGCACAGGCATCTTATTCCCAGGAAATGCAGTGCGTGAGACATCAACCAAAGCCTTGAAGCTGTGTGGTTCATGCATAGAGAGTTCTGAGAGGACTTTCCTGTTCAATTGTATGTTCTCCTTCATCAGACCATGCATAAAGTTACCGTAGTTGACCTGAAAATGCAGGCAAAACGAAGGGTAAATCAACACTCAAGATAACCAAACCATTTGAGCATGCAACAATCAAGCAAAGTTGTTCAGTTGATTGATAAGATCCAAAAATTTATGGGAACTAGTGAAACTACCCTGGCAGCTTCACCACCTTTGAATGCATACAATATGTTTGAGAATCTTCTGATCTCCTCTTAATAATCATACAAACTCAGATAACAAACAGGATGATTCATGATTGTAGAGCTAATGAATAACAATGTGTGTGACCTTAAAATATTTGTTCTTAGATCCAAAAAGGAGAGAAAAATAAATGAAAAAAGTTCGTATTACTAGTGCGCATAAATTCATAATATGTAATGTGAATAAACTTCCCCTTGTGTGGGTGAACCCATTTATCCCAATTACCAAACCAGGGCAAAAGAATTAGCGAAAAATATAAGCAATACAAAAGCTTTCTGAAAAAACAATCCATTTAGTGAGAATAATTATTCATATCAGCCCATAAACAAAAATACTTAAAAGCCAAAAACCATATGATTCCAAACTTCCTTTGGGGGAGAATGCAATAGGACAATTGTTTCTAAATTCTCCTAAACTTTCACTACTTTAACTCCTGAGTTAGTAGTGAAAATGATCGGGGGAAGCAATGAGAGGTACGTCAAAATCAAGATGACTATTTATATATGTTAATAGATATGCTAGTGTACTAACAATCCACCAAAGTAGACCTACTCTCTCTGAGAGAGAGAGAGAGAGAGAGAGAGAGAGAGAAAGAGAGAGAGAGGGATACAAAAGAACACAAGTTGAACTTTCCTTAATCCATAGAACCCGCTCACACATAAAGAGATGTCTTCAATCAAAAACAAGAGAAACTAGGATTGCAATTTAGACAGGAGAAGAACACTCCTAACTAAATTGTGGCCAAAAGGACTCTAAGAAAGTAAGTATACCAAGAAACATAGCAAAATGAAATCTGTAGTTGACTTTTAGGGAGCAAATGAAGATTTTAATATCCAAACTAAAACGAAAAAATTATCGAAACTCCAGAATTTGCATACTCTTATTGTTCCCTCCTCCACCTCTTTTTCTTAACTAGCAGACCAAGAGTGCAATGTACTCGTATGAAAGTCTTAACAAATTAACTAAATAAGAAGCAACATAAAGTTCAGTCCTTCAGCTGTTCACAGGTTACGTTCATAGAAACTCTTGATATTCAAAAGCCCATAGTAATTCTGCTCCTCAGTGATCTGTAAAGCACAGAAATATTATGACAAAAATTTCCAATAAGCCTCAGAAGCCAGCAACCAATTTTGTAAAAGAACCAACAAACTTGCTTATCAGTCATATGAAGCGCCCATCAACACATTAGTCAGCTATTTTGCAACCATAAAACCTTACCCTCGGAATATAACAATTAATTTTTGCCTAAACCACCTAAATGCCAAATAATGCTTCCTATAACTCCATTATTTAGGAATTGAACTTAACCAGATTTGGAATGTAACTTAGAAAAAAGATGAAATGAAACTTAATTCCTCACTTTATTTTGAACAAAAATAAGATCACTCTAAAACAATATCCTACCAACAGCCTGCAACCAATTACAGCCACTTCTACTGTCACAAAACAATCAATATCACTCAATAACAGGACTATTTGCTCATAGTCCCCCATCTAGATTCCACTCTTTTCTCCTATTTCTTAGGAATTTACATTCTTCAAAAGTATAAATGAGCACATCACCAAAATACGTGATACTTAAACAAGGAGAAATAAAAATTTCTTCAAAACCGTTCAAAAGAACAACCATTATTGCTAAACCATTAAAGCACAGAAAAATTAAGGAAAAGTATTTCTCCAAAACCATTAAACAAAAACTCAAAGAACAAAAGGGGATTCTTTTCTTCACAAAATCCTAAAACCCATTTCATATCTTCATCCATTTAAGCTCCAAATTCAACAAGAAATGGCAAAAATATCACATATACAGAGGCACCAATCATCACCAAAAAAAAAAAAAGTAATACTCAAAAATTGATACCATAGAGAAATACACTTACCCCATGTTGGCGTGTGCCAGCGTTAATGCGTTCAATCCAAAGGGATCGCATATCTCGCTTCTTATTGCGGCGGTCCCTATAAGAGTACTGAAGGGCCTTTTCCACTCTTTCTCTCGCTATTCTTATGCAATTCTTTGCTCTTCCTCTGAACCCTTTTGCGAGCTTTAACACTTCCTTCTTGTTCATCTTCTGCTTCTTTTTTTTTTTTTCTTTTCTTTTCTTTTTCTCTTTTCCTATTTTTTCCACCCAATTCTTACTCTTCACTTCACTCCTGTTCTGTTTGTTTCTTCTCTATCGCACTGCGCTCACAATCTTTGTTGGGGGTTTCTGAGGTTTTGGCCTGCTGGATTTGTAATGTTTCTAGTGTGTATTTTTTTTGTGGGGTTTTGCTTCTAGACCCGTAAAATGGGGAAATTGGTAATTTGCGCTTAAATGTTTTAACTCATCATAAAAATTTCTTGTACAATAAAATATACATGACATATGATCCTCTCTCTCTAATTATTTTATCGATCCTATCAAATATTCAAAATTATGTTGTTTCACTAACATCATTATTAAAACTAGAGCAAAAGTTAATGGTCACTCAACTTTTCCCAAATTCGATTTTTGGTCATTAATAAACTATTAAATTGGTCAAAATCATCACTAAACTTTCTAAATGCCTGTATTTGGATAATTCCATCATTGAAGTCCGTTATCTTTCCAAAAAACAGTTAAATTTAAGGATATTTATGTCTTTTCAAATAAATTAGGGCAAAATAGTCTCCCTTCTCCTCTCTCCCTCCTTTTTCTTTCTTTCTTCCGCAGCAAGTTAGGAAACCCACAATTTCTGGGTTTAAAACATTCTTTTTTTTTTTTTTTTAGTTTTATATAAGATCATGACTTGTTTGCTATTAACACAAAAGAAGCTTGAGATTTAAACCACCATAAACAACAAAACGCATGAAATAAATTTACATCAGAATATTTGATCAAGACTAAAAGAACGACAGAGATACAATCATCAGCCACAGTCAGAAATTTGGTGTAGATGAATTTATGAGGTGACATTTATACAGTCTCTAGGCTCCTCTTCGTCATCACCACTACCTTCGGCACCAACTTTGTGACGACCCAACCCAACCCCCTAGGCCGGGGCGAGTTGGATCGTCAAACCCGTGCATTACATCACATATTTAATTCATCCTCAACTTCAAAATAATACAGTAAATCAGGATGTCCGTAAATTTTTTTTTATACTAAATCCGCAATTATCATGCACAATCTTGTTCTTAGATTAAACACCAAAATGCGCCTATTTATACAACATCAAACTATCATTTAAGCTTACAACATCAAAAACCCTTCGTACAATCTCTTGCAAAATTATATAAGTAACTTAATATACAAGCGCTCTTTTGATTTCGCAATATACACCAACTACAAAATCTGTCTAACAAGCTCGGTGGCCTCATCTCCTCCTAACTTCGCTAAACTGGCTCCACTTGACCAAGTTCCCCCGAGTCCTCTGAAATAAGGGTTTTAGAAAAATGGGGTGAGCTATAATGCTCAATGGGGAGAAAATATAATCACTTCGTATAAAAACGTAATAAAATTCCCCAATTATTTTCACATTTTAATATAACAAATTAATAAGCCAGTCAGTCAGTCACATGTAACACAAGTATTCCGAATGGAATATACACAAATATTACAAGTATCATATATATCAAGCAGTAATCATTACCAGACCAGTACCAGCCTTATATCACCTTACAGCCAGTGGGATATTCATACCACTGTTGAAGCTACCTTATCCATCACAGTCAATAGTTACCACGCAGGTAACGGTGTGACATCCAGATATGTCACTAGTCAGTCAGTACCCACTTTGATAGAGTTAAAATCTCCTTAACTTAGTCAGAGTGGGGTTGGTGTCATAGTAGTCTTAGGACATACGTCGGCCCTTGCCGTCTCGAATGCCAATAAGCTACATATGACGGGCCCCAAATAGTTCAATATTTTCAGATAGTCCAATCTTTACTAATAAATAACAAGGTAAACAGACAAGATGCCTATACATTTATAGGGGTGCAAGTAAATTATTATGTTCTCATTTTATGGCCATGATAATCAATATAACCCATTTATTATTATCATTACTACCATTTTTTTATCGTTATTATTTTTATTGTTATCATTATTAAAACAAGAATTTTTACATAAGTGGGGTCACGTAAATTTTTTCTTTAAGGTTGGCCATAATTTTGAAATAAGGCATTAATTTTAAAGTTTAAGATTTATAATTGAATAACAACACCAAATCCCATTAAAACCATTTATGTTATTAATTCTACAGCCTATAGCCCAAGCTGAGGGTACACAAAAGCCCACTCTAAAAGTCCACTTCAATAATTTGATTCACTTCAAACAAGATCAAAGTACAACAAACAGAATCACTTACCCCAAACCCAACCATCAAGACCAATCTTTGGTTTGTTAAAGTTGCTATAAGACTGTAAGGGATATCTTCCTCCATCAATCCAGCCATAGGATTCATGCGAACCAAATCAATCCAACCAACGAATTTTAAATAAAGAAAGCAGATTTATGGATAATGAACCCCTATTTTTTTTTACACGGTTGTATCCCAAGCCAAAAGAAAATCCATCTATGAGATTACCACTTTACCTACAACGATTGTTAAATATGCCCCACCTGTTAAGAGTTTCTAAACTTTGTTGGATCAGCAACCTCTTTCTCTTCTCCTTCTTCTTCCCCTTCTTCTTCTTCTTCTTTTCTTTCTTGTTCCGCTCTATTTCTCTCTGTCGTTCTCTTTTTTTTTTCTCTTCTCTTTTTACCTTTTAAAGTTATATAATTTACCTGCAGTTGCCACATATTACTGATGGTGATGACGTGTAAGCTTAACAGCTTACACGTTTATCACCTATTTACTTTTTTTTAATACTTTTCTTAATTTATCAATAAGTCCTTATCTTTTATGAATACCAACTAAGACCCAAACTTAATATTAGTTAATATAATTAATTTCTTTATAATATTCTAAAATTGATAATTTACTCCAAAAAAAATGAATAATTACATAAAATGCAAACTATTAAATCACCATTTTCACAAAGCATCATGAATTCAAAATTTATATTAACGTGTAAATTAAAATAGCCAATAAGATTATTACTTAAAAATTCTGGGGTCTCACAAACTTCCTCATATCTTCATCTTCATCCTCTTCTACTTCGTAGAGAAATACGGGATCTAGCAAATAAGACAAAAAGATAAGCAACAAATAAGGTAAAAAAAATCCAAAAATTGTGATTTTGATTCGATCCATTGCCTCATCGAGTAAGATCGTGCCCATTTACCATGAATCATATCTATTCTTTGGATTCATGTTTATCTTAGTTTGAACAGAAGAAATCTTAAACCCAAACAATTGTGGGTTGTTGTAGCTTATTGTTATGACGGGTGGATGGTGTATTTGGGCACTGGATCTATAATCCTTCATCATGTAATCTATTTTTGTTTTAGCTTCAGATCTGATTTGGATCTGAAGAGAATTTTGGGATTTACAGACATCTAAGGCAATGAAGTTTACACATGAATTTTGGAATTTGCAGACATCTAAGGCAATGAAATTTACACATGAATTTTGGAATTTGCACAATTTTAGTTTCAGATATGATTTTGAACTCTATTAAGGCAATGAAATTTACACATGGAATTTTGGAAAAAGGTAATAATTGATTTTGTTGCAGACATCTTCAGGGTTTGAGAACCTTGAAGAGCTACTCATTCTCAAGAAATCCATCAATAAAGTTTCCAGAAGTTCATCAATAAAGCTTCTAAAAAGACGAAGGTGGATCTGGGGACTTTAATAAGAAAAAGAGGATAGCATCTTCATGAGTTTCTTCGTGGTGGCAGCAATGGAGGCGGTGGAAAGACAAAGACGAGGGAGAAAGAAACCTAATTTGTTTTGTTGGGTTAAATTGACAATTTTATCCCTGAAATTTGTGATTTGACGGACTATTTGGCTGATTAAACGGGACAAATTGATGGAATGACCAAGTTATCTACATTTAAAAAGTTCAACGACCGTTTTCACCAAAATAATAGGATAACCAAAAGCCGGATTTGGAAAAAATTTGGGTGACCATTTTTACCTTTTGCTCTTAAAACTATGTCGTATTCTTCATGAATTAGGCTTTAATAATTATAAATTTGATTTTAGTGATATTTATATTTTTAGTCCATAATTTTAGTGAAATGATGTCGTTTTGAGCATTGGATATAATAAAACGATTTGATCTCAAAATATGGAGACCAGATACTCTGTTCAATATTTATCCTGTCTTATTCTGTCTAACATTTAAAAGGACGTTGTTTCACTAAAACTAGGGACTAAATACATAAATATTACTAAAATTACTTTATAACTATTAGACCCTAACCAAGAGATGAGTGAACCCTACGTCGTAGTTTTAATTAAGATAGAATAAGACATAATAAGATAGAAAAAATTTTGGACAGAAGATCCCGTGTCCAAAATATGCTCCCTTGATTCAATATAAATGACATTAGAAGATTTTCACACTTACTAAGTAATATCTCAAAATGACTAAAAAACTTCTAATTAATTCTAATCAACATCAATGATAGCATCCTAATTCTTGTTAGCATATGTGTAAACTACTAAAATTTTTCTTTCTTATTTAATGATATGTCCTTTGATATTCCTTCATTATGGCTATATAGCCAACAAAATTTTTGTTAGAGTCACAACTAAAAATTTCTTTTTAAACTTAATCAAATTTGATGAGTATAATTTGGCTCAACATTTGAAATTTTCAATGGAATTAAAATTAAAACTTCTATGAATTCTTTTCCCAATATATAAAGACAAGCAAAAGGTAGAAATTCTATATAAAACACTCTATGGCTTCAAGTAGTGTAAACCTAAATATTAACCTGAATAATCCAATCGTGTGAGTAATGAGAAAATTTTTCTTCTTAACTTGAATGTTGCCCCATTGAATACAGATAATCCCCAAAATAAAAGAACATAATGTTTCAACGTGGATGTAAAGGGTCATGTTCCAATGATAATTAATCACATAGTTTTCAACACTTTGCTACGTAATTTAAATGTGGACCCAAGAGTTTCTTCACTAGAATCGGAGGTGGATCAATTGCATGAATAAGATGAAAATCGTTGACTCCAAAATTAGGTAAATCATTCAACTACTATTAGTTCTCGATCTGTTAGATGACTTTTTTTAGTTCTCTCTCCGTTAGATGATTTTTACTTTTATTTTTTGCTTGACAACACAGTGTTAAAGTACAACTCTAAATCTAATATTTTCAATTAAGTTGGATTTTGTGAGAAGAAGAAAAAAATTTAGAATAAAGTACATAAAAAAACTAGTAAACTGTAAAAGTACGAAACTCATGATATACTTTGTTGCTCTTTTATTTTTAACTTGCTGCTCTTTTATTTTTACCTTTTTTTGGGTCTATTAAAGTAACATATCCGAATAATATTGTAATTTTGCTTGCCTTTATGTATTTACCATTATTGTAATATTCCTAAATTAACATATGAGATTGATTATTGGATAAATTTGATAAATCTTAAATTTTTTTATTCTTTTTGGATGTAAAAGAATTTGATATTGTTTCTAATTCTTATTCTTGCTTCACACTGTTTTTTATGTTCTTTCAAATTTGCTCTCCTTTGCTTACCATTTTTGTAATAAAGTAGTAATATAATAAAAGTATAATCAATTTTACTTACCTTTATTTAACATTACGGTAATAAAGTAATACAATACTCTGTATGATTATTGAATAAATTTGTTCAATCCTCAAAATTTCCTTTTTTTAGGTCTACTAGAATTTAGGTATAGTTTCTAATTCTATTAAAAGTGTAATTAATTTTTCCTACCTTTATTTATCATTACTATAATAGTAAAGTAATATAATATGATTTTAGATAAATTTGATAAAATAAACTATATGTATGAAGATATTTTATTTAGTACAAAGATAAATTTGATAAAACCAAACTTAGAAATAATTTAAGTTGGTTCATGCTTATAAAAATTTTTAATTAGATAATTAGTACATTTTTGTTTAAAAAAATAAAGTACTGTATGATGACATTAATAAAAGAATCGACATAGTTGGCGACTGAAAGCTCAATTGATTCAGAAAAATATTTTGCTTTAATTCAAAAAAGTACATTTGAAATGGCTATGAAATTAAATTTATCACACATGATTTTAAGCTAATTTTTTTCCTTTTTTTTCGTTTCTTTTGGTATACTCTGGGGCATGTAGTATTTGTTGTTGAATTTTTCCCCTCTCATAATTAGTGTTTGATTTACCTTTTCATAAGCAAACAATAACAATTTGTTGTAATATTTTCATTGATTGTCTCATACGCAGAAAATCCTGAACCATCTCAAAAGAGAAAAATAAAAAAAAACTTGTCTAATATACAAATATGGGCAATTTATACTGCTTTATTGGGAAGATATGTCAATGAAAAATTAGAATGAGATACAAAAAAAATATATTTCCGCATTATTTTCAATACTTATATGAATAGGTGCATCAAGTTTAGAAAAGAGCAAAAGATGCACCAGATGGTGCACCAATTCACGTGTCCTATAAGAGAAAAAAAACTATGGTAGAAAAAGAGTTCAAATTGACCTAATCGAGTTCTTGAGATTTCTTTACATTAACGAATAACTTTGAGGTCACTTGCAGAATTTTTGAATGTTAACTATGTAAATATTATTTAGACTTTTGAAAGAAAGCCTTATTAATTGCCACTCAAATATTATTAATTGTATTTGAAATAACAGCATAAAAGAGTCTGTTTATAATTTTGCATAACAGGGCTAGACCCAAATAGCTTGTTTTATGAGTCAAAATTTGTTAGTATATACAATATGATGTATATTGATGAAAAATAGTTTTACATGACCAAAAAGTATTAAACTTATTATTAAGTTCCCATGGAAGAAGAACTTTTACGCATGTGATAGAGTAAGAATTACATAAAAAAAGTGATGGTTTAGTTGTTATGACTAATCCAAAATTTGATGAAAAAGGAAACACTACGTTCTCTAGAAAAATATGGGCCTTTCCCTTTGTCACCATGAAAGCCACGTAGAGAAAAAGTAGAAATTGAGACGCAAGAAATTTAGAGATAAAATTGATTACATCGATAAAGAGAGAATATAAAAGTATGTTTGATTAACGAGGTTATGCCTAAAATTGTAGGTAGTTGACTAATGGAAGATTTGGAAAAAACCATTTTTGTGTAACAAGATAACGCAAGGGCATATGTTGAACCGAATTATGCGAGTTTCAACAAACTGCTTCAAAAATTAGTTTTGATATAAGATTGCTCTGTCAACCATCAAATTCACTATATTTAAATATTTTGAATTTTGGGTCTTTTAGCGTCATTCAAGTATTTCAACACAAGTAGTGTCCAAAGGATGTTGAAAAGTTTATTCATATAATTCAGAAGTCTTTTAATGAGTATCCAACAAGAAAATGGACTCTATTTTTCTAATTCTACAACTCTACATGCGAGAAATCATGAAGTTTGAAGAAGAATGAGGTGTCTTTTTTTTTGTGCACAAATCACTAGATTACATACTTTTTATTGAGTTGGGAAAAACAACAACTGCTTTCGTCTCCCTCTCTATTTCTTTCCTTTTATAGACGTTGTAACCTAGGGTTCCATGCTACTGCAAAAACGGCCTCCACCACCGGATTTCTCCAAGAAATCCTTTGCTCAGGTTTTCTCCACAGACTCTCAGCCTTTACTGGACTTCCCGCTCACGTCACACAGGGGGGAAGTCGCCATAAAGATCCCTTCTTCGGCAATTGATAAACTAGCAGTTCCTTTTCGGTATGCATTGGTGGGTAAGTTTTCTCACGGCCGGCCTTCACTGGAGGAAATAAGGAAAGCATTCGCTAGGTTGGACCTGAAGGCCGCGGTTGAAGTAGGTCTGATAGACTACAGACATGTTCTCCTGCGTTTTCATAATGAAGCTGATTTTAACCAGGTCTGGACTAGGGGGATTTGGCAGCTCGGAAAATTCCCCATGAGGGTGTTTAAGTGGTCTCCCTCATTCCAAACATCTAAAGAAACATCAGTGGTTCCGGTCTGGTTTGAATTACCAAACCTTTCATGTCATCTATTTGATAAAAGTGTCTTATTCTCAATAATGAAAGCAGTTGGTGTTCCCATATCCATTGATACTGCGACTTTGAATCTGTCAAGACCTAGTGTGGCTAGGGTGAATGTGGAAATTGATCTTCTAAGGGTCTTACCTTCACGAATCTGGATAGTACATGGGGATGAAGGTGATGGTTTCTGGCAGCAAATTGTACCGGAAAATCTCCCTCTATATTGTAGTACATGTTTTCGGCAAGGACATTCACAGGATGGTTGCAACATGAATGATCACCGATTGCAGAAACATTGGTAGGCTAAACAACCTATTTAAGTAAACCCTTTGCCGGTGCCCTTGCTGAAGAAGGTTAACAATACGAATGTGCCGCCAGTTGCGGAGAATCCCGTCACAACACGTGACTCTAATTCTAGCGCAAAGGAAAAGGGTCTAAACTTGGAACAAGAAAGGACTCCTCCAACGTTGGCGTTGCTTAATGCCGGGGATGGTGGAGTGGTGCAGGAGAAGGCCCCGGGAAAGACTTTGAAGCAGTCGGGGACACTAGATAATGATACGGACGTGGTAGTTTTTGCAACTTGGGTAACTGGTGTGGACTCTCGGATGAATGGGTAAACAATGCGTATGTGCCTCCAATTGCGGAGAAGCCAGTCACAATTTTGACACGTGACTCTAATCCTGGCGCAAAGGAAAAAGGGTCTGAACTTGGAACAACTCCAACATCCCCTGCAAACATCAGAGGATAATGCTGCGGACGGGGCAGTTTCAACAACTTTGGTAACTAGAGTGGATTCTCGGCTGATTGGGGTTGGTACTCAAACTCTGCCCTTATGTGAAAATGCTTTAATTTCTGATTCTGAATTATCTCCATTGAATGTTATTGGTGCTGAAAATGGTCATCTAAATTTTATTAAACATTTAAATACTCCTGCCTTGCCTGTAACGGCCCCTTTAAGTGCTGCGAGCAGTTCTAAATTGGAAGGGGCTTCTGAAGGGGTGCAGATTGATACCGTAATCACGAAGTTAAATGTCCATGAGAGCAGGTCGGCCTTTTATGTGACTTGACATGAAAGTGAGGAAAAGATCTCCGATTTAACTGAGGCCTGGAAGAATTTAGTGGGACTTTCGCGAATTTTGACGGAAACTGTTACAGCCGAGAGGAATGATAGTGAATAGGAGAAGGACTCAGTGGAGGTGGATGAGTTGGTCTCGGATGATGTAGGTCGGGGGAGAATGGTTCTTCATCATTCTTTCCAACGGGACCAATTGGATGAGAACAGGAAACTGAAATATGGAATCTCTGATCGTGTTCTTCGTTCTATGCTTCGAGCATCTAAAGCTGATCCCCTTCGTCCTGTTTCCTTATGAAGGCTCTATTCTGGAACGCCCGGGGTATTGGGAACAGGGACACAATCAGAATATTAAGAAGAATTAAAAAGGAACATCATATTATGTTATTATGCATTGCGGAACCTAAATTGCAAAGTCATGAAGCTGACTCCATTCGGCGGAAATTGAAGTTTGAATGTGTTATTGTGGGTAATGCAAACAGATTGTGGATATTTTTTCGGACTGCCTTCAGATCTCGGTGGTTGCTCAAGGTGTCCAACATCTTACCGTATCAGTCTCTAGTCATGGTCAGCTTGACAATGTCATTATTTCTGCTGTGCATGGCCTTTCGTCCATATCGGGTAGAAAGGACCTTTGGAGAGAGCTGTAGGGTGTACAGAGGGGTTCAAGTGGTTGGATGGTATGCGGAGATTTCAATTCAATTATTTCATCGGAGGAGAAGAAGGGAGGTAGAAGGTTTGATCATAGGGAGGCGCAGGATTTTAACCAATTTATCGAGGATAATGAGCTATTGGATGTTGGCATTGTGGGTTCTCATTATACTTGGTGTAATAACTGGAGTCTGCCTCCTCGGATTTGGAAGCGTTTGGATCGTGCTTTAGTTAATGATGCATGGTCGGATCTGTTTATCTCGTCGGTACAGCATCTTAGTAGAACGGGTTCAGATCATGCTCCTTTGCTTCTCTCTCTGCGAGCGAAGGGGGTAGACTTTCATAAGGCATTTCGATTCCAAAATTACTGGGAGCTGCGGAATGATTTCTTGCAGGTGGTACGGGATATGTGGGTGTTCCAATCTCAGCTCGGCCTTTGGTACGATTCTGTAAGAAACTACAACATCTGAAGAAGGGTTTAATTGATTGGAATTTCAGGAAGGTTGGGAATGTAATAGATCGGGTAAGGGTTGTGGAGGAGGATGTGCAAAAGAGGGAGTTGGATCTGGAAGTCAATGATACGGTTGATGCCCGATCTGAATTAAGTCGTGCTTGGTCGCTTCTCCAGCTTGCTTTGCGGGAGGAGGAACAGTTTTGGCGATAGAAATCTCATGTGAAGTGGTTAGATTGTGGTGATAAGAACACGAAATTCTTCCATGCAACTGTTAAGGCTCGTTTGGTACGTACGGGGATTAAGGCTATTCGTGGGGTAGATGGGGAATGGATCCATTAAGAGAGTGGTATTCGGACAGCCGCGGAGGATTTCTTTAGAAATCTACTGACGGGTATTTCGCCTGAGGTGGATGCCACGAAGTTGGGAGTTATTCTTCTTTTGTTGGATGGCCATGATAATACTGTGCTGGAGGCGGATCCAACTTTGGAGGAAATTCGGGAGGCTTTAGATGGTATTGATGACTCGAGTGCCCCTGGAGCTGACGGTTTTTCTAGTTGTTTTTTTAAAGTGGCATGAGAGATAATAAATGGAGACCTCTTTGAGGCGGTGTTAGAGTTTTTTTGTGGTGGAGAGCTCCCTAGGGGGGTTACATCAACGAACCTTATTTAAATCCCGAAATGTGATAATCCCCAGGGCTTTACAGAGTTCAGACCGATTAGTCTGTGTAATGTCATTAATAAGATTATTACTAAGATTCTTGCTAATCGGTTACGGGTATACCTTCCTCGATTAATATCTCCGCAGTAGAGTGCCTTTGTAAAGGATCGGGTCCTTTCGGATAATGTCTTGTTGGCGCAGGAAATGGCGTGTACGATGGTGTCTAAGTCTCGACATGGCAAGGTGATTCTCAAGCTTGACATGATAAAGGCATATGATCGAATTTCGTGGGTATTTTTTTGTAGTGTCTTCTGTCGGTTTGGTTTTGGCGAAAGGTGGATCGATATGGTGTGGAGATGTGTTTCGAACTGCTGGTTCTCAGTTATGGTTAATGGCTGCCCTTCTGGTTTTTTTCCGGTCTACCAGAGGTTTGAGACAAGGTGACCCATTGTCTCCATCACTATTTATATTGGTGGCTGATTTTCTTTCACGACGGTTGAATAGTCTATTGGAATTGGGGGTGTTCTCTCCTTTTCGGGGCCCAAGGAATTCTATTCCAGTTACACACCTTGCCTACGCAGATGATATCTTGGTTTTTTCTTCTGCAGACAGGGATTCACTCACAGCTATTTGTCAAGTTATTGGTGAATATGAGGAGTTGTCTGGGCAACAAGTTAATGCTTCTAAAAGCAATTTTTTTTCTGGATTCTAAGTCGTCTCGATTGGTTAGTCGAAGGGTCGCTAGAATCACAGGTTTTGTTCATGCTGAGTTTCCATTTAGGTATCTGGGTTGCCCGATATATGTTGGAAGGAAGAGGTCCAGTTATTTCCAGGATATGGTGTCTTCGATTCAAAGGAGATTATTGGGATGGCAGCATAAGCTTTTGTCTTTTGGAGGATGAATTGTTCTGATTAAGCATGTGCTTGCTTCTCTGTATTCTCATATCTTGGCGGTCTCCTTGCCTCCAAGGAGTGTACTACATCAGGTGACGCTGATTTGTGCTCGTTTCTTTTGGGATGGTCCATTTCTGGGTCGGGAGCAACACTGGATTTCATGGGACACACTTTGTCATCCCCAGGATGAAGGTGGTGTTGGTTTTCGTAAGTTTGAGTATATTGCGGAGTCATTTGCTGCTAAATTATGGTGGAGATTTCGTGCTAAAAAATCGCTCTGGGCTCAGTATATGCATGCTCGTTACTGTCACTCGGAGCACCCGACAGTTGTTCGGGCATCGTGGAATGCTTCCCATGTTTGGCGTCGTATGCTTGATATCAGGTCTACTTGTGAGGAGTTTATTGGATGGTTCGTGGGAGATGGCGACATTGATCTATTTCATGATAACTGGAGAAAGGTTGGTGTACTTTCGCATTTTGCACCGGAAAATGGTTACACATATCTAAAGGTTCTCTGCATAGATGGAGTGTGGGATATTGCTGATTTTTCCCTTCCACATCATATTTCGAATATGGTGTCTGACTTGTCTTTATCTTCTACAATGGCATACCCGGTTTGGATGTGTGACGCTAATGGGCGATTCTCAGTGGCATCTGCTTATAACCTCATTTGGTCTAAGAGGAGGTCTTCCATTGTATTCAAACGGATTTGGCAGCCTGGAATATCATACAAGATCTCATTTCTTCTTCTGCGTCTTTGGTATGGGCGGGTACCTTTGGCTTACTGGTTAGGGAAGATGGGGGTGCATGGGCCTTTTTCGTGTTTATGTTGTGCTATACCTCTGGAGGAAACACTGGATCACGTGTTTGGATGGGGCGAGTTTGCTTCACAAGTTTGGGGATACTTTGGGAACGCTGTGGGCATTTGGCGGGTTTCTCGATCATGGAGGGATAACTGTCTGTTATGGTGGAATTTAAAAGGGAATGATTATTGTAGGGTGTTGTTCCGTTGGATTCCTTGTCTTATATCTTGGCATTTATGGAAGAGACGGAATACTGAGTGTTTTGAGGGCCATGGGGTGACTTGGGAACGGGTATGTGAGCTGGTGTTGGGAGATTTGTTGATGGTGTGGAATTTGCGGTTTCCTGAGAGGTCTATTGTTGGGGATTGGAGCAATATTTTTGATGTGGTAGAGGGGATGCCAATCCCGGTTTCTTGCATTAAGGTGTGTTGGATTCGGCCCCCTCAGGGCTTTCTGAAGCTGAATGTTGATGGTTGCTCGCTGGGGAATCCGGGGACCGGGGGGGGGGGGGAGGGCGGTGCCCTGATTCGGGATTAGAATGGAAGGTTAGTTGCTGCTCGTGCTATGGGTTTTGATTTTGTCACTAGTCTTGAGACTGAGACACTCGCACTATTAATAGGATTGGAGTTGTGTGAACAGTTTGGCTGCTTCAATATCTAGTAGAGTCCGATTCTCTGATGTTGGTGTCACTAATGTCTGAAGTTGGGAGTGTTCTATGGAAGCTTCGGGCCATGGTGGATAGATTGAAACAATTTTCTTGCCTGTTGTCTCTGACTCATATTTATAGAGAGGCAAATCAGCCAGCAGATGGTCTTGCTAAGGAGGGGTGTCGTCGGCAGCTGGATTTGGAGTATACTCATTTCGGCGAGGTCCCTTGGTAGGTTCGGGGATGTCTCAATATGGATAGATTAAGTGTCCCTAATTTTCGGGTTCGTAGAAAAAAGGTGTAATAGGGAGAGCTTGTTTGGTTATGTTTTCGCTATAACTTCTTGTAGATTTGGTTCTATTAATAATATTTGGGAGTGGCGTCCCTAAATGATTAGCCAAAAAAAAATGAAGTTTGAAGAATACAACAAATATAAAATCCCACATATAAACAAGGTTACATTGGAAATGGAAGGTCGTATTCCTACATGAAGTATTTGTGATTTAGCTATGGTACAAAATGAAATGAATATGTTAGAACCTTAACATAAAATAAGAGTAGGTATTAATTGTCATCTTTGATATTTTTAATTTAATATGTATTTTTAATTGTCATATTTTACGACTAACTAAAGGTTTTATGTTGTTTTTAATGAATATTGAGATAAAGTTTTGTTTGTCATTGTCTGCACGTGAATAATGAGATGATATGATATAATTCAAAATTAATATCGTATTAAATTGTTAATGTCAAAAAAGAAAAATTAAATTGTTATGACTAAATTCAAAATGAAGCTAAATTGTAGTAAGACTATCAATAAGATATATAGATACAAATCTAAAATAAATTATAAAAATATAAATTGATACAAATCTAAATTAAGCTAAATTACAAACTTATAATAGAAAAATTTGCATGAAAGGCGGAAAAGCTTTTAATATTTATAAATAAGGTGCAATGTATAAATAGAAAAAAAATCAGTAATTATTAAAAAGGAAAGTAGTTTAAGATTTACTCTTGGTACCTAGACACTTTGAATCAAGGTTACGCCCTGGATCCCTTAGAAAAAGCTCCATCCCACATCCATTTGCCAGTGCAAACCAAACACCAAGAAATTTGCTTTATGAATGTTTGGGATGGCACTAATTAGTTGGCAAAAGAAAATTAATTGAGAAAGATTTCTAAAAATGTGAGTAAGATTTTTTTCTTTTTGGGATTTTTTTCTTTTCAGCAATTGTGTGGGTCATAAAATTGGAATTTTTTTGAGCACTAATTTTTGGCTTTAAAAAAAACGAATTGATTTTTATTTTAGAATTTTCATTATCTTTTACTTCCAAATTAGATCAAATTGCACGCAGTCAAATTTTTTTACTGAGAGTTAGAATTGTTAACGGCATTTCTCTTTGTTGATTTTTAGGTGCTATAGTTTTTAGAAGTTTATCTCTTCATATTATTTATTTGTTTAGTAGTTTGTTAATCCGTTGAACTTTTCCTTAATACGTGGTTTATACCATTCTGTAATCACCTTTATAAAGGGTTTGAAGTAATGAAGTTCTGAGTCAGTTTTTTGCTTAATCTCCTCATCTATATTATGTGTTATCCTTATCTTTATCCAATAGTGATATCAGAGCCATTTGAGAATAAGTGTGAGTGAACTACAGAGTCTATCTAAGGAAATAGACAGCTCTATCTTTCTATTTCATATTCTTAGTGAGCAGATATTCCACACTTTGATGTGAGCATATATTCTTCTATTTCAGGAAATAGACAGCTCTATCTTTCTATTTCATATTCTTAGTGAGCAGATATTCTTCTGAAACATTTATGCAACCAGTTATTCCACACTTTGATGGTCACAATGAAAATTAGAGCATATTGATAGAAAACTTCTTGAGGTTGAAAGAGTATTGGCATATTGTCTTTGAAGGAACTACAAAACCAATAGTCGACACAACAATGACTGACGCACAAAGAATAGAACTAGAAGAGCAACGTTTGAAGGATCTCTTTTTTTTGGCTAATCATCCCAAACTCGAGAAGGGAGGGGGGGACTCCTAATTTTATTAATAAAAAAAGCAAGGTTACAAAATGGAGGATATATCCACATCATTACTACAAAACAAAAAAGTGTAAATAAGGAAGACTCCTCTCTTACATTGTAGCACTTATATCTAAAGTTTGAGCAATTAAAATTAGGAGTACTTCCTCATTTACAAATGCAGTGGTTTCTAAAGTTTAAAGATAACATAAAGGTCGTCTAGAAACTAATAATCTTCATATTATTTCAACCTTAAGCTCCCACATTTCAAAATAAACAAGGAGGATTCATCTTTTACATATATTTGGTTGGAAGATATTAAAGGTATATGATAATAGCAATTGCTAGCAGTAATATTACTCTTAATCGTTCCAGCCAAAACAACAAAAAACTCCCTACAATATAATCTTTGATTTACCAGGAGTGATATTAATAAAAGGCGAGACAAGTAAATGTTGTCTTTGCTAAAAATAGTAAGTATGCACATGATATCCTTTCTAACAGTGTATCCAAAAATGTAGGATATATATGAACCTGTTCTATAGCTAAACATTTCAACAAAACTCAGAGCAGTTGGCTACCTAAAACATTTATGAATGCTGAAAATTTTCCAGTAGGCACACTAAAGACAATGGCACTGAATTTTTTGTATAAGACTTTGACTTAACATGAAACAATGACCTAACACCAGCAACCATTGTATGTGCATTTTAGCCTTTAGACAATTTTGGTTGAAAAATTATTTTTGGGAATATGATAAATAGACCTAACTCCAGCAGTCTGTGACCTAACAAGTTGGTTAAATGGCTTAACATCAACAACCATTGACCAAAAAGTATGCAAGTTTTAAAGAAAATGAATTTAAAAGTGTTTTTGGTAAGAAACCAGCCAACAAGAGTTATGTCAATGCATATTATTAATGTGATTATGATTTTGTATTTTCTTGGACCTTTTGATGTATGGAAGTCTCAGCCTTTCTAATCTCAGTAGTTTCTGAATTTTTTAATGAATGAGGGTTTCAGCTATAGTTGACATGCTGGCTGCTGTACAACAGATAAGCTAGTAGAATAGCAGCTAAATTTGCTTCTTTTGGACATAATCTTCACATTGGTTGAGGAAGAATCTCCAAAATTTGTCGGATATGCTCCTTGAGTTTCTATGGATGATTTTCCTTTTCTGCAGCCACGAGATGAGATTTTTAGAATTGGATTCAACATATATGCTTGAGAGAACACATTTTGGCTGGTAGAATTTGGCTCTTTTCATTGCTGTTTCAATTATTATCTACTCATTACAAACACAATTAATGAAATTAGATATGGCATTGAATGCTAAAATTATTTTACTATGTTTATCTCTTATTATTTCCCTTTCGAGTCCTTTGTTTCTGCA
Organism: Ophiorrhiza pumila; assembly: GCA_016586305.1. NCBI lineage: Eukaryota > Viridiplantae > Streptophyta > Magnoliopsida > Gentianales > Rubiaceae > Ophiorrhiza > Ophiorrhiza pumila. The sequence goes on along the minus strand of BLIW01000009.1, from coordinate 37,242,680 downwards.
ATTGATAAAACCATGAATGTTTAACTTAAATTGATTATCATTGAGGGGTGCCATTTTATGTAGGATATATAAACTTTCCTAGTTGTAGTATGTGAAAAGTTCTAGGAATATATCAAAGTAAAATTCATCCATTTGATTTCAGGATAGCACTTAGGCATGATAGATTTTAGGTCTTTAAAGGAAGATCTTTTAATTTTTTTCCTAGTCCAATTTTTCTTCATCGAAAATCCATCAATTTTTGGCTTTCCATAAGTGCCAACAGATAATGGATGGAATGATATAGATGATGAAATTCCATTTTTTGTGTTTTCTAGATTGGTTCCTGAAAGATCTAATGTCTTAAATCTACTTATTATTTTGATGGTTAACAAAAAATTATGTAGATTAATATTTCAAATAGCTTCCTTGAAATTGTAGATGTGCAAAATGCAAATGGAAGCTTGAAGAAGCAAAAAAATAAAAATTAGGTAAATTAGTGTAGATTCCCCAACTCCAAACTCTAGTTATAAATTAACTTATAAAATATTTAAACTATTCAAAAGCTCAAGTAAAATGAATAAAAAAAGTGAAAGTTGAAGATGTAGTGTTTTTTTAAATAAAGATTTCATAAAAGTTAGTTTAAACTTTTACAAAATGATTTAAAGATTGAAAAATCATAAATTTGACAAAAGTATCAATTCAGATGACCACATAGGAGTTTCGGACATCCGAACCTATTTTTCAAAGATTTGAAAAACTTTATAAAAAGTGCATTCAAACGACCTCTTGCCAATTCAGACGTCTGAACTTGCGTTGACTAGTCAATTCGGAAGAACTCTCAGTCAATTCAGACGTCCGAATGTATCTGACAGGATTCAAATGTGAGTAACGGCTAATTTTCTGAAAAATGAGTATTTTGTCCCATTTTGCTTTCCACTATATATACTTCGCACAAACATAACCATTTTAGTTAAACTTTGAGCAAGAAAAACAAGTGTAAAAACATTCTCCAAAAGATCAAAAGGTTCTTGATTTGTTCATCATTCAAAAGAGAAAAGCATTGGGGTTTAAATTGTTCTTCGTCTCTTGTGAGTTAATCTTTCCTCATTGTAAAACATTCTTTGAGAGGAAGTTACGTGAGAGCTTTCAATTGTAATTATCCACCCTATTGAGAGGGTTTCAAGAGTTGTAATCTTCACTTTGATAAGTTTGAAAGGTTTCTCTAAGAGAGTGAGTAAAACCAATTTTTATAGCATTGATTGCTAATAAGATTGGTTCATCCTTGAAGGTTTGTAAAAGGCTTGGATATCACCTTTGGTAAAAAGATCATTTTTAGTGGATTGTTGAAATCCTAACTTAAGAACTTAGGTAGTGGATATAGAGTGCTCCAAGAGAAGATTTGAACCATTATAAATCTTGTGTTCTCTTCTTTAAAGCTTTATCTTTAATTACTTTATAATTGTGTATGATTAATTGCTTAATGTTCATGTGATCATTATGAATTGAATATTTGTCTAGTGTTGTTGGAAATTGATATTGTGCATATTGTGAAATGATAATATCCCACATCGGTTAAGTAATAGCACTTGAACTAATATATAAGATATATGGGCCACTCCACTACTTGCCAATTGGTTTTGAATTGGCTGCAACATGTATTCTTTATCATGGTATCAGAGCTCAAGGTTGTGTTCTTGGGTAAGTAGAGTAAGTGGAGTATTTCAAGTGAAGTGGTTCTTGATCCAGAAGTTGAACCAAGATAGCCGAGTTTCCCTCAATGGAGAAATTTGTTTGTAATTTCAAAATGTTGAAGAAAAGTTTGGAAGGAGATCAATGGGAGGATTTCAACTTGAAGTTGTGTTTTGTGGTAGATGGAGAAATTGTGGTTTTGTAAAAGGTGGAGAATTTCTTATGTTCGTTGATTGTGCCGATGTGAGGATTTGTTTGAGATAAAAGACAGGTGGAGATTTGTCGGGATGTGTCTTGTATTTTTGTTGAGTTTTTTGTTCTACAAGCTGATGGTTAGAACAAGGTGATTTATTTAGTGTTTCTATCCCACATCGGTTAGAGATAATGTGTCTCACTATGGAAAATTATATAAAAAGATTATGTAATGAAGTCTTTTAGACAAGTCAACCAAACCAATTAGTTGAGGGTTTGGGCCTAAGGCTCATGTGGCGGCCTGTTGAGGCACCTTTTGTAGTTGGTGGTTGGGTTGGCTTCAGTGGGCACAAGGGGTATTAATATCCATTATGAGAGGTATGAGTTAGGCCTCTTAGTGGGATGGAATATTAATATTTTTTATAAGTGGGATTTCATGTGTTGTGTGAGTCTGTTGTGGGCCTTATTTCGACTTGTGTGTGTTAAGTTTGGCCTTGTTGGGCTCTCATATTGGGTTTGTTGTTGTGGGCTTGTACCCATTTGTTGTAGTGATGTTGTGGGTTTGTGAATGTTTTCACTATTGTAATTCTTCGTGATTAGTGGATTTCTCCTTGTGATCCGTGGACGTAGGTCATATTGATCGAACCACATTAAATCTTAGTGTTCTTATTTATTGTTGTTCTCCATATTGTTTGTGTTTGAATTGTCAAATTTGCTTTTGCATATTAACTGGGATGTATTTCCTAATCAATGTTATCAGAGCGCCAGATTTGAATTTGTGGGCCTTTCAAACATGACTAGGGTTTCTCTCACCTCTCTTCTTTCAATATAAGTAGTCATTTGGGCTAGGCCCAGTGTTGGACTAGCATTCGGTTTAGTTTAGATATGTTCGTCCTAGTCATTTGGGCTAGCATTCGGTTTAGTTTAGATATGTTCGTCCTAGTCATGTTTGAGAAGGGGTGTTAAATGATAGTATCCCACATCGGTTAAGTAAGAGCTCTTGAACTAATATATAAGATATATGGGTCACTCCACTCCTTGCCAATTGGTTTTGAGTTGGATGCACATGTATTCTTTATCACATATTTGATTTCAATTATTGTGAATTAAATTGTTTCATTGTGAAGTGCATTTGGTGAATTCAATTGTTATTGAATTTCACTTGAAAGACATAAATTTTGGAAACATAATTTTTTATAAGATTTTTAATTGTCTAACCTAATTCGTCCCTCCTCTTAGGTTGAATCTAGGGCTAACAGTTCCACTAGTGATTCAGAAAAGTATGTAAATGGTGAGAGTTTGGTGGAATATATATTCCCAATTCACTACCATAGGACAACCATAATTTTGTAGCACAATCACATTGTAGAAAAATGTGATTAACAATCACATTGTAGAAAAATGTGATTAATTATTTTCAACCTAGATTGACAACAAATGCATTTGAAGGGGCCATGAACATAGTTGAGAAGATTCTTCATTCCATAACAACAAAATTTAATTTTGTTGTTTGTTCTATAGAAGAAGCCAAAGACGTGAATGAACTTTCAATTGACGAATTGCAAAGTTCTTTGATAGTTCATAAACAAAAAATTAACTAACAGAAGAACGAGAAACAAACATTGAAGAACTCAACAGAAAATCAATAGGCACCAAGAGGAAGAAGTGGACGAGGTAGAGCAAGAGGTACAGGTAGAAGAAACACAAATCATGAAAATCAACAACATCATCAATTTCAACAAACTCAATTTCAAGGTAGAGGAAGAGGACAAGGAGGTCATCACTCAACAACAAATAGACCAAAGTCAGCAAACAAGTCTAATATTGAATGCTACAAGTGTCATAAGTATGGCCATCATCCATATGAGTGTCGAATTAAGTTGGAAAAACAAAATGGAGAAACAACCAAATTTGCAGGAAAGGAAGAAGAGATATCTCTTTTGATGGTTTGTCATTTGAATGAAGAAACTCAACAAAATATGTGGTATTTAGACACTGGCTGCAACAACTACATGTGTGGAGATAAGAAGGTGTTCTCTAATTAGGACGAATCTTTCCACAACACTATCAAATTTGGTGATAACTCCACAATTTCTGTATAGGAAAAGGAAATGTTACTCTTCAAATCAAAGAAAACTCTACTCATACTATCTCTAATGTTCTTTTTGTTCCAGATTTAAAGACCAACTTGCTTAGTGTGGGTAAGTTACAAGAGAAGGGGTACGAGATTTCTATCAAAAATAGAGTATGTTGAATTTAATATAGAAAGGTGGGAGTAATTGTTCAAGTTAACATGACAACAAATTGTATGTTTTCACTTTATTTCCACAACACCACTCATTCATGCTTCTCAACAAGAATGAAGAATGAGGCATGGCTATGACATTTTCATTATGGTCACTTGAATTTTGGTGGATTGAAGACTCTACAATAGAAAAATATGGTAATTGAACTTATCAATCAAAGGCTTATAAGCTTTACAATCCTATCACTAAGAAGATTGTTATTAGTCGTGATGTCGTTTTTTATGATAACAGGTTTTGGTTTGAACAACATTGTTGAACAATAAATTTCTCTCAGCTTTGATAGAGTCAACGAAGAGCAGAGGCAGAAACCATTGGAGTTGGATCAACAAATTTCACAAGATAGTCCAAGTGTTCCAAACTCACCAATAGCAGCAGTAAATAAAGAACGACCTTAACGTGTTAGAAGAAGACTTGCATAGATAACTTATTATTAGGTAACTGGAATTGAATAATTTGAGGATCCACTTTCACATTTTGCTCTATTTTTCGATTGTGTTCCCACAACTTTCGAAGAGACTATCAAAGATTCAAAATGGAAAAATGCGATGGATGAATAAATTGTTGCCATTGAAAAAAATAACACTTGGGAATTGATTGATCTTTCAAAAGGGCATAAAATAATAGGTTTCAAGTGGGTATACAAGACAAAATTGAAGAAGAATAAAGAAGTTGATAAATACAAAGCACGCTAGTAGCCAAAGGCTATAATGAAGAACTAAAAAGATAGTTCTTATATCAATTTTAATAACGCAACAGAAGCTATGTATATTTATCATAAAATATATTTGAGATGAGAGGATTACAATCACAAAATACACGTATGAAACAACCGCCACACAACAACAACAATCTGTTAATCCATGGATTTCTCTAAGCCGTCGTATAGCTTTTTCTCACAACACACCTCTTTGAGGTTTCTCTCTTCCAACTCCCCCTTCTTACAAAGATCCCTAACACCCTCTATTTATAGTGTAAGAGATTTCTTAATTCCACACTTTCCTAATCCAAAACAATAACTAATTAAGAAACAAATAGTATTAGGAACTACTTTAAACTTAAGAAGTAAAACATATAAGGAAACTACTAATTAATAAAAGTTTAGTTTAATTTTCTAACAAATCCCCCTTTAAACTAAACTTTCCATATATGATCAATACTTTTAAGCTCACAGGATTGAATTTCTTTTGAAATTTCTTTTGCAGTTTGGATCTTGTATTTGATCTTCTTCTTAATCTTCATCTTCACAAGTAACTTGAGACGAATTTTGTAATTCCAAATCTTGAAGTCTTCAAATATGTTTTCTACTTCCTTTTCTTTATCACTAAACTCCCATATACTAATATTCTCTTCTAATAGAGAATGACCAATGTAATTTTCAAAAATCAGAAAATCATATTTCTCAACTTGAACAATCTTTTCAATAATGTTTACCTCAACAATATCACCATCATCAATGATATTGAAAGATCAAGGTTAGATACGCAGTGTCCTAGTGGGTTGGAACACTAGATGTAACACTAATAATAAAAGCGATAATGGACAATATTAAAATGCGAAAAAATAAAGAGACAGGAGATTGGTAACGCAGTTCGGTAATTGCCTATGTCTGCAGGGTCACGCCCAGATATAAAAACAATTCACAAGGTTTACAAAGTTACATGACATCCGATCTAACACAAAGCAAGACTCCCTCTTTTCTTTGTCACCGCCTCTTCTTAACTTCCCAAGTGAATATGTTTTTGCGAGCTCCCCTTGTCTTGAGATCGATTCTTCCCAGAATCTATAAGAGACAAGATCTCCTTGTCAATGGTGACTCCTCCCGAAATCTATTAGTGACAAGATCCTCTTGTCAATGGCGATTCCTCCCAAAATCCGTGTATAGCAAGATCCCCTTGTCCACTATCATAACTCCTCCCGAGTTCCAGGCAGCCTCCTCCCGAGACTGAGCTTCAACGAAGATCACAAGGAATGCACCTTCAACATGTCAGTAATATTCAACGTTGTCTTCAGATGCGATCAGCCAACACACTAATAGATCAAAGAAATCCAACCAAAACCAAGTATGTCTATAGTCTCTCATAGACAGAATGAATAATAAATTCTCGCATACTCAAAAACTTGAGAGAAGAAAGAACTTATAATGTGCATCAAATCTTTCTGTGTTTATCTCCAATATTATCTCCAGTCAGATTGTACAAAAAGGGGAAACCGTATGCCAAGAAATCCGGATCAATAACACTGGATGCGACATATTCGGAAATTACTACCAAAGAATCAGGAATGAATCCCAAAAATGTTGTGATCTCTTATCTTGTCACAATCTAGCTAATAGCACCGTAATCTTCGAGATGATCCTCCAAAGATAATTTTTGAAAATACCAAGATAGCATAATCTCCCAAAATCAACCTTCCTTCCATAGATTGATTTAGTTGATTACTGCAGCCAATCACAATCTTTCTTTATTTGCCAAAAAATCAATGCCAACTAGGTGTATACTCGAGCCGAGTCGAGCTCGAGTACACCCCAATTCGAGCTACTCGATTCAAAAAATAAGACTACTCGAACTCGATCGAGTATCATTAAGGGAGCTCGAACTCGACTCGATTTAGCTCGATCGAGCTCGCAAGTAGCTCGATCGAGCTCGAGCTCCAATCGAGCCCAATCGAGCTCGAGCAATTGAGTGTTGTTAAGCTCGAAAACTTGATTCGAACGCTTAACTCGAACTCGAGCTCGATTAACTCGAGCTCGAACTCGAGTTTCTGCCTTTTAAAGAATTTAGTTTCTGCCTTTTATATTATTATTACTAAAACCATGTGAAAAACAAAATTAATCAACCAATCAAAATTAATAATTCAATATAATATTTTGGGTATTACATAAAACTTTGTGAGAGAAAATAAATGGTAGCATTCTCACTCTCAACTTCCTCTAAAATACATAAAAAAATTGAACACTTGAATAACCTAATTTACAAATTAAAAGGTACAACCTCAATTAATTGAAAATTTGAAATATTCAAACATTTATCATAAATTCATAATGTTTCACCACAAACACTCCACTAGAATTCTTTTTCTTCTTTTATTTGTCTTTTTAATATTTTATATTTTTTAAAAAATTTGGCAAAATCTCCCCTAATATTTGAACTAAACTTCCTGTTGACAATCCAAAAACCAATCCAAAAATAATATAATTACCCGGCAAGGATTCATTCGATTCAATATCATCCAAATAACAAGTGACATAATTAAAATGCAACACCAACCATGAGATGTAAAAGTTCAAAATCAAAATATGTCTAACATAACATTTGAAATAGAAATTAAAATAGCACAACTTTGTCTTTTCATTAACTTTAAAAGTAACCTCTTCACAAAAACATCATTCCTTTCATAATATGTCGCCTTCATTGAAAGTTGAATCTCCATTCGTACTTTTCATTACTGCATAAAAATAAATAAATGAGATAATAGACTATGTTTAACATAAATTGAAAAACAGAAATTAGAATAGTACAAATTTGTTCATTCAACAATTTTAAAAATAACCTCTTCACTTGATTGGAAGTTGAATGTCTATTGGTGCTTTTCCTTGCTGCATACAAATAAATGAATGAAATAATTAACATGAAAAGTCTTGTTAATAAAAAAAATCAAATTTATAAGTAAACTTACTTTAATTTTCTTTTTCACTCCATGCATATTTCGACGCCAATCTCCTGCACACATTAGTATTTGAACAGTTTCTGGAGATAGTGAAGCACGATATGCATCAATCACTCTCGTTCCAGCACTGAATGTGGCCTCAGAAGCTACAGTTGTAATAGGAATGGCTAAAATATCACAAGCCATCAAAGATAGTATACTGTAACTTGATTTATTCTCCCTCCACCATTCCAAACAATCAAACTTCTCAGAAAATTTTTTTCTATTGATACAAGGCTTCTCTAAATAATCAACCAACTCCGACTTTTGAGGTTCAGAAATCTCAAAAGTCTCCACATACTCCTCTAGAGCAGCATTCCATTTATTCACATCAGATTGTTGACTATCAACAACTTTTCCCTTTGAACCAACATTTTCATGTTGTGCACTTGTTTGAAGATCAATGACATTATTTGTAGCATATTCTTCATAAATAAGAGAAAGAGCTTCCTTAACCTTTGCAATATTCGCCTTTGCTTCATTAGGTTGAAAAAGCTTAGGGAAGCAAAATTCTATCACCCACATCTTCTTTCGAGGATCAAAGATAGAAGCTATGGACATCAACAAATTGCATTCACCCCAATATTTATCAAACTTATCCTTCATCTTTTGAACCATATCTTGGATAAAGTCATCTCCTTGTGCTAATTTTGTATCCAAGACTGACTTTATCATAGTAACTTCTTGAAGAAATAAGTTTGATGTCGGATAATCACTACCTGAAATGATGTTCGTGGTTGTCCAAAAAGGTTCTAGGACCGAACACACTTTCTTTACTCTCTCCTAATCATCAATAGATGGGCAGCAATCAAAGCTTTGATCTCGATCCTCAAATCGTGGAAAAACTTCTTTAAATTTGAGTGCACAAGTCAACATCTCAAATGTAGAATTCCATCTTGTCTTGCAATCATAAATCAACTTCCTTTCTGGCAAACCTAATTGTTGCACAATCTCTGTAAATAATGATAGCCTTGCCTCTGAGCGATTCACATAATATATGCTATCCCTTATTTTGTTAGTGACATCAATAATCTCACTTAGCCCATCTTGAACCATAAGATTCAAGATATGTGCACAACACCTCACATGGAATAATTTTCCATCACACAACAGCTTTCTAGATCTTGAGAAATTATCTTTCAAGATTCTAATTGACACATCATTTGTCTTTGCGTTGTCAACTGAAATTGTGTGTATCTTGTTTTCAATTCCCCACTCTTTTAAACACTTGAAAATTGAATCTGCAATTTCTTGACCTCTTCGGGGAGGAGGAATGTGAACAAAGCTTAGAACTCTTTTTTGCAACTTCCAAAACTGATCAATCCAATGTCCAGTGATAACCATGTATTCAATCTTCTGATTTTTGGATTTCCACAAATCTGTTGTCAAGCTTATTTTTCGCACATTTTTCAACAAATTCTTAAGCTTCTTTTTCTCCAACTCATAAACTGTTTGGCAATCATTTTTACCTGTTGCTCTTGAAATTCTTTGCCACTCTATATTTGCACGCCTAATCATCAAATTAAAGTCTTCTTCCTCCAAAATTGTGAAAGGATGCTCGTGCATGAGTATCCAATGAGCAGCCGCCTCTCTCATTTTTGCCATATCAAACTTCGGAGATTGTAAAGCTGGTTGAGAAATCAAAGTTGAACTAGAAGGTTGAAAGTTGAGAAGGATTTGTTGTTGCGCTTTTCTTTGGTTCACTTTTCTCACAGAACAACTATCTAGATGTCTTTTGAAACTCGTTGTGCTCTTGGATTGAGAGAATGCCATCTTTGTTTTGCAATGCATGCATTCTACCTTTTTGACACCATTAACATCCACCTCCTTGAATTCTAACCAAATATTTGATGTTTTAGCTCTTTTTCTGCCTTTGAATGCCTCACTATCTTTATTGTGTTGTTCACTATCTCCGTCTCCATCATCTATATTATGTATTTGCATGTTTTGTTCCTCCGGCAAGGTCTCATTACTTGTAGGCAGATTTGGAAATGTAGTGATTGGGGCCATTGGGCTATTTGAATCTGCTGTGAAAGTCGGTTGACTTGAGAAATCTGTTAAAAATATCCATTATAATTTAGAGATTAATTTGTGATTATGTAAAACACACAAGAAAATAAATAAAAAATCTACAACAACATAATAAAATAGACTTAATTTCCTATCAATGATTATAAATGAAGAAAGATGGTATTCATGATTATAAATCTTCCAAATGATATGGAGCCAGAGTGCAAATAATCACCCTGTCCATATAAAAAAAGGCCGTGTTAAATTCCCTCTTTTTTTTCTGCAAATTCTCTGAGGTAATTCTGAACAAAATAACACTTTTCTAGATGATCAACATTCAGTCGACATCATTTTATATCATTATCTATCATTCTGGATGTTTCAACTAGAGTTATGCATTCAAAGACAATATTTCAGAATTCAGAGCAACCAAAAGGACAATTGAAGTGTGGTCAAATTTACCGCTAATTGAGACTCACATTACAACAAAAACATGACCAAACACTGAATCAGTTACTTATCGCAATCAAATCTAACTCCTGCCCGATTAATCGACTCAACAGAACAAAGAAAGCCACCATAAAATCATGCGTTATTCAACAAAATGAAAACTTTTTACTTCACGCAAAAAGAAAAAGACCTCACAGAAGCAGATCAGGTTAGAACATTCCAACAAAAAATGCGAATCAGACGGCCACAAATTCTTCATACAACACAGCCAACCAAAACTTTCCTAAGGCATAATTCCAGTATCTAATTTGCACCCTTCTTTACATTGTTCTCATAATAGAAAAAACAACCATATTTGCAAACGCAATTTACACAATTCTCTTCCACCTCACAACGACTTTTAATATTCTCTTGCTTGCCTAAGAAAACCATTGTCCCAGCCTCCCAGGAACTTCATAAGAAATTCAGATATTTCTTGGACTTTTGAATTCCTTTTGTGGGTTGTTGGCAGAATTCATCCTTCTTGTATAAAGATTCTGTCTTTTTCCATTTGGATTCTGCCAGCAAATACACTGTATATTTAATATTTGGATTGGGTCATTAAAAAAAAGTCTGTCTTTTTTCCATTTCTCCTGGAAATTCGATTCCGGGACTTTGAAGAAGGTGTTGAATTCTTGACATTTCTTGGGTTTTATTTTTTTAGTTATTACCAGGGCCAGGGGTGAGATCGCTAGTTTGTAATAAGAGACATGGTGATGGCAGCATCGCCAAGGAAATCAATAAATACGGTGTTTCAGAGAGTTGGGGTGTATGGATTTGGAGGAAGCAGCCAGAAGAGGGCAGAGTATGAGATTCAAGATGAGGATGGGACCATGGAGTTGGAACAGATTGGTGCTGAAAGAACGAAGAATGTTTTGATTCTCATGAGTGATACTGGTGGTGGTCATAGAGCTTCTGCTGAGGCTATCAGGGATGCATTCAAGCTGGAATTTGGGTATGATTAATTTGAAAGTTATGGTAGGATTACAGACCGTGTTTTGTTTATTGGTCCATCGATTTGTATAAAAAAATCTAATCCCTCCCAACAAAACCCCAAAAGATAAAAATACATATAGATTAAGTTGAATCTTGAATCCTTACCGATTGAGGGTGAAATATCTTCCATATGATAAACACTGAAATGCTGGAATCTTGATTTCTGAAGGAATCGACTGATTTTTGGGATTTTGGGTTGGTTAGATCTGAATTTGAAGACTTGAGACAAACCAAAAAAAATAAGAAAACTTCAAAAGAAGAAAGATCAAAACTTTTTTAGGCCATCCCCACAAACAAGCCAGAGGTCAAAAGCTTCTTCTGCAGAAGGATTACTAATTTCAAACATTGGCTCCAGAGAAGGTTTGACGATGACGCACACTTCTTGCTCCTCATAGAAAGTGAACTAACAAGAAGTCAATTTTGGTGAAGTTTGCTGGAATTTTATTCTTCTTGCAGAGAGCTTGGATCGAGTTATCGGTGGAAATCCATGGAGTTTTTTGTTTTGGAGTTTGAGACAATAATAATGAGATTTGCTCACACACTGGACTACTGGAGAGACGACTGGAGAGTAAAGGAGATTATTAGTAATTTTTTTTAATCTATAAAAGCTCGCGAGCTTTCGAGCCTCTATTTTATCTACTCGAACTCAACTCGGTTAACTACCGAGCTCGAGTAGCTCGAGCTCGAGCTCGGTCAACTCGAGTTCGAGCCGAGCTGTTGACTGAGCTACTCGCGAGTAGCTCGATCGTTTACCACCCCTAATGCCAACACAAGCTTTAGCATTTACAATCTCCCCCTTTGGCATTTTTTGGAAAAATCCAAACTCCCCATGTATGTTGGACATAGGTTCGATGAAACTCCTCCTAAATTGGAACTTACAAAAAAACATCATTGCATAAGATACCATGCACGACACATCAAAATACATCAAGATCCCAGCATACAATGTCTTAGGGATTACAATAATAAAATACTCTCCCTTTTGCCACAAAAGGACAAAAGGGAATAAAAACAACCAAATCAACATAACAAATCGTCTTAACAAAACATAAAAATCACTATAGCAATATCAAGCAAAATCATCATCATAGGGCACCAAGCCAATCGGATCCGCTTGCAACTGAATACTAACATTTTCTCATTAGACAGATTCATTTTCACCAGAAACAAACCTACTGGATTGGGCGCTGGAAGGACCCTGAGTGTCTGTGATACCAGGAATGACACTTGGAGCAACCTCACCAGAAAGACTAGAAGAAATAGTAGTTTCTTTCGCAACAACTTCTTCATCAGAAACAGCATCCTCAGTCTCTGCCACCGTAGGAATCTATGGTTCCATCTCAGACTCTACAAAAATAGAAGATAAATTTTAGGAAATACTTTCTGTAACACCTTTAGTGACATCAGGTGGAACACCTAACGAGCCAGCAATATCAGCCTCTACAACATTAACACGTTTCTTCCTCTCAGTAGCATCATCAGCATCTTCTTTGGCAGACCTTACTCCTACAAGGTCATCAAGCAACGATGAAACTTCTTTCATTCTCTTCTCAATAACAGACTGCTGATTGGTCAGGACCTTCAGCTTATCTTCAAGCACCTTGATAGTCCGAGACAATAAGGTAGAATCAGAGGCATTGTCGGGGTCAAGAACACCCTCAGGAACATCTTTAATATCATGAATATGATCACCCTCCAGAAGATTTTAGCTGATTCTAATCTCCTCCTTGTCCATCTCAAGAACCCCTTTAGCTGGAATCACAGCTTGTTGGGAAAAAATAATACCATAGATTAAACAAGAAAAGGGATAAGATATCCTTTCATTTTTGCAATCAGCATGCTTCACAATTTGATCAAAGAAGAACTATCTAACATCAAACTCAATGAAGTTTCCAATCTTGAATAGTAAGACAGCCACCGACTTGTTTACACCAGTCCCATAAGAAGTAGGAAGCCAATTCCTCATAGCTATCTTGTGAAGAATAGCGTACTTGACTGAGAGTTGCGAGGCAGAAAAATCTTTACCTCGGGGCCACACATGTCTGACACCACCAGTGATATCAGAAATTATCTTACTGAAATCAGGAGAGAACTCCTTAATACCAGCTCAGTGACTACCCAGATGAGTGTTGATTACGTCGGGGGAGAACTCAAACAAATGACCCCTCACAAAAACATGACCACTATTCGGATGCTCAAGATTCTTCACATTTGGATCCAAATTACAGTAAAATTCCTGAACAACTCTCCTAACAAATGGCTTCAATCCCTTAAAATTCCGCCTAATCCTTGACTAATAAGGTGGTCCACAACTTTTTGACATTCTTTAAAATTTCCCTCATGAATGTTTCTTTCACACCATATATTCTTCTTAGAGACTCTATCCCAGAGGCCAGCATTATACTCATTTAAAATCATTCAAATCAATAAAAGGAACCGATGACTTACTTGATGTGGCGGTTGACTTTCCCTTTGACACCGAATGAGAACGAGTGACCCGCTGAGACCCAAGGCTTGGATTTACTTTTCTTCGCTTAGACTTGGGAGACTTAGCAAGTTCCTGGTCAGAAACCTCTTGAACATCATCATTAGAAGAGATATCATCTTTGGTGTCTTCTTCAACATCCCAAGCATCATCAGAGGACTCTTCATCCTTGTTAGACCCAGACCTCTTTCCCTTATCATCTTGTGAAACCCTAGAAGCATCCAGTGCCTTAGGAGGAGCAACACCGGGTCTTGAACAGACCACCACTTGAGCGCATAAAGCGTGTTCTCACTCCAGAGAGATCCACGGCCTAGATCGGAGAAACTATCAGGACTTTTAAGGATATTTCATCCGCAGAATCTGGAGACAACTCCCGTACATGGGATGAACCGACATCATCCTGTGAAGAACCCTGACTCAGGAATCTTATTGAATGAAACTTTTTCATCAATATCCTTGATTATCATCATGAAGGAGAAAGAATTGGGATAAACCCAAAGCTTGAGAAAGAGAAACTCAAGGGGCAATAAACTCTCAAAATAGTGGAGAGAGAGAGGGAAATAATAGCAGTCAAATTTTGCCTGAAAGGAAATAAATCATCAACTCCTCGAAATCAGCCAAAAATTGCCCAATAAGCCACATGTTACTTAGAGAGCTGAAGACCAAAATTCAAAAAAATCCCACAACTACTAGATATAAAGGAAATCGCCTAAAACATGTGGCGGGAAAACAAAAAACAAAAAATACTATATTTTTCTTTTGTTTTATTTTTTTATTATTATAAAAACAAGTAAAATAAAAAAAACTTACAACACTGAAGAATTTATTCACATGACACAAAGGCCTAGGGTAGACTTTAGTTCTTCAAATCTCACATTATCCAGAGCTTTGGTAAAAATATCGGCAATTTGATTTTTCGTCACCATATGTTCCAAAGCAATAATTTTGTCCTTCACAAGAGATCAAATAAAATGATGTCGGATATCAATATGCTTAGTCCGAGAATGCGGAATAGGATTCTTAGAAATATTGATAGCACTCATGTTGTTGCAATAGACTGTCATGACATTTTGGGTAACACCGTAGTCTTCCAGCATTTGCTTCATCCAGAGAAGCTGAGTACAGCTACTACCAGCTGCAATGTATTCTGCCTCGGTAGTAGACAGAGAAATAGAGGTTTGCTTCTTGCTGAACCATGACACCAAGTTGTTTCCCGAGTAAAACTATCCACCGGAAGTACTTTTTTGATCATCTGAACTCCCAGCCTAGTCAGAATCACAATAACTAACTAGATTGGTATTTGTATCAAACGAATACCAAATCCCATAGTTAGTTGTCCTGCTAATATACTTGAGAATTAGCTTCACTGACACCAAGTGTTACTTTTGAGGATTTGCTTGAAATCGAGCACATAAACCCACACTATAGCAAATATCCGGTCGACTAGCAGTTAGGTATAAGAGACTACCAATCATACTCCTATATAAGCTTTCATCAATAGGAATTCTCTTCTCATCTTTGAATAGCTTCTCATGTGTCCCAATCGGTGTTCTTGTTGGCATACTTGCTTTGAGAAATGAAGATACCATCTTTTCCTTGCTAGATCTGAAAACCAAGGAAATAATTAAGCTCACCAACCATACTCATCTCAAATTCCTCAGTCATTTGAGCGACAAATTCATTCACCATAGCCTGTGACACCGAGCCAAACACTATGTTGTCAACATATATTTGAGCGAGTAAAAACTGACCCTTATCATGGCGAATGAAAAGGGTTTTATATACTCCCCCTCACTCATATTCCTTTGACAATAAGTACTCCGTGAGCCTTTTGTACCACGCCTGAGAAGCTTGTTTAAGCCTGTACAACGCCTTCTTCAACTTGTAGACGTATTCGGGATGATGAGGGTCTTCAAAACCCTTTGGTTGAGCAATATATACCTCCTCATTAAGAAGACCATTGAGGAAAGCACTCTTCACGTCCATTTGATACAACTTGAACCACATCAAACATGCAGTGGCTAACAAGAGACGAATGGACTTAAGAAGAGCTACCGATGCAAATGTCTCATAAAAGTCAACACCTTCAATTTGTGTGTACCCCTGGACAACTAACTGAGCCTTGTTGCGAGTGATGTTTCCATGTTCATCGCTCTTGTTCTTGAATATCCACTTGGTGCCAATGACATTCACATCAGGGGGGCATGACACTAGGTCCCAAACTTGATTCCGAGTGAATCGACCAAGTTCTTCTTGCATAGCACCAATCCAATACTCATCTAGCAAGGCTTCTTTTATATTTTTAGGCTCAATGGACGAAGTAAAGCACGCCATTTGGATCATTCCTCTATAGTTCACTCTCGGCTTATCTCTGGTTTGAATATCATCATTCAGACCTCCAATAACTTTATCAGTAGAATGATTCTTCTGGACACAAGTGGATGGTTGTTTGTTAGTTGGGGTGGCTTCCTCCACATTTTTAATCACAGCAATCGGATCTGTAAACCACCTGTGACACTGGGAAGAACACTAGCTGGAACACTTGAGCTTTCTTCATCGAGGACTGTGTCACACCTTCTTCAGAAACATCAGCTAATTCCAGGGAATCATTGACTTGAACATTCACAAATCCAATTACATTTCGAGTTCTTTTGTTGTAGAATCGATAGGCTCGGCTATTGATAGTATACCCAAAGAAGATAGCTTCATCACTCTTGGGATCGAGCTTCCCTTTATATTCCCTGTCATTCAACATATAACACGTACTACCGAAAGGATGGAAACAGTTAAGATTGGAAGCTTTACTTTTTCACATCTCATAGGGTGTCATCGTAGTTCCTCTACGGAGATACACCCAATTTATATTGTAACATGCTGTGTTCATAGATTCACCCCAGAATCTCTGTAGAACATTTCTTTTGTGTAACATTACACGTGACATCTCTACTATAGTTTGATTCTTTCTCTCAACAACTCTATTTTGCTGAGGAGTTTTAGGTGTAGAGAATTCATGAGCTATGCCATGTCAATTACAAAAGTCCGAGAATTCTAAGTTTTCAAACTCTCTCTCATGGTTACTGCGAATGCGGATAATCTTCACGATGACACAATCCTTCTCACGTTGAAGACAAATACACAAGGACTTAAAGGCATTAAAGGTGTCGGACTTTTCTCGAAGAAATTCCACCCATGTATAGCGAGAGAAATCATCAACAGTCACATAGGCATACCATTTTCCTCCAATACTCTCCAAGGGCATAGGGCCCATCAAATCCATATGAAGTAGCTCAAGCACACGAGTTGTTGCTAGTGTCTGAGACTTTGGATGTGACACTTTGGTTTGCTTCCCAATCTGACATGACCCACACACTCTGTCTTCATTAAACTTCAGCATGGGAATCCCACGGACAGCTCCCTTAGAGACAATCTTCTGCAGCATTCTAACATTCACATGACCCAACTTTCGATGTCATAGGACAGAATCTTCCATGCTTAAACGAAAACAGGTAGACAAAGTAGAGATGAGATAACAATTGTTAGAAGATCTCACTCCTTCCATGATGCACATGTTGTTTTGATCAATTACCAAGCACTTCCCACGAGTGAAATTAACATTCAGATCTTGATCACACAAATGACTAATACTAATCAAATTCGCCTTTAGACTATGCACTAGAAGAACATTATCCAACTTTGGTAGCTCTAGCACATCTAGCGTACCTCTTTCAAAGACACGCACTGTGACACCATTGCCAAATATCACTTTTCCCATATTTTTAGACACAATATTCTTCAAAAAATTCTCTTCACCAGTCATGTGTCTAGAACACCCACTGTCAAAATACCACGCATCAGTTGTGGCAGCTTTTAGAGAGGTATATGTAACACTGCACTTCAAATTGGACTTCTTTACCCATCTCTGTTGTGAATCTCTGCGAGAAGAAAACTTTTTAGCAGTACCTTGTCTTAACTCAGCAAGATAAGTAAATCATCTAGGGCGAATATGACCATGACGATTGCAATAATGGCAAATAGGAATAAATCTGTTACCTTCACCTCTAGGAGAATGATAAGAATAATGAGGATTTGACTTCTTCAAATTTTTTGCAGTACTCACAGCAACGTACTTCCCTTTGTAATCATCACCTTTCATTGACACGGTCTGTGATATTGAGCTTTGTCCTTTAAAACCCAGTCCAGAATGATCACCACTAGATTTTCTGGTCTTGAGAATGTCATTCAGCTTGGAAGAGCCTGAATTAAACATTTTGACATTTTTCTTCATGTGATTTAGCTCATTGGTCAGATTCTTCACTTTCTCTTGACTTGCTCTCAGTTTGGCTTCCAACTTTGCAGTAGAGTTTTGAAGATTGAGCTTCTTATCTCTCAAATCCCCAATCTGAGTACGAAGATGCTGAGTTACTCTCACAAGTTTAGTCCGTTTCTCATAAAGGATCTTGTATTCGACAAGGATATCTTCTTCTGTGACTTTATTTCATCTTCATCACTATAAGCCGACATATTTTCAGTGACAGTTTGTGTAACATCCTTGACATAACCATCGTCTGATTGTTCTGTTTTAGAACCAAGAGCGACATAGTTACTCTAAAATTCATCTTCTTTATATGAATCATCTTCACTCTAGGTTGTGTTGAGAGAATTCTTCTTCTTTTTCAATAAATTAGCACATTCTGCCTGAAAGTGCCCAAATCTATCATATTCTCTACACTGAATTCCCATATTCTTGAAAGGTTGATCAGATGCATGATTTTCTTCCATGTACTTCTTATTGCTTGATGATCCATTCTTGGTGTTGTTGACACTGTTCTTGACACTTTGATTATTTCTGCCAAATCTCTTAATAACTCTGCTAAAATTCTTAGACAATAGTGCTAGAGATTCCTCAAAGTCATCTTCACCATGATCATCTAGCTTTTGTATCTCTGCTTTTAGACCCATACCTTTAACCTTCTTCGCTTCTGAGTCTACTCCAAGATTCATTTCAAACGTTCTAAGAGATCCCACCAGTTCTTCTAGCTTCATCTTTAAGATATCTTTTGCTTCTTCAATGGCAGTGACTTTATAAGCAAACCGTTGATGCAGAGATCGTAGAGTTTTCCTCACCAGCTTTTCTTCGGGAAAAGTTTCATCAAGAGCGAACGCCTCATTGGCAATGTCAAAGAGTTTGGCATTGAACTCTGCAATACTCTAATCTTCATACATCCTTACTATGACCCTAACCTTCACTTACTTTCTCTTAATAGAAAATAGCTCTCAACTTTCAGCCGGATTCTTTTACAATTTACCAAAAAAAATATCCCTCCAACCAATAGCGATCTATCCGTTATACTATAATGGTAATATTATCAACAAGAGACTGCCGCTAACTGCTCTGGCCTCTCACCGAAGCCACCATAGAAACCCACCAGAATAAACACATCTAAACCACAATCCATACTAACCATAACATTCCACAGAATCTTCACATCAATTCTATCATACATTACAGATCCCCCCTTCAGAACTTCCAGATTATGCCATAGGGAATCCCCTAAATTCGCCCATTAAATTGTATAAGGAGGCTCTCGGAATCTCAAACACTAAAAAGCCTACCTCGCAAGTGTCATTTGCAGATATTGGAGAAAAGGATACCCCAACTCTAGCAATTTTCAAGGGAGAACCAGTCTTGTTTCTTAGCTCGGATGAAGAAGACCTACTTGCAGATCGATTCAAATACACCCTCATTACAAAAGTCTCATAGGGCAGACCGCAAATGGCTATTATGAGAAAGGAAATTATGATCGCTACATTGAAAGGGCAAGTCTATACTGGATTATTAGACCAAAGGCACGTCCTAATCAAATTTGATTTGGAGGAGGATTTTCAGAGGATGTGGCTGAGGAAGACATGGAATTTTGGGGGCTTCCAATTTTGGGGGCTTCCAAGCTAGAATATTCTGTTGGACTAAAGACTTCAACCTTGACAAGGAATTGGCTGTTGCTCCAGTGTGGGTGAGACTTCTATTTTTACCTTTGCACTTGTTTGAGAAAAGCAAATTGTTTACTATTACCTTATGTGTTGGTTAGCCCCTCAAGATGGACCTAGCAACTACAGAAGCGGAAGAATTGCACAGGCCGAGTGAAGCTTGGGTATGTGTAGAGATGAACATTCTGCAAGAACAGCCTAGCCAGATATGGATTAGTACAAAAGAGACAGGAAAGTGGCAGGAAATAGAAATCGAAGACAAGCCTCTGTATTGCATATCTTGCAATAAGCTTGGACATAATCAGAACCAACACAATCCAGAGAAAGCAAAGAGAACTCTGGTACACAAACAAGTAGTGGCTCCCCAATAGAAGAACCAGAATGAGTGGGTTCCAGTTAATCGCACAAAGAAAAAGATACAAGAGATTAAGGGTTCAGTTGATCTGACCACTACCACACTGACTCATACAGTGGATAAAGATAAAGAAATTCTTGTATTCAAAATAGGTATTGAAGACATCCCAGGACCTTCAAAGAATAATAGTGTTGAGGCGCTAGATATGATCAGAGCAATAAGGGAGAATTTATCCCCTAATAAACAAAATAGTCAAGAGATTCTTCCTCAAACAAAGGAGCAGAACGCACAGAGTAATCCAGATGGTGAACTATTGAATAAAGAGCTAGCTCAACAGAATGAAAATCAGGTGATCAGTTCCTTTATGATTTGCCCCATGCTTGATAATAAATTGTAATGTAATTCACTGAATGGTAAACAGGATGATCTTTAAGAGCATTGCCAGGATATCAGAGATCAAATGGGGATGGAGAAATCGAAGGAAAGAGAAAGAGAAAAGAAAAATGACAAAGAAGAGGAATCGAGGAGTAGTTCCAGGGTTAAATTGGATAGGAAAACTAAAAGCGTACAAGCAGATACATCAGAGAATGAGAGAGCTACTGACTCTGACTCAGAAGGATCAATAGATGTGGTTATGGAAACAAATAAGGTAAAAGCACTGAGGTGCCTCCGAAGAACACAAAAATGGAGGAACTAAAGCAAAGAAAGATGGAGAAGAATTGCACAAAACCCCAGCTAAAATCAAATAGAAAGCTAAGGGGTAAGACTCCATTTACAGGTACCTACATCGAAAGTTCTGATGATTAATACACTATTTTGGAATATTAGAAGTGTGAATAAAAAACCTAATTTCTAGAGACTGAAAATGATCATTAAGAAAAATAAAATTGATTTGCTAGCCTTGGCTGAACCTTTCTGCGATAAAAAGAAAATTGAAAAAATTAGACAAAGACTAAAATTTGATGTTGCAATATCCAATGCTGAGAGTTCAATCTGGATACTAATTAGACAACTTTTTAGTCATATAATCCTAGATAACTCTACCCAACACATTACATTGTGTATTGAGCACCCTGAGTTACCTATATCCTGTCTAATATCCATGGTATATGCTAAATGTTTATCTAAGGAAAGAGGCCCTCTTTGGGAATCTTTAAATAAGATGAGAGATAGAAACTACCCATAGATCCTACTGGGAGATTTGAATTGTATATTGTATATTTGAATTGTATATTCCTTATTAGAGAAGGATATGAACTGCTAGAGATCATGAATGAATGCAAGCTCTCTGAAATCAGTTTTACACGGCCTAAGTATACATAGTGTAACAATAGACAAGGTAGGAATAGAATATGGAAAAGACTTGATAGAGGTTTGATGACTGCCTTCTCACATCAAACATTCAGGCTAGTTTACAGCATTTACCTAGGAGCCCTTCGGATCATTCTCCAATATTACTAAATCTAAAATTAGATGTAGAAAGAAAACAAAAAAATTTTAGATTTCAGGATTTCTAGACGAAAAAAGAAAACGTTATTGATATGGTGAACATGGCTTGGCAAATTGATCCTATTGGCAACCCTAAGAAAGTCTTTGTTGAAAAGTTAAAAAACACTAAAAGAGTCTTAAAAGAATGGAATAAATTGGAAATAGGTAATATTTTCTCTAAAGTAACTGAGACTGAAGTGGAATTAAAGAGACTGGAAGCTGAGGATAATGAAAATCTTGTCATTAGATCTGCACTAAGTTTAGCTGCAGCTAAGTATAATTCAGCCCTTAGTAATGAGGAGGCCTTTTGGGCACAGAAAGCTAGAATAAAATGGGCTAAAGAAGGGGATAGGAATACACAATTTTTTCATGCCTCTGTTAAACAACAACATGCTCAAAACTACATTCACAAAATTAAATATCACAATGGGGACTGGGTGGAAATAGAAAAGGACATAGGCACAATAGCTGTAGCTCATTTCATGGATCTATTTTCTTCTGTAAATACATGTTCCCACATTAAGGCTGAATTAATTCCTATGGTTTTAGATGATAGTGAGAGACAAATGCTAACTGCATTTCCTGATCTAAGTGAACTGAAACAGATTGTATTTTCTATGAGCGATAAGAGTGCTCCGGGTCCCGATAGTTTTAATGGAAAATTTTTCCATTCAACATGGGAAATAATTAAGGATGACCTCTTTAAAGCTGTTGTACACTTCATGAATGGAGGAGAGTTACCTCCAGCGATCACAGCTACAGTACTTATCCTTATTCCTAAAATCAAAGGCCCTTCTAATTTCTCTCATTTTAGACCTATTAGTTTATGTAATTTTATCAACAAAATTATATCTAAATTATTGGCAGCAAGGCTAGGCAAGATCCTTTACAAGCTAATAGGAGAAAATCAAAGTGGTTTTGTCAATGGTAGAAATATAGTGGATAACTATCTTCTAGCAGCTGAAATAATGAACTCACTGCCTAATAAAACCAAACATGGAAATATTGCTTTAAAATTAGATATGAAGAAAGCCTATGATAGAGTGCATTGGCCTTTTCTTCTCCAAATAATGAGATTAATGGGATTTGGTGAGGTTTGGATTGACATTATTTGGAGATTAATATCTAATGTATGATTTTCAGTTTTAATAAATGACTCTCCATATGGTTGGTTTAAATCACTAGAGGATTAAGACAAGGGGATCCTATTTCCCCCTTATTATTTCTCATAGGAGCTGAATATTTGAGTAGGAACTTGAATTGGCTAGCTTCACAGAAATCCATTCCTCAATTTTGTGTTCCTAGGAAATGTGATGTAATTAGCCATTTAGCATATGCGGATGATGTCATTATTTTTACAGCTGCCCATTCCAAATCCTTGAAATTGGTTATGAACACTCTTCAGCACTACACAAATGTGTCTGGTCAGAAAATCAACTCTAGTAAGAGTTGTTTTTTATCCCACAAATGCCTTAGTAGTGAAAAAATTTATTTGATAAAAAAATCACAAAATTTACAAGAGGGAAGATGCCTATTGTTTACTTAGGATTTCCACTTCACTATAAGAGAATTCAAGCCTCGTACTATAGTGAACTGATCCAGAAAATCACATTTAGAATTTCTTCACGGAATCCTCATGTGATCTCTAAGGGAGGTAAAATAGCTCTTATACAAAGTGTCTTATCATCCATTCCATTATACACTATCTGTGAAACCCCAGAATTTTTTTTTTTAATAATAGAATCATTGGTTATTTTAATTTGTAGGTAAATATAACTTTTGGATTTATGGCACTTTGTGAAAACGGTAGTTTAATGGTGTGCGTTTTAAATTAGCTATTTATTTTAAGGAACTAATTATCAATTTTAGAAATTGTAGGGGAATTGATTATATTAGATTATTCTCAAGCTTGGGGTCTTAAATAGTATTTATAGGAAACATAAGGATTTAATGATAAATTAGTAAAGGATAATAATAAAAAAAAAATAAAAAAAATTAATTAATCATGAAATTGCGTGAAATACGTGTAAGCTTAATAGCTTACACGTATTCACATTTGATGACTCATGAGGAAAGGCTTTCATATGATATATCTGGTAAAGATCAGAAGCAGCGGTGGAAAAAGGAAAAAAAAACACATCAGAAAAATAAAGAGGAAAAGATAGCGAAATAAAGGAGGAAGAAGAAAAGGAGAAGGGGAAGAAAAGAAAAATTGGAAAAGAAGCACAACAGGAGATGAAGAAGAGGAATAAGGGAAAAGTGAGGGGCTTTACAAATCTACTCGGCTTGATTTGGAAAAATCTTGAAAACTTCTTAACAGGTGGGGAAAAGAAAAGAACTTAACAAATTGTTGGGTTGCATGAATGATTTCAAGTATGTGTGTATATATATATGTATGGCTTGTGTTGTTGCTGTGTAGAATTAGGGGATTTATGGAATAATAGAATAGATTTTTTTTTCCTCCTTTCTGAAAATTTGTTGCTTGAACTTATTTGGCTTGTAAAAATTCTTTGAATCAGCTGAAGAGATGACATTCTTGTCTATAGTTTGGGTAGGTTGCATGGGTTGAGGATTGAAATTTGGTGATTGAGTTTGTGTTGATGGATTTAGCGTGTGGGATTTTGATCTTCTTTGAAGAGAAACGAACCAATTAATTGTAAAGGACAGTTAAACAAATGGGTTTTGATCACTCTGTGATGATTAAGCTGAGGTTGTAGAGAAAAAAAGTGGGTTACTTATCTAAAGAAAACTTATCTTGGAGAGGATTTTGAGGAATGAAATTCGTGTAGGGAAAAAAGAGGTGAGAGGCAGAGGAAATTTTAACAGAATAGTTTGTAGTTCAAGCTGCAATAGATGACCTTAGGGATTCAAAAATTTATGATGAGGTAAAGAATTAAGGCCAAAAATATAAGGAGTGAATCTGGGATTAATCCAAACTGATTTGGGCTTCTTAAACCTTAAGTAAGGATGAAAAGGGTGGGTTCATTGAGATGGGGTTCCAGGGCCTAAATCGTTTGGGCTTCAGCCCAACAGTGACAAGTAGCAATGGGGAATTAATGGAGTGGGTGTGGGTAATTGAAGAATGGGCCTTAAAAGTTTAATATGAAGTGGATTTTTTTAAGAATGGGCCTTTAAAAATTATTATGGAAGGGACCTTCTAAAAAAAAGTGGGCTTTGGTATACTATTAGTTTGGGCTATGAGCATAAAGAGAAATACTATACAAATAGTTTTAATGAGGATTAGTGGTAGTATTTGATTTTAAAACCTAAACTCAAATAAATAATAATAATAATAATATTAGTGTTTTATAAAAAAAAATTAATATCAACTTTTAAAGAAATTTAAGTTACCTTAATTATGTAAGGACTTGGTTTTAAGGGCAATAACATTATTATTTGGAATTCCTAGCCTTATAAGACTACACAAACAAAGCTGAAGTTCAGTTTCGCATTTGTTAGACCGCGCGATGTTGCATCAACTCGTCATAACTATGTCTAAATTATATGCGATTTGATAGAAAATATCTGTGTGGCATGTGTTTGCCTATACTGTGATTCTTTGATTGATTGGGGCCCATCATGGTGGCTTATTGATGGTTGGGAAGGCAAGGGCCGACGAGTTCATCATAAGTTCGCCGTGACATTTAATCCTTGTCGAGTGAAACTAAGGAGATTTTAGTTTCACGAGAAAGGGTATTGGTTATCCGGATATATCCTACTGTGCCTGCGAGGCAAATTTTGATTGTGGAGGATAAGGTAGCTTCAACAGTGGTCTGATCAACCACTGATCGTAAGGTGATATAAGGCTGATACTGGACTGGTAATGTCTTCTATCTGATTTATATTACACTTTTGTTATTTGTGCATGATCTACTTGGAATTCTTGCGTATATGGAATTGACATGATAATTTATTATATCAATTTGAAAATCTGAAATTTCGTTATATTTAAACATCATGTAATCCTACTGCCTCCCCACTGAGCGTTATAGCTCACCCCGTTTTCAAAATTTTTGTATTTCAGAGGGCACAGAGGAGCTGGGTCAGGAGGGACTAGAGTAGCGAGCCTAGAAGAAGGTAAGGTCACCGAGCCGAATAGGCAGATTTTGGAATTGGGCATATTGCAGAATCAATGAATACTTACATGTCAGATTACTTGTGTAATTTTGGAATGGATTGTAAATAAGGCTTATATGATATAGTGTATGTGGATTTCGATGATGTAAGGGTATATGTTATTTTGGTGTTGCGTGAACAGGCATATAATAGTGTTTATCCTAAGAACAAGATGGTGTGTGATAACTGTGATACTAGTATTTTCTTTTGATGAATGAGTATATCCTGATTTTAGGGATTATTTTGTGTTTGGAGTAAATTATGTATGATGTAAGGTACAGGTATGACGAACTAACTCGCCCCAGCTAAGGGGGTGGGTTGGGTCGTCACACTGTCATGGCTCTAAACCCTCCAAAGAAAGTACTTAACCAAATGGAAACAATTTTCGCAAACTTTTTATGGGGGAGGATAGAGGATCATAAAGCTTACCATTGGATAAAATGGAATAAACTTTGCTACCTAAGAGAAGAGGGAGGTCTAGGCTTTAAAGCATTAAGAGATATAGTGAAGACCCAATCCATCAAACTTTGGTGGAAATTTAGAAAGAAAGATACATTATGGGCCAAATTCCTGTTTGATAAATATTGCCAAAAAGCCCATCCCACAACTGTTGTTAGGAACAGGAGCGACTCACAGATATGGATAAGGATGTTAGAAATTGCTGATATTTCTAAACAATTTATCCTTTTTCAGATAAATGCTGGAAACTGTAGCCTATAGTATGATAATAGGCTTGGAAAAGGGGCTTTGGCTCATATATCTAATCCTGTTGGAAACTATAAATTAAATCAATTTATTACACCACGGGGCTGGGATATAAATGCTTTAAAAAATCACCTCCCTCAAGATTGGTTAGAAGATTTGAAACATAGTCATACTCCATCTCATTTGGAAGAAGATAGGATACTTTGGACACTTGAGGAAAATGGTATGTTTTCCTCCTCTTCAGCTTTTCAAAAAATTAGGCAAAGGAATATTTCTAATAACTCAAATGATGAGGACAATTGGAGTAAGCTAGTGCCTACAAAAATTTTGTTTTTCAATCTAAGATTAAAAAGAACAAATTACCCATTGGAGCTAATCTGACAATGTTTAACATACCCTTTCTTATGCCCTTTATGTAAATAGAGTGGGGAAACAATGAATCACATTTTTGCTGAATGCACATTTGCTAGGAAATTGTGGAGAATTTTTGGGGCAGAAATTGGCATTTCCAAACATTCTATGTCCTTACACAATAACTTCCTGATTTGGCAGCAGTATAAAAAATCAAACAGCTCTGTGAACACAATGGTCAAAATCACTCCTCTAATATTATGTTGGGAAATATGGAAGTTTAGAAACAAAGTGCTGTTTGATAACCTTAATTTCGAACTTCAGGACTTGGTCCAAGCTATTTTTGCAGATCTTTTATTATACTCAGAATCACAACTGAATTCTTGGGAGGAGTTCTGGTCAACTATGTCCAATCCTATCAGAAGACACCATATTCAAATGGTGAAATGGCTTCCTCATGCACCTGACCAAGTCAACATTAATACGGCCAGTCTGATCAACAGCTCCTCTGCACAAGGTGGTGTTATTATCAGGGATTGTGAGGGTAAAACTCTTTTCCTGCAATCTATTCTCAACTGTAACTGTAATATAACTTCCAAAGTTCAGATAGAGATAATGGCAGCTGTCAAAGGGATACAAATATGTAAAGCTCGTAGACTCACGAATATCCTCCTAGAATCAAGTTCTACCAACTTTCAAAAGGTCCTAAACCCCTAAGCAGACACACCATGGAGACACTACCATCTCAGGGAGCAGATCAATTTGATCAGAAATTCCACAACGTTCACAAAATCTTCCAAAGGTGCTAATCAGGCAGCAATTTGGCTTGCCACTAATGATCTGAGGAATGCAAACAACCCATGGCCTGATGAGCTATCAAGAATAATTATATCTAACAAACTAAGCCTTCCAAAATTCAAACGCATCAAGGTAAAAGAATCATAGTGAAGGCAGAGGCAGAGGTAAAACATGGAAATGGCCATAACTGCTGATGTTAGGTTGTGGAACCATTAACTTGATTGGATCATTGGTGTGTTGTAATATACTAAAGGCCCTGTCTACTAAAGTTAGGACAGTTTGCCTCAAAAGTTGTCTCATAATGCTGTGGTTTGTTTTGTTTAGATAGTAGTCTGAAGAATGAATGGTTGGCAGGTTATGGTCTTCTTCATCAATCTAGAACTGAACATATAAAGATATATCATAGATGGATGAAAGCCATGGTTATATCTCCTGCTGACCAACATCATATTTTGTAAGGATAGCACTTTATACAAGGGCTACATCTATATAGCCAGTGTTGTATTTTGATTTTGCTTTAATAGTATGAAGAGGTACTTATAGAGCATGGTCTCATTGGTATATAATTATAGGCTCTACTATTGCATCCTGTAATTGGAGTAGTTCTCCTAATTTTGAATTACTGTAACCTACTTGATCATATGTCCATTAGGCTAAGGCTTGTAAATGGATATATGAACAAGTTTGGACATTTTGTGTAAGGGTAGTATTAAGGTATATCCACCATCCAAAACATATGATATAAAATCGGGAGTGGCAACCCACCTCACAATAGAGGTTCTGCCAAAAAAAAAACAAAATACATCGTTAGGCTCTCAAATCTTGTAGTTAGTATCTGCATCTTTGATAACTTCACAGTTGACGTCCCTTCATAAGTAATCCGAAGAATTTCCCATGCCTTCTTGGCTGTCTCACACGTAGAAATAAATCTAAACTGAATGGGATCAACACCATTGAAAATAGCATTAAGAGCCTTTGAATTACTGTTTGCCAAGGCATCTTCAGTAGCAGACCAACTTTCTTCAGGCTTGGGAGATATGACGACACCCTCTATGTCGGTAATTATCGGAGGGTCACATCTTGTCAGAATTGATTTCCAAGCCTTCTCATCAATTGCTTTGATAAAGGCTCTCATTCTGGCCTTCCAATAAGCATAATTGCTGCCATCCAATAAAGGTGGACGCATTGTTAAACCTCCTTTCTCCATAGAGTCCATTACACCAAAACCAAGACAAAGTCCTACGGATCCCGCCTAAGATACAAAGACGACCCGCTTTGATACTAATTGAAAGATCAATGTTAGATATGCGGTGTCCTAGTGGGTTGGGACACTAGATATGACACTGATAATAAAAGCGATAATGGACAATATTAAAATGCGGAAAAATAAAGAGACAGGAGATTGGTAATGCAATTCGGAAATTGCCTACGTCTGCAGGGCCACGCCTAAATATAAAAACAATTCACCATGTTTACAAAGTTACGTGACACCCGGTCTAACACAAAGCAAGACTCCCTATTTTCTTTGTTGCCGCCTCTTCCTAACTTCCCAAGTGAATCTATTTTTTCGAGCTCCCCTCGTCTTGAGATCGATTCTTCCCAGAATCTATAAGAGACAAGATCCCCTTGTCAATGGTGACTTCTCCTAGAATCTATAAGTGACAAGATCCCCTTGTCAATGGCGACTCCGCCCAGAATCCGTGTATAGCAAGATTCCCTTGCCCACTATTAGAACTTCTCCCGAGTTCCAGGCAGCCTCCTCCCGAGACTGAGCTTCAACGAAGATCACAAGGAATGCACCTTCAACACATCAGTAACATTCAACGTTGTCTTCAAATGCAATCAGCCAACACACTAATAGATCAAAGAATTCAAACCAAAACCAAGTGTGTCTACAGTCTCTCACTGACATAATGAATAATAAATTCTCTCATACTAAAAAATGTGAGAGAAGAAATAACTTATAATGCACATCAAATCTTTCAAGTGTTTATGTGTTTATCTCCAATATTATCTCCAATCAGATTGCACAGAAAGAGGAAACCGTGTGCCAAGAAATCCGGATCAGTGACACTAGATACGACATATTCGAAAAGTGCTACCAAAGAATCAGGAACGAATCCCAAAAATGATATGATCTCTTATCTTGCCACAATCCAGCTAATAGCATTGCAATCTTCGAGATAATCCTCCAAAGATAATTTTCAAAAATACCAAGATAGCATAATCTCCCAAAATCAACATTCCTTGCATAGATTGATTCAGTTGATTACTGCAGCCAATCGTAATCTTTCTTTATTTGCCAAAAAAATCAATGCCAACACAATCTTTAGCATTTATAGATATTTTATCACTTTTAATCATGTATATGGTTTCTTTTTCCTCTTCAAAATTGATGATTTTTACTCTCTTTTTATTAGTGAAATCACCAATCTCCTTTTCTTCTTTATTCACAAGAACAACAAAATCATCCATATCTTCACAAACGTG
Organism: Ophiorrhiza pumila; assembly: GCA_016586305.1. NCBI lineage: Eukaryota > Viridiplantae > Streptophyta > Magnoliopsida > Gentianales > Rubiaceae > Ophiorrhiza > Ophiorrhiza pumila. The sequence goes on along the minus strand of BLIW01000009.1, from coordinate 37,212,541 downwards.
AAGCTTCATTAAATCATTGTCTTTCTTGTATTTGCTCAACTCAACATTAATCCCTTCAACAATTATATTGTCAATTTCTTTTTTCTCTTCAAACTCATCAACGTGAATTTCTTGTTCGTACTCTATCGAACAAATAATTTCTTCCTCTTCATCAAAGGTGACAACTTTGTTCACAACAATCTTTTCAGTATTCTTTTCCTGATCATCCAATTCTTCATTAATTCTTTGTTCATGAAAAATTAATAAACTATGCAATTTTTTAATTATCAATATTGACAAATCTTTGGTCTCTTGTATCAAGGTCACAATATTATCAAACTTCACAAACAATGTGTTGAGAGCTTTATCAACAAAAATCTCATTCGTCAAAAGATGCCTATTTAATTCCATCTCGTTTTTTATCACTGACAAACGAGAAAAATATGACTCAATGGATTCTGTCTTTTCCATTGTGCAAAGCTCAAACCTTCTTTGTAACATCAACAAATTATTCTCCATGATGCAAAGTTCAAATCTCCTTTTTAACATCAAAGAATTATTTTGTTGAATTTGGTTGATACCCATGTATTTTTTCTACAAAATATTCCATGCTTGTTTTGATGTTTTAGCCATTGAGATTTTCTAAAAAATTGACATATCAACCGCCTGGTGAATTTGGGATAACGTCAATCTTTCTTGCATCTTTGCATATTCATCAACATTTTCTATTATTTCTTCTCGAATATATTGGAACAAGCCAAAAGATTCAAGGTGGATTTCCATCATAACCTTCCAATAACAATAATTTTATTTTTCCCTAAGTTTAGGAACAAAACAAATTAAATCCAACTTTGTCATGACTAACAGACAATAACTTGACTTTAATAGACACTCCAGTGTCTTGATCTGAATTTGATAGACAACCTAGTATCAATTGCACTGGCTCTGATACCAATTTGAAGAACTAAAAAAATAGTTCTTATATCTATTTAATAACACAATGGAAGCTATATATATTTATCACAAAATATATTTGAGAGGAGAGAATTACAATCACAAAACACACGTATGGCACAATCGCCACACAACAACAACAATCCGTTAATCCACGGATTTCTCTAAGCCGCCATATAGATTTTTCTCACAACACACGTATCGGAGCTAAAAATACCTATTTTTACCCCCTCATTTACTTAAGTTTATGCTTGTCTTTGAGTATTTTATTGTTGTTTATGTGTTGTTTTTGGAATAAATGCAGGATTTCAAGTTCAATGAGGCTAAAAGAAAAAAAATCCAGATTTGATGTGAAAAAAGTGGGAAAAAGAACAAAAAATCACTTAATTCGGATTACCAAAGACAAGATGGCACAAAGGAGCAAAGATGGGAATGCAAGGTGAAACTAGGCAGAACACAAAGCAAATTTCAAACAAGCGTATCTTGACTTCTACTTAACAAAACAAGGAGTTATTAGATGTTTTAGAAAGATATAGGAGAGTACTAAAACTCTTATGTTTGGAATTACTCCCAAATCTGCTGGAAAGATGGTTTAATTTGAGGCTCAAGTCAACATAACCAAAGAATTCAAAAAATTAGAAGCCTATATCATAGTTTGGGAGAATGTTCATAACTTTCGTTCCAAAACTCCAAATTTAATGATTCTTAATGCATTGGAAAGCCAAGAGAAAGGGCTACAACCTTATGAAGATCACAATGGCCATTTTTGCACAGAAGATATTCAAAACCACGTCCCAATATTATCTAAGTGTGCTGTCTGATATCCTAAAAAATAGTGGTTGCAGGACCAACACTTTTAGAAATTACATTTCAACCCCTATTTTAGAATAAGCAGAGTACTTTATGTAATTATTGATTTTTAGCTATTTCACTAGCTATTTAAGATTTCTTAAAGACTAAGTTAGGTATCTAGGACACAATTAGCAATAGCTCACAAGAACACACCTTTTAGTGTATGTGTGTTCTTGGTGTTTCATTTCTTGGGAGAGAATTCTTTTAACTCTTGGCTAATTGGAGTGGAAATCAAAAGGAAGCTTGGATCTTTAGTTTGGAATCAACATTTGGGAAGACTATTTATCTTGGGTTACCTCTTTCCTTGCACTTTTTTGCTAAATTTATTGCTTAATTTACCATTTGGGTTTGCTCTAATTAGTCATGAGGGGCTAATTTGTGTAGTGCCTTTGGAATTAAGTTATGGGCTTTTGATAATTTGTTTGTATGGTGATGAAATGTTATGAGTTTGATTATATGTTTCATATGCTTAATTTTAAGGTCACATTTCTTGTGCAATATCCTTGACTTGAAAATGAGAATTAGGTTATATTGTGAGTAGAATATTTATCCATTTCATGCTGTGATGAAGAGCCCTCTTTGTCCATGATAATGTTCATCGACTCTATTCCATAAATTAGCCCTAAGCACATGGAAAGCAAGTCTAGACTAGTATAATAATCTAGTTGGGGGCTTGGCTTGAAAGTTGTGGATTTTCAATTGCATAGAATCAACTGGATTGATTGATCGATTAATTGTGGTTGAATTTGGTCCGGTATAGTCTTAGATACCAAATTTCCATGAGTCAACATTAAACTATATTCGTCAAGCGATCACATGAATCACCAATGCTACAAATGATTAAGAAACTTAATACTAAATTTCAATGATATACTTATCTACTTGATTTCTACTCCCTAATTTTGAAGCTAAAGTCGTAGATCAATTACGTTGTCTTTAGTGTAAGTTTAGTCTTGTTGCATTTTATCTTGTTTTCTTTCATTAGTTGCATATTTCACTACTCTACTTACTAGACACGAACTCTTAACAAGACCCCCCTCTCTGTGGAATTCGACCCCTTGCTTCCAAGTGCTACATATTTAGAGTTAGGGTATTTGTTTGTTTAGGTTCTACAACTAGCCTATCAACGCACACCTCTTTGAGGTTTCTCTCTCCCAACTCCTATTTCTTACAAAGATCCCTAACACCCTCTATTTATAGTGTAAGAGATTTCTTAATTCCACACTTTCCTAATCCAAAATAATAACTAATTAAGAAACAAATACTAATAGGAAACTACTTTAAACTTAAGAAATAAAACATATAAGGAAACTAATAATTAATAAACGTTTAGTTTAATTTTTCACCATATAATCAAAAGTTTTGTATAGATTATAGAGAAGTTTTTGCTCTAGTTTTAAGACATAATATAATCAGATTGGTGATTGCATTGGCAGCACAACATTCATGGCCTATCTTCCAATTGAAAGTGAAATCAACATTCTTGTATGGTGATTTAGAAGAACATGTATTTATTAATCAAACTCTTGGTTATGTGAAGCTTGGTAGTGAAAATAAGGTTTACAAACTCAAAAAAAATGTTATATGGGTTAAAACAAGCTCTACGTGCTTGGTATAGTAATATAGATGCTTATTTTCTAAGGAGGGATTTAAGAAATGTTCATATGAGCATATACTTTATTCAAAGATTGGAAGGAAAGGAAAATTGCTCATTGTTTTCTTATTTATTGATGATCTTATTATCACTGGAAATGATAGTAGTGCCATGTTTGACAATTTAAAAAAATCTATGATGGTTGAATTTGATATGTCTGATCTTGGAATGATGCATTATTTTCTGGGAATTGAAGTAGTGCAATCTACAACTGGAATGTTTATTTTCAAAAGAAATACATGCAAGAAATTCTAGACATATTTCAAATGAAGAATTGTAATGTCGTGAGTACTCTAATTGAGTATGGTTTGAGACTTGTTAGAAATCCTCAAGGAAAGAAAGTTAACAGTATACTTTACAAGTAATTGTGGGAAGTTTGATGTATTTAACAGCAACACGACCTGATATAATGCATGTTGTGAGTCTTATTAGCAAATACATGGAGTAGCCAAAACAAATGCATCTTCTAGCTGCCAAGAGAATTCTTCGTTACTTACAAAGAACCACTAATTTTGGATTATTCTATAAGAAGGGAGAATTTTCATATTTGATTAGTTTTACTGACAGTGATTATGCAACTGATAAAGATAATAGAAAAAGAACTTTAGGTTGCTTGTTTATGATGGGCTCATGAGCTATTTCATGGTTTTCAAAGAAACAATCTATTGTCACTTTATCAATAATTGAAAATGAGTTTGTAGAAGCAATAACATGTAATTGTTAAGCTATTTGGATGAGAATGATACTTGAAAAGTTTAATTTCAAGTTGCTGATATATGTACCAAACCCCTCGAAATATTTTTGTTTCAAAAGTTCAGAGACTTACTTAGAGTCTACAGCTATTCCAAACTGAATGATTGATGATTTTAGTTTAAGGGAGGTATTGTTAACATATTTGACTATGTTGTTATATTATTTTTAGGCATTCCTTTTTGCTGATATTTTATGTGCTCTAGTTTTTAGAAGTTTATATATACATGTCGTTTAGTTATTTCGTGATTTGTTAATTAGTTTAACTTTTTCTAAATTCATGGTTATACCATTGTGTAATTGCTTATATAAAGGGTTTGAAGTAATGAAGTTCTGAGTAAGTTTTTCACTTAATCTCCTCAACGATATTATGTGTTATTCTTATCTTTATCCAACAAGAAGGTCAAAAAATAGAGAGGAAGGACAATTAACAAGAGGGAGGTAAGTTAGAAGGTCTGTCTGTGAATAGTAGTCCCTACATCTAGTATAAAGAATTTAAAATTTTCAAGCAGCCGGGTTATTATACACATAGACACCTACAGCTTCAATGTAGACGTGGCGCCTAACTCTATCGATGCTTCTATCATAACTAGTAGTCATTTCTCTATTGTATTCAACTTTCTAAAACTAATGTTGTCAACCACACCGCATTTAATAATTGTGTGTGTGCATTTTTTTCCTAATTGCGGTGTTCAGATTCATCGTGCATTATCATTACTAGATGCATAACCTAATAAATAATTTCTACATAAAAATAATACATTGAAATTTTAATTTTATTAAAATTTATGGGTATTACATTCTTATCCCCTTAAAATAAGTTTTGTCTTCGAAACTTGCTTTACCTTGTTCTTTAAACAAGTGAGAATATTCCAAATGACTTCTCTAGACGTGTAATTTGTTAATTACAACTTCACAAATGATATAATCTTATGACGTAGTTCTTGTATTTTGTGATCCACAATTTTCAAATGGTATTCTTCATAAGTTTTGTTCTCTTCTGGTTGAATATTATCATCTTCCTTCAAAACATGTCTTTAATCAAATATGTATTTCCTAAGTTGTGATATATGAAATACATTGTGTATACAAGACATATTCAACGGTAAAGTTAGTCGATAAGCTAACTTCCCAATAGGATCCTATATATATTGGATTTAACTTTCATAATCTTCTAAATTATATGACTCTTTTTGTATATGAAATATTGAGATACACTTTATCTCCAACATTGAACTCTATTGGCCTTCTATGTAACTCCACCCAACTATTTTGTTTGTTTTGTGGTGTCCCTAAGCTTTCCTAAATGATTCTAACTTTATCCTTTGCCAATTGAAGTGATTTAGGATCAATGATATTTTTTTCTTCATCCCAATTCAATGTAATCGACACTTTTTCCTATAAGATATTTCATAGAGTGACATACTATTATAATAACTATTGTCGTAAGAAAACTTTATCAGTGTAGCGTACTTGTCCCAATTCCTATTAAACACTATTGTCATAGCTCTACGCATATCTTTTCTAAGTTTTGAATGGTTTGCTCAATTCGACTATCTGTCTGTAGGTAATCTGCAGTGCTTAAATTTATTTTGATTCTCATTGGTGTTTGAAATTCCTTTCAAAATTATGAGGTAAATATTGGATCCCTATTTAATACTATACTTATAGGAACACTATCAGACCTTACAATTTGATCAATGTAGAGGTGAACCAACCTATCCTTTCCTATTTTATATTTAGTAGGCAGAAAGTGAGTCAATTTGTTTTGTACAATAATCCACTATCACCATATGGTATCGTTTCCATCTTTAATTCTTGGTATGATTACAATAAATTATCTAGAAATATTCTCGTATTTCCATGCAGGTATATTGAATGGTTGTAGAAGTCTTTCCATCTTATATACTTGTGTACTTCTTGGAATGATTGAAAATTTAGGCTCTGTTTGGATGTTGAGTTTTAAGCATTTATTTGTAAAACTAAAATTAATTCTATTTGGGTACTGATTTTACATCGTTTTACATTTCTGATCCCAAATCAATTGCACAGTATCATAATCTTACAATATTCATAGAATATAAAATAGTAATCAATCATATTTCAATGAATATTGGGCAGTCAAAATATTTGATAAACATTGTTGCAGAGTTATTCTACTTTTCTCTTCCTTTCTCTTCTTTTCTCATCTGCTCCTCCTATTATTCACATGCACTTCTTCCTCTTCTTATAGATCAAGTTAAGTTTTTCAAATCGAATCCCTATTAAAAAATAATGACATTACACTGCAATCTAACTATAATATCTTCTACAAAAAGATTCTCACTTACTCTTTATACACATATTCTTCTTCAAATTTATAGATCTCATCCATTTTTTCCAACCCTATTCTGTATGAAAATATAAGGAGAAAAATATTTGCAAGTTGAAGAAAGCCTACCGTAGCACATACTCACCAATTTTGTTGTAAATATTTCAAACTGGTATGTTGATTTTTTGTTTATTTTCTTCAATTTTTTTATGGGCTTGATAGGTGTTGAGGTCATCTTGAAAGTATAAATGGTGGTGGTAGATAGTGGTTTAGGGTCTCTTTTTCCTTCAATTATTTCATGAGATATTTCTCCTGCTAATTTTGCCTTCTTTTTGTTCATGGGTATAAAACCCCGCAGTTAAGTAAAAAAAAAATTATAATGTTTTTGTTAAATTCACATACTTAAATTTGTAATAAAACCATTTATTATTCATCTAAGGTGTTATATTATTTCTTTAATTTGATTTAATATTTGGGCTAAATGACTATTTTTATTTGTCCAACATTGAATTCGAAAGGGTTTAGTTAGCTTTTTGAGCTAGATCTTCTATTTTTTGTGAGAAAAAAAAAACAATAAAAGATATCTAAAAGAATTTAAATGATATTCAATATATGATTTTTAGTCTGTTGAACCTGTCGATTACATTTCTGGATTACTAGCATCAAATGTCTGCTCTGTTCTGCAGAAAGGGTAACTCAAAAAATATATAATCCTCTGTTAAAAAGTATTATTTTTTCCTAAGAAAAATTGTGAATCCCCAATCTACTTTATAATATAGTGCAATCTTTCAGTCAAAATTATCAGCTTAGTTGGTATTAGTTGTTTCTTATCAGTCAATTATTAGTTTACTTACTACATGCATGTGTTATTTCTCTCAATGTCTTCGTAGCTATTTAACTTGGTTTAATATAATTTCACTCTAATTAGGAATTCTATGTTTCATAAGCGGTAAAAGTTTTATTTTTAGTTTTGTTGTTGGCAGTACTCTATTTAAGAGTTGCGAGCTTTATTAACATAAAGAGCACAAAATTCATTTTGTTTCATTTGACTATTTGAAGATGAATTATTATTATCCTAGTTGGAGAATGAACACATAGTAACTGATTTAAACTGCATATATGCATTTTGAAAACCAAAATTATATTGTATGATGAAAAGTGATTGATGAATTTCATTCTTTGATTATATATAGTTGCATTTCTATAATGACAGTAATGTGTTTCATTTTCGTACCTTCCCTCATTTGAAAGGAAATTATTATGGGCATATAAGTAGACGTGAAAGTTATATTATCTATATGAATTTGTTGGAATATGATGTATTTTGTTTTGTTCACTCTTCTCTTTTTCTTCTATTTGTTATCTTTGTAAAATATGGGAGTTGTAAGATCTATCCTGCAAGCATAATTAACATGATAGTCTCATATATAATTTGTCATAATTTTGTTCTTTTTCAATATATCTCTTATAACCATTGACTTTTATAAGTAAGTGAGAAGTTGTCATTTGAAAAAAGTAAAGTAGTATGGAACAAAAACTTATGTTGGCATTACTATGGATATTTTCATTTTTAGTTTTGTCTTCCCCTTCAAATAATATTCAATTGTATACTAATAATATAACTTGTAAAGGATGAAAATTGATAGAACAAAATTGTGTTATTTCAATAATTACTGGTCTAGCTATCATCAAGGTCATATATAAAGACATGTTTTTTTTTTAATTATTATTTTAAGTTGTGAACGAAACTCATCTTCAAGTTGCAAATATACTTATTGTTTTGGTAATGATTGGATCTAATGTTTATCTCCAGAATCAAAGAGACAGTCATCAGCAAAGGCCATTTTTGTTTTCCAAAAAAATAAACCTATGCATATTTCAACTTTAAGTAACTTTAAGTTTTATCTTTTCTTTAAACTAAGAATATATTATTCACATGTATACGAAAGGGTTGTAATTTTTCATTAGAATTACACCAAAGCTTTCTATGCATTAATTAATTCTTGTACTTATGGTGGGCCACTAAGAGTTGAAGTACGTACGTCAAGGTTTTCTAAGAATGTATGACATCGTCGTTGAAGACAATAAATAAAGCTTGCAATTGCACCTTCATCATCCAAATTATGAGAACTAGTATTATGGCTATACAATCCTTCCATATTCTGCAAGGTGTGCAACTAATGCCCAACGACTCTGTAAGTGAACATATACAAAATTTTAAAATTTTTATGCACGAAAGGAAACAATTTTACCTGTAATAATGAAATATGAGGTTATTCACATATTCAAATTTATGTTGTGCATACATAAAACTAAAATTAACATGATAATAATATACTTAAAAACATGTATACATATGATCTATGATATGAAAAAAAAAATGTAAAGCAAACTAAAAAAAATAGTGTGTGACCACATAAATTAGAGGGTTTGCACCGTGTTGTATATCCCATTCATATTGAGTAATTTTGGATATAAACTTGAAGCAAAAATTGAATATTTTTTGTATTAATAATATAATTCATATTCATAATTTCATATAATTGTTGGCAATATCACAAAAAAAATTATTTCAATTGCGAGATTATAAAATGTTTTTACAGTCTTTTCAATTAAATATTAAAAAATAAAATAAGAAAATATGATCAAAAGATGTGAGTGATAGTAACAACTATAACTCACTGTTGTTGTGTTGTTGTTGTTGATCGGAGATGGAGAGGTGAAGAAGTTGTGGTAGTGTTATTGACATAAGGTAGATGGAGAGGAGAAGAAGTTGTTGTAGAGTGTGTATGATGAAGAGAAGATATAGTGGAACAAAATCCTATATTTGTTCACCTATTGCTATAAAATACAATATGGTTTGAGAGAAGTGATAATAAAAGGACAAAATTTTGTAAATTTTAATCGAAGAAGACAAAATGGTAAAGTGGAATTATGTTTATGTAAAAAAAAAAAAAAAGTGAGCTAGAGATTGCATAAACAAAAAGTAGCAAAATCACTTGGTTTGACACATAGGTATGATCCACCTTTTATGTAAAAAAGAGTAAAAATAAAGGGTACTAGTGAAAATGACAAAACAAAAGTGACATAATCATTTCTTTGACATATAGTTGGGACCCACATTTTAAAAAAATAATTATTCAATTATATATAATTCAATCATTAAATATATAATAATAATTTTTTCTTTACATAATTTCCAATAAATTAACAAAATTTATCAATTCAAACCGATTTAATGATTTTATAAATATTCTTTTTCGATAACAAATCTCAAGAAAATTATTTTACAAATAAAACTAAAAAATACCCCATCCAAGCGGACAGTGACGAAACTAGAACGTATTTTGAGGGGGGCTTGATTGTATTTAGAAAAAAAAAATTACGGCTAAAGTATCAAATTAATAATCATAATAATAAAAATATAATATATACACATACCAATAAAACAATTATTTGTTCACACTTGAGCTACTAGCACCGGACGTACAAATAAGAGGAGACAATTGTGTTCTACGAGTCTACATCTGTTGAAAACATTGTAATTATTTATCCCCGAATTAGTAAACGTCTCATCTCCAACTCGACATCCTCTATGTGAATTTTTAAAGAGATAGCACCAAAAACAAAAGGCTGCATCCTTTGATATGCTATACTCCAACCACAGAAATTTTTTAAACCAAGTAGCTTGGAAACTTCTATGCTCTTTACCAAATTGATATGGCCAATTGGTTGACATGGCCCTCTTGTCAAATATTCTCTTCGAACACTGTCTCTAATAAAAACATCAAATTCTATAATTGGTTTGCGTAAACCTGGATCACTAACAATATTATTTGGGTTGAATTCCATACGAGAATGTTTTTCTCTACTATTTTCTTCATTAGAACTTTTAGAAGAATCAACACTTCGCCTTAAAATTTATCCATAACCTACCACAATTCATCAAAATTATCAAATTAAAACTTATAACAATATTAAAATAATTACACAAATAAATAATCACAATCCACAAAATTATAAAAAAATTTAATATATTTCAACACATTTATTAACTCACTATTCACTACCAAGTCTCTTTTGTTTTTGTAATTTGTCTGTTTGGACAAGCTTAATTTTGTGATTTATTTCACAATTGCAAAATGAAGTATTTGTTTTGTTCAATTTTTTCTTCAAAATTTTTAAAACACAAAACAATGCTATAGTAATTATTTTTGCTACAGTAATTTTTATAAATAAAATAATGAATTTTAATTTTAATTTTAAATTTTAATAATAAACAATTCTTTCTAACACAATTCCCACCAAAATAAACTAATAAAATACTAATTCAAATTTAAATTTCAAACGTTTATTAATAAAAAAATCTTCAATACAAATCCCAACAAAATAAAATCATTCATTCCAAACACTCCCAAAATATTCTTTTCTCATAACAAACCTCAAGAAAAAAAATTTCATGATATAATCCAAAAATAGCTCATCCAAACGGAGCTAAATAATTATAATTTATAGATTTAAAATTAATTAATCACAATTCACTAATAAACTATTAATAAATATTTAATTATAATAATCAATTATAATTCACAAAAATATACACACAAAAATTTAAATATTACCAAAATATAAAAATATAAAAAACTTACTTACACATATTACTAAAAACTTGCATAAAAAAATTAAATATTAATAAAAACTTAAATATTGGAAAAAAAACATAAAAACATGAAAAAACTACTTCAAAATATTACTAATTACTAAAAGTCTAAACGCTAACATAAAAAAAGATTAAATATAAGTAAAAACTTAAATATTATAAATATAATATATATATATACATTTAAAATACTTACCTCAAATTCAAAGCCTTGGCAGCAAGAAGAAGGATTGAGGAAGCTCAGGAAGGCAGCACCAAAGTCCACAAGCCACAGCCACAGATCCGCTCCAAAAGAGGCAGCAGCTAGCAAGCAAGAGTTTCTTTCAAAGTGGAATTAGCCAATTAGGTTTTGTTTGAAGAGAAGAGTGAAGACACAGAGTAGAGAAGAGTGAAGAGTCTGAATACTTTAAAAAGTGAAACACACATTAGTCATTAGAGATATTTAGATTTGATTTTTTTTACACTTAACTAAAACGACGTCGTTTTACTTAAGTGTAAAAAATTTTTTTTGACAAAAGTCACAAAACTATCGTCTTCTTCAGACGGTCAGACCCATTCTTCTTCAGTTCTTCCACAGACCAAAGTGGCAGAGACGGGAGACCACGATTGAAACTTCCACTTCTCCGACGCCCTGAAAATTTTTCGACAGGGTGTGCTAGGGGGTGGATTATATATACCACCCCCTTGCTCCCCAAAACGAGGGGGGGCTGCAGCACCGGCTCGGCCCCCCCCCCCCCCATTACATCCGCCACGGCAAGCGGAGCCTTAGAGTTTTGTGTTTCTTTTAATAATTCTATTTCCAAATATTCATTTTTCAGTATGCACAATCTTTTGTCTTTCTATATGTTTCCTAACCTTAAACCCTAGAAATACATTATCCTCAATTCTTCTTTTTAGGATTTGTATCTCTTCATCCATTCCTTATTTTACGTTGATTTTATCTACTAAACTCGATCATAAGGTAGTAAAAGTTAATACCTCTTCTATTGAACCTAATTTTTGTGCCCTTAATTTTTCTATTTGTTGAGCTGATATACTAACCACCTCTGTCACTATTTCTTCACCTGAAGTATTAGCTACCTTTTTTTTTCTAAGATGATACTATTTTTTTTTAATTCATAATCTTTAATCAATTTTCACTATTTCTTTTGTCTCATGTTGGATTTTCTTTAAATACGTAACAGTACTTTAAGTTCTTATGATAGATAGATATTTCACATATAATACCATAAATGGAATGTTTCAAAAAAAAATCTTTTAAATAGTGATTAGTGCAATTAACTACAATATGAGTGATTATAATAGTTGCATATTAATTCAAAAATATTAAAATCTCTCTTCACAACAATCAAAGAAATAGGAAACAAGCATTTGTTAGATCCACAAAAATCAAGTTTTCTAGATGGACCTGACTGGTTGAGGAGAAGAAGGGTGTGCTTGACATTTTCCAAAACAAGAGGGGGTCTTAAATTAATTCTACCAAATAAATAAGCGGTGGTTTGCAAAACGACAATTATGAATTATCGACTGCCCCTTTAGGTTGACTAATAGCCAGCTGAAAAGTGCATTAATGTAATCAAAAACAAACACAAAACGGCACTTCAGTAACACAATTGACTGCCTCTTTAGGTTGATCAAAGGCAACTGCAATCTGCAGTAATGTAATTAACAAAAAAAAACAAAAACAAAACATTCTGAGGTCATAATCATTTGACGACTAAAGTATTCATTTCTTTTTCTTTTCCCACACTTTTTGAGTTGACTCTTATAGTCAACCTAAGTAGAAAAGAAAAATATTGTGCCTTTGAAATGAGAATCACTTTCTAAAAAAAATAAAAATAAACACACTATTTTAGAAGAAATGTTGAATTCTCATATATTTCTTTCTCATTTCAATCCGTCTTCCTTTTAATGCCTTCCCAAAAGTTTCTTATATACAAGTTCTTTAAAAATTAAACCATTTTGACAAAATATGATCTATATAATCAACCTCTTATAATGAAGCTAAAGTTAACTCTGCTTAGTTACTTAAGGCTCTGTTTGGATGCTCTTGTTTTAGTGATTTATTTCACAAATGCAAAATGAGTTGTTTGTTTTGTTCAATTTTTCCATTAAAATTAAAAAAAAAATAATGCTACATTAATTATTTTTGCTATAGTGTTTTTTATAAATAAAATATTAAATTTGAATTTAAATTTTAAATTTTAAATTTTAATAATAAATAATTCTTCCTAACAGAATTTTCACTAAAATAAATTAATAAAATATTAATTCAAATTTAAATTTCAAACTTTTATTAATAAAAAATTCTTCAATACAAATCCCAACAAAACAAAATCATTCATTCCAAACACTCCCAAAACATTCTTTTCTCATAACAAATTCTAAGAAAAAAATTTCATGATAAAATTTAAAAATACCCCAATTACTAGGAAGATTTAAATTACTTCAGTTTTACCTGTTCTAAATTCTATTAATTGTCTAAAAGTGTTAAACTTTTTTCTTTGTGATATTAACTAAATTTTGAGTCTTAACTAAGGCAACTAGTTAGGAGTTTGTTCAAGAACTATGTCCAGTTTTAATTGCATGCTTAGAGTATTCCAAATGAGTTCAAACAGATGAATGAATATATTGGCTATTATGTAATTTTTTATTATTATACGACTAAAAAAATTTTCTTTTCTTTTTATGAAAAATCAATGGTCAAATGTTGACTAACAATGGGAACCAATTAGTCTACTATTCCACTCTCATGTGTCACTCTTTATTATATTTTTTAAATTTTGACACATATACAATCACTTATCCTTTTAAATTACTAATGATGGTTTTAGTTTAATTTTAAAATTTAAATAACTAACTAAAAGAATATGTGGCACATTTAGAGACAATATTACATAAAGTGTTATACCAAAAGTGTTATAAAAATATAAAGCGCAGCGGAAAGTACCTTTGATAGTTGACCAGCTAGATTTTAATGACTCAACCGAATTTAACTTTTGACTAGCGGCTGACAATCAATGGTTAATGGAATTGACTGGCGATAATCAATTGTTAACCACCAATAGTCAACCAAAAAAAGGATAATTTTTTATTTTAAACTTTATTAAATAAATTAATTCCCTAAGAGAATTATCAATAAAACAAAACTTATCAATTTAAATATTCAATTTTGAATTTAAAAATATTTTCTTTTATAAAACATAATCCAAAATTTCGTTTTTTCCCAAATTCAAAACAAAAAGCAAATCCGAACGAACCAATGTTGTATGAGTTCTTTACAAATGAATTACACATTTACACCAATCCATCTAGGCATAACATTAGACAATTTATATTCTTTCCCTATGTGGTAAAATACAATTTCATCTCAGATTCTTCAGTTGGTTTCAAAAAATGAATTGTTTCAGCTGCATTTACTCTTGCTATCAAACTCTTCCTTTAGTCCTAATTTGACTTATCTAAAGATGAGAAATTGATGTGTATACACAAGGAAGTAAAGAAAATAAAGAAGGGTTTATCTTCGAGTTTCCAAAAGTGCAACCATTTATTTGATTGGCTTATAACTAAAAGGGCACTTGAACAATTTCATACAAAAGTCAATATTGTTAAGAGAGAATCATTCAAAAGATGCAACTCCAATCCACATTTCCCTTTTGGTAATATGCCAATATTTTTGTCTTTTGACTCCAATTTGGCTGCCATTGCAACCCTTTATTTCGTATTTGTTTTTTAGATAGTGATAGTGTGTCCAAAGACACCAACCACAGCAGCCAGTGACATCTTCATGTATAGACAAATCGATATGGCCCCCAAATGAACTGAACTTAGAGAAGATATTATGAAGGAATCCTCCACAGCATATGATTCTCGAGTGGCATAATGTCAACATATAAGAAAAGTCCCACGAGGATAGTGAGCAAATTACTAGTATATTATTGTACCCCAAACTCTAGCTAGCTAGGAGTAGTTGATGCTTTGCCATGAACATATATATCCTCGGTATTGAAATTTGTTTTAGTGGGAATTGTGTTAAAAATAATTATTTATTATTAAAATTCAATGTAGTAAAAATAATCAAATTAACATAATTTTTTATTTTAAAATTTTTGTAGAAAAAATAAACAAAACAAATAAAGCATTTTAGATTTGTGAAATAAATCAATAAAACTATTACAACCAAACAGAGGCTTTTTATCTTATTAATTGAAATCGATTATACGAATTGCATTTTGTCATTCATTCTCAATCGTTCATACAATCATGGTTATGTTTGTTTTTCCTTGTAGCTCAATTAGTATACATCGAAGCGTTTTAATTTTTTAGAACCAACTAGATACAATAATAATCATAACTGAACTTTGATCATATGAAAGAAGATTGTTGATATGGATTATATTTTATTTTCTGTTCGGTTAAAATCGTGTTTGTTGTAAATTCATTTTGATCATATGAAAGAAGATTGTTGATATGGATTACATTTTATTTTCTATTCGGTTAAAATCGTGTTTATTGTAAATTCATTTTCTGGGCAAAAATTACATGAGAAAAGAAAAATGTACAAATAACAGTCATTGGGAGCTCTGCCATCTGAAAAGCCATTTCAAGGTATCCACTGCCCCTTCCCATCTTAAGCCTTGCCCTTTGCAACTTACGAAAGATCAAAATTTTGATTATACTTTCCAAACCCCAAAAATTAATTATTAGCCCTTAAGATTTAAATATATAGAAGCGCATTTCTTTTCATTTTTTACTTTAATTTTTCTTGAGGACAGAGGAGATGAAGGAGGAAATGGAGAATCACGAATGTCGCATTGAGATTCAAAAGACATTTCTAAATGAATGACTAATGAGTTTTATTTCAATTTGTTTTTTATTGTACGAAGGTTCAATCTTTTTTAAAATCAAAATCATAAATAAGATTCATACCAACACAAAACTTCTTATATTCCATCAATATAAAATCTTATCACATTTGATTAGTAGCATAAAAATTTACTTTAATTCAAGTAGTTAAAACTAACTCTATCTAGTTATAAGCATAATGTTTGTTTAAAAATGCCTAATGCTAAATTCGGAAAAAGAAGGAAAGTTATGATAAGATGTCAACTGACATAAAAATTTTGTCAAACCTATTATATGAATCAAATTAGAAATAGTGTAAAGGTTAGAACACCAAATGACTTTAGATAGAGTATAGTGACAAAATGTGATATATATATATATATATATATATAATTGATTTAGTGGAATAAAAGATGTTATGACTGTGTAATAATTAAAACCAAATTGAATTATAATTTTTTTTTATACATAAACAATTTCAAATCAAAATCATGTCCATAAAAAGATCTCTCAAATCTCATTAGTAATAATATGAATTTTAAAATCCATTTGTGTACTTTGAAATTTATAATTAATAAGTAACAAGTTGTACTCTATAAATTGACTTATTGGGATATAATAATAGTTTATTAATATGAAGAGGTCAGATGGTAATATAAACAAATATTGGGGTATAACCCAGACTAGTTAAAAATAAAAAATGAAACCTCCCTCCATTGGTCTGATGAGCTATTTCAGACTATTACATATTTACTGCATCACGCCCTCTCCATCTCTACACACACTCACACACTAAAACAGTAGTGAATACTGCACACAATCCCTCTCTGTTGTGAATTTCTAGGGCTGCATTTTTTCATCTGATGATGGCTCAGGCTCACTCTGCTCTCTCTCAGGTTACACACATACCACTGGATTTCTTCTTTAATTTTTTTTTTTAAAGATTTCTGTAATTTTTTTGTAATTCTTTAGAATCGTAAAGAACCATTTTGCATGTTGTTGCAGATGACTTTTGCAGTAAATCCCAATAGCAGTGACCCTTCTTTACGGAGGTCGATGTTTAAGGTTCTTAATTTTCACTTTTTTTGAATGTTTTAGCTAATTGTTTACTGTTTTAGTCATGGTGCTGCTGATTTTATGCTAAATTTAAAGCTTTTATTTGGGTAGAAATCAGTTGAAGAACAAACTTGGTCCTTTAAAAATTGGTTCTTGGCGATCACCCTTTTGTGTGGAATTTGATTCTTTGTTTTGTTTGGAAAAAAGTAGTCTTTTTTGCTTTATAATTATCTTTCTGAGGCAAAGTAGTTACTGGAGGATTAATTGAAAATTCCTTTTGTGTCCTAAGTAGGGGTTTTGTTTTTACAGAGTGAGTTGATGAAAGTAACCTTTTGTGTCTTTGTAAGCTTCATCTGTGTAGTTTATATTATGTATGTATGTATCTGCCTTTCTTTTGATTAATTTTTAGTAGAAATACTAACAGATAGAAAAGACAAATTCTTGATTGGAACATAATGTGTGATCGTTTTCCTGGGATAATACAACTGGGAGATGGAGATTAGGGATTATAATTTTGTGAGTCCACTAGATATTTTTTGTTTGACCCATCAGGATCTCAATTAAGTGTCTGAGTAATGAATTTGCTTTAATTGTCATGGTGCTCTTGATGGCTGGAAAAAAAGTTTGCAAACTTTTGTGTTTGGAGCAGCTGAACTTTTTGATAGAAGATGTGGAATAATGTATTGGAAGTACGAGAGTCCTTAAACCCAAAATTGTAAAGCAAGGAGCCATATCTTGTGCTTAAGGGATGCACATGTCTGTGTCCATCGAAGTGTTTTTAGGTTGATTATCTTGCTCATTTCAACCTAGGAACTGTTGAAGCAGATGATTTTCAGGACATAACTTTGAGGCCCATATTAAAGCTCAAAAACCTAGTCCTAATAATATTATTTTTTTAATAATACTAACAAACAAATGCAACAACTTTGATACTGATTATCAAGTTTAAACTTCTGCACTTTTGCCCCATAGTGCTCCATGATTTGGATGTAAAACAAAGGTAGTATCATTTACTTTTGAATGAGACTTTAAGCGTGCATGGGATGTAGATCTTTTATGTTTTCCTATTATCTTTTGGATAGACTAACCATGCTTGCCAAGGTCTGTCTTAGTTACCATTTAGTTGTTCCTTTTTTTTTTCCTAGCTTATTTTCCTTTTTTTTCCTAGTTTATTTTCCTGGGTTTTGTTGAGAATGTTGAGATGAATGTATGGACACACCAGACTAGATAAAATAAGTAATGAATGAATAAGGAAGAAAGTAGGGGTAGCTTCAATAGATGAGAAAATGAGAGAAACACGCTTAAGATGGTTTGGACATGTACACTGGACATCTTTAGTAAGGCGTGTAGAAAATAAAGAATTATTAATTCAAATTAAAAAAGGAAGAGGAAGACTAACAAAGAATCGGAAAGAAACCATAAGAAAAGACATGTTATATTTAAATATCAACGAGGAACTGAGTTTAGACTTAGCACGGTGACAACGTGTGGGATAAAGGCTTAGTTGTTGTTGTTTTTGTATTTTGCTGGGTATTACCAATGATTTGGGTATTTTGTGTTGTTTAAGAATGGGACTCTTGGCTAGAAAGATTCATTTACTCATCTATTTCATTTTCAAAATTAGATATTGCCAGATTACTCGAAATTTTCATACTTTGTTGCGACAGATAGTTGTTAGTGTTTTTTTAGTACGGAGAAGTAAGTTTCAAGAATATAAGTATTCAATTAAAGTGCCAGATCCATGCTATTCATTTATCTTCTTCTTGTTAACGTTTTGTTTAGCAGATATTCTTCTTGATTTTTTCTTTTGGTTACGACTCTAGAGTAATAAATGCTCTATCAATTCCTGTCTCTGTGTTAGGAATTTGTTTTCTTTTCTTAACACTGTGTTTTACTGATAGTCTTGTTGAATCTTCGTGTAAGCCTTACTGATTTTGTTCTTTCCTTTTCTATGTTATGGGATTTCTCTTTGTTGCTTCATTGCTAATTTTGAGTTCAGCAATGATATGTAATATAAAATGTGCATGTGTCCCATGACTAATGTTTTGTTCCTGTAATATCGCCTTAAACTGTACAGAGCCTTTAAATTCTTGTACAAGCCATGCTTTACATAGTAGTTTGTTCACCATAAGGCATACACCTGCTATTCTTTTCAATTACTGCTTTGAGTTCTGACATCTGTGAATATGTAGCTTGCACCTTGCATGACCTCCATGTCTTGTTTGGAAAACTTCAGTTCAGGCAGCTGTTGTATTTCAGGCACCGAATGGGAATTCATTATTTTAGACTATTTGTGTGCTTTGTTTTAGTCCACTATTGTTCAGTGAGCTTAAAGTGCATTAATTATGTTGGAATTACTAACTTGTATGCTAGTTTGACCATAACAAGTTGCTGCTTTCATTGATCCATTAAGGCAGATAGTGTCCTTTTCTGATAGGTAATATAGGTGTCCATTTTACTTGTGCACCACTCACATGCATACTCTTCATCCAATATGGTATAAAATTTTGACAATTGGGTGATTGATTTATGAAATAGAATTTAACTCGTGAAATCTTTGATAATCAGTCCTAATGGAGTTGAATATGATTCTCTTGCAGACAAATAATGTTAGTATTCGTGGTAAATCGTGGATATCTGTAGTAGATTTCAACTTGAAAGCAACAAATGTTCATTTTAGAAGTCAACGCATTCTTTGCATGTCAGTACAACAAGCAAGCAAACCTAAGGTTGCAGTTTCACCTCTATCACTTGAAGATGCAGCAGAGCCTCCAATGCACTTGTATAAACCAAAGCAACCGTATACAGCAACCATTGTCTCTGTTGAGAGGCTTGTTGGCCCAAAAGCTCCCGGAGAAACTTGCCATATTGTGATTGATCATGCTGGCAACATGCCTTACTGGGAAGGACAAAGTTATGGTATCATTCCTCCTGTAAGTCCCACATCCTATACTTTGTGGTTACCTTGAGGATGTGAAATAAGTTGTTTTATTAGTATTACTCGTGTTTTTGAAGTATGAGTTTATGAGCCTGACAGACCACCTTCCATGAAGCTTTTTGTCTCCTATCTTGTAGTCTTGATTCTTCTCATTTTTTAAACAGTAGAATAAATGGCTCAGCCTCTTCTCTGCTGAGTTGTTTACCTTAAGATTGGAGTGAACTTGCAACCAGTTTAACCCAATTGTGCTTGCCATGATTTTTAAAGGCCGCATATCGCTGCTCCGCTTACTCATCTGTTAATATATGTATCTTGATTTTCCTTGTCAGCCAGTGGTATACAACAAATAGACAATAATGTCAACTATCAAGATCAGACTTCTTGTCCAGTAGATTTGAAATTTTGTATGTCCTTAATGGATGGACCTGGCACTTTGATTGCAGGACTTGCGGTTTTGACATCACCTCTAAGACTTAAAATGTCCTATTAATGGGTTTTCACATCAACTCTTCTAATTTTTTGAACGTTTTGTTAATTAATGAAGAATTACAACAAGTGGCCTGCATAACCCAAAATAAGAATGAAATTATAATTAGCAGTTCTCCAAGAATTGGCTCATTTCCAACTGCTCGAAATGAAGCAGAGGTTATGTTGAGTCAGTATTAACTTTGAAATGACATGTTTTCAGTTCATTTGACATTCTGGCTTATGTTCCAATAGCTTTTCTTTAGCTTAGTGATGGATATCATGTAATCACATTGTGGACTTTGTAATTCTCTTCTATTGTGTTGCAGGGTGAAAATCCAAAGAAGCCAGGTAGTCCCCATAATGTTCGTCTGTACTCAATTGCTTCGACTCGGTATGGGGATTCTTTTGATGGAAAAACGGCAAGTTTCTGTGTCCGGCGTGCTGTGTATTATGATCCTGAGACAGGAAAAGAAGACCCTACTAAAAAAGGTGTCTGCAGTAATTTTCTTTGTGATGCTAAGCCTGGAGACAAAGTTAAGATCACAGGTAGGACCATAAGTAATTATTTTGAAGGTGACACAATATCCCGGCAATGTAACTTGCTTAAGATGCTTATAATGAACTGTTTGAAAACATTGTTATTGGTATACTCACCTTATGTGCAATAGGTTATTATTTGTTTGTTGTGATTGATAAGTTGTAGAGCACCTCTTAGTAAATCTGTTAACTTGGCCATGTTGTTATTCTTTTAACTGATTTAAGGAGTTATATTTTCAGGTAATGCATGGGTATATGTTTATTCTATTGTTGGCTGTCTCTTCCAATTCTGTCAAGTATTCAAGTACTAATCCTTGATACGTGGAACATAAAGAACTTCTATTTTACTAAATACAGAAGAAGTTATCCTGATTTTCTTAAAGCTATCTAGGCCTTTGTGTTGCTAGTTATATGTTACAAATTCCTTAAACTAACAAATCCTCAATGGTTCTGTACCTTGTTAGAGCAACTGTTGTGATCTGGCATTTGTTTTAGGCTCAGCCATTAAGTAAACATACCAAAATGGATATTTGGTACCAACTGGATGCATATGGTGTGATTGCTTGATTTACTAATGAAACATTGTGGGTCTTACATTTGTTGGCTGAGCTAAACTAGTTAAGGAACTGTCTCATTTCAGCATTTTTTGATTAAAAAAAATTGGGATTTTGAATTACAAGACTCTATTCTCTTCTCTAGGATTATTTTCATCAAGCACTCTCATATTCTGTCAATGTTACTATTAGACTGCTCTTGGTTTTGAACACTACATCATGTCTGTTGCTAAGAGAGGACATACAGAGTGGTGAATGTTAAATGAACTGATCAACCTTCACATTATAGAGGTCAGACATCACAGAAAGGGGCAAAAACGTTCTGAAGTACAAAATGGAAAGAGAGGCAAAACTCCCCTGCCAAGGCAAAACCATTCCCCACATTCCTTTCATATTCTACAGTCCACATCCACTACCTACAGCTGTCACTCCACACCATCTTCATCAAAGTTGATGCTACTAGCTAACGGCAGCCCTTAAACCTATCCATTCAACCTGTCCATTTTCCCCTTCATCCATTCTGTCTATGGACTCATTTTTCCTTCTTTTCCAACCCTCACTCCTAGAACACTATTTCTCTCATGGTGCCCTGCCTTCTGTGTTTACTTTCTACCTGCCCACCTCCATTAAGTTATTTTTCTCTATTTTCAGTCCCACTCCCCCACTCAACACTACTCTTGGTGGCGCACTTACAAAGGAGTCTCATGACAATTATACTTCCTACCTCGCAACCATGGTTGCCATTTAGCAAGATACATGTTTTCTATGATCTTGGGAGTTTCACCTTCTTGCAGTGGAGAAACTTAGTCCAGTTGGTAAAATTGGAGGTGGAAGCAGAGAGTTGTGTGCAGGGGCGGTTCTAAGGGGGGATGGGGGTGTGCTGCCACCCCCAAGATTTGAAAATTTGTACTTTTTTCCTTGAAAAATTAAATTTTTTCTATTAGATCCTGAAGAAAATTAGAATTTTGCCTCCCAAAAATTAAAATATAGCTTCTGCTAGTAATGTTGTACAATTTCAGCTTCCCAAACTCTATTAAAGATCTGCCATTGGTTGTGGGCTGGGTAGGAAAGGAAATGTTTGAATTCACCCGTAAGAATTTTGATTTGGCTGGAATTTTTAGAACTCTGAGGATGGTGAAGGGTGGTAAAGCAGTGCTAGTGACCATGGATATAGTCGTTAAACTCTCAGGAATTTTAAGAGGCTAGTAATTGGCTGGCTCTAATTTGTTAAAAGCAATTGGTATCTTGTCATGCATATACAAGTCAAAGGTGGCTTCTCTTTATTTTATTTTGTTTTTTAAAATTCAATAGTTTAGACTGTAATTTGACCAATCACAGAGATCGTAAATATGTTTGCCTCTTCCTGTTTCCCAAAAGTTGTTCATGTGCTATATGAATGGTGAAATAGTTAGTGCACCACTTTATTTTCTTATTTTGCATGAATATTTTTTCAGGTCCTTCTGGCAAGGTCATGCTTTTGCCCGAAGATAACCCGAATGCCACCCACATCATGATAGCAACTGGTACTGGTGTGGCTCCATATAGGGGTTACCTTCGCCGCATGTTTATGGAATCTGTCCCCACTTTCAAGTTTGGTGGCCTTGCTTGGCTCTTTCTTGGGGTGGCAAACATTGACAGTCTACTATATGATGATGAGTTCACTAAATATCTCAAGGACTATCCAGATAATTTCAGGTATGACCGTGCACTTAGCCGAGAACAGAAGAATAAGAGTGGAGGCAAAATGTATGTTCAGGACAAAATTGAAGAATACAGTGATGAGATCTTCAAACTTCTTGATAATGGGGCACACATTTATTTCTGTGGGCTCAAGGGGATGATGCCTGGGATCCAAGACACTTTAAAGAGAGTTGCTCAGGAGAGAGGGGAGAGCTGGGATGAAAAGCTCTCACAACTTAAAAAGAACAAACAATGGCATGTTGAAGTTTACTAATGATATGTAATATGAGATCAAAAATCATTCTTCAAGCCAAGGGAGTGTGACATTCTTCCTCTTAGGTGATAGCTATTTGTTTTTTATTAATGTGTTGTCAACACTTGGGAAAGTACTTTGTGTTCATCTGTAGGATTATTGAAAATGGATTAACTGTTATTGTCTTCCATAAAGTTCAATAATTCCTATATAAGATTATTGAGAGAAAATCTGTGTGTGTTTACTTTGTATTTCTCCTTACGTAAAGGGTTTTTTTAATAAGCCTAACTATTTATAAATAACCAGGTCTTAAATTCGGAAAAGGAAGAAGGTTGCAATTAACAAGCCATCGGTGTAAAAATTTTGTCAAATATTGTAAAGTAAAACTAAGTCGTAGGGTTCACTAATCTCTTGGTTAGGGTCTAATAATTGTAAAGTAATTTTAATGATATTTATGCATTTAGTTCTTACTTTTAATGAAACTACGTAGTTTTGAACGTTAGATACAAGAAGACACGATAAATATTGGACAGATGATCTGGTCTCCTGTAATATGGATCACATTAGAAATCGTGTAAATGTTAGATGAGCTTAGATAGAGCACGGTATTGAAATGTTATCCATATATCCAATTTCATTTAGTTGGAATAAAGGTTTAATTGTTGTTGTTACATTATGGATTTTTTTTCTTTTCTTTTCTTTTCTTTTCTTTTGTGTCAAATTTGACATATTTTTTGTGGTTGATTTTCTATGTGTGCTTCTTTCAAGAAGAGAATGATGAAATGTTGTATCATAGTTTGACTGAGGAACAGTGTTCCATAACTTTGGAAACACAATTATGTATCTGCAAACCTGGATGAAACTTTACTGGACCAAACCCCTTTCGCTTTTGATGTGCATTTTACAAGGTGTTGAGTAAGGCAAAGCCAGGAGAAGAAAAAGGGGGCAAAGATTTCCTCCTTAATAGAAGTGAATGGGGTTGTCTACCATCTCATTGAAGAACAATGTCTAACCAACTTGGTGTGTTGCCAAAGTGATTATCACCATAAGGTTAAAGGCTTGGATGGGAGTAAGTCATTGAATCAAATTTCATAGCTAGGTTGAAAAATCCATAAGTAGTGTCATGCACTGTTATGTGAGGTGGATTTTTTTTCTTCAGTCCCGACTAAATTGTATCGGCTACTAAATAGATTGTTAAAGTAAGAGTAGGTTAGAATATATCAATAAAAAATGAGAAAAAAAAATGCCTAATGTCTATGATCTTAACTATTCACCGCAATGCCCACAAAAAATTGACATTTGTTTGAATTATTAAGGTTGATTTTACAATCTGACAATGTATACTGTGTTGAATAATCACAGCAACAAAGTTATAAAATAAGGTTTCTTTCCTCTAAAATGCATTTTACCATCTCAAAATTGTATGATAGGAACAAACTTGCACTCTCAATATGTTTCTACAAATGCCTCCGGTACCTCCAAACTTTGACTGCATATAGTCGTCAAGCAAGCAATACATGACTGACGTCTCAGTTTTCGTGGATATACTCTAAACATTTCCCAAATTTTTAGTTTTTTACCAGTTTCGGTGGACTTCAAGCTCTCAATGGCCATTAAAACTGAAAACTAATCCGTGTCAATTCTCATGATTAACGCTTTGACGTTTTTTTTTTTTTAGGTTATCTGGGAATGTAAATTAAATAATTTTTTTTTCATCAGTCATAAAATCAACTATGCATTACGTTCATAGTGTTGAGTAACTAAATATGAATATAAATAAAACACAATAACTCTTGTGAGACCGTGATACCTGAAACGTGAATTATACTTTATACGCTAATTTTTTACGTATTGTACATTAATATTTGATACTTTATACGTTAATACGCTAATTTTTTATACTTTATACGCTAATTTTTGAAACTTCATATGCTAATTTTTTCTACTTTATATTCTAAAGTGAAATTTATACGCAAGTCTCATATATGAGATGGTTTCACAGGAAAATTACCCTAAATAAAAAATGAGGGTAGCAAAATTGAGAATCACAAGATAAATGTGTGGTCAAATGAGATTAAATAAAATAAGTAATAAATACATTAAAAAAAAAGTATGTGTAGCTACAATTAATGATATATAAAATAAGATAAACACGTTTAAAATGATTTAGACGTATAAATAGAAAAATTTTAAATGCCCCAACAATGAATACAGAAAAGAAAGAATTATTAATTCAAATTAAAAAGGAAAGATGAATACTAAAAAAATTAGAAAAATCATGAAAAAATGTTATACTCAAATATAAATAAGAAAATAGATTTAGATTCAATAGATAGCGAAATGTAATCTATATAGTCAATTTCATTTAATCTGATAAAGGGTTCGTTAGTTTGTGTTCTTTCTACTGTTACAATAACGGGAAGTAGGTTGAGATGGTAAAGTATTTGGAGATGACAAAAGATACCTCCTAGAAATTTTTAATCTTGCCTTTGATTATCTTAGCATAGAATTCGTCAGTTTGGAAAAAATGCGTACATGTTTAATGTTGTTTGCGATCATTAACATTTTATTACGAGGAAGTTGACAACTTTGATCAAATCAAATACAATGTGTGGTGACAGAAATATCTAAGAAAAAGAGCAAGATTTTCAAAGTCCCTTTGAAGATTTATCCTGCAATATTTATAAAAAAAATTAGCTAATGCAAGGAACTCAGAAACGTCCAATTTGCCTTTTGAAACAGAGACTTCTTGTATAAAAATATGACTAAACTATTTCATTCGTCTCCACAAATTTAAGGATTCATTTCATTCTATTATATAAAAATTTCATTTTTGTCCATTATGTTAAACTTTTGATTTTCAGTGGTTCTTTATTAACTTTTCATGCATAAATAATTCAATTTCAATAACCACTTGTCAATGCATATATCAAACTTTATGAATTTTCATGCCATTTTATTTGTCACATGTGTTAAACAATTTTTTAAATGAAAAAAAGAGACAAAAAAAAAAACGATTTGAAACTCATATTGCAACATAAGAGCAAAAATGAAACCTTTTAAGAATAAAAATAAAAACAAAATGAACCTCCAAATTGAGGAAGAAATGATAGAAGTAATTTATCATAAAAATATTAAAGTTGAACAAAGAAGCACCTTGGAATTTGAAGAAAATGTCATACTACATAATCAATTGTTTTTGAATTTTGAGTGTGAATTTGGTGGAATGGTTAGGAATTTTTTCCCAAAAATTATATTCTCAATTTAAAGATAGATATATGCAAAAGATATTGCCAAAAGGACCCAAAACATAAAATTCCTCCATCCATTATGGCATTATCCATGTTTCTCCATGCAAACCAATCACAGAAAACTTCACAGAATCAAGCATTACAAGTCAAAAGTGATGTTGCAAGAATTCAAGGTCCACTTAAGGCTCATTTGGTTGGCAGGAAAGTAATGTTTAATGGGAATGTGATTCTTGGGATTTTAATTTTGAGGAAAATGAATATTTTTCTTGATAATCTGATTTCTAGGAATTTAATTGTGAGGAATCTGAATACTTACCTTGTGTTTGGATAGATTCTTAAAAAAATTAGTATGATTCTTATTTTATTATTTGATTTAAATTATTGAACCAAATAACGTTATCTGAATTACAGTTGTATGTTATACTTATACATAAATATTTATATAGTTTTATTTTAAATCATATCATGAAACTTAATTATATATTTTTACCTTATAATAAATATTTTAATATTATGTTTTATATTTTCATCATTGTAAAAATTATCATTTTTAATTTAATTAAATAATTAAGCTATTAACTACAACTTATAAGAAAAAGTGTTAAAAAAAAAATTTTCTTTGTTAATATTATTAAAAAAAAGAATAGTTGATTAAATAAATGAAAAATAAATTTACAAATTAATATTAATAAAAATAACTAAAATTTAAACAATAAGTATTGAAAATATAAAATGTATGAAAATTAATTAGGTAAATATATGATAGAAAAAGTCTAAAGCAACATAAATAAAATTTTGAGTTTTTTAAAAAAATATATAAAACCCCCATAATGGTAATAATTTTAATAAAAAAACATATTATCCATCTATTTAACTCTTTTTACATTGAATTTCCTTTTTAAAGTCAATATAAAGACATTTAAAAACTACTAAAATTGTAATTTCAGTTAAGTAGTAAATTAAATAAAAAAATAAAATTATTTGACCAAATGAATTAGAATTTAGCATAAGAAACATATGAAACTCAAAATATAAATAATAAACATAAAGAAAGAGCCACATAGTCAAAATCCTCAAGAGAGGAATCAGAATACCAACTTTTAGAGAGGATTCATAATCCTGGAATTTTGCAATTATTTTTCTTGGTTCAGGATTCTTTTTACTTTCCCTGGATGAAACAAACGCATGAATTTAATAATTAGGAAAATGATTACTTTCCTAGTTTGAAACAAACACAGGAATCTGGAAATTAGGAAAAAGATTACTTTCCCAACCCAGATTCACTGCCAACCAAACGAGCCCTTAGAGTAACATTGTGGATTACTTTTTCAAGTGCAGGTTAGAATAACTAAAGGCATATACAATCCAATTGCCATCCCTAATAGTTTAATACCAGCATTGATGGTGACTTATTGAAATCAGAGTCCTTGAATGCATGGTCGTGGAGACATCTTCTATCAATATTATTATGTCATATTCAGTTTAATATTAAAAACAATGTAGTTTTACTAAAATTAGGAACTGAAAATATAAATATCACTCAAATTACTTTACAATTAATAGACTATAACCAAGATATGAGTGAATCCTACGACATAGTTTTAATTTAAGACATGATAATTTTGGATAGAGAATCTCATCTCATGATGGTGTATATTTACTACTGAAATAGTCGGTGAATGCGTGTAATACAACAAACCTTAAAATTCATGTTTTCTGACAAGTTGACTTTTTTTTCCTGTCAAACAATGATACGCATCAAGAAGATTTTTCAAAAATTTTATTTATTTATTATTTTTTATACTCGTTGACTTAGGGAATTTTTTTTAAAAGTATGCACACATAAGTTTTTTCAAATTACAAATTTTTGGGAAAACTTTGTATTCCACAATTTTATTTTAAATTTTTTTACTTTCTATTTTTTTATCATAATTGTGTACTTTTTATTTCATTTTAGGATGGAACAGTTAGGATTTGTTTTGTTTTCAAATTGATTTTGAAAAGTTTATGTGATTTCTTAATTTGGAGGTGTATCTTGTTAGTTAATCTAATTAAAAATTTTGAATAAGTAAGTTTGTTAATTCTATTAAAAAGTTAGGTTGTAACAACTTTGGGTCTGTTATACCACTTTATAAATAATTGGTACGTGTTCTTTTAATTAGTTATCTAATTTTTAAAAATTAACTAAAATCCTAACCAATGATTAGTCAACCCAGGGATAAATGATCGTACATGTATGATTTTTTATAAAGTGGTATACGGAGTGATACATAAAAGTGGTATAGTGATAAGTCGGAGTTGTACTGACTTATTTATCTTACATACTCATCCTTTTTATATAGAAATCGAGTCAAAGGAATGCTTTGTGAATGGCTTGTGCACAATATTGTTCATGAACTTAGATTCGATAAAATGACTAAGTGTGGAGAAAATGTTATGATTTTGTTGCGATTATGGAAAATACGTACACACCCCACCTTAGCCTCACAAGTCGTGCACAGCTCACAACACTCACAAGTCACTCACATCTCGCACACAAACTTCTCAACACACACAACACACACGCACATGGCGGGCGCCTAGCGCGCCCACCCACTCAACACACACACACGGCCCACTCACACACACCACGGGGCGGGCGCTTAGCGCGCCCGCCTCCTCTCACTCACACACACACACGGCGGACGTCTAGCACGCCCGCCCTACCTATCGCACACACGGTGCGGGCGTCTAGCGCGCCCGCACCACACACGCACACACGCACGGCGGGCGCCCAGCGCGCCCGCCCACTTTCACTCACGCACACACTCACCCACAACATTCTCACTTGCACACTTGCACGTTTAATTTTGCATACACCTCACCGCACTCTGCTCCAGCACATTATTTTGGCCACATTATCAGTCACTCACACACGTTCACTGTGAGCACCAAGTGTTTGAAGAAATGCATAAATTCCTTAATGACTAAGTATTGAGTGAACTACGTGGCCTCACTTTACCTTTGCTGAATTATTCACAGACACGTGACAGCTTTTCCGGAAAAGATGGAAATTTCCAGGAAGGGTCACCAGGCCAACCCCAGCAAGGGAAAAGTATAAAAGGAGCTTGAAAAAGAAAGAGAAAGGGGATCGGGAGATGAGGATCAAGAAAGAACTTAGAAAATTACAGAGAGGAGGAGATCTGAGAAATTTCCCATTTTTCATTTCTCTCTTGTAATCATGAATTCTGAGCCGATCAACATGATCGGCTAGATATAGAGTGTTGCCTTGAGGGGTTACATGTATGGATTTAATCTTGTTTGAGACATTTTGATTTAGAATTTTATCCGTATGTTATTGTATGTTCATATTCTGTACTTTTGCATTAGATTAACTTCATTATTAAATCTGCGGGTGACCACTGAGATTGTTGTGAACTTACCTAAGGAAATCATCCCACTTGTATTGATATGAACATGCTTGTGTGAGTCTTAGTCCTGCACATTTCATGATTTAGAAAGGGCAAAAGAGCCGTTTTTTGTTATGGTTGAGTTTAGATTACAGGCTGGGATGACTACCCTGACAAGGAGTATATCCAAGTAATCGAGGCTCACTACTGCCACTATAGGAAAGGACTAAGAGTATTCTCGTATTGTGGATTGAGATTAAATATGGGATGACTGCCCTGACAAGGGAGTATATCCGGGCTAATCGAGGCTTATAGTAGGAGAATCGGGATCTGGGGGAGTCTCACTCGTACCTAGAACTTGCCCTGACAAGGGAAGTTAGAGGAGTATTGTGAAACGGGTTTGAGAGAACTGACAAGTTGATCGAATCCCGGCTCACTAGCAGAGAAGTCCCCTCACATTTGTTTACACAAGTCAGGGATAGCAAGAGAAAAATCCATACTAGTTGTTCCACCCTCAAGACAACACCTCCCGTTTTATTGAGTTATCTCCTGTTCCAACAGTCTTGCATTTTCATTCATTTGAGTATTAATTTCGTGCCTTTTCAATTGTTCATACCTGCTATCATTATTCAATACTTGATTACAACCCTCTCCCTGTGGAGACGATCCCACTCATCACTGCTGCATTTATTGTTGAGTTTGGGTAAAATTGGGAGCCTACGACAGCTCGCCCACCAATTTTTGGTGCCGTTGCCGGGGAGAGGCAGAGTGTCAGGAGTTGATTTTGTGATAGACTTGTGTTCTTGATTTATGTGGTTCTATTTTTGTAGTGATTTTCTTTTTTCTGTTTGTTGTTTTTGTGTGTTAGTTAGTTTTATATTTCTTGTTTTGTATTCAAGTCTCTTGTGTTCAGTTGTGGCAACTGCAGGGGCTTTGGAATTTCATGGACATTGAAGTGTGCACACCACAATAGACCAAATATGTCCAGGTGGTTTGGGGATTTTATTGAGCCTCACTATGATTACCCATCAGATTGGATGGATGATACACGACCAACACCTGGAATATTTGGAAACTTCTCCACACAGAGATATTATGAGCCATGGCATGACCAACAGCGAGGTAATGGGTCTTATCAAGAAAAGGAAAAACGGGAAGACATGTTGTCTCAAATTTTGGACAAGGCTGATAGAGTGAAAACAAGGCTGGCTCAAAAGAAAGAGAAGGCTCCAGAACCACTACAGAGCATTGATCACATGAGTGCCTTAATGAGCAACTTGTGGGAACTTGAGACACCAGTTCAAGAAGCTCAAGGCCACTCAGAAGGTATATCTCTCATTACTGAAACACCAACTCTTGAGAAAATTTTTTTTAATATGAATGCAAATGTTGATTGTGGTCTAAAGTGTCCAATGGAGTTAGGGTCTACAAATGTCGGAGATGTTGTACATGAGTGCTTTGTTGATGAGTTCTTTGTGCACGAACGTTTGAGTCTTTCTTGTGAAAATGATGTCTCTTGTGATGAGTTTAGTGATGAAGAACTTAGGGCTATTTGGTTTCTTACTACCAAAATGGAGGGTGTATCTAATGTTGAGTCTTACACCAACTTTATGAATTACCATGAGAATGATAACATTGTTAGACTTTCCTTAGATACTTCCCCTGTCTTGGAATGCCCAGTGAATTGTAAAGAGACACATTTTATCAATCCTTGTGTGAGCATGAATGAAACCAAAATTGCACTTGATAAAGAAAATGACAACATGACCATTGAGCATTTTGTTGAGACACCAAATCATGAAATTGTGAATGAATTTGAAACTGTAATTGGTGACCAACAAATAGAGAAGGACGAAATACCTTTGTTAGATGTGCAAAGTGAACCAAAATTTTTTTTAGCAAAGGAGAGACCGAACAGAATGCCCATGTTAGTCTATGTGATGATGATTTAATTCTTTGTAAAGAAATAGCTAACATGGTGGAGAATTGCTTTGTTGATGCATCCATTCTTGAAATTACTGATGAATTTGTTGAGACTATGGATGCACAATCTGTGGTTGAGCCTTGCAGGGTTTCAAAGACAAATTTGGAGGGAGAAATAAAAGAGGTGATTCCTATGGGGGAACAGACATGGTTTAAAACGGAGTTTATTGAGATTGTTCCCCATGTGTATGAGCTCCAACACCTCTTTCCTGAGAATATTTGTCTAGTACCCTACTGGAGGAAAAAGAGTGCTTGTGAAAGAGCATTTTTCTGGTACAAAGATGGGTAATCCGAATCTTGAATGAGGAGGCTTCATGAATAAAGTCTAGCTGGAGACTGAATAAATCCAGAATCACTTACTTTACTTTTCTTGAATAAATTGATGTTTGAGTCTTTAGTTGCTTTTGCTTATGTTTATGTAGTTAGTGTTTCCTATTGTATGCAGGAGCCCTGAAGCAAAAGCCTCTCAAATACCAAGTGTGGGGGTGTCTTCAAAGTACTAGTGAAACGATCCATTACACACCACCGTGACCCAAGGTCATGGTGTGGCACTCACTTGCACACCACATTTTTTATCTACTCTTTTGTACATCACTAGTCATAACTCACACACATAGCGTATTTATGTAGCACCACCACTTTAACACCAAGTGTCCAACAAGTCACTGTTCTCTCATAGTTATATAACAGAAGGTATGAGCTCATTCCCTTGTGCTTTATTGAGCTCTATGTTTAGATGGGAAATACCTTCTTGAACTTACATGTTCTAATGTGAGATGAATACTGTCTAGTTGGTTTGTTTTCATTCGAATGATAGAACATGTGAAGTGGTACCCATGCATGAAGTTTAAACTTGCCATGAACATAGTGTATTATTGGGACGCCTTTAGTACATGGAGTTCTACTGTCGACATGGTTTATGTGCTGACATGAACGTATGATTTATACATATAGTGAGTTGTGTTCTTTTGATGCAAGGAGTCATGAGTACAAGTGTGGGGGTGTGCAAGTGCAAGAACACTCAAGCACAACACATGATTGTGGATACTTCGAGTAGGAGAGTGGTGATGCAAGAGTGGAGGAATGCACATATGAGGAAACAATGCACCAAACTTTAGAGGCGTCAATCCTACCCTTCCTGGATTCTCACGACTTTCTAACCAGCCTCCACCTCCAGCAACTCAAACGCGGGATTCATAAGTTCAAGTGTGGGGGTCTGCAAGCGCAAGGGTTCGACAATTTCAACAATATGCAACTTGCACTTGAGGGACTTCAAACATCATTCCAAAACCACCACAATTCCTTCATGCAACACATTGACGAAATGGAAGGCAGGTGGACTGGACTGCAGGACTGCATGGGCATCATTGGGACACGAATAGAATCAATAGAACAAGAGCAGACCACACAGTGGAAAGCCATTGACAACAAGATCAACCAGTGCCAAACCGAAGTCCACAATCTCAATTTGATGATGGTGTACCACCATCAATTTCGGAGACCAAATTCTTACTTTTCCCCAATTGAGGAGATGGACAACACAGCCAGAATGATTATGGATACTAGCAGTCAAAGGGTAGTCATGCAACAAGGGATGAGCTCTACTGCGGGTTCGAGTGCACCAAAATTCAGAAATACTCCACCATCCTTCCCCGGCTTCTCCCGTTTCTCCAACCAACCCCCACCTCCAGGCACTTAAACGCGGTAGTCTCTCTCCTTTACAATGGGGACCATTGCTCTTTTCAAGTGTGGGGGGGAGACATTCATGATTTGGGGCTGTGCTTGGAAATTGCTGATGTTTGTGTGTTTGGCTATGCTGACTTCTTTGAAGTGATGCTTGTGTTTGTGAAACCGTGGGCCTTTTTTTAAAAATTGCTTATGTGTGTTTATCATATGTGCGGGAAACGAGTGATAGTGTGGATTGTTTAGTATTTAGGTGGTGTGTTTTCTTCTTGTTTTATTGTTCTTGTGTTGCTGTGAGCAAAAGTCAGTGTCTAGCACTGACCTTGTAGTGTGCTTGAATTTCCTTATTGTTGCGATAAATGTGAGTGTTTCTGTTGTGCTGTGCAAATGTTCACCATCCAGTCTATTCCACACACTTGCACGCCAAACCACACTCGCACTCCCAGTATTATTGCAAATCCATGAATGTTACTTAATTGTTATGTATGCAAATTTTTTTTTTTGAGATTTACATTGTCTACTCGATGAGTACAATTTGATAAGTAAAGTGCGATGTCAAAGTAAGATAGAAACGCCAGCAACAAATTTGACATAGGAGAGAGCTTATGATTCTTTACGTGTATGTGCTTTCTACTCGTAAACACTTATTCTTGTATTTTGAGTACATAGTCTATTGGAAACACGCACGAACACAAACTGTTTGAAATTGTGCAAATATGAAGAAAAAGCCAGTGGGCGAATAAAGGGAAAAAATAGCCACAAAACCCTGGGCAGCCAAGCACCAAAGTGAGGCATGAATAAGCACCAATGTGCAAGTTAATTTCTGTTAAGTTCTGCAATAATAAGTGTTCGTGTGTGTGGACAAAAGGATTGTGGTGCAAGAATTTTCTTTAAGTGTGTACTTGAGTACCCTGCATAGACAAGATGGGAATCACGAGAAACTCTTAGCACACACTGCACGCTGACGGTTTGGTCTTTATTCATTTCACCTTGCTTGGCAAATTGTATAAGTTGGATGAACTGTGAACTCGGCAACTAGATATTTGTGCATGCGAAAAATTTGAAAATGTATTGCTGATAATGTTGTTGCGAGTGTTTGAATGTGGAATGGATGAGGGCATAGTTTTCGTTTTTCCTTTGCTCGGGACTAGCAAAGATTCAAGTGTGGGGGGTTGATAAGTTGGAGTTGTACCGACTATTTATCTTACATACTCATCCTTTTTATATAGAAATCGAGTCAAAGGAATGCTTTGTGAATGGCTTGTGCACATTATTGTTCATGAACTTAGATTCGATAAAATGACTAAGTGTGGAGAAAATGTTATGATTTTGTTGCGATTATGGAAAATACGTACACACCCCACCTTAGCCTCACAAGTCGTGCACAGCTCACAACACTCACAAGTCACTCACATCTCGCACACAAACTTCTCAACAAACACAACACACACGCACATGGCGGGCGCCTAGCGCGTCCGCCCACTCAACACACACACACGGCGGGCGCCTAGCGCGCCCGCCCCACTCACACACACCACTGGGCGGGCGCGCCTCCTCTCACTCACACACACACAGCGGGCGTCTAGCACGCCCGCCCTACCTATCGCACACACGGTGCGAGCGTCTAGCGCGCCCGCACCACACACGCACACACGCATGGCGGGCGCCCAGCGCGCCCGCCCACTTTCACTCACGCACACACTCACCCACAACATTCTCACTTGCACACTTGCACATTTAATTTTGCATACACCTCACCGCACTCGTGCTCCCGCACATATTTTGCGCACATTATCAGTCACTCACACACGTTCACTGTTGAGCACTAAGTGTTTGAAGAAATGCATTAAAATTCCTTAATGACTAAGTATTGAGTGAACTACGTGGCCTCACTTTACCTTTGCTGACTTATTCACAGACACGTGGTAGCTTTTCCGGAAAAGATGGAAATTTCCAGGAAGGTCACCAGGCCAACCCAGCAAGGGAAAAGTAAAAAAGGAGCTGAAAATAAAGAGAAAGGGGATCGGGAGATTGAGGATCAAGAAAGAACTTAGAAAATTACAGAGAGGGAGAAGATCTTGAGAAATTGCCCATTATATTTCTCTCTTGTAATCATGAATTCTGAGCCGATCAACATGATCGGCTAGACATAGAGTGTTGCCTTGAGGGGTTACATGTATGGATTTAATCTTGTTTGAGACATTTGATTTAGAATTTTATCCGTGTTTATTTATGTTCATTATTCTGTACTTTTGCATTAGATTAACTTCATATTAAATCTGCGGTGACCACTGAGATTGTTGTGAACTTGCCTAAGGAAATCAATCCCAACTTGTATTGATTATGAACATGCTTGTGTGAGTCTTAGTCCTGCACATTTCATGATTTAGAAAAGGGCAAGGAGCGTTTTTGTATGGTGAGTTTAGATTACAGCTGGGATGACTACCCTGACAAGGAGTATATCCAAGTAATCGAGGCTCACTACTGCCACTATAGGAAATGACTAAGAGTATTCTCGTATTGTGGATTGAGATTACATATGGGATGACTGCCCTGACAAGGGAGTATATCCGGGCTAATCGAGGCTCACAGTAGGAGAATCGGGATCTGGGGGAGTCTCACTCATACCTAGAACTTGCCCTGACAAGGGAAGTTAGAGGAGTATTGTGAAACGGGTTTGAGAGAACTGACAAGTTGATCGAATCCCGGCTCACTAGCAGAGAAGTCCCCTCACATTTGTTTACACAAGTCAGGGATAGCAAGAGAAAAATCCATACTAGTTGTTCCACCCTCAAGGCAACACCTCCCGTTTTATTGAGTTATCTCCCGTTCCAACAGTCTTGCATTTTCATTCATTTGAGTTTTAATTTCGTGCCTTTTCAATTGTTCATACCTGCTATCATTATTCAATACTTGATTACAACCATCTCACTGTGGAGACGATCCCACTCATCACTGCTGCATTTATTGTTGAGTTTGGGTAAAATTGGGAGCCTACGACAGCTCGCCCACCATATAGGAAACCCATTACCAATAGTAACTCATAGAAAAATATACTTTCTATATTTGTATCTATCCTATACTTATAAATATAGGTTGTAATAGAGGTCTTTTCTCAACATAAAAATAGATTTTAGGGAGAATCTTTGGGAGTTTTAGAGAGAATGTGTATTATAAATTGTGAGAGAGGTCTAGTTATTTTAAGGGTTTGGAGTTGAGAGGGACTAATTAGTAATCCTTAAAATCTCTAGTCATTGGCAAATCTGTAACGCCCCGATTTCTGAGGACCGAAACACGCCGTAATCTCAAGATTTAGTTTCCCTACTCTTGAGATTACAAGGCACATCTTATTGTCATTTCTCCATAATTTAATACTTTATTAATAATAAAACTAATAATTTATAAATCATCCTTACAAGATCAAAGTTAATAATTATCCATCCTAAAAAAAACGTAGTCATGGGTCTACAACCCATAACTTTATTTAAAAGTTCATATACTAATTATAAGCTCCTTTCATCCTTCACCATTCCCATATCCCCGGTCTCGTCCTTGTTTACTTCATTAACTTCATCTGTAAAGTATTATATATATAGAAAAATGAGCGAGTTGCCCCAGCAAATAAACTCTAGATCATTTAAATTAATCATACTTTGAAAATATTATATTTTCCAGATAAACATTCAATAACCAATTTCAATAATCAAACATACAATAACATTAACTTAACATCACTTGTTACTTTCACATATTTTAAACATCCATAAACATATATATAAATATACATATACATACATAATTATCTCTTGGGGTCATATACTTGACTTTCATATTCTCTTGGGTCAAGTACATGCCTTTCATTATCTCTTGGGCCATATACATGACTTTCATTATCTCTTGGGCCATATACATGACTTTCATTATCTCTTGGGTCAAGTACATAATTTCATTATTCTCTTGGGTCATGTACATGACTTTCATTATCTCTTGGGTCATGTATATGACTTTCATTATCTCTTGGGCCATGTATATGACTTTCATTATCTCTTGGGCCATGTACATAACTTTCATTGAGATTTCATCATATATGTATGTTAATTAAATATATCAAAATAATCCATTTGTTTTAAACGACACCAGTGTATACACCAAACAAAATCATATTATAATTAATATTATATATACGTAATTTGGAAATATATTCGAGCAAATACAATCATCATCATACCTATAATATATATATATTCAATCTGAAATTTATGAAATCGTTCAATATTTGATAATAATTCTTCATTATTAATTTCTGATCAAGTGTACATGTATATAAGATAACGTCGAATCCATTATTGATGATCACTTTTTGATCCAAACCGACATGTATATATATATATATATATATGTATATATAAACTAGAATCAATATTGGCATGCATATATGCATATATATATATATATATATAACTACTGGAGTCAATGAATTCATACATATTATATATATATATATATAATCTGTACTAAATCATAACTATACATATACAATCTTGAACCCACGTTGGCATGCATATATGCATATATATATATATATAGCTAATGGATTCAGCGAATTCATACATAATATATATATATATAACCTGGACTCAATCATAATTGTACATATACATGTATAAACATAGAATCTGGAATCAAATATAGTCATGCGTAAGTACATATGTATAATATATATAAATCTTGTAATCAACGAAATCATACATGCATTTTTCCAGCCACTTGCACACAACATCACCGTAAATTTCAAGAGATACATACATGTTGTTCGTAAGAGAATACATATAATTATTAACGTAATTTTCTTGGAAAAATAGGTTTAAAACTTAATAACTAAAGAAGGGATCTAGAATTTACTTACTGATTATTGTAGTTCCTATCAGTCTTTTCTCTTGCTCCAAAGTCAGCTTTTTCTCTTGCTCCAAAAGTCGTTACGTGAATTTTCTGATGTATTGAAGGGTCCTATTTATAGTGTTTGATTAGGGTTTACATGTAATAGTTTCCTTATCCCTCAAGTATTCTGTTTCCTAATTTTTAGCCTTGTTTCTCTAGGGTTTACATGTGTTAGATTCCTTGTACATAAAGTATTTTGTTCCTTTCCTTGTACGTAAAGTATTTTATTTCCTTTTATTTTTGATAATAAATTTCTAATTAGTTTGTATCTTATTCTATTTCTTTTAAATAATTCCCTAAGCTTAAGACTATTTAATTCCTCACGTATCTTTATTACTATAAACATAATCTATTAAATAGTTTCCTATATAAAAATAATACATAGAGATTTTAATTTTACTAAAATCTCTGGGTATTACAAAACCCCACAAAGTTCCCTAAGTCAATATTTAATGAATTAAAATTCAATTCAAATTAAAAAGTTCAAGTATTTTTCAAGAGGTTTTTTGACCCAATGAATTAGTTCAACCGAGATAAGATCCTTTGTAAAATATAAAGATGGGAATAGTTGATATTCAATGCTTATATACACCAAGATCCATCTCAAACCCCTTCTAATTAATTGCTTATCATGACTTGCCCTTCCCTTTTAAATTGATGCCGCCTATAAAATATTAGTTTTCAATGTTTCATCCATAACATATTTAATTCTCAATATTTATAATTTAAAGCAAAAATAGATAATTAAGAGACCATTTTAGAGATTAACAATTGAATTGAAGTGTTCTCTTTATAAAAAATGACTTTTTTTTTGTCCATTTAAAAAACTTATTTTATGGTCTAACTAATTTTTTCTTTTTCTAATTGTTGTAAAAAAATATTTTAAAATTTAATTTAAATTTATTATAATTCTCCTTAATGCATAGTAAACACACACTATTTAGATAGATGGAATTTTAAAAAAAAATTCAATTAGATTGTTAATTTTTTTTAAGGAATCTGCCGATTGTCTACTCTTGTTTCAAATTACAAATATTGAGGATCAAATTTGCCATTAAGTGAAGCATTAAGAACTAATTTGTCACTTAAATAAATACCGAAGATTAATTTTGCTCTTTTTCCTTATTTTCGTGCAAGTCAAGCAATGTAATTCATGAGAAGTTGATTACATCCTGATTTTTTTTTATTATTAAATCTCCTTCTTTCATAGCTTACTTGATGAAATCTATGTTAAAAATATATTGTAACAAGTTTGGATCAAACGTTTAATGCGGGTATTTCTTTTTCCCCCACTTTAATATTTTGGTGTGGGATGTTGGAACATTTATGCATGATCTGTTGCCTCAAGAATTTAGTGATTCTTCATTTGGGAGTACATTTTGATTATAAAAATACAGGTAAAATAAATAAATACACCCATTTTTTAGGTAGGCAATGTGTTGAAAATTTTATTGCTGGAACAAAAATAATGTTCTAACAAAGGATTTGCCTAATTATGTTACAAAAAACTAAGATTAATGAATTTTGTATGGGATGCGAAAGATGAAAAAAAATACATATAAATTAAGAGTAAAATAAATAAATAAACAAGGACAAGTTCCTTTGGGTTTCAAAATTAAAACCACGTCGTAGGGTTCACTCATATTTTGGTTAAGGTCTAATAATGATAAATTTTATTTTAGTAATATTTATGTTTTTAGTCCTGATTTTAGTAAAACATGTGCAATCTTAAACAGAGGATCTGATCTCAGTTCAACCCCTATCAAGTTCCTCAATATGTTCCTCAATATTTAATAAATTAAGAAACATTCCATACTAAAAAGCCCATGTATTTTTCATGAGGTTTTCTGGTTCAATGACATCGTTTATGCCTTTCAATTGTTGGGCATAGCTTCATCTTGACTTGAATTTTCGTTTTCTTTTTCTTGTTTATTTCCCTTGTCGGAAAAGTGCATTATTTCATATATGGGTTTCCAAATGACAGTATGAGTAATTATTTGTTTTTATCATTTTCGTCCTAAAAATCATATTTTTAAAAAACTCTTCTATGTTCTAACATTCATATTCTTAAAAAAATTTACATAAGTGACATGCAAATTGTAATATCGATGATGCTCAAAATTTAAAATTTTTATTAATTTAGTTGAATTCAAGAACTGTTAAATAAGTTCTTTAGTTTATTTAACCATACATAAAAATTTATTTTTAAGTTAGCTCCCACTAAAATTTTTTTCTGGTTTCGCCCCTGTGTCTTGTGGTTTAATGATCGTTGTCTTTACTATGAACGTAAGTTTAATTTGTTTGACTTGAGCCACGCAAATCTTATGTGTCCATTTTATTTTTTGTTCTTACTTTTCAATTCTTGAATAATGTTGGGATGCTAAAAATCATAACAAACTAGTAGAGTTGTGGTTAAAATCCTGGATAGCTACACTATTTGGTAAATTGAGTGGTTTCTCTTTTTGATAGAATTGGATTTAGTGGATACTCGTAGACAAGTGTAGATTTACTAATTGGGTCTTTGGGAGAATAGATTCACTTGGCTAAAGTAGAGAATTAATTGATTGTTAGCAGAGTCCTGAATTAGTTTAAGATGAATGTCCTTAAATACAACGTAAAATTTTTTTATGAAAGAATGATTTGAAACTATGAAAGATGAAGATGAAGACAACTTTATATAAGAAATGACTCCAAAGGGCATTGGAAAGTAAGCAATACTTGCCGAAAAAAAATGGCAAATTGAAAGAAAAACTAATTTTTCGAGAAGGCTTATAGTTCAATGGTCTTGTTAGAGAGAGGTCGCTGGAGAAACAATACCGACCATACTTGTCTTAAAATTCTAGAATCTCTGTATTGTAAAGTCTCTCACAAACTGTCTATGTTTGAAAAAAACATTTGTACACCTTAAAGATGCAAGAAGGTACACACGTTGAAGCACATTGATTTGTTCAATAAGATTGTATTGAATTTGAATAATATCTATGTGAAAGTAGAATATCAGGATCAAAGTCTTATTATTTTGTGTTCTTTACCTCAACTAATCTTATGAACACTTAGTTATAACTTTGTTATATAAACGTGATTCAATTTCTATGAACATCTTTGAATTCACAAATGAATTGAGGAAAACCACTGAGGCGTAAAGTGATAATTTTTATTAGTTTTTATGTTGAAAAATTATTTTATTAAATAAATTTGAAAATAAAAAATGTATTGTTTGGGTTGACCAGAGACAATTAACAATTGATCACTACTGATCAATGTCGTTGACTGTTGGCTGGTCGGAATCCAATTCAAGTCATTAGAATTTGGTCGGCCGACAGTACCATTGACCGGCGACGGTCAACATTTGATTATTACTTTTTAATAAAAATTTTATAAAAAATGTAAAAAGACCAAAACACATTTATTTACTATTTTGAAAAAAAATTAAAAAATTTGTGTTGAAAATAGTGCTAAAAAAATAATCCATTTCGAGATGACATGAGAATTTTACAAAAACAACATATTGACAAAAATCAAATGGGTAGGCGAAAAAGTTGAGATTCTAAATACCACATGATATAAATTTTGGTATGGTGAAACTACATTTGAGACAATGGGGGGAATTGCCCCACTGGCTCTACCAAATCTATAAAAGATTTGTATAAATTTTTTTAAAATAATGGTAGTTTTCTTAATTTTGCCCCTACTAATTATCTTAAACTAAATCTCTTATATAAGGAAAATATTTATACAATTTTTTAAAAAATGGTAATTATTTGAGAATACTAATTTTAAGTAATTACTACTAAATTACTTATTACTACTCTTATCTGATGTTTATTTAATGTATGCATTTTATGATTTGAATATATAATAACATTATATTATTTTAACTATTCCATACCATTTATATATAATTTTTATTTAAAATATGCATTCTTATGTCTTGCATATTTAATAATATTATCTTAATTTTACTAATTTGTAAAATTCAATAATTTTTAATGATTGAGATAGCTCGTAAAATTAAAAAGAATTAAAATAAAGTTTTATTATTTTATTAACTGAATGTACGATAGCAAAGTAAAGTGGCATGAAATAGTACAATAAAATAAAAATACACCGATGTTTTCTAGTCGTTATATAAAACTTTTGAAATTTGATTCCTATTCTTTACATTGGTAGTTATAAATTATAATTGTGAATTTTAGAAATACCGATAGAGTAATAAAAACATTAGTTGTAAATATTTTATACTAAACTACAATGCACATGTTTTTATTTGAAAATTGTCAAAAAAAATATTAGTAGCTTACAAGCCATACATGTATATTAATTATTAAAAATATTTTAGAGTTAAATCAAACAAAAAACTAAAAAAAATATTATATAGAAGAATAAAAATAATGTTTTATTTGATTATACTATAATTACTTTTGTCCTCACACTGAGTAAAATTTCTAACTCCGCCATTGGGTGGAACAGTGTGAAAATGACATAGATATTATTGTAGGCTCATTATCGATAGAGCAAGTGGTGGAGCAAGTGGAAGGAGTAGTTAGAAAAGGAGATAGAATTATAACTTTAAATTTATCGAAAAAAAACCTATAAATATAGTTAGTGTACATGAACCTAAAATAGACTTAGATGAATTTATTAAAATTAATTTTTGGAACGACCTAAAAGTTTTAGTCCAGACAATTTCTCAAAATAAAAATTTATTATAAACGGAGATCTAAATGGGCACGGGAGAGAGTAATAATGATTATGTTAGAGTGCATGGGGATTATGATTTTGGATCGCGAAATAATAAAGATAAAATCATTTTAAATTTGCGATAGTCTATGATTTGATTATAGGTAATACCATGTATAAAAAAAAAAAAAGAGAGAAGCACTCAATTACATTTAAAAATGATTTTAATATATAAGTCACAAATTGACTACTTTTTAACTCGAAAATATGATAGAACATTATGTAAAAATTATAAGTAATACTTGACGAAAGTCTTATGACTCAAGATATATTAATAGTTTTTGATATAAAAGTTAGTAATAAACTATTTCAAAAGTCATACAACATAATTAGGATTAAATGATGGGAGATAAAAAAAATCAAAAG
Source organism: Ophiorrhiza pumila (assembly GCA_016586305.1). NCBI lineage: Eukaryota > Viridiplantae > Streptophyta > Magnoliopsida > Gentianales > Rubiaceae > Ophiorrhiza > Ophiorrhiza pumila. The sequence continues at coordinate 37,168,700 of BLIW01000009.1, read as the reverse complement.
ATATTTTTATATATAAAAAAGTCACTAGAAAATAGAAACCATTAATTGGAGGGCAAAAAACAAATCAGAGAGCACTTGAAAAAAATGAAAAAACCAAATAAAAAGAATTGTGAAAAATATACTAAGAGACTCAAAGAGCAATAAACTAATGGATTAAAGAATCGTAATGGTGGAATCAAGAAATTAAAAAAAGGTAAAAAAAAGGCAAGTTATAAAACATTATACACTTATAGAAATGAAGAAAATATTGAAAGAGATATAGAACCGATAAGAAGGAGGTGAACAAAGTAATATATGAGGCAAAATAAAAGTTTTTGAAGAATTTTATATAAGATTAAATACTAAGAATGAGATAAGGATATTTATATATACAATAGAAAAAATGAGAGAAAAGAAAATAAGGAATTTAACACAAATTAAGTATATAAAAAATAAAAATAAAAACGCTTTAGTTGATGATGAAGAAATTAAAAAGTGATGGAAGAGATACTTTTACAATTTATTTAATGAAGTCATATAAAGAGAGTTAGACCAAATAGGGCAAAATATAAATTTTACATATTACTGTAGAATCCAACCTTTTTTTTTTAAACCGAATTTATTAGATCCATAAGCAAAATGAAGAGGCCGGATATTCCCGTCACCTCGTTACAAAAGAAGGGCAAAAGTGAAGTACAACTCCATTACATTTTCGTCAAAAGTCCCTTTACACAATTAAAGCAACAAAATCCAAATAGTAAATGCGGGGTAAAGAGTCCCAACAATTTGATCACCCCATGGTTAAATCAAATTCCAACAACTCTCAAACCTAAACTGCCCCTTAAATCAGTTGTATACACAAGTTAGACTACACACCTATGTACCAACGAATCAAAAGATATGAAGTCAGTTACATGTCCTTCATCAGCAAGATACAAAATGTTTACCAAAATCCCTGCCGATCCCATTACACATTCATCGCAGGCGAATCAAGAAAGAGCTTGGATTATCTGTCAAAATTTCGGCAGTGTTTCCCCTGTCAACAACCTGATTCCACTGTTCCCAAGTCCAAACAGGAGTAGTCAAAATCTCCACCAATAGCATTTAGCAATAAACCATAGATTCTCCCAAAGGAAATTGAACCAGCAAAAATAAAACAGAACTGCAGAACAGAGTCAACTACAGCCCAGTCAAATCCACAACAGACCACAAAAGAGAACACCACATTTACAGTTTTGGCCTACCAGCCTTTCAAACGAAATAACAAACTTCAACCAGGCCTCACTTTAGAATCCAATAGCAAAGGGAACAAATAGTTCACAGCACCAGACTCATTCAATGTCAACAGAGCAAAGTACCAAAAAATTGGGCAGCATCTCCCCTGTATACCCCTCCTTTCAAAATCAATTGCCACATCACATTTAATCAGAGGAAGAGGTAGCAAAAACGTTCCAAAATCCAAATCAGTCAATCCATCAGAGAGAAATGTAGAGATTTCACATCACAATTCACTCTAGAAATCATTAAGGCAGTAATCTAATTACTAGTGATTATCAAAATTTAGGCCAAACTGATGTAAACTCCAGTAATCAGGGGCCATACACTAAGCATATTAATCTGAAATCAATCCTAATCAAATTGCATATCAATATCAAGGTGAGTATCAGAATCGGAGTACGAAAACTCGAGTGCATTCCTCCTATCTTCTTTCTTTTTCTTTTTCCTTGAGCTTTGTTTGTCGAAGATTTCCTCTTTGGAAAGAGATCGAAGATTGTATCTACATGGTTTAGATGGAGTTTGGTGTTGGAGTTTCTGGCAGGACCCTTGCTCGTCAAATTCGACTTGCGCCTTAATACTGTCCCTTTGACCATTATCCACAATAAGCTGCTTACCATAATCCTCAATATCAGTAAGTTTAGGCTTTCGTTTATCCGTGTCTAGCCAATGTAACCTGATGAGTCTCGAAAAACTCACGTCGTCTTCGGGATCGTCTGAACACACCGCACGCTCCGAAGACCTGCAAAAGTCCCCGGGATTGGTCCCAGGGAGTAAACTCCGATGCCTAAGTCAGTAACGAGCCTTAAGCAAATATCGATAAGCAATTGAGAATACTTGAATCGAATCCCCTTCTCAAGTGAGAGAGGGGTTGTATTTATAGAATACATACCTGAATTAGAGTTGTATTGAAACTCTAATAACATACCTTGAAGAAGGGTTTGTTGTAGTGTAAGAGTTGTAATAGGATTGTAATTCCTTTCATGTACGTAACAGGAATATGATCTGAGGAGTTAAAGAATCCTATGAACTGAATAGTACTTTTGTAATAGGAGTCTATTTCTGAGGTGTTATACTTGTATTAAAATTCTACCTTATCAATAGCCCCTCAGGTTGGATTGCATTTATTCATTCCGAACTGAACGACTTCTGTATAATACCGAACTGCCATGTACACGTTCATCATCTCAAACTTTGTGCCCGAAAATCACGCTTACACGTTTCTAAGCACGTCTGAAGTCTCGGCTGCACGTTCTGCCACCCAGCTGTCACGTCCCTTGAACTTCCCAATGCCTTTGTCTATAAATAGGGGATTCTCAGATGTAATCATCACTTGCATTTTCAAATTCCCGCATTTCTCAGTTCGAGTCTCTGAGGTTTCTGGTCGGTACCATCAACTTTCTAGTCTTCCAGCTTTGCCGAACTTGCTTCATCATTCACAAGTAAGTAAATGTCCCATTCAGAACATTCAAATTCCTCTTCTGCAATTCGTTCTGAAAGTTACTTAGGATCTGATTCTGTACACACCTCTAGTAGTTCTTCTGATTTTACTTCTAGCTTATCTGGTAGTACTTCCAATCTAGACAAGATTTTAAAAACTACTAAGAAGTTTAGTTTAGTTCGTTTAAGTAGAAAAGACATGGAAGGAACCCCTGATGACATGAACCCGAACACGGTAAACCGAACAGAGACTTTAGGAACAGAAACCTTAGGTGGTTTAGAAAACTTAATTACTCATGCTATTCCCTTAGCAGTAGAGTTTCCCGAAGACCAGCCTTCTAGTAGCCGACCTCAACCCGTAGATCTTCCGACCAAAAATCCTACCGTGCTTAAGTTAGAGACACTGAACTCTACATTAACTGCCTCTTCCTTAGCTACCAACCTTGAAGATTACCATATCAGCCCCAACATAGAGACCAAACTTCCTCTTAAAAGAGAAGTAGCTAGCAGACCTCCCGAAGGCTTTGTGAGTATTTTTGTCGAACAACTTAGGGCTGGACTGAGATTTCCTTTATCTCAGTTTGTAAAGGCCATTTTAGCTGACTACATGATCAGCTTAACCCAACTCACCCCAAATGCGATCAGAATTCTGATCGGATTTGAATTATTTTTCAATCACATCGATCATGAATGTTCTGTTTCATACTTTAGGCACTTCTTCTGCCTAAAGTCTTCTGGTAAAGACCACGGCTGGTATTATTTTACCCGCCGATCTAGGAAACCTCAGCTCTTGAGTGGTACCCCCAGTTCTATACATGAGTGGAAGGATAAATTTTTCTTTCTTAGTTTAAGGTCTTTAGAGTGTGAGTGGTACTGGAAGGGAGCTGGTCGGGTCTCTGACCCAATCGCTATAAAAAAACTTCCCTCAACCATTGCTGACAAATTAGAGAGGGAAAGACGTGTCCTCAACACTAACTTTTTCCCTGAGAGGATATTGATCTCAGCAAAAATGAGTCCAGCTGTTCTCTCTGCCGACCTCCCAGAATATATTTTCAAGGGAAAAAATGGTATAATCTTCAATCTTCTTTGTTATTTTCCTGATCGCTTTTCGTTTATCTAATGGTTTTTCTTGACACAGTGATTAACATCGACGACCTTATGGAGGAGCTGCCAGAGCCAACACTGATCGATCAGACGCCTCCAGATCAGGAAGAGGTAGCTGATTCTAAGAAGCCCGACGATACTCCTGCCGACGAGGCAACACTTGAAACAAAATCTTCGAAAATACCAGCTAAGGGGAAAGGGAAGAAAATTGCCCCTGGCGTTCGCAAGCCATTCAAGAAATCAGCCAAGCAGGCTGAGAAGAGAAAATTGGCTGCTTTAGAAGAAGAGAGCCAGAAGAAGCCACGAATTGTGGAAATGGAGATAGACGAGGCTGAGGACGGTCCTTCTCTTCTGGGGACATTTTTGTTCCTCTGGGAAAGGTCCGAGAAGGTGAAGTCTCTTTCCCCGCCTCCTCTTTTCGTCTCCGACGTCAAGATGGACGTGAATGAGAGGCTTACAGATGGAAACGGCGCTCTGTTTTGCGTACAACTCTATGCCCTCGTCGGGATAGAAAAACGTTGAAGAGACTCGACTCTTCCTCTCCTTCATCAACGCCCTTCAGCTCGGCATTGCTCAGGTATCTTTAGAGTTGTTGCTGTTCGCTTTTGTTTATTTTATTATCCTTTCCTAACCAACTGTAATATAGGTCCTTGGCTTGGCTTCCGAGGTTATAGTTCGACACGACGCAACCTTGGAGAAAAACGAAGAGTTGTTGGCTGAAAAGGGAAAGCGATCAGGAAAATCTCTTGACCGCCAAATCTCTTTATACGGCCGAGCTAAAGAAATCTTACGAAATTGAAGCCAAGAAAACATTCTTTCTTCAAGACGACTGGAAGGCGGTCCGTGCTTCAAATGAAGAACTATCTGCTCAGTTGGAGTTTTTGAAAGGAGAAAGGTTCATCTCTGCTCATCTCCAATTTACCCTGGCGTCAGAATGAGGGGAGGAACGTGGCTGGTGAAGCTATGCCACTCCAGCTCGCAACCATGGCTATCACAAGGCCTTGGTGAATCTCAAAGAGAAACATCCCGAGCTGGATGTGACTTCAGAGAGAAAGGCTACAATGTCAAATCCCAAGAGGCTTTGAACAAAGCTTTCGCTGACCTGAAGCTTATCAATGTTGATGGTCGCAAATACGTTCCTCCGACCTCCAACCAAGAGACTACTGAAGCAGAAAAGACTACTGAACCTGAGGACTGAGCCTGAGTGCTCTAATGTCGTTGTAATAGTGCTGTAGGTTTTATATACTTTTTCTGAACAGCAATTGACCAATTTTGGTCCTTTTGAATTTCATCCTTTATTTATTTATGAGATTTTGTCTATTCTGTCAATTCAGCTCTTCTAACGAATGCTTTTCAAATCCGAGCAATATCGAACTGCACTTGATTTTTAGTTAATTCGAACCGAACTAACTTAGCTTGTTTAATAGGCGCAATGTATAACCAGTTGATTCGAAGTGAATCGAGCTGCATGTTTCCTTTTTGGCAGAAAACAATGATACGAACTGAAATCTGTTGATCAGACGGATATGAATTGAGTGCGCTTAATTTGATTCGCATATTTCCTTTTTGGCGGAATAGCGATATTGCGACCTGAAATCTGTTAATTTGATTTATATCAAACTAGATTTGCATTCATTCTGGATGTTGTCTTTTTATCAGACAATTCGTAAAATGGTGTCGTAAACCAGTTAAGGTCGGAGTTTGTAAATACGACAAACAAAAAACTCAAGTTATAAGAATGAACTTATAAAAGAGTTTGATTTTATTAATGTGTAGCCTTTAGGCAGAATTACACTTATTTAAAGCATCAATGTGCTTGTTTTGATATGAAATAAATTGAAAACTACGAGCTACTGGTAATATCTGCGCAAATTGGTGATATTCCACATCCTCGAATAGTCCTCCATCCAAGGTTTCTAACTTGTAGCTTCCAGCACCTCCGACCTGGGCTACATTTATATGGTCCCTTCCCAGTTCGGATCAGAAGCTTCCTGAAACCTTCAACTCGGCTTGCCTCATTCTTCCGCAGGACCCAAGTCTCCAGGTTGGAGCTGAGTTTTTCTTACTCGCCGATCGTTAGTATCGGGCCATTTCGGCTTTAATATTAGCTTCTGCGAGATGTGCCATTTCACACTTTTCTTCTAGAAAATCCAAACTCAACCGCAGCTCTTCAGGATTTGCTTCCGAAATTAAAGTGCATAGTTCTTGGACTTGGGAGCCAACTTCAGCTGGTATCACAGCTTCAGAACCATAAACCAAACTAAAAGGAGTTTCACGGGTAGCCGTTCTTGGGGCAGTTCGGTACTCCCATAGAACGTTTGGAAGTTTCTTCTACCCAATCTCCTTTAGCTCTTCCCAGCCTTGGTCTTCAAACCTTGAATGATTATCCGATTTAATGACCTCAGTTTGCCCATTTGCTTGTGGATGCGCTACCGAGGTGAAATGCTGTTTGATATTCAGCTCTTCACACCAGCTCTTGAACGGATCTTGAGCAAACTGAGTACCATTGTCTGATACAATGGTATTGGGTATTCCGAATCGGCATATAATCTGTCTCCAGACGAACTTAATCATACTTTTCCCGGAGATATGCACAAGTGGTTCGGCTTCTACCCATTTGGTGAAATAGTCAACAGCCACTACCAAGTGCTTAAGCCGTCCAGGGGCTTCAGGAAAAGGTCCAGCGATATCAATCCCCCATTGAGCAAATGGCCACGGACTTTGAATTGTGACCATCTCAGCTTGTGGAACATGTCTGACGACGGCATGGATTTGGCACTTGGGGCATTTCTGCACCAACGCATGTGCATCCGAACTCATCGTAGGCCAGTAATACCCCAGCCGCACTGCTTGCCTTGCCAATGTGCGTGCTCCGACATGACTCCCGCACGATCCATGATGGATTTCTTGCAGAACGTATAGCGCCTGCTCAGGTCCTATACAACGCAACCAAGGCATTAAATAACCCTTTTTGAACAACACTCCATTTTGGAGAGTGTACCTGGCTGAACGCATAATCAATTTCCGAGCTGAATGTTTGTCCTGCGGTAATTCCCCTTTTGTCAAGAAGTTGATGATTGGAGTCATCCAGGTATTTCCCATTTCTTCTACCGCTAGAACTTGTGACTCTTCAATACTTCTAGCTGGTAAGACCTCCACCAACACCTTCTTGGTAAGATGAACATGTGCTGAAGATGCCAACTTGCTGAGCGCGTCTACTCGTTTGTTCTGAGCTCGGGGCACTCGCTGTATCAGAAATTCTTGAAACTTCTTTTTCAGGTCTTCAGTTTTATCCAAATATTTCTTCATATTCGGATCTCGGGCCTCGTACCCCAGTTACTTGGTTTACTATGAGCTGCGAATCACTATAAACCTGTAACTTTTCAACTTCCATCTAAGAAGCTAACTTCATCCTAGTTATTAATGCTTCGTATTCGGCTTCATTGTTTGAAGCTTTGAACTCAAAACGCAAAGCATACGTGAGTTCCTGTCCGCTGGGGTTGGTTAATATTAGCCCGGCACCTGAACCATCTTCACTCGATGCCCCATCCACGTATAAAGTCCAAAGACCTTCCTTTTGTTTAAAAGGACGTCGTAGGTTTTCTTCTTTAGTGAGGTCTTCCTCTGAGATGGAAACCTCTGCCATGAAATCTGCGAGCACCTGTCCCTTTACGGCTGTCCTAGGTGAGAAAGTGATTGCATATTCTCCTAACTCAATTGCCCATTTCATTAGTCTTCCTGAAGAATCTGGTTTTTGCAAAACCTGTCTTAATGGTTTGTCGGTTAGGACATGGATTTCATGTGCTTGGAAGTATGGCTTTAACCTTCTTGAAACATTAACTAGTGCCAGTGTCAACTTTTCCATGGTCGGATATCGCTGTTCCGCCCCTTGCAAAGCCCTACTCGTATAATACACTGGTTTTTGTATCCCCTGATCGTCTCTGACCAGGACTGCACTGATGGCTACATCACTTGCTGCCAAGTACATATACAAAACTTCGCCGTCAACTGGAGTTGATAACACCTGTATGTTTGCTAGGTAAGCTTTCAAATCTTCGAATACCTTACTGCAGCTCATATCCCACTCGAAGTTTTTAGCTTTTCTCAAGGCCTTGAAGAAAGGCAAACTGCGGTCAGCCGATCTGGACAAGAAACGATTCAACTCAGCAAGACGACCAGTGAGCCTCTGGACGTCATTTAAAGTCTGTGGGGGCTTCATATCCAAGATCGCCTTGATCTTCTCTGGGTTAGCTGCTATTCCTTGGTTTGAAACCAAATGTCAAGGAATTTTCCCGAGCCGACACCAAACGTTGCACTTACTTCGGATTCAACTTCAGCCCCGTTTCACGCAACTTTAACAAAGTTTCCTTCACATCCTCCAAGAAGGTCGCTATTCTTTTGCTTTTAATAAGCATGTCATCAACATAAAATTTCCATTGTTCCGCCCGATCTGATCAGAGAGATCTTGTCTACTAATCACTGGTATGTAGCACCAGCATTCTTTCAATCCGAAATGGCATTTGTATAAACAATAAGTGCCTTTTTCAGTAATGAATGCTGTTTTCTCCGCATCATCTTCATCCATCTGAATTTGATGATAGCCTTTGTAGGCATCCAGAAAACACAAGACCTCGAAACCAGAGGTCGCATCCACTTTCTGGTCAATAATCGGTAAAGGATAACAATCCTTTAGACAAGCTTTGTTCAGGTCGGTGTAATTAATACACATCCGAAGTGAAGCATCTGGCTTTGGTACCATGACAGGATTGGCAAACCAGGTCGGATAGAAAACCTCTCTTATTATCTTTGCTCCCAACAGCTTATCAACTTCTTCAGATATGGCCCGATTTACGATCTGGCGCATACTTCCTTTTCTTCTGCTTGATTACTTTAGCGGATTTATTAATGTTCAACTTATGAACCATCAGGTCGGGCGAAACGCCTTTCATATCGTCTGGACTCCAGGCAAAGACATCTTTGAAATCCGACAAGAGCTTTACCAATGACCTTTTCGTCTGCACCGGCAATAATGATCCGATGAGAACAGTTTTTTCTGGCATAGATTCATCCAGGTGCGCAGTCTCTACCTGATCTGTCAACATTATTGGTTCAGCTCGGTTTTCTTCTTCTACATAGTTCACGTTTGCAATCTGTTGTTTCTTGCTTCCTTTTAGAGCGATCATGTGACACTCTCTGGCCAACTTTTGGTCACCTCGGATTGTAGCAATTCCTGCTTCAGTAGGAAACTTCATGACCAGATGATATGGAGACCAGATGGCCTTTAATTGCACCATGGCAGGTCGTCCCAGAATAACATTGTATGGAGAACTGACATTAAGGACCGTGAACTCAATGTATATGAGCCTTTCCTTGGGATATTCTCCCAATGTCACTGGCAGGTTTATTGTGCCCATAGGCATTGAAGTTTCTCCTGAAAAGCCGATGAGGTGTGAATGACAAGGCTTTAGCTGTTTCTTGTCAATACCCATCTTTTGGCAAGTTTCATAGTAGAGAATGTCAGTCGAACTGCCGTCATCCACATATATTCTGTGAACTTCCTTGTTGGCGATGATTGCTTTAATCAGCAATGCATCGGCATGTGAGAACCTGGTCGGCACCGCATATTCCTCTGAAAAAGTAATGGTATCTGATGCTTTGAATCGTTTATGGATTGGTTCTTGTTCTGGAATGCTCCTGTTCTTCGATTTTTTGGAGTTCATAGAATCCCCATCGTAAGGTCCTCCAATAATGGTGTGAATCACCTCTGTGACGTTTTTATTCACTCCATTATTTCTTTCATCACCATTGTCTCTTCTTCTTTTCTCATCCGGAAGATCTGGATCTTTTTTGTCCTCAGGTTGGTTTGAAGGATTTCTCAAAATAAACTCCTTTAGGTGTCCGTTCTGGATTAGTTCTTCAATGTACCTTCTGAGGTCTTTGCAATGCTCGGTGTCATGGCCGTGTTGACTGTGGAATTTGCAAAAGAACTTCTTATTTCTTTTGAAGTCGGGAGCTGCCATTTTTTGTGGATACCTCACATTTCCTCTGTTCTCCAGGATGGCAAGCACATCAGTTTGTCTTTTATTTAGCAGAGTATAATTATTTCCTTCACCACTTGCAAAAGAGTTGTGCTGTACTTTATCAAATTTTTCAGACTTTTGTTTGGGTTTCCACCACCAGATGCTTTGGCTTTCTCATCTTTTTTCTTTTCAAGTCCTCTATCATTATCCCGTTTGCGCTTATCCGCATCTTCGCCTTTTGCAAATTTTCGAGCTCGTTTTATCATTTCTTCAGTACTGGCAGGAGGATCTATGACAAAGTCCTTGTATAATCTGCCAGGTCGTAAACCATTAGTGAATGCCCCGGTGACTACTTCTTCTTACCTGTGACCTATTTCCAGGCTTTCATTTATGAACCTGTCAATGTACTGAGTTAGCGACTCTGATTCTCCTTGCTTCACATTGAGCAATTCCACACTTGTTTTAACAAATTTTTGTCTTTGCGCGAATCTATTTATAAAGGCTGCTTTCATTTCACTGAACCTTTTGAACGACCTAGGTTGAAGATTGTCATACCACAATCGGGCGGTCCCCATCATAGTTATGCCGAAACACTTGCACAATACCTGATCTGCATAATTATAAATTCTCATGCTCTGCACGTAGTGGTGCACATGTTCTGCTGGATCTCCTTCTCCATTATAATACAGCAGAGTTGGCATCTTGAACTTATGCGGGAGAGGATAATTATCCACATCGGCTAAGAATGGAGATTTTATTCCCAGATCATCATTGACACGCTGTGTTCGTGAAGTTCGAGGAAGGTCGGATTGACCTATGTCACCGAACCGCAGATTCTGATTCCTTGGCTGTTCATTCCTCAAATACTGATCATCATCAGTATGATTTTCTACCCTTATGTGTTGGTGATAGTGCATATATCTTTCAGTTCTTCTTGGTGATCGCGAATCTCTTCGGCGAGATGAAACCGAAATGTGATCCTGATTACCTCGATTTTGATCTTGGCCATCCCTATTAACACGCTCCTCAGCTCGCAATCTGAGCTCGTGTTCTTTCTGAAGCTCTTGTCGAAGTTCTCGTTCATGATTTAAGTAATTTTTGCGAATCGCCTGTTCCCGATCTCGCTGTGTCGCTGCAAGGACTTCCTGTTCGGATGAATTATTTCCTGGAGCATGACCTGCTATCATAGCTTGGATGCGTTGCCCATTGTCGAGCAGAAACTTGAGCAAGTCTGGGGACTCCAAATTAAAGACGGGATTTGAATTTCCCTCTTGATTTATAGGCACAGAACCTTGTCCGTCCTGAAGGGGAGTTCCGGTTGGTGAACTGGTTGGATTCTCTCTTAGCATAGGATTATTCCCCGCCGGAGGTCGACTGGATGAAGGTTGCTGATGAAGTGGTTGATTATCACGTATCGTCATTTGAGAACGAGTAATAGGCATGTTGCTTTCTGCCCCACGGTGGGCGCCAATTGATGAGTCTCGAAAAACTCACGTCGTCTTCGGGATCGTCTGAACACACCGCACGCTCCGAAGACCTGCAAAAAGTCCCCGGGATTGGTCCCAGGGAGTAAACTCCCCGATGGCCTATCAGTAACGAGCCTTAGCAAATATCGATAAGTAGATTGAGAATACTTGAATCGAATCCCCTTCTCAAGTGAGAAGAGGGGTTATATTTATAGAATACATACCTGAATTAGAGTTTGTATTGAAACTCTAATAACATACCTTGAAGAAGGGTTTGTTGTAGTGTAAGAGTTGTAATAGGATTGTAATTCCTTTCATGTACGTAACAGGAATATGATCTGAGGAGTTAAAGACTTCTATGAACTGAATAGTACTTTTGTAATAGGAGTCTATTTCTGAGGTGTTATACTTGTATTAAAATTCTACCTTCATCATAACCGCAAAAGGGGAGCTGACTCCACCCTTGGTAGATTAACGCCCACCAAGTCCAGAAAGTCTCTATTGATCCTCACATTGCTGTTAGCTTGTTTAGGGAGGACAGCCAATGCAGCTGTTGGATGGTTAGGTTCTGCTCTATTGAGGCATTAGCTTTATCATCTGAAATGGTCTCAAAGTATGACCTTTGGGGATTTGGGAGGAGGAATCTCCCTCTTGAACCACTGGTTTTGGGAGGTAGACCACCAGAGCTCACTCCTGCTGCCCTTCAGGAAGTAGATCGTGAGTCCCATTTCGGTAGCTAGGGACAGCCTCCACTTCCTGAGTTGTGCCTTTGAATTCCCCTGCAGTGCAAGGAACAGCCTCTCATTCTGCTACGATTTTATCTGGGATTGACTCTACAGGTCTTCATGTTTTATGGATAGTAGGTTTTAGAGGAGGTGGTTTACACACAGTTGCTGAGTGACCCATCTTCTTGCATTCCAGGCAATACTCTGTCAAGTCCTCAACTATAATCACCTGCCATCTCCCTTTCTCTTTGCTTCCTATCCAAACACGACTCAGGATCGGCTTCAAGACATCAACTTCTACACAAACTCGAGCTTTACTCGGCCGTAAAATTTTTCCAGCAGCAGCCTAGACAAGGTCTAAATTCAATGGGCTTCCAACAGCCGAGCCAAGCGAGAACAGTTTCTCCTTTTTGAATAAATGCATTGGAAGAAATGAGAACTTCGCCCACACAGGGGCTATGGTGGATTCTCTGTCTGGGCAGAAATCTGGAATCCATTTTGATATTTTGGCTTGGAAACCACCAAAATTCCAGATTTTTTTAACATACATTCTATGAAAATCGGCTTCAATCTCAAACTTGAAGAAGACATTCCTTTGGTCATACAATCCTACATTGCACTCACCTTGGAAAGCAGCAGCTAGGATATGCTTTCTAATGGCCACCATGGACGGTCTTCCCCTCGCAAACCTTCCAACCAAGGTGAATTGAAATAGAGCAGCCAACTGTTTCTCTTCCTCATCAGAAATGAACAGTGCCGGCTCCCCTTTGTACATCGAGATGGTACTCCTGGTCGCTGAGTCGAAGGAGACATCCACATCTTTAGACCATTGAGCAGAGACCGCTTCACGAAAGGATTTAGTTCCTGTTTTAGCGTTTTGATTAGAGACTCCTTTCGGTTGAAGTTCCGGCCTTAGCTTTTGCGATTTAACCATGTCAAAGGAAGATGGAAGCTTTCTGGTAGGCAATGGGGGGAAAGAGCTGACATCACGTAGGTCTTCCTCTATCGGCGCTTTTCCTAATCGATTGGGGGATTTTATCACCTTGGGAGGATTTTTTTGATGAAGATGCCATCTGAAATCCTGAGAGATGAGGAAAGTTCGCTGCAGCTCTAAAGAGCTTTCTTGAAAATCGATCGTTAATGGGTTGAAAGGTGGTCCTGATATTGGGGAGGACCGGAGACTTGAGCTGTGTAAGAGGCAGAGACCCATCCTTCAAAGTGACCGCCTCCATAGAATTAGGGTTAGTCTGCTGTTGGAGAGATAAGGTGGGCAAAACTGAGCTAGACCCTTGCTGGTCAGCCCTGGTTGCTGCTTTGGATGTTGACGGTGGTGGGTTTGTTAAGGCCACCCCCATCTTCTTCGACAAGTGGCGACTCTGGCCAGTGGCCGGAGCCGAGGAGAGGCTATATGAGAAGTCCGATTACAGTGGGTTGTTCCAGATCGGTTGTGAGAGTCCCTTGCGGAGAGAAAGCTATGTGTAGAAAAGTGGGTGTAGGCTGGATCGGTTGGTGGCTTTGAGCAATTTTGTGGCTGAGAAGAGATAAGGTTGGTGGGTTAGGGCTGAATTCTAGAGAGAAGGAAGAGAAAACTCACCAACATGAGAAATACCAAGTAATAATAGATATTATGATGCTTTTTTACGTGAGATTATAATCGTGTATAGAATGAAAGAGTAATAATAGAGACTACAATTTTTTTTACTTGATATTAGAACCATGTATAGAATGAGAGGATAATAATAAATAGGACGAGTATTTTTAGAAGCAAAAAATGCATTGAAAAAAAAAATAGTAAAGCGGTTGGTTCTAATGACATTCCAATTGAACCATGGAAGCTATGGCAAATACAGAAATTATTGTTTGGAAGGTCAAAAATACATTCTATTACTGAAAAAATTATATTTTAATTTTGGGGGGAAGAGGCAAAATTCTAATTTTTATAAGTTTTTATAAGGACTCAATTAAAATTTTTTAATTTCTTATAGAGAAGTATAACAATTTTTTATATCTTAGGGGGCGACCACACCCCCCGACTGAGATCAGATCCTCTATCCAATATTATCTTTGTCCTATTCTGTCCAATTCCAAAACGACGTAGTTCAACTAAAATTAAGGACTAAAAGTATAAATATCACTAAAATCACTTTACAATTATTAGACCCTAACAAAGGAATGAGTGAATCCAACGACGTAGTTTAATCTTGGATATGATAAGATAGAGGTAATCTTGGACAGAAGATCCCAACTCCCCTCGGCGTCATTTGGATCCGCCAATGCATAGAAGTACCATGAAAAAGTGGGGATCATATAGCTTATACATCTATTTAATATAATTATGAACACTAATAAAATAACTACTCAATGGAAAAATGTGTGATACCTTTATATAAGAATAAAAGAAATATATAAAATTGTAAAAATTATAGAGGTATTAAACTAATGACTCATTCTATGAAATTGTGTAAGAGAGTAATAGAAACAATGTTGAGAAAATAGACTAATATATTATATAATCAATTTTTTTTATGCCAAAAAGATTAAAAATAAAAGCTATACATATAAAAAGAAAATTATATAAGAATTATAGTGAGATAAAACAAGATTTATATATGGTATTTATTAACCTTGAAAGCTTATAATAAAGTTAATCGGGATATATTTGGCAAACATTTTAAATAAAAGGGATGAAAGTATACTATCTAGGAGTTATAATATATATATATATATATATATATATACACTAGCTTACAGGATAAATTCAAACTTAAACCTGGTGCTTGTTATTTTACCAACATGGATTCACAGCCAAATTGAGAAAGTGAAAGGCTAAATGGACCATTGTTGAGGGTACCAGATTTCATCTTGTATGGTAGCAGGCTAAAGTATGGAGTTTATACTTCAACTTAGCAGACCTACATAATTTATATCAAAAAATTTTGACACAAAAGGTTAGATCTCATGGATCCCGATGGTGATGTGCCAATCAGAGGGATTTTACAAATGATTTATTAAAAGCATTTATTTCCTGTCTATTATATGATTTTCCTTGATCTATTTTAGTATGTCTTCTATTTTTAAATCTTTTTCAAATGGAGCTTCAAGCTCTTCCTCAAACTCTTTTTCTTCAAACTTTTCAAACCATAGCCTTCCTAGGTCACCTACATATTCTACTATTACCGACAACATAGAAGAAATATTAGGAGAACTTAGGATGCTTAGAACAAAATTCAAAATAGATAAAGAAAGACTTAGAAAAGATTTTTACAGTGAAGAAAACCAAGAAAAAAGGAAATGGTTTTTTGAAAAACATAAAATAGAAATCAGAAAAGAAATACAAGAAACGTATTATGATTTCTTGAACCAACATGAGTTGCATCTAGCATTTTTTGCATGGTTTGAATATTATGCAACCGACAATTGTTTAGATTATCATTTTCCAAAAGAAAAAGAGATCCGTGTTACAAAGACTTGGTAGGTCATAGATGGCAAGATGGTAAGATTAGAATTACCACCGTCTAGCTCATTCACAACCTTCTACAAAGCTGTAGAAATCAAGGCAATACCATTCAAACATAAAGAAGCCAAAGACATAGATACTGTAAATACAAGAGATATCTAAAGCATTTGCGAACAGAACAATTATACAAATAAATACTTGCAGGCTATTGGAGAACACCTCATTGCCAAGCCTATTTCAACCACTACTGTTACTAGTAC
This sequence comes from Ophiorrhiza pumila, assembly GCA_016586305.1. Taxonomy (NCBI): domain Eukaryota; kingdom Viridiplantae; phylum Streptophyta; class Magnoliopsida; order Gentianales; family Rubiaceae; genus Ophiorrhiza; species Ophiorrhiza pumila. The sequence goes on along the minus strand of BLIW01000009.1, from coordinate 37,152,974 downwards.
CCATTCTAGTAAACCACTTTTCAAACCACATGAAATACCTATTAGGATAGCCAATCAATTGACGCAAAAACCTCTAACTGAGTTAGAAAAAACAATTGCCAAGATTGAAGAATCTTTTACAACTCCAAAATCCAAACAAAAATCAAATGAGCCAGGAACAGTCTTAGCCTCCATAAACCAAGCTATGTGTACTCTAGATAAAGGAGAAATGACAGATGCAAAACAGTCCCAACCAGAATCTCCAACTGCAGAGATGCAAGTAGTGATATCAGGAGAATTTTTGAATACTATAGTGGTGCATTAGAAATCAACTTTAAACCTATACCTTTTACTTTAGTAATTGATGAGATTGCTAGCATTTGCAAAAAATCATTCCTAAATGCATGATATTTGCAAACAATATAATTTTAATTGATGAAATGTGTGTGTGAGAGAGAGAGCGAGAGTAATTAATGAATATTTCTTTAAATTGCAGTAAATTATTTAGAGATAACTTGCTTTAATCTTGCCTCTTACCACATAGTAGGATTAGAGTGGGTTGTTTGGAATCTTTTGTGGGTTGGTTGTGAATTTGTTAGATTAATTTTACCTTAGCTCTTGCCTCTTACCATATATGAGGAGTTAGGGGGGGTTAGTTTAGCATTAGCGTGACTGGTTCGTGCGTTGCCTCCGCCATAAAGGAGCGGTTGAACTTTAGGGTTTGGTTAAGTTGGTTAGTTGCACTAGATTCCGAGTTAGTTAAGGAAGTAAACCTTGCTTCTTACCACATAGAAGGGTTTAATGAATTAATTAATATCTAAATAGGTAAATTCCAAGGTCATTCCTTTCATCTTATCACATAGGAGGGCGTGAGTTATGTTATTTATCCTTGTTTTGCATGACTATAGATAGAATGTATGTATGTGCTTTTTATATAATCTCGGGAGTACACTTGCTTAATTTGACTTTTAATCAAATCACCGACTTTGTTTTAGTTATTTGTTATTTTCATTCTTATTTTTAGTTTAATATAAAAAACCAAAAATATTTTCTTTAGAATTTCAACACAGTCCTTTCCCTGTGGGATCGAACGCGCTTTACTATTACCTTCACGGGGGTTGTTTAGCATTATTTTTGAGTAGGGGTAAATAGCAACCGCGATTATATTTTATACACATAATTTTCCCCCATCATAACAATAAGATAAATGTGACATTTGACGGGTATAAATTAAATGATAAAAAAGTTTTAAAAGTTTAAAATCTATTATTGAAGAAAATAGGGAATTGATAACAACGTTACATATAAGATTCAAATTGGAACATATGGAAAATTACTCTGTGATCTAAATTATCGTTGAAATTGAAGGAAATGTTTTTTATAAAATAGTTATAAACTGACGATGTTTTATGGTTTAAAGTAATGGGCAACTAAATATGAACATAAATAAAAGAATGAAGGTATCATAAATGAGAAAGTTAAAATAGATATGTGAACACACTAAACTAAATAGAATAAGTAATGAGTGCATTAGTAATGATGTGTGAGAAAATAAGAGAAACATGTTTAAAATAGTTTGAACAAGTACATATGAGGCCTTTAAATGCGTGAGACATGTAGAAAATAGAGAATTACTAATTCAAATTAAAAGGGTAAAGGAAGACAAAAGAAAAAGAAAAAGAAAAAAAGGAAAGAAGCTATATGAAAAGATTTATTTTTAAATATAAATAATGAAATAAGTTTAGATTAAAAGAGGAAGCGTAGGACAAAAAAATTAGAAAGAAATTAAACGAAACTATATATTATATTTAAATATAAATGAAGAAATAAGTTAATCACGAACACAATTGAAAATTGTGATTTATATATCTAAGTCTACTTAATGAGAAAAATGATTAGTTGTTGTTGTATATATTTATAAATACTAGTTACATTCTCACACATCATATATAATACATCTACATAATATTGTATAATACATTAGGAAACATTTCTATTAAATCAGAGCATAATTTTGAGCTAATTATTGTTAAGGTTATATAGATAATATAACTATTAAATGCATTTAGCAAAATACTTAACTACCCTTTAATATTATCTTTTAATACCTATCAAACAAAGTTCAACGTCTTAATCATTCAAAAACTCAAAATAGTATTACGATACAAAAACAAAAGATCTAAATTAAACAAAAATTTTGTATAACAAATTGAAAACACATAAAACTAAGGAGGAAAATAAGTGTCCGTTTGGATAGGTGTTTTGTTTTGAGAATTGAAAAAAATAAGGTATCGGGTTCCGTTATAAGAAAGGTGTATTTTGAATTGAGAATTGAGTGTTTGGATAGATAAGTTTTATTTTTATTGGTTTTTGTGTAAAATAGTGATTGTATTAAATAAAGTTTGAGATTTTTTTTGTTTTCTTTATTCATTGGTGTTGACCGGCGGTGGTCAATGTCGTTGACCCCCGGCTGGCCGGATTCCGGTCACTTTCCGGCAAGGTGGACGGCCGGTGGTCAACGGCGTTGATTGACGGAGGTCCGGCGTTAACCATCGCTGGTCAACAGCCACATATTTTTTTATTCATTTTTTGACAAAAAAATTAAAAAGACCAAAATGCCCTCATATTGTGTTTGAAAAAGTTAAAAATTTTTGTTTTGAGAGTTGGTGCACAACAAACACAATATTTTGAGAAGAGATGAGAAATGGGGAAAAATGGCTAACCAAACAAAGCCTAAATTTGTCATCAAAACACCGCCTGATAAAATTAAAAATTGATTATTAAAATTAAGATTTTAATCCTAATAAACTAATTTTGGTATTTTGTTGGCTTAACAAGATATTTAAGAAAATAATATTTAGTTCTTGGTATCTAAAATATTCAAATCCAATTAAAATAAGAATATAATATTATACACTATATATAAAAGGAGGTTATGTTGTAGGATTTAGTGTTTTAGTCTTAAGTCCTATTAAAACTCTTCTTAATTAATTAATTATTGGTATATAAAATATAATCAAAATTTAGAATATAATATTATACATGATTATTTATTTAATTAAAAAAATGTTGATGTTTTAGTGTTTTATTATTTAAATTCTATTGAAATTCTTCTTAATTAATTAATTCTTTGCATATAAAATATACAAATCCAATAAGAATTAGAATAAAATATTATACATAATTAATTAAATAATATTATACACGATTATTTATTTTAAAGCATGTTGATGTTTTAGTATCTTAGTGTTTTAATCTTTAAATCCTATTAAAATTATTGTTAATTAATTAATTATTGGTATATAAACTTCAATCAGAATTAGAATATAATATTATACACGATCAATTAAAAACGTGCTAATGTTTTAGTATTTTGGTCTTTAAATACTATTAAAATCTTCTTAATTAATTAATTTTTAGTATATAAAGTATACAAATCTAATCATAATTTTAATATAATATTATACATGATTAATTGAAACTATATTGATGTTTTATTGCTTTAAAAATAAACCTAATTATTTTTATACACTTATTACAAGGTTTCACTACCCCTTACGAAAATAATATAATTTATAGATTATTGATGAGTTGGTTTTATACCAACTATTTTTTGCTATAGCTCTTAGCTTTTGTCTTGTGTTTTATGCAAATGTGTGGTGATTTATGCTGTTTTGTGCATATATGTGGTTTGCTATTTGGTAATGTTTAAATGGTGCAAAAAGGGTAAAAAATGATGGTGAATGAAGTGATATGTGTCTAGGTTGAAAATGAAGAAACTTAAAGGGCTTGGTTCAGCTAAATTAGGGTTTTGGCAGCTTGGTTGTGCAACTTGTTTTGAGTGTAACGCTTTCAATTCTAATCCAAATAAGGAGATCTTGGTGGCTATGGAAAGCTCTTTATGTGTCTTCAATTGTCATGTTTTAACTTTCTCCAAATTCTGTATGCAATCATGAGAAACGGAGGCTTCTTTGTTGTGCTTGGATTAGGGTTTGGTTTTTAGGGTTTGATCTTTTTGCCACAGTTTGGTAGAATGACAATATCTTGAGCTACAAACCTCTAATTTCGGTGATTCTTGATCCAATGGAAAGCAAAAGATAGATCTAAAATTTTTATGTTCATCACCAAGTCTAATTCAGAGGCTAAGGCACACTTATTTGGTATGGAAGTAGAGCGTGGTGCCAAATTAGAGACTTAGTCACATGTGATCTACATTGCGTCCATGCACACTTTACTTCACACATCGTTCACTTCACTACACTCTAGCAACACTTGCACTTCATTCACGCACACTACCCACACTTCGCCGCATGAGCATGCGGCGAAGTCTCACACACTCCATGCGACGAGGTGACCTTGTCGCATGCACCACACACACCTCGCCGCACAAGCTTGTGCGGCGAGGTCACTTCTTCATACACACGCATGCACTCGAACACACATGCACTCAGGCGGCGAGATCACTTCACCGCATCTCACCATGCATTCACATCCACACTCAAGTTTTACTCATTCTTTGCTTACACTTACCTAGTCTAGATGCATATGTTCATGCATGTCTTGTGAGCTTATGTTTCATTGTCTGCTTTATAATATTTGTAACTTCATGAAAGCATACATTTTGCAAAGTCATGATTTGAGAATGGTGTCATGTGTTTTGTTGTACATTTCAAGATTGAAGAGTGAATTGGGTATTTGCTATGGCATTTATCAAAGTTCATATTTCAATTTGCTTGATCATGTTTCATGAACTTTCATCTTCATCATATTGTATGTCCTCGGTATACACATTGCATTTGCATTCACCATTTCTCCATATCATGATTCATCATTTTTGCCATTTTCATCAAGCATTCATTTTCACTCACACTCATTTTCACTCACACTCATTTTCATTTTACTACCTTTCTTCAGGTTCATTCATTTTCAAGACATTTCATAACTTTCACAACACTTTTCATTCATACTTCACAATATTCACAACACTCTTCACTTTGATTTCGCAACACTAAAAACACTCCTAATTCTTAGTGCACGAATATCACAATACACACTCATGCATTCATTTGTATGTCATAATACAAATTGGTTATGTACTACATCTCTCGTTCATGTAGTACATATAAGTTTCAATTATTCTCCACTCTTACTTGTTTTCATTTGTTTCATTTGATTCATTTCATTTTCACACTTCGGTTTTCATGTGTTTCAGTTTATTCATTCAATCTTCATGCATTTCATTTTTCATTCTTTCTTTCCTTCGTGCACTTACTCATAACACATACTTCACATTCACTCACAACTCACGAACACTTCACATTTACTTCACTTCACATCTACACTTCACTTCACGTTTGCACTACACCTAAATTCTCACACACTTGCACATAAGTGGCGAGACCTTGCCGTGATACCTCGCCCACACAACCACACATGGCGAGACCTCGCCGCAAGGTCTCGCCCACACCACTTTGCACGGCGAGGTCTCGCTACGAGACCTCGCCTTGGGAGCCTTCTATGCTTGTGATGGTTTTGAAAGAATTGGCTAAGTTGGAAGGTTTTTTCTTGTGCAGAAAGCAGGGAAGCCGTGCTAGTATTAGGCTCAAAAGCGCAGGGAAGCTAATGAAGGCGAGAATGATCAAAGGCCAAAAGCGTGGTTTTCATCTATGCACGAGTCATTATCAACATTATGTGTGATACACTCAGTGGCAATCTTGTAGTTTTATACTCATTTTGCGTTTGCGTATTAATTACGTTTTGCAACCTCTATATATAGAGGATTTGGTTAGATTTTAAGGAGGATTCAGGAGTAGAAAACAGACTTTTGATTTTGAGAGCGAGAATTTTCTCTCTAGCTTTCTCTCTCTAGAAATTTCTCTCTCTAAATTTTCTTCTCCGATTTTATTTCCGATCGTGACTTTGTACCGGAGATATCATATTAAACTCAATCGAAGAAGCATTTGGCATTCCTCTACACTTTAATCGGTGAAATCTTTCAATTTGATGGAATTGAATTGCTCAATGTTGCAATTTGATGAATATGAGTTGAATATGGAATTTTCTGGCTAATTATGTGATATCTTAGGGTTCTAAACGGGTGAATAGATGATGTAGAAGATTTGGTGCTATGCAATTGACATAATTCATGAGAATTGAAATCGCACTTGAATTTATTACTAGGAATCTGTTAAATTTCATATCTCTGCACTAATTTTGAATGGATCGAGTTTCGATTGTGGTCGCCATGCTAAGTTGAAGATTGATTCACCAACATTAGTGAAGATGCATGAGATGAGAACTAAAGTGTGATTGACTAAGTCTTCACACTTGCTTTCTATGATTATTTCATTTCTGAGATTCAGGCCTTGCCATGGGAAGCCTTGATGAATTGAAACATTAGGAAAAAGTGTTAAAGAAGCTCTCTGTGTTAATAAACGAAGACATTCAAACCTAGGTCGGGCCTTCCCATGGGATTTCTTAGGATTTGCATATTAGAGTAGTTAGCTTGGAGAGTAGGGACGTTGTGGAGTGAAAACCACCATTCTCGGGCCTTGCCACGGGAGGGAATGGCGTTAGGAAGTACAAGGGGTGGTGTGGTCGCCATGCTAACCACAACTTGAGCTTCTAGGCAACTTAGGTCTCCTTGAGAATTGCTAGTTTGTCGATTGCATAGTATTGATCAGCTAGGTATGAGTTCATCCGGCACACGGACCCTAGGATATCTTGTTATTCTTGATTGTTATTACTTCATAGTTCTCTGTTCTTGTTTACTTTTGAGCTGATACCACATTCTGTTTGTTGTGATTTGCTACCGAGACAATACTTAGAACAATTTCTGAATTCAAGAATCCAACCCCTTCCCTGTGGATACGATCCCTACTCATCACTACTACGTTAGTTTAGGGGTAAAATTGCAAGGTTAACGACACGACTGTCAATTATTTAGATAATTTTTAATTAGATATAGAATTCATTATTTTTTAAAGCAACTGAATACGAGAATTAGTCATAACAAAAGTATTAAAAATCTACTAAAGTATTAGGATCAAGATTTTAATTTTAATAATCGATTTTTAGTTTTAACAGGGAGCCTTTTGATGATAAATTTATTTCTTCTTCTTAGTTTTCTGTATTTTCAATTTGTTATACAAAATTTTTGTTTGATTTAGATATTATGCTTTTGTATAGTAAAACTATTTTGAGTTATTGGATGATTGAAATATTGAATGTTGTTTGATAGGTGTTAAAAGATAAGATTAAAAGGTATTTAAGTATCTTGTTAAATGCATTTAATAGTCACATTATCCATACACACTAAACAATAATTAGCTCAAAGTTATACCCCGTTTGATAATAATAATTCTAACGCGCCCTCAATAGAAAATTTCCCAATACATTACACTTTTTCCTCTCAATTTATAATGAATGAATTCCACAATTTATTAATTTAAATTTCAAATTCAATCAATATTCAATCAAATCTATAGAAAGTGATACACTATTTGTAAAACAGGGGATTCAAATCAGCCTTATGATCAACGTTAATTCAAAATTGGCCTATCTGAAGACTTTGGGTCTCCTCTGCCACTTTTGTGTGCCACTTTATAAGAAGATGACACATATATCATCACTTATCATTTAGGATTTACTCATAGTGAGTCCCTTCTTCCGGGCTGAACTATTGGCATCCGTCTTACATTTTGTCTCTCGAGAAGGGGCTCGGCGGGAAGAGAAGTGTGGTTAGGGTTTTAGTTTAATTTTAAAATTAGATAGCTAATTAAAGAGGATACGTGTCATCTTTTTATAAAGCGGTAGAGTGGCATAGGAGACCTAAAGGCCAATGGATCTTGTGTATCACTTCCTGCATCACTCTATAAGATTTTGACATGTATATTTAACATTTATCCTTTTTGGTTTACTAACCAGTTGATAGGATTGTCGTATTATCTAAAAGTGATACGGTCGAGACCATCCAAAGTTGACCCAAAGTCCTATTCGCAATGAATTGTTTTATATGATGGATAGAGTGATACATTAAATAATACAGAATATCCAAAGAAAATATAAATCGGCCTTTAAATCACACGGTCATTTCCAACAATAATTGAACAAAACTAAATAGCACATGAGATCCAAAGCCATCCGAATCGGCCTTTAAATCACAGTGTCATTTCAGGCAATAATTGAACCAAATCACCCATTAATTGAAGTAGCAACCTATTTAGTCATTGACCCATCCCTTTCTTTATTCAGAGTCAGAAAATACAGTTATAAGTTGTTAGTACTTCTGACATTTTTTTTATAAATTAGTACTCGCATTTGTTTCTATTTGCACATTCTTTCCATTTCTGATTTCCCAACAAACACAAAAGATACCACAGTTGTTATCGTTGATCCTTCAAATCAATACGATAGAAACTGCCTTTCCTTGTTCGCTGTGAACTTTTGCCTACTATTTTCCCATTTCTCTCTTCTTTTCAGTTTTTGGACAGGGTCTCTGATTAGATAATTTCAGGTGATTTTCTCAAACTTATTATGTTTTCGGATCTTCCATTAATTTATCGTAATTCAATTGATTGCAAATTTTCATTTCTTTGGTTTAATCAACATTTGCATTGGCATTTCATTTACGTTTCTCAATGATCTACAACCGGCCCTTTATAGTTCCAACATTTTTTTTTTTTGGAGTTTTTGATATGTTTTCTTAAACGTCTTCTTGTTTTGAGCTTTGAATTGTGATCTGGATGGAATTTTATGTCCAACTTCATGTTATTTGAAAGGGTTCTTGTTCAATTTCGATAATCAGTTATAACAATGTTTCTGAATTGTGGTCCAGATCATCTTCTGGTTTGATTTGTTTAACTGGGATTTGCTGATTTTGATTCATTCAAATTAATTTGATGAAAGATTGGATTTTTCTTTATTTTCATTAGTTCCAGTTATATACTAATAACAGCACTTTTTCTTTAATCTTAGTTTTTAGATTTTTGATAAAGACTTAGTTTGGTTCATGAGAGTGGGGTGTTAGAAGAGCAATGAGCCACAATCAATCTGCCCTTGGGAGACCATCTTCAGGTATAAATTTTGAGAAATTTGCTGTAATTTTACTATCTGGGTGATTGCAGTTTTACTCCTATGGATTTTGGAGCTATGCCAATGTAGTTAGTTTTTTGTTTTTTTGAAATATTTAACCAGTTAAGTTTCTCCACAGACAGCTGAATCAATGCGTTTAGTCACTTATTGTCTTTAAAGGATGACAAGATTAACCAAATATGTTTATAATGGCCAAAATTTATTTTTCCTGTGGTTGATGTCAGTTACTCAATTTATCATTTGAACATTGTGTTTTTACACCCAAAGATCTTTTGCTTATGTAACCAATGAATAAAGTTTGTCATTTTTTCAGAAATCTTGGTTAGGGATTTATGGTAGATCCAGATTTTGAATTCTGCAATTAAATCATTAGACTTTGTACCCGTTCGGAGTATGATTTGGACCTTGACATCTTCAGATAGTAACATGACAAAGAATCAGATGTTAGACGTTTAAATTTTTCATAGTGAATTCATTGTAATACAACAACAACAACTAAGTCTTTATCCCACTAAGTGGTCGTCTAGTGAAATTCATCGTATTATAGAAATGAATCTGATGTTGACATGGTTGCAGAATTTCTGTCACTGCTTACCATTCTCCTATGTATGATGTTTCCCATCCTACAACAAGTTAAAAATGTATGTTCACAACAGTCTTATGGTGATCGAATATAAAGATGATCTATTAGTTTCTTAGAATGATACTGTGCATAGCTGTCATATTTTCTTACTCAGGATTTTTGTTAGCTTGTTTTCTCTTTTCTATTAGAGTTTGTGCTTGGAGTTTGTGATCTTATGTTTGGCAAATGTACAGGTAAAAGAAGATTAAAAGATCTTTTGCTTCAAAAGGATAACCGTGTTTGTGCTGACTGTTGTGCTCCAGACCCTAAATGGGCGTAAGTTCTTGCATTTCAATGCCTTTTGATTCCCATTGTTACTAGGGTACTGATATTGTTGAGCTCACAAGATTTAGTGGCGTCTTTTAGTCTACCTTTGTTTTGCATCTTATCCATTGCCTTTGACACTCATTAGTTCACTTGTTTCTTCTTTGATTTTTTAGCCTGTTTGGTGGTTCCATTTGTTCTCCTAAATGGAATTTTGAGACATAATTAGTTAGAAATAGATGGTGCTGTTAAGTCTGTTCGGAATTTTGGCTTCAGTATTCTTTTTACAGGTTCTTGAATAATATATAAACATGTTATGATCCTCAAGAAGTAATATGTAACAAATTTAGAAAATACTAAAGAAATTTGTGTGTAGAAGTAAAGCAATTATAATAGAAGTAGAAAAAAAAAAGATTAGGTTGGCGTAATCATACTCTTGAAAATTCCACTGTCTTCCGATATCGGCTTAAGTCTTGCTGATAGAGTCTCTAAGATATAAACATTCTTACAGCGTTGTCTTCTATGATCCTAATATGCACACATGGATGGGGTGACAACAAATTCTTAATCGCTTTTCCCAGACACATTTTATGGTATGTAAAGTGCAATTTTGTTACCTGAATGCCTGAAATGAGGATGTCATAACTTATTGAAGAAATTAGATAAACACTTCTCTGGTTTTCCTTGGACAAAGTATATAGCTTTTATTCTTGAGATGTCCTAGAAATTAGGAGAGTCTTCTACTAACTATGAAATAAAATACAGTCAAATTGGACAACTAAATAAGGAAATTATTCTAATAGAATCAGCTTCCTAGGAAGCTAAATAAGGATGACTTTGAAGAGGGAATTTGACACTCCCCCGCAAGTTGGGCTGTAAATGTTGTACATGCCTAACTTGTTGCTCAACTTCTCAAAGTTAGCTCGTGACAATGCCTTTGTGAGAATGTTAGCACCTTGTTGCCTTGTAGGAATGTATGTTATATGGACAACTTTCTTTTAAATTTCTTCAGCTATGAAGTGACGATCAATTTCAATATGTTTAGTTCTATCGCAGGCACCGGGTTGTTGGCCATACTGATGGGGGTTTGATTGTTGCACATTATCTTCACTGGTGACTCAAATTCAACTCCCAATTCTGTTAATAGCCTTTGCATTCACATTCCTTCACATGTAACAAGTGCCAATGCTCTTAGTTAAGCTTTTACACTACTTCTTGATACCACATCCTGTTTCTTGCTTTTCCATGTCACTAGATTACCCCAAAAAATAAGAGCAAGAGGCTGTAGTTGATCTTCAGCTCATTAGGTCACCACCCCAATCTGCATCGCAATAAACTTCAATGTTTCTTTTCTCACCTTTTCTAAACAACAGTCCCAATCTTGGAGTCATTTTCAACTAGTTTAGAATTCTGTAGACTGCCTCCATACGGTTTTCTGTGGGGTTATTCATGGATTGGCTCACAACACTGTCAGAAAAACCAATATCTGGACGGGTATGTGAGAGATATATGAGCCTTCCAACTAAACGTTGGTGTCTACCTTTATCCACAGGTGTGTCCTCTTCTTCAGTTCCCAATTTCTTGTTTGGATCCATAGGAGTGGCTGATGGTTTACAGCCAAGCATTCCTGTCTCTTTCACCAAGTCAAATATATATTTTCTTTGTGAGATAACTAGCTACCCTTCTTTGACCGAGCTACCTCATACCTAGGATGATACGAAACCCGGATCGATTCGCTCCAAACCCCGGTTTGTATGTCACGGAAGCAATTGCAGGACCTTCGAATAAAACCAATGAACAAGAACAATCTAACAAGTAGATTGGAAATTACACGCCAATTGATAAAGCCGCTTCGCGCAAACTAATCAATTCTCAGATTTGTTAGTTTGAAAACCCTTCGCAGGAAATCAAATTCACAAAGATAAAACAATCGCTGTTTTATTTCTCAAATCAAAATTCTTCTCTCCCTCTCTCTCTAAAATAAACGCAACTAAGATGCCTATTTATAGGCTACAAGCTTACCCTAACTTGCTAAACAAGTAGTCTAATTAGAAAAGGAAACTAACACTTAATTAATCCAAATTAGGAAACTTTTCCTATTTGGAAACAACTTATTAACCTAAATTAAAAATAAATAAAATTGGAAACTTCCTAATAATTCACATGTTAATTCCATGCAAGGATTATTAACCATGTGAGACAAAAATTACTAAAAATTAAATAAAACGCAAAACACTAAAATTCCGAAATTGTCCACGTCATAACGTGACGTGCGACTTCACGGCGTATTTTCACCTTGATCCCGTCAGAATCTGGAAAAATGCAAAACATCAAAGTTTTAGCTCTGGATCTTAGCTTTCTAATGCCGCTGGAATCAACCCATTCCGAGTTACGGTGAGAGAGATATGGCCCGATTACTAAACCGTGGCAGAATCTCTCAGCAAACAATATTTGACGCCTCTTGTCATGATTTCCTTTGTTATCCCATTTTAGAGTCTCGGATCTCCTTGGGACCAACATGAGGCTTATTCGCCATCCTATTCCAGGCTCCATACATGAGATTCATCTTTAACAATTGGAACAAGTACCTTGGATTTTCTGGAACATGTGATCACACATGATTTTGTATCATAGGAAGTATCTAAGCAGCCGAAGATCCTTTACCTCAAATTCTTTTTGCAAGTAACACTTTCAATTTTTGTATTCTTCATCAAAATCACTCGTAATAATTATATCATCACCATAGACAATGAGGACTGCCATTTTCTTCTCTGTTGTTTGCTTAACAAATAATGTATGATCAACTTGACATTAAGTAAAACCATACCTTGTTATGGTCTTAGAAAACTTGCCAAACCATGCACGAGGTGATTGTTTGAGCCCATACAATGATTTCTGAAGTTTGCTAACATTTTTGATTGTGTTAGATGATGTCCAAGGGTACCTCCATATAGACTTCTTCATCAAGTTCTCCATTCAAGAATGCATTTTTTATGTCAAGTTGGTAGAGTCGCTAGTCCAAATTTGCTGCTAGAGAGAGAAGAATCCGGATGGTATTGAATTTAGCTACCCTAGTGAATGTCTCTTGGTAGTCAATACCATAAGACTGAGTGAACCCTTTTGCAACTAGTCGGGCCTTCAACCTGTCAATACTTCCATCAACATTATGTTTGATTGTGAAATCCACTTACATCCCACAGTCCTCTTTCCGGGTGGAGGACTAGTTAGAATCCAAGTTCTATTATTTTCTAAGGCCATTATTTCTTCATTCACTGCCTTCTTCCAACCTGGATGTTCAAGTGCTTCCTGTATGGTATTCAAAATTCGTAAATTATCAAGGTTAGTAGCAAATGCACGATATGTAGGTGATATTCCATTGCAAGAAACATAGTGGCAGATGGGATGCTTTGTGCAGCACCTAACTCCCTTTCGTAGTGCAATAGGAATATTCAGATCATCAATATTCTATTCCCTCACTAATTCAATTATGTCCATAGCTGAGTGAGCATCTGTGGATTCTGGACTTGGTTTGGGCTCATGGTTTTCACTTGGACATGTCGCAGGCTCTATCTCCCTCTGAATCTTCCTCAAATAGGCATGAAGTTCCTGATTCATAGTTTGTGTGAGTTGATCATTTTGGTTTGGAGTTTTAGAAGTAACAGGGGCATGACTCATTGGTGACACAACTGGATTTTTTTGGTGTGAAGTGGGACAGTCTAGTTGATGATGAGAAATGGTATTTTCTTGTGGAATGGAATTTATTGGCTAAGGACTGGAATTGTCTAGGATTTGATTGAGAAACGGAATTTTCTGGTGGCTGATCCACCATGGATTCCCAACTCCAAAATTGAAATTCATTCATTGTCTCCCCCTGAATTTTAGATTTTTGGTAATAAGGGCTTTGTTCAAAGAAGGTTACGTCCGTGGTCACATAGACCGTTTTTGTGCTAGGAGAATAACACCTATACCCTTTCTTGTTGGATGAGTACCTAATGAAGGCTTTAGGATCAGGTTTCGTGCAGTGTTGCTCATGTATATGTACAAAGGCAGAACAACCAAAAACTTTGGGTGGTAAATTTGAGGAAAGGATTTGGGATGTATTTTGGCATGACGATTCCAACAATTCATTGTGTTTTTTTTTCGTCATTAGCGATACATTCTAGCCTCTTCCTACATCTATTTAGTGGTTGACCCAACTAGGTCAAGGGGGGTTGGAGGGAGAGAATCCACTTCACAGGGTGCATGATACCACCCCTGGATTTTCTCAAGCAGACCATGGGACCCTAACCCTACCCCAGCCAAGTCTTAAGACTTGTGACGGTGGCCAATTTGGCAACCCCAAGTTGGTTTCCAACAATACATTAAGGTAGTGAAAATCTTATTAAATCTTAAAATAATTTACAATCAGAATGATGAGAACCTCGGGTGGCTCTTCAACCACTTTGACTGATGCAAATGCATTTTATTGTTGTGAAGAAACTGTTAGATTTTCGTAAGTGGAACTGTCTTTGCTGAGAAGCCGTGGTTATTGCCAATGGAGATCCCCCTTTCCAAAAGGTTACTAGGCTGGCTATTAGGTCCAAATCTTACAAGAAACATAATTTATCAGTAACAGACGGTAAGCAATTAGCCAAGACATAAAGTGCTGTTCTTGACTTAATTGTCCTTTAGCGAAAAGATCAACCACTTAATTACATCTTTCATGGGGAAAGTAGTGAAGAACATGAAGCAGTTGATGTAATTCCTCTTGGATTTGAGGATCAAGTGATTGCCTTATCAATGTAGTTTTAGGATCCCACCTTAAGATACTGATTTATCAGTTTTTAGTTTTCATTAGCTTACTTTCTTGTAAGCCTTCAGTAAACAAGGTTTTAACAATTCTATAAACCGTTTATTTTGCCTCTCTTCATCTCTTTTCTGGTGTCATCTTTGTTTCCTCTAATAGTGATATGCCACAAATTCTGCGTGCCAAGAATTGTTGGAATCGTCATGTTCTTTTTTATGTGCTCGGTCGAACTCGTGATTTCATTTAAAAAGAAGATTTCAACTCTACTCTGAACTGGATATTGACGCTTTTAAGCAGCAGCTTTTTCCAGTAACTTCCATTTTGCTTGAAATTGTGAGTTTAGAAAATTCAACCTATAATATATTGTAGATAGGTGGTCTGAATTTGGGCATAAAATGGGTCTAATTTTTCTTCCCTGTTCAAACTTAGGAGCTGGACTAATTGGTATTGGCATTGCAAAATCATAGCAACATAATTTAGGCAAGCATCTTTATTGAGGAAATTCACTGGCTGGACTGTTATTGTATTTGAGTTTAGCATGGCAGTGTAGAATACTGCTTTATTGTTGTGCTGTAAGAGTCTGACAATTTCAAACATTCTCCTTTTGTTTCCTTGTTATGCTCCTTCAATGGGTATTGAAGTTGTAAATTGTCTTATTAGGTCTGCCAATATCGGAGTGTTTATATGCTTGAAGTGCTGTGGTGTTCACAGAAGCCTTGGCACACATATCTCAAAGGTAGTTTCACTTGAGTGTTTTCCTCTTTCTCCTCCTCTCGAGATAGATTGTATGGGAAAAGATTCATCTGTGTGCAAAAACATACCTTCCCACAATCCTCATAAACTCAGCTGTAATGTTCTTTATGGTTATTTTTTTAATTAGCCAACCAGCTCATACTGAAAGAGGTTTCATTGATAATTTGCTTTGCTTAATGGCTGCATTAATGAGTTGGTTTTGCACCTATAAAACTCTTTTTTTATACAAAATTTTGGCCTCTTCTGTCTCTCTTCTATTCTATTTATGGCATTTCCTCTACCCAAATATATTTATTGTTAGAAAATGTTGTTTAAAGAGTTTGATGCAGATGTTGAGATGGTTCTCTATTGCGTGCACAAATATCCTCTTGATTGTTACAAAGAAGTACTTAACTTTGTACTCCCTTTGCAGAATCTTTAAGGCTCCGTTTGGACAAGCTATTTTTGGATTATATCATGAAATTTTTTTTCCTGGGATTTGTTATGAGAAAAGAATATTTTGAGAGTGTTTGGAATGAATGATTTTATTTTGTTGGGATTTGTATTGAAGATTTTTTTATTAATAAAAGTTTGAAATTTAAATTTGAATTAGTATTTTATTAGTTTATTTTGGTGGGAAGCGTGTTAGGAAGAATTGTTTATTATTAAAATTTAAACTTTAAAATTCAAATTCAATATTTTATTTATAAAAATTACTGTAGCAAAAATAAGTACTGTAGCATTGTTTTGTGTTTTAAAAATTTTGATGAAAAAGTACAAACACCTCATTTTGCAATTGTGAAATAAATCTCAAATTTAATGGTGTCCAAACAGACCCTAAACTTCAGAATATGAGAAGAATATACGGGCAATGTGCTCTTCTGTCAAAGTTCTTTAACTTTTTTGTACGTTAACTTGTAACATGCAGGTTTTATCTGTGACATTAGATGAATGGTCTGATGAAGAAATTGATTCAATGATCGAGGTTGGCGGAAATGCTTCTGCAAATTCTATTTATGAAGCTTACATTCCTGAAGGAGTCTCTAAGCCTGTACCAGAAGCTAGCCATGACGTGCGATCCAAATATATCAGGTTATAAAAATTTACGGATATTCTTGTAAATTGTTGTTGTTGTTGTTGTTGTTGTCTGACGTAACAGGGAAGCACCATGTTATATCCCAATGCAAGATGTTAAATAGGGAACTTTTTAGGTTCTTCAGTTGACTAGGAACTTTGAGAGATTTGCTTTTTAAGATCTTAAATTTTCTTTCTTTCTTTTTTGTTTACTCAGAGCTATTAAACCAAATTCCTCCTGTTAGATCCGAAAGTGGCTATAACCAAATAAGATATAGAGACTGTTAACTGATGATTACTTCATATCTGTTGATTTCATTTCTTTCTTGGCATTGTAGGTCTAAGTATGAACGTCAAGAGTTTCTGAAACCCAGCTTGCGTATCATGTCTGCTCCGAAAAAGAGCTCCCTTCAAACTAGCCTTTCGAGAAAGATTATCTCTACTTTCAGAAGTGCAAGTTCATCACATACCTCTGTAAGTTTTCTTGAGATCATGCGTGTTCAAATACTCTCATATTTGCCTGTGGTTTAATAACTAAAATCTGGGAGCAGATAGACAATTAGTTAATTATTAGAAATCATGCATGTTCAACTTTCTTAGAAATGTGTTTATTCTTGATGAATAATTATGGTTGAAAATAACTGTTTTTTTAGATCAAAAGATAATCCCAAAAACATTCACTTTTGTAGAAAACAAGTCTGTTTTAAAAGATTATTGGCCAACGAAAATGTTTGGGATTGGAAATAAATTGTCTCCTTTAGTCATACATTTTCAAAAGATAAGAAATGAAAAACATGGAAAAAGAAACTTGTACTTTTCTAATTGTAAAAAGATGCAAACAAAAATGGCAGCAATGTTCTTTCTAAATCACTAGAAGATTCCTTATAAACTGCTTTGACTTGTACGGTAAAAAGTCATTTGCCACTTATGGATAGAGGAATGAATTTTGTGTGTTAAATATGTTCTTAAAGTTTTTAAGTTATAAAAATATATTCTGCAACTCAAACGAAATACTTTGGCAGCATGAACGCATTAACTTCAATTCAAGGCATTCAAATCTCTTAGTAATTGATTGTCTATCAAGGTATTAGTTTGTTAACAATGGTCATGGTATTTCAGTTTTGAGGATTGTCTTTTTAACTCGCCATTGAATGGAAGTATAATCTCAGTGCCTTTGCAATTGTCACTAAATACACATTTGTGTGGTGTATCTCTAGTAGTTATTGCCTTTCATTGTCCTGGCCTTTAGCTGGTGTTTTCTGAAGGAGAAATTGCAAAAAAATGTCACTCATGCCTTTCTGAAAAACGTTTTTCACTACACACATTTAAATTGATGCAATTTCACCATTTGCACTAAAAAATGTGCACCAAATTAGTCGCTTCATCCAATTCTGTCCAATTTTTTAACTGAAAATATGCACACGCATGTCACATTGCCATTTTTTCAAGGTTAAATTTGGAACTAAAATTCATTCCACAAAAAACACATGCTACACATGAGTTCTTGAATATAAATCAAAAAATTTTTCTTAATATAAAATCCTGCTAACATTAAAAATAAAAAAAAAACCAAATTGAAAGAGAAAAGGTGAATCTCACCTTTTCTTTCCTCTTCCGTTGTTTCCTTTTTCCATTCTTTTCTTCTCCTACTTATTTCTTGACCTTCCCCAAAAGTGCTTCCAAAATCAAAACCCAATTTTTCGGAGATCCAAATTGAAGTTACCCAAGTTAAAACTAAAATCTTGTCTGAATTTCTATCACAATCTCAATCTCAAAAAAGGAAAGAGGTGCTAGTAAGAAAAAGATGAGTGTTGAACAAACTTTTGCATATAAATCTGTGAATGAGTCGGCTTATTTGGGCCAGTTTGCCAATTCTTCTATTGCTGAAGCTGTTGATACTTTTGGGATGCAATGGAACCATTCACTGGAGAAGTTGGTCTTTGAATTTCACCTCCTCATTCTAATAACAGTGATGGGTTACCGTTGTCTTCCGTACTCGTTGAGTGAGGAGTGAGGACATTAAAGTTGGTGGATTCTTCTAATCCAACTTTTGTTCACAGCCAGCTAAGACGAAGATTTGTTAACCTTTATTTCTTCTAATTTGGGAATTTATGAAGGCGATTTTATTTCTTAAATTCTGCTGTTTCTTTGCCTGGATTATGGTTAGAGATTTGTTTTGCAAGTTTCTTTAAATATGATTCTGCTAGTATGATATGTTGTACTCGATTGCATCATTTTAGATGTGAAGTTATGTCCTGACTTCATCACTGAAAAGGAATTCAATAAAGGAATTTTCATTCCAGTTTTACCCCTAAAAGAATTGCCACGTGATGCGTATGCATACTTTCTGTTAAAGAATTAGATGGAGTTGGATGGAAAGACCAATTTGGTACAATGTTTTAGTGTGAGTGACAGAAATTGCATCATTTTAAATGTAAGTGACGAAAAGTTTTTCAACCAAATGCGAGGAATGATTTTTGCAGTTTTCCCTTTTTAGAATAAGTGTGAAAAACTCAATCCTGAAGTGGATCATGGTTTCACTAGGAATCATAGTCCAACTTAAATATCACTGTATCAGAATACTAAAGAGGAAATCACAATCTGCAGGCAATCTATGTATGTATCTTAGGTCATATTTTAACGACAAAAATTTCTTTTAATCTCTTTAGTGGTTCCTTTTATGTTGGTTTTTTTACTCCATCAATCCGATAATTGTTTTCTAGAAAAAAAAAAATCATTAAAATTCCATTTCTTCAAATGTGTGCAGATGAAGTATTTACTTTATTCTAATACTTCCCCCTGATGAAATGCTTCTGCACATCCATATTAATATTTTCGAAAACAAGGGACCATTTGAAACTCTTTTTAACTATTAAACGACTCAATCAAGCAAATGAATGTCGAAGCTGACATATCAACCTCAAATGATTCTAGTGACGTGAGTTATCCAATCCTGAGAAAACTTTCATTCTTTGAATCACTGCTTATGGGATTCTTATACCTGTTTGTTTCTTAAACAAATGCAATGCATTTTACATATGTATATAGAAATGATAGGCATATAGTACTGTCCGGGAAAAATGCATTACATGTTAAATTCAAGAACAGGCGATCTTTGACATGTTTTTTTACAAAATTTCACACACCATTTCCTTTCTATTTACTAAAGCTACTAGAGACTATAGGTGCTGCAGTACTTCAGAATGCAAGATAGAGTTCGTTTCAAAAGCTTTGAATCATTATTAGAGATTACTAAATTTTAAGCAGATAGTGTTAAGAGTGTTGACTGCATTATTCTTCAAGCATCACTATTTGGTCATGCAGATGATCTTCTCTGCTGACTGTTATCACTGTATTTGGGCATTCATATGTGATTTTTGCCTGTAATAGTTCATTGCTCTCTTTCTGTTTTGATTTTCTTGTTCCCCTCCTAGGAAACAAGATTATGCCTTAATTCAATTGGAGTTGTCCAAACCTATGTGGTTATGCTTCATTTTGGGAAACTGTGAACATGATTTAAATGCTTTGGGCTTTGCCTGCAGCTTCTGTAGCATTAATGTGTGGCAAATATTGAATTTACGACAGGAAGGTATGGTGGAGTTCATTGGAATGTTGAAGATCAGGGTAATTAGTGGCACAAATTTAGCTATCCGAGATATGTTGTCGAGTGATCCTTATGTTGTCCTGACCCTTGGGCTACAGGTTAGTTTCTATCTGTTGCTTATGATGTTTTAGGGCTGTAGAGTATTAAGTTAATAGATAGTGTACTTCTCCATGCTTTTCACTTTCTGTTTATTCAATGAATTTTTTCCAACAATGTCATACAAGTTTGCAATTTATAAGGTGCCAATGATTCTGGGCCGGATGGTCCAGGTGTGACATACGTTTACCAATTTGCTATATCAGCTTGTGTTCTTTTGTTAAGGCGGTGCCATTATCCAATTTAAGTACATTTTTCTGTCGAAGGAAATTGGAAGGGATCCTTATTTATTAAATTTGCTTTCAGATTGCATTGGATATTTGATCTCCCAAGAAATCACATATTAGCTTTATTTTTTTTTCCCCCATGTTATTATTATTTATTTATTGTGTTTATGATGCCAGACCTTTCTCTTACAATTGTGTTTTCGGTTAATAGAAGGTGCAAACAGCTGTGGTAAAAAGCAATTTGAACCCAGTTTGGAATGAGGATCTCATGCTTTCTGTTCCTCAAGACTTTGGAGCTCTGAAGCTGGTAATATTCCTGCTGCCTTGTCCTTTTCTTTTGAATCATATTAATCTGTTCTCTTCTAAAGCTTTGACATGCTGTCAAATTTCATCATGCTTCTGTATTTATTGCTCATAATAATTGTATATATGTTTCGGTTTAATTTCTTGCTGCATTGTGCTTCTTATATCTATGGGAAAGATCTTATTTTCTTTTAAGCTGGTTCCCAATTGTGCCTGGGGCTATTTCTTGTGCACAAATCATATATAATATTTTCAACTTCTAGCTGTCTAAGTTCTTAAAATAGAACTGTATTGTTGGGGTTTTTCTAGTTGGTTTTCTGTTGCTGCTTGTAAACTTTGTCTGAACTGCAGCTTCTACCTCTGATTAGTAAAATCTTAATGTTTTACCTAAACGAAAAAGTAATAATAAATAATAATATTTTCAACTGCTAATTGTCTAAGTTCCATTCTCTCGAACTTATGAAGGCCTGTACTTAGAAATTGTTCCCAAACCAATTCATTCTGAAATGTTAGTAATTATTGTGGGTCTGATAACCAGTTTATTTGGAATAAACCCAGTTAATACGCAAAACCAAATTGACAACTCACAAGAATATGGAGAATAACAATAATAGGGTGAACGCCAAGGTTAACGTGGTTCGGTCAACATGACTTACATTCACGGTGAAGAGGGAGAAGTCTACTAATGAAATCAAAGAGGAGTGCAAAAGTGGAAACATTTCATGACCAATAACAAGAAGTCCAAACTAAGAGAGAGCCAAAATATGACCATAGAGGCAACAGACCCTGACACTTAACTCTCATAACGGATAACACTTATGCTCTCATAACTGATATTTATACTCCAAAATCTTTGTCAATGGCAGGAACTCAAACCCTCCACTTGTTGTGATTCTAACACAAGTAAGGCCCAAAACTAAAAGGGCACAAAGGACCCAACTCCTCACTTGGTTAGTCTCAATACACAAAAGACCGAAAAAACCTCAAGATTGCCAAATACTAAAAAGTCCTAGAGACCAAATTGCTCTGTAATGTGTTGGCATCTCTTACCTATAAGAGGCCCAAAAGTGCCCTAAAGGTGTTTTATTGGTTTGCTTGTGAGAGAAACATTTTCTCTGACTGATGGGACAGAAAACCTTTTATGCAAATCCCTTATAGAATATTTTCTATACCGAAAAGGATACCAAAGATATATCCCAACATGAAAGTAGATCATGTATCATGGTGATCAATAGAAAGAGATGAATATTGGCAATAATTGCTGGTGCACAAATAATTTCTTCGGCAAAGAACCCCTATGACCATTAGACCAAGCTCATTGTTTTTTTTTTTTTTTTTTGGTTTGTTTTTGTGTCAAGTATGATCCATGTTGCCAACACCACATAGTGGGATAAAGGCTTAGTAGTAGTTGTTTTTGTGAAACTATTCTAAGTTTCAAATAGGTTGCTGAACACTTCAAGGTGTGCATTTGGTCATTCTATTTGTTTTAGTGATTTTCTCAAATTTCTTCTTTAAGTGTAGTATACACAAATACATATGGGAAATAACCAGCCACTTTTAACTCTGCATTTTTGTCCCTTTCCTTTCTCATCAGCCTAGTCCTGACCACACTGACTAACCTGTTTCCTACACTGTGATCATACCGAAGTTACAAATAAATTTGCCCAAGATTGGTAGATATAGACCTTATATTCTCAAGATATTGATATGAATAATTTTTCATTCCATAGCAGTATCTTATACTTCCCTATATCTTCATACTGGTTCAAAATTATGTAAAATAGTAAAACAAAAAGAAAATTATTTTGTCCACTGAATTCCTTTTTTGGTTCAAGAGATACTTGACACTGTACAAAGGGGAAGATTAAGGGGAGGGCTTGAGAGTTAAATCTAAGCCTTCATGCTACCCAGATGGATGTCCAACAAGATCAGCTGGGTTTAAGGGTGTGCATTTCATTCTTGATTCAAGACAGATGTTACTTCTGCTATAATAGAAGTAAAATAGTTTCTGAATCCCAATCCCTTTCTAGTTGTCCTACTCTTAAATTCATACAAGGCAGGAAAAATATGTTATCTGTGTAAAGAGAGTATAATGTTGGCAGTCGCATATGAGATGGAACAACAATAGTTACCAGATAAAAATCAACAATGTAACTTGAGATTAAATTTATTGAAACTATACCATCACAGGCATTGTGTAGTTGAAATTTTGAGGGGGGAGAGAAGGAGCTCAACAATTATTGGGAAGCCAAATCGATCGTCAATAAATAAATTCACACACAAATCAAAATTAAGTTTTAAAATGATTTAGATGTGCCAAACATTTTAAGCGAACATGACATGTGGTAGAGTGACTTACAACTGCTGCAGTTAACAAAACGTCGGCTAGATGTTGCAATTTCCTTATGCTTGAATTTGTTGTAGTTGGACTGAGGGTACATATAAAGTAGGAGTGGACTAAGGCAGATTACTCCATCAATAAATAGAACTATTTTCTCTATCCTCCCCTTTTTCGTTATGTGGCATGCCATACAGGTCCTCTAGAATAACAATGATGTTTGTTGAAAGGTTATGATATAGCAATTAATGTACTGTAGTAATTAACAAGTACAAAGAGGTAAGGTCATCCATCCTACTTATAGAATTCGTTTAGATAGTAATTTTTTAACGATGTGAATTCATAATTTTGTCTGTTTTGAATTGTTAGATAGTAAAAAATGTACCTTCTCATCAGCATATGTACCTTTCTATGTTCAAACATGTCTGTCAAGCAGAAATATTCTACTTACAAATGAGGAGGGAGTTAATAATCCATTTCGCCTTAGTATTTGATGTCTTCACTGTATGCATTCTAATCCACATCTGTTACCTTCATGGGAGAATACCAAATGTGATGTAGGAAATATGTCTTAACTTTATATAACTCACTTTCACTGACCCGTGATTATCTAGGTAACCAAATTAGACATAAAAAATGATGATTTTTTTTTTGTTATTATAGGTTTCTTGTAGGAAGGTAGGTATTCTTTTATCATGCATATAGTGTGGCTTATTTTTACAAAATGTAGAACAAGAATCAATATTGGAAAGGACAAAGCAAACAGCTTTAACCGGCCTTGAGCAATATGTATGAAAGAAGTTTTAAAAAGTATATCTTGTTAGGCCTACTAGCTTTCGAACCATGATACTTGGAAGCATTACTCAAGTAATACATTTAATCAGGACATGAATTCAGTAACTTTGATCTGATGAACATCATGTTTCCAGAAAAAGAAATGTATGCTCCATTTCTGGGTTACATTTTTTGAATTTGAACTTATTAATGGAATATTTGCGTCCCCCTCCCCCCTCCCCCCTCAATTCTTCACCCATCTCGCACTTGTAGCAGGGGATTGATAAATCCGGTCATATGTAATATACTTCAAACCAGTTAAAGGGGCATTTTTCAAAGATCAACTATATTATGTTCTAGGAATGGACTTTCAAATTTTAACAAAATTGGACTGTTTCTCTAAGAGAGCAGAAGTACGGAACACTCCTAAATGCCTGCAAGAAGAGAATATTCGGAAGAATCAGTTAAGGCAAATAAATCTGAAGCTATATGCAAGATTTATCCTGTGCCGATTTGTATGCATTTCTATGTGCTTCATATTGAAGTAGAAGAACTTGCATAATAACAATTCTTGATCTTCTGGTGCACTAGGTTTTGGGTGCTTTGGCAAAATGCTAAGCATAAGCATATGATGTATTTCCTTTCATAGTTTGAGCTCCTTATTAATGACTAAACTTTTCTTCTTTTTTCAGTTGGGAGATTGAACGTAGTTTTCTCATCAGGGTGCTTGTATAAATTTAGTTGTCTTTCCTTTCATAGTTTGAGCTCTTAGCTGAGGTGGTAATTGACACAATAATATAAACAGGCAGACAAACACAATTAATTTCTCTCTTCCATAATTGCTTAATCTTATAGATGAAATTAATTGAACTTCTAATACTGCACTCAACTTTGAAAAGTTGGTTATGTACTCCCTTCTTCCATTACTGAGGTGAACCAGGAATTATCACAGGACATGACCTGTCTCAAATGCTTTAGAATACTGTCAATAATCAATTGAATATATTATCAGAAGCTTGAGAATGGTTTCTATAAATAAAACTTTAGGTATTTGAGTTTCATTATTTAAATGGATTTCAAACATTTATTGTCAAGCATATAAAGAAAGAATGATTTCTTAACCAAGATGAAATTCTAACTTAAACTTTCTCACATTTATTGTTTCTTATCAAAATGGAAGCAGAAAATAGTACTTATTTGACTTGCTTTTTGATGCAAAATGGCAATTTGAGATGGCAAAATGAAACCTTGATAGAAGGTAGTGCCCTTGTATTGAAAACTAGTTAGCAGTTTTTAAACTACTGTGATTTCATGAACATAGGCTTATTTGTTAATCCTAGCGAAAGAGTTAAAGGATGAGCAAGTAGTGAGAACTCGTGTTTTGTTTTGCTATTATACTGTGCAAAAAGCAATATATACAATAAAGAATTATACATTCTTCTTGGTTATTTTGATTGGTGAAATTTGTTTTTCTTGGACAAAAATGGTTGTAGTAGTAAAGAGCAAAATAGTACTTTCATTTTGTCCTCTGACTTACTTATTTTGGTTTTGGTTTCTGGTACTTCTGCAGGAAGTTTATGATCATGACACATTTTCTGCTGATGATATAATGGGGGAAGCTGAGATCGATATCCAACCCATGATAACCTCTGCGATGGCATTTGGAGATGCCGGGATGTTTCAGAATATGCAGATCGGAAAATGGCTGAAATCACACGACAATGCGTTGAAAGAAGATAGCACTGTAAACATAATTGATGGAAAGGTGAAGCAATCTGTATCACTCAAGCTCCAGAATGTAGAATCTGGGGAAATAGAACTAGAACTTGAGTGGATGCCCCTTGATCAATAGGTGTACATAAATCAATCCATCCCTGTTTGCATTTCTAATATTTCAATCCAACATAATTGTATGTTGCATTTTGTATAATTCTTGACTACTCAAGTTTTTGTTTCTGGATGTATTTAAATTAATGATGTTTCCCAAAAAGCTGTACTAGAATGATGGGATTCAACTTTTATCTCAAACTGGCAGATAAATTCTCCCAGCCAATATTTTGTAATCTTCCACCATGTCTGGAAAAACAACAGTACATAGATTGTTTTTGTATTAACATTGAAACATACAATTATGACTGGATTTATATTGTGACATATTAGCTTTAAAGCAGCTTTCTCTGTGATAGCCATTGTGTCTTCAAGAACTTTGCTAAAAGATATGAGTGAATCAAACATGGAATAATCTCTATCTCAGTCAAGTTCACTGAAAGATCTAAATGCATAAAAGTATACTTACACAATATTATTGTGTAATTGACATTGTATACAATTTTTTTTTTCAGTTTTTGGGCAGTGTCATTTTTGCTTGATTATACATGTCACGCCCCGACTTCGACGTGGCATGGCCACACGCTTGGTTGATAATCCTCAAGTGTGCGAAGCCTCTTTTAACAATTTAACTTAGTAGTCTTAAATCGTCCATTGAACTTAACATTACATAACATTCATCATAACCCATAATCAAATATCCTCTATGAATAAACATCACATTTGGCCAAGAGCGTAAGATTTAAAACCCTAAAAAAACAATCAAAATTCAAAAATTTCAAAGTTGCTGAAAAGTCTCTCCACGTCGCGACGTACCACGTCGCGACGTCGGTGCACGTCGCGACGTGGGCAAAATTGATCACTGCCCACTTTCTTTCATCTGGACGTCGCGACGTGGGCGAAATTCATCACTGCCAACTTTTTTCCCGCTGGACGTCGCGACGTCGGGCCTTTTTTTTCTTAAAAATCGATTTTTCATTCTTTTCTCCTTCCAACACAATACTATTTCAACACAACATCAATTCTATACAACAAAACTTCATATACATCATTCTAATAACTCAAACAATTCATTTCGATTCGTTTCACAAAATCATACTTCATTAACAACGTTATACCACAAATCTCTTATTATAACCAAAAGATTGAACAACATACTCTAACGTTAACAATTCCATCATACCTTTTGACATCAAAATCAACATATCACTATACATATTAACATCAATATCATGATCATACATCATTCTTTCAAAATATTTCTATACAATTTCTTATGATCTATACAAAATCACATGTCCACAAAATAACTTTCCCTACTTGTCATCCACAAAATCTTCACGGAAAGTCTTAGAATCTGCAAAAATCACAACATTAGTGGTATGAGCATACACTATGCCCAGTAAGTGATATCGATATTCCTTTACCAGTTGAGCATGTTATATATATAATATACTTTCACAAAAACATTTCACACATGAAAACTCACATTTGGAAACATTTCAATTCACACACATACATATCATAGCAACTGGCACATTCGTTTTCAATCACATTACAAATACATTTAGTACTTGTCGTTTAGCTCAAGAATGGTTCAAGTAACTCTCGGTACACTGGATCCAAGCCTGACTGTTTATCCCGTCAGGTAGGCCATTACATTGGTTCTTAGCTGTTTATCCCGCTAGGTAGGCCATTACATTATTTGGAACATGTTCCTACCAATCATTCCAAGAAGCATTCAAGAGCCCATTAACATTTCAAATCCATTCAAACATTTCATCAAACACTTTACTTTCACAAAAAGGCACTGCATTACATTTTCATATGCATAAAAGCTATAATCTACCATAAGCTGAAACCATTTCCATATAATAACATAACAAGTTTTCCCAAATATGTTTATCAAAATCAAGTAAAACATAAAGTAACATCAAACCACTTACTTGAATCCACTATCAAATCTTGCCCTTGATTTAAGATATCACCACTTCCTTATATCACTTTACTATCATAACCAAAATTCAACCTCTTACTACTCTTAAACACTAATCCAAGACATAACTATGGATGAAGAAAATAGAAAGTTTTCTTACCTCAAAATGATGGAATTGTAAGGAAATTACTTCCTTCTTCTTCTTCAATCCACTCCTTCTTCTTCTTGCCCTAGTGAGGAGAGAGAAGGATGAGTGAATTTAGGGAAGAAAGCATAAAAGCTAAGTCTAAGCAATATTGGGTCTTTAAGACCAAGTTTGTCAAAATTGCTAATAAGTCCCTCTAGTTTTACTTAATTATAAATTGGCCCTTATGTTTGGTTTATGGGTATTATAATACAATTTAGGGTTAAAGATTCCTTTAGATATTACAGGCAATCTCTGTCGGGAATCATAGGCATTTTTTTTATCTACATTCAATTGGTATATTGTGTATAACTCTTCCGTTGAAAAAAAAAAAAAAAAACATTTCTGCTTCGAATTCTTTGGTAAGACTGTCCAACTTTTGCAGTTTATTTGAATCATCAACAATGTTAAAATCTTGTAGTGCCCTTCCCATAAAATACATATATTCATCAATTATTTGTAAGACTCTTCTCTTGACCATATATTGGCTTAAATTTTCATCATCACGAGCAAAATCCTTCGAAAGAAATTCATCAAAGTCTATCTATAATTGTTTTAAATTTTTCAGATTAGAAAACACAAGCAGAGTTGCAAATAACTGTCAAAGAGCAATTGTCATGATATAACTAATAGTTTCTCGCCTACAAAGGTTTCCAACATTGTTTTCTCGAAAAAAATTCCTAGTAATTCAGCTGCTTTCTTATACGTATTGTAGTTGGTCCATCAATAGTTCTCGGATCTTTAAAAGAAGTTACTTCACGTCGATGCGTTAAAAGCATACGAAAATAATATTTCTCACATTGTGATGTATGTATAATGTATATTTTACTAATAACTTTTCTTTGCGTACGATGTTGCTACTCTTTTGATTGTTCATTCCAAGTAAAGTGTTCAAGAAACTTAATATATTAACAATTTAGATTATGAGCATATGGATTGTACCTGTTATATTTATATAAAAAATTTATGTCAACATAGTTTTTTTATATGTTGGATTATCAACAATCTACAAAGAGATTGTGTAGGCTGAAATGTCACATTTTGTTCATATTGTAAATGAATTGAAGACTTATAATAGTGGGATATATTTCATGCAAATCAAATTTGAATATTATTCATACTGCTTCAAGTGGAGAGATTCATTGTGCCATCTCAAATTTTTTTATCTCATCAATTATTCCATCTGATTGTTGTAATATTAAATTATATGAGATTTTATCATGTTATTTGTAGATATATTGAAATATATATAGTTTATAACTTGAATTGTGGAACAAATTTCAATATTGATGCATGTGCATATCTAGAAAAAAAATTTAGTGGGGATTAACTTTTTTTATGATTAAAAAATGCATTTAACAACTAAATTTCCAAATCAATCATTATTAAAAGTAATAAAAATATATATAAAAAAATGTTCATATTTGTAATAAATATATATGTATATGTAACTTTTGTAGTGAATTTATCATTCAATTGTATCAGCAATGAATCTTATGTGATATTATGTGTTTTACTCTTGGTTTCATTTTATGATATTATATATTTCACTCGTCGTTTTATTTTATATAACGATGACACATCTTTTTTTTTTATCAAATTTAAATGAACACCAAATTAGACCAATTTTATAATAAAACTTTATCACTTTCTCTCTTTACTTCAATTTTAATTCTCCTATTTATCTTAACAAATATTCTTGTTTTATTTTATATAAAGATGGCACATGTTTTTTTATTAAAATTAACACTAAATTAGACCAATTTTATGATAAAATTTTATCACTTCTCTTTTCACTTCAATTTTAATTCTCCTCTTTATCTTAACAAAAAAATTTTCATTCTTAAAAAAAATTCTTCAACCATATTTGTCATCTTTGTCCTAATTTAAAATCATAAATATTCTTTGTAGTGAGAGAATAATTTATCACGATTATATAATAACGTTACAGAATTTTAGGAGAATATTTGTAATCATTTATTGAAGAACTCTGTTATACATAGAAGTTTAGACAAACTTGACGGGAGTTAGAGGGTGAATTTTGTAATTTTTTAGTGAAGAAGTCTAATATAATCAAAAGTTTAGGCAAAGTTAGTGGGATTTGACTGGTTTCGTCCTGTATTATTGTGACAATTAAACTTTGAAAGTAATAATAGTTATAATGAACTGCTCAACGGTTATTCAAATCATATCCACACACTTTGATAGGCCTCTTGTCATCTTTACCACGATAGATAGGATACCATTTTCTCCATACATCGTATTTTTTTAAAAATTCCCCTGGTTATTCATATTTGCGACCATACCCATTTTCATGCAATGACAATTTGGATCAAGTACTCCACAAACTCATGTATCATATGTTTTTCAATTAATGTATAAAGATGTGGACAAGACTTTGGCATCACATAAAACACTTATAGTCCTATTATATACTTTTCTTTTTACGTTCACACACCTTCATATACATCTTCTAAATCGAACACTAAATGATCAATATAGTGATTTTCTAACCACTGGGCTAGCCTCAATGGCTAATCTTGTCATATACTTACGTGGAATAGAACTTTGAAGCTAACTATACAATAACTAGTTGGCAATCACTGCGCCAGCGTGGTGTAATTATATGTTATAGCACGTTATAATTTAATTCAGTGTAATAGGTATAAGTAATATAATTATGATAGTCTTATATAATATTTGTTGCATAATATATTTACTAACATTTACGGTTAATATTTCCACAAACCTACCTATAACTTCACTCGCTATACATGTCTATACATATTTAAACATTTCCATAGATACATGGTTGTCAATACTTGCATACACACTTATACATATACATATATATATATATGTATGTATACTCTATACGCACTTTCGTGTATTTGTATATATTAGACTTATTTTTACACTATAGATTTGTACACATTTTGCACATAATGTGCACACTACGTATATACATATACTATATACATTCTCATACATTATAAATATTTGCAAATTCTTCTAACATCTGCACACATTACAATGTACATGTGTTACATACTACACATATTAAACATACTTATACACACACTTATACATACTACGCATATATGTATACACTAAACATATTTTCATATATTGGCAAATATTTAATTATTTATCACACTATAATTTTACTTATTTTTCACATATTTTTGACGCTATATATATTGCACATAATATTTATATTTGCACATTCTTCTTACATTTTAACACGTTTCATATGTGCACATATTTACACATACTTGTACACATATTTATTCATAATACACATATATTTATTCACTATACATACTTCCACACATTTTACACATATTTCTCATACACATATTAACACGTGCTTCACACATTTTTACACACTATACATATTTATATATACTATACATATTTTCACACACTATATAGTTTTACACGCTACATATATTAATACTAGACATGACCACGGTTCACGAACCGCCGGTTACGGTTCCTGAACGGCCGGTTCACGGTTCCACGAAGGGTGGAACCTGAACCAGCCCTTGGAGTCACGGTTACAGTTACAGTTCGTGAACCGCCGGTTCACGGTTCCAGTTCCGTCCCTGTTCCGGTTCCATCTCGGTTCCGATTTCGTCCCGGTTTCGATTCCGGTTCCAGTTTCGATTTTGGTACGGTTTTGGTACGGTTTTCTCATGGTTCGAGTTTTTAAAAAAATAACAATATGATGTTTGATATACTTACAAAATTTACAAGATGAAAAAAAAGAAGTTTGGTATAATTTACAATGTAAAAAATAAGAGAAGTTTGATATAATTTACAAATTTACAAATTTACATGGTGAAAAAAAAGAAGTTTGGTATAATTTACAATGTGAAAAATAAGAGAAGTTTGATATAATTCACAAATTTACCAGGTGGAAAAAAAGAAGTTTGGTATAATTTACAATATGAAAAATAAGAGAAGTTTGATATAATTCACAAATTTACAAATTTACAAATTTACAATGTGAAAAGTAACAAGTTTGATATAATACGTACAAGTTTACAAGTTTGATATAAATGAAAAAATACCTCATTTTATTATTGAAATATAAAATTTTGGCCTAAATATCGAATTTCGAGTTG
Source organism: Ophiorrhiza pumila (assembly GCA_016586305.1). Taxonomy (NCBI): domain Eukaryota; kingdom Viridiplantae; phylum Streptophyta; class Magnoliopsida; order Gentianales; family Rubiaceae; genus Ophiorrhiza; species Ophiorrhiza pumila. The sequence continues at coordinate 37,121,005 of BLIW01000009.1, read as the reverse complement.
GCCATTTACATATATGAATAATGAATCATGATACAACATTTACTAAAATAAAACTTTTCTTTCATTAAAGTAATTTGAGTACAAGTTAATTCACCTAAATTTTAATCATCTAACTCTTCAATGTCATCATCGAGATCGGGATGGACGAAATCCGTGAATAGGAAACTCCGGTTGAAGATCCGGTACTAACATTGCTCATTTCGGAAATGTTGGTGTCGTAATCTAAATCAATGTCATCCGTCTTTTCCATTTCTTGGCTCTCAAAAATGCCTTGTGCCAATCATCCACTAATGCGTTGATTTCTAATTATCTTGGTAATAATCGGGACCGGTGCTCGTCTAAAATGATTCTCCCCGCACTAAAAGCTTGCTCCACCGCTACGGTTGATGCCGGAATTGCAAGAATATGTTTTGCGATAATAGAAAGGATTGGATAATCCTTCTCCTTTCCCTTCCACCATTCTAACACGGACCATTCGTGAAAATCCTTATCTTCATCACAAACCTCAAAAGTAGTTGTTAAATATCTATCAAGTTCCGTATCAGTACCGGATCTTGGTTTTTTGTGTGAAGAATATATAGATTTACCAAGTTTAGAAAACATTGATGGAGTACTAGTATTTTGATGTGATGCACTACTAGTAGAACCATCAATAATAGATCTGGTACTAATACGAACTTGACTACCATATTTAGAAAGAAATTCATTAAATAAATCACGAAGAAGAAAGTTTACTTCTGCTATAATCTCCTTAGTATCTTGAGGTTTATAACCTTCATTGTCAGAAAAAAATGAATCTACACAACTATTATATGCAGTAATATATTCTTCTAAAATATTAATTTTTTGAAATGATAGAAGCAATTAAATATGTAGGTGGAATTTTTCGGTAATAGTTAAGCCATTTTATTAACATATCATATATAGAAAGTGATAAAACACGGTCATCTTTAAATTGTTGTAAAATACCAACATCACATGCAATGTGAATAAATAGATGAGAAGTAGGATAATAAACACCAGATAAAATTTTAGTAGCATCTTTAAATAACTTTAAAAGTTGTAATAATTTACAATAAATTTTCCACATATTAGGATGCAAAGAAATATCATCTACATGATTTTGCATAAAAAAAGTACATAACAAAGTACTATATTGTGTAGATGCATTCAATAATTTATAAGTTGAATTCCACCTATTAGGAATATCTTTATTAAATCTTTTTGGTTTGCGTCCATTTTCCATACAAAAGTTTACCTATAGTTTCATTAAATTTGGACGGATCACAAAAATTCTCTCTCTATAATTTTTTTCTCTAGCTTCTCTCTATATTTCATCCGCTTTCGGGCCTTTCAGCTGCAAAGCTGAAAGGCCTGATCAAAAAAACAAAAAATCATTTTCATACTTTTTGTCTCTTTCAATTTTATACACTCGTCTCGTCTCTTTCACTACGACAATAGATCCAGATCGAAGAGAAAGATGCTTTTAAGCTCAACTACAAGCTGCTCCAGCCAACCGAAAGCTCAAGCTGCTCACTAACTACAAGCTACTCCAGCCATTCGAGGTACTTATTGCTGCAGCTCAGACTTGCAGCACAGCTTTCGGTCAAAGTGGTCTTCTTCTCAGCTCCAATCTCAGCTATCCAAAGCTGAGACCTCTCGATCAAAGCTCAGATCTGCAGCCTTCGGTCGAAGCTGTCCATCGACTAGATCCACAGCTCCATCACTTGGAGCTAAGACCGACACTCGAAGGCTGTACACCATAGCTCCATAGATATACCTGATTGCTGACGATCGGGTCCAGCTACAGTGGAGACGGACCACTGTAGCAACCGGTCACTCTACACCTCAGCTCAGCTCGTACCACGGCTGAAGATCGAAGAAGAGCTGCTCACCTCTGCTCCAGCTAATCTCTCAAATGGAATTCCAGATCCGGACTGAGAGCTGCAATGAACGACTCTGATTTCCTAAATTTGCCCATCAAATACTTGAGGCTCAACGTAGATATCCATAACATTGAAGCAGATCCCAAGGTGATTCGGAGCTCTCAGCGGCTGATTAGAGTGAAATTGGAATTTCAGCAGGGAAAGCTTGGTCTGGAGTGTGAGCAGCCTACAACTGAGGACGAGATTAGGAGCTGACACTAACAATTCGGGTTGAAGATCGGACGGAGCTACAAACAGTTTCTCAGACCTTCGATGGATTTTCAGTGTTCTTCGATGGGATTCAAAGTCCCAACCTCAAATGCTCTCATCGGCTGAAGGGATCCACTTTAATAGCAGCTTCGGATTCAGGTAACTGGATGTCTCTTTTGAGGATATTATGGATTACTCCTATGATTGGGAGGAGCATGAACGAATGTAAAACTCTGGAGGTTTAAAAGAGCTCCTTTCAACCTCATGCATTTGGCAAACTCTTAGAGCTATGTTTTTGGTCAGAAATTTTCCAACTGCTGTGTTTGGGCTGCTTTCATTCATGTGCTAATTTGGTGAACTTTAACTTGGATGTATGTGGATTTTGTGCTGAATTGAGTGATATTGCTGTTTAAAAAATATAATTTGGACGGATCCATAAAAAACTAATTGCCTCTTTAATAGGCGTAACATACGTATTTAGTGCTTTAAACCATCTTGTACCGCTAAATTTAATATGTGGCATGCACACCTAATATAAAAATATTTTCCACCTATTATTGGTTGACAAAGAGTTGTTAATTGACTAATTGAAGTTGTATTATCCAAAACATTATCAAAATCAATGGAAATTTTTTTCTAGATAAACCATATTCATCTAAAATATTATTTAACAAATTAGATATATTATTTGCGGTATGTCTTGCTTCAAAATGACGAAAAAAAATAATTCTTTTTTGTTTATTTTCAAATCACTATCAACCCAATGAGAAGTTACTCCCACATAAGAATACATTTTCCATAAATCACTCCAAATATCGGAACATATAGAAACAATACCATTTAATTTTGAAAAAGTTTCAATTAAAATTTGTTTTTCACCTTTATAAATTTTCTTTAATTCTCTTGTTATTGTTGTTCTAGGCATTCTTTTAGCTTGTGGATTTAATGCTTCTTGACAATAATGAGTAAATCATACTTTTTCATCAAAACCAAATGATAAATGTTCTATGGCTATCATTTTAGCTAATTCTTTTCTATTTTTTTCATCCGAATATTTAAAAGGAGGAGTAGTAGAGGGAACAAACCCGGAATATTGCGATTGGTTGGTGGAAAGACCAATTTCGTGTGGATATTTTTCCTTCAAATGTCGCGTTAAAGTTCCATAGCCCGATCCTTTCTTGAAAGCATATAATTTATTTTCGGAACAATAATTGCATTTCACCTTGATTGGTTGTTGGTTGGAATCTAATATCTTTGTGTAATGCTTCTTGAACATATGCGATTTAGCCTTTCTTCAACGTTGGGGCTTTCGATTTCTCCACCACCACTAAAAATTTGCTCACTTTGGTTTGCACTAAATTGTGAGCTACCAACAATATCTCTATTAAAACTATCCATTTTATAGTAAATTAAAATTAAGTAATTGAATAAATATAAATAAAATTATAACTTTATAAGTCTATAATAAAATTATTTAAATAAATTCAAATAATTCAAATAATAAAAATTATTAATGAGAAATCAATATTTAATAAAATAAATAATTTTCAAAAATAATTAGCTAAAGATTTGAATAAAATAAAATAATTTAAAGTAAAGAATTGAATTTTGAATATAATGAATTAATGAGTAAAAAAAATTTAATGATAACAAAAAAAGTAGATAATATAAATGATAATTGAGTATTGAGAGAATTGAGATTGAGAGAAGAGAATGGTGTGAAAATGTATTTAGAAAATTTTAGGTATTTATAGAAGAAAAATAATAAAAAAAAGCATAAAGCCTTAATCTGAAATATACACACAAAGCCAACAACAGTTGGCTTTCCAACGGCCTAATTTATGGCCGTTGGATTGCCAACGGTCATAACAGCAATAATGGCCATTGGATGCAACAGCCATCACATTTTTTTTTATGTACCGGCGGTTAACTGATCCAACGGCTAGTTAATCTTGACCGTCAATTTTTTTTAAAAAAACTGGCGGTTTGAACCGCCGGTTTGCGGTTCACAGTCCCGCCTAGGCCGGTTTCGGTTCACGGTTTGGGCCCAGCATGGGTCAGTTTTGGTTTCGGGCCGGTTTCGGGGTGGTTCCGGTTTTTAACCGGAACCGGGGTCATGACTAATTAATACACTCTACACACAATTTCACAAACTCGACATATTTAAACATACTACACATATTTTCACATACTATACATTTATGCATATTTTCCACAATATAAATATTTACACATAATACACAATTTTTGAAACACTATATTTATACACATAATCTCATATTTTCATATGCTACATATATTTATACATATATCATACATTTTAATACACTATGCATATGAATACATATACATATACTGCACATGTTTACACATAGTACACATATTTTACTCACTAAACATACATATACATATTACACATACACTATACATATTTACACATATCTACACATATAACACACATTTTCACACATTATACGTTTGAAGAAGAAGAAGAAGTATATTTATACATAATTCATACATTTTAATACACTATGCATATGAACACATATACACATACTGCACATATTTTACTCACTACACATACATATATATATATTACACATACACTATTCATATTTACACATATCTACATATATAACACACATTTTCACGCACTATACGTTTGAAGAAGAAGAAGAAGAAGAAGGAGAATGAGAAGAAGGAGAAGGAGAAGGAGAAGAAGAAGGAGAATGAGGAGGAGAAGGAGAAGCAGAAGCAGAAGCAGAAGTAGAAGAAGAAGAAGGAGGAGGAGGAGGAGAATAAGAAGAAGAAGAAGAAGAACCAAAAATTTTGAACTTTTGGAGGGTAATGTCCTCCAACTCTTCTTCGTTTTACTTTGAATAAGAAGAAGGAGAAGGAGAAAGAGAAGGAGGAGAAAAAGGAGAAGGTGAAGAAGAAGGAAAATGAGAAGGAGAAGAAGGAGAAGGAGAAGAAGAAGGAGGAGAAGAAGAAGAAGAAGGAGGAGGAGAAGGAGAAGAAGAAGAAGAACAAAAAATTTTGAACTTTTGGACGGTAATGTCCCCCAACTCTTCTTCTTTTTACTTTGAATTTGTGCTTTCACTATTCTGGAATCAGAAAATGGTTAGAAAACTTTATATCTATTCTTTATATATAAATTCTTTTGTATAATTAGAAGAAGAAGAAGAAGAAGAAAATCATAATTATGGTTTTTTTTTTACTGAAAGCACCATTATGGTTGCCAGTTTTCAGTGATAAGTCTAAAATCAATTAAATCGATTCAATCGTCATTATGGTTTCCAATATTCTGCAGGCATAATATCTCTCTTCAGCTGGAACGATGCTATTCTTATTTCCTTTCTCAGTCTCTACTTCTACGCCCTCTCCACTGCTTTTGAGTTCTACATATCTGGAACCACTAAAGACCCGAAAATATTAAACTTTTGGACGGTAATGTCCTCCAACTCTTCTTCTTTTTACTTTGAATTTGTGCTTTCACTATTTTGGAATCAGAAAATGGTGAAAGAAGAAAACATTATTGTGCTTGGTTCTGAGTTTGTTGATCTTGGTGTTTATGGTCTTTTAGTATTAAAATGCATTTCTTTCTTCTCAGAATGCTTTGCTTGAGGTTTGCTCCGGTGGTATTCACTAAACAGTTGGAAGGAGTTCAATTTAACCACAGTAATAAGAATTTTGTAGTAAGTTTCATTGCCTTTATCATTTGTGTCACATTGTTTACGATATTGTGATTTTTATGTTTATTGGTTCCCTAGATGTAGCTTTATTGATTGCATCACCTCAAACATCGTGGTTATGAATCTATAAGAAATCTTATGCATTATTACTTGGGATATGATTCTCTTTGAAGATTTTCATTTTGGAGTAGGTGTTTGATTATAGGTACAATCGATAAATATTTACAGATCATTGAAAACTGTCTGAGAATATTTCAGCTTCATCAGATGACCAACCATTAGAAGTTGCAGAATGGTTAAACTTTTAAATTTCTTTCCTTTCAATCTTCAATGAGGTCAAATTATTGATAAAGTTTAAGGTTCTGTATGTGACAATTTCAAGAAAGTTAAAGCATAAAGAAGAAGAAGAAGAAGAAGAAGAAGATCATAAATATGGTTTTTTTTTACTGAAATCATCAGTATGGTTGCTAGTTTTCAGTTTCCAGTGATAAATTTAAAATCAATTAAATCAATCTAATCGTCATTATGATTTAATCGTCATTATGGTTGCCATTATTCTGCATACATAATATCTCTTTTCAGCTGGAACGATGCTACTCTTATTTCCTTTCTCAGTCTCTACTTCTACGCCTTCTCCGCGGCTTTTGAGTTCTACATATCTGGAACCACTAAAGACCCGAAAATTTTGAACTTTTGGATGGTAATGTCCTCCAACTCTTCTTCATTTGGCTTTGAATTTGTGCTTTCACTATTCTGGAATCAGAAAATGGTGAAAGAAGAAAACTTTATTGTGGTTGGTTCTGAGTTTGATGATCTTGGTGTTTATGAATTTTTAGCATTAATATGCATTTCTTTCTTCTCATAATGCTTTGTTTGAGGTTTGCTTCGGTGGTATTCACTAAACAGTTGGAAGGAGTTCAATTTAACCACAACAATAAGAATTTGGTAGTAAGTTTCATTGCATTTATCATTGGTGTCATATTGCTTACGATATTGTGATTTTTATGTTTATTAGTTCCCTAGATGTAGCTTTATTGATTGCATTACCTCAGACATTGTGGTTATGAATCTATAAGAAATCTTAGGCATTGTTACTTGGGATCTGATTCTCTTTGAAGATTTTCATTTCAGAGTAGGTGTTTGATTATAGGTACAACCGATAAATATGTACAGATCATTGAAAACTGACTGAGAATATTTCAGGTTCATCAGATGACCAACCATTAGAAGTTGCAGAATGGTTAAACTTTTAAATTTCTTTCCTTTCAATCTTCAATGAGGTCAAATTATTGATAAAGTTTACTTCTTCAAGGTTCTGTATGTGACAATTTCAAGAAAGTTAAAGCATTATAATAGCTTCAGCCTTTGCGTATGGAATTTGAATCAGAGTTGATATAAAGAAGAACTTGATGAAATGAACCAAATTATTTGGCCCTTGTGATTGGCTAGATCTTTTCCAAAACTGAGTTGATATTAACGTACCGCATAAAGACTTACATAGATGTCTTAAGGTGTTGGAGTACTGGAGGATGTAATTGTAGCAGAGCCTGTGAAAGTAACTTTGTACATAATTGGAGGTTTCTTTTATGTGCAAGGGCAACCTCACGTAGCTCTCTATTGTTGCCAGTGTAAGGAATACTGTTTTAGCAAGTCCAAATTTTGGCACTTGATACCAATTGGGTTTTGACTTGTTCACAGTAGAACCTGAGACATCATGCTTCCCCTTTATGTCCGCATGTTTACTTGTGTCTATCTTACTTGTTAGTGATTATGACGTGGCTGAGAAGCATGTGTTTATTTCATACACATAAAGACACATGCCAATCAACTTTATGTATACATTCCATTTTGAAGATTTAGAGATTTCTCTACAGAATAGATGCAAATGTAATTAAATGCAAAATGGAAATTGAAGACTAAATAGACGGAATGATTTCTTTCGCAAAAAAATAATAGTCGAATGACCTTTTTTGCTAAAAAAATAATCCAATGACTAAAATTACTAATTTCGTACAATTTGGTGACTAAATTGGCACTTCGCTGTTAATATTATCATTAATTTTAAATATATGCAAGCCATTTTAATTTTAAAACTTGCAATACAATATCTTTGGTAAGCATAATTGTGAAAATTAGAACCACACAATTAAGCACTTTAATTAATTGTTAATATAAGAGTTTTAATTATAAATTTCGTAAGATTGTAAGAAATTTAATTGCATAATTTAATTGAATTTGGCTTTTTATTAGCCTTTGCACTTGTTGAATTTAACAGAGATTGGCCCGGATTTAGAAATGCAATGGCGTTTGGGAAGAGCTTTGAAGCAGAACATCTTAGGAAGAAGGATTACTATGGAATATTGAACATAAGTATCTTGCGTTTTTATCAAAGTAGAGAAAAAAGTAGCAGTTCCAGCATCTCATAATAGAATCATTTGAGAATTTTAAATTAACTCAGTAAGGTTTTAAAAGATATAAAGCCATTGAATTGGTTGACAAGTTCATATTAGAGATGGACAGACACTACATTGTAGAGAAGGAGAAGGAGAAAGAGAAGAAGGAGGAGGAGGAGGAAGAGGAGGAGAAGCAGGAGGAGGAGGAGGAAGGAGGAGAAGGAGAAGAAGAGGAGGAGGAGGAGGAGAAGGAGAGGGAGATGAAGAAAAAGAAGAAAGAGAGGAAGAAGAGGAAGGAGGAGAAGCAGAAGAAGCAGAAGAAGAAGATGAAGAAGAGAGCGTAGTAGCTGCCTAGAGAAAAGAATGAGGGCAAGCGGCGCAAAGACAAAGAATAAGAGATAGAGATGAAACCCTAAATCAATGTTCTATCAAGAGGGCGCAAACGACGTCGTTTGCCAAGAAGGGGGACGCTCATTTGAAACGCGTACGTGACCATAGCCTGGGGAGCGTGCCGTGGTCGTTCAGCCTTTGGTGGTTATTACTTTATCTTAATAATAAGAAAATGGGCATGAAGTAATTCTTTTTTTTAAATTCAATTTCGTATGCATATAATTAAGCAACTTCTCAAAAAAAAATTCTTTTTGAATTACTCCTATTTTAAAAGTTCAAGCTTTGCTATGAAATATGGTCTATTTTATGCCTCATCGAAAGAATTTATAATTTTGAACCTCATCCAATTTCGATTAGCAATCACGGTAAGAAAGATGTTAGGTTTCCCATAAGGTTGTACCAACACCATAGTATTTATATAAATTTTTGCATATGTCTAGGACAACCGACAAAATATGTAGGTAATGTAACTCATTTCCTAATATTGGCACCTGAAACATATCTTTTTGTAATGAGTAATGATAGGGGGAGTGAAAAATTATAGTGAAAACCCAAAGTGACTGACGTGGCAGTTATAAAAAGACAAACTAATACCCTAACCAAATGATGAGTGAACCCTAATGGATAATGGATTAGTTTGTCTTTTTATACATGCCACGTCAGTCACTTTGCGTTTTCACTTTAATTTTTCACTCCCCTAATCATTACTCTTTTGTAATTGGTTTTGCATATCCGCCAACCTTAAGAATATAAATTTTGATGTTTCTATTCTCATATACATGTCAACCATAAATTATTATAGAAGTAAGAAGAAATGACATATCTTCTGATCTCATCTGTAGTTTATAACAGTAGTACTTTTGACATGATACTACATTTTTTATTTTTTGTTTTTTGATATACCTGTACAATAATTATTAACAAGTTATTCTAGGGTCCGTTTGGTTCCATAAATTTTTTAATTAATTTGTAAAACAAAAAAAATATTTGTTTGGCACCGCATAATTCGCTGGATTGTAATTACGATTGCAAAATGAGTGTACAGTAATTAAATCTACCATATATTATTAAAATACTACACAGTAAAATGTCAAAATCACTCATATCACACTCCTGAAGCAAATCCCGTTTCTTTCTTCTCCTTCTTCAGATTGATCCACTACTTTTTTTTCTAGAAGCCTGAAATTATAACGCTCTTCCCGTACATTTTAAGAAGTGAAACGCAGTATTCACTCAGCTTTTGAGTCACATAGTTCACTGCTTTATCGTTCGCAGCCCCTTCTGAGAAGCTGCTCTCTTGTTTGAGTTTTGTTGCCGTACCGGAGGGGAGGAAGAAGAGGCAGATTGAGTCCCTCGCCCCGTCAAGTGGTAAGCGGATTAGAATCTGACTATCACTTTCAGATAATTCAGTATAAAGGGCTAGAGAGAGACAAAAAGGCCAATCCGGTTATCAAGGAACTCAAACTCAAAACCCAGAAATAAATCTCAAAGAGCATACGTGTTTGATACTGCAAGGTTGCCGAGAGAGAACCACAGATCGGGAGAAGTACGGCAAGGATAGGACAATTTGGTCGGGAGCTTCAAAGGAGAACGAATTTTTCATCTGGCTCGGCTGATCAGACTTCAAGAGAGCTCCGATCTGGGATTTCCTTCAGAGCTCCGATCAGACTTCAAGAGAGCTCCGAGACAGGATTTCAAGCCACTGAAGTTCGATTTTGTATACAAGGCTTTGCATTATTGGATTTGCTCCTGTTCTTGATATTTCCCTTCAAATTGTATTGGCACCACACAATTGAACAACGTATGTGGGTTCATGGAACCGAAGCATCTGACGGAAATGTTGGATTTATATATTGAGGCATGTCAAAGGCTTTCCTGCAGCTAACGAAAATTGTAGGAAAGTTGTGGGGCCTTCTTTTGTGAATTTTCATTACAGCCGACGGAAATCAAAGGAAAGTTGTAGGGCCTTCTTTTGTGAAATTTCATTTCAAATTGGACACTCAGCAACAAAAAAAATTGTGGGTCCTACTTGTTTAATTAATTAATTTTATAACAATATATAAAATAATCTATATATATATATAATAATTTTTTCTATACACAATCTTCAATAAATTAACCAAATTTATCAATCCAAACACATCAAATCATTTTATAAATATTCCTTTCTCATTACAAAACCCAATAAAATCATTTCACAAATAAAACTAAAAAACACTCTATCCAAGCGGACCCTAAAATATCCAAGTGTAGTCATATATGCTAAAATTTTTAAAAAATAAGTACTATTTATACAAATACCTTTTCTTTCACTATCGATTGAAGTACAGGCATTTGAAAATTTTCTTATATAAAATTTTCATTCTCTAATGCCCTAGAGAAATTCTCTATTTTTGACTGCAATATTTCTATTTCAGAATGCCAACCAAATTCATCATTTGAAAAAATCAAAAGATAGTTGCACCGGATAAAGTAATGTTCACAATTTGAGTTGAACCATTTTTTTGAATAAACATATATAACTTGAGTTATATTTTTTCATTGCTATTTGCTTCAAACCATATGGCAGATTGGCAGTTACTTCTAATGCAGTCGGTCGGTCTATTATAAATTCTTTGATCCAAACCTGGATTAGCCTTGCGAATAATCTTGTAATTATCCAAATCACCAATTGCGTTAATTAGGTATCTGAAAAATATTGAATAAGGGTTATCCTTTCACAACAAGGAAAGTTTTCTAACAAGATTTTCTCTGAACTTTTCAGAATAGAAAGTCGATTGCTAATTTCATGTTGTATCGAAAAATTATAGTTGTATATTAGGAGATAAATCTCCTATTCAAGATTATCCTATTTTATTATGTCTAATGTTCATGACGTAGTTTTACTAAAAGTGATGATTAAAAAGTAAAATCAATTTACAATTATTAATCCACAAAAATCTCATATTGTATATTTGCTAGTTTTTGTTCTGTGTTGGTGTGAGTTGGTCTATAAAGTGGTACAGTTGTCCAAGAACTCTACCTAGAGGAGAAAATTAATAACAAGAACCTACAAAGACTTTAGTTTTGAATTACGTACTGTAATTCAAAGATATAAAAGATGAATTAGGGATTGCTCATTGATGCTGTGGATGAAATTAGGGAAAGATATAAAAGAGGATTGTTGACCTTGTTTTTTAGTAAATGAAATTAGAGAAAGATATAAAAGATGATTGTTGACTTTGTTTTAAATGGTCAAAGAAGAAATTGTATTATTTTTTAATTAGATAAAAGAATATTTCTTTATTTTTTTAGACAAAATGGTAAAGATTTGAATGTTAACGGACACGTTTGTGCCATGTGTGCACTTTTGTTATTGGCCCTATAAAATTCGTGAAGCCTCCTATATTGGTCACAAATTGAAACATTGGGCACCAGTTTTGTTGGTTTGAAATTATTAGGACAAAAAATGATACTGTTCTAAACTTGAAACATTGAGCACCAATTTTGCTGGTTTGAAATTATTAGGAAAAAAAATGATACTGTTCTAAACTTTAAGGATCAAAATTGTATTTTTTTCGTAAAACATTAATCTTTCTCACCTAAGGATAATATATGGTTAATATTTGACAAAATGAAGATAAAAGTAATTTAAAAAAATTATTTGATTATCGAATCATTTTTAAAAAGTACAATAATTATTCCCTTGGTTGTAATGAATTTGCAAAATTTGTTGGTCTTTTGATATCAAGAGTGATAAACTTATCTTAGCTATGTTCATTTCATTGTATGAATTGTAACTCTTGCATTAATGTATATTCTGTTTCTGCAAGCAAATGATGCTTTTGTTTCTTTTGCTTAATGTAATGATGATTTTCAGAATTGTTAATCTCTCGTTGCATTAATTACTTTAGGATTACTTTAGGGTTATCTTCAATTTACCCCACGAAAGATGATGTTTAATTACTTTGCCCCCATAAAAGATTTTTATTAGCATTTTGCACTGATAAGAATATTTTGTTACTATATTTAAATAAAAAGTTTAAATTTTGCCTTAAAATAATTATTCTTTTTTATTTTTTTATATTTTAGACTATTTTACCCTTAAATTTAATTCTTAAAATCTTGTCCTATTTTATCATCATTTTATTTTATTTTTTCTTCATATATACGTTAACAAATTAAATTTCTTATTATTATTTTAAATAATAGAATAGTATATATAATCTTACTAAAAAAATTAGATTTTGGATACAGTTTCCTATTTTTTATATGAGCAATGATAGGGGATAATGATGAGTAAAACCAAAGGGGTAATGGATTAGTTTGTCGTTTTATACATGCCACGTCAGTCACTTTGCATTTTCACTCTAATTTTTCACTCCCCCAATCATTACTCTTTTTATAATTTGTTAACTATTTTTAATGTACTTAGTCAATAAAAACCTCATATGAATTATTTAATTTTTTGGAAGGTAATAAAATAATATATACTTTGTCCAATTTTTTAATTCTTTAATAAAAAATTAACGAAACATTTTATTTTACCACTCTGATTTCTATGGATTTTTAATTTAGAGTGACTTAATTTTTTATTAAATTTATTAAATATAAAAGATATCTCTATTTGGAATTTATATTTATAATAAATATACACCTTAAAACTAATAAGCAAATAGTTATTTTATTTATTTATTTTGTCATTATATAATTTTATTATGTTGATTAATTTACTTTAATATATATAATAATATAATAAAAAAATTTAAGATATTAAATCAATGCTTTAAATTGTCAATAATACAAATAAGATAAATAATCATATTATAAAGACACAACAAACTAAAATGAGTAAAAGAAGTCATAAATTACAAGAAAATGACATATTTATTTATATAAAAGAAGATTAAATAAAAGGAAAAGAAAAAAATATGAAAAAAATAAATAAGTATCTTAATTTGTTAAAAAAAATTGATCAAATATTTTATGCCTCAAACTAATAATATTTAAGTATTAATACAAAATTATGGAGTAGATAAATTGAAATTAATGTTTAAATATAAGAGGGAAAAATATAATTTAATTTATTTTTTATTGATGGATAAAATTGTCATTTAAAATTAATAATTAATGATGTTATCAATTAGTGCAAAATGTTAATAAAAATCTTTTATGGGTGCAAAATGATTAAAGATCATCTTTCATAGGGTAAATTAAAGATAACCCATTACTTTATTTTCATTTTCATGTCACTCAATCAACTAATATTTGTATTTCCTTGCCCGACATATTATATGTTCTTGTAGTGAGACATATTTCCACCAAATGAATATGGTTAATATTATATGCTACTGGAAAATTGTTGAGCATTGCTCACTCTCACCCTAATGAGGTAAAGATGCCAGCTCTTAAACAAAATCCTTATCAGACTTTAACCTATCATAAATTACTTAAGATAGTGATATTTAATAACCAAAAAAATATAGATACTGATTTCATATGAAATGCTATTTTTCAACGTGTTCTACAAATGAATTGATAAAAGGGAGAAACTAAATGCATCATATTATATATATAGATAGAGAGGGTATGAGGGTTGATATTAAATCAGAAAGGAAGTTAATTAAGGAGGTATAACATGAATAGTACCAAAACAATCCACAAGAAATACATAATCAACAATATAAAGAAATTGTCATTTAATAACATTTATTTTCTTTGGAATTCTTAAGAAGGTGCAATACAAATATTTGTTATTGTAACAAAAGCCATATATACATTGATGAGGAGATACTTATTGAGCCTTGCAAGATCATCCTAATTAAGAGTCGGGCCATGATGAAGTCTCTAAAACCTCAACAAATTCTGATAATATTTTAATAGTTATTAAATTTACATCTGGGTAGGGTCTCAGGCCTGAAAACAAGGGACGAATTAATTAATGAATGAGAGTTAAATGACATGATAATGCCAGGCTTCTCGGATCCAGAAGGCTCCATTTTCTTGGAGTCAAGTTTAGCTGTTTTTTACCATTTTCCTGCCATTTTTTTTTTTAAATTCCTGTTAATTTTATGGGTTTTGCCTACATACATGATACATGTACATATTCAAATCCTTATGATTGCAAGGGGCATTATTCTTGATGTTAGACACTATTTGTTCTTAAGAAAGAGCAAATTATCCATTGAAAATTGTTTTTCTTCTCTTTTTTTTTTATCCCTTGTAGAATCTCATTTCTAAGAAACCATAAGGTAATTAAGTACTTAGTAATTAAATGATTTATATCATTGGAGTAACAAAATTTTACGGTAGTTGTCCATGTAGCATAACTCTTCTCTTTTCCTAAATTTGGAATTGACTACTTATAGGAAAATAGACTATTTATAAATCAACCGAGTGAAGTACTAATAACTGAATAACTAAATGAAAACAATACATACATCAGCACAAATTCAAGTCATTATGCATTATTTGAGACCTTTTTAGTTAGAATATTTATAAACCAACCGAGTGAAGTACTAATAACTGAATAACTAAATGAAAACAATACATACATCAGCACAAATTCAAGTCATTATGCATTATTTGAGACCTTTTTAGTTAGAGAATAATCTAAACAAGAATTTCGCATTCTTATACGAGTCTCCACAAAAGAAAAATTTCTGAAAATATAAGAAATCATGGCCTATTACAAATCAAGTTGAAAGTTCACAATTTTACTTAGAATCTAGTGTTTTGTTAAGAAATTTTTTCCCCATATTTTTGGATATTGCTCCTTCGCCTTAATTAAGCTATTCTATGTACTTAAGATGACATTGATGAACTGAAATTTCCTTGCGTAGTCTGTAGAAATATTGTATGACATATCTGAGAGCTATAAAATCAAAGAAATTGATATCATAGTTGATTAAGCCTTAATATGGCAGCTCTTTTGAATGCTTTCATTAACAAAAAAAAAAAAAAAAAGCATCTCAATCATTCCCTCATTTTGATTTAAGCCTTAATATGGCAGCTCTTTTGAATGCTTTCATTAAAAAAAAAAAAAAAAAGCACCTCAATCATTCCCTCATTTTGATTAATTATCTTTTGCCCTATACTCTAATTCCTCAATCATTCGTTGATCTTCTTTTCTTACCGAAAAAAACCACTTATACATATATTTCTTGATACTGTACACTTTATCACCCACTATGTATATACTATGTATATTTTATATATAGTATACACATATTTTCACACACTACATATATTTTTATATACACTATAGATATTTATATATACTATATATTTTTTCACACGTTACATATATTTTACATATACTATACACATTTATACACACTACATATATTTTTATATACACTATAGATTTTTGTATATACAATATATTTTTTCATACTCTACACATATTTTACATGTACTATACACATTTACACATACTACATACTACGCATTTTACACAGAGTACACACATTTTTATACACGATACATATTTTACACATACTGCACATATTTTATACATATTATACATATTTTCACATACAATATATAATTTTAAATATATTACACACTTTTTCACACGCTACACACATAAGACCATCTCCAATGCATAATATCATATTTGGTGCAATTTTCATACCAAAATGGTGCAATTTCAGCACCAACCACTATTTCAACTCCAACTCATTCACACCATATTTCACACAAAAGAATATTCTATAGAATATTCTAATTTTCTTTCTTTTATCACCATACACATTAATTTGTTACATATTTTTTATACAATAATTATTATATTTCAAAATTAATAATTTTATGATATTTAATAAGTGAATATTTATTAAATATTTAATTAATAAAATTTAAAAATTAATTCAGTCACTTATGCATGATGGGATATGATAATGAACACATCTCAATTTTAACTTTATGTTTGGTTTAGTGTCATTGTGACTTTGAATTTTATGTTTGGTTTAGTATCCGTTTTAAATTTTATGTTAGTGGTATGTATAATGTATTTTATATTATAAATTATAAAATTTTAAATGTTTAATTGTGAATTTTTTTTATAGAATTAGTGATAATATTTATAAATTTAATTATTACAAAATATATGAATTAATTTTAAAATAATAAATAAAATTATAAATAAAAATTTGACATATATGCATAATTAAGAATATATGTAATGTTTATTTAATAGTTAAAATATCTAATAATCATAAAATAATATTTTTAAAACTAATATAAAATTTTTAAAAACCAAAAAAAAAGAGCTTGCACCAAATATATATGGTGCAATGAATAGTATTGCACCAAATTTGGAACTGCACTATTCATTAATTGCACCATATTTGGTGCGAGAAATGGTGATACGTTGGAGTAAAATAGTGTGAGTTCTACACCATATTTGATGTTTTGGTGTTGCATTGGAGATGACCTTGCATACACAACACATATTTTACATTTATATATTTTTACATATATATGTTTACATATAACACATATCTTTTACGCACTATACATATTTACACATATTATACATAAAAGAAAATTTGCTAGATTCTATGATATGATAAAAGATGTTAGGATAAAATTAGAATTTTTAGCTATTTATCATTATGAATGTTGAGTTTGAATCAAGCATCATCCATTATTGCAAAATCTGAACCAAGCAATAATGACAATGCAATCATGATTTAGATTATGATTGACTTCAGAATTGCCATTTAGAAATTGTGACTAAACGCCCTATGAGAATTACTCCCTTCTATTCAAACAGGATGTAGCATAATCAAATCAGCAATACCCCCTCTAACATGCGGTACTGAATACATGCAAACCTTAAACCATCCAAGTTTTCCTTTGAATCTCATACATGCAACAAAAATTTCATGACATTTACAGTAAGAAAGAAGTACATTATCAGGGTTATCCTTAAAAAGCAAAGCCGTGCATGCCCTTGTTTGTCTCAGTCTTTCAACATTTTGATTGCGTGATGTAGCTTTTTTTTTTTTTTTTTTTTATATCAATAGCAATCCAGTAAATTAACTTTGTTTGAAAGCAATAGCAATCTAGTAAATTAACTTGTTTTACTTGACGATGTAAATGATTAATTTAAAAGAATAAAATAGGATTTAGACACAAATAACGCATTTAAATAAACTTGGAAATAGTTTTTTTTAACCCCTTCTTATCAACCCTTATACGATACGATTTACAAACACATTCAATTGAAACTCTGAAAAAACCTTTAGATATATGTCAATATGTCATGATCCTAATTACAATGTATGAGATTTAATAACATATCGAAAGTACGAGATTTCAATGTGAATTTTATATAATTTTAATCTATTTTATCTCATTAGTTAACTTTTGACGTGTTTTTTTCCTAAACTTGAGGTGGAATAATTGCAGCACGGCTAGTGTGTGAGCGTTGAGGCTCTTGTTGGCATTGCAATGTTCGCCCAAAATTAGAAAAAAAGTATAATGTAAAACCATCTTGAGTGAGCGTTGGGGCTGCTTTTAATGTAGTGTTTATATGATTTTGGTATTTTCTACCCCATTAGTTAACTTTTGGTTTCAATTTTATCCTCTAAATTATTAATTTCAGCAGTTTAATAATTTAAACTATTAATTTATCTTACACCACTTAAATCATTCTAATTAGACTAATTCTAATGGTCCTTTAAAAACAAGTAATGATATGTAGAATGAATGAAAAATCTCAATGAACATAGAGTGAATGACGTAGTGAAATAGGTGATACACACGCATGGAATGACGGGAACCAATTGTCTGCACGTGTATTAAACAATGGCGGATCCAGAAATCAGGGTTTGGGGGGATGGAAAATTACATAGAAGTAACATTTTAATTTTGGTGTGCAAAATTATAATTTTCTTAAGGATTCAATTGAATTTTTTAAAATTTTTAAAAGGACCTAGTATAATTTTTCAAATCTCAGGGGGAGGTGGGGGGGGGGGGGTCCGCACCCCCTAGATCCACCCCTGCGTGTATATCACCAATTGGATTACGTCATTTATTCTATATTTTCAGTGAGATTTTTTACTTTGCATAATATTACTCCTTAAATATTGTGTTATCTAAAAGTTAAAAAGTAAAAATGAAAGAGAACTAAGGTCTCTTTAGGGTCATTATAGCTATTTTTTGAAAATAATTACCCTATTAGAATTGATTTAAGTCATGTGTAGTAAATTAATAGTTTGATATATTAAATCATTGCAATTAATAATTGGGTAAAATACATTAAACCCTCCTATACTATTTCTCCATTCCACATTTTTCTCTTGTAATTCTAATTACATCAATTGACTTTTTAAATTTTTTAAATTAAATAAAGTGAATAACAACATTAAAAATAGTTATTGAAAAAATAATTTTAACTCTATTTAAAATTACTCAATACTTACAACGCTCAATTAACCTCAAAAGGATAGGATGGAGTCAATAAAAAATAATTTAATCTTGTTAGAATTGTTCAATACCCAAAACACTAATATTAACCCGTTTAGAATTGTTAAATACATATAACACTTAATTAAACCTGTAAAATATTGATGGAACTAGTTGACATGCATGAACTTACGAACAATAATCCTTTGTTTTAAAATTACTTTATCATTTTATTACCATCCACAACTACCGTCTCAATTCCCCACAACTTTATTATCTAATTTGATTTTTTTTATTTATGCTTTTTGTTTTTTTTTCAATAAAAACGATTTATATTAGACTGTTAGATTTTCTAGTTTGAATTTTGAGTTAATTAAATTATGTGAGGAGGTATGTAATAATTAGGGTGGAAAAAAGAAATCAATGTGTCATGACTTGATTGAATACTTACAAGAAAAAAAAGTCAAATTAAGATGATTTTTATAACATAGTAGTTTTCACCAAGGGCATATGACACTTTTCTATTCTACGGAAATTTTGGGTGAGGAAAAAGAAAAGAAAACCTTAAACGTTATGCTTAAATATAGAAAATATGAAAGTCATGATTTTAAATACCCAATCAAAAAAAAATGGTGAATCAATTATAAAAGTCATGATTTTAATTACCCAATTGAAAAAAAATGGTGAATTCGTAGGTTCTTTCTAAGAAAATTACAAAAGTTGGTGAATTCTATTTGGCCAATCCTATGCTTTAGCTAACAAGCTAGTCGAATAGGTAAAACTTAAAAGGCAACACAGACAAAACTGTAAGGTAATCAACATAGTAATAACGCAGCGGAAAATATAACAATTATATTATAATTGATTTCCACAGAATCTTTATTGACAATCTATATATAATATACCTCGTGAGGAGGTAGCAAAACCTTTGAGCGAGATTCAATCGATCAATCAGCCGCACAAGTGTCCGGCCTCTAACGGTAATCCACACGAACTACTTTCGGGATCCTCGAAGGATTGATTCCAATGCCAGGTTAATAAGCTAGATCCTTCCAAACAACACTTAAGAGATCTAATAAGAAAACTGATTTTCTTATTTACGTGATTTCTTATGGAGAGAGTTGTGTTGTTTTGACCTAACATTAAGCATCTATATATAATAATACAGCCTTCCAAAAAGGTTATCTTGTCAAACAAGAAACGAATTATTACCAAACTCTATTCACTTTCCAAAAGTGAATAAGAGTACAATAGATGCCATAATTATCATATAATTATGTAAATCATTTTAACCCAAGAAGTAATTCTATTGTGTGTGACCCTTTAGGTTCCTAATCACTTGGCAATAAATATAAATAATAATCTTATAATTAAATTGGCTTTTGTACAAAACCAACAAACTCCCACTTGGACTAAAGACAATTTAGTCACTGAGCTTCTAAGATAGGATAAATTAAACAACTTTAATTTATCATTAATTCAACAATTAATTCATTTATATTCATAGATCACGAGCGGCCTCTAGCAAAGACATCATGACCACCCAAGAGTTAAGAAAAGTCAATTGATCGACTTCACCTATCCATGAACCAGGTACCATGTAATTATCATCCTTTCACCATCCTATATTCCAATTAGTACAAGAGTAAAGTATAAGTGCCAACCCTTTATCGTACTAATAATATTTCTTTCATGTACCGAAACTCAACTCCTTGTAAATAAATTTAGAACCTTTCCAAATTTAATTACTCATTTACGCGTAATTTGAGTTGAACTTCAACAAGTGGCGCCAGAAAGGAATATACTCTCCCACTATTAGGAGTGGTGAATTCTATATCGATCATAAACTATCAATCCGTGCTTCTTGTCATATCCAACGTCTACCGCTCACAAAACCATTTACGGTAATGGACAAATAGAGTCAAAATATAACATCCACACTAAAGATACTCTTATGATCTCAAGTTAAAGGATCGCTTACACTACTGTCACGTAGAGATTATACCATTGGCACTCAAATAGTTAACGATATGGAAATCTCTAAGCGGATCATTCCAGTGAACACATACTCCAATGATTCACCCATATATCACCATATATACTAGTCTATCCGCATTAACAATGTCCTTGTTATTGTTAATACTATGACTAGGGAAATTAAAGAATAATAAATATTATTCTAAGGGCTTTTATCATAACATATATATAAGTACAAATATATTTGAAAATGATAAAACTGCCATATTATTATTGCATAAGTATAAAACTATTACAAAACCAAAAAGGTTGTAAAAAGAAATACATAGTCAATTTCCATTATAACTAAAACCAATCATTCATGTATTTCAAACCGAATGAACTAACATGACCATCATGTATCTTTTGGGATAATGGCTTAGTTAATGGATCAGCTATGTTATCATCTGTATGAACTTTGTCTATCTTCACATCACCTCTACTAATGATTTCTCGAATCAAATGATAGCGCCTTAAGACATGTTTGGATCGTTGATGAGACCTTGGTTCCTTTGCTTGTGCAATAGCTCCATTGTTATCACAATACAAAGGTATTGGATCAACCATAGAAGGAACCACTTCCAGTTCATTAATGAACTTTCGAATCCAAATAGCCTCTTTAGCAGCTTCTGAAGCAGCTATGTATTCAGCCTCCGTTGTAGAATCAGCGATGGTGGCCTGTTTAGAACTTTTCCAACTAACAGCACCTCTATTTAGAGTAAATATATACCCAGATTGAGACTTGCAATCATCTTTATCAGATTGAAAGCTAGCATCAGCAAATCCACAAACATTAAGCTCAGCCCCTCCATAGACCAAGAATAAATCCTTAGTTCTTCTCAAGTATTTGAGGATATTCTTGACTGCAGTCCAGTGACCATCACCAGGATTGGCTTGATATCTGCTCGTAACACTTAGAGCATAGGAGACATCTGGTCTTGTACACAACATAGCATACATAATTGATCCAACTGCCGAAGCATAAGGAATAATTTGCATACTTTGTTTTTCATCATCAGTCTTTGGACACATGTCCTTAGAAAGGTAAACCCCATGTGACATAGGAATATAACCCTTTTTAGACTGACTCATGCTAAATCTGTTTAGCATTTTGTCAATATATGTTGACTCTGTAAGACCAAGCAACTTGTTAGATCTATCTCTATAAATCTTTATTCCCAATATGTAAGTTACTTCTCCCAAATCTTTCATTGAGAAGTTTTTGGACAACCATCCTTTAACTGATTGAAGGGTAGGTATGTCATTTCCCATTATTAATATGTCATCCACATATAATATGAGAAAAACCACAATACTGCCATTAATCTTTTTGTATACACAAGGTTCATCTTCGTTTTGAATAAAATCAAACTTTTTGATTGTTTCATTAAAACAAATATTCCAACTCCTTGAAGCTTGCTTAAGTCCATAAATGGATCTTTGTAACTTACATACTTGATTTGGATTTTCAGACTTAAAACCCTCGGGTTGTATCATATACACCTCTTCTTGCAAATTTCCATTAAGAAAAGCTGTCTTAACATCCATTTGCCAGATTTCATAATCATAGTATGCAGCTATAGCAAGTAAAATCCTAATAGATTTCAGCATTGCAACTGGTGAAAAGGTTTCTTCATAGTCAATATCATGTTCTTGTGTGTAACCTTTTGCAACCAATCGTGCTTTATAGGTAACAACATTACCATCCATGTCTGTCTTCTTTTTGAAGACCCATTTACACCCTATAGGTTTTACCCCTTCATATAACACTTAATTGTTAAATACATATAACACTTAATTATATAACACTTAATTAAACCTGTAAAATATTGATGGAACTAGTTGACATGCATGAACTTACGAACAATAATCCTTTGTTTTAAAATTACTTTATCATTTTATTACCATCCACAACTACCGTCTCAATTCCCCACAACTTTATTATCTAATTAGATTTTTTTTATTTATGCTTTTTGTTTTTTTTTCAATAAAAACGATTTATATTAGACTGTTAGATTTTCTAGTTTGAATTTTGAGTTAATTAAATTATGTGAGGAGGTATGTAATAATTAGGGTGGAAAAAAGAAATCAATGTGTCATGACTTGATTGAATACTTACAAGAAAAAAAAGTCAAATTAAGATGATTTTTATAACATAGTAGTTTTCACCAAGGGCATATGACACTTTTCTATTCTACGGAAATTTTGGGTGAGGAAAAAGAAAAGAAAACCTTAAACGTTATGCTTAAATATAGAAAATATGAAAGTCATGATTTTAAATACCCAATCAAAAAAAAATGGTGAATCAATTATAAAAGTCATGATTTTAATTACCCAATTGAAAAAAAATGGTGAATTCGTAGGTTCTTTCTAAGAAAATTACAAAAGTTGGTGAATTCTATTTGGCCAATCCTATGCTTTAGCTAACAAGCTAGTCGAATAGGTAAAACTTAAAAGGCAACACAGACAAAACCAGATTCATTTTGTGAATAGTTTGGGCTGATTAATTATGAGGATCAATTTGATGCAATGGATATTTGGGTAAATAAATTTATTATATCATCTGAATTAAATAATTATAATTGGCTAATCATAACCATATCGTAATTTATCATAATGCAAGACATGAAAATTGAATTTATTTTTCATAACTATTTGTAAATGTATCATAATTTTACTAGTTTACTGATTAGTTTGCAAATCTAGTCTAAATCCTGTGTAATTTATTTTCATTTTCATGTTATCCATATTTTGTATTAATCCAATTAACCCATATTTTGTATCATTCATGTTTACATATTATCTATTGTTATGGTGAGACATATTTCCACCCAAAAATGAGTTCAAGATTGCAGCTCTCATTTAGTTTAACTTATCTTGAAGCATGAAAGATAGTGATAGTTAATAACCAAAGAAATATAGATATTGATTTCATATAAAAACGTTATTTTTGAAGGTATTTCTTAATTGCATTATACAAATAAATTCATCAAGTGAAGAAAACTAAAGATACCATCTTAAATATAGGGCGGATAAAATAAAAGGGTGCTAGAAACTGTCATTTCATAACATTTATTTTCTTTGAAATTTTTGAGAATGTGGGATACAAATATTTGTTACTCTAACAAAAGTCATATAAACTCGATGCGGAACATGCTAATGATACTTGTTGAACCTTGCACGATCATCCTAAGAGTCTCGCCACGATGAAGTCTCTAAACCTTACCACAAACTCTAATAAATTGTGAATAGTTATTAACTTTGCTTATATATAGAAATTGAGGCCTGAAAACAAGCGACAAATTCATCGATGAGAGTTATGATAACAAGCTTCTGGGAGGCTCCATTTTTTGGGGTCAAGTTCTACTGTTTTGATATTTTCGTGTCATTATTTTAAAAAAAAAATAGTGTTAATTTTATGGGTTTTGACTTTTGCATTAGGGTACTTATATCTATTCAATTCCTTATAGATGCAATTAAGTTGCATTATTATTGATGTTAGACACTATTTGTTCCCAAGAAAGAGCGAAACTGTCCAGTGAAAATTGTTTTTCTTGGAAAATTTAAGATATTGTCTTAACGCAATTCTTTTACTTTTTTGTTGAATTTGGAACCGATTATTTATACGCACATGGGTTGATTACATAGATATATTGATTATAATCTGACACAGATAAGTACTAGTAATAATTAAATGAAAAAGAATGAGGTATTTCAAAGTTTTACAATTTATAAGCACAAATTTGATATTATGCATTAGTTGAGACCTTTTTAGTTAGCCAATAATCTAAACAAGAAATTCTCATTCTTACACGGGTCTCAATAAAAAGTAAATTTTCTGAAAATAGAAGAAATAATGGCCTATTACACATCAAGTTGAAAGTTCACAATTCTACTAATTAAACTCTAGAATTTGTTAAGAAATTTTGTTTCTTTTTCCCCATATTTTTTGAGAGAAATGATAGGGGGAGTGAAATCTTGGAGTGAATGATGTGGCAGTGATAAAAAGACAAACTTATCCCTTACCCATTAGGGTTCACTCATCATTTAGTTAGGGTATTAGTTTGCCTTTTTATCACTGCTACGTCATTCACTCCAGGATTTCACTCCACAATTTCACTCCCCTATCATTGTTCATTTTTGGATATTGCTCATTTGCCTTAATTAAGCTATTTATTCTATAAACTTAATATTCCATTGAACAGAAATTTCCTAGTGTAGAAATAAAAATCATTTGTATGACGTATATAAGAGCACTATGCTATAAAATCAAAGAAATTGATATGTTCAGAGTTGATTAAGCCTTAATATGGTATCTCTTTTTAATGCTTTTATGAAAAAAATAATATTAATAATCTCATTGTCTATTTTTTGCTTGCATGGAATATGCTTTTGCTAGGGCAAGTCAATGCTTAGATAACTTTCCTTGTTATAATTATGGTAAACTTGCCAATCCTTGTGCCAGTTAGAATTATGGTAATTCTCTGCCATTTCAAAAGATTATAACAATTAATTTTATGAGATAGTATACATCGCATTGTCTCCTCATCAATGTTATGATATAACCAAAAGGAGCTAATTAACTCCATAAATGCCTTGTTAAACGATTAATCTTTCTCACATAGGGATGATATATGGTTAATATTTGACAAAATGATGACGAAAGTAATTCAAAAAAAATTATGTTATTAGAGAATCATGTTTAAAAATTGTTACAGTATTATTCCCTCGGTTCTAATGAATTTGCTAGATTTGTTGGCATCTTGTTAATTTTTTAAGTATTATTTTTTGTTTGTATTTTTTGTTTGATTTTTTTTTTTAGAATTTTCAAGTTTCTATTTAATAATTTTTATCCAAATCTGTTGTGCTATAACAATAATTTAAAAAAAAAGTAAATTAACATAAAAAATTGAGTAAAAAATGAATTCAGTTAACCAGAAAGCCAATCAAACACCATAATTCATTAGTATGGAGGGAGTATCCAATATTTCTTTGACAATTAATTTTTTTTCCTTTGACAGTTAAAATGTAGTCAAAGAATTCAGAAATAAAAAGATATCTTCAAAACCTCAAAAATTAAAGTTATACCAGTAATGTTTTGGAACATTGTATTTGACTTAAAACATGAACATGCATAAAATCAATCTCATTGTTTCTAGTTTCCATTGAAGAAAATTTACAAAATTAGAAAAATAATGACCAGCTACGTACATCTTTAGTTTGAAATATAATCCATAATATAATTTACTTTGCAGATAGTTTTCTGTTTTGCTGATTCACATAACATTAAATCATTAAATTTTTTTTGTAGATATTCTTCAAACCTTTCCTAAAAAATAATGAATGTTTTCATACTTTTCTCACATTCGTTTGAGCCACATTTGGCAATAACTTTATTTTCTTTTAAATGAAAAATCTGGTTTTCAATTCTTCTTTGCATGTTAGATCCTTTGCCTTAATTAACAAGTGTTACTGGTTCAGCATAAATAAGAGAATTTGAGAAATTAGCACAACACTGAAACAACGAAATTCACAGCTTCTTTTTGCAATAAAAATCAGGTATAGAAACAAAAAGACTTTAGATTATATCTTTCATACATTTCTTCAGCCATGGCTGATCATATTCTTGGTGCTTTTTCGAATGAATTTACATTGTTGGTCAATTTTTTGTTTCGAAAATACCATA
This sequence comes from Ophiorrhiza pumila, assembly GCA_016586305.1. NCBI lineage: Eukaryota > Viridiplantae > Streptophyta > Magnoliopsida > Gentianales > Rubiaceae > Ophiorrhiza > Ophiorrhiza pumila. The sequence continues at coordinate 37,094,298 of BLIW01000009.1, read as the reverse complement.
TTTTTCGATGTATATTTGCTCGATCGAACGTCATTTGAAAACTATGTTTAGTAAAATAAATTTAATGAACATTTCCCTAATTAATTTTGCTAATTTTTTGTAATTGTAAAAAACCATTTTTTTCTCATAGTGAAACAGTCATGGATTTCACAATTGGTGGAAATAGTTCAAGTGATGAGAGTTCCTCCAACGCAGGGGAGAGTGAGAGGCATTGTCATCGACACTCTGCAGAGCAAGTTCAACAGCTTGAAGCGTAAGATTATAGTCTTTCCTCTTGCTTATATATACACTATAAAACAATGTTTCCATGGTTATAATTCACCATTTGTTACCTTTTAATAGATTGCCTAAATCTATTAAAATTTTTTGAGAAAAAAACATTTTTAGTCCCTAATGTTTGTATACTCGACACTTTTAGATCCTAATGTTTTAACCTCAACACTTTTAGTCCCCAAACTTGTAGAGAAAAGGATATTTTTAGTCCCCAATGTATGTTACTCAATATTTTTAGTCCCCAATGATTTAATCTCAACACTTTTAGTCCCCAAACTTGTAAAAAAATTAGCATTTTTAGTCCTCAATGTTGTGCCTACTCAACACTTTTAGTCCCTAATATTTTAACTTCAATATTAATTTTTAATCTCTAAATTTATAAAAATGTTGCACTTTTAGTTTACTCAACACAATTGAACAAGTATAAACGAAATTTTCACATGACAATTAAATTTTTCATAAATCTAATGTCGTATGAAAATTAATTTGTTAAACTTTTGCTTCAAATAAAATAAAATAAAATTGACACACTTGTAATACCTGTCTTAACACATTAATTTTTTTTATTTTATTTGAAGTAAAATCTTAAAAAAATAATTACGAGACATTAGATTTATGAGAAATTTAATTGTCACAATGGAATTCCGTTTGTAGTTGTTTAATTGTGTTAAGTAAAAGTGAAACATTTTTATAAATTTAGGAACCAAAAACTATTGAAATTAAAACATTGGGGACTAAAAATGCGCTTTTCTCTACAAGTTTGGGGACTAAAAATGTTGAGATTAAATCATTGGGGAGTAAAAATATCGAGTGACAAACATTGGGGACTAAAAATGTCAATTTCTCTACAAGTTTGGGGACTAAAAGTGTTGAGGTTAAAACATTGGGAACTAAAAGTGTCGAGTAGGCAAACATTAGGGACTAAAAATGCTTTTTTCTCAAAATTTTTTTACAAACTTGTTAGGGAAAATTAGAAAAAATATCCTCGCATTTTACTAAAAAATTTTATTCAGCCATTCACATTTAAAATTATGCATATTCGTTCATCACATTTTAAAATCATACTAATTTCGTCCTTCCGTTACATTTCGTCCATTTTTTCCGTCACATTCTAACTTGTTGAGTTTTGTAAATGAAGTGGACGGAATATGATAGAATGACGAAATTTATGTGATGTTAAATTGTGGATGACGAATATGCATTATTTTAAATGTGAATGACTAAATAAAATTTTCAACAACATGTCTGACGTTTTTTTTCTAATTTTCCCAACTTTTAATATAGGAAGTTTTACTAACTGCAGCTTTGTTAAGAATTTCTATTAGCGATATAAAAAGTAATAAATTTCGTGGAGCACATAGGAACATATATATACACCTTTGTTTGCCTTTTTTTCGCACCCCTCCAAATTTTTGTCTTCTTTTAATCCATTCATTGTCTATTTCTTTTCTTTTTTTAAAAAAAATTATTTCTCTTGGCAAATATGTTGTTGACTTGGTTCATATCTAAAAATAAAATAATTAAGAGTTTGTTTTTCTTCTAGGTCTGCATTTTGAACATGTGGTTATAAATCCCTTAGAAGATTTTTTTTTTTTCATTGTTGGTTTTGAAGGTTTTTCAAGGATTTCCCTAATCCAGATGAAAACCAAAGACAGCAATTGAGTACGGACCTCGGGCTTGCGCCTAGGCAAATAAGGTTTTGGTTTCAAAACAAAAGAAACCAAGTAAAGGTATAATATAATTTCTTTGTACAATTAATATTATTGCCTGCTCAAAATTTTAATTGTTTTGTTATGTTACAATATTTCTCCTCGTCATTAATTTTTGCTAATGATTAATTAAACCCTTTTTAAACTTTGATACATATACATGTTTAGATTCAAAATGAAAGGCTATCCAACAATGCTCTTAGAGAAGAAAATGCAAGAATTAAGTTGGAGAATCTTGCAATTCAAGAAATGCTAAAGAATCCTTGTTGCCCTATGTGTGAGGGTTCAGCTTTTGGTGATGATGTGAGGCAACAAAACTTGCAAAGATTGCGCATTGAGAATGCTTGGTTGAAACAAGAGGTGGATTCTAATTTTCTTATATCCCTTCAAGTTTAAAACTATCCATAGGCATAATAAGTCTACATTTTTGTGTCCTTTATGGATCTCTTAGCTTCTTGATAGAGTAAGATAGTGAGTACAATAACAATTCTTATTTCTTGATGGAATAGTGCATAAAATAAGAAAAAAAATATTTTAATTGATAGAAATAAGAAAGAGCTTATTTGATAAATAGACAAAAATTTGTGATACGTTAATCTTTTTCTCTTTCTAATTATTTTTTATCATTGTAATTAATTTCAAAAATTACAATTTCCACCGTTAATCCTTATTGTTATTTTACCAATTTTTTTTACCACTATAACTTCCAAACGTATAACTTAGAATAATTACTGAGAATTATAGGTTTTGGAATTACAACGGTAAAAAATAATTGGTAAGAAAAAGGAGAGAAATAGAGTCGTAGAAATTTTAGATAAAGGTTCCGGTATAAAAAATTCTTTGCTTTTTATCATATGAATTATTGCCTATTCATGTTAACCAAAACAAATTCTTAATACTTCACATCATTCGAGTTGAAATTAAATCTTCTGTATATTATTTTTCTATCTTATTACGTACAATACATCAAAATGACGTTGTTTTATTAAAACCATGGCTAAATAATGTCATCATAAGGTTCACTCAAATTTATATTAGGTTTTAATAATTGTGGATTTGATTTTGGTAATATTTATAATTTTAGTTATAACTTTAATGAAATGACATCATTTTGAGTATTGAACATTAAATTCGAGTTGTCATCTCATCCGAGTTCTTAAATCACTAAATTCTATATAGATGATTTTATCTCATCTCATTCGAGTTCTTAAATCACTAAATTCTATCATTACTCCTTCTCCATGCTTAATGTTTGTATGGCTACATTTGCAGTACCAACGCTTAGCTAATATCGTAACCGTTTTTCGTGGAAAGCCTGGAGTGTGATTTCCTCGCCAAACTTCTTTTGAAGTCCATATCATATGCATGGAGATCATCAACAAATATGTGTGTGTGTGTTCCTTCTACAATTTCATAGCTTTGATTCTTCTGTACTGTTTTCTTATGTATTGAATATTTAAACCTTTTTTTTTTCACATAAGTATAGAGAACTCGTATTTTTCTGAACAGTATGAACCCCAAACTAGAATAAACATTAAACCAATGCTAATAAATTAATGTTCCAAATATTTTATTTTTGACAATTTATATAATAGTAAAAAAAAATAAATTGATGCATGCATGCAAATTAGTAATTTTACTTGCATGGAATTGTATTATCACTTATTTACTCGCATATCCATAATTAATGCTATTTTTTTATTTGTAATGCTAATTTATTGAATGACGATGGAAAAAACCCATGTAAATGAAGATACAAAATCCGTAACCTAATCTTTATAGGATAAATGATTCTAAAAGTCTTTTAATTTAGGGGTAAATAAGTAGTGATCCTAAATTTTTTAAAAAAGTTACATTTTAATTTCTCAACTTAAATATTGTCACACAAATGATTTTTAACTCATTTTTTTATCAAATTGACAAGTAATGCATTCGTGATGTGATATTGTTTTATCATACATGAAAAATGGATTGAAAACTATTTGTACAATAAAATTCAAGTTAATGGACCAAAATTTAATTTTTTCGAGATTGAAAATTAAAACGATACTTACTTCCAAATTAAAGAACTATTGAAGTTAATTACCGATTTTTATATAAAGATCATCAAGGCTAATAAATTGGTGTGCGGAACATTTTCTTTTTTTTTCTTTTTTTTTCACCATTTATTTTTATAAGAGTAGTAAGAACGTTTTTACTCGAGTAAATAAATATTCTATTTACGTGGAGTGTTACTATACTCATAAAAGGTACACTTAAAACCTCCTGCATTATAAAGTGTACAAGCAACATAATATCAAGGACAAGGAATTTAAAGGGATGCCAGTACTCTATTCAAATGTATGTCCGGACATATAGGGTATTAAATGAGATCATATATTTTGTCTAATATTATATTGTATTATTATATTTAATACTCAAAACAATAATATTTTACTGAAATTAGGCACTAAAAGTATAAATATCACATAAATCAAATTTACAATTATTTAGTTCTAACACAAATATGTGTGAACCCTACTACGTAATTTAATATTGATTTTAGTGAAACGACATCATTTTGAATATTAAATAGAATAAGACATGATAATTTTAGACAGAAGATCCCATCTCGCATTAATTAAGGTTTTTCAGGTGATTATATCCCATTTGGCAACTTCTTCCTCGAAGTTCAGTATCGGATTTTATGTTCTATATTCACGTGTCACTCTCTCTTATATTCTATAAAAAATTAGCACGTATAATTTTAGTTAATTATTTAATTTTTAAAAAATAAAATAAAATCCTATCAAGTCATTAGTTAACTCTAAGGGATAAAATGATTGTACTCCTATCAATGTTTTAAAGAATATACAGGGAGTAGCACATGAAATTAGACATAAGACCCAACGCTGCGAAGCCCACACAATAACTTGGGTACTTTACTAGAATGCTGACCATAAAGGATAATTATCGAACTCAAAACTCACTTTCAAATCCTACTACTAATCAAATTTGAATCTAGAATCTAGAATCAAATGTTTTACAAACATAAGAATGTAAAAAAATGGTTCAATAAGTGGAATTAATTTAGCCATTTCCACCTTGTTGAACAGAAAATGATCAACAAGGCATTGGACATTAAGGGATATATAACCCTCAAAGCGATGCTAGGATTTCTATTTCTTTTAGGTTTCTGTAAAGATACATGCATGATGAACTTGTTTTTGGAACAATAATGGAAGAAAATTGACAGCAAAGTTAAATTTTGTTTGACAGTTATAAATTTCCTAAGTGATCTTAGATTTTTTTAAATAATGAATATATAGAATGAATCTACACTTTTGAAATGTAATCCATTTTCCATGCGCCATAATATCATGCAACAAAACTACTTAGGGGTATGAAAACTTGTGCATGAATATGGCTCATTCTTTATTTGATATTAGTAAACGATTAGTTGTTATTTTATTAAAATGAGATAGGAAATTTGAGTACAAACAAAATTTAGACTACGGAGAAAAATATGGTCAAAATTCAAAACAATCAACATAAGAATATTTTTTTCTAAAACGTAACTCATATTAACTTGTATCATGTGCAAATATATGTTCGTCCAATCCACTTTCAAGTATGTCATCTTCCAATTTTCGCTTATTTTTGGAACATCATTTCAAGATAGCATTACAACACGAACTTCGAAATTAATACTTTACACACTATTGATAGGACTAATTTCACCATATATAATTAAATATTTTATCGTTTCTAACCCTCCAAACATAATATACAGATGTAGAAAAGAGCCATTTTATAGTACAAGATTATTTTTGAAAAACATATATATTTACTTTGTGTAATTTTTTTCTTTAATAAAATGGAGAAACTATATATTGGAATTATTTTTATCATCTTGGGAATAAAGGAAAAAGAACTCATAAAGATTTAGCCACTTCTAGCTCATTATGCAAAACTTAACAAATATTGAGAAATGATTTTATTAAAAATATTTGTATCCTAAGTATTTTCAATATTTGGAGAGTGACTCTGTGGCTCTCTTATTGTAGGTGATAATACGTACATTTACACAACAAAAATACAGTTGCACAGTTGAGGAGGTCACTGGCAAGATCTATATGTGGTCAGAAGGAGCCGGTAACCACTTCAAGATTTGAAATTTTGTAGTTTTTTCTTGTAAAAATTTAAAAAAAATTAAGTAACTCTTTAAAAAATTAGAATTTTTACTCCTCAAAAATAAAAATATAACTTGCACTAGTAATGCTACACTTTTTTTTTCCCTTAAACTTTCGTCTGTGGATCAGTTGGTGGTTGTTTTAAAGGCAAAATATTGTAAAGAAAAACACTCATGTTCAATAAAGTTTAGGAGGATTGGATTGGTACATGACCTCTTGTCTCGGTGATGATGGATATGATATGTAAAGATTTTATTCAACAAGGTTATTGGAACATCCAACTAAATATGGTCACGGTTTACGAACTGTCGATTACAGTTGGTGAATCATCGGGCCACGATTCATGGCCGGGTGGAACCAGAACCGGCCCTTGGGCGACCGATTCTGATTACTGTTCAAGAATCAGAGGGTTAGGTTCTGGTCCCAATTTTGATACGATTTTTTCACGGTTCGATTTTTTTAAAAAAAATGAAAGAATAATACATACAATGCCACAATGGTACAAGTTAGATATAATTAAAAAAATACCTCATTTTATTATTGAAATAGAAAATTTTGGCCTAAATATCAAATTTCAAGTTGGCCATTATATATATGAATCATGATACAACATATACTAAAATAAAAACTTGTCATTTATAAAAGTAATTTGAGTACAAGTTTATAAAATATTAATTGAACTAAATTTTAATCATCTAAATCTTCAACGTCGATATTGGGATAGACAAAATTCGTGAAATAGGAAAATCCGGTTGAAGATCTGATTGTACTAGCATTGCTCGTTTCGAAAATGTCGGTGTTTTAATCTAAATCAATGTCATTTGTCTTGTCCACTTCTTGTGCTCTCAAAAATACATTGTGTCAATCGTCTACTAATGCTTGAATTTCTAATGATTTTGGTAATAATCGGGACTAGTGCTCATCTAAAATTCTCCCTCCCACATTAAAAGCTTGCTCTTGATGCCGAAATTGCGAGAATATGTCTTGCAATAATATAAATGATGGGAAAATACTTTTTCTCCCCCTTCCACAGTTCTAACATGGACCACTCGTGAAAAACCCTATCTTCATCACAAACATCAAAAGTAGTTGTTAAATACAACAACTAATCAAAATTATTATAAAAAACCAAACTTTGTAAAAAAATAAAATGTAAAAATTAATAATTTTGAAAATAAAAATATTAGTATAGAAATGCATATTATTTATAACCTCTCCATATTCATGGTGTTCTACTATATTATATATTATATTTTAAATTTTTTAAAAATATAATTCTTAATTTATCAAAACTTTATTTAAAAAAAAAGGTAAGGTAGAAATGATTAATCATATTCTAAAACATAAAAAAAAATCTTTATTTAATCAAATATATTGAATAAAAATATTAAAATATAGATGAAATACATATTAAATAAAAATATTAGAATATAGAATGAAAAAAAAGTATATTGAATAAAAATTTTAGATTATAAGAGGAATAAGGAAACTGAGATGTTAGAAAGAATAGATTGAGCAGATATTATGGATGAAGGTCTGCGAAAGAAACGGACAAAAAAAATCAAAATGAACGCATTTTTGGACTGCCGTTTTTGACCGAAAAGCCCTTAACATTGGACAAAAGTCCAAAATTTTTTATTTGCCATTTTTTGACATTAATCACTAGAATTCATGTTCAAATTAAGATCCGCGAAAGAAACGAACCAAAAAAAGTCAAAATGAACGCGTTTTTGGACTTTGCCGTTTTTGACCAAAACAACCTTAAAATTGGACAAAAGTCTAAAATTTTTTTATTTGTCATTTTTTGACATTAACCACTAGAATTCATGGTCAAATTAAGATTCGCGAAAGAAACAGACCAAAAAAGTCAAAATGAACATGTTTTTGAACTTTGCCGTTTTTTACCTAAAAACCCTTAAAATTGGACAAAAGTCCAAAATTTTTTATTTGTCGTTTTTTTACATTAATCACTAGAATTCATATTCATAGAGATATTATGAATAATTATGTTATGTTAAATTTTATTTTAAAACCTTGGGTTTGAGTGTGTTGTGAAATTAAGCGATAATCTAAATTTTATCGCTTAAAATCAAATAAGAGAATTTTGTCTGTCTTTTCATGATATGCTCTTAATTCATTAAGACATTATCAAACAAACTTATTTGGTTCAAGTATGAATCAATTAATTTTCAGAGTTAAGTTCAGTTATCAAACAAGCCCTTAGTGTTAAAGCCTTTTTCATGTTTATGTTTTTGCTTGGGACAACTAAAGTTTAAATGTGAGGATGTGGATTATATATGTTTCTTTGTTTTCATCATATGTTTTCATATTTTGTACTTTGAATGAGTTGTTTTCTATGTGAGTAATTTTCCAAAAAAAAAATAGAAAAATTCAAAAAGATTTTTAATTTCAATTTTATGTGAGAAGTGGTTTCTGTGTTTTCAAAATTTCTATTATTAAATATTATTCATAAGAATCGAAAATGGGTTTAGAAGTTTAGGTGGAATCTTTTATGTTAGATTGGAGTAAATTCAAGAACAAACATTGATTACCTAAATATGTCTTAAGGTTAAGCACTCTTTTCTCTCTAGAACTTTTTATTTTTAGTAACCCTTGTTTTTTATCGTAACCCTAAATATGGCAGCCCTTCAGCCGGATGCTGAAGGGCTTCCCATGCCTTCCTCGACGGAAAAAGTACTTTTTTCCCAAAAATCGTTTGCCCTATTATTTAATCCTACAAACCAACCGCCGATGATCCCCTTGAAAAAACTCACGACACATAAAGGAGAAATTGCTGTAAAGTTTTCAAAACAGGAAATTGAAAAACTCTCTGAACCTCTATGCTTTGCCTTGGTGGGTAAATTTTCACACGGACGGCCATCCCTAGATATGATAAGGAAGACAATATCGGCTTTTGATCTTAAAGGCCAAGCTGAAGTAGGGCTTATTGATTATCGTCATGTCCTCATACGTTTAAAAAATGAAGTAGATTTTCAGCGTCTCTGGGCTCGACCTATTTGGCAGATTGGAAGCTTCCCAATGAGGGTGTTTAAATGGACTCCAAGCTTTCAAACAAATAGAGAATCATCACTTGCGCCTGTTTGGTTCTCTCTCCCCGGATTACCGATTCAATTTTTTGAAAAAAGTTCTTTGTTCTCAATTATCCAAGGTGTTGGTAAGCCACTGCTTGTTGATGCCTCTACGGTTATATTAGCTAGGCCGGGTGTTGCTTGTGTCTGCGCGGAAGTGGATCTGCTACAATCGATTGCGAAACGGATTTGGATTGAATATGATGAACAAGGTAATAGTAAGTAGCAGGATCTTGTTCCGGAAAACCTGCCAAAATACTGTGACTCTTGCTTCTGTTAGGGACATAATGCTGGAGAATGTAATCCTGTTATAAAACAGGTTCAAAAGATCAATGAAGAACCTAATGCTCGAAAACAATGGAAGCCTAATGAGATCGTGAATAGGGTTTCTTTGGGTAATGATAAAGGAAAGGATATTGTAATAACAGCGCAGGAGGGCTATAGGCTTGAAAATACTTTGCGTCTGCCAGGGAACAGTGAGGGTCATCTTGCTTTGGATGATTAGAAGTTGCAGGAAAAGTCATCGCGTCAGGATAGGCCGGAAAATTCATCACGCCAAGATATGCAGCCGCTTGCAAATTCTATGACTGAGAATTTGTCGAGGCAAAATGTGGAAATTTCTGCACAGGATAAGGACAATTTGGCAATGCAAGTTCTACCAGATAGCAACGTTAATGAACATCTGCACCAGAATGCTGGCCAAAAACTGAACCCAAACTTGAGTCTGCCTATCAATCTGAAGGAGAAGGAATTAACGCTACAGGACCCGAGTATACTTAAGGTTGGAGAAGAGTCTTGTATAGAAAAGTGTGGTGAGAACCTGCAGAATGTTGATGTAGAAGTGGAGTCAGCTGAGACGGTTGGTGGAATATGTGAAATTGCGGGGCATCCTGTGTCTGCAAAATTATATCAAGTTTATAATCAGATTGCTGATGGAATATCCTTGCATATTGCTGAAGGTCTTCTGGATGAACTGGTAGATAAAGTCTTAGCAGATGATGATGATGGCTTTGATGCTGATGAACATGCGAACATGGTGAATGGTGTGGTTCAGAATATAAATCTTGATCCTATTATCACAAACACTGTGAAGAATCAACAAATGGTGCAGCCCTCAAGAATTTTGCGGTCCTCCAAACCAAAATCCTTAACTTCTACATCGGGTAAGTCATCATGTTAGGTCTTTTCTAGAATATTAGAGGAATTGGTAATAAGGCCTCCTTAAAGCGTCTGCGAAATCTGGTTAAAGATCATTGCCTCTCTTTTGTATGCTTGTGTGAACCATGCTTGATTGTGGGCAACAATTATGAATTGGTAAAAAAATAGGATTATGTAATATGATCTCGAACGATGAAGGTAGGCTGTGGTTCTTTTATAATGAAAACATACGCTGTGATTTAATCCAACAAACTGGACAGTCTCTTTCTTTAAAGATATTGTTATGTAAGTCTGGGATTTCAGTTGTTATATCGTTTGTGCATGCTTATTGTTCGCGGATGGAGAGGGAATCTCTTTGGTCAGGCCTGCTGGATATTTCTGTAAAGTATTTCCCATGGATGGTGTTGGGTGACTTTGATTGTATTGCAAGTGGGGCGGAGAAAAAGGGAGGTCGTCCGTATGAGGTTCATGAGAGTAATAAATTAATAAATTTCATGGTAGCTGCAGATTTGTTTGATATGGGATATTTGGGTGGTTCTTTCACGTGGTGTAGTAATTGGAACCAAGCTTCTCGGATTTGGTAGAGACTTGACAGAGGTTTATGTAATCAGAGTTGGAATGATATTTTTTCTCCTTATATCAGGCATCTTAGTCATACATGCTCTGACCATACACCTTTTTTGGTGGCTTGGAAACAAAAGGAGGTTGTAATTAAGAAACCATTTCGGTTCCTTAATTTCTGGACTAAGAGGACAAATTTTTTGGAGGTGGTTAAGAAATCATAGATTACTCCGGTTGATGCGTGACCCCTTGTAGCAATTTGTCTTAAGCTGCGCAGGCTTAAGGATGATCTAATGGGATGGAATAAGCTAACTGTGGGTAACTTTACTATGAGAATAAAGGAAGCTGAACTGTGGCTGCAGCAATTGGAGACGAATTTAATGGCTGAAGACTTGCAGCGGGTTCAGGAAGAGGTAAAATTTCAGGAAGCTAAGCTACGTCTAGCACTTTCTGAAGAGGAGGACTTCTGGCAGCAAAAAACTCGTGCTAAATGGTTTGTTTTGGGTGAACGGAATACTAAATTCTTTCACTCAAAAGTTGAGCAAAAACGAACAAAGTTATTTGTCAAGGGTTTAAAGATTGATAACGGTACTTGGATTGAAAACAGGTAAAGAATTGCGGGATCATGCAGTCCAGTTTTTTACAAACTTGTTATCTTCTGAGCATCAGGATATAGGGGCTGGTTTGGAGATTATTTCTCGAGTTCTTAACGATGAGGATAATTGTATTTTGGAGAAATTTCCAACTATGGAGGAGATTAGGGATGTTGTTATGAGCATGGATAGTGATAGCTCTCCTGGGCCGGACGGTTTTTCGGCGAAGTTTTTTCAAGAGGCTTGGTCGGTTATCTCTTTGGATGTTGCTAATACTGTGACCGAGTTTTTTTGTGGGGGATTATTGCCAAGAGGTATCACAGCTACACTTTTGGTTCTTATACCCAAGTTGGAATCTCCACAGGTTTTTGGGAATTTTCGACCGATAAGTTTGTGTATTGTTATTAACAAGATAATTACGAAGATTATGGCAAATGGGCTGAGGGCTGTTCTTTCCAAGATCATATCGGATAATCAAAGTGCTTTTGTTCCCAACCGATCAATATTCGAGAATGTATTGCTTGCACAAGAATTAATTAACTCAATCCATTCCAAGATGCATGGTGGTAATGTAGCAATGAAGTTGGATATGGCGAAGGCTTATGATCGTGTTTCTTGGAACTTTATTTGTCAGATGTTTCGTGGATTTGGATTTGGTTAGCAATGGATCGATAGGGTTTGGCGTACTATTTCTAATTACTGGTTTTCGGTCTTATTTAATGGCCAATATGCTGGTTCTTTTCAATCTTCTCATGGCTTACGACAAGGCGGTCCGTTATCACTAACGTTGTTTATTAATGGAGCTGAGCTTTTTTCTAGAATGCTTAATAATCTATTGCAGATCCCTAGCTTCTTACCTTACAGAGGTCCTCGGTATACTCCTCATGTGACCCATCTTTCTTTTGCTGATGATATTTTAATTTTCTCTTCAGGCTGTTCGGTTTCCCTCAAGTTGGTGATGAAAGCAATTCAAGAGTATCAGACTTATTCTGGGCAACTTGATAATATTCATAAATCAGGTTTCTTTATTTCGCCAAAGAATAGTGGTTTGGTCAGAAGGATAAGAAGGCTAACTGGTTTTGTCCATAAGCAATTTCCTTTTCTCTATCTTGGATGTCCGATTACAATTGGTAGAAGGTGTATTGCAGATTTTGTTCTAATTGTGGAGAAAATCAAACGACGCATTTTGAGTTGGGAGACGAAGTTTCTTTCTATAGGAGGTCGACTTGTGCTTATTCGGCATGTTCTTATGGCTATGCCTATGCATCTTTTGGATGTTAATCAGCCACCTTGTGCGGTAATAAAGATGTTGGAGAAGATTATAGCTCAATTTCTTATTGAGGTAGATTCGCTTATTTTACAATCAATAATTCTAAAAAAGGTGTCCTCGCCTTGGCGAATACGGCAAACTGTGGAGGCTATCTGGAAGTTACAGTATTGTTTTATCGATGTTTTACACGTTTTTCGAGAAGGGAATGCTTCAGCTGATGCATTAGCAAATATTGGTTATTCAACTCAGAGATATATTGAATATTTTGATTTCATGTTGCTTCCACAAAATGTTAGGGGTTTGATTAATCTTGATAGATCGGGGTTGCCTCAGTTGCGTTGTAAATTGTTTCATTAGTTTTTACATTAGTCTTTGGATTCATTTTCACTGTACTACTTTTGTAGCTTGGTTTATATATAATAAATTTTGGGGCTGGCAACTCCAAACCCGTTGAGAGGGTACCTTTGTCTGAAAAAAAAAACATTGATTACCTAGTTAGACTATCTCCGACCGACGCTATGATAGCATCGGTTGGCTACTATAGAAGTCAAAAAGGTGCCAAAGAGTGAACTCCAACGGACACCATTTATCGTTGCACTGTAGCTTACTCCATTTTTTATTATTATCTTTAACTTTTGGGTTGTTTTAAGCTGTTTTTTTTACTTCTCTTTTAAATGTTTAATGTTTTATTCTTTTTACTTTTGGTTTAATTTTTTTGCTTCTTTAGGTAAATTGATTTTAATTATATTATTTCAATTTTAAAATGATAAATTAATTTTTTTTATTTTTAAACATATTTTCAATTTAATTTTTTTAAATAATTGAATTAAATAGTGTGAATAAAAATATAATAACAATTTCAAATTTTAAGTTATATATGGTTTAATTTTTTTCTTTTCAAAATAAATTGCCCTAGTTATACTTATGTTAATTTTGAACTCATCTACTAATATTTGATTATATCCTTAATTATACCACAAATTTAAATTTCGTATTTAATTGCATATAATTATACTCTAAACTTTTAAAATATATATAATAACAATTAGAAAATTGAAAACAAAATGACATATTGATACATAATAATAATAATACATAATATTTTAAAAAAACTAACAAATAAAACTTAAAATATGCAGTATGAACCAAATAAAAGTACAACATTACATTCCTAATAATTTAATAACGATGAAGATCATCTCCAAACCCACCAATATTAGTAAAATAATTGCCAAATTGATTCGATGCGGAAGGTGCTGGTGTATGTTGTTGAAGCTGAGTTCTTTTTTCCATAATTTGTAGTTGTTCATATCGGATATATGCACGAATGTTTGGATCGACATCAGTGATCAAGTCCTGCATCAAAATCTTGTTTTCTTCTTTAGCTTGTTTCATTTCAACAACCTATCTAATTTGTCCAATTGTTGTTGCCTATCTGATTTACTCTTCTCCAGCATCTCTAGTAACTATTTATTTTCCTCTTGGACAACTTCAGAAAAAGTTGAAATGGCTTCATCTTTTTTTTCTAGAGTTTCACTTTTTTTTTACACTAATTGGTTGTTTTAAAGACGAACCACCAACAACATCATCTAAATTAAGAAAAAATGATGATAGCCTAGGAGAGTCTAAATTTGGAGACTTGCGCATGTGATTGTCAAACTCTAATGATACATAATTCCGAGTTAGAGTATGATTTGCTCTTTCTTACGTGGCGTTATCTTTAAATTTTTAAAAATCCCTCATTATGTTTCAAACATGATCAAATTTGAAACATTTTTTGTAGTGGTCCTCTTTCGTGAGTAAGATTTTGACTCGATTAAAAAATATATATTAATCATTCTAGTTTAAAATATTTAAAAATATAAAATAAATCAAAACAAAAAAAACTCACAATATCTTTACGAAATGCACTACTAGGATGCATATACTCAATTTATCGAATGAAACCATATAATTTTTGAACCACTTTCTCTATGGTTTGAATTCAGGATTGAAAAGATCTTTTGGTGTGATACTCTAAACATGAATTTTTTATTATTATTATATGCCTCCTCAACATGGCTCCAGAAGTGATATGAAGATTGATAAACGCTTGTAACACTATCTTCTGAAATATTTATATACTCTTGGCAAAGCAACACATCTTTTTCGATGCTGTATCTAGAAGATTGAGTAGCCATTTTGATGAGGAAGCTAGTCCACACGTACGTATAGACGATCCATTGCAAGGAGTTGGGGTCCATCAACTCGTTCGAGGACTAAGCGTATGAGGAGTGTACTACACGGGTTGATCAAGGACATATTTGAGCTTGAACTTGTTCGTGAAGCTCGTGAGGAGGACGCAACAATCATTTCTTGCTTGGAAGTATCTAGGATGGAGTTCAATGTCATGGTGGAACGAAATGGGGCATTGGAAGAAAGAAGAGATGACAAAAAGATAGGTTCGGACGCCCCATTAAACTTTCGGCCATCCAAAAGTTAGGTTCGGACGACCCCAGCCTGTTCCAATGGTCGTCCGAAATATTGAAGAAAATGAGGCCTCTCTGAAGTTTAGGTTCGGACGCTGCAGGGGATTTTCGGTCGTCCGAAACTTAGGTTCAGACGCTCCTCTTGAGTTTCAGCCGTTTGAAACTGTCGCGACAAGATTTTACATGTTTTCAATCAAATAGGTTCGGACGACTCCAGGGGTCCGAAACTACCGTCCGAAACTATCGCTGAACGTTATTTTTGAATTTTTGTTGACTTTTTCCATTAGGGTTTTTGGAGCCTATAAAAGACTATCTCATGTACGTTATTTGCAGACTTTTGACATTCAAATTTTGTGAGTTTTATACAAACTTTCTTGGGTTCTTTGCGAAGAACATTCATTCCATTCCATCAAGAGTTGATTGTTTGGGATTCTTGGATAATGGAGGTTCTAAGAAAACGGGTTTTCTTAGGGTGTTCATTACGTTATTTGATAGGTAAGTTTCTCATTCATTCTTGAGTTTGGGGCTGCCTCCTTTATTTCAATTTCAATCTAATTCAATTCAATTCATCTAATTTCTCAATTGATCTTGGGTTTATGCTCTTTAGAATCCATAAGGGTCTAGGATCGTATCAGTTTGGTATCAAAGCCACTTGTGCGAACCACACCCTGCTCCTTGGGCTATGACCGACAGAACGCCGACGGAGGCAGTTGAGGCCTCGGGGGTCCGTCAGATCACCGACTGAAGCAGTCGGCTCTTTAAGAGTGGGTGAATGATGTGAATCCCACATCAGTTCTACAAGGAGGTCCAGTCTAGTATATAAGGTTGGGTCAAACCTCACTTGGACACCATGGTTTTCATGTTGAGTTAGGGTTCACCTTATCATTTGGTATCAGAGCCAAATTGGGGAATTTTCCATCAAAGAATTGTATCTTTGATTATTTCTTTTGAATTTTCCATATTGTGTTATTGTTGGTATTTTGTTCTTCTCATTGTTTGCAGATTGTGGCCAAGATAAAAAAAAAAGTGCAAAAAATTCGTTATAAAAAAAACTGCAGAAAATTAAAAAAAAAAGTGCAGAAATGTTAAAAAAAAAGGAAAAGAAGGCCAATTTGAGTTTTGATTCTTGAGATTTAGTTTGAGTTTATTAAGGTAACATTCTCACTTTGTTTCCGTAGCAAATTTGTGGCATGTTGAATTGCAAAAAGTGTGCAGAATTTCCTTATCAATATCTGCTTATAAGTTACTGTATTAAGTCAATTTGGGTTAGTGCCAAGTTTTTTTTGTTGTTGTTGGGAAATTAATTGTGTCTTGCCATCTTAAGTCATTGTGTTGCAATTGTGAAAAGGTGATATTTGGTTATTTCAGAAATTTGTTGTGGTTTAAAGTCCATTCTCATATCAAAGTCTTGTGAACCATTGTTTCCTTGCCTTTTCTTAAATTTTTTGTGAGTCTTTATTGTTAGTATTGGGTAACATTCTTGTTCTTGTTGTCTAATTTTCATTCCATTGCTCAAAAGTCTTATAATCATTCTTGTTCCTTAGAATTTTCTGTTTTCTTTAAATATTCTTATTCAATTGGATTCTTGGTTGATGTGTGAGTGTTTGTTCAACTCAAAGAACTTGTAAAGGAAGTTGAGAGAGTTTCAATCTTTTGAGTGATACACGAGAGTGAGTGTAAGCACTTAGGGAGTGGAAAGGATAAATTGTCAATCCCAAAATTCATCATGAGTGGGGAGGGTACAAGTAATCCTACATTCAATATTGAAAGTGTTTTTAAAGCCATTCAAGCACAATTTGATAAAATTAATCTCAGGCATAACTTTTTAGAGTCTAGTGAACCAACAACTAGGGAGAGAGAGGGTAGAAATCTATTATTTGAGAGGGGGACTAATGAGGAAGTGTCGGAGGAGGAAGAAGAGGAAACATGGGGTAGAGGTAGAAATGATAGGAGAAAGGATAGTCACATGGGGTCTATTAAGATGAAGATTCCAGAATTTCAAGGGAAGAATGACCTTGAGGTTTACCGAGAGTGAGAAAGGAGGGTAGATCACATGTTTGATTACCATAATTATTCTGAGGAGAAAAAGGTGAAATTAGCGGTAGTAGAGTTTACCCATTATGCCTCAATTTGGTGGGATCAGTTAGTCCATAATAGGAAAAGATATGGGGAGAGACCAGTTAGGACTTGGGAGGAGGTTAAGAGGATAACGAGGAAGAGATTTGTTCCTAACTATTACCAAAGAGATGTTGTGAGGAAACTTCAAACCTTGACCCAAGGTAATAAGAGTGTAGAGGAGTATTTTCAGGAAATGGAGACATCATTAATCCGGGCTAATATAGAGGAGAATCCTGAATTTACAATGGGTAGATTTGTAGCGGGTTTGAATAGGGGATAGCTGATGTGGTAGAGTTGAAACAATATGTCGACATGAAAGAGTTGTTACATAAGGCCTTGAAAGTTGAAAGGATTATTAAGGCTAGGGGGAAGAGTACTTGGAAGAGTTCTTGGAAGGATAACAAGCCAGTGTCAAACACTAAATTCGGGAATGCAGAGGTTGACTCCAAACCTAAGGTAGAACAGAAATGGGGAACCGGGAAAGAGAAGGTTGAGAAGAAGACAGTTGGCAGGAGTCGGGACATTAGGTGTTATAAATGCCAAGGGATAGGGCATATTCAAACTCAATGTCCTAACAAAAGGACAATGTTCTTGTTACCTAATGGGGAGTATGAGAGTGAGCATTATGATGATAAGTGAGATATACCATTAGATGAGGAGAGTGATGGAGAGGAAGAGTTACCAATGGGGGGAGAGGCACTAGTTAACTTAAGGGTTTTAAATGTTCAACCTAAGCTAGAGGGAGAGTTGGTGCAAAGGGATAACATTTTTCATACTAGGTGCCATGTGCAAGGGAAGGTGTGTAGCTTAATCATAGATAGTGAGAGTTGTACTAACATAGCTAGTATATTGTTGTTTGAGAAGTTGGGGTTAAAGAAACTTAAATATCCTAAACCCTATAAGCTGCAATGGTTAAGTACTAGTGGGGAGGCAAAGGTGAATAAGCAAGTGAAGATTGAGTTTGTGATAGGGCGGTATAAGGATGTAGTGTTGTGTGATGTGGTATCTATGCAAGCTGCCCATATTCTTTTGGGGCGTCCTTGGCAGTTTGATAGAAGGGTAGTCTATGATGGGTATACTAATAGGTACACTTTGGAGATGAACAATCGCAAGCATACTTTGGTGCCTTTGAAACCTTGGGAGGCGCATGAAGATCAGATTAGGAATGTGAAAGATTTCGAAAAGAAAGAAAAAGGCAAATCTAGTGAGAGTAAAAGCCGAGAGGAAATCATCAAAAGTGAGGAAGAAAAATTAGAAAATGAGAAAAAGAAATTGAGTGTTTTTGCAATAAAAAAAGAGGTGAAAGAAACATTGAGTGAGGGAGAGAGTGCGTTTATTTTGTTGTACAAATATGTGTTTTTGCTTGATGCTAAGATGATTGATCTTTTTCCTCAAGAAGTGGTATTTTTATTGCAGGAATATGAGGATGTTTTTCCCGAGGAGTTGCCTGTAGGACTTCCACCGTTGCGAGGGATAGAGCACCAAATCGATTTCGTTCCCGGTACTTCTATACCAAACCGTTCAGCCTATCGAGCTAATCCGGAGGAGTCCAAGGAGATTCAAGCTCAAGTGGAGGAGTTGTTGCAAAAAGGGGTTGTGAGGGAGAGCCTTAGTCCGTGCGCGGTGCCTGTCATTTTGGTGCCCAACAAGGATGCGAGCTGAAGGATGTGTATGGACTGCCGAGCCGTCAACAAAATTACGGTAAAGTATCATCATCCTATTCCTCGACTTGATGACATGTTGGATAAATTGCATGGTGCATGTATATTTTCTAAGGTTGATTTGAAAAGTGGTTATTTCCAAATTCGCATGAAAGAGGGAGATGAGTTGGAAACCGCTTCCAAAACAAAATTTGGTCTATATGAGTGGCTTGTCATGCCTTTTGGTGACAAATGCGCCTAGTACATTCATGAGATTAATGAACCATGTTTTGAGACCTTTCATAAGGAAGTTTGTAGCTGTTTAATTCGATGATATATTAATTTATAGTAAGTCATTGGATGAACATGTGTTGCATTTAAGAGAAGTATTTATCGTGTTAAGAGAACATCAATTATATGCTAATTTGAAGAAATGTTCTTTTGCATGGATTCTATTGTTTTTCTTGGTTTTGTTGTGAGTGCTAACGGCATTAAGGTAGATGAAGAGAAGGTTAGGGCAATCAAGGAGTGGCCTACACCAAAGAATGCCAGTGAGGTCCGGAGTTTTCATGGATTGGCGGGATTTTATCGGAGGTTTGTTAAAAATTTTAGTACTATTGCCGCGCCATTGAACGAACTTATTAAAAAGAATGCTGTGTTTAAATGGGAAAAAGTGCATGAAAAAGCTTTTAACATGTTAAAGGACAAACTCACACAAGCACCTGTTTTAATGTTGCCTGATTTTAATAAAGTTTTTGAAGTTCAATGTGATGCCTCTGGGTTTGGGATTGGAGCTGTTTTGATGCAGGACTCGAAACCGATAGCGTATTTCAGTGAGAAGATGCATGGGGCAGTCTTGAATTACCCAACGTACGACAAAGAGTTATATGCTCTCGTGAGGGCGGTACAAACTTGGCAGCATTATTTGTGGCCAAATGAGTTCGTCATCCACTCCGATCATGAACCTCTCAAGCACTTCAAGACTCAAGGGAAGCTCCATCGAAGGCATGCAAGGTGGATGGAATTTATCGAATCTTTTCCGTACGTCATCAAGCATAAAGCTGGTAAGGAAAATGTAGTGGCAGATGCATTGTCACGAAGGTATGGGCTTCTAACCTTTTTGCAATCGAAGTTGTTAGGTTTTGATTTACTTAAGGGATTGTATGTTGATGATAGTGATTTTGGTGAAATCTTTGCTGAATGTGCATAAACTACATATGGTGATTATTATCAGCATGATGGATTTCTTTTCAAGAAAGGGAAATTGTGTGTGCCTAAAAGTTCCTATCGTGAATTGCTTGTTAGGGAGGCACATTGTGAGGGTCTTATGGGGCATTTTGGTGTCACAAAAACATTGGACACATTGCATGAGCATTTCCACTACATCTTATTCTCCGTTTGAAGTGGTTTATGGGTTTAATCCACTAACGCCTTTAGATGTTTTGCTTATTTCTACTAGTCACATTTTGGATTTAGATGGTAAACAGAAGGCTGATCACATCAAGGAAATGCATTGAGAATCGGAATGAACAAGTTGCTAAGAGAGCAAGTCAGGAGAGAATCAAGGTTTCTTTTGAACCCGGAGATTGGGTGTGGGATCATATGCGGAAGGAACGATTTCCACATCAACAGAAATCTAAGCTTCAACAAAGGGGAGAAGGTGATTCGAGGACGAATCCTCTTGAGGAAGGGAGGAATGATGAGGAAGCTAGTCCACATGTACGTATAGACGATCCATTGCAAGGAGTTGGGGGCCCATTAACTCGTTCGAGGACTAAGCGTATGAGGAGTGCACTACACGCATTGATCAAGGACATATTTTGAACTTGTTCGTGAAGCTCGTGAGGAGGACGCAACAATCATTTCTTGCTTGGAAGTATCTAGGATGGAGTTCAATGTCATGGTGGAACGAAATGGGGCATTGGAAGAAAGAAGAGATGACAAAAAGATAGGTTCGGACGCCCCATTAAACTTTCGGCCGTCCAAAAGTTAGGTTCGGATGACCCCAACCTGTTCCAATGGTCGTTTGAAATATTGAAGAAAATGAGGCCTCTCTGAAGTTTAGGTTCGGACGCTGCAGGGGATTTTCAGCCGTCCGAAACTTAGGTTCGGATGCTCCTCTTGAGTTTCGGCCGTCCGAAATTGTCGCGACAAGATTTTACATGTTTTCAGTCAAATGGGGACGACTCCAGGGGTCCGAAACTACCATCCGAAACTATCGCTGGACGTTATTTTTCAAAGCAAATTAAAGTGTGCATGATCATAAGTAGCTTGATTTATGAGTCGAACCCCCACTAATGAGTTTGATTTTGTTTTCAAATGTTTAATATCCAAATTACCCACGGCTCAACTACTAAACTTGTGGAGATACCAATATTTACTGTAAATTCAAAAAGTCAACAATCTTGATCATCTCGTATGACACCTCCATGTGTTAGTTCGGCCATTTATTTTCCATGTGTTATATCTTGTACACATCCAATTCCTCAATTGATCTTGGGTTTACACTCTTTAGAATCCATAAGGGTCTAGGATCGTATCACATTTTTTCTTGAAATGAAGTTTGGTATTTAAATAAGAGTAATATAATAGGATACACACAATTGGTTTAAGTATATTGAAGTAAGCACCCATGTATAAATAGATCTTATAAAGGGCCGATTTATCATTTTAATGTAGATAAATTAGAGATAATGAATATCTATTCAGCAATTATGAGCGGTGTGATAGATTTCATACTCATCTCTATCATTGGATGAATTTCATTCTCATATCACCCGTTGGATGAATTTTATCTTTATCTCTACCATTGGATGGATTTATCCTTATCATAATTGTATGATGGATTTTATTTTCATTTCAACCGTTAGATGAATTTCATCCTTATAACAACCGTTGGATGAATTTCATCCTTATTTCTACTGTTTAATAGATTTATCATTATCACAAATAGATTTCATTCTCATTTTACCAATTAGATGAATTTTATCCTTATTTCAATCGTTGGATGGATTTTATCCTCATGTCTACCATTAGATGGATTTATCCTAATTACAACCGTTGGATGGATTTTATCTTCATGTCTACCATTGATGGATTTAATCGTATCATAACTGTTAGATAGATTTTATCATCATCTCTACTGTTGGATAGATTTTATCTTCATCTCTATTGTTGGATAGATTTTATCTTCATATCTACCATTGGCACTACAAAAAATGTTACCTTTTGTGACAAGTTATTGTAATAAATTTGTGTTTCATTAAAAAAATATCGCACGTCATGATTCCCACATTTCACATGGCCGGATGATCCTAAACTGATATTCTTGGCCAATGGTTACATTTATATGTAATTTGCATATAAATCTCATACTTTTCATCTTATAATTCAATCTGTCTCGCGTCATAATCATCATCTAAAATACAAATATTATCGAACAAAAATAATGGACATCATATCACCAAAATGGTTGCAAAGATAACATAACATATAATCAATTTTCTCTTAAGAGATACTACTAAACATCTCCCACTAAACAATTCAAACTTAATACATAATGCACAACAATAACAAAGGTAACATCCCATAAACAATTCAAAACAAAAAGATGCATTCTTCGAACGAGTTACAATATAAAACACTTGTCCCGTATGCCATGATGGATTATAGTGCTTAACATTAATTTGTAGACGTAACCCACACATATTATGAGCCATTTTCTCACAAAAATGATTCCAATGAATAACAACAGGGTCTGAACAGTCAAACTCTTGTGAAACATTGTTTGGGTGCATCTCACCTTCTCTATCGATAATCATATCGTCCTGAAAATGTTCTAAAAAATATGCGTCATATGGGCCTCCACCTCTGCCACTAAATTCTTGTAAATGGTAAAAAATATGTATTGATGAGTGTAAGTGGTTAAATAGTTCTTTCAACCCTCTTGGGCCTCCACCTCTGCCACTAAATTCTTGTAAATGGTAGCGATTACCACGAAATAGTGCAAGAAATCCAGGCATGTTTTTGTAAGTCATATCAATAACATAATATTTTTCTATACATACCGAAAGATAAAAAAAAATGTTATGTTCATTTGTAAGCCATATCAATAACATAATATTTTTCTATACATATCGAAAGATAAAAAAAATGTTATGTTCGTGTGAAAAAATGTATATATATATATATTTGTGTGTGTGTATAAATCAAAACACATGCAAAAAATTTATTTCCTATAATAAAATCAAAGGAAAAAGAATCACGTTTCAAATAAAATTTGACATTAACCTAATCAATATTATTACCTAGTGGAGGCATAGGAAAATTAACACCTTCTTGAGTGCATGCATCTAAAAATACTCTAGGGGCTCGTTTGGTTGGCAGGAAAGTAAAGTTATTTAGAAATATGATTTCTAGGAATGTGATTTCCAGGGAAAATAATATAGGATAATACTTTTCCTATGTTTGGAAAGATTAGGAATGTTTCACAAGATTCCTATTCCAGTGTTTAGTTCAAATTAATTAAACAAGGAATGTAGCTAATATTAATTAAACTAAGTTTGAAGTCCAAATGTAGCTAATATTAATTAAACACATTTTAAGTTTCTAACTCAAGAATATTCTTGAATCTAAACTAAAATAAGCACGTTTCTTATTTCATTCTAATGACTTATCAACAAGAGAATAGAGTGGAATGTAGTAACACAACCTCTTAACGTGGCCTCAATTGCTTTGTTTGCCTAAAAAATAAATTTGCAACTAATTACAAGACCAAAAAGAAAAAAAATTTGAGAGATCAATTGCCCAGAAAGTTTAACTTATAACAAAATGTTGGGCAATCAAGAAATTGTTGGTTTAATATGATTGTCACTTTAACATCATGCATTCATACGACTATATAAAAAAACCGCAAAGACATTATGTTTAATTATTAAATAGTAGTTTTGATTAAAAAAATGTCATAAAAATACTCCGTTCAACATCTAATAACAAATAAAATAGATGAATTAAAATCACAAAGTTTTCTAAATTATTTTTCTCCAAGTAGTTCTATTAAAAACATTTTTTTCTCATCATTATTATCAAGAGTAAAAAAGTAGTCCAACAAATTTGAATCTCGAACAAGTTTCATAGCAGCCTTTTGTTTTTCAGAATTCGTCAGAACTTCAATTTTTCGCAGTTCCACATTAATCTTCTGGCGATTATCCATTTTTTGTTGTTCAGCACATGCAAAAGTTTCTACAAATTTGGCCATTTGCTCATTATATTTATCCATTTGAGAAGTAATTACGTCAGTCAAATGCTATAAACTTAATATTAAACTATCTGTACTTCTCTCTCTCTCTTTTCTTTTCAGGCTTTTTTGAAGTTTCTTTACCTCGAGGTTGGGTAATTGGTGGTGTAAAACGAGCCTCACCCTCATCAGATTCTTCATCCTCTTGATTGATACTTTGTTCTCTTTCTAAATCTTCAATCACATCTCTTGGTGCTTCAGCATTAATTCTAGTAGCTCTATCTTTTCCCCAAACAATCGTTAATTGATCATAGTAGGGAAAATGCTTATTTTTCAGGAATGATTTATCTAGATGACTCTGCAAAAATACAATAGTGCTTAAGTGCGTATTACTATCATTAAAAATATATAATATAGAATAAAATGTGTGAAATAAGTTTACCTTCAACGTAATCATTCCACACATCATACTTGCGGTAACACTTTTTACATTATCCCAACAAAACCACTCAATTCTCCATCTGTTCGCACATCATAAACAACATAATATTGTTTTTTAAGTAACTTACAACGAGATTCAATGTGAGGATTTTCTTTAAGATCATGACCAGGTAGTTTTTCTTCTAATATCCTTTCCAGTTGTTTTTGATATCCCTTTTTCAATCCATTCCCATTTTCACCATCAAACTTTCCACTTCTTTTTAACTTAACCATCGAATTTACCAATTTTGTATCTTTATCAATAGTCCATACATGATTAGCTCTTTTGCCTCGACGAAACATCTATATTAAATAAATAATTTAAATATTAGATAAAGTGTATCAATAAATAACAATATCATGACATACAATATAATGACTAAAATAAATAAATGAATATATAAATCATTAAAATGTCGAAAAAGACATTAATTAAAAGAAAAAGACATTTAAAACTAATAAATGCAAAACTGTGCATCGAGATTATTTTACCATTAAAATCATTTATGAAAATTTACACTAATTAATGAGCATGCCTATTTTGCATCCACTGGTTAAACATTTGATTATCCATATTATATCTAAAATTTGTCCATTCTTGAGTTGGTTCAACTGTAGTGATTGGTTCACCATCTAATTCAGTTGTATCATCTTCATTTTGAGCCTCCTCACCATAACAAATCTCAATGGGATCAATTGGCATGTTTTCCCTAATATAGTTTCGAAGAAGACAACAAGCCATTATAATCCTGTCTTGTTGCTTGATAGGATAAAAATTTGGATTTCTAATAATATTCGCAATCCGCATCTTAAACAAAATATTTTTTCAATGAACATTTCTTGCTGCAATGAATGATTCATATTGAAAAATTCTTCTGCGGGTAGTTTGGATGACGTCCAGTCACCCATTCACTAGATGATATCTTTGACCTCTAAATGGTGCGAGAAAACCTTTACCATTTGGTATATCCCGCATCTACTCAGATAGTAATAACCTAAAATTTAGAGGAACGTATTAAAATATGTCATTTATGATAACTCCAATAAAAATAATTAATATTAAAACTCTTTATAAAATATCTAACTATTATAATTTATTATATTAATAATATAATATTAACATACCATCTCTGATCTGGTAGTCCATTTCTTCTACTTAAAGCCATCTCGAAGTACCCTAACCATCAGGCAGGCCTGAGCCTCCCAACCGGAACTACATAAATAAATTGCATATCTTGTGAACATACTCCTAAAACATTTGTAGCAATATCACCCTTCCTATTTTGATACCTAGGTTTATCAACTACAGGTACCTTCACATTGATGTAAGTACCATCAAGAGTTCCTATGCAATTCTGCAAAATCAACCACAATTAATATTTAAATTATCTTATCAATAATTAAAGTAATGTGTTTTTAATATACCTTAAACCATTTCCATTTCACATCAGTGGAGTTCTCAGGAATAGGCACTGGAACGCTTAGCAAATGATCTTGAAGTCTAAGAACTGCATTTAATACTTTATTGAAGTATCTACTAACTGTTTCTCCCGACCGATAAAAATTTATTCTAATTGTGCTATTATTTTAACGATGTGCTAGAATGAATAAAAATATAGCAACTTGCTCATCCACAGTCATGTTCCTTGAAGCTCTTAGCTGGCCAATAGTTTGAAGCATGATAACTAATCTTTTAAATGTATATCTATCCATGTGTAATTCATCATGACATATTGTATCACTAGAATATATCAATCTATAAAGGTATCGAGATCGATCATACTCACTAACAGAATATGGAGCTTTTATGTAGTACTTCCGATGATAATACGTTGCAATGGTTGAAATCACAGAAATCATGAGCCTTAACATGTCTAATCTCTTCATGTGCATATGAATCATAACATATAATAATTTTCTCCTTGTATTCAAATCCAATCTAGCCTTTCTTTTGAATCAATCACCTAAAAATAAATCGAGATGTAAAATAGATATAGAACAATAGTAAATATAAATGTATTTAATATTTCAAAAAGAATGAACTCACATAAAACAATAAAGTTAGAATTATTTTTTCATCCACTAATAAATTTTAATAATTTAATATATTTGATTGCAATTGTATGTTAACATGTGTTCAAATGACATATTTGTATAAATTAATTACCTAATAAATTAAAGTTAGATTGATGTAACACATTTAAAGATGAAGTCAAAATGTAAATTGCAGAGTTGACAAAACCACATATATACATCTACGATTACGAATGAATCAAAATGAAAATCCTAGCAAACTAAGGAATAAGAAGAAATTAACAGGGCACATTTATTTATTTAAGCCTAATTATGATGTCGGCCATCAGATTAGCATCCATCCATCTGAGAGCTAGATACGAAACAAAATGATCATAGATATGCAATAAAGATTAATGTGGAACTGGATGAGATTGTTGTAAGCTCTCTTATTGATATGTACTCAAAATTTATAGACATGGTAAGTGCTTCGATAATATTTGGCCAGCCCTCTTTGAGAAACTTGATTAATTACACCTCAATGATGTGGGGGTTTGCAATGAATGGGAAAATCGTGGAAGCGAGAGAACTTTTTAATAAGATGCCAGAGAGGAGTACTGTGTCATGGAATGCAATGTTGACAGGGTACACTAGCTTATTTCAGTGGGATGAAGCCTTGAATTTTATTATTTTAATGCTAAAAGAGGGTACATCCATTGATCATATTACTCTGGGATTAATCCTAAAGATATGCTCTGGGATTTCTGGGTATGTCTATAGGCATGCTTTCTACCCTAATCTGTTAGTTGGAAATGCAGTTCTTGACATGTATAGAAAATGTGGAAATTTGAGGCATGCTAGAGTTTAGTTCTCTAAAATGGGTCAATTACGGGATAATGTTACTTGGAATTCTCTCTTGAAAAGCTATGCACGCCATGGAATGAGTGAAGAAACCATAACAATGTTTTGGAACATGTTTGTGCTAATACTTTTGCACTTGAACCAGGTAAGCAGATCCATGGATTCATGATTAAGAATCAGTATGAGATGGGTACTGTTATCAGTGGAGCTTTAGTTGACATGTACTCTAAATGTCGATGTATTGATTATGCTATAGGGGTTTTTAAAATGTTATACATGAGTGATGTGATTCTCTGGAATTCTATGATACTTGGGTGTTTTCATAATGGAAGATGTGAGCAGGTACTTGAATTATTTGGGTTGATGGAGAAGGAAGGCATAGAGCCAGATCATATCACATTTCAATGCTTCCTGCTTGCTTGCATCTCAGAAGGTTGCATTGAGATGGGCCAGTAGTATTTTGATTCCATGAGTGATAAGTATTGAATAATTCCAAGGTTGGAGCACTATCAGTCTATGATTGAGCTGTATGGTCGGCATGGGTTCATGGATCAACTTGAGGAGTTCATCAAGAAGATCCCATTTGAACTGACTACCCCAATGTTGATTAGAGTCGTTGGCTTGTGGCGAGAACACAGGCACTTAAAGCTGGGAGAATAGGTAGCTATTCAACTTAATAGATTAAATCCTGAAGTTCAATTCCAATTTGATATCGTGGACAATCCTGAGTTTTTAAGTTGGGAAATAGTTTTCTTTTAAGGTAACTTGCAAAATCTGAAGAATTCTTTTTATGTTAAGCTAAAATGTTTTTTTTTTGGAACCTCAACACTGGAAGATCTGATCAGTAGAATTTTTTCCCTACATCTTTCTTGTCCTGGTTATGCAATAATTTCATTTCTTACTTCGTATTTAGTTATAAAGTTAAGCTTTTTTATACCACTTTTATTTATATTATGTAAGTTTTAACTGTGTGTCCGTTGGAGGGGATTTTCTTTGTCTTTATTATGTGATGGAACTGGAATATGTCAGTGTAGATGTGATAAATGCATCAAAAGTCAAAACACACAACAAACAATTAAGAATTGACAAAGATAGAAGAAATAGCCTCTGACAATCGACAATTGCCGAAATTAGTACTAGTATTAGCTAGGGATTGGTTGCATAACTGTTTTCAGTCATCAACCAACTTGGAACTTGCATTATTACTTTGGATTCTTTTAACATTCTTTCCTAGCTTCTGCTTCGCATCATATGAATGACCCGGCTGCCTTAATAATCTTATTCTCAAGTTTAAGATAATCTCAAATCTCATTTTAAACCTCTGAAACTCCAACTAATCAACCAATCTGCCATCCCAATTAAGCTTATAATTGCATACATACTACATGTTATTTGTTCTATACTTCTACATGCCTAAAATTTACCCAAAAAAGTTCACTGCATATCCCTCACTAAAACTCCATATCAAGATCATACAACTTCTTTTTTGTATTTATCAGATCTGAAGATTGGTCTTGGTCCACAAAATGCTAAATAAAAAATAACCATGGAAAACAAGGGTGCTTATGTAGCCAATGGTTATTATGAACCAGCAAATATCACACAAGCTTGACACTGAGAAGTGAGAGGACACTGATCTTATTCATCCAATAAATTTTCTTTTGTAAGTGATCACATGGGGGGTAAAAACCTTGTAATATATCAGATCCAACAAATAAAGGAAATAACAATATGTACACAAACTTGCACACAACTAGCAATCATTTAAGACAATTGATATCTGGATTCCCTACAAGCCAATACATCACATAAATTTGTGAATGGTTTGACTATATCAATTATTAATGCAGTGACAACATTTTCAAAATTTATTTTCAAAATTGAATCAATTATTGACTGAAAAAGGTAATGTTACATAGAAAATTCTACCTCCTCAGTAGAAATTGAATCTCCCACCTGAATCTGCCTTGTTAATTTATTCTAATTCCCTTATTTTTTTTAATGAAAAATAGCCAGTTTTTAGTCCCTTCAAATTTCTTCCATTTATGTAAATACTAAAATCTTGTAAGAAATAAAAATGGAGTTATTAAGAAGATAACCATCGATTCTAATATATAAGAATATTTTAAAAAAAATTTACACATAGATTATAGATATATAATCAAATAGAATGGATATTCTTGAAAAATATGTATTGGAACTCTCAATACAAAAATCAAATGAGAAAACTTAAAAAAATATTAAAAACAAACCTGCAACAAGTCTTCAAAGGTCGTATAAAATAGTTTGTGATGCAAAGACTCCTATCTCTGATGTGAAATTTGTGAAGAAAGAGTTCTACACTCAGCATTCTTACTAAGAGTCCCAACACGAATGCTAAACCTAATACATAAGAGAGAAAAAAGGGTAAAATGTACTCGTATTTTTTTGATTAAATTCCCCAGACAAGTAATTAAAATACTATCTTATTTTGAGGAATAATAATCCGGGAAAGTTGTACAGCTTTCCTTGTTTTGAGGAATCATTTAACTTTCTCTGACCTCATAAAATTGAACCAAACACAGGATTTTAAAAAGAGAAAAAAGCATTTTTAGTCCTCAATGTTTACTTACTCGACACTTTTAGTCCCCAATGTTTAAACCTCAACATTTTTAGTCCCCAAACTTAAAAAAATGGCACAATTTCAATCCACTTAACAGAATTAAAACATCAACAAACGGAACAATTAAAATTAGGGTCAATTCTCAATTAATCATACTCTAATGTCTAATAATTAATTTTTTAAGTTTTTGCCTCATTTCTTTGAGTTCCCTTTATGTTATACATTTCCTCCTCAGAAACGTCAACAGCAATTGTAATTTGTTGCTGGAGGAGTGGGAGGAATAGCTGGCGTCAGATCGGATTTTTATTACTCCTTTAGCTATGCAAATACGAAAATTTCTCCTTTAGCTCTGCAAATACGAAAGCAACAATCTTTTCTCATTACTTTGCAACTTCTTGAATTCTTTCAATTTAGGGTTTTTATTCATTCAGTCAAGGAAGCTTTCCAACTACGCAACAAAACAACAAGAATGTCGTTTCAAATCAACAAGAAAAAATATGGACCACCTTCTGGTAAAATTTCTTTTTATCATATATATTTATGATAAGTGCTAATTCGATTTATGAATCAAGGGATTGACAAAAATACAGAATCTAATGAACAATTGTTAATTGTCAAGCCATAATAATAGTCTACTTGCAAAATGAATTAGTGGAAATAAATACCTGCATTTTTGCCTTCATATGTTCAGTTGTTCACTTTTCACTTTGTTTCTTTATGATTCACGATATTTATATAACTTTTAGGGTCCATAAGCATTTTATTGAATTATTTCTTTGTTACTGCATAGAAAATTATGAAGGACAAATTTTAGAGTGTAGGGATGATGAGGAAGACTATGATTACATGTGTGGTGAACTTAATGGTGCGACTGAATTTGAAGAATGGTCTGAGTGTGACTCAGACTATGACACAAATTATGAAAACGAGGATGGAGAGACATTGAGAATTGAAAAAAAAAATATAGATGGGATTGAATTGAATGAGTTTAGTAGAAGAGACAATAATAAGGTAAAATTTGTTGGGAAGACTATTGTGAACAAGAATGTTGATTCCACTAGTGAGAGAGCAGTTTATAATAGTGATAGTGATGCATGGAATACTGAAAATGATGAAGCACCAGGTTCTGAGGAGGAGTTGCAGAATTTTTATGGGTCAAATGAGGAGGCTGAAAATGGTTTGCCAATGTTCAACCCTGATAGTGATATGTATAATCCTCACTTAGAGTGTGGACAAATTTTTAGCAACTTTAATGAATTTAAAGCTGTTGTTCGGAGTTGGAACATTAAGAGGGGTAGATTGTTTAAGTTTATTAGAAATGATAAATTGAGAGTTAGGGCAATATATCAACATGAAAAATGTAACTAGGAGATTTATGCAAGGAGAATGAGTGGTGATAATAGTGTGCAAGTTAGAACCTACATTGACACACATACTTGTAATTTTAATTGGAAGAATCCTTGTGTTAAATCCACACGGGTTGCAAAGAAGTATACAAGTGTGATTAGAGACAACCCTAAGATAGACACGTCCTCTTTTACTAAACAAGTTATAAAGGATAACAACTTTTATATGTCTAGAAACCAGGGATACAGAGCTAAAAAATATGCTCTAAGAATAATTCATGGCTCAGATTCAGATCAGTATAGTAAGTTGAATAAATATGCTCGTGAAATTGAAAGGTCGAATCCTGGCTCCACATGCATAATTAAGATGGTAGATGGGTTTTGTGATCCACATACTTCACAACCAAGATTTAAAAGGATGTATGTTTGTTTTGCTGCGGGTAAGACAAGGTTTTTAGCTGGCTGTAGAAATTTTTTTGGAATATATGGAACATTTTTAAAAGGGCCATGTGGAGCCATTTTGCTCAATGCGGTTGGAATTGATCCTAATAATGGATATTTTCCAATTGCATATGTTGTGACTGAGAGCGAGAATAAATAGTCGTGGACATGATTTTTAAGTCTTTTGAAAAAAGATCTTCATATTGAGTGGGATGAAGAATGGACAATCATGAGTGACAAGTAAAAAGGGTTGATCCAAACATGTAACTCTATTTTTCCCAAGGTTGATCATAGAGTTTGTGTGAAGCACTTGCATGGGAATATGGCAACAGTTGGTTTCAAAAGTGTAGCAGTTAGATGAGCACTGTGGGCTGCAACTAAGGCAACAACACCACAAGAATTTGAAAGAAGAATGCATAAACTAAAAGAAATAGATGTAGATGCTGCTAAGTGCTTAGAAGACAAGCAACCCAATGAATGGAGTAGGTCATGTTTTAGACCAGATGTTAAGTGTGACATGCTACTAAATAACATTTGTGAGTCATTTAATAGTACAATATTAGATGCAAGATGTGAACCTATATTGTCTATGTTTGAGAGTCTAAGAATGTATTTAATAAAAAAATGAAAGAAAACAGGGATAGAGCTAAAATGAAATGGAGAGATAATGCCATGTGCCCTAGAATCTTCAAAAGGGTGGAGAAAAGGTGTAAAAAGGCAACTTTTTGTGCTCCTCACAAGGTTAACGATGAAAATGTGGAAGTGTGGTGTTATTCAGGGGACCAATATGCAGTTAATTTGCAGAATAGGAGCTGTTCATGTAAGAGATGGGATTTAACTGGAATCCCTTGTCCCCATGCCATTTCTGCTATATGGATAGTGAATGAGGACCCTTTAGATTACGTGCATGATGCATACAACGTGGAAAAATATCTTAAATGCTATGAACCATGCATCTTTCCACTTAGAGGCCAAAATGAGTGGGAAAACATAAATTCACTTGTTCCGTTACCACCAATATATGGAAGAGCTCCGGGTAGACCAAAAACGTTGAGGAAGAAGGGTCATCTTAAAATTCAGGAAACAAAGAAAAAGAAGAAAAAGATTCGTCGAGTAGGTCAAATCAATAAATGTACTTTTTGTGGGGAAAATAGACACAACAAATGATCATGCAAGAGCAAAAAACAAGCTGAATATGAGAAAACTCAACAAGAAGAAGAATTGCAGTTTGGAGAATCTACTGTTACTCAGTCTCAATCCAGAACTGCAATTAATCAGCAAGTTGACAATCCGCAAGGCATTGAGTTGGACATTTTAAGTCTTCTTGCTAATGAGAGTTTAGAGACTTTGAATGTAGAGAGCATATATAGATTAGGTACTGATCAAGGAGAGAAGAAAAAATTGCAAGTAAGTTAATTCATTATTAAACAACTATTTATATTTATGGATTATAATCATTGTTAATATGTGCATTTTAATTTCAGGTGAAGCCTAATAGGAATAGGGGTAAACAAATCCAGTTGGGGAAAACACATGCAATTGAGGTGATTGTAGTAATGATTATTGGATTAACATTTTTAATTAGCAAAAACATTTTATGGTCATGAAAGTTGAACTTTACTTAAATCTATTTAACAGTTGTGTAGATTCTAACACTTGATTATTTTATATTTAAGAGGTAGCTTGATTAGAAGGTAATTATTCATTTCTATTAGAAATCTCAACAATTTGCTTATTTTCACACATTTTGGATGCTATTGGTGTACAAAAGCAGAATCATAATCTATCTAGTTCTGCTCCAACCTTAGATGCAGAGAAGAAAAGATTGTACGAGTTATTTGATATTCCAGTGCCACCATTTTCCATTGGCAGTCAACCACCTATAAAAAATGTAAAAAAAGCAACCAAAAGAGGAACTCAGGAACTCAACAATGCAACGAACTGATGGGACTTCCACTATTTCAGCCATAAATGTTGTGCTTTCTTCATCTATAGTTCAACCTGAACACAAGAGCATATAAAATGCTAGTTGATTTTGTTTTAAATTAAGTTATTCATATTTTGAACATTAGGTTCCATTTTTGATAC
This sequence comes from Ophiorrhiza pumila, assembly GCA_016586305.1. Classification (NCBI taxonomy): domain Eukaryota; kingdom Viridiplantae; phylum Streptophyta; class Magnoliopsida; order Gentianales; family Rubiaceae; genus Ophiorrhiza; species Ophiorrhiza pumila. Next base: position 37,060,180 of record BLIW01000009.1, on the reverse strand, counting down.
ATGGATATCAGTTGATTATCTTTCATAATCATTTAAGTGACTTTATTTATGTTTTGGAGTTTAGAATATGAATTTGATTTGTTCATGTTGAATGCAATTTTTGAAAATGCTTTTGAAAAAATGTGCTAAGTATTCACTTCATATAGCATTTTTATACGATGGTTTGATTCTTCATTTTTTTTATTCATTGAATATTAAGCCAATTGCAGTTTGTGCTTCAGTTAAAGGAATCAACTTATTTCAGTCGTTTACAAGGTAATCCTTCTTGAATATTCATTAGATAGTGGTTTGTAAATGTGATTCTAGTTTGGAGAGTTTTGAGTTATCTGTTCTTTGTACTAAAATATCTTATCTGTACCAACTGTTTTAGGTTACTCCATGAACATTGTGCTGATGTAATAGAAGGAACTGCTGTATTCATTGAGTATAATAGACCCAAACACTTAACTTCACTTGCATTATACCAGATGTTAACAACAACGGAGCAATTGAGGTGATTATTGTAGGCTTTCTTTTGTTAGTGATCTCACAGATGTTGTTAGTGATCTCACAGACATTGTTGGCATGCGTAAAACTGTACTATGAAGTTTTTAACTTCTCAAAGTTCTTATGTTGAGAATTTTTTATATTGTTGAGCGTGGATACAATCATGTTATCATGAATCTAGTTCTCTTTTTCATTATTTTCATTTGTTTCAACATTGCAAATAACTGTACTGATTCTTGTAGGTCTAGGAAGGTTTCTCTTCCTATAGAAGAAAACTTGGGAAATAAAGATACTAAAATCTACATTTTGGTGCTGGAGTTAGCTATTGATGAGAAATTTGTTGAATAGGATCGGTCAATCGGTCATTTCTTGTATTGAGCTGTGTAGTGCCTTCATAGATTGGTTTTTGTTTGTTTCACTAGTTTCTTCAATGAAAAGCTTTGAACTAATGCCACGACTCTATTGTCTACGTGCAGGAAAATGTGTGTCTAGGATTGTGATTTTGACATGAAATAAGAGTAGATGTTGTACTTCAATACCAATACAGAATCGTTCACAGTATGAAACCATAATATGAAGTTTATTTACATTGTGCACAAACTAAATGTATTGAATTGGATGTCATTTCTCAAAGTGCTGTAATAATGTTCATCATAGATCCATGGTTCTATGCTTTCCACGCTCTCTCATTTGGTTCCTAAAATTGGAGGTCTTTAGCAAATAGGAACTCTTTTTTATTGTTGTGTCTCTGTAGTATCTCCATGACGATTATTACAGCACAATAGCAAATAGGAACTCGATGAGCTTGGGGCTTTTTTCTACAGTGCATTTTCTGTTTGAATGGTTGCATGATTATTGTTGGTAAACAAACACCTTAGAGCTATTTCATAGACTGTAAAAATGGCTCCATTCACACCAAATGTTCTAGCAATTGCAGTTCCTAAACCTCGCCAGAGCTCTCTATACCCTTCTTCTTTAACACTTTGCCTGAAGCAATGAACAATGCCATTGTATTTTGGTGAGGTCTGTGACTGGATTCTTGTTTTGATGACATCTAATGGATAGCAAGATATCCAGCTTGCAACACCAGCAAGCCCACCAGCGACAAGCATAGTTCTGAAGCTGTTTTGGCCAATCTTTCTGCAACTAGGGTGAAGTTGCTCTCTCATATACTCATATGTCCAAAAATAGAGTCGATGAGCAGGTGCATCTCTAAGTACAGTGATAGTTAAAACATGTCACACGAAGTCTGAATAAGTGTGTTGGTATTGGTGCTACTAAGAGCTTAGAATATCATTTTTGAAACACTTACTCATTTCTCAACCAGTATGTTTATTCTTTTGTCCTTTCATTTGATTCAATCTATAGAAAATGTCCTCTGAATAGGATCCCTGAAGTATTGTGCCAGTTAGAAGTAATTATGGATGTTCATTATTTTTTATTCATGTGACTAATTGTGTTTCTGCCAAGCAGGAAGGAACTCTCGCGTTTGGCTGGATCCCAGTACAAGAAAGGTTAAAATGAATACAAGGCCTTTTCATCCAAAAATAAATTCATCAGTTAATATGGCTTATCTTCTTCTTGTTGGTCCTTTGTAGCAAAGTATTTGCTGCTTGATAAAAAGGGAATTATCGACATTGTTATGCACAAAGATTCTACAACAGCAGATATCTTGCAGGCATTCATTCATTTACTTGTCTTGGCAAAACTTATTAATGAAGGCAAATCCACTCACTCAGAGAGTCAACAATGGATTGATAAACACTATGAAATCTTTCTTCTGAAGGTACTTTTTTCAATCTTTATGGTTGATCATCATAACAAACATTCTATTTATATTTCTCGTTTATCATTTATTTTACTCAATATCTATTTTGTGCCGCAATGGCAGCTTCAGTCCTCTGGATGGAGAACATAACGGCTTCAATCACTCTCGGTCACCTGGAGGGCTAACTGGTTAGTGGGTGCTTCAAATGGCAAAGTTTCAAGCCTTTGGAATTCCGAATGTTTGCGAGACATTAAGCAAAACAAACTTTATTCAACTTGGAACATGGAAGAGAATGCCATAGACTTGAAGATTCTGGGCTTTTGATGACTTTACTGAATCAAAACTTTTTCTCTTTTTTTCCATTTTTGTCTGAGCATCTAAATAAAACATTTCTATAACCCCTTTTCCTTTTCATGTATAGTTTGATTTTGATCTTGTACAATGTAACATGTGGATAAGTGATGATATTATTCAACAGTTATAAGATATTGAGGTTGACAGCCAGAAGAATCTTAAGTAGATATAAACATTGGCAAAATTGAGAACATTGGCAAGTTAGTGCCTGAATTGGTTTCAACTAACAGCAGGAACTATACATAACTTCCTATGTTCATGTAGCTATTTGTAAGAAATGGGACCAGATCTTGACACTGCAAACCTAGGCAATGGACTAGAACCTATGCTCACTGATGTCGAACTTTCAACGTGTTTTGCTTTCCGATTGGAACTGTAATCTAATGGGCCGGAATGCCGAACATTCTGAGGCTGCTTGTCCATGCTTCTTAAGCTTGCACTACCATCATCATATTGCTGATCACGACTTGGGGTTGATGTCTTAAAATACCCTGAATCATGTCCACTTGACTGAGGAGTTGAATCGCCACTTAGCCTCACTGCAGAAAGATGCGTGTGCTAATGATACAGAAGGAGAATGGCAGGGGGAGGGGTGCCCTTAATAATGCCAGTGGTATAAAAGGAGAATTTGCATAATACTGGCTGTAGATTGAACGAATAATGGCATAAGGAATATGGGATTCTAGTGAGCTTCGTGGTAGGTATGGTGATACTTCACAAAATTGGTCCAGAAAGATCAACTTTGCAACGAGATCAGACCTAAGCAAGAAAACAAAAACAAAGTGTATTAAGAATACCTGGCATGTTAAAAATAATCACTGAAAAATCATTCAAAAGTGATGGAAAATATTAAGAATACCTAGCATGTTAAAAAAAATCACTGAAAAGTCATTCGAAAGTGATGCTTATAGGAGAAGGAGATGAATTTTATGTCATGTTACTATGCCCTACATTTTGATAGAATCATTATTCGCAGGATAGCACTCAGAGCCAGGAAAATAAAAACCAGACACAGGTTTTGGAGAATTGAATGATTGAGTGGAAAGCTTGGATGTTGAATTCATGAGATTTGCTACTTGCTCAGGGAGAAGCTGTAGTTAAAAATATAATTAGTGTCAAGAATAAAAGGATCTTTTTAGTTCCATGGAACAATTAATGCCCTGAGAGAATAACAACCTGCATTTCCAGAGAGCCAAAGCCACCTTCTGAATTAAGAATGTTGATTAACCCTTCTAATCATCCCATGATGGATTTAATAAGGGACTCGACATACAGAACTGAATCATGCCCAATTTTGGTTACCTATAAAAAACAAATTAGCTTATTTTCTTAGCCTCTAAGGTAAACTTAAAAGTGATAAACAGCTGGAAAGAAGCAAGAAAATGCCAGATTGGGTGGGAGAATTGTGCTGTGTGATGCCAAATCTTCAGTGGACATGTAGGACTATCACACATTATTTATATTTCAGGGAACAGGGAATTGATTGCAAAAACAAGCATTATATGATGCAGACATTGCCACTGTAAAACTAGTTGTCACTTTTTGAGGATTATATGATGCAGACATTGCCACTGTAAAACTAGTTGTCACTTTATAAGGGCTAGCCGGCTAGGTAAAGGGGTTTATAGAAGAAAGAATATCTATTATTCAACGAAATGTAAAACTATAGCAACAAGCCCATTTTCAATTACTGTGGTGGAAAAGATACCAAGAAAAAGCAAAGCTAAGAAGGAAAGCAAGACAAGGAAGAGAAACTATATCCAGGAAAGTGTAGGCAATTATATGTATAGCTAATGCCTTTTAAATCTCACTTATGAAAAAAAATTAACTGTTTATCTACATGTGCGGGTTCGAAATTCTCGCACTTGGCTCTTGGAATTCACATTCAGCAGTAAAATATGGGTGCCAGTTAGAGACAAAGCAACCTTCCCATGAAAACAAAAACTCAAAACTAAGGTTCACTTTCATGTGCTTATTCAATGTTTGGCTATTGAATGTCTAAACAAGTTAATAATGCTCAACACCTAGCTAGACTCAAGCTGAAAATTGTCTTTTCGCATGAACAGCACGATTCAGAGGTTATTCTGAGGACTAAAATCCTTAGATTTCTTATGCTTCAGGCTGAGTGTATCTGATATACCATGCGGGGGTACAACTTTAGAGTCTGAGCTTTAAATTCAACAACAGATGCCTTGATTCCAAATCTAGTGGACATTTTTTGTTAACCTGCTAAATTATCTCTAGTTGCCCTAAAGTTTTGAAAGTCATATGCATAGATTCACCTAAAGCTCATTTCACAGTCCAAATAAAATGTTCGAGCAACTCTGTTAATGTTAAAAATTGGATTAGCGAAAGAAGGGGTAACTGCAATCACAACAAAAGTGCTTGGACACGTTCCTTGAAAGAAGGCAGATAACAGATTAACAAACTACCATGCGTGTTATCATGAAGAAAACCATAATGGATTATGGTCAACAGGTTTATCTCTTGTATCACTTTTGCAGATTAATAAAGCCAATGATGGAAAACAGATAGTATCAAATACTCTAAGGATAGCCACTACTATTATCTGTGTGCTTTTGGGATCAGTAATTTTGCAGAACAGTCGTGGGTTATAGATGAAAGAGAATAATAAATCAAGCACCAAGAGGTACTTTAATGAATACTTATGATTGAAAATCAAACAATAGTAATGGGATAATTACAAAAGAAGAAACATGATAATCAGTTTTACTTGGTTGCAAAGCAATTACTGCTTATTCCATTCTTCACAGCTTGTGGGTTTTTTTTCTTTAATAGCTTCACAAGACAAAATATTCTAATTTAACGTCAACAAATATAGTCATAGGAGACATTTGCCTATTGTAGGATTGATAAATAGAGCCAGCATGCTCTGGTAAGCAGTTTACAACTAGCATGAATGTGGAAGGATCTATATCAATGAATACCTTTTCAGAAACAATTGGAGAATCACATTCGGGGAAGCTACTGGCAACACCAAGCCATGCACAGCAATGTTGTGGACGACCTTCAGGTCCAAACATGGTATTTCGAAAAACCTGTACCACTCTTCAAGTAAGAAGAATTTTACATACTTTTACAAATCATTCAAATATTTGCAAAAGTCAAACACAAACTCAAAAATTATCCACTGAAATTGCCATAACTTACTGTTGTAAGATGCTGATAATAAAAGTATAGTTTCTTCAAACTCCCATGTTTTGACAACTGAGACTCTAGTTCATCAACATATCTGCCTTGACATAAAGATTATCATTACAGAAAAGTCCTGCAGAAGTAATCAGAAAATATGCACTTTTTGCACAGCTACAAAGGAAATGCAATATTGATCCAAGAAAACCCAAGAATCCCAGATTCCCTAAAAATCTATACACAAGACAAACAAAGAAAAAACAATCACAGGCACTATGTCAACATAGTCACAGCGTGAAAAGTGAAAATTGAAGCATCAAAACACCAAAATATACACATTGCATTAACAGACAAAGAGCATGGTTAAGAATAACGTAGCCACACGGAGCATTATATTAACAAACACTTGCCAATCATGATAATAAAAGTACCTTAACCAATTGTAAGCAGCATTTCCTTCTGATAGTAAGTCTTCCTTTCCAGTGGATACTGTAGCTTTTTCCAAATGTCTAATGTTTATTAATGACCGAGCAGAAGTCACAATCATCAATATGGACAACCAATCTCTCCGTAATTCCTAACACACATGAAAAAGCCATTATTAAGATAGTACAAATACAATGAACGTAAATTGGTAATAGTGATAGTGAAACAACAACTGAAAAAAGAGAATTGTTATTTACTGATTAAGAGTGCATAAACCAAAGCCCCTTTTATTATAAATTTTGGAAACTCTTTAGAGACAACATGGCGAAGGATGGTGGTGGCCGAGCCTTTGCTGGAATTCTGCTACCATACTCTTATTGTATCAAACGGATAACTCGATATGACACCAGCTATTCCTCCCACTCCTCCAGCAACAAATTACAATTGCTGTTGACGTTTCTAAGGAGGAAATGTATAACATAAATGGGACTTGAAGAAATGAGGCAAAAACTTAAAAAATTAATTATTAGACTTTAGAGTATGATTAATTGAGAATTAACCCTAATTTTAACTGTTCCATTTATTAATGTTTAAATTCTGTTAAGTGGATTGAAAGTGTGCCATTTTTTTATGTTTGGAGACTAAAAATGTTGAGGTTAAAACATTAGGGACCAAAAATGTCGAGTAGGTAAACATTGGGGACTAAAAATGCCTTTTTCTCGTTTAAAAATAGGGAAAAGAATACTTTTCCATGTCAGAATCTAGGCCAACCAAACAAGCCCTAGCATCATTTGCACTTCCTTCCCAACCGGCATGAATAAAGACAAATCGCAGGTCATGATCACATGTAGCCAAAACATTTTGAGAGATTTCTAATTTTCTACTTCGAAATTCATCTAGCCTACAAGTAGGAACCCATGCAGCGACTGAAGTACCTTTAATTGCTGCAACACAGTCCTGCAACACACCAAAGTTTTATTCGTAAGTAATTACTTTGCGCTGAAATTGAAAATCATACGAATATTATGGAGAAAATTGCTCATTCACCTTGAACCAAGGATAAAACTTTGAGCTGAGAAGTATTTTTTCATGAGTGTTGTGCACATTTCTTGGTTGTATGATCACGGAGCTAAAGTGAATAATAGCTCTCACAACTCGACGCACATTGCGATGTATAGTTTCAATTGAGTGCTGAAATCTTTCAGCAAATGCCCGTTGTCTACTGTCAGCACTTGCTAAAACTAAAAACATAGCTACTGTTTCTTCAACAGACACACGTGTACAAGGATTTTCTTCAATATAACCCCCATCTCGTAAAAGGCAACAAAGTAATAAGAGTGTAGATACGTCCATTCTGCAGCTTTCAAAAATACGAGCGTGATGACCATTAATTAATTCTTGTACCCATTGTTGGCCGGTAAGAGATGAAGTACGGCAAGGTTCTCTAGGAATATATGACATCGTCGATGAAGACAATATATATGCAAAGCTTGCAATTGCATCTTCATTGTCCAAATTATGAGAACTATTATTATGGCTAGACGATCCGTCCATATTCTGCAAGGTGTGAAAATTATTAAAAATTTAAAATATGTGCATAATAGAAGACATTCTAATACCCAACGAGTCTATAAGTGCACATTTACAAAATTTTGAAATTTTTATGCACGAAAGGAAAAAAATTTCACCTGTAACAATGAAAATGAGGTTATTCACATGTTCAAATTTTGTTCTCTATACATATAACTAAACTTAACACGACAACATTATACTTCAAAACATGTATACATATGATCTACTTTATGAAAAAAAAATGTAAAGCAAACTTTAAAAAAGTGTGTGAGCACATAAAATAGGGGGTTGGCACCATGTCGTATATCTCATTCATAGTGAATAATTTTGGATATAAACTTGAAGTAAAAATTGAATATTTTCTGTATTAATAATATATTTCATATTCATAAATTCATATAATTGTTGGCAATATCAGAAAAAATTATTTCAATTGCAATATTGCAAAAACAATTTACATTCATTTTAATACAATATTAAAAAATAAAATAATAAAATAGAATGAAAAGATGTAAGTGATAGTAGCAGTTGTAACTCACTATTGCTGTTGTTGATAGTAAATGAAAAGGAGCCTTTTGTGATAGAGTGTGTATGACATAGAGTGTATAGAGAGAAGAAGAAGTTTTAATAGAATGGATGTATTAGTATGATGAAGAGAAGATGGTTATTTATTCAAACTATTGCAATGACAAGTGAAAGTAGACAAAATGGTAACAGTGGAGTAATATGTTGTTGTAAGAAAAAAAGACACCATGAAATTGAATAATAGAGATAGGTTTCAGAAACAAAAAGTTGCAAAATCACATAGTTTGATATAGATATAGGGCCCACATGTTTTGGGGTAAATGAGTTTAAACTTTGCTTTTACATGTTTTTGCATTTATAAATCCAACTGAATTGAAGAGTGACATTAGCTGGTAAAAATAAATAAAAAAAATAGTCAGTAATCATAAGCAGATTTGAAGTTCAAATCAGTATAAAAGCGGGACCCATATTTTAAAAATGTATTATTTATTAATATATAATTCAATCATTATATATAATAATTTTTTCTATACACAATTTCTAATAAATTAACAAAATTTATCAATCCAAACACATTTAATCATTTTATAAATATTAATTTCTTATAACAAAATCCGAGAAAATTTATTTGAGAATAAATCCAAAAAATACCACATCCAAGCAGAGCCTTACTAATTTTCATCTCAGTATAGAAATCGTTTAACCACATCACATCTAATAATTTGACAAAATCACACTTTTCAAAGGGCATTCAAAAATTTTCATGCATGTGCAGAGGGAAGACCATGGACAGTTGAAGTGCTTTGGTTTTTATTTTTATTTTTATTTTTATCAAAATGACATCTAATACGTGAGTTGGGAAAAGATTAAACATCATCTTTATGAACTATAACCATCCTTTTTATATGCAAATCTAATTAAATATTCAAGTACTTGAAAACAAAATAATCATCATCTTGAATACATAAATCATAGTACATATTCACCATCTTTGTATGCATAAATCATAGTAATAAACGTGATATTGAAATCTTTTATATATAAAGCAAGATTCACTTATATATCCTAATATATAGAAAATTATTTGAAAGAAAAATGTTTACATTTCTTGTTGTGGACGGGATATAGAATTGTTTTACTTCTTATGCATTTCCATGTTGTGGCTTTAATCTAAATTTCTTGAACTTTCTCATTCAAAACTCTCATAGCTGACTTTGTCTCCCTTATTGTTTCTTTGTGTGCAGAAATTTAATGCTTAGATGTCCAATTTATAGATATTAATTAGGGTTTACAGGTATTATAAATTTTTATACGTGAAGTATTCTATTGCTACTTTTTAACCTTATTTTCCTAGGGTTTAGAGGTATTGAAATTTATTGCACGTAAAGTATTCTATTCTTATTTTTTATTCTTATTTTTCTAGGGCTTACAAGTGTTATAGGTGTTGTAGGTAAAATATTTTATCATTTCATGTATAATTAATATATTAAGAATTTTCATCACACATTATTTCTCCCCCTTAATATAAAATAATCATTCTTTGACAACTATAATTATAATTATTGAGATATTATATACTTACCTCAAAATAATTTTTGTCCTCAAAACTTTCTTTGACCTATTTTTTAAACAAGTGAAGATACTTCTCTCGCATTTTTATTCTAATTTCAATGTGGTTTCTATTGGGTTGCCCATCATTTGTGAATGAGAGGATAATTTGGATACTAACCATACATGGTGAGTTCTCATTAGATTCGGCATATAATTTGGTCCATGATAAATAATCAATGCCCAGATTTGGTAAAACCATTTGGCATCGCAATTTGCCTTTGAAGATTTATGTTTTTATGTTGTGAAAGATCCAGTGTCTTAAATCTATTTGTTATTTTGATGATTAACAAATAATTATATCTACTAATGTTTCAACAAACTTCTTGAAGTTATAGGTATGCGAATTGGCAAAGGTGAAGTTTAAAGTCTTAAAGAAGTTGAAGAAATAGAAACTTGATAAATTATGGTAGATTCTCTAACCCTAAACCCTAGTTATACATTAGTTCATAAAATGTTTGAACCGTTCCAAAGCTCAAGTAAAATGAATCCAAAGTGAAAGTTGAAAATGTTTTTTTCAAAAGTTGTTTTTCAATTTTATCAAAATATTCCAAGGAAACAAAAAATTAGAAAAATAGAGAAAAAGTAAATTTGGACAACCTCAGAGGAATTCGGCCGTCCAAACCTTGATTTTAAAAGCTTTGGAAACTTCTGAAAAATAGATTCAGATGACCTCTAAGGATTTCAGTTATTCAAACTTGGATTTCAAATGTTTTGAATTTCTTTCTGAAAGGTGTATTCAGACGACATCCAGAAAGTTTGGACGTTCGAATGTGTCAATTTTAAAAATTCTAATTTTTTTTATAAAAGTGAATTTGGACGACTCCTTGGAGTTTCGGACTTCTGAATTCCCAAAATTTGTGAGTAATGGCTAGTTTTGTGAAAAATGAAGATTTTGCCCATTTTGCCTCACATCATTTCTATAAATAACTTGGACTTTTATAGAAGTTTTTTTTTGATGATCTTTGAGCAAAATATTGTGTAGAATCATTCTTCGGAACATCATATCAAAAAGAAAAACGGATTTGATCATCATCCAAAAGAGAAAAAGATCGAGCCTTTGAATTTGTTCTTCATTCTTCTTGAGCCAATATTTTCATTGTAAACATTTCTTGAGAGAAGTTGTTGATTGAATTTCAAGAGATTTTATCCACTCTATCAAGAGGGTTTTGATAAGTTGTAATCTCACATTGGTAAACTTGAAATGTTTCTCCAAAATTGAGAGTAAAACCAAATCTTATAACATTGGTTGATAGTAAGATTGGTTCAACCTTAAGGGTTTGGATCTCACCTTTGATGAAGAGATCTCATTTAGTGGATTGGTGAAATGCTAAATTTGATGGATTAGGTAGTAGATGTAGAGTGCTCTAAGAGGAGACTTGAACCACTATAAATCTATTGTGTCTATTTTTATGCTTTGATTTATTTTCTTGATTTATGCTTCATTGATTTTTTTATTAATATTGTGATAATAAATTTGTGCACAATTAGGTTGAGTTGTTATGTTGGATTGTTGTGAATTGATCTTTAGATAATCATTGTTTAATTGAATTCACAATATTCACACACACACACACACTAAGTGTTTGTTGAATTTCCTTAAAGAAGCAATTTTTTAAGAAAAATTCTTTTTGATATAAATTTTAATTACCTAAACTAATTCACCCCCTCTTAGGTTGCATATAGGGCTAACATGTCGCGACTTGTGAGGGGGAGACTTTCTCTTATGAATGCTCTCATTAGGATGGGTTTTCATGACCCTTTTTCCTTGTTCATGTTGTGTTGTGCCGATTGAAGAATCGGTTGGCTATGTCTTTGGTGGTAGCAAATTTGCTCAGATAGTGTGATATTTATTTGGTAAGCCTTGTGGTATTAATACATTTGGGCTAGAGCTGGAAAAATTAACAGTGCCCTTTACTCGCCCACTACCCACCCTAAAATATAACCATCCAAACCCGTAACATTTTGAACATGGGTATTATTGGGTAGGGTAATAATGGACACATGTAGTATGTGGGCGGGTATAAGGGTACTCGAGGGTACCTGCATACTCATTATAAATAGGTATTAACAGGTATCCTAACGGGTATCAACAAGTACCCTAAACTCCCCTCATTAATTTTCTTATAAAAAAAGAAAAAAAATGAAAGAGACACAAAAGAAAAGGAAAAGAAAGAGACAAGTGTTTCTAGTACTCCAACAGGAATTGAACCCAAGCATATATAATGACGAAACATTATTTTACTACTTGACCACTAGTACTACATAAAATTTTCAAAAAAAATTATAGAAAAAGAGACAAAAATTGAAAATATTTTAATGCACCAACAAGAATTGAACCCATGCATAATATAATGGCAAAAATCTAGTTTACCACTAGATCACTAGCACTAAATGAAATAAATAAAAAAATAGAAAATGAGACAAAAGTTAAAAGGATTTTAATGCTTTAACAAGAACTGAACCCAAGCAAAAACAATAATAGAGCATTATTTTACCACTAGACCACTATGAGAATTGAGTAAATTATAATGTTAATAAATTTTAAAACTAACAAAAACCAATTATAGATACTTATATTACTCTATGAGAGTAATTCCACTACGGATGCCCGTAACTACCCATAAACTACCCTTAAATTACCCTATGACTATCCATAAATTACTAAATTAGGGTATCCCTAGGTACACGGAAATTATTATTACCCATCCAAACCTGTCCATCAACAAAATTGGGTATGGATGGGTAGTTACCTATTTTTCCAAACCCGTTTAATACCCACCCACTACTAGCCGAAACCCGCCCATTTGCTAGCTATAATTTGGGTATAGCTAGAAATCATAGTGTTGGCAGTGGTGGAGGATGAGGGGAAATGGTTTTTTTTTGTATATGTTTAAAATTCTACTAGCGTTTATTTTGTGGCATATATGGCTCCGAAGGAATAAATATTTTTTTATGGACAAAGTGATTCGATAGAATATATTCATGTCAACATTCATGCTTATATGCAGTTATTGGTCCATCAAGAATTTCCTCAACTAGAATGGGGGAAATTGGGAGGCAGTTTTAAGAGAGTTCATAGGAATGAGGAGCATAAAATCTTATAATTAGGTGTTCCAACATAGGCCTATTTTAGGTGAATTCAAGTTAAATGTTGATGGGTGTACTAAAGGTAATATGGGAATTAGAGGTGGTGGCACTATGGTTCGTAATAATACTGGTCATTTTATTAGGATAAGAGCTATTGGATTCTAGTGTGTTACTAATACGGAGGCTAAAGCTTTGGCACTGCTTGCAGGGTTGAAATTAGAGGTGTATATGGGCGGGTTGGGCAGTTTTGCATAATATTTTTAACCGCACTATGACTTGCAGTATGTGAAAAATACAAACCTTAACCAACCATTAAAATATAAAACCATGGTTTGCGGTGTGTATTTTTTTGTGTGATGTGGTGCAGTTTATGCGGTTTAAACTTTAGGTATATCATACTCAATTAACATTATTATATCTTTCAAATAAATAAGATCGTAATAATCCAATTCAATTTTTAAAAAAAGTATAGGCATGTTCGGAAAATAAAATGTAAAATAAAAGTTTGTCTATTGTAATAAAATAATTCGATAAAAATTTAAATATTTTAAGTTTGTTATAATTACAAAAATCAAAATAAAAAGCCTTGAGTAACCAATATTTGAACGAAGAAACGAACCCTGCAATATTGAAAAGATAAAAAGGATTAAAAATGTTAATCAAGTACGAAAAAAAGCCAAAGATTTAATACAAGTTATGAAAATAATTTTGCCATCTTCATATCAAAGTGAAAAAAGCTTTAATAGTTCAACTTTTAAAAGCATGAGACAAAAGTAGTGAAGTAAAGTTAAAACAGATAACAACACTTGAATGATTCGGAGAATATTCAAATTAATAGCATCAACTAAAACAAAAATTAGAACAAATTATAAGTAATGCTAACTGATAACGATAATCTTGCAATCATCATATGATTAAAAATGGAATGAATAATGTAAAACAAGGCATATATTAAAAATGATAAAATGTTTTTTTTATCAGTTGCTAAGGTGAAATCTGAACCAAAAAATTCTAAAAATGAATGAACACATAATTGTAAGAAAACTTTAAAAATGTTATATTGTATCGACAATAAAAATAAATTAGACAAAAAAAGTAATCATACCATTCTCAAATTTTTCATATTTTTGTATGTCATCTATTGCTTTTTGAAGATCAATTGGGGTGGGCGAGGATCGTAACCAATTTTGAGAACATATCAAAGCCTCAACCTTTTTTTTAGAGAAAGTGAACTTCGAAAAGGATCAAGTATACGACCACTAGTACTGAGAGCTGAATCAAAAGAAACTGTAAATACTGGGATTGATAATACATATTTAGCAATTTGAGAGATAATTAGGCATTTAATAGAGTTATTCTTCCACCAATTAAAGATGTAAAAAATGTCGCCTATTTTTTCGCAACCATCTAGTAAGTACCATGTCAATTCTAACTTACTCTCAGCACTTTGTTCATCTTCTAAACGTTTGAAAAATTGAGACTCTTAAGTTTTTCAAGACATCTCCAGTCTCATCAACACGCAGAAAATTAGAACTTTTGATAGGATTATCACCACTTGATGCATATACAACATTATCGGTCAGATCATGTTTAGCATAATGTTCATTTAACAGGTTCAAAGTTTCCTCCACTTTTTGTATCATGACACTTTCCAAAATGCTATCTTCTTCATATATTTCATGAGAACAAAATTTCACATATTTCAACTTGTAACGTGGGTCTAAAACTATGGCTACATATAATAAGAAATTGAGATTGTCAAGATTTTTCCAGTATTTTTTCAATTTATATTTCATGCATCTAGCCATTGAATTTAAGAAAACATCTTCACTGTTACTTAATTGAACCAATATAGTTTTGACAACCATGAGTTCATGAAAGAACAAATTTGATGTCTCATATAAACAACCAAAAAGTTTTACGGTTACATTGAAAAAAAGTTCCAAAAATTTCACAAAGCATCTAGCGTTCACCCAATCATTTTCATTAGGAGGTCCAATAATTTTTTGTCCTTTACTTTTTTCCTTCTTAGTCTCACTTTCCCTATTATCTTCTTTCCACTCTCATAAAAATACATGAGATATCTTGAATCTTCCTCTTCAAGTTGCTCAATAGCTGTCTCAAACTTCTCTGCAGCTTCTAACATTATATATGTAGAATTCCACCTTGTTTCAATATCAAGACATAACAAGCTTTTGTTCTCTATTTTTACTTTTTCAACACATTTTTTGAAACTTTGCATTCTAGTTGGTGAAGATCTAACATACCTAACTGCATTTCAAATTTTAAGAATCGATTCATTTTGCTCCACTAGGCCCTCCTTAACAATGAGATTTATGATATGTTCACAACATTAAATGCACGAATTCATTTCCTAAAATAGTATCCTTCCAATATTTCGCCATTCTTTTCAAATATCTAATAGCGCTGTCATTGGAACTTACATTGTCAATAGTGATTGTAAAAATTCTATCAGTACTCTAATCTTACAAACTTTCCTCGACATATTTACTAATTGTATCTCCTTTATGATTAGGAATTAGATAAAAATTTAGATTCTTTTTTGTAATTTCTATCCACTATCAATCCAATGTGCAGTAAGACACATATAATTTAAATTTTAAATTGAAGTCCAAGCATCAGTAGTAAGACATAAATATTCAGATTCCAAAACTTTTTTCAATTTTTCTTCTCCTCGTGAAATATTTTCACATAATCCCTAGCAATAGTAACATGAGAAGGGATTGTAAATCTTGGTTCTAGAGATTGGGAGTAACTTTGAAATCCTTCACCTTCCACAATTTTAAAAGGCAGTTCATCAATTATGATAATTTTAACCAATGATTTTCTCAACTCTTCAATCTTGAAATTCTTTAACTTTGTAACATAATCACTTCCTTCTTGTCCTTCCTTTATACACGGAAATGGTAAAGTTTTTTACTTTTTATCTTGGCGCCTATATGGGTACTTTTTGCATTGTGATTCTAAATGAGTCCACATGTTGCTACTCGCATTTAATCTAGAGTGAGCAGTATAATCTTTCCTACAGTAATTACAAGCTACTTTATCTGACTTATTACCCTCTACCCTAGTGAAGTGATCCCTCTTTTTTTGAATGAATTCTATGACTTTCACTTTTTCTTAATTTTGTCCTATTAATTTTTTTAGGAGGTTGAGAGAGTGGAATTGAAAAAGCAAGTAAATCTGATGAGTTTGCCACTCCTTTTCCAATTGCAGCAATAATACTTGGATTTCTATCCATCTAAAATTTTTAAAAAATAAAACTTTATAAAAGATGTGCACAACAAACAAATGTAAATAATGAGAAATTAAACAAAACGGTAAAAAAGCATTCAAAAAGTCAAAAAAAAAATGATAATTTGATTCATTATACAAAGCATAGTAGCATACCTTGGTTCAAAAATATGTAAATAGATGGTGGGTATTCCACTATTTCTATCCTTGTATAGTTGTATGCAAAAAGAAAAATGCTCATAGACTCATGGACCATAGCCTCTTACCGTATTAATGTTAATACTTAATATGAAAGTATGAATAAGAAATAATTAGGGTGATAAAGAAAACTAAATGACAATACCTTATTCAAAATTTGAAAACTTATATATTCTTTTTCTATAAAACAAAACTTACTAAAGAAAAAAATAATAATGTAATGTAAGTGTAACCAATTAAGGGAAATTATTAATACTTTCTATATTGAATATATTTATATATAATTATTTTATTATTACAACGTATACGGTGCGATTTTACTTTTATAAAATAAAACCGCATCGCACCATGTAGTTTCAAAATATTGAAATCAAAACTAACCATTAAAAATAATAAAACCACGGTTTGTCCACCATGTGTAGTGCGGTGTGGTCTAGCTGGTGTGGAAGGTTTTTAATTTTTGTTGAAAACCCCTAGTTGGAATCGTGTGTCACTTTAGGCATTCGGAAGTTGGTGGTTGAGAGTGATTCTTTGGTGTTAGTGTGTATTATCAAGGGTGAGTTTGGATGTCTGTGGAAGATCCAGAAGTTGACTGATACTATTAGATCATTTTCAAATATTGTGGTTTCAATGGTGCATGTCTATCGGGAAGCAAACCAACCTGCGGATGTTTTGGCAAACGAAGGATGTCTGCAAATATAGGACATAACCTACTTGAGCTTCATGGATTTACCTTATTGGGTTAGAGGATGTGTGAACTTTGATAGAATGAAAGTTCACACTTTTCGGATTAGGAATAGATAGGGTTATGTATAAGGAGCAGTACTCCTTATTTAATATTTGACATATTTTGTAAGAAAGTCGTACTCATTTTTAGTGATTTTTCCTCTTTGTTTTACATTGATTAGGGTTTGGTTTTTTCTACCACCCTACTTTAGATTTTGATTATTAATAATATCTGAGAGTGATGCTTTCTCTTTCCCCTTCCCCCAAAGGTGTATTGGGTTAGCCAACTTAAAAAACGTAAAATTAATAAAATAATATTAATTCATCTAAATATTAGACATTATTTAATATCAAATATAATAATTCTAAATGGAAGAAAAAAAAAGCACAAAATGTCGTAAAATTTTTGGAGTTTATTTATTTGAGTATTTATTCTATTAACAAATTATTCAAAATAATAATAACCCACATATATATTATTTATTTATTTTTATTTATTTTGGTTGGGTTAAGAAAGAGTTTATAGAATACATTTTTATTAATAAAATATAGCAATAAGTTCGTATATATGTATTGATATTCGACTATTCAAAAGTAAAAGATAAAATTTATAAACACAGGGTTTATATATTTGTAGTATTATTTAACAAAAATTCAAAGGTAACACAAGGTAATAAACCCAAAGGAAATGAAAGCAAAGAAAGGAAAGTTTCAAAAAAAAAAAAAAAAAGCGGATCGACTTGTCAAACTCGGGTTTTGACCAAACTTTTGAAAAAAATTAGACTAGACAGTAAAACACTGCCCAGTTAGACTAGCCATTTTGGTCTGATTTCAAAACATGGATGGACACTTTTGATTAAGAGATTTTCACTTAGGTTACAAGGGGAACCAATTAATGACATCAATGTTTTGGTTTGTCATTTGAATGATTGTGGATCGCATTGGAATATAGATAAAAAATAATTTAGGTGACCTAATTGTATAGAAATATAAACAATACATATAATTCTAGCATACTAGACATATAATTTTATTTGGTTAGTGCTTTTTAGCATTTATTTATAATACAAAAATTAATTTAGTTTGGACAACTTATTTACAAAATGTATCATTTACAAAACAAAAAGAAATGCACATTCGCATTATTTAGGTTAAAAAACAATGCAATGTCTAACTCAAATCACTTAGGATGAAAGCAAACCCCACAAATGGGAATGACGGAGAAATTGTATTTGCATTTTTAGGTGGGCCCAACAAATTGAAAAAAATTATGGATCTTTGTTGATTTGTATATAAAGTGGGTCTCGTATTTTTAAAAAATTAATTGTTTAATAATATATAACTCAATTATTATATATATAATAATAATTTACTCTATACACAATTTCTAATAAATTAACAAATTTATCTATCCAAACACATTTAATCCTTTTTTAAATATTCCTTTCTCATAACCCGAGGAAATCTTTTTTTAAATAAAACCTAAAAAACACCCCATCTATGCAGAGCCTAATATTGTCTTGTTTAGTTGAGTCTTGTGTTATGTCCTTATTTTTCATTTAGATTGCAGTTCAATTTATTTCTTTACTCTTAATTAAGTTAGACCAATTGATCACATATTTAGTACTAAATTGATATCTAAAAAATATTTTCTCCTAGGATAAACCCCTATTACCACTACTACAATTGTGTGGTTGAAAGAGATTCTATTTGTTGACTAGAATATTTGTCACACATCACGAACACGATCACAACAAATTATCATGTTGCGGTAGAAGTTCGTTTGTGTTGATATTTAGTGTTGATTGCAAATCATTAGTTGTTTTCCTCTATTTTGTGTGTTTTTGTTCTTTCGTGTCGTGTTTTATTTTGTTTCATTGTTTAATGAGTTTTTTTTACTTGTTTGTGTTTTTACTTGTTATGTTTATTTTCACTTTTAGTAGTTTGTTGTATTGCTTAAATATGTCTAGGATATTTTTCGGAGCCAAATTATTGAAATTAAAACAACCAATGTCTAAACTATTTTGAAACATTTTTCATTAAGTTTTGGGATCCTAATGCATGTGGACATATTCAACCTATAAGAAATCCATCTTCGCCATGCTTTAATGATTGTGAGCTTGGGATAGATTTTCTAAACTTGAGATTCAAGTGGCTAATGTGGCCAATATGTTAAATGATGTCCAAGTTGCAATGAGAAATGAGTATGTTGTTTCTTGTAAAATATGCAAAAACGGCCATTAAACTGAGAATTGCTAGTTAGTATTGTTCTACTCAATTTGAGGATGTTTACAACTAACAAATATATGGAAATTCAAGTTGGATAGAACAAGAGAATATAGAAAATAAAAATGAGTGTGGTCCTCTCCAACAAAAAATTAATAATAGAAATCAACTAATTTTACTATTAATTTAATTAATTAAAATTTAGAATATTTTATTTAAATCAAATAAAAAATAATAATTTAATTATCTAAAAGAAAATTAAGTAAAGTACAAAAAACACAAGATTCAAAAAAATTAAGGATTTAATAAGAATAAAATTAAAATGTACTTAGGGTTTTGATTTCACCTGATAATTCTTATTCAATAAATTTATTCATTGTCTAATAATTTTTTTATGCCACCAATGATTGCAGTAATTTAATTTTAAACATCTCTTGACATCAAGAATAGTGAATACTATCATGATAGTATAGTTAATTAATTAGGTTATCAACCTCAAGGATTAATAAGTAATACTTCAAATTATTAAGTCGATCTTACAATTAATTGGAATAATAAATTTGGGTAAATTACAAAAAATTCCTTGTGGATTTTCAAAATTTTTAGTTATCTCCCTAACGTTTGAAAACCTACCATTTACTCCCTCATGTTTTGTTTTGTTTTTTTAAAAGTTGATGGAAATCATTTTTGTAATGGAATTAAATAGAAAGATGTCGCTATCCTACTATAACTCAAATTCTTTTTATTTTCTTACCTATTTACCTTTTTCATAATCTTCTTTTAAAAATCATCACCACTGGATAAAACTCAAAAAGGTCAAAGACAATTTTCTGGTGGTGTACGTGCGGTGAGGATTTGTGCTGGTGGACATGGCTGTGCTATTGATGAGGAGGTGCCACAACAAAGTTTGGTACAACAAATTTGTGGCAGTGGACATGGCTGTGGCTACAGATGGACATGGCTGTGGCTACAGATGAGGAGGCACCACAACAAATTTTATACATCATATGGAGCAATAAACTAGAATATGTCTTACTAGATATCTGTTCCCTTGGACTCTTGATACTATCATCAATGGAAGATGTCTTACTTACTACAAACACACGCCATTCTATTATACAAACACATATCGCTCTTCCTTCTGCTTTTTTTTTTTGCATAATTGTCTATATGCAAAATTGGTGAAGAAGTTCCAACCGCTCTTCCTTATGCATTTATTTTTGCATAAGTGTTTTACACCAAAGTTTTGAAAAAATGAATTACAGAACAAAAGTAAATATCAATTGAGGAAGACGGTCGAAAATATAATTGTAGGGTTATAATTGTCTTTTTCAATTCTTTCTCACAAACGCGTATTTAAATGCGAGTGTACTCTAAATCCGGTCAAAAGTCTGTTAAATGATGCATTTTCTGTCACTTTTTTTAAAACAAAACAAAACACGGGGAGTAAAATGGTAGGTTTTTAAACGATAGGGAAGTAACTTAAAATTTTAGCAAACCATGGAGAGGTTTTTGAAGTGTTTAATTTAAATAAAAATAAATAATAGTAAATCTAAAATAAAAGAAATTTTAGCAATCACAAGTACAATAAATCAAATAGGCAAATGTATAACAATCACTCAATTACGTAAGATTTTGATTTTATTGGGTAATTCTTATTTAATAAATTCAAGTTCTTATATAGTATTTATTCTTATATTGCCAATGAATCCATTAGTTTAATGTTAAACGTCTCTCAAGGTCGAGAAAATCTATCTTAAAACTTTTGTAGGATTGTCATACTAACACAATCAAACCAACTAAAACTTATTAAAATTAACAATCCTATATGTTGCACAATCTCTTAAGAATTTAAACAATCAAATCTATGGTAAATTAGTTTATAATTTAATATTAAAAAATATTTCTAAGAAAAAATTTTCAATTAAATTAATAATGGGTTAGTTGCTAATTATCCCCTGTGGTTTACGAAACTCACTGATTACCTTCCTATAGTTTATAGACATTCAATTCACCCCTTATTGTTTGAATTTTTTTTCATAACTCACAGATGCCCCAAGCGTAATCGTTGCTGGTAAAAAGTCATATTTGCCCTTGATTAGAACAAAATATAAACCAAAAATGAAGTGAAAGAAACATTGGTTATCAATTCATTCTGAAAATAAAGTGAGAGAAAACTACAAACCCTAATTCACAGCAATTTGGTAAAATCGATTATCACCGTGGCCTTTTCTCATCAATTATGTAAAATTGATTATCTCATGGCTCTGTGGCCTTTTCTCAGCAATTCTATAAAATCGATTATTTCTGTGACCTTTAAAAGTAATTGGATCTTCTGCGCATTGTGGAATCTCATAGGATTTTAAACCATATCGATCGATATAAAGTAAGTTTATTTATATGTTTAGGGCTTTTGTTGTGTCGTGATTATTACGAACATACATGAACTAGTGTGTTATGATTTATACAATATTTTACTCTGTTATGGATTGTAGAGAAATTAGGTTTTTTAATGTCTAATGTGCGCAATTTTTTTTAGCTTTAGTGTGCGAATATTTAATTTTGTTTTGTGTAGTTCGAGAATAACTTATCTAGTACAGTATGTTGAATTATTATATTTTATCTGAAGTATGTGTAATATACAAATTATGTAATATACAAATTATATAATTTGTAATATACAAAGTATGTAATATTTGTAATATACAAAGTATGTAATATTTTACTTCCTTTTTAGTTTTAGTGTGCAAATATATATGTGTAGTTTAAGAATAACTTGTTTTTTTGCTCCAATTATTAAGGAAGTTTGGCTTCAAGAGATATGGATTGACATGATATGGTGGTGCATCTCTAATTGTTGGTTTTATGTTGTTATTAATGGTCAATCGCATGGATTTTTTCATTATTCTGGAGGTCCGCGTCAAGGGGATCCATTGTCCTCAATGCTATTTATTTTGGCAATGGAGGTATTATCCCGAGTTCTAAACAGTTTAATTGGATTACGTAACTTCATGCCTTTTAAGATAGAGAGAGGTGTCTTCGCTGTCACACACCTAACATATGTAGACGATATTCTTATATATAAATATATACATATATATTTTGCTTAAAACTGAACTTTTTTTATTTAAAAACCAGGCCTTATATACTATAATTGATCAAAATATGGTGTTGGATATACCCAATCACACCGTTACAGCAGAAAATATAATAAAATTAGAGTACTACTCCATTACATGTAGATCTACTTTTCTCGCTGTTAGGGAAAGAAGAGAGATTCTACAAAACTTAGCAGAAGCATTCTTCTTTCCCTCAAAGTGCATTTTGTAGTAATTGACCATATTCTTATATTTTCCAGTGCTAAACATCCGATTGCTGGAATATATTATGAGGGTACTGAATAATTATCAACAAATTTCTCGATAGTTGATTAATACATTAAAATCTAATTATTTGGTCCACCCTAAGGCTCATCATGGGATTCATGCGATTATTTCCAGACAAACAGATTTTGTGAATAAGGAATTTCCTTTTATTTACTTTGGCTGCCGGATATTTGTTGGTATACGCTGACTGTCTTATTTTGTGGACATGCTTAGGAAAAGCCAAAATAAAATCATGTCTTTTTATTGGAGGTTCTTATCTTTTGGGGATAGGCTTATATTAATTAAGAATATTCTATCTTCAATACCAATCCTTCTGTTGGCGGTTGTGAATCCTCTGGAATGGGTACTACATTTGGCAAACAGATTCTTTGCTAGGTTTTTATTGGGTGGTGGATGAGATACTAAGAGTACATATTGGATAGTGTGGAAGGCATTGTGTCTTCTAATGAAGGAAGGCGGAGTGGGCATTCGATATATTAATAATGTGGTCTTGCCTTTTTCAGCAAAGCTTTGGTGGGATTTTTTATCAGGAAATTTTTTATAGGCACGATTCATGAAGCAAAAGTATTGTCACTTGTTTCACCCTTTGGAAGTGGAGTTTGGTGTTACTTAATCTTTTTTTTTGGATACGTATAGTCAATGTGGGGCATATGGTAGAGGAGCAAATTGCATGGTAGATGGGGATTGGACAGGAAGATATTTTCTTTGAAAATTGGTTGGGTTCGGGCCCGTTGTTAGAATGGGCTAATAGAGCTAGGCATACTATGTTGTCATTTATAGTGAGAGACTCATGGGATATTGAGGGTTTGGGAGTTATCCTTCCTCTAGAAATTGTGTACCATATTTTATCATGTTCTATACCCGATGGAACGTAATCTGACACTATGGTTTGGATGCCTATTGGCAATGAACAATTTACTACAAATTTGGCCTTTTAGTTTCTGAGAGGTCGCAGGGGAACCAATCTTTTGCTGTCTCGATTATGGGATAGAAGCATTCCTACAAGAATTTTCTTCTTTGCTATGCATATTTTGTTCTCTTGTTTCCATGTTATTGTTGTGGTTTTTCAGTAAAGAAATCTTTGTCTTACGTATTTGGTGATGGGCCATTGGCAGATTTGTTATGGAAATTTTTTGGTGAGTTCTATTGGATTCGACGGAAATGGCTAGAATGGAGAGATTAGTTTCTAGGGTGGTGGGCTAAGAAGGGTATTGTTATATTTCAATACATTTATCAAATAATGCCAATGTCGATTTTTTTTGGTATTTATGGAAGCGACATAATAAAACTTGTTTCGATGTGTATGGGTTGGAGTTTGAGTGTTGTGTGCAAGGATTGTGATAGATGTTAAGTTTTTCTTGTCTAAATTCCCACAGAATGATTTTTAATCTTGTGATTAGCATCATATGGTTGAAGTTTCTATATCTTGTGCTGTATGTTAAGCATGATTTGTATAGTTATGGGGTGCTATTACGTAATCTAGATGGGGATTTAGTTTCTGATATGTCATTGGGAGTGGTTGGGGATACTTTGGTAGAGGTTTTGGCTTTGACAACCTTGGAGGGATTGCAATTGTGTGCACAATAGGGTTTAAGGGTTGAGGTGGAATTGCCTTATGTACAATTGATTAGGATGTTACAGGATCAAGTGCGCACACCTTTGGTATTGTATAGCATTCTTGAGAGGGTTAGATAATTAGGAGGTGTTATTAATGTTCATCATGTGTAAGGAGTCAAATATTCCAACTGATCTCTTGGTAGCCAATGGTGGTAATGATAGAGTCTTGTATTTCACTCTTTCTATCCTTCCTCAAAAGGTGAGGGGTGCTCTTATATTAGACAAGTTGAATACGCTGTCTTTTGATATTAGATAATTATGTATTTCAGATTTCGTTAATGTATTACTAGAGTTTTGGCATTATATCCCCCTCTAGTGTCTTTTTTGGGAATTAATAAATATAGGAGTGGCAACCCTCCCCATGGATGGAGTTAGTTAGAAAAAAACTTATTTAGTTGGAATTATTATATGTTTTCTAAGTACGCATGATATACAAATTACGCAATTTAACTGAGAAAAGTGCTTACTTTTTTTTAGAAAAACTTGTTGTCCATACTGGTATTCATTATATGTCTAAATATAATTGTCAGATATAATATAAATTTGTTTAGGGTCTTGAAAATGATTAAGAACGTGAACATTTACATGCATTTTGAGGGACACTTTGTATGAAAACCTGCCATTAAATACATTGGTAGGAAAGTGAAAATATTTTGAGATTGGAATCATGATGAGTTGTGCTTAATTGAGTTGTATAATATGTTTAAAGAGTTAGACAAAAGTACTTGTAATAGGAAATTTCACTATTGCGCATCGTACTGCCAACTTAATAAGGGGTGTTAGGAATTACAGAGGAAGATGATATCAATATCATAAATAAGGTTAGCAAAGAGTATCCTGTGAGGCTCATATATGCTGAAACATTTCGTGATGATCTAATTAAAATAGTCTCTCCTAATGGTTAAGTACTTTATGAGAGAGTGTCTAGTCAAGGATTACTAACACTGACATATAAGAAAATAGTTGGTGATGAGGAAATAAGTGGTGATAAGAATGTCAATTTTTGTGTTGGTGGTGAGATAAAAATACTGATGGGGGTCCTACTGGTGACATAAGTGGGAATAAAAATACTGTTGGAGATTTTATTGGAGAAAATAAAGATAGAAATAATATCATAGATGATGATGAGGAACCTGCTTGGTTGAGAGAAGGATTAGAATTAATAGAAGATGAAAACATATTTGTTGCAAGGTAAAAAAAATGTACATATTCAAACAATAACGAAATTGCGAGTGAGAAGGGCAGATAAGTAGCCAATAAAGTATAACAGAATTTGAAAGGTAATATAGTTCAAATGGAGAAGATGGAGGTCTCTATTTTGGTGCAGGAAAAAACGTCCATCAACTAGTAAATAGCAGTGAGAGCATACCCTTAAGTGAAGTGCAACATGGTATAAAATGAGAAGATAAAAGCCTATATTCTGGTGCAGAAAATAACATCCAACAACCATTATAAGTGTAGTAGGAGCATGCCCTCAATTGAAATGCAACATGGTTCAAAAGGAGAAGATGAAGGCCTCTATTATGGTGCAAAAAATAACATCCGACAGTCAGGAGAAAATAACCAGCAGCCAGTAGAAAGTAACCAACAATCATGTAATTTTACAGATTTTAAAAAAACATTAAAAAAAGTGGCAAAGAAAGTAGAGTGAAAAGAATAGTGGAATGAATAGAGAAAATGGTGGAATTCATTTTTCGTGACAGTAGACAATACAAGTATACCCTTACCTAGTATCCAAAATGACGAGTAAAATGAACCAATTTTTAATGAAGAATGACTGCTAGGAAAACAAAGATATGATATTGACGGGAATATAGTATGCCTTGATTTTAACACTAAAATAGAGTTAAAAAAACCACAGTTTCAACATGAAAGTTGGTTAGAATTTCACAAACTTTAAGATTTTTAGAATTGTACTGAGAGAATAGAACATTTGGGAGGAATATATAGTCCATTGGATTAATAATGAGAAAAGAATGATAACTGCTACTTGTGAGAAAGGGTTTAGTTGGAGGATCTATGCTTCTCCAAAGGAAATGATATAAGTTTTTAGATTAAATTACTGACAGGGATCTAGAACAAAAATATGGGGCAAAAAGAAAAGCAAAAGAAGACATTCAATGAGTGGATCTAGAACAATATAATACCTTTGGACTTATGGTGAGACTGTGAGGAAGTGCAATACTGGGAGTACAGAAAACAAAAAATTTTAGAATCATCCTAATGAATAAATATCTACTTTTCAGAGATTGTACTACTATTTGCATGTATGTAAACAAGAGTTTATGGATGGTTGTGGGCCTATCATAGGACTTGATGGTTATTTTTTGAAAACTCCATTTGGTGGATAGTTGTTGACAACAATGGTAAGAGATAGTAATGATACCATGATTCACATTGCATTTGCAGTTATGGAGGTATAATGCTTTGATTCTTGTATGTGATTTTTGGAGTTTCTCATATCTGATATAGGAATAAGTATTAATGATATTATAGGACCTTCATATCATGTAAACAAAAAGGGTTGGTGAATACTATATCTCATCTATTTTCTAATGCTAAACATAGGTAGGGGTGGCAAATGGGCGGGTTGGGTCACTCCGCGGGTCGGGTTGAGTGAGGAGTGGTAGTTGGCGGGTCATGACCCAATCCAACCCGCCTATTGGCGGGTCAAAGGCGGGTTGGGTCACAGGCGGGTTATAACTAGTTCAACCCACGGGTTAATTTAGCTATTTTTTTCTTGACCCGCGGGTCAATTTAAGTATTACTTTTTTTTTGACCCGCGGGTCAATTTAACTATTACTTCCTTAATACATTAGTTAATTCAAATTTTTCTTTTTAATTTTTGTTACTTTTAAATTAAATGTTTATTATACATATTTACACACACTAATTATATTTTCACATACTACACACACTACACATATTTTACACATAACATATTTTCACACTATACATATTTTACACATAATACACATATTTTCACACACTACATATATTTTATACATAGTACACACATTTTCACACACGACACATTTTACACACACTACACACATTTTCACACAATACACGCATTTTCACACACTACACATATTTTCACACACTACACATATTTTTCACACAATATATATATTTTACACACAATTTACACAAATTAACACGATCCAAACCAATGACCCATGACCCAGACCCACGACCCATGATCCAGACCCATGGCTCACGACCCATAACCAAGACCCACGACCCAGACCCAGACCCACGACATACGACCCACGACCCACATACTATACACATTTTCACACACTACACGCATTTTCACACACTACACTCATTTTTACACACTACACGCATTTTACACATAGTACATACATTTTCACACACTACACATATTTTACACATAGTACACATTTTTTCACACACTACACACTTTTTCACACACTACACATATTTTACACATAGTACACACATTTTCACACACTACATGTATTTTACACATAGTACACATTTTTTCACACACTACACATATTTTACACATAGTACACACATTTTCACACACTACACACTTTTTCACACACTACATATATTTTACACATAATACACATTTTTTCACATACTACACATATTTTACATATAGTACACACATTTTCACACACTACACATATTTTCACACACTGCACACTTTTTCACACACTACACATATTGTACACATAGTACATACATTTTCACACACTACACATATTTTCACACACTACACACTACACATATTTCACACATAGTACACACATTTTTTCACACACTACACACATTTTCACACACTACATATATTTTCACACACTACACATATTTACACGCGCTGCACATATTTTCACACACTACACATATTTTCACACACTACACATATGAAAAAATGTGTAGTGTGTGAAAATGTGTGTAGTGTGTGAAAATATGTGTAGTTGTGAAAATATGTGAGTGTGTGAAAATGTGTGTAGTGTGTGAAAATGTGTGTAGTGTGTGTAAAATATGTGTAGTGTGTGTAAAATATGTGTAGTATGTGAAAATATGTGTAGTGTGTGAAAAATATGTGTAGTGTGTGAAAAAATGTGTAGTATGTGTAAAATATGTATAGTGTGTGAAAATATGTGTAGTGTGTGAAAATGTGTGTACTATGTGTAAAATATGTGTAGTGTGTGAAAATATGTGTGGCGAGTGTAAAATATGTGTAGTGTGTGAAAAAGTGTGCAGTGTGTGAAAAAGTGTGTATTGTGTGAAAAAATGAACAACGTGTGAAAATGTAAATTAAGTGTAAAACAAATTGACCCGCGGGTCACCCAAGACCCAACCCAACCCAACCCATTAAATATGGGTTAATTTTTAACCCATGACCCATTTGACCCAACCCAACTAGTCAAAATAATGGGCGGGTTGGGTTGGACCCGCGAGTCATGGGTCAAGATTGCCACCCCTAAACATAGGTATTACCTTAGACACTTATATCAGAATTTTCATAAAAAATACAAGGGCTAAGAGATGGAAAGGATTTTTGGGTATGCTGTTTCAGTTGGAAATGTTATAGTGTCGAAATTGGAGATGGCAAAGATGGATGCTAGTGCATCAAGTTGACTTTTCAAATTTTCTTTTCAACTTTGGTCTCGGTCCCACTTTAGGTATAGAAGTAAATGTGACATTAATGTTAATAATCTAAATGATTCTTTTAATAACTACATACTTCAAGTTAAGGACAAACCTATCGTATCAATGTTGGAATGAATTTGACAAAGAAAATTAATAAAAGTTGAATGGAGAAATATAGTGAAAGAATCTGCCCCAATATTAAATATAAGGTTGAAGAAAACATACAAATGAGCAGATTTGTGCTGCAATTTATATTGGTCAAGGACAATTTGAGATAAATTCTGGAGAAAGAAGACATGTTGTCAACTGGCAAAATTTGACATGCACATGTGGTTTCTTTCAATTGTTTGGAATACCATGTGCTTACTCCATTGCTACAATTCAGAAAGGTAAGAAAAATTTGGAGAACTTTGTGGATGTTATGTATAGTAGGGAAAAGTATTAGAGGATATTATGCACATATAATCTACCTACTGCCAAGTAGAGACTAATGGAAGAAAACACATAAAGTGGCAATCAATCCTTCAGAAATAAAAAGAAAATCTAGTAGGTTACAAAAAATGCGTAAAAGAAAACCAGATGAGCTTGTGAAATCTCAACTGTTTACAAGAAATGGACTGCCTGTGCAGTATAAGGGGTGTTTTAAAGTCAATTACAATTCTAATACGTGAAAAACTTAGATACATCGCAAATTCAAATTTTATAAGGTATTTTCCAAACTACTTTTTATATGAAGGTTGCTTTCCTACACAAGTGTTTACATTAAATGATGTTTGCTATTCTATTATAGAGCAAATTTCTAGAATAGTCACTTAACTCTTTCTTAATCCATATTTTGGTCATCAAACTTTTAAACAGGTCAAAACGATCACTGAACTTCTTTAACGTATGTATTCATATCATTATATCCAGTTCTTCAGTTAGTGCTAATAGAAATCAATTTTTTCAAGGGCAAGTTTGTCCAAACACTTCGAATTGATGGATAAAATTGTCAAACAACCCATTACATATAACCAAATTTGACATCATCGTCATTATATTGTTTTCTTTGTTACTTTCTCTCTCTTTGTCTCTCTTGGGCTCTCTTCATCTTTCTTTCTCTTTCTTTTCTCTCTCTTTGAACTCATTAATCTTAAACAATTGAATGCTTATGTGCCAACATCCAAATTAGCCAATGTGTCTTTGATGAAAGTTGTCACTCCAACAACTAGATTAAAGGATTTTCTTTGTAAATAATTTCTTAAATGGTGTTATAATTTTATTTGAAAATCATAGTCTTTCTTCTGATCATGTTCAAATCGATTGGTTCTATGTTCAAATAGATTTGGTTTTGACATATTATTGATGTTTTAAAAAAAGATTGGAACTTTAGTGGTTGAGGAAAGAATTTAAGATGGTGAATTTTGATGGATTTTCAGAAAAGATTGAAACTTTAGTGATTGAAAAAGGAATTTATAACAGTGGATTTTGATGATTTTATAAAAGATTGGAACTTTAGTGATTGAGAAAGGAATTTATGGAGTTAGATTTCATTGTGACAAAGATCCAGATGGGACACTTGGTAACAGAGATGTTGAAGAGCATTCAGATTTGATTTTTGAAACTAAATCGTCAAAGGATCTTGTTGGATAAGCATTGAAGATGGTTTACTTTTAATTGGGCACATATCTATGAGTAAAGCTTTGTTCTTCAAAAAAAAAATCATGTATCCATTGAAGAAGTGTAAAGTTATTAATCCAAAATGACTTTTATGGGTTAATATGATTAATTGATACAAATGATTCAATAAAGTCTTGAATTACATGCATACTCTATTATTTGTAAATCTAAGAACTACTCAAAATAAAAGAAGAAAAAGGAAAGCGAAAAAGGGAAAATAGTGAGAAACAAAAAATCATGAATACCCTCTAATTTAACGATTTTTAAAAAGATAAAGGGATTGGACAGAATGACCATATTATATACGATTAAGAAGTTCAGTAACTTTTTTGGCCACTTTTAAAGTTTGATGATAAAAAAGACAGATTGAAAAATAGTTCACTGACTATTCAGGTAGTTTGCTCTTTATTATAACATTGCATGAACCTCAATATAATACTAGTGGATATGCCAAGCTTTCAAAATCCAATTCTCAAATTGAGATATCTTTCAAAGTAATTTCACATTTCAAAATTTGACATTATATGATGTTGGTTTTTGTATTATAAATATTTCATGTACCTCAATCTAATGCTAGTGGGACTGCAAATATTTCAAACCTTAGTACTCAAATTGAGGTAAACCGGTGAGATATTCCTTAATGCTATTACCTTTTAATTTGGAATCTCTCTTCATATCCTCTATATCAATCGGGTTACACCATGAAAAAAAAGAACATTGATTTTTTTTCACCCACAAAATAAAGTATTCATTTGGATGGCTTCTCAAATTCTATGGTCTTCAAGATGGTCTTCCTTTTACAATTGCACAGTATGTATTTGTATCGTAAATCTGATGTGCATGTACCTCTATTACTTGAACTCATGTTGGCATATAAGAAAATCGATTAACGAAGAAAGATATTGATAAAAGACACTAGAAATTTGCATCTGTGCTCGTTAATTATTAGTACTCTTGCTAAAGAAGAAGATGATGATAAAAGATTGCATATTTATTAACCCTTTAAGGTTATATTTATCATTTTCTATAATGGATAAGCATTAATTAAAAAATATACATTTAGTTAGGGTGATTTCAGGCTCAGAACTGTTACGTTTGGAGGGTTCCATTACTTTTGCGAAAAAACTCAAACCATAGGGGGTGAATCACATGTTTATAAACTATATGTTGGTAATCAGTCAGGTTTGTAAATCACATAGAGCAATTAGTAATTAACCCAAAACATATTTATAATTAAGGGCGTTAAAATATCTATATTGGTTTATATAATTAATCAATGACTTTATTATTCTTTCCATCAATTACAGAATAAATCATGATCACAATACTTAACTTTGTTTATCATTTTAGTACTGAAATACATTAATTTAATCCTTAACTATTTTAAAACTCTTCATCATTTACATTTTCATTGTTGTTATCGATAAATTTTCATACTAACTTACTTTCTTTATTCTTTTATTACTAAAACACATTAATCAAATTCTTAACTATCTTAAACTTTTCATTATTTACTGTTTCGTGAGTGTTATCAATAAATTTTTATATTAATTTTACTTAATTGTTATCCATAAACTTTTATTTTAATTTTAATCACTATCAAACTCTGTTATAATGTAAAATTAAGTTTTAAAAAATACACAAGATTTTCTCAAACTAATATCACAAATCATAATTAATTTTAAGTTTTTTTATTATACTTTCAATGAACCTACCTCTATTGATATAATCATTTGATAAACACTTAAGCACATATAATTATTAATTATTAACTTTAGAATTGTTGTATTTCTCGAGTGGCGATGTGTTATTTAATTATTATTAATTTTAAATATATTCATGACAAAATATATATATTATTTAAGATAATTTGATAATAAAAATTTACGTTTTAAAAAGACTTTTGACAATGAGTATATTTTGTTACTTAAGAGACTACAAGAAATCTTAACAATTGAAAGGGTTTGATGATGAGTATATTTTGCTATTTAAGATTGTTTGATAATGGAGTTTCACTCCAATCTCTCACGTACTTTGTAACGGATTGCATGGGTATGCCCAACTCCGTCTTTTGCATTATATATTAAGGTCTGTTTTTTTTTTAAAAAAAAAGATTGTTTGATAATGAGTTAAATTACTATCAAATTTTATCCACAAGAAATTATTAAAAAAAATCAATAAAAGATTAAATGGTAAAAGATGGAAAGTTAAGTGGTTTAGCATAATCTTTCTCATAATTGATAAAAGGGTACTAAAAAATTTTATTAATTATATAGAGCAAACTGACCCAATGGTTACTAAACTTTTTCCTAATCCATCTTTTGGTCACTCAACTTTTAAAGTAGCCGAAAATGTTACTCAACTCCTTAAGCATGCGACTTTTGGTCATTTTGTCCAATTCATCTGTCAGTGGAGACGGAAATTAACTTTTTGGAGGGCAATTTTGTCTACACAGCACAAACAAGGGATGATATTATAAAACCACCAAAAATATCCAATCGCCCTAAACTGTAAAAAATCAACTTCTTCTTCGCAAATAAACTTTTCTTCACAAATCAAAATTGTCTGAAACCCTCTAAATCTCAAAATTGTCTTCGCAAATCAACTTTTTCAACAACACCTCAAGAATTTCGCATAGTTGATCAACTTAGAATACGAAGTAAGATCAAGGCAAAAAAGAAGAAGATGAGTTGGGTAGTACGATCAGAGAATGAATATATCGATCCATACTTACTATACGGTAATAACCCACATTCCTCTAAAATATTAAAGTTTATTGAGTAGTTTGTCTATTTTGGAATTCTTAAATGGTATCGAAAATTCATGGAGTGTATATTTATGGTTACATTTGTGGTCCATTTGTAGACAGTTGAATGGGATGTGTTGCTCATTCACAGGCAATACATAGTTTATCTTTTTCAATAATGTTGAAATGTCATGGCATTGTCATGGAGTATTTATTTAGAGTTTGATATATGGTCTAGTAATAGAGAATGTGTGGTTTGTGTTCCATTAGACAGTGGTTATATGTTTGATTCCTTTTGCCATTATAGTGTTAGACATGTGGTCCTACAATTTAAAATATTATCATACTATAGTTGCATGTGTGTGTTTCTTTTGCCATTATTTTGATTTATTTTATTTCATTTGCAAATGTAGAGGATGATTGCATGTTGTTCATAATAAAACTTTACAACGGCGCACAGTTGATAAATACAAAAGTTATATTGATGGTGAAGTTACTTATATTGACGTCTATGATGGTGAAAAATTTTCACTGAATGATTTGAATGAAATTATGGAAAGAGTAGAACAAAAAGATGCAATATTGTTATACTATTATATTGAACCCAATAGTGATATAAATAATGGGTTGATGGAGTTGCAAAGTGATGAGAATATGGTAAAATTTTGTAATTGGGTTCAGAAATACAAGGTAATGGACATATACTGTAACCACATGCCAAAGGTTGAGATTTTTGAGAGAATGGAAAAGGAACAAAATAAGTTGATAGATGCTGTTATGAAGAGGAATCAAGTGCAACTATAGAAGAAATTATGGAAGAAGTTAGTGAATTTGTCATTAAACCAAAACCAAGAACAAGGAATGTGAAAGTGAAGGTAGTTCATTCCAATGAAATAGTATTAAAAATTACAAGAGTGTTTCTTTTGACAGGGCTACATTACAATCTGACCAACCTCAAACTGATCAGTCTCAATCTAAGCCAACTTCTTAGCAGCCTCAATCTAAGCCTATCTTTGATCAACATCCTTCTTCACCTGGTATGTGATATAATTTTGTTTTGTAAACTATACTAAATAAAATTTTGAAATGTCTAACCCTTGTTCATATTTCAGATGTTGAAAAAAGATATCATTGATGAGCTAGAAAAGTTGTGAAAGTGATGATAGCAGTAAAAGTGATGATGATGTTGACTTCTATCTACGGTCAGAGTTTGGCAGAGAAAACATGTATTCTGATCATGAAGAAGATGATACTAAAGTTGCATATAACCAGAAGAGTAGAACAAGGTGAAGAAGAGCAGAACTTAGAAAAGAGAGCTGATTAAAATATTCAAACTGATAAGCATACTAGGATAGAGGGTGAAAATGGGGAACAAAATACTGAGAGTGTAAAGAGTGAAAATGGGGAATAGAATGTTGAGAGTGTAGAGAGTGAAAATGGGGAAAAGAATACTGAGAATGTCATTGGAAGCTCACAAAATACAAGAACTAGAAAGAAAATAGTAGAAAGACAAAGATAAGTATAGCCTGAAAGGGGTGTTAATCAAAATATTCAAACTTATGAGCATACTAGGCTAGAGGGTGAAAATGATGAACAAAATACTGAGAATGTCATTGGAAGATCACAAAATACAAGAACTAGAAAGAAAAGAGTAGGAAGACAAAGACAAATACATCCTGAACCTGAGAATGGAGAAACCTCTGATAATAACCTTGAGGAGGATTATGTAAATATGGGGTTAAACAACAATCCTAATTCATCTGATATTGAAGACGCACATGTGAAATACACTAACTTCAATGTTGATAATGAAATGCACAATCCAACATATGAAGTTCGAATGAGGTTTGCTTCAAAGAAGGAATTCAGATATGCAATCAGAAACTATGCCATTGTGAATGGTGAAGGTGTGAAAATATACACTAATGACTGTACAAGATTTTGAGCAAAATGCACGGCACCTTGCAAGTGGTATGCCTATGCTACGAAGGTGAATGCACTAGGAAGTGATGATTTTATTGTGCAGTCTCTGAGTTCTCTGCATGCAAATTATAACTATGCATAGAAGAATAGAAATATAAATGTAGAATAGTTATCTGATAGATATCTTGAGAGTTTTAGATCCAACATGAAAATACCTATTAGTGAATTAAAAACAACTTTTGATAAGGATTTTGAAGTTGAGATTTCCACAGATGTGGGGTATAAGGCCAAAATGTTGGCAATGAATAAGATAAAAGGTTCAACAGAAACTCAATATGTCATGTTATGGGATTACACTGCTGAACTGAAAAGGACTTATCCGAATAGCATGATAATTTTTTTTCACATCTTTTAGGGAACCTGGCAACAATCCAAGATTCATGAGGTTCTACTATTGTTTAGAACCATTTAAGAAAGGTTTTCATTCTAGTTGCCGACCAATAATCTACCTTGATGGTTGTCATGTCAAAGGTACTTATCGAAGTTAACTTTTGACAGATTTTGGTGTAGATCTCAACAATGGGTGGTGGCTAGTAGCTTATGCAGTTGTAGAGAAAGTGGCAACCGAACAATGGAGTTTGTTCATGGAGCTTTTGATAGCAGACGTCGAAATTGTAAATTCATATAATTGGATATTCATGTCTAATCAGAAAAAGGTACATCATTCTTCTATTTGTTTTCATTTAATCTGTTAAATTGTTTACATTTGTCTTCATTTGAGATGTTGAATGACTCAAATAGAGATATATAAGAAGTTGAATGACCAAAAAGCTTTCTTTGTAATAGTTGAATGACCAAAACAATGCAAACTTAAAAGTTGAATTACCAAAACATTTTAACTTTGTTTTAAACCAATTTAAGTACTTTGTATGAGTTCGTAGGGGATGGATAGGGCAATATCTAAATTGCTTCCGAACAGTGAACATAGATATTGTGTTCAACACATGTATAGGAATTTTAAGAAAAAACACCCTGGGAAGGCACTGAAAGATAGATTTCGGGAGCTTGCTAATTGTACAAATATGCAATTGTATGAAGCATTGGTAGAAGATTTCAAAAAATATGATAATGAAGCATATTCATAGATAAAGAAGCTGCAACTCCTAAGCACTCATCCAAAACTTTTTCCATTCACGCACCAAGTGTGATATGATTCTTAACAACATATGTGAATCTTTTGATTCTCACATTTTTGAGCATCATGATAAGCCCATAATAACCATTCTCGAGGGTATAAGAGAATTTATAATGGGAATAATGCATAAGAAGTTGGATACGATGATCAAACTTGAACAACTTGTTGGTCCAGCAATTAGGAAGTTGATTGATAACAAGGTGAAGAAATCATTCAAATTGATACCTCTTGAAAATGGACAGGGTGGTTACTTATTGAAAAGTCCAAAAAGAGCTCAATATGTTATTTATTTAAAAAACAAAACATGTACTTGCATGTTGTGGCAAATTTTTGGGACAACATATCCTCATGCAATTGCTACATTGCATAGAAATGGTAAAGATGCACAAAAGCAAGGTGATACAGTTTATAGCAGGGAACTGTATTTGAAGATTTGTGAGAATGCATTACAACCAATTAATGAAAGTGATCTATGGCCTAAATCTGACATGCTTGTAATTGATCCACCAATCCCTTGTGTGCAACTTAGCAGGCCTAAAAAAGCTTGAAAAAATAATGAGACTGAACTAAGCAAAGACAAGTTTAATATTCAGAGGTTGAGAAAGCATGTCATCATACATTGTAGGAAATATGGGCAGGCAGGACAATGCAAAGACATGTAAAGTTCAACTAGAAGGAGATGAACAACAAAGTCAGAAAACTAATGAGGTAGAGGGAGAAGTGGTTAGACAAGAAATTAGTGGGGCAGAAAGGGAAGTTCATAGGCAAGAGGCTATTGGGGTTGGGGCACAAGGAGAATTGCATAGGCAACCAGTTAACTCCATCAACAACCTTTAGACAGAAGAAATCCCACTACAAGGCCCTGAATTTGTTGCTGTAGAGACTACCAAGCCAAAAAGGCATAAATAACCAGTATGGTTTTTTTCTTTCTATTATTTAGATAAGGTTAATTGATTGCATATGTATATCTCCTTATGATGTGATTTACCTTTTCATTATATAATAGGTTAGGAGACATACAAGAATTGCAACAAGAGAAATGTAAATCCATCAAATTATGCATTCAACCCTTCTAGCACTACTCCCAACCCTTCTGAAATCACTGCCAACCCTCTTATAACCACCTCTAACCCTTCTACAACCATTGCCAACCCTCTTACAACCATTCCCAACCCTTCTACAACCACTGTTAATCCTCTTACAACCATTTTTAACCCTTCTATAACCACTGCCAACCCTTTTACAACTACTGTCAACCCTATTACTAACACCGAATACCCTACTACAACTACTACTAATCCATCTATAACCACTCCCAATTCTTCTACAACTACTGGCAACCCTTCTACTAACACTGAATATCTTGCTGCAACCACTGTTAACTCTTTTACAACCACTCCCAGCCCTTCTACAACTACTCCTAAAACTTCAACCAACACTACCAATAACCATTCTATCACAACTGGTATCAATTCTGCAGCACACAAACTTGCTTCAAACCAAAAAAATATCTAATTGAGGTTGACAAAGGTAGGATTAATATCAACTATGTAAGGTTAAATAAAAGTCCACCTTATAAAGTTGGTGATTGGACTGGTGCAGAAAAAGAAAGAGGAAGCGGAAGAGGAAAAGAAAGTGGGAATGAAAGAGGGATAGTGGCAACAATTTAGGGTTGGTGCACTAACATGTTAGGTTAGTGCACTGATATATGTATTTTACGCTTTAATATGCAATTGTATTATTTTGTCAACTTTTTTTGTAATTTCGCACTGGAATGAAGGAGAAGGGCAGCATGTTAAGAGTTAATACAATTACATATTAAATTGACAATTTAGTGTCATTTTGTATTGGTATTTATATGAATTTATAGTTATCTGTTTCAGTTGCCTTTTGTATTAAAATTATGTCATTTGGTTAATGTTTGATTGTTCTTGAGTATTGGAAGTATGTACGCTTGTGGATGTGACTAAATTCATATAAAGCAAAATTTTAGAATGACAATTCCATTCATATGAAGCAAATAGAGTGACAATTCCATTCATATAAAGCAAATTACATTTCATAATTATTATAAGCAAAATAGATCAAAGTGACAATTCCATTACATGTGTTAAAAACTCCATCTTAAAATTTTAGAATCCAATACAACATATCAGTGAGCTCTAAATCAAAATATGTCATCAACTTTACTATACACTCCATTGTCAATATCCTCCGTATTTTTCCTACTCCCAGTTGTTAAAAAAAAATATTAACAATGTAATAGATAGAAGGCTAATCATCAATATCTTTTCTTTCTAATCTTTGCCACTAAGTTTGGAATTTTCTTCCTCCAATATTTCAACTTTCAATTTTAGAAACTTGACAGTACTTTCAGTTCATCGATTTCACTCTCAATTTATTTATTTTTTTGTGAATCAACCCAAGAATTACCTATGTTGATCTCTCACACATTTGGCATTTTCAAAATCCACAATTTTGTTCATGCAAAAAAAACCCGTTTGAAAAAGTATACGTATTATTCTAGGATAATTCCTCTAATCTTAGATATGAATTACCTCTAAGATTAGAAGAATTACCTCAAATGAATTACAAATTTTATCATGTATACTTGCCTCCGATCTTCTGCAAATACAATATCTACTTGCTGGATTAAATTTCGTCCATGATGTTTTCAAAATTGATGTCAAGCCACAATAACAAACTGGGGGTTGTGGGATTCTCTTTGTCGCCATCTTTAAGCAAACCCTAAAGGTTCCTTTTCTCTTTCCCTCTTCGTCTCTTGTTGTAGGTTAAATTCTCTTTCTCATTCGTTAAAATTAATGAAGGAATCTTTATGGGTGGGAGTTTTTGCGCCTTTTTATGGCTCTTAATAGAGAAAATTAATGTAGAATGTCTTGGCGCCTTTTTACATTTGTACGAACGAATTTGCCCTCTAAAAAATTGATTTCCGTCTCCACTAACGGATAAATTGGACAGAATGACCGAAAGTCGCACGCTTAAGGAGTTTAGTGACCTTTTTGGCTACTTCAAAAGTTGAGTGACCAAAAGAAGGATCGGGAAAAAGTTTAGTGACCAATGGGACAATTTGCTCTAATTATATAACATAATAAAGTTATTTTGAGACCCTTAATAATAAATATATTAAAATTACGCCCTATTTAATAATAAGAGTATGGAACGTGACCTTAACACAAATTCTCATTTTTTTTATTATTGCATTGACTAAATAATCTTAGAATAACTTATTGTAAAAGAACTGTAAGTAGAAAAAACATAAGAACTTGCAAACAAATTTTTAGAGTTATTTCTTTAATATCTCTTTTATATTTAATTTTGCATAGTCCTAACTTTATGACTTTTATTAAAAAAAAGAAATATAATGTTTGTGGACCTTAAAGCTCTTAATATTGCTTTTACTAACCCTTTTTTGGGTAATAATTGAGTATTATTATTGATATCTATTTTTTTTTAAAGAGTTGGAGTCTAAAATCAATTTATCACAAATTCAATTGTTGGCCTCAACTTACTTGATGCCATTATTAAACGATATAGCAATTAGCAATTGAAAAACTAAAAGGTTGAGATAGTTAGTGAGGAATTAATTTTTGGCAGAATTTGTATTAAGGGCGCGTTTCATGCTCTTATTATTAAATGGGGTATAACTTTAATATATTTATTATTAAGGGCGTCAAAATAATTTTATTTTATTATATACTTAATAAAAGTGTTTAGTACCTTTCTTATCAATTATAAGAAAGATTACCTTAGATACCTAACTTTCTATCTTTTACTATCCAATTTTTTATTAGTTATTTTTACTAATTTCTTTTGGATAAAATTTGATAGTAATTTAGATCATTATCAAACTATTTTAAATAATAAAATATACTTATCATCAATCTCTTTTAATTTTTAAGATTTTTTTTAATGTCTTAAATAACAAAATATAATCATTGTCAAAATTTTTCAAAACGTAAATTTTTCTTGTTATGAATATATTTATTATTAAATTATCTTAAATCATAAATATTTTTTCATGAATATATTTAAAATTAAAAAAATGATTAAATAACACAACATCGAAAAATACAATAGCTTTAAAATTAAAAATTAATAATAAATAACTGTACGTGTTTATCAAATAATTAAGTTTATTGAAAATATACCAAAAAGTTTAAAATTCATTAAAATTAATTATGATTTGTGATATTAGTTTGACAAATTCTTATGTATTTTTTAAAACTTAATTTTACAGTATAACATAGTTTAATAATGATTAAAATTTACATGAAACTTTATGGATAACAATTAAGTAAAATTAATATTAAAAGTTATTGATAACATTTATGAAACAGTAAATGATAAAATAATTTATGATTAGATTAATGTGTTTCAGTAATAAAACAATAAAAAAGTAACTTAATATGAAAATTTATTAATTACAATTATAAAATAGTAAATGACAAAGAGTTTTGAGATATAATTAATGATTACATCAATATATTTTAGTAATAAAAGATAAAGAAAATAAGTGTTTTGATTGTGATGAATTGTTTAATTGATGAAAAGAATAATAAAGTCATTGGTTAATTATTTAAACTAATATAGATATTTTAACGCCCTTAATGCAAATTATCCCTTAATTTTTAACCATTTTGTGATTTTGTGCCCTATTAATAGGAAATAGGGTGCATGTAATCGCAATTAAAAATGACAGTAGATTTAAAGTCAAAACAAATTTACTAGAAACGTTTGTTTGGTTTTTGTTTTATAATCTCTTTTAACAATAGAATTTAGTATATTTATTTTCTTTTTTATAGTAATTTTTAAAACCAAAAAATAAAATTACAATAATTATTTTTAAGTATTTTCTAATACTAAAAGATAAACTTTAAGTTAAATTCTTAATAATAAAAAATTTATCTCCTGTAATTTCTCATTAAAATAAACTCATAAAATATTACTTTTAAATTTTAAATAATATAAAATAAATTAAAATAAATTTTCTTACAAAAGATTCCTCTGCCATTACAAAACCCAATAAAACAATTCCTCTCCAAAATAAATAAAAAAGGAAAAATACAAAAACCATCGCTCACATTTTATTGAAAAATACTTTGATTATAATTTAAAATAATACAATTATATCACTTATAATAAAAATTTACACTAAATTAACCTTTTTATCTCATTCAATTTATTTATTTTAACAGAAAAAATGTACCTTATAATTGTTAGATAATGTACATACTTTTTGTTAGAAAATTAAATAGAATAATAAATTTAGTATTTTTGTTAATGTGACTAATCAAATTGCATCTTGAAGATAAGAAAGCAAAAAAAATGTTTTTCTAATAAATTTGAATAATGATTTTTGCAATTTTGCCAATAAAAAATTATTCTGTCCAAAAGTTCCAAACTGACATAGTTTTTCACT
Source organism: Ophiorrhiza pumila (assembly GCA_016586305.1). Taxonomy (NCBI): domain Eukaryota; kingdom Viridiplantae; phylum Streptophyta; class Magnoliopsida; order Gentianales; family Rubiaceae; genus Ophiorrhiza; species Ophiorrhiza pumila. The sequence continues at coordinate 37,018,195 of BLIW01000009.1, read as the reverse complement.
TTCTTTTCTTCCCTCGAATAACTTCTGGGTCACACAGTCAGGACGATGGAGCAACCAACGGAGAAAGACTCGATCAAAGCAGCAGCTGAAGAGATTTCCAAAGAATTCAAAACCCTTGTTAATTCTGAAGATTTGGATTCCCTCAAGCAATTACAGCATCTCATGTACTTCCCCACTTCTCCATATTTGTGTTAGTGTGTAAAGTGTTTTATTTGTTCCTCTTTGTTTGTTTGTAGGCATACTTGATTTAATGGAACAAAATGATTACTGGGTTTTCAAGTTTGATGCTTGATTTGAATAATATGTTTAAAACTCTGATTATAGGGGGCCACTATATTTGCTTGTTAAGTATAGTTGAAAATCACATTTACAGAAAAAAAAAATGCCTATATCAATCAACACAAAATTGGATGGAAAAAGATTGGAATTGTTAAAGGAATTCTGCTTAATTGCACCCATCTTGCTGATATCCATGTTCAACTGTGTTGTTATGGCGAAATTTGAGTATTGATTTCCTTGAACTTTTGATTGGGGATATTTCAGCATTTGTTCATGACTCAAATTCAGAATTTCAATGATATATGCTTGCACATTGTGCATTTGAGTACAATTATGTTTATGACAGTGTATGCGTAGTTGATATAAGGATTGAGTTTGGTATTCATTAATCCCTCAAGATGTGATTTTCAGAGTTCAATACACTGAAAGAACTCTTTAATTCATGTTATAGAGTACTTTTTCCCCCTTTTTGTCGAAATAATTTCTTACTGATACGTTTAGTTTAGATTCCTTTTATAAACTGATTATGCTGCAGTTTCTGGAAGAGAAATTAATCGTGTATTATTTACATTTATACTTCAGAGTTAGTTTTAAATTAATATTTTAGCTCCTTAGAATTAAATTCTCTTCCTTCTATTAGTTGCTATTGTACTACTTTTGATATTTACATGAAGTATGGAATAGCCTTCAGAGTATATGTGTTAAAAGTTGAGAGTTTTAGGTAGATAGGGTCAAATAAATAATGTACAGACTGCCTGAATGGACATCCCACTCGCACCAGAGGAATTATTGCCCGTTCAGAATAGACTATCTTTTGCCATGGTCGGATTGGTATATAAGAAAAATGTTCTTAATGTTGTCATGACAGTTTAGAGAGGCACAGTTATAGGCTTCTGAATATCTACCCAGTTAACAGATTCATCCTGTGATTTTCGACTTAGACATTGATTCATTTGGGTGGAGGTCCATGGTGACTGAATAGAGATGTCTCATTTATCTCTGTCTATTTCATTTTATAGATAGAGATGCTATCATGCTACCTGCCTGTTTTTTATTTTAACTTCTGCAGTATTCTCCTTACTAATGATTGTTTCCTAAACGGTTTGTTTCCTAAAATGTGTGGTTTGCGCTTTGAAATTCACTTCTGCATGTAGTAGTTGGAGTTCCTAAAGAGTAAGTCTTGAGATTGGCTGCATATATTTTTTTTTCTGGTGCCATTTCTTATTTTTCTTTCCTTATTTGATAATGCAGATTGGGACGATTACAGGATAGCAATGCTGTTCTTTCACATTTTAATGAGTATTCAGAGAATTGCTTTACGGAGGTCTCTGCTGATTTTTCTAGGAATACGCGGCTTCTAAGATCTATGAAGTCAGATCTAGAATACATATTTCAAAAGCTAAGGTACCATCTTGTCACTTATGTATTTTCAGCAGTAGTTAATTATCATTTAGATCTTGTAAAGTTTCTAGTTATCACCTGCCACAGTTATTTGTCCAACTGCCATAGCTGAATGATGGTTGCAGGGAATTTTTTATTTTTACCCATTCATTAATCACGTAAAAGGCCTTATTATCATATTACCATGCATATTTTACCCATTCATCAAACAAAAAGCTGAAGGACTACTCTCTTTTGTGACCTTTGTTTGGACACAAAAAACAAAGTTTAGGCCTTCTATTTCTCATTTCAGATGGTAGACCCTACAATGTTACAGGAACTTTATCCCTTTTTTATATATATTTCTCTACTGCAATTACTTGTTAGAGGTATAACTTTTGAGGGCCTCACTTAACATGTAAAGGAGTTGAAAAGTGAATAAATGGCTATCTCAATTTCTTTGGCAGAATATGCATAGAACCAATCCAACTTAAAGGTCTCTTCATCCATCTTGACCTATGTTCAACAAAGATTGCCTTTTTCTTAGTATTTGCATTTCTACTTGTGTTATAATTCTCTGTTAGATGGGAAATCAAATTATTTTGGAACGCAAAATCTACAAAATATGTCTGGATATTTGGCAAACTGCTCCTTGTACTTCTTAATCAGAAAAAAAACGTGTCATAAAGTTGTGTGAAATAAAAAGATTGATATGGTATACATTCACATGTATTTTCTTGGGTTGTATCTGGTCTATTACTTAGATTACCTGTTTTAATTACGTAAAATGTAATGAGAACTAATGGCTGAGGCTGAAAAACTTAATCTCTTGGTTTTGTTGATAATTGAAATTGATGTTAGAATTTTAATGAAGCTGAAAGTGTCGTCTATAACCAAGGGAGGAAGTTATCTAATGTTGTGTGGATGTCACCTTAGAAGTAAATGTAGTTGAGTATTGAACGTCATATAACATATATAAGTGTTGTGATACCATATCTCGGTGTCTAAGCCTATTTTGAAGCTGTAAAATAATTTGGGATTGAATCAAGGAATCGAGTATATGGTCAAATTATATACGAGGACATAGAAAAGAATTTTGAATAGATGCTGAACATTTTAAGAATGCAAAGTAGAAATGACAAAGTTTAGACATAAAAAATTTTGGGGACACAATATAGGAAAAGCTTATCAAATCAAACATGCATTTGTGTGTCTATATATATATATATATATATATATATTATTGCGCGTGTGTGTATGATATATCCCATCAGTAAAATCACTTTTAAGTATCAAAAGCTTGCTATTGCTTTTGGTGCTGAGTTCAGCAGAGCAGAGGAGAGGAGTATAGTAAGAGAGGGAGACAGGATATGCCCTATTAGGTGACACCAGATAGGGTACTAGACTCATCATCCTTTCGTACCCTTTATATTGATCAAAACCAGGAAAAGTGGTTGGGTGTGTGTTAAATGGATTAATGAAAGAAAATTAAGGGGAAATTACATTTAAGGTAACTCACTAGATATGACAAGGGACTGGAAATATTACTGGATCAACCAAATATTTTTAAGTTCAAAAATTTGCTTTGAAGAATAGATAGTACCATGCACGTGATAACCCCTTTATTCCCCTCCTTCAAGATGTCCCTTCACAAATGCATCGTCAAGCTGCATACTTTCAGGTACTTTATGGCTCATGTTATGAAGAACACTTGACTAAACATGATAAGTAGTTTGCAACAATCAAGAAAAAATGTCAATATTGGTTTTTCCTTAACTCGGATAGCATATTATCGACTTAAACTATTTTGACACAACCCATCTTCTAGCTGAAACAAGGGAGATAGTCACTGAGCATGAGAAGGGTCAAAGGGAAAGTACCAAAATTCTGGAGAGCACTCTAATAAACAATCTGCAAATGTTAGATTCTTTCTTGTTATGCTTGCCTATATGCGAAAACTTGTCTTCATCTCAAACTTATCTTAGTTTGGTGATGAAAGTTGAAGATAAGAAATTGAATTCATGAAAATTGTGCCAACCTGACAGACTTCTGAATATGCTACTAGTCATATCAAGATAACCATTTCCGAGCCAGTTGGACAACTTTCCTCTTATTCTATACTGGTGATCAAAAAATTGGAAACGAACAAAGTAAGAAAGTTAAGGACTCTATCCTGAACTGGTGTCTGAAAATGTAATTTAATTTAGATTTTTTTTATCTGGTGTCTGAAAATGTAATTTAATTTAGATTTTTTTATAAAAAAAATCTGTTATTGTTCTTAACACGTCTGGGTTTTTTGGTATGCTTTATGGGGACGTTGCATCAAAGAGCTGTGACATCTTCTAATGAGCATTATCACGAAGTTATAATGTTCTTACTGTTTTCAATTATTAGGAGCATGAAAGTGAAGATCTTGGCTACCTATCCAGACGCTTTTCCAGATGATACTACGATAGAATCACTTGATAGAAGACCAGACCTTGAACTGCCTCGATAACTCGTGTGAACTGAGTGGTTTTTTCTTCCCCTTTTTGCTTTTTGTGCGCCTCCTGTTCTTTTCTTGGGGGTTCGGCTGCTATAGAAAAGATTGACCGTCTTCAATCCATGTAAATGATTTGTATAACTGAATCATGTAACTTTTCTTGCTTTCAAAGGATGAAGCTTGGCAATTCACTTTATTGTAGCATTCTATAAGTCACTCGCTTGTTGGTGTCAAGTTGATGTGTTCAGTTTGATGAAAAACTTTTTCTTTTAACAAGTTATGTATTTTGTTGTCAATTTGACATTAATTTTTACCAAGATCTCTTTGATTTTATGTAGTTCTTTCAAGAAATTAAAACATAAGACAGCCACTTTTAGGTTTTCAAATTGTTGAGCGGTACATTGAAATTCTCTCAAAACCTCACAATTAACACTCATCTTCTTGAAGACATTTTCTCCAGCCGGGAAGTAACAAAGACACCAAGCAAAGCCACAATCAGTTGAAGGAAGCCTTTGGTTCCTTTTCCTTCCAAATGAAATAAGCAACAGCTCTCAAAGCACTACAACTCCACATGGATAAAATAAAGGAATGCCTGGGATTATCCTTCTTATGCCAAACTAGTGAATACCATGATTTTTTTGGGCACGCCTATTCTATTGCAAATTTTGATTGGAGCTTTACCTCAACTTGGAATCATCTTGTTCAGTACCTCCATTGGCGTGTGATTCGGGACTTCTACTAGTGTGTGTTGGTGTTAACTGAGACTTTACAAGTAAACTTGACTCCGTGGAACGCTAAAGGAAGGAAGTGTGTTGATACTAATATAAAGGTAGGGTAGATCATAAAAATCAAATCCCATGGCGTGCTTGAAAAAATTGCATTGTGAGATAGGTTCTCCCTCCAATCCCCATTGACCCAGTTAGATAAACTCATAGACAGTGTAGGTTAGGGTAGAATAGGAAATATCGCTAATGAGAAAAAAAAAAGAAAAAAAACTCAACTCCATTGATCTACTCATGACCCCGGTTCCGGTTCACACTTCTGTGAACCGCAAATCGAAGGTTCAAAACCGCCGATTTTTTTTTTTTTTAAAAAAATAGACGGCCAGGATTAACTAGCCGTTGGATTATCCAACGGCTAGAACCGACGGTTAACCGCCAGTTCATTAAAAAAAAAAAAAAGAGATGGCCGCTGCATCCAACGGCCATCATTTATGAACTGACCGTTGGCAATCCAACGACCATAAATTAGGCTGTTGGAAAGCCAACGGTTGTGGCAGTTGTGTGCTACATTTTTTTTTTGTTTTTTTATTTTTCTTCTATAAATACCTAAAATTTCTAAATTAATTTTCACACCATTCTATTCTCTCAATTCTCCTAATTCTCTCAATTCTCTCATTCTCCCAATTCTCTCAATTCTCTCAATTCTCTCAATACTCAATTATCATTTATATTATCTACTTTTTTGTTACCATTAAATTATTTTTACTAATTAATTCATTATATTCAAAATTCAATTATTTACTTTAAATTATTTTATTTTATTCAAATCTTTAGCTAATTATTTTAAAAAATTATTTATTTTATTAAATATTGAATCCTCATTAATAGTTTTTATTATTTAAATACTTTTGTTATAGACTTGTAAAGTTATAATTTTATTTATCTAATTATTTATATTTATTCAATTACTTAATTTTAATTTACTATAAAATGGATAGTTTTAATAGAGATATTGTTGGTAGCTCACAATTTGGTGCAAACCAAAGTGAGCAAATTGTTAGTGGTGGTGGAGAAACCGAAAGCCCCAACGTTGAAGAAAGGCTAAAATCGGTTATTGATAGGTCAGTTTCATACTGACTTGGTTATGTTGTTTTCGCTTGACTTTTGCATGTTTTATTGCATTTTTTTGTAGAAATGGTGTAGAAATTAGTATGATTGTGCACATAATGGCGAGAACTTGAATAAGAAAGGGCTGAAAATGGTCTATGTGATGTTGAATAGTTATGGCCTTGTGAGTGAGGGTTCGTGGGTTGACGTATTATGCATGGATTATGAGTGTTGTGCTTGTGAATGAAGTGTTGTGATGATTCTGTGATAATTTTGTGTGAAGCATGTTTAGACATAAGAGCGAAAGAGTTGAACTTGTGCAAATATGTTTTAGGTGTTGAAGTGTAAGGTGATCTTGTGATAATTGCATGGATGTATAGCATAGCACTTATGTACACCACACCGTCACACATTTTCCCGCACATGTGTTGGCCACCATTTCACATCGCTGCAGAAGCTACTTTGGTCGCCGCATGAAAGTGCACGTAGCCTAGGCCATTCTAGCAATGCATAGCACGCAACTTCCGCACACATCGCACAGCACTCTGCACACTCGTGCGCGGCACTCGGCATCAAAGCGCACACATGCGCGCGCGACACTTTGGTCGCCGCATCTCACGCGCGGCACTCGGCACCTAAGTGCACTCATGAGCGCGCGACGCATTTGGTCGCCCCACAATTCTCATCTTTGGTCGCCGCATGCACCACACCTTGCTTGCACATACACCCTTTGGTCGCCGCATGCATTAGCACACTTCGCAGCACATACCTCAGCACACAAATGCGCAACTCAACAACAACTTCAGCACATCACTTGCACTCACGTGTTGCACTTCACAGCGTCACTTGTGCACACATTTTGGTATTCCACCACACCACATGCACACTTACTCTCGGCTATGCACATTCCACCACAAAACATGTCATGAGCATCATTTCGTATATTTTGCATACACTACAACATTTTTCAGCAATCAACTCTAACACTTTTCACACATTTCACTCAACACGTGTGCTTATTTTCATCACATCTCATCTTCACTCTTTAACGTACTTCATTGGCACTCATTTTCAGTACAATACATAGTGAATCAATTGCATATACTTTGCATATGCACTTCACGTCATAACACTTCTACTACTCTTCTCACACATGCGTTCCTTCACCATTGCATTTCATTGCACATTCTTGCACTTCTTCGACACCCATTTCACGAAACACAATCTTAGTGCACACATGAGTAAAATACACGCACACATGAGTAAAATACACGGCGATGCATCGTGGGGATGCATCGCCATAGAAATGGATACACGGTGATGCATCCCCACGATGCATCGCCATAGAGAGGATTGCACGGCAATGCATTGTGGGGATGCATCGCCATGAAAATTGTTTCACGGCGATGCATCCCCACGATGCATCGCCCATGAAAATGGTGGTTTTTGTGGGCAAAATATTTTCTAAGTGTTTAAGCTTTGTTCTCTTGTGCTCAGGTTGGGAAAGCGTAGTGGTCCAGGCTCGGAGGCGTGTGGTGATCTGAAGGCGTGGTGGCTCATGACTTGGAGGCGTGGTTGGTGGTTTTGCACGAATTGCTTTGTGGAACCTTGTTATTGTGCGATGGCACTTCTGTAATATTATGTTCGTTTTACGTTTGCGTACTGTTTACGTTTTGTAAACCTCTATAAATAGATGATTTAGTCATAGATTTACGGATAGATCATTCTAGACTCTTAACAGACTTTTGATTTTGGAGAGCGGAAGCTTTCTCTCGCTAGAAATTCTTTCTCTCTCTAGATTTTCTCTATCTTCCATTTCTTCTCTGATCATGATTCCGATTGAACTTGTGAACTGAGCACGGAATTCTCATTTTCAATTAACGGAGTTTTTTTGACAATTCTTACACATTGTTGGTAAATTCTTCCAATTTATATGAATATGAATTGTCTTGACCTTGAATGTGAAGATCGTGATATGAGAATGAAGTTTCGTGGCTGAATTGATGATGTACTACGGTTTAGACCGGATGATTGAGTAATTAGACGATGGAAATGCTATGCAATTGACTCAATTACTGAAGAATGAATTCATACTTGTTTTTTATGCATGAAATATGTCAAGTTTCATAACTTTTGAACTTTCGTTGATTGAATTGAACCTTGATTGTGGTCGCCATGCTAGGTTGAGGCTCGGTTCACCAATATGAGTGAGAATTGCATGAAATGAAGACAAACGAACCTAGGTTAGGCCTTGCTATGGGAAAACCTCAGGATTTTCATGCTAGAGTAGCTAGCCTTGGGCAGTTGAGATGTTGCGGTGTTCAATCATCACTCTTAGGCCTCGCCATGGGAAAGAGTGGTGACAGGGCGTGTAGGATGACATGCGGTCGCCACGCTGATGGTATTCTATGTTCCTAGGCAATTTTATCTCCTCTCTGTTTGTATTGTGAGACAATTGCGTTGCATTCGAGTAGTCTATTAGTGCAATCATCCGGCACCTAAACCCTAGGACATCGGTTTTGTTACTTGATTTTACACAGCACTAATTGTTCTTGTTGTTTGCATTATTTCCTAGTTCTCTGTTTTGATTAGTTAGTACTCAGTTACTTGTTATCTCTTTCTCGTGACAATTAGCAGATCATATATTTGAATTCTTGAACCATCCCCTTCCCTGTGGATACGATACCCTGCTCACTTTTGCTACATTAGAGTAGGGTTAAAATTGAGGTACACGACTTTAAGCCTGTCAGTTATATTCAAGAAGTATTACACAAAGATATTAGATTCAAACAACAACAAATCAAGGTGAAATGCAATTATTGTTCCGGAAATAAATTATATGCTTTCAAGAAAGGATCAGGCTATGGAACTTTGTCTCGACATTTGAAGGAAAAACATCCACACGAAATCGGCCTTTCCACCAACCAATCGCAATTATCCGGGTTTGTTCCCTCTACTACTCATCATTTTAAATATTCAGATGAAAAAAAATAGAAAAGAATTAGCTAAAATGATAGCCATAGAACATTTATCATTTGTTTTTCGTGAAAAAGTAGGATTTACTCATTATTGTCAAAATGCATTAAATCCACAAGCTAAAAGAATGCCTAGAACAACAATAACAAGAGAATTAAAGAAAATTTATAAAGGTAAAAAACAAATTTTAATTGAAACTTTTTCAAAATTAAATGGTAGTGTTTCTATATGTTCCGATATTTGGAGTGATTTATGGCAAATGTATTCTTATATGGGAGTAACTTGTCATTGGGTTGATAGTGATTGGAAAATACAAAAAAGAATTATTGCTTTTCGTCATTTTGAAGCAAGACATACAGCAAATAATATATCTAATCTATTGAATATTATTTTAGATGAATATGGTTTATCTAGAAAATAATTTTCAATTAGTTTTGATAATGCTTCGGCTAATACGGCTTCAATTAGTCAATTAACTACTCTTTGTCATCCAATAATAGGTGGAAAATTTTTTCATATTAGGTGTGCATGCCACATATTAAATTTAGCGGTACAAGATGGTTTAAAAACACTAAATACGTATATTACGCCTATTAAAGAGACAATTAGTCTTTAATGGATCCGTCCAAATTTAATGAAACTATGGGTAAAATTTTGTATGGAAAATGGACGCAAACAAAAAAGATTTAGTAAAGATGTTCCTAATTAGTGGAATTCAACTTATAAATTATTGAATGCATCTACACAATATAGTACTTTGCTATGTACTTTTTTTAATGCAAAATCATGTAGATGATATTTCTTTGCATCCTAATATGTGGGAAATTTGTTGTAAATTATTACAACTTTTAAAGATATTTAAGGATGCTACTGAAATTTTATCTGGTGTTTATTATCCTACTTCTTATCTATTTATTCACATCGCATGTGATGTTGTTTGTATTTTACAACAATTTAAAGATGACTATGTTTTATCACTTCCTATATATGATATGTTAATAAAATGGCTTAACTATTACCGAAAAATTCTACCTACATATTTAATTGCTTCTGTTTTTTATCCACGTCAAAAAATTAATATTTTAGAAGAATATATTACTGCATATAATAGTTGTGTAGATTCATTTTTTTTTTCTGACAATGAAGGTTATAAACCTCAAGATACTAAGGAGATTATAGGAGAAGTAAAATTTCTTCTTCGTGATTTATTTAATGAATTTCATTCTAAATATGGTAGTCAAGTTCCTATTAATACCGGATCTAATATTGATAGTTCTACTAGTAGTGCCTCACATCAAAATACTAGTACTACATCAATGTTTTCTATAGCACCACGTAAACTTGGTAAATCTATATATTCTTCACACAAAAAACTAAGATCCGGTACTGATATGGAACTTGATAGATATTTAACAACTACTTTTGAGGTTTGTGATGAAGATAAAGATTTTCACGAGTGGTCCGTGTTAGAACGGTAGAAGGGAAAGGAGAAGGATTATCCAATCCTTTCTATTATTGCAAAACATATTCTTGCAATTCCGGCATCAACTGTGGCGGTGGAGCAAGCTTTTAGTGCGGGAGGAATCATTTTAGACGAGCACCGGTCCCGATTATTACCAAGATCATTAGAAATCCAAGCATTAGTGGATGATTGGCACAATACATTTTTGAGAGCATAAGAAATTGACAAGACGGATGACATTGATTTAGATTACGACTCCGACATTTCCGAAACGAGCAATGCTAGTACAACCGGATCTTCAATCGGAGTTTCCTATTTCACGGATTTCGTCCATTCCAATCCCGATGATGACATTGAAGAGTTAGATGATTAAAATTTAGGTCAATTAACTTGTACTCAAATTACATTTATGAATGAAAATTTTTATTTTTAGTAAATGTTGTATCATGATTCATTATTCATATATGTAAATGGCCAACTCGAAATTCGATATTTAGGCCAAAATTTTCTATTTCAATAATAAAATGAGGTATTTTTCATTTATATTAAACTTGTAAACTTGTACGTATTATATCAAACTTGTTATTTTTCACATTGTAAATTTGTAAATTTGTGAATTATATCAAACTTCTCTTATTTTTCACGTTGTAAATTGTACCAAACTTCTTTTTTTTTCACGTTGTAAATTTGTGAATTACATCAAACTTCTCTTATTTTTCACATTGTAAATTGTACCAAACTTCTTTTTTTTTTTTCACCTTGTAAATTTGTGAATTACATCAAACTTCTCTTATTTTTCACATTGTAAATTGTACCAGACTTCTTTTTTTTCACCTTGTAAATTTGTAAATTTGTGAATTATATAAAACTTCTCTTATTTTTCATATTGTAAATTATACCAAATTTCTTTTTTTTTTTCACCTTGAAAATTTGTAAATTTGTGAATTATATCAAACTTCTCTTGTTTTTCACATTGTAAATTATACCAAACTTCTTATTTTTCACCTTGTAAATTTATAAATTTGTGAATTATATCAAACTTCTCTTATTTTTTACATTGCTAAACTTCTTTTTTTTCACCTTGTAAATTTGTAAGGTATATCACACTTCATATTGTTATTTTTTTTAAAAGTCGAACCGCGAGAAAACCGTACCAAAATCGAAACCGGAATTGAAACCGAGACGGAACCGTGAACTGGCGGTTCACGAACCGTAACCGTGAGTCCAAGGGCCGGTTCAAGTTCCACCATTCGTGAAATCGTGAAACGTGGTCATGTCTACATTGATCACCAGAGGAAGGAGTAAAATACCATGAAACTCAATTCCCAAAAACCACTGTACTTGCTTCTTTCCCAATGTATCAAGGAACCCAGGTTACAATCGAGATCTTCTTCTTCGTACCTACAAGTGCAAAGCATCATTCACCCAGAGAATTACTTCATTTGCAGATGCCTCCCAAAAAGGCTTAATGTACTATCCAGGGGTCCTCGTCACTCCATGAATAACAGGCGACTATCTAAGTTCTCAGAATGGTAAAGATAAAAATAATCAGTAAATTATGACGCAGTAAAATCAACCACTAATTTGTGAGTCTTCATCGCTAACAAAATTGTCCACTATCAATCAACTACCTTGACAAACAAGCAACTCAAAATCGATAGCCCAAATACATAATACTTGTGGAAATAAGCAAAGACTTCCTACTCTAATGAGACGGAATCTTCTGCAGATCAGAAATATTCATATACTAGTTGAAACTCATTATGATAGCGTCAAAAATACAATGTGGTTAGTGAATCTACAGCTACACTGAACGGATGGGAGAGAAATGTTTGCAAATGAATTGGACAAAAGATACAGCAGAAGCTCCAACACAACCCATAAATATCTTATCAAGGACCTCAGCAGTTCATACTATAACATGATAACCCGATGGAAGGGAAATCTTACAAGCATGCGCCACCAATATCATCTAGATATTCAAAAGCCAGGGATTTCTCCTGGCAAGGGAGCCAACTCACTTTTACCAAACCTCTCTTCATCAAAGAAGCCGGCACGAACAACACGCCCCCCGAAAAAGCGACCTTCAAGGTCAATATGCGCTTTAGTTGATTGTTCTGCTCTTTCAAACTGAACAAAGATTCGGACTGCTTCCTCATGGGGAAAATTTGGCTCTGTTATCTCATATATTAGGACTCGTGTCACTGAACCATACTTCTGACACTCTTCTGCTATCTCACCTTCCAGATCATCATCAACCTCACCAGGGCCAACCTTTCAAGGAAAAGTTTTGTACCAACGTTATCTTCTTTTCCCATTAATTTTCACAAGTTGTAACTAAAGAATTCAGTATCATAAAATAGAAACACGAATGAACAGAAGTTGCCTATTCACAGGAAAGGAAACAAAGTTGCTGGCATCAATCGGCAGCCATGAGCACGTTCAACAGTGACATTGTGATAACTTCAATAACTGTGTTTACAAGATTCCCTCAATTTAATTGTAAAATGAAAAGCAAACACAAATAGTGCAACACATCAAACACCTGTTTTTGTGTTTTATGTGAATGTGTATGACAAATACATATTCATATAGCAATCATTAACCCAGCTTCAAAAAACTCTTAAAAATAAAACTCAAAAGGAGTCATTAAGAGAACACACTTTGTAGAAAAGATACCACTATTTTCTGCCCAACACCTCCACATTACCAAAGCCCCCCGTAACCGTACACAAGATTAATATATCCCAAGAAATGACCTCTAAAGACCAATCAGAATCATTTTTCCTTCTCCAATATTCATTAATTTAAGGGGAAAGGACTAAAAATCATTATTTAAAATATCCTAAACCAATCTTCTTCTGATCTTAGGCCTAGGATCAAATTCTGCCAAGTTGTGCCCATATTTCAAAAAGTTTTTGGCACAGTGAACCTGACAGCCTTGAAACCACATTGCAACAGTATCAGCTAGTTCGGTAGAATAAAATGATAAGTTATGATTAATCATTGGAGTAAAATGGCAGTTAAGTTTGAAATACTTCATATACAACCCCTCGTCACTCCTCCAACTTTATTTTTCGTGATCACTAGGTCACTCAGTTTAAGAAAATTAAAATTTTACCTAGAAATATTAGTTTGCAGAGCATTCTTTCTACATAGCACTTCACTTAATGTTGGTTTGTTTCTCAAGAACCTTAAGTTGGAACTTGTAGGAAAGGTAAAGTGAGTAAATAGTTCAAACCACGACAAATAAAATATTTTGGGATGGATAAGAATAGTTATAACTTTTCAAACCACAAAAAATAAAGTTTTGGGACCAATAAAACTAATGAACATGACAAATACAAAGGGAGATAGGGAGTTGAAAATGGTGCTCTAAAACATTTTCCAATGCAGTTTGGACAAAGACCACTAGCAGTAGTTTTTACAAATGAAACTTATGTTACAATACACCATGTCGTCCCTGCACTCCAAACTGGTAGGCATTTCCCCATTCATATCCGAGCTTGATTTTGGAAATGAAACTTCGTTTCAAATAATTTCAAATTTAGCAAAAGCTACATGTTTACCTCAAATCTTTGCTCTTAGACTATTAGAAAAAGTAGACAAACATAACTTATAGAGTTTGGGTATCCACAATGTTATTGTCACCTGGGTTGCTGAATTGACAGTACATCAACTTCACCATGAAACAATGACCACAATCTTCCCAAGGCAAAGAAACAAAAAGTCACCCTTTTCCCTTACTCCAAATTTCCATCATCAGACTGACACAACAGCATAAGCTGAAATCTAGAAAGCTGTTTTCCATGCTTTTCCTACTCTCCTTTCAGCCCTAGGGAAAAGCAATGGCTAAAAGCTAGATCATGACATTATAAGTTCCAATCCAACAGGCCGCTAGAACTCCTGGGACACTAGTCCGACATTCTTAACCATGATAGAATCCTCCCATATTACACAAATGTTAAGTATAGGATACAGAATTGCTAAATTGACAGTACATCAACTTCACAGTGAAACGATGATCACAATTTCCTCAGGCAAACAAACAAAAAGTCACCCTTTTCCCTTCCTCCAAATTTCCATCATCAGACTGACAAAACAGTATAAGCTGAAACCAAGAAAGCTGTTCTCCACATTTTTCCTACTCTCCCTTAAACCCTAGGGAAAAGCATTGCGTAAAAGCTAGATCATTACATTATAAGATCCAATCAAACAGGTTGCTAGAACTCCTGGGACACTAGTCCGGCATTCTCAACCATGATAGAATCCTCCCATATTACACAAATGTTGGAGGAAGCATAGGATGCAAAATTGCTGACTTGACAGTACATCAACTTCACAACAAAACACTGATCACAATTTTCCTAAAGCGAACAAACAAAAAGTCATCCTTTCCCTTCAAATTTCCATCATCAGACTGACACAACAGCATAGGCTGGAATCAAGAAAGCTGTTTTCCATGTTTTTCCTACTCTCCCTTAAGCCATCGGGAAAAGCAATGGTTAAAAGCTAGATCATGACATTATAAGCTCCTATTAAACAGGCTGCTAGAACTCCTAGGAAACTAGTCGGACATTCTCAACCATGATAGAATCCCACCATATTACACAAATGTTGGAGGAAGCATATGATACGAACAGGTGTCTCTGTTAACTTTCTAAATCACCCAAAGACTAGGATTCAGAAACACATCACAAACTGGGAAAGCAGTGGGGCACACATTCACTAGTAGTATTAAATTCAGGAATTGAATTCAGAAAAAATAAACAAAATTATATTTACAAAATGTAGTAATTCAACCTCATAATCAAATAACAAACTTTATAGTGACCTTTCCCGAAAACTTATTAGTCATGAGCACATAGAATAGTTTAAACAGAGTGAATTACCATAGAAAAGCTTTTAGTAAGAGTCCCTAATAATATTGATGTCTGATGTCCTCATGTATTCCATAATCTTTTTCCACCTATTACCTAATCTTCTTTATCCTTTTTTTCCTTCGTTTTCTACGGTTTACTAGTATTCAGCAAGTCTAACTTTACTTCAAACCCCTAAAAAATAACAATATTTGAGATGTAATCACCACACCCATCAAAGATCCCTATGCTAACACCATTTTCATGTCAAGTCAGAAAGGTATATTAAGGTGAAATAGAAAGAAGAAAAACATAGAAAACATATCAAATGGTGTTGTCCAATCCAAATTCATTATTGAGGCAGACAAAGAAACCAAACACAGATTGCTAACTCCTTGAAAGAACCACCGCCGTTTTCTCTGGAAAGAGATCTGCAGACAGATATTTCATTTTCCTTTTATTGGTCGATTTTAAAAGTCTTTCCTACATGATCATTCCTCAAATTCATTATCAAGCCTAAAGTGAAAAGGAACATCAATTTCTAGATTTCCTCTGCCCTGGCAGTGTATGTCCACACATTAGCAGAAACTCTAAGATGCTGATGCAGACAAAAGAAGGCCAAGCTCAGCAGTTAATGTTATCATTGCACATAATAATCATCTCTAACATAAAAAAATTATATATATCGAATACAAACCTTTTTGTCACCCAATGTTAATTCATTGTAGTAATTCATCCAAATTAATTCAGAAATACAATTAATTTCTTTCGACCTTCCATTACCAGGGTTAAAACACATTTTCAAATCATTGCCAAGCTCACAAATTCAACAGTCCGCGACACAAAACTTAGCGAAAAAAGCTAACCACTCCATCAAATATGTAATTTAGCCAGAGAAGTGCAACTCAGTTCAGTATAACATATAACCAAGAAAACAAATATACACATAATCCATACCATATTCCTCAACAGTAAAACCCGTGTTGGCGGCCCATTAAAATTCACACTCTTGACCTTCTTGTCTGCCGACTGCGCCTGTTGTTTGGACTCACTAGCATTGACAATAGACCCAGCTCGCCTATCCGTCTTCTTAACCATGAGTGGCGTTGTAATACCCTGTTCCTGTTTCCCCAATCCCTGCCCTTGTTTCCAACCCATTTTTGCCATCATCCTCTGTGCGGCAGTCATCTTCCCTTCAGCTCCTAACCCTAATCCACCACTCTCTGATTTCCCAATACTAAACCCTTCCCCAACTCCATTCCCTCCACCCACCGGTGGCGATGGCGACCTATGCCCCCCTCCACTGCTCATCGCCGCCCTACGCCGCCACGCCTCCTCGCCGGAAATATTCAAATCCCTTTCTTTCTCCCTATCTCTTTCCCTCCTATCCTTATCCTCTCTCTCCCTTTCCCTCTCCCTCTCCCTCTCCCTCTCCCTTTCCCTTTCCCTCTCTCTCTTCTCCCTCTCCTCCAACTCCCTCCTTATCTCTGCCTCGGCTTGCTTCCTTTTCTTCTCTCTTCTATATTCCTCATAATCATTTGGCCGGGATGGATCATACTCCTCCATTACAGTGCTCGTGACGCCCACCAAAGCAGGCTGAAACGAAGCCTTGCTCATCATCTCCTTATTGGGGTTAGGGTTTGCATTTTCATCGGAGGGGGGCTTGGAGACGAACAGGGTTTGGGGTTTTGGTTTAGGTTGAGATTTGAGGATGGTCTGCGGAGGTGGGAAGGGTTTGCGGAGGGTGGGTGGGGCCAATTTGGTGGTACTAGACCAGACATTGGTGGTGGAGGTGGCAGTGGATTTGTCGTCGTCGGTGGTGGAGGACGGTGGTGGTAGGTCACCGTATAAGCCACCTAACATTATTTATTTTCAGTGTGTGAGTGTGTGTCCCGGAATTGGGGATTAGGGCTTAGAGATTTAGGATTTTACGAACGGATACTGTTCGGCCTTTGGCAGTTTTGACTTCTAGTATTGTAAATTACGTTGACCCTTTCAGCAGTTTCAGTGACATTCATCTCCGTCTATGGTTTTTAATTTGGGAAAATCAACTAAAATGTCATCACCTATTGTTATTTAATATTTTTTATCCCTTAAAAAAAACTGTGCTTTACACCTTCACTTTCTGTGTAAAGATTTAATCCGTTATTTATTCTGCGAATCAACGAAAATATCCATTATATATATATATATATATATATATTGTCTTTCATATTTAAAAAGTAAAAAAATTACCGGTCATTATTTCAGTGATTAAGATTTTAATCCTTAATTAACTCTTCCGGTTAAAAAACAAGAAACCAGCATTTGATTTATTTTTTAAGAGAAAAAGGAAAAGACACAATCACGTCATTCATACAATTGCTCTGCTCATTAAATCGATTGAAGAAGTCTGACAGGACTTCAATGATAAAATATCGATATTTTAACAATTGTTTGAGTTGTACGTAACAAAAAGATAAAAACTATCATACAATCTGGGGTTATTTACCCAAATTATTGCTTTTAAAATAAGAAATTAAAAAAATAATATAATTTTTATTATTCTTCCAGAATAAAGTGAAACTATCATACAATCTGAGGTTATTTACCCAAATTATTGCTTTTAAAATAAGAAATTAAAAAAATAATGTGATTTTTATTATTCTTCCAGAACTATGGAAGTTGCAGTTTGAGATTGCAACTTCTAAAGTTGCAATTTGAAACTGCGACTTTTGAAGTCGTAAGAAGTCGCAAGTTAGAATTGCGATTTCTTTGCTTTATTAATATTTTTTAAATTCAATTATAATACAAACGAATGATTTCTTGGCCTCTAATTTTTCAAAATTCAATTCAAAGACATATGGATGATTTCTTTGTTTTATTATTATTTTTAAATTCAACTAAAACAAATTGATGATTTTTTTGTTTTATTAATTTTTTTAAATCAATTAAAACACAAATGGATGATTTGTTTTGTTTTATTATCGTTTTAAAACTCAATTAAAACACAAATTGATGATTTCTTTGTTTTATAATTTTTTTAAAATTCAATTAATACACAAATTGATGATGATTTATGTGAACTATAAATTTTTTAATTGTTGTATGAAATTTGTTTTTTTCTACGCAAAAATATTAATTTTATAATTTGATCATATTTATATCTTTACAAAAAGAAGTCTCACTTCCAAATTTATGACTTTATTTAGAAAAAATTTCAATTGAAATACCTATATTAAAATATTGACTACTTAATTATATTTTATTGTTGCAACGAAACATGTATTTATCTACATAATAAAGATACAAATTTATAATTAAATTATATCCATATATTTGCATAATCAATGCAAAATAATACATAAGAATTAAAAACACATCAATACCTTTCGTGCATAGTAAGAGGATTATTACTTTGTATTTTACTTTTGGAAATTTTGTTAAATATGTACTACTTACCTAATTTCTTTCATACTTTGTAGGAATAGTTTTCTTTTAAATATCTACTACTTCAAATATAAACCGATGTATTTTTCTTAGAAGACAAAGCCAAAAGGTTCTAAGTTTGAGATTAGATTTAACAAAGAAGTCATCTAAATCAAGTTTAAAAAAATAAAATTACTAGCCTATTTGTGGAAGGATAATATAATTGACATTATTTCTCTAATTTATTTTTCTTTTAGCAATATCTTCGTAAATAACCCGTATTCATTGTGTATCAATATTAAATTGTTAATATTTTAATATAACGTTTGCGTAGATTTTTTTAAAGGAAGTCGTCGTCATTTTAATAATAAAAATTATAGTGACATTAAAATAAAGAAGTCGCAATTTAAAAATATCTGAAGTCGCAATCCTGAATTGCGACTTCCTTATTTTTGGAATATTATTAAAAATAGCAATATTTCTTTAATTTTGATTTTTTTTAGTATTATTCATGTAAATAACGTCAACAAAACCAAATACAAAAATTGATAGCGATATTGAGAATTGACCACCAATACTTTTCTAATTAGACCACTTGAAAATTGCCTCAACAAACAGAAAATCACCAAAATTCCTCTAATCAAACCACTCAAATCCTCATTAGACTTCTTCAATTGATTTAAGGAGTAGGAAAATTATTAAGGATGATATCTCTGTCATCTGGTTTGGTCTTCCTTTTTTAAACTAAAAAATAAGTCACATGTTAGTCTCATGTCATTTTTTAATGAAAGCATTAACATAAATCTGACAAAGAATTAAAATTTTACGCATTGAAGGTGTGAGAAACTGTTTTTTACTTTTTAAATTTGAGGTGCAAAAAAGATTAAACAATAATATGCAAGAGAACATTGAAAGTGTGAGAGGCAGTTTTTTACTTTTTAAATGTGAAGTACAAAAAAAATAAAGAATAATATGTGAAGGACATTTTAGTTAATTTCCCTTTTAATTTTTATGTATTTAACATATTTTCAAGCATTGAGATGACAAACCCCCCCCCCCCTCCCCCCCAAGCCACTATCAATCCAGTCAAGTGATCAATTAGTTAATCTTGATGAACCAATGACAAAATCAAGAACAAAAAGGATGAAGGTGACTTTGCAATTTTTTTTTGAACATGTATTGTGCCGCAATCGATGATGGTGATGAAGATTTGGAGACATCTTCCAACATTATTGACGCCGGAGTGATTTGGAATGTTTCTTATATCTCCATTTAAGGTCTAATTCGAGTAGAATCAAATTTGGAGATCAAGGAAATCGAAGAAGACAAAAAATCATCCTCATCGCAATGCCACTATCTGGATTTACGTGAAGCTTAGTTAGAAATTCCACGTCCAGATATGTGATCGCCCACGTTGCAACGTCGGCATTCGTTAGATTTAATATTTTTAGTTTTTTTGTTTTTATTAGGAAAGTTATTTCACATAGTTACTTTTCTAATTTATCGTTATTTTCCTTACGAATTTTGATTAGGGTTTACTTTATTATAGCCTATTTAAAGGTCTTTTCTTCATAAAATAAAGCAAATTAAGAATTTTACAATAAACCATTATTTTAACTTTAGTTTTAAGAAAACCTTTTGTTAATGCGCAAGATGAGTTGGCGTTATTTATTAATTGGCATTGATTTTTTTGGCAATTACGGAAAGATCTTATTGGTTGCAGGAATCAATTAATCAATCTATGCAAGGAAGATTGATTTGGAGACTAATGCTATCTTGGTATTTTTGGTGCTTATCTTGGTAATTATGATTGGAAGTTTATCTTTGGAAAAGATAAGCATGGAAGGCACATTGTTTCTATCTTTCTATGGGATTTATATGGAAGTAATCTTGGAGATAAACATAGAAAGATTTTGTGCTCTCTATATCATCTTTCCAACCACACGGTTTTCATGTGTAGAGTTTTGATTATTCTTTAGGTCTTTGTAAGACTGTGAATACACTTCTTTGTTGGAGGTCTTTGTTTAAGTGTGTTGGCTGAAGCATCTCAATGCAATATTATTGAAGGTGCAATCCTTGTATTCTTGGTTGAATCTCAGTCTCGGGAGGCTGCTTTGGAACTCGAGAGGAGTTCAAACGTAGGCAAGAGGATCTTACCATAACACGGATTCCGGGAGGAGTCGCCATTGACAAGGGGATCTTGTCTCTTAAGATTCTGGGAAGAATCGCAGAAGTCGAGGGGAGCTCACACAATCAAGTTCACGTGTGAAGTTAGATGTAGGCGGCGACAAAGATAAGAGGGAGTCTTACTTTGTGTTAGACCGAGTGCCTTGTAACTTTATGAACTTAGTTGATTGTTTTCTGGGCGTGGCCCCGCAGACGTAGGCAATTGCCGAACTGCTTTACCAACCTCCTGTCTCTTTATTTTTCCGCAGTTTTAATATTTTCCATTATAGCTTTTATTATCAGTATCACACCTAGTGTTTCAACCCACTAGAACAACGTGTATCTAACCTTAATATTTTAATTGGTATCAGAGCGGGTTGTCTTTGTTTCTTAGGCAAGATTCGCAGGACTTGATCTTGATTTTTGTGTGATGGACTCTATGAAAGAAGGAGGTTCAACAATGCGTCCACTTTTATTGGACGGCAACAATTATGCTTCTTGGAAGGCCAGAATGAGAGCCTTTATCAAAGCTATTGATGAGAAAGCTTGGAAATCAATTCTGACAGGATGGAACCCCCGATGAGTACTGACGCAGATGGTGTTGATTCTTTCAAGCCAGAAGAAAGTTGGTCTGCTACTGAAGATGCCTTAGCAAACAGTAATTCAAATGCTCTTAATGCTATTTTCAACGGTGTTGATCCTGCTAAATTTAGACTTATTTCTACGTGTGTGTCAGCAAAGAAGGCATGGAAAATTCTTCAAACTACATATGAAGGGACGACAATCGTAAAATTATCAAAGATGCAGATACTAACTACAAGATTTGAGAACTTAAGGATGATTGACGACGAGAGTATTGCTGAGTTCAATGTCAAACTCTGTGATATCACCAATAAGGCATTTGCACTCGGTGAAAGTTTCTCTGAAGAAAAACTTGTGAGGAAAACTCTACGATCTTTGCCTCAACGTTTTGCTTATAAAGTTACTGGCATTAAAGAAGCAAAAGACTTCTCAAAGATAAAGCTAGAAGAACTGATAGGATCCCTTAGAACATTTGAGACGAATCTTGGAGTAGACTTGGAAGCAAAGAAAGTCAAAGGGATTGCCTTAAAAGCAAAAATGCATAAATCAGGTAATCCTGATGAAGATGACCTTGAGGACACTCTTGCATTGATATCTAAGAATCTCGACAGAGTCATGAAGAGATTTAGCAGAAACAATCAAGGTGTCAAGGCCAGTGTAAGCAACACCAAGAATGAGTTGGCAAGCAATAAAAAGTCCAGGGAAGAAAATCACACATCTAATAAGCCATTCAAGAATAGAGGAATTAAGTGTAGAGAATGTGATGGTTTTGGGCCTGTTCGGTCAGATTGTGCAAATACATTGAGAAAGAAGAGGAATTCTCTCAATACAACCTAGAGTGAAGATGATTCAGACAAAGAAGAGGATTTTCAGAATAATCATGTGGCTCTTACTTCGAAGACTGAACAATCAGATCATGGTGGGCTAAAGGATGCTACACAAGGTGTCACTGAAAATATGTCGGCATATAGGGATGAAGATGAAGATTGTGTCACCGAAGAAGATATTCTAGTTGAATACAAGAATCTTCATGATAAGTGGACTGAACTTTTGAAAGTAAATCAACGACTTCATACTCAAGTTGGAGATCTACAAAATGAAAGACTCAATCTTCAAAACTCTAAAGCAGATTTGGAAACCAAACTGAGAGTATGTTAAGAGGAAGTGAAGACTCTGAACGACGAGCTGAATCACATAAAGAAAGGTGTCAAGATGTTAAATTCAGGTTCTTCCAAGTTGGATGAAATTCTTAAGACTGGTCAATCCAGTGGTGATCACTCTAGACTGGGGTATAAAGGAGAAAGCTTCATTCACAACCAGTGTCACTATCAGTGGATAATTTCAAAGTGAAGCAAGTTGCTGTGAATATTGCAAAGAACGTGATAAAGTCAAATCCTCATTATTCTTATCATGCTTCTAGAGGCAAAGGTAACAGATTTATTCCCATTTGCCATTATTGCAATCATCGTGGTCATATTCGTCCTAGATGCTTCATTTATTTTGCTGATTTGAGACAAGGTAATGCTAGAAAGTCTTCTTTTCGCAGGGATCCACAACAGAATTGGGTAATGAAGCCTAATTTGGGGTGCAATTTCACATATACCTCACTAAAGTCTGCCACAACAGATGAGTGGTACTTTGACAGTGGGTGTTCAAGACATATGACTGGTGATGAGAAGTTTTTGAAGAATATTGTATCCAGAAGTATGGGAAAAGTAACATTTGGAAATGGTGTCACAACTCGTGTTGTTAGAAAAGGTACTCTAGATGTGTCATAGTTACCAAAACTGGAGAATGTTCTTTTGGTAAATGGTCTGAAGGCGAATTTAATCAGCATTAATCATTTGTGTGATCAAGATCTAAATATGAACTTCACTAAGGGAAAGTGCAAGGTAGTTGATCATAACAACATGTGCATCATGGAAGGAGTAAGATCTTCGGACAATTGTTATCTCATCTCTGCCTCATCTACATGTCTTCGATCAAACATGGAAGATTCTATCCTATAACATAGAAAATTGGGTCATGTGAATATAAGAATGCTGCGGAAAATTGTCTCTAAGGGAGCTGTCCGTGGTATTCCAATATTGAAGTTTGATGAAGATAGGGTGTGTGGATCTTGTCAGATTGGAAAGCAAACAAAGGTGTCACATCCCAAGTTTCAGACACCAGGAACAACTCGTGTGCTTGAACTGCTGCATATGCATTTAATGGGTCCTATGCTTGTAGAGAGTATTGGAGGAAAAAGATATGCGTATGTAACTGTTGATGACTTTTATCGATATACATGGGTGGAATTTCTTCGAGAAAAATCTTACACATTTAATGCCTTCAAGTCATTGTGCAGTCGTCTTCAACGAGAGAAGGGTTGTACCATTGTGAAGATTATTCGTATTCGTAGTGATCATGGAAGAGAGTTTGAAAACTCATATTTCTCAGATTTCTGTAATCAGCATGGAATAGTTCATGAGTTCTCTACATCTAAAACTCCTCAACAAAACGGAGTCGTGGAAAGAAAGAATCGAACTATAGCGGAGATGTCACGTGTCATGTTATACGAAAAGAACATTCCACAGAAATTCTGGGCTGAAGCTATGAACATAGCATCTTACACTATAAATCGTGTATATCTTTGTGGAGGGACTGAAATGACGCCCTATGAAATATGGAAAGGTATAACTCCAACTATTAACTATTTTCATCCTTTTGGTAGCATTTGTTATGTGTTGAATGACAGGGAATATGAAAGGAAGCTCGATCGTAAGAGTGATGAAGCTATTTTTCTTGGTTATGCCATCAATAGTCGAGCTTATCGAGTTTACAACAAAAGAACTCGAACTGTCATAGAATCAGTGAATGTTCAAGTTGATGATTCTCTAGAAGTTGCTGATGGTACTAACGAAAATGTTACAGAATCCATACATGAAGAAAGCTACAGTGTTCCTAGCAGTGTTTCGACCAGTGTCACAAGTGGTGTCACTGATCAGAGTATAGAGGTTGATAATGTGGAAGATGTCATCTCACTTCGTAGGCAACCATTCACTAGTGTTTAGAAGAATCATCCTACTGATAAAGTTATTGGGAATCTGGCTGATGGTGTTTGGACAAGACAAAAGCCAAGAGTAAACTATAGAGATATGATTCAAATGGCATGCTTTACTTCATTAATTGTGCCTAAGAATGTGAAAGAAGCCTTACTTGATGAGTATTGGATAAGTGCTATGCAAGAAAAACTTGGTCAATTTACTCAGAATCAAGTTTGGGATCTAGTTCCATGCCCCCCAAATGTGAATGTCATTGGAACAAAATGGATATACAAGAACAAGAGTGATGAACATAGACATATCACTCGCAACAAGGCTCGGTTAGTTGCCCAGGGATACACCCAAATAGAAGGTGTCGACTTTGATAAGACATTTGCTCCTGTTGCTCGACTTGAGTCCATTCGTCTATTGTTAGCAGTTGCATATGTGTTGCGATTCGAGTTGTATCAAATGGATGTGAAAAGTGCTTTTCCTTAATGGTCTTCTTAATGAGGAGGTGTATGTTGCTCAACCATAGGGTTTTGAAGATCCTCATCATCCCGAGTTTGTCTACAAGCTGAAAAAGGTGTTATATAGGCTTAAACAAGCTCCTCGGGCGTGGTATAAAAGGCTAACTATTGACAAAGGGATATGAGTGAGGGGGAGTAGTTAAAAACCCTTTTTATTCGCCGTGTTAAAGGTCAGTTTTTACTTGCACAAACATATGTTGATGACATAGTGTTTGGCTCAGTGTCACAGACAATGGTGGATGAATTTGTTGCTCAAATGACTGAGAAATTCGAGATGAGTATGGTTGGTGAGCTAAATTATTTCCTTGGCCTTCAGATTCAGCAATGAAATGACGGTATTTTCATTTCTCAAAGCAAGTATGCCAAGAACTTGTTGAAGAGGTTTGAATTGGAGAATGCTCGTTCAAGAAGAACACCTATTGTAACTCATGAGAAGATCTCCAAAGATGAAAGAGGAATTCCTATTGATGCAAGTCTATACAGAAGTATGATTGGTAGTCTCTTGTACCTAACTGCTAGTCGACCGGATATCTGCTACAGTGTTGGTTTATGTGCTCGTTTTCAAGCAAATCCTTAAGAGTCACACATGGTGTCAGTCAAACGAATACTCAAGTATATCAGCGGGACAACTGACTATGGGATTTGGTATTCATTTAATACAAATACCAATTTAGTTGGATATTGTGATACTGACTGGACTGGAAGTTCAGATGATCGAAAAAGTACTTTTGGTGGATGTTTTTACTTGGGAAATAACTTGGTGTCATGGTTCAGCAAGAAACAAAATTCTATTTCTCTGTCCACCGCTAAGGCAGAATACATTGCAGTTGGTAGTAGCTGTATCTAGCTTCTCTGGATGAAGCAAATGCTGAAAGATTATGGTGTCACACAGGATGTCATGACACTCTACTATGACAATATAAGTGCTATCAATATTTCTAAGAATCCTGTTCAGTATTCTCGGACAAAGCACATTGATATTCGAAATCAGTTTATTCGATCTCTTGTGGAAGATAAAACTATTGATTTGGAACATATGGTGTCAGAAAAACAAATTACTGACATTTCAGCAAAGCTTTGGATGGAGCAAGATTTGAAGAAATAATGTCTGCACTGGGCCTTTGTGTCATGTGAAGTGGTTCTTCAGTATTGTAAGTTTTTTTTATTTTATTGTATTTGTATTAACAGCAATAAAAATATGAAAAACAAAAGAAAAATAGTAGAATAGCTGTTTTTGTCTTTTCTGGTTTCCCATCTTAAGCTTTTAGGCAGATTTGTAGCTTTGGATTTTGTTTTTGTGAATTCTAGTCTACAGCTCTCCAAGTGACACTTGGCGTTTTGGGGATTCTTGGCTGATATTGGGGAATTGAAGAGTTGGTCTCTTTCACGCAAATTCTGACTGCACTTATTTCGGTCACTTTCATTCTCTCAACTATTCCAAGGGTTTGAGGTTTTTTGGGAGTCTTCTTCTCAAATTGTTTGACATATCTCAGCCATTGTCATTTTCTTGACCAATATTCAGAATACTGCAAGTTCAATTAAGTCAAGTAACTCCAGATCACAAAAATGTCTCAGTCAAGGTCATCATCTTGGCTAGAAAGGTAGTTGAAACTAGGGATGATGATGATGTTCATGTCGTCGTTACCCCTGCTTCTCCAATTTCATCAAATGAAGGTTGAAGTTCTTCTAATTCACTGGAGAAGTCTTCGGATTCTGAGATTAAGTTATCTTCAGAAGCTGAGATGGCCACACCTATTCAATCAATAGATCTTATAGGAGTGAGAACAAGATTTGGACAAGCTAGTGGTGGTCCATACAAGGCAAGTGTTGTACCTCCTAAAGCACCTGATGCCTCCAAGGTTATCACAGAGCCCACAAGAAAAAAGTTTCGTGTTGTAGATGAAGATTCATCAGATGATGCTTGGGCTGAAGAAGGAGATGTCAGAGACAATGTTCCATCTGATGATGATGTTGAGGATCTGTATGATTCAGAATCAGTTAAGTCTCCTAAGATAAAGCGACAGATAGAAAATCCAGCCTTTGAATCTCAACTTGTCACTCGCTCAAAATCGATATCAAAGGGCAAGTCTCCTGCCACTGCAAGTAAGTCATCAGACTTTGCTGTTAATCTGGATGATTTTAGGTTTGAATATAATGCTGGTTTGTGGAGTAGAGTGTCTAAGAGAAATATCTGGAGCGAAAGGAATATCCATGATGGTGATTTTAAAGATTGTCAAAAACTTGTTGACCAATTGGTAAGTCAAGGCCTAGGAAGGACAATTAAGGGGATAAAACCTTATGTTAGAAGAGTTGTATATGAATTCTACTGTAATTTGGACTCTACTGTGAAGGATTTTGAACATCCCGATGATGGACATGTATATGTGAGGGGTCATGTATTTGAATTTTCTCCGGATGTGATAAATACTCACCTAGGGAGCCACTGGGCTAATGTGGAAGAGTTCAGCCCTGATTACAGTAAGATAATCACTGATGTCACAAGAGGTGTTAGACGGGTATGGCCAAGAGGGAAAGACTTTTCTGCTTCCCAACTATCTGTAAAATATGCAATTTTACATAAAATTGCAATGAGAAATTGGCTTCCAACATCTTATGGTACTAGAGTGAACAAATCAATGGCCACTTTGTTGTTCAAAATTGGCAATTTTATTGAATTTGATGTTGGACAGTTTTTATTTGACCAAATTGTGAAGCATGTAGACTGCAAGAATGAAAGGATATCATATCCTTTTTCATGTTTGATTTATAGTATTCTCTCATCACAACATTCTCTGATTAGAGCAAAAGAGATTTTAGAGACAGACAAGAAAGAAATCAGAATTAGTTACAAGCTGTTGAAGGGTGATCATGTAAATGATATGGAAGATGTCTCTGATGATGTTTCTGACTCAGACTAAGAAGAGATTGGGAATTCAGTCTTACTGAACCGCACCATTAAGGTGCTAAAATCTCTGATTGCCCAGCAGACAGACATTGAGAAGAGAAAGAGAGGGGTCTCTTCATTGCTGGATGACCTTGTAGCTTTAAAGAATGCAAGAGATATTGTCACTGAGGCTGCTAAAAGGAAGGAGCATTTTGCAGCAAAGACTGAAACAGTTACTGATGATGCTGCTGGTACTTCAGATGTTCCACCTGATGTTACGCGGGATGTTACTGCAGGTATTCTTCAAAATCTATCTCCTGTTTTTGCAGAATCAGAGATCGAGCCTGAAAATCCTATTGTTGAAGACACTGTTGATTCTGATCCTGATAAGGAAATGATTGTGACGGGAGCTCCAGTTCCTCCTGCTCATTCTGGACCTGAAGGTACTTCTAGTGTCCCTCCTGGTGTCACTGATAGTCAGGCCCCTTCCAGCGCCCAATCTGGTAGGTATGATGCTGGTAAAGATGAAAGTGTTCCAGAAGCAGTTGCTGATGTTCATTTGCTAGCAGACTCAGTTGGCCTTGTGCCATATGATGCGGAGGAATCCAATTGATTGCTCTGATGTTGTTTTTTTATGGTGATTGATTAAGACAATTTCTTCTGTTTTTATTGTTGCGTTATGCCCTTTTGTCTTTTTGTGGTAAAAAGGGGGAGTAATTTTGGATTTGGGATATTTGTTTTGAAATCCCTCAGACATTTTTATAATGGGAACTTAGTGTCTTTTGATGTGTCATGCACAATGTCTTGTGCAGTGATATTTTTTAGGGAACTTGGTGTCTTTTGTTGTGTCATGCACAATGTCTTGTGCAGTGATGTTTTTTTTCTAAGTTCCTGTTCAATGGGAGTTTCAGTAAACTTCCGATTCAGCATATAGGGGGAGTTTGAATTTTGCCAAAAAATGCCAAAAGGGGAGATTGTTAATGCGCAAGATGAGTTGGCATTATTTATTAATTGGCTTTGATTTTTTGGCAATTACGGAAAGATCTTATTGGTTGCAGGAATCAATTGAATCAATTAAATTAATCTATGCAAGGAAGATTGATTTGGAGATTAATGCTATCTTGGTAATATTTTTTGCTTATCTTGGTAATTATGATTGGAAGTTTATCTTTGGAAAAGATAAGCATAGAAGGCATATTGTTTCCATCTTTCTATGGGATTTATATGGAAGTAGTCTTGGAGATAAACATAGAAAGATTTTTTGCTCTCTATATGATCTTTCCAACCACACGATTTTCATGTGTGGAGTTTTGATTATTATTTAGGTCTTTGTAAGACTGTGAACACACTTCTTTGTTGGAGGTCTTTGTTTAAGTGTGTTGGCTGAAGCATCTCAATGCAATATTATTGAAGGTGCAATCCTTATATTCTTCGTTGAACCTCAGTCTCAGGAGGAGGCTGCTTTGGAACTCGGGAGGAGTTCAAACATGGGCAAGGGGATCTTGCCATAACATGGATTTCGGGAGGAGTCGCCATTAACAAAGGGATCTTGTCTCTTAAGATTCTGGGAAGAATCGCACAAGTCGAGGGGAACTCGCACAATTAAGTTCACGTGTGAAGTTAGATGGAGGCGGCGACAAAGATAAGAGGGAGTCTTACTTTGTGTTAGACCGAGTGTCTTGTAACTTTGTGAACTTAGTGAATTATTTTCTGGGTGTGACCACGCAGACGTAGGCAATTGCCGAACTGCGTTATCAACCTCCCGTCTCTTTATTTTTCTGTAGTTTTAATATTGTCCATTATAGCTTTTATTATCGGTGTCACACCTAATGTTTCAATCCACTAGAACACCGCGCGTATCTAACCTTGATCTTTCACCTTCAATTGTGGGTGTGAACTAAAATTGAATTCTAATAAACTTTCTAAGCGTGACCCTATATAGTTTATCTTCCCACTCTTAATTGCGAGCAAGTCAGGCTAATTTGCTTAATACCGAAGAATTTGGGCTAAGTAAATTATCTTACATAGCGTGAAGGTTTGGATCAATATTCATGTTTTCACGTTCAATATATTTTCTATTCCTCAAATTTTGTTTGTCATTTGTTGAATCTATGTGCTAGATCTGACAAAATTAACATAGTCGTGAGAGGATTATCCCACATACTATCACATTGATGAGTTAAAAGCATGAGAAAAATATCATTTTGGTTCCCAAACTTACTGTTGCACTTTTGGTTTTTGATTGTCAAGATTTTAAATTATGACTAATATAAAAAAAATGGGTTAATTACAAAATACCTCCTTGTGGTTTGCCGAAATTTTAAGTTACCTCCCTAACATTTGAAAACCTATCATTTACCTCCTTGTGGTTTAGTTTTTTAAAAAAAGTGGATAGACATACACCCATTTAACTATTTTGAACGAAAAGACACTTATACCCCCCATATAAAATAACAAATTGGAGTCAATTTATCATCTTTATTATGGTGTTTCCAGAACCGTCTTCATCATCTTGTTTTTGTTTTAATAAATGAAGATCAAATCTCAAACTCAAAAACTTCAAATCTCTCTGAAGAAACCATAACTAAGCATTAAAAATTTAAACATTCAACTTACAATACCAAACTTTTACTGCAATAAAGAGTAGTTCTGTAGGCTTCATAAGCAGCAAAATGGAGGCAACATTCTTCTCTATTTTCTCTAAGAGTTTGTTTTATACCAACAGACAAGTTATAATGATTAAAGTAACTGGAAGCATAAGGGCAGCCAGCGCATCCTCACAACTATCATTCCTGTGACAGCATTTCTTTTTGCAGCAATTTTTTCCCTTTTTAGATAATTTATTGCTATCCATTTTTGAAGATGTAGAGAAATCCCTTGATGCCATTGGAGTTGTTCTTTCTTCTCTAAGTCCCAGTTGATCAGAAACGGTCTTTGCAAATCAAGGCAGACCTCGTCCAACCATGGATGACTCCATTTATAACTTTTCTTTGAAAGAAACAAAAAGTTCATCATCTTCTTACTTCTTCACATTCACACCAAACAAAATCTCAACCCTCAAAAAAAGAACCCATAAACTAACTTTTAGATTCAAAATCTCACAAATCTGATTCTAAAATTTCACAAAGATTCAAGAGATCCTAACAAATTGGAAAAAGGAATCAAAACCTTCCTATATAATCAAAATTCAATCTTCCTGCAATTGGATTAAAAAATCTCAAACCATCAATTTTGTCTCATATTCACCCAAAAGAATTCGGATGATATAGCAAGTGCAGAGAAATGAAACATGTCACTGAATTGGCAGATTTTGAATTTTTCGTCAATTTTCGCTTAAAACTGGTTGGCCTCCCTTTTTCTTGAACCCTATGCTTCCTGTGTATTCTTCTTGCTAAACCCATTTCAATGAGTACGAATTTCACTGCTCTGTGGATTCTTAGAACCATTTTCACCTCACTTAATTACGTGGTTAAAACTTTGGTACAAAATACTGAGAACCTATCAAGTTTAAAAGGGAGATGAATGATTACAGTGTGTAGGTAGGCTCTATCCCAGTGGCAAGATATAATTGATTTCTCTTTCAACAACGGATTTTGTTTGCTTTAAACTTAAATTTTTAGAGCATTTGAAATTGTTGAAATTTGGTTGTTACCATGTGTGGTTTTGAACTATGTATTGAACGTAATTTTTGAATCACAAATTTGGCCGTCCTCATCTTCTCCAACCGCTGCAAGCTCTACGATTTCTTCAGCTAATTATTCGGGATAAGATATTAAATTTATCGAGTTGTTCTAAAATCACAAATTGAATTTATGATGAAGTGGTGAAGATGAAGAGAAGGAGATGACTGCTATTACAGGAATTTCATTAAGCCAAAAGGGTAGATTTGTCATTTGATGAATATTTTTGAGTTAAATAATCATTTTTCTTAATTTCTCATGATTTATCCGCGAGTGAATCTCAGAACAAGTTAAATGGGTGGATGTCCGTTACTTTTTAAAAAAACCAAAGCACGAGGAGGCAAATGGTAGATTTTCAAATTTTCGGGAGGTAAGTTTAAATTTCGCTAAACCACAAGAAAGTTTTTTGTAATTAACCCAAAAAAAATTCACAGATTTTCTCTTTCGAGTAACAAAAATAGTTAGGAGATGAAAACTTTAAATTGTAACCAATATAAAACTATCGTTGGATTTTATTTATTTGAGTAACAAAAATAGTCACGTTGCATGTTCGTTAATGGTCAATTTTTTTACTGTGATGGGCGAATTTGAAGACAATAGCAGTTACAAACATTTTGCATTGCACCATGTGTGTATTCCATTATTTCTTTAGCAAATGCATTGCTAGAACCATCTTCATTAGTAGATTTTATGTTATCCAATGCCATATAATACATCCTCGTCACCACGTCCATCTAAATGAAAATGTAATATTATCAATGTTAATATGTAAGAAAAAAAATGGTTAGACAAACTCTTAAGAAACATACCAAATACTCGGTTGTACCACTATCACCCTGAAACCCACTCCGAACATTACTGTTTGTACCAAAATTTGTGATGTAAATCATAGTCCGTTGTCTATACCAATCCATGTACTCAATAGAAGGATATGTAATATCGCCAGCCACGTCACCAAACTCTACCCAATTTGTACACAGAATGAAGTGAGGAACATAAAGTTTATGTACTGTGATCCAGTTATAAGTGCCTCTTCTGCGTCGGTCCATTTTATGTAATTCTGCATGATTCTCTAACAAACTAGGGACCAGAATGGGTTGATGTATTCCAAATTGTCGCAGTACTCTATTAGTCATGTGCGGTTCAATAATCTCCCTACAAATAAGATGCGTAACTGCTTTTCATATTTATATACCATTGCTAGAATATGGAGGAAGTTCAGATAGCACTTCGTCCGTATATGGCACCAAATAAACTAAGATTTAACAACCGACATAAAGTTAAACACATTTGTTATAAAAAAATATATATATATATATATCAATATTACCTCCTCAAACCGTAAACTAGTCAATTGGTCACGATAGATAAACAATACATGCATTGACAGATTTGACAAATCGAATCCAACGTTCCACCTGAAACTTAAATTGTCAAATTTTTTATGATATAAATGATTGAAAATAAAAAACCGCACAAGCTAATAGCAACAAAAAGATAAATATATGATATATTCATATTAAAGAGCAAATATATAAAAACGCACATGTAAGAGTACCAATGAGCCACAAATATTTGTTGCAGAAGGTGACGTTGCATTACACAAACTACAATATAAATATACCAAAATTGCACTTCCCTAACTACATAACGATGCTAGTTTTATTGAATTAAGGGCATTTAAATAGTGAAGAGACACAATAGAGCCAAAAGTGTTTGATAGTAAATGCCCTCCTAAAAGCATCAGAATATATATGCAAGCATGCTGTTTACAAGCCTTTTTAGAAGCATCTTCTTGTAATGGTATATCTAGAGATTTGGAAAAATAATGGTCCTTTCCACTCCCTAAGTGTTTACACTCACACTCGTGTATCACTCAATATATTGAAACTCTCTCTAACTTTCTTTATGAGTTCTTTGAATTGAACAACTACTCAATCACCAACCAAGACTCCAAATTGATTTGGAAGATTTAGGAAGCTAGAAACAAGAATGAATTAAGGCTCTAAGGAACAAGAATGAATTTAGGCAACAAGAACAAGAATGTTACCACTAATAAAACAATAATGACTCACAAGGATATAAAGAAAGTTTAAAGAAAAGGATTCACAATGTTATGGCAGCAAGATTTGGGTTTTAAACCAACAACAAAATTTCAATAATGGAAAAGTACACTTCCTACAAGTTTTCAGCACAATGATTAAAGATTTAAACACAAACGATTTCCCAGAACAACGAAAACTATCTAATGATCCAAAATGAATTAGTGCAACAAGTAATGATCATATTATTGAAACAATTTTTTGCACCAAAATTTGTAATCCACTAATTGCAATGAATTCAATCAAGTAAATAATGAGAGATGTTACCTTGAAATTGTAGGGTCTACAAGAATTGGAACTCAAACTGGCCTTCTTCTTCTTTTTTCTTCACGATTTCTGCACTTTTTTTTTCTGCAGTTTTTTTTGAATTACCTAGATCTTTTTTTTTCTCTTATTTTTTCTGGCCAAAATCTGCAAACAATTGACAAGAAAAACACAATACAAACAATATAGAACAAACACAAAAAGAAACAATCAAAGATGAAAGTCTTTGATGGAATAATTCCTCAAATTGGCTCTGATACCAATCTGATACGATCCTAGAACAATAAGAATCTGAGAACGTAAACCCCAATGATCAAGTTGAGGATTACAGTTTAAGAAACAAAGAGGCAGCCCTAAATTAAACTGATGAATTAAAAACTTACCTATCAAATTCACGTAACGAACACCCCAAAAAAATCCGTCCCTTAGAATCTTCGTTATCAAATTATACTAACCTTTCAAAAACCTTGATTAATTGGAATTGTCATTCTTCACAAGAACAAAAGAAAGCTTTACACTCTCAAAATAGGTTTCAACCAAATATCATCAATAATCTGAATAATACGTAATGAATATTGCCTTTTATATTAGGCTTATAACCCTAAAATAATTAACGATAAATAAAATTCAAAAATAAAAAATATTTAAAATTTTGACACAAAAACATTTTCCGCACATTGCAACATCGGGGGTGCTCCACATCGCGGTGTGGGGATTTATTTGACAATTAAATGGCGA
The DNA here is from genome assembly GCA_016586305.1 of Ophiorrhiza pumila. Lineage (NCBI taxonomy): Eukaryota > Viridiplantae > Streptophyta > Magnoliopsida > Gentianales > Rubiaceae > Ophiorrhiza > Ophiorrhiza pumila. The sequence continues at coordinate 36,983,551 of BLIW01000009.1, read as the reverse complement.
ATTTTTGTTCTATTTTTTTCCAATTAAAATTTTCAGTGAGCCACGTCGCGACATGGAAGGGCCTGGACATCGCGACGTCGGTGCACATTACAACGTCTATGGTTGCACGTTGCGACGTCGGCGATCCTCAGTGCACGTCGCGATGTCGGTGGTTTTACGTCTTGACGTCTACGATCATCTTTGGGCTCCCTTCTGCAATTCTCCATGTCGCGACATGGGACTCCATAGACGTCGCGATGTGGAGCTTCTTATGCTCCTTGTCCATTCTTTTGAGTAATTCTTCTCTCCAATGCTCCATTTTGATCCATCACGCAATTGTATTCCATTTGAGACACTTTCGACAGTGAAATGAGTGCTACATTCTCTTCACGAGCTTCACGAACTATCTCATAATAAAAATGGGCTTCAATCAATGAGTGTAGTATTGTTCTCATTCGCTTAGTCCTCGAACGAGTTAATGGTTTTTCAATTCCTTGCAATGGATCATCCACATGACTCCTCGGTTTGGCTTCCTCATCAAGCTTTCTTAGAAGTTTAGGAGCAAGAGAACCCAAATACTCCATCTATCACGGTAAACGTTGATTATCAGCAAATAACTTGGATATTTACTTTAGCATAGTAGCAAGATGAGGCTCAATGTTCTGGTTAATGCTAACTTCACTTTGCTTAATCATGATGCCCAATTAACTAACAAAATTCAACAACAGTAAAAAGTCAAAAGAAATAAGACCACTTCATATAAGGTAATCCAAAATAACAAAAAAAAAAAAAAACAAGGAGATAATTGTTGTCACCAATAAAATTTAACAAATTATGCAAGGATTGCATATGACAAACAATTTAAAGATTCAATCTTTTTAAGAAAAATTGATAAACCTGATTTATCGAAAAACCTTGTGCTTTGATACCACTTGATAGCAAATTCAGGTCGAATCGCGCAAAACCCAATTTGGTATGTCACAAAAGAAAAAACTATTAGGACCTTTCGAATAAATCAAAGGAAAATTAGAACAATCTAATAAGTAGATCGGATTTAATGCACCAATTGAATGGTCGCCTCGCGCAAACAATTTAATTCTCAAGTTGTAATGCTTGAAACCCGTCGCAGAAAACAAAATCACAATGAAGAAATCAATCACTGAAATTTTTTATTATCAAATTCTTTCACACCTTCTACTCTCTTACAACCAAGAAAGGAGCCTGTATATAGGCTTACACAAAACTCTAGCATTTAATTTACGAAAATTAAAATAAAACCATAAAATTCACATGTGTTACTATGTCGGATATCCTGCGTCAAGACATAGAAAACAAACCCTAATTCTACCAAAACAAAATACTCTCTGTCGCAACGTACAAAGTCCTGCATAGTGATGTTGGTGATTCAACAAAAAACAAATAAAAAGTTCAACCCAAGCATGGCATCATGACGTGGAGTATTCTGCAACGAAACGGATAGCTGAAAATTCGCTAGCGTCATGACGCACACCACTGACTTCGAGCTTCACCTGCACTTTGCCATCAATTAATGCAATGGAGAAAGAGATTAAGGGGGTTAATGTTGAGATAAATATGTATGAATTTAGTAATAGTTATTTTTTACATTGTATTACTAATGATTTGGTTGGCAAAGAACGATGGCTCTTACACAAAGAAATGCAAAGTGGTCGACTATTGATTGAGTTATAAGATTGTGATAAAATGATAAAAAAATAGAGAAGTTTGTTTGGTTTTAATTTTTACATTTAAGTTAAATGAGTTAGCATTATATGATATGTAATTAGCTAGATTATATTTATAAATTTAGATTTGAATTAATGTAATGACAATGAAGTTGTTTTATACTATATATATATATATATATATATATATATATATATATATTACATTTATGGACGAAAGTGTCATCGACTAGAACTTTAGGGACTAAGATTGTATTTTTCTCTTTGTTTTTTAATATAGAAAATATTAAAAATATTGACATTAAAATATATGTGTCTGTAAGGTGGCTATTTCTTTTACTCAAGGGAGACAATTTGTTAATTGTCTTATATTGGTCATAATTTGAAATTTTGAGAATTAGATTTACACTACTTTAGCGGGTAACCCAATTGCAATATGGGATTTATGATTTTTCTTTCTCAATTAAGAAAGAAAAAAATATAATCCCATAATATTAAGATTAAGAAAGAAAAATTAGAATTCTATGACCTAGTTGGGTATGTCAAGATCGAGAAGAAAAATAATTAGAATTTCGTGACCTAGTTAAGTTACTTTATAAAGTATTGTAGATAGGAGTATGAGAGAGAAAAATTAAAATCTCATGACCTAGTTGGGTCACCCTCTAGAGTAGTATACACAAGTTAGGTCATAAGATTCTAATTTTTCTTTCTCATACTCTTATGTACACTACTTTAGGGAGCCCTAATGGGTCATGATATTTTAATTTTTCTTTTCAATCTTGACCTACTCCTAACCTAACTTATGTACAATACTTTAGAGGGTGACCGAATTGGGTTATAAGGGATTTTGATTTTTCTTTTTCAATCCTAACATTATTCTACTTCTAACATATGTACAATACTCTAGAAAGTTACCCAATTGGAAACTAGGTTTAACCTATGTACACTATTATAGAGAGTGGTCCAACTAGGAACTCTGTATACTACTTTAGAGTGTTGCCCAATACCTATTGTTGAGTAAAAAATGTATTGACTACACATTGATCTTTTCTTATATATTTTGTGTTGTTTTCATGTTTTTATGGTATTTATATAGTGTTTTGTGTACTTTGAAGGAATTCACATAATGAAGGGCTCAATTGATGAAAAGGGTTTCTTTTTAGGGCAAATGTTGCAAAAATAATAAAAACTCAAGGAATTCCAACCAAAGTCAAGGAAAGAATTAAAGAGGAGTACTTGGCCCAAGGTTAAACATAGAGCACAAGACATGGAAAGATGAAAAAATAGCTAAGTGTTGGGGAAAGTTTAAGAACTAGAACCAAGAAAATGAAAAAATGTTGGAATATCACATTTTCTTTAAAAACCCTAGGACCTAGGTTTCTAACTAAAACCTTAGGACTTTTTCTTGGAGCTTAACCCTAGACCTAACTTTTGATTAATACCTTCCCATACTTGACCATGGCATGGCTTGAGACCTAACCCCAGACCTAGACCCTCACTCAATCTAGACACTAGAATAACCCTAGGACAATGCACATGTAATATCTCAAAAATTTTAATTACGAATAAAGTGTACAAGAGTAGTTATTTATGATTAAGGGATAAATAATGTGTGAAAAAATTTCTTGATAAATTGAATTACGTGAAAATCTAAAATACTTTATCTGCAATATTAGTAACCCTAGGAAAATAAGGCTAAAAAGTAGGAGTAGAATACTTTATGTATAAGGAATCTAATACATGTAAACCCTAGAGAAATAAGGCTAAAAAGCAGTGAAAGAATAGTTTATGTATAAGAAATTTAATGCATGTAAACCCTGGTTAAACACTATAAATAAGACCCCTCCTATACATTAGAGGTATTCACGTGAAAACTTTTGAGAATTAGAAAAGGCTAATAGCGACTACAATATCGAGTAAGTAAATTCTAGATCCCTTCTATAATTATAAATTCTTAAATATTTTCTAAAATTACTTGAATGTATATTACGATTTATATAAGATTGTGAAATTGTGAAATTCTATAACCGAATCTATATACGTTTTGCAACATGATTTTGTAACCTCAGAATATATGTATATGTTAAGATTTATATGATCAGATGTCTATGATTGTTAAAGTTTTAAAAACCCATGCTTTTATGTTGAACGCATAATAATCATGAAAGCTATTTATTGGGAGTAAGTTTTATATGATTAAAAATCGCATTAAAAAAATATTTGATATTGTACTAATTCAGTGATAATACGGGAACATGAAAGCTTTTCTTTAAAACTATTTAGGCATACAAAGTATATTTAATAGGCTATGTTCATAATTAGTGATTTTGTAATCATTATGAAATCATGAAGAATTTTAAATGTTGGATATATATATATTTGATAATTGCATTAATACAGTGATCATTATTATTCATGAATGTGTTCTTCAAAACTGGTTAGGCATACAAACTATATTTAATAGGCTATGTTCATAAATAGTGATTGTGTAATCATTACGAAATCATGAAGAAGTGTAAACACTGGATATATATATATATATAATAATTGCATTAATTCAGTGATCATTATGTATTCATGAATGTTTTCTTTAAAACTGATTAAGCATACAACGTAATCAATTGCATGTATTCTTGTAGTGAAGAACAAAAAATCAATTCTTCAAAGTAAATTGTTTTTTAAGAGAAAAGTCTTTTAATATTAAATGTAATAATGATATTACACCCATTAAATGTAAATTTCGATATAAAAATGACATGTGAAGTGTATATCATGATTTATGAAGACTGTCTAGATGTATGATATAAACTAGAATTTTTTTAAGTATAATTGCATAAGAAATATTATGTGTTTTACATGATGTGAACTTAATGAATGGTATCAAGACTTACATGTCCAAACGGTAGGAATATGTGTTCCAAATATGTATGTCATGCTATAGTTAATCCTCGACCCAAGGGGGATTATATTATGTCATGATGATCCTCGACCCAAAAAGGATCAATGTATGTCATGTATGTGGCCGACAGGCCTAATAGCCGATCTAGCGAGAATACAGCTAGGCTAAGTACTCAGTAAACCATGATCGCATGTTATGTCATGGTCAATCATTCATTAAAATATCTCACATAAATAAGTTATATGTGTGTGTGTGTGTATGAATGTACGAATCAAATGAAAGTATAAGTGAAGAATAAAAAAATGTTATTGCTTAAGTCGATTATTGGAGTTAAAATATTTATTCTGTTTGATTAAATGCTTATTTTTGAAAAGATATTATTTGTGAAGTATGACTAGTTTAAACGATATAGGGTTTGCTTGCTGGGCAATTCGCTCATATATATATATATATAAAATATTTTACAGATGAAATTGATGCAGTACATAAGGACGAGACCAGAGTCTAGGAATGGTAAAGAAGGAATGGATCAAGCATTTAATATAGCAACTTTTGAATGGATATTTATTAGTTTTTTTCTTTGTAATGACAATCATCGAAATTACAACATTTTATTATTGAAAAGTGATAGTAAGAGGTACCTTATGACTTTAAGAGTTTTAAGACAAATTCTTAAAGTCAAGCGTGTTTCGATCCTCGAAAATCAGGGCATTACAACACATATAACACATGCACCTGGGCAAGGTTGGTCGTGACATTGGTCACAACCAATATAGCCTTTACCCTAAACCCTAGGGTAAATTGGTCGTGACAAATGAACCCTAGGATCTCACCCTCTTCACTTGTCACGACCAATTAACCCATGCACACTCACAAATTTATTTTCTTTTTCATCTCCAACATCACCTCACACCTCTCTTATACTAGCACTAGGTAAACACTTGGGATTTAGGCTAACTCATTCATTTTATGCATTGCATATAGAACACAACACACAACACACAACACACACTTAAGCACGGTTGTGTCATGACCAACTTACACTCAAAACCTTAAAACACTCAACACATGCACACAATGTCACAGACAATTAACCATAACACCCATATACACATACACATCACGACCAATTAACCCTAGACCTAAGCAAAGCACTTCACACACATACACATTGGTTGTGATAAATGTCACTATCAATCTAGCATAAAACCCCTAAAATCTTCAAGAATTTTAAATTGGTCGTGACAAATGTCATGACCAATTAACCCTAGAATCCTATAAAACCCTAAAACCTTACACTTTAGCCATGAAATTTGTCATGGCCAAACAATCCAAGAACTCCTAAGTCACTCACTTCACTCACACATTGGCCGTGATATTTGTCATAGCCAAAACCATCATAACCCTCAGACTTCTCACATCTCACAAACATCACTCATTGATGTCACGAAACACTCTTTACACTCTACACTTTCACATAGAAAACACCTAAGAGTTAGGGTAAAATCACACCTTGGCCGTGACAAATGTCACGACCAAGATACACATGAAACTCACATTTTGCTCACACATTGTATCTTATTTAGATTCACACATTCAACTGTCATGGCTAACTTACACTTCATCTCATCATTTGCACACACATTCCACAATAGTTAAGCCATGCATGTGTATATTGGTTGTGACATTCCAACTTACACTAGGATAGGGCTTTTCATGTTTTCTTTGTGTTTTTGTCATGGCCAAGTTTGTCTTCCATCTCATTTCATGCATTCTTAAGTCTTAAGTTCCAACTAGGCATTCCATAACTAACCAAGTATCATGTCATGTCATGGTTTCCAACCAGCCAAAACACACCTCTAGAACTAAACCAAGCCATGTCACTCAACCAACCTTAGTTAGAATATTTAACCCTAGTTTAAGTCCAAGTTAGGTCTAATTGGTAAAACGACCTCTAGTTATTACTAATCAACTCTTATTTGATCTAATTGACCATGATTTGACTAGATAAGCTAAATTTGACTAGTTTAACTAAGTTTGACCTAACTTTGACCAAATTTGACCCAATCAACCTCAAACCCTAGTTAGAGTACCCTAAATCCTAGCTTTGCTAGTTTGACCTAGCTTAACAAGTTTTGTCTAGTTTGACCAAGTTTAACTTAGTCAACCATAGTTTGACGGAATTTGATCATGTTTGACTTAGTTTGATTTAGTTGGACTTTGTTCAACTAACTTTGATTAGTTGACTAGATGACAAGGTTTTGACTAGTTTGACCAAGTCAAATCTAGTTTGATAACTTTTTATCACTTTTTGACTATAGGTTACCCTAGTTAAACCATGAACCATAGTTAACCCTATAAACATTAGAATCATCCCTAACCTTACCTTTAGGGAAAACCATGAACCTTTAGAGGTTAAAATCATTATCTAACCTTGATTCATGTAAATGGGTTCTATATGCTAAAGTTTTGGTTCGTAATAAAGTATTCTCAATACTTAGCCATCAATTGGAGAAGTCATAAGGTGCTACATCCAGACTCACACTTGGAGCCAAGTACAAATCTTTGAAGATACGCTCTTAATAGATCATATTATGAATTCTCAAAGTTCAAGTTGCTATAAGAAGATTCTTTAGGCTCCATTTGGATGGGGTATTTTTTAGTTTTATGATAAAATCTTTTTTATTGGGATTTGTTATAAGAAATGAATATTTTGGAAGTGTTTGGATTGATAAGTTTATTTTGTTGGAATTTGTATTTGAGAATTTTTATTAATAAAATTTTAAAAATTTAAATTTGAATTAATATTTTATAAGTTCGTTTTGGTGGGAAATTGTGTTAGAAATAATTGTTTATTATTAAAATTCACTATAGAAAAAATAATTACTGTAGGATTGTTTTTGGTTTTAAAATTTTTGTAGAAAAAATGGATAAAACAAACGAATTAAATTGAATTTGTAAAATAAATCACAAAAGTATTGTCATCCAAACATAGCCTTAGCTTCCTTGGAGCCAAAACACATTGTTTGGAGCTAAGGCATATTCCTTGAAGTCAAAGTATATTCCTTTTAGCCAAATATCAAGAGCTTTCTTCAAGATTACGTATTTGATTTCTTGGAGCCAAACAATTGTATTAGTATAGATAGATAGGTCTCTTGAAGATAAAAGAGTTCGGTCCCCCTTTTCTTTCCTCATTTAGAAGATTTCTCTTTTTGTCTAGAGATGAAGTCACTCTCTATAAGTGGCTAAATTTTTTTTGTTCTTGGAATCTGGGGAAGTAACCTTGAAATCTCTTTTGTAAATTGACAAGTATGCTTGAGTTTGACTTGGATCTTTAATGAAAGCTTGCTTACACCTTTGTCTCATATAAATTCATGTTTGGTGTGTAAGAATTGAGTTAAATCTTGTTGAGTCCTTCAAGAATTTCTTTGCCGGACCAAGGTAAGACTTAATCAATGAATTTGCTTTTCTTAGCTTAATTGGAATAATTGAATTTGATTTTTGTCAGTCCAAGAAGGAATTAGATTTAATAGGTTATGGATTTGAATATTTAAATGTCTATTTGGGTCAATTAGTTGGTATTATTTGAAGCTTGCCAGGCTAAAGATATTCAAGTAAAATATCTAATTAGTTGATTTCGGTAGTTCATTAAGGAATGATAGAGTAGATGACCATTCTCTTTAACTCTTTCTTAAAGGTAATCTAAATTCCCTCTTTATTAAAGAAAGTGAATTCAAGTATAAGTTATTTTACCATTGAAAGTTAAAGAAACCTAAACCAAGGTTCCAAGAGCATACTTTCTTATATTGTATCTTCACTATTTTGAATTACTTGTCATTTAGTCATTTCATTCTTTACTTGAATCTTAAATCACAACAATTCTTGAATCCATTGGTGAAAAATCCATCCACGTGGGATCGATCCCTATCACCACTACTACGAGTGTGGTTAGGAAATTATAAATACTTTTGTTGGGCCGTATGCATAATCCACACATTGACTGGCTTATTTTCCTACTCGAGAGGAGGCAAACACCTATCTAGACTACTCTAGAGGCTGAGCCAACTAAGAATTGGGTTATGAGAGATTAAAGGGAGAGAAACACAACTCACAGACTAGATAATTTAAACATATGATAAATTTAACAAATCAGCAGGCCATGAGTTTCGATCCCATGACTTGCCTAACGTTGAAAAATTATTTTTCTATTAGTGGCAAATTTAGTACAAGTAGTATTTAGATCTTTATTGATTTGACTAGTCAAGTTTGATGTGATTCTCCTTTATCCTCCCATTCCCTCATTTTTTTTGTGATTTTGTAATTTAATTTATGACTATATATATTTTTATGGGTAGTTTTTTTTTTTGGTTTTGACTGTTGGAGTTTATTTTGCTTAAAAAAATAGTGGATGATGATCTTTATGCAGTTATAGATATAGAGTTTTTGGACATTGTTCTTAAATAGATATATATGAAATGTGGAGAAAAATATTTCTTGACCTTGTAATATCTGACTGATTTTGTGATGGTAGTATAATTGTCTTTCTATTTAATTTGAGTGTAATGGGTACAATGGTAGTGATATTAGGATGAACTAAAAATTGATGGTACTTGTATTAGTGGTACATTGATGTTTTTTTCCCTAGCTCACTCTTGACTCTAAGATTTTGTGTTTACCTAATGAATCAAATACATAAAAATTTATTAATATTTAATAAAAGATAATCCTAATTGTTTGATTATTTATGACATAAAAATAGCAATCTACGTGACTTACAGTTAAAAGTTTTTTACTTTAATCCTTTTTAGCTCTCATATATATATATATATATATATATATATAGCTAATCTAGTTCTCAAAACATTTTTTTTTCAAATATTGCAAAAACAATTCATGATATTTCACACATATAAAATACAAGACCCACAAATTTCTTTCAAATATTTTAGTATTTAGTCACCTAATACTTTTGTGTCTATCCAGTTGTCATTTTCAAATCTTATAACTTTTATTACATAGTTATATCTTCTGAACTTATTTTGTTTACCACACTTATACTTTTGATTTAGTAACCTTGGTGATTTTAAAAGTCATTATTACTATTTTGTTGGAACCAGTGTTTTAAAACTCGGACCGGAATGCGAACCGGTCGAGCTACTAGTTTAAGAGTCAACTGGTCGGACCGGTCAGATCGGTTTTAAAAACCGGATATCATAAATATATTTAATAAAATTATATTAGGTAAATATCAATGTATCTCACCCTTCATCTCAAAATTAAACAACAAAACAAATTACAAATATAACATTCAATTAAATTCAATAATAAAATAAAATAAATTATTTATTCTTTATCAAACAAAATGAAATTCTAATGAAGTTAGCTAAACACCATTAATAAATTGTTCAAATTTGTTTTTTTATAAATAATAATTATTTCTTTGATTAAATTGTATTTACTTTGATTTGATCTCTTGATAAAAAAAATAGTATGGCAAAGGGAAACAAGCATAGTAACTTAATGAATATTTTAAGTCACAAATATTGTTTAGGACACCAAACTTAACTCACCCTTTCTGCAGTCTTCTATCCAAATGTGTGTCCACCATGGCCTTAAGTCTCCCTTAGACCACTTTCCCCTAATAGCTAAGTTGGTGTCCTAAACAACTCGAGACCTAAAAGCTTTAGGTTCCAAAACTTTTGGACAGATCACAATGCATTCTTAGAGGTGATTAGTAAGGCATGGACGAAACCAAAAGTAGGAACTCCCCTAAGAGTGTTAGTTGAGAAACTTAAAACCACAAAAGCTGCCCTGAAAATATGGAACAAAGAGACGTTTGGGAATGTGTTTACTGCCCTCAAGGCTGCTGAACAGGAAATGGAAAGACTTGAAGAAGAGGACATAGTGAACCCCATTCCCAGAGAAACCCTAAACTTGGCAGCAGCGAAACTAAAGGTGGCTACAATTAGAGAAGAAAAATTATGGGCTCAAAAAGCCAACATAAGGTGGATTGAGGAGGGAGATAGGAACACTGCGTTCTTTCATGCATCAGTCAAGCATAGACAAAGTAGAAACCATATCTATAGGATCAAAGGGGAAATAGGCAACTGGTTGTAAGGGGAAAAAGAAATAGGTGATGAGGCTGTTAGGCACTTTACCAATCTATATTCAGCTTTCCTCACATCAGGAGTCTTCAGGCCTAGGACACTATCTGTCCTGGTAAATCATGAAATGAATGAGGAGTTAATGAGAGATCCCACCATGGAGGAACTCAAGGAGGCTGTTTTTTCATTAGGAGAAAATAGTGCTCCTGGTCCCGAAGGGTTTAATGGACATTTTTTCAGATCCGCATGGGAGGTGATTAAAGATGATCTTCTGTTGGCTACCCTTAGTGATAAGGCTCTCGTTGATTTGATCTACCTTTGGGCGGATTTGACAACCTTATTTATCTACAGGACAGGTCTAGCTTGGAAAATTCCACCAACAACACAAAGAATTGAACACAAAGAAAGAATCAAGAACAAAGAACGGGTTAGAACAAACAATAAAAAACAAGAAGCAAAGAAAGACAAAAGAAAAGCAAAGAAGATATTGAGCGCGATTCAATGGAAACTTGTCCAAAGCCCCAACGCTATTACAAAACCAACTTGACTCAGGCAGCACCTAAATCAAATCAGATTTGGCTGTTCGCAAACTTAGAACAAAAGCAAGACTATTGGCTTAATCTCACTTTGGGTTTAGAAATCAAAAGCTCAAACTTAGCTTAAGGTCTCTAAGGGTTTTGGGATCAAATTTTGCTCTGCAAAATTATGACTTCTTAATTCAAAATTCAACAACCCAAATTCGTGGGTTTACAAGCCTTTAAATAGGCACAAAGATTTGCCAACAGAGAAAACCCTACTTTCCAAAAAATAGTTTCCTAATTGGAATAAACTTCCCTAAAATAGAATTAACACATGCTTTAATCATGCAAGATCTTTAGCCATGTGAAAACATCATATAGAACATAACAATGTTCATGCAAGAACATTAAATCATGTTCCTTATTGAACAGAAATAACAAAAACGAACTAACAATGAAAAACTCGAAATCTGCCAAATTTTCCAACGTCGCGCGACGTGGGAGGATGGACGTCGCGACGTCAGTGTACGTCGCGACGTGCTGAAATCTTGACGTGAATAATCTCAACTTCCAGAGAAATATGTCGCGACCTGGAGGTCGGTGGACGTCGCGACGTGAAGCTGTGGACGACGCGACGTGGAGGCACGAACTTCCAACACTTGTCCAATCTTGCTCTCCATCGAAGTGTCTTCATGTAATGTCAAAATCACGAAGTTCCAAGGCTTAAAATCAGTCTTCTCTTCATCGAAACCTTGTTCCAACAACTTATATGCATCGTCCATCACTTCCATGATCAAACCATTAAGAGCCATCTTGAACTGTTTGGTTTTAGCTCGAGTCATTTGTCCACCAATTCCATTTAACGGGTTAACGGAATGCTGTTCACCATTAAGTACGTCTGGATTCCTATCATTCCCCCCCTCGTCAAAGGGACTCGTCCTCGAATCTCCTGCATCAAACAAAGAGAGATCAGAAACATTAAAAGTAGCACTAACGTCTCCATACTTACTGGGTAAATCAATGCAGTATGCATTGTCATTAATGCGCTCGAGAACTTGGAATGGTCCATCGCCTCTTGGGTGAAGCTTTGATTTCCGTCGCTCAGGAAATCTTTCTTTACGCAAGTGTACCCAAATCCAATCACCCGGGTGGAACACCATACGGCGTCTACCTTTATTGGCTTGCTTGGCATACTGCTCATTTCTCCTCTCAATGTTGTCTCGAACCCTAGCATGAAGGTCCTTAACAAAAGTAGCTTTGCTTGCGCCATCAACATTAACAAACTCATTAATAGGAATAGGCAAAATATCCAAAGGCGTCAAAGGATTAAAGCCATATACAATTTCAAATGGAGAAAAAGAAGTAGAACTGTGAATAGTACGATTGTAAGCAAACTCAATGTGTGGTAAACAATCCTCCCATTTCTTTAGATTCTTTTGTATGATAGCACGCAATAATGCAGATAGAGTTCTATTAACTACCTCAGTTTGCCCATCCGTTTGTGGGTGTGCAACAGTAGAAAATAACAATTTAGTTCCCAATTTACTCCAAAGAGTACGCCAAAAATGACTAAGGAACTTGACATCTTTATCACTCACAATAGACTGAGGAATACCGTGCAATCTTACAATTTCTTTAAAGAAAAGGTCTGCTATGTGCGTAGCATCTTTGGTTCGTGAACATGCAATGAAGTGTGCCATTTTACTGAACCTATCAACTACCACAAAGATACTATCCTTACCACTTGGTGACCTAGGCAACCCTAAAACAAAATCCATTGAAATATCTAACCAAGGATGCAAAGGTACAGGAAGTGGTGTGTATAGACCATGAGGCATTATTTTTGACTTTGCCTGTTTACAAACAATACATCTTTGACAAACAGATTGAACACTTTTTCTCATATGAGGCCAATGAAAATGTTCTTGCAAAATATGTAATGTCTTGTTAACACCAAAGTGACCCATCAATCCTCCCCCATGCGTCTCAATAACCAATAAATCACGAATAGAGCAATTAGGCACACACAATTTATCCTTTTTAAACAAGAAACCATCATGCAAATAATACTCTCCTTCGGATTTATGCAAACAATTCTCATATACAAGTTTAAAATCAGCATCTTCAGCATACAATCCTTTCATGACATCAAATCCAAGCAGTTTAGTATGCAAGAAAGTAAGTAAATTATACCTTCTCGACAATGCATCAGCAACCACATTTTCCTTTCCAGCTTTATATTTAACAACATAAGGAAAAGTCTCAATAAACTCCAACCACTTAGCATATCTTTTATTCAACTTACCTTGGGTCTTAAGGAACTTAAGACTCTCATGATCCGAATGAATGATGAATTCCTTCGGCCAAAGGTAGTGCTGCCAAACTTGTAGAGATCTCACCAATGCATACAACTCCTTGTCGTATGTGGGGTAATTCAGTGTTGCTCCATTAAGCTTCTCACTAAAGTATGCCACGGGCTTGCCTTCCTGCATCAAAACAGAACCAATACCTTTTCCGGAGGCATCACATTGTATTTCAAAAGCTTTCTCAAAATTAGGTAACATAAGAACAGGAGCATTGGTTAATTTCTGCTTCAAAGTATTAAAAGCTTTTTCTTGAGCATCAGTCCAAACAAAAGTCACATTCTTTCTAACTAGATCATTTAAAGGGGCTGCAATTGTACTAAAGTCCTTTGCAAACCTCCTATAAAATCCAGCTAACCCATGAAAACTTCTAACATCATTAGCTGACTTAGGTGTGGGCCAATCTCTAATTGCTTTCACTTTATTTTCATCAACTGAAATTCCATCAACACTTACAACAAATCCTAAAAAGATAACAGATGAAGTACAGAATTCACACTTTTTAAAATTTGCATAAAGCTGATTCTCACGAAGTACAACAAACACTCTTTTTAAATGTAACACATGGTCATCAAGTGTTTTGCTGTAAACAAGGATATCATCAAAATAAACTACTACAAATTTCCCTATGAAAGATCTAAGTACATGGTTCATTAAACGCATAAATGTGCTTGGTGCATTAGTCAATCCAAAAGGCATAACTAACCACTCATAAAGACCATACTTAGTTTTAAAGGCAGTTTTCCATTCATCACCTTCTTTCATGCGAATTTGATAATAGCCACTTTTCAAATCAATCTTTGTGAAGATTTTAGAACCATATAACTCATCTAACATGTCATCTAACCTAGGGATAGGGTGACGATATTTAATGGTTATCTTGTTAATGGCTCTACAGTCAACACACATTCTCCATGTTTCATCTTTCTTATGAACAAGAATAACAGGCACAAAACATGGACTAAGGCTTTCACGAACAATACCTTTTTCTAGAAGACCATCCACTTGCATTTGAATTTCCTTTGTCTCCTCAGGACTTGCTCTATATGCTGGTCTGTTGGGAATTGAAGCACCAAGAATGAAATCAATTTGATGTTCTATACCTCGAATTGGAGGTAAACCATTTGGCAACTCCTCGGGGAATAAATCTTCAAATTCCTGTATAAGAGAAATCACAGCAGTAGGCAAAGTAGAAAGGTGATCACTAGACAGCAAATACAAGTCTTTGTAAATAAGTACAAACATCTCATGCCTATCTAGTATTGCTCTTTTGACTTCACTTTTTTGTGCAAAGACTGTTAATCTCTTTTCTTTTTCCTCTTGCTTCAGTTTTTGGCCTCCCAATCTCTTGGCATTTATGCTAGAAGGGGTAGAGGTGTTTCCCACTTCTTGTTTCATTTGCTCGGCTTGCACCAATTGCCTACATTCCTTGGAGATCTTGGCTTGATCTTCATATACTTCCCATGGTTTCAAAGAAGCCAAAATGTACTTCTTACCATCCTTCTCCACGGTGTAGTGATTCGTCTGTCCATCATGCATAACTTGTCTATCAAATTGCCATGGACGTCCAAGTAACACATGCGCTGCTTCCATTGGAACCATATCACATAAAATATCATCAATATACCTTCCAATTGACAAAGATAAGCGCATCTGTTTGTTTACCTTAACCTCTCCACTTTGATTCAACCATTGAAGCTTGTATGGTTTGGGGTGTTTTGAACAAGTAAGCTTCAACTTGGATACCAACAATGTACTTGCCACATTAGTGCAACTCCCACCATCAATAATCAAACAGCACTGCTTTTTCTGAATAATGCACTTGGTGTGGAAAATATTCTCACGTTGCACTGTTTCACCATCTAACTGTGGTTGTGTACTCAAGGTCCTCATGGTGACAAGAGACTCAGCAACTTCCAACTTTTCTGGAGTATCTTCATCATATTCCTCACCATAAGTCTTTTCTTCAAGCTCAGACATCTCATCATCACTTGAATGAACACTAGCAACATCCCCATTGTCAAGGAAGTAAATAGCCTTTTTGCTGGGACAATTTGATTGCATATGACCATATCCTTGACATTTATAATATTTAACCTCACTAGATCTTTGGGGTGTATTTTGGGCTGACTTCTGAACAAATGGTGGTGTTCTTTCTACCGGCTTGGGCGTAACATTACCTCCAAAAGGCTTGTTCTTCATAACTGGATTAGGTGGAACCTGTCAGTTGTTCTTTTGCCAAGGAGGTTGACGAGGTGTAAGTCGTACCTTTTGCTTCATGTGACGCTCTATTTGGATAGTATTATGCAACATCTCTGTCAAATCATAGGATTTCTGAAAACCCATCTTGTAGGCCAATGCAGGAGTCATTCCTGCCAAGAACCTAGCCATTGTTGTTTCGGGTTCTTCCACAATATTTTCCTTTATCTTGAGCAACTGCATTTCCTTAAAATAATCATCAACTGATCGATTTCCTTGGGTAAGAGTTTGAAATTGCATCTGCAATTCATTTGCAAAATAAGATGGCACAAATCGCCTCCTCATAATTGATTGTATCTCTCTCCAATTCGGATTGGATGCTCCCCATTGAGCTGTCTATCCTTTACCAATTGAGTCCACCAATGAGCTGCATAATCCTTAAAGTGTATGGTCACCATTCGCATTTTCTTATCTTCAGAATAAGAATTTCCAGCAAAAATTTGCTCTACTGTATAAATCCAATCCAAAAATGTGTCGGGATCTGAAGTGCCATGAAATTTTGAAAAATCCAATTTAACTGAAGCCACATCAAATTCGGACTTGCCCTGGCCCTTGGGGTGTTCAGATTCTATGAACTCCTCTTCATCAAAATCAGCCTTATCAAATTTATCTTCAAGGTTCTTTGAGTTCCTTTTCCTAGAAGTAGATTGTTGAGCTTCTGTCAGATTTTGTAATTGAATTGACATCTTTTGCATCATGTTACGTAGTGCATCAATCTGAAATTGTTGTTCAGATTGAATCTTTAAAGTTTGTTGTTCAGATTGATTCTTTGAAGTTTCCTCCACCATTTTGATATATCTGCAATTTAGATAAGACAACACAAGAAACAATAATAATAATTAAGGCTTCTCACGGGTTCTTACTTTAGGTATGGTCGGTTCACTTCACTCATTTAATATGGTTATTCTCGTGTATAATTGCTCTCCCTAATCTACTCTCCAAATGTGGGGTCTCTCGTAGTCTGTTTTGCAAATTCTAAATTCTTAAACCGCCTATCAATAATCCAACTCAAGTACCACACAAATCAAGTAAGGAATTGAGGAAAAAATTATGAAGAATTGCAAATTTAGAACACGTTAAGGCACAATTTTGGACAAATTAGTAAGAAAAGAAAGAAATACTCCAAGAATTAATGTCGAATATCAAGAACAGATTTCAACGGTGATTGTATAACAAGAATTTCGTTATCAGATTTTGCTGCAATATATGTATATATAGATATTTGTTTTTTTTTGTTTTTTTTTTCACGTAATATATATATATATATATTTTTTGAGAATTTCTCTTTTTTTTTTTGAATATCAGCAAGAGAATTCAATCACTCAATATTTAGCAGCACGAAATTCAATCAAATTTTCACAACTCAATCACAAATTGAAAGTTTACGAGATAGAAGATTTAACCTGAAATTTTCAAGCACCAAGGATTCTCTGATACCACTTGATAAGGCTCTCGTTGATTTGATCCACCTTTGGGCGGATTTAACAACCTTATTTATCCACAGGACAGGTCTAGCTTGGAAAATTCCACCAACAACACAAAGAATTGAACACAAAGAAAGAATCAAGAACAAAGAACGGGTTAGAACAAACAATAAAAAACAAGAAGCAAAGAAAGACAAAAGAAAAGCAAAGAAGATATTGAGCGCGATTCAATGGAAACTTGTCCAAAGCCCCAATGCTATTACAAAACCAACTTGACTCAGGCGGCACCTAAATCAAATCAGATTTGGCTGTTCTCAAACTTAGAACAAAAGCAAGACTATTGCCTTAATCTCACTTTGGGTTTAGAAATCAAAAGCTCAAATTTAACTTAAGGTCTCTAAGGGTTTTGGGATCAAATTTTGCTCTGCAAAATTATGACTTCTTAATTCAAAATTCAACAACCCAAATTCGTGGGTTTACAAGCCTTTAAATAGGCACAAAGACTTGCCAACAAAGAAAACCCTACTTTCCAAAAAATAGTTTCCTAATTGGAATAAACTTCCCTAAAATAGAATTAACACATGCTTTAATCATGCAAGATCTTTAGCCATGTGAAAACATCATATAGAACATAACAATGTTCATGCAAGAACATTAAATCATGTTCCTTATTGAAAAGAAATAACAAAAACGAACTAACAATAAAAAACTCGAAATCTGCCAAATTTCCCAACGTCACGCGATGTGAGAGGCTGGACGTCGCGAGTCAGTGTACGTCGCGACGTGGAAGGTCGTACATCGCGACGTGCGGAAATCTTGACGTGAATAATCTCAACTTCCAGAGAAATACGTCGCGACGTGGAGGTCGGTAGACGTCGCGACGTCGGTGCACGTCGCGACGTGAAGCTGTGGACGTCGCGACATGGAGGCACGAACTTCCAACACTTGTCCAATCTTGGTCTCCATCGAAGTGTCTTCATGTAATGTCAAAATCACGAAGTTCCAAGGCTTAAAATCAGTCTTCTCTTCATCGAAACCTTGTTCCAACAACTTATATGCATCGTCCATCACTTCCATGATCAAACCATTAAGAGCCATCTTGAACTGTTTGGTTTTAGCTCGAGTCATTGGTCCACCAATTCCGCGTAACGGGTCAACGGAATGCTGTTCACCATTAAGTGTGTCTGGATTCCTATCACTTAGCTTTCTAAATGGGGAAGTCATTCCAAAAGCTATGGCTGCTACTCTATAGTTCTTATTCCCAAAATTCCCAACCCCTCCTCCTTTTCCCACTTTAGACCTATTAGCCTTTGTAACTATGTGAATAAAGTCCTTTCAAAGCTGCTAGCTAATAGGCTGAGTAATTTACTGCCTTCTCTAATCAGTTGTAACCAAAGTGGATTTGTTAAAGGAAGGCAAATGTTACACAATTATCTGCTGGCAAGCTCCTTACCTCTATACCTAGCAAAAATAAAAATGGAAACATTGCCCTAAAACTAGACATGGAGAAAGCTTACAATAGGGTACAATGGTCCTATCTCATTCAGGTAATGAGGATAATGGGATTAGGGAAAGATGGCTAGATACCATCTGGAGACTGTTATCTAATGTTTGGATGTCCATACTTATTAATGGCTCTCCCCATGGTTGGTTTAACATGACTAGAGGCCTAAGACAAGGAGATCCTCTGTCCCCTTTGCTATTCATCTTAGGATCGGAATACTTGTCCAGAATCTTAAATACATCAATGAATAGATGGCCTGGTTATTATGTGCCTAGAAACTGCCCTAATATCTCTCATTTAGCTTATGCCGATGATGTCATCATATTCTCCTTTGCCCACCCTAATACCTTAGCTCAGCTCATGGAAGATTTAGAACATTATCAAACCATCTCAGGACAAAAAATTAATGAAGATAAAAACTGCCTTTTAATGCACTATAGGATGTCCTCAAAGAAAAGATATTTAGTGCGGAGGTTAACCAAGTTTCAGAAAGGACAATGGCCATTTTCTTATTTAGGAATACCATTGCACTATGGAAAAATTAAGGCTGCTCATTATGAGGGTCTGATTCAAAAGATAAGGAACAGATTAGGGTCCTGGAATGTCAATTTTCTTACCAAAGGTGGCAGAATTACATTGATCAAGAGTGTCCTGTCTACTATCCCCATCTATTCAATGATGGCCCTAAGCCCTCCTAGAAGTGTCTTAGCTCAAATTGAAGCTATCTTTGCAAGGTTCTTATGGCAGCAAAGGAAGGATAGGTCATACCATTGGTTCAAATGGAATTCTCTTTGCTATCCTACGGAGGATGGGGGGGATAGGTTTCAGGACCTTAGCAGACACTATAGCAGCTCAAAGCATGAAGCTTTGGTGGAGATTTCGAAATAGAGATAACCTTTGGGCAGATTTCATGCATCATAAGTATTGTGACCCTCACCACCCCACAAAAATTGGCCCATACAGGGGAGACTCACACACGTGAAGAAGAATGATTAACATAGCCCCCATGCTGAAAGGTTTATAATAGTTAGAGTTGGGGATGGTCAATGCCACATGTGGCTTGATAACTGGCTGGGAAGTGGACTGTTAGAGTGTCAGTCTCACACACCTGAATTTCAGAGGTTGGCTTATTTTATTAGAAATGGAGCCTGGGATCCTAGAGAGGGTCTCATCTCTTCCTGCAGAAATTCAAATAAAAATAGCAGCTACTCCTTTTCCTGTACTTCAAGGGAAGGATCAACTACAATGGATCTTGTGTGAAAATGGCAATTTCTCATTGTCATCTGCTTCCCACCAAGTCAGACAAAGATCAGGTAACCCCTACCCCTTTAATGAAATATGGAGTAGCCAGATTCCTTTGAGAATATCCTTCTTCATGTACTGTATGTTGGCAAGAAGGATTCCCCTTGGAGATATACTATTCAGGTTCAAAATTCTGGGCCCTTTCATTTACTTTTTCTGTTTAAATCATGTGGAAGAAATTAATTACTCTGCTAGCTGTCCTGTAGTAAAACAGGTTTGGAGCAGGTTTGCATCTGAAATGGGAGTATTCAGTCATTCCAATTCCATTATACTCTTGTGCAGATAATGGTGGCGGACTCCTCCAAAGAATGAAGCACACAAACAGCTATTGCTCACACTCCCATCTGTCATATGTTGGGAAATATGGAAGTGCAGAATAAGAACAGTGTTTTAAGGGAGTAAAGTGGATACCTCTCAAATCCTGCAGCAGGTGGGGATATCAGCCTCCAGGATCATCCACAAGAAGGCTCCTCTGCTGTCATGGGACTCAAACAACTAGGGGTCCTTTTGGGATCAAATGAACAGCTACAGGAATAGAATAAGGATTCAGATCCTACAATGGAAGAAACAAGCCAGATCATGGTGAAAAATAAATGTTGCATGTCAATATGTTTGGACTAACCCTGCAGGTGTGGAAACTATCAATGGTTTACTAGACACAGCCTTCCAAGCTGTTCAATCCTATCACGAGAAAGGCTGGTACAATATAATCCTGCAAACAAGTCACCAAAACTTTTTCAAAGCCATAAAGCCCCGTTCAGAACTGCAGTGGATGGTGGCAAACAGTCGAAGGAAGATGGAAGTGATTCAAAAAGGCTGTGAGATACAACTAGGGACTGCTGAGGAAAATTGTGCGGCTACATGGATTGCATCCAATGGGATACCTCAAGGACAAGTCAGCAATGAACTACAATTCAAGAAAATCATCTATAGGGACAAGTCATCCCTTCCAGCCATCAAAAGAGTAAGAGGGGCAGGGAAAGGGGATCCCTCCTGCCCAAGCACATAACATATAATAGATGGTTAATGCAGTGGAAAATCGTAGGGCATTGGCTGCCGTGTTAGGCCAATTTCCCATTGATGTTTGTCTTGTGAAACAAGATCAGCTCTTAGGTTACACATTCCTCTCCTTCACTGAGGAGTTTTGTACAACAGGAATGATCAGCTATTACAGTCCCTCCATAGAGGGAATTTTGTGTAAATTCTTTTCTTTTGTGAAAGTGGCTAGAGTGGAGAAGTGGAGTGATTGTGAAAAATTAGATCTCCTCCTCATGCCACTGCTGTCTCTTTGTAATAGTAGGTACTTGTGTAAATGGAGTAAGTACTCCATGTTTATGGTTTATCAAAATCCAATTGATCCACTTCCCATTAAGTAAATGGGAAGTAGTTCAAAAGGATATTTTGTGTAAGGGTGATATTAGGGTAAGTCCATCACCCAAAAAAGCATCTAATAAACTAGGGAGTGGCGACCCACCTCAAAAAAGAGGTTCAGCCAACTAAAAAAAAAAAACTTAATGAATATTTTACTCCTTGTTATTGTGAGAATTAATAAAAGTGATAAAATATGCATTATGGAATAAAACATTATTTTGTTTTTGTAACTTAATCGCAATTTTTTTTATTTGTATAGTTTAAAGTTTAAACATTGGTAAAGGTAGGTGTTTATTGTTTTTTATTTTACTTTTTTACTAATTAATAATATTAATAATTATTTTGTTTGAACCCCAATAAGCAACAAAATATTGAGATTTCAAATCTTATCAAACAAAATGAAATTCTAATGAAGTTAGCTAAACACCATAAATAAATTGATCAAATTTGTTTTTTTATAAATAATAATTATTTCTTTGATTAAATTGTATTTTCTTTTATTTGATCTCTTGATGAAAAAAAATAGTATGGCAAAGGGAAACAAGCATAGTAACTTAATGAATATTTTACTCCTTGTTATTGTGAGAATTAATAAAAGTGATAAAATATGCATTATGGAATAAAACATTATTTCGTTTTTCTAACTTAATCGGAATTTTTTTTTATTTGTATAGTTTAAAGTTTAAACATTGATAAAGGTAGGTGTTTATTGTTTTTTATTTTACTTTTTTACTAATTAATAATATTAATAATTATTTTGTTTGAAACCCAATAAGCAACAAAATATTGAGATTTCAAATCCCATTTAGTTGAAAATATAGTTCCGATTCAATGTATTCAAATTCAAAAAACCGTGAATTAAAAGCATTTATGAAAAGATAATGATAATTAAATTCGAATTAAAAGCACAATCTTAATCAAATTTGAAGAAAAGTATTTATGGTAAGATAAATGCTAATTTTACTCTTCTCATTTATCTCCTTTCCTATCAAAACAGATCTAACTCATCATCTTCTCTGATATTTTATCCCTTCCTAAAAGATATGTTCTAAAACTGGGTGTTTTGAGAAGTTTCATTCGCTATTGTATCTTCAGATTTCTTAAGAAAGCTTGACAGCAGGAAATTTGAAAGTTGGTGGCATAATGTGTTTTACATATTATTTCAACATCCATAGATGCCCTGTTCAATTTGATAAGAAAGGAAAATAGAGAGAGACAAAGACACGAGGAAAGCCAAACACACTGCTGTGAAGATCTGCAGGCATATGTAAGCTTCTATTGAAGATCTGTTAAGCATAAGCCATAAGTGAGGTTGTAAGCTTCAGAAGATTGCGGTCAAAGGTCAAATGTGAGGTAAAAAAAAACCCGATTTTGCCCGGTTCCCGATTTTTTCGGTTAAACCCGGGTTTTGATCGGGTTTGATTGGTTCTTCAACATCCAAATTTTTTAATCAACTCGGACCGGATAGGGTAACGGTTCCCGGTCCGACCGGTTCGGTCCGAGTTTTATAACACTGGTTGGAACTATAACTCCTTAGTTCTATAAGAGATCTCATACTAATTGTATTATGATAAGTAATGAATATATATGCTTGCTATTCTCAATAAACATACTTCTACACATGACTTGCCTCATTTAACACTTAACACTTTAGAGGACATGAAGCATCACACTCATTTGTATAATTTAATTGAGAAAAATTATATTAAATACTTCTAATTATTTAATGATTTATTCATTTTGTCCAATACATTTTGGTTTAGGTCATGAAAATGATAACTATAAAATAGAGTTATGAGTTGGATCAAGATTAAACTACTAGGCTGGATAATAAATCCTAATATACAAGGAATTTTTAGGTTTTATTTTCTAAATTAGGTTGGCAGCTTTGAAAATGGCATTAAGAGTTAACCAAATTATAAGCCAAATTTCAAAAGGTAGGTTAATGTTTCAAAAGTAAGGAAATTTTATTTAAAATTAGTGAGAAATATAAGAAATATCAAGTTGCCATAACTAATGATGGGTTGCTCAATCTTGTTTTTAGTAAGAGTTTAACAATTTTCAAAATATTTTGAACGAAAAATAGCTGATCACATAAGAGGTGAATCATATTAGTTATCTGTTTCCTTTAGTCAGATACAGGTGGACACCTAACATTATTGGTTGAACGTTCAACTCCACACCCATTCTACTATTATTTTTCAATAAGAAATTGAATTTCACAATTTACAAAGCGTGATAATATATCTAGTAGGCATGAAAGATCTAGTTTTCAAATATACTTATTTTGATGTTTAGCAAACAATACGTATGTGTTAATAATTTTATAAATTTTTTGATGTGATTCCTGCAAAATTAATCAAAAAGGCAAAGAATAAAGTTTGAAGATATTTATAAAGTGAAGATATTAGTTGAAGTAAAAATAACTACAGTTGGATAGATTATATTAATACTCTAATTCCTAAAATAAATGACGCATCTTTTAAAAAAAATCATGAACCCTGAAGTATAAGCAGGTAGTAATTAAAAAAAATGTCATGATCAAATTGAGTAAATTAATAAATTCAAAGAGATAGATGTGAAAGAAACAATAGAAGCATGAAGTGTTTCAAATTTTGTTAGTCAAAGGGAATTTTGCAAAGAAAATATCCTTTATGAGTCTGACTAACTTTTAGATTTTGTGAAAGTGCTCAAATATTTTCACAACACTGGACCCACAGAAAGATGAAATAACATTAGCAGAAACAAAACATGAACCAAGTGCTCAAATATTTCCACAACACTGGACCCACAGAAAAGATGAAACAATATTAGCACAAACAAAGCAAGACCCATGACGTATAATTTTATATATATATATATATATGTACACCATGCACATATTTTGTGAAAGAAACAACAGAAGAATGAAATGTTTCAAATTTATTTGCAATTAGATTTTGTGAAAGTGCCCAAATATTTTCACAACATTGGACCTACAGAAAGATGAAATAACATTAGCAAAAATAAAACATGATCCAAGTGCTCAAATATTTCCATAACACTGGACCCACAAAAAAGATAAAATAATATTAGTAGAAACAAAACAAGACCCATGACGTATAATTATATATATATATATATATGTATATATATGTACACCATACAAATATTCATAATATGCATACCAATTGTTGGAAAGAAAATCAGAATGCACATCAGATGTAATCATAATATATATAAATGTAAACTGGAAAGATTTAATTTATAATCATGTTGTGAATATTATCTTAATAGGTATCCCAACCGCCTACACACAAAATCATGTTATATAGATTCAATTTATAATAGTAAATTCAAGATAATAATACATATTGGTTGCAACAGGCGACATATACATATTAATTGTATAAAACATATAACGTAACTTATTTGAAAAATAGAATTTAACACATCTAAAGTTATTTAAAAGATTGAACATTTAATATAGTGGAAGGGACCTAAAATTTACTTACTTGTTATTATAGTTGCTATCAGCCTTTCCTCATTATCAAAAGTTTTTACATGACTTTTCTGATGTATGGGAGGGGGTCCTATTTATAGTGTTTAATTAGGATTTACATGTACCAGATTCCTTATACATAAAATATTCTATTCCTACTTTTTAGCCTTGTTTCTCTAGTTACATGTGTTAGATTCCTTATACATAAAGTATTCTATATTTTCACGTAAATCACTTTATAAAGAATTTCTTTCACGCCTTAATTATCCCTTAATCATAAATAACTACTTTTGTACACTTTATTTGTAATTAAAATTCTTTGTATATTACATAAATGGTCGTGTATTGAAAGGTGATTTTTTTTGAAAAAGTTCTCAATACATTGCCCATGAAGTTTGAGTATGTTGTAGCCTTGATGATAGAGACCAAGAATTGGCAACATTAAAACTTGAGGAATTGCAAGGTTCATTAATTCAATTTGAACAAAAAATTAGATAATTGGGAAGCGAGTATAGAAAAGGTGCTTGTGATAAGAGATTTTATCTTTGATGAACAAAGAACTTTGAATTGGTCTTCTAAAGAGTCAATGGTATCAATTGAGCAAACACAAGTTTCTTTTTATATTGAGGAAGAAACCGATGGTCACCAAAGTGAGCAAGTTCAACAATCAACTGTTGATCCTTCATCTTCAAGTATTGAATCCACTTTAAATATTGAAATCCTCAAGGGAAGAAATTGTGTTGATCATCATGATAATATTGTGGAAGTGGTGGATTAAAAAAAGTGTCATTCTAATTGAGGAAGAGGAAGAGATAATTTGCTTGGTGGAACAAGAATAAGAAATTCAAGTTAATGAGTATGAAGAAAAAAAGAAATTGACAATATAATTCTTGAAGGGATTAATGTTGAGTTGAACAAAAATAAGAAAGATGACGATACGATGAAGCTTCAGGTTTGTAAAGATATTGATGAATTGGTTATACTTGTGAATAAAGAAGAAAAGGACATTGATGATTTCACTAATAAAGAAAGAGTAGAAATCATAAATTTTGAAGAAGAAAAAGAAATCATATACATGGTTGAATGTGATAAAAATATCATTGATGTGGTGATATTGTTGAGGTAAAAGATATTGAAAATATTGTTCAAGTTTATAAATATGATGTTTTGATTCTTGAATATTACATTGGTCATTCTCTTTTAAAAGAGAATATTGGTATATAAGAGTTTCGTGATAAAGAAAAAGAAACAGAAAACATGTTTGAAAACTTCAAGATCCAAAACTACAAAATTCATCTCAAGTTATCGATGAAGACAAAAATGATGATAAAGAAGAAGATCAAATACAAGATCCAAAGTGCAAAAGAAATTTTGAAAGAAATTTAAGCACTTAAGCTTGAAGGTGTTGATCATATATGGAAAGTTTAGTTTTAATGGGGGATTTGTTGAAAAATTAAACAAAACTTTTATTAATTAGTAGTTTCCTTATATGTTTTGTTTCTTAAATTTAAATAGTTTCTTATTAGTATTTGTTTTTTAATTATTTATTGGTAGGAATTAGGAAAGCGTGGGATTAAGAAATCTCTTGCACTATATCAACAGAGGATGTTAAGGAATCTTTGTAATAAGAGAAGCTGGAGATTATGAAGAGATACCTCAATGAGGTGTGAGAGAAAAAACCCTTTCGAGTTTGGAGAAATCCACGGATCAGCTGATTATGGTGTTGTGTGGTAGTTGTGCCGTACATATGATTTTGTGATTATAATTCCTCTCCTCTCAAACATATTTTTTATATAAATAGATATCGTTTTCGTTGTGTTATTAAAATTGGTATATAAGAACTATTTTCTAGTTCTTCAATCCCGCTCGACTCTTTCTTCCATTGCTGTTTAGATGAATTATTCTAGTATGCTAGAGACTATTTTGTCGTTGCCCATGTTGTCTCTTATCGTGAGTTTTATTTTTGTTTTTTTTCTAATATTAGTAATGTTTAAATTTTTTGTGTATTTTTTAATATTATCAATTTGATGCATTTTTCGTGTATTTTCTAAAATTATAATTTTGATAATTTAGTAATTATATATTTTTTCATGAAAAACAATTCTTGTACAATTGAGCCCCCCTCAAAAAATTGTTCTGGTTCCGCCACTAATTATACATCCTTTATTGAATTTGAAAATTTTCCAAAAGCTATAGATTATAGCAGATAAAAAAATTAGATTCTTTTATTTTTTATTTTTTCTATAATCTAATAATTTACATATTTTTATAAAGTTGATAATAAAAAAAATAGACCATTAATAGTATCCGTAAATAATTATTGAGAAAGAAATCTTCTTGTCTTATCCTAAAAATCTAAAGCTATTACACACAAAAATAATTACCTTTTCTTTTAAAATACATATACCTGTTATAAAACTACTACAAAACTTGTAGTATTATATTATGTAATAAGTTATACCACTACTACAAAGTAGAGATATAATAATATATTACTATTACTATAATGCTAATAGACTACTACTCTAAAATATAAAACAAGTATGAAGTTGTGCCAGAAAGATAGAGTGCAAAGTAGAGTAAAATAGAACAAAATAGAGTACGAATTCCAATTCCACTTTTCTTTTTCACATAAGCCTCTATTTATAAGCTTAAGCCTTAAACTTTACATTCAATGTCATAATAACTTTCATTTTTTAAGTTACAACAGTTACAAGTAATGGTGAAAAGCATGGGGTAGTAGAAGTTACACAATATAATAAGAGATTATGGGGTATTTAGATGGACATTCATACTTGTTTATAACACTCCCCCTTGGATGTTCATTTCTAAGAAAAATGTCTCAATAAAACCTTAATAAGAAAAACCCAATGGGATAAAAACCTAGTGAAAGAAAAAGAGTACATTTTTCATACATAACACTGCCTCGTTAAAAATCTTTACCAGAAAAAACCATAAACGAGAAAAAAATTGATTAAGGAAAAACGAGTACAATGTATAATAACTCCCCCTCTTGAGGACATCATTTGAAATCTTTCAGCCGACGCATTCCAATCTTGTAAACCAGCTTTTGAAATGTTGAATTCGGTAGTGATTTAGTGAACAAATCTGCCAAATTGTCACACAAACGAATTTATTGTACACGGATTTCACTATCCTTCTAAAGATCAGTGTGAAAAAAAAATTTGGTGAGGTGTGTTTTGTTCAAACGCCTTTGATATATCCATCCTTTAATTGAGCAATGCATGCAGCATTATCTTCGAACAAAAAAGTGGAAACTTTCTTATCCAAATACAAACCACATATTTCTCGAATATGATGGATCACTGATCTCAACCAAAAACACTCCCGACTTGCTTCATGAATGTCAATATTTCAGCATGATTTGATTAAGTAGAACTATAGTTTGTTTAATAAAACACCAAGAAATAGTTGTACCACCACATGTGTATACATAACCCGTTTATGAACGAGTATGATGAGGATCAGATAAATATCCAACATCTGCATAAGCTATCAGATCATACTTAATTACCTTAGAATAATAAAGACCTATGTCTATCATACCTTGAAGGTAACGAAATATATGTTTTACACCATTCCAATGCCTTCGTGTAGGTGAAAAACTATATCTTGCTAGTAGATTTACACCAAATGAGATATCAGGACGTGTATGACTAACAAGATACATTAATGCTCTAATAGCACTAAGATATGGTACTTCTGAACCAAGTAGTTTTTCATTATTTTCACGAGGTCAGAAAGGACATTTATGCACATCAAGTGATCTTACAACCATAGGCGTGCTCAAGGGATGTGTTTTATTCATATAAAATCTTTTAAGCACTTTAGCTGTACAACCTGACTGATGCAAAAATATGTCATTTTCCAAGTGCTCAATTTGCAATCCAAGACAATATTTTGTCTTTCCAAGATCTTTTATTTCAAATTCTTGTTTCAAAGAGTTAATAGCTTTTTCGAGCTCTTCATGAGTCCCAATAATATTTAAATCATCAACATAAATTACAATTATTACAAATTCATATGCAGATCTCTTAATAAAAACATAAGGACAAATAGGATCATTCATATAGCTTTGTTTCGTCAAATATTCACTAAGGCAATTATACCACATATGTCCAGCTTGTTTTTAATCCATATAAGGATCTACACAATATAATTGAATAAAGTTCTCGAGAACTGAAATCATGCTCCTTAGGCAATTTGAATCCTTTAAGGGTTTTCATATAAATATCATTATAAAGAGATCCATACAAATAGGCTGTTGCAACATCTATTAAACGCATTTCAAGTCATTTATTTGCTGCCAAATTAAGCAAATAACGAAAAGTTGTTGCATCCACCATGGGAGAATATGTCTCCTCATAATCAATAACTGGTCTTTGGAAAAAACCGTGTGCAACAAGTCGTGCCTTATATCGTACAATTTCATTATTCTCATTTTGTTTTCGCAAAAAGACCCATTTATAGCCCACTGGCTGCACATCTTCAGGTGTGCATATTATTAATTCAAAAATTTTACGTTTTGTCAATGAGTCTAACTCTGCTTGAATTGCGTCTTTCCATTTTGGTCAATCATTTCTTCGTCTGCATTCATCTACAGACTTTGGCTCGTGATCTTCAATTTCATTCATTACACTAACTAATGTAGCATAGGCAAATTTATCATTGACGTTCGTTTTATATTGATTTCACCTTTCCCCAGTCATGACATAATTTATTGAGATCTCATGATTATCAGAATTTTCAGGTACCTGAACTTTTTCTGGAAGTTTATTATCTGTCATGTCGGGAATTTTTATTTTTGAAGATTTTTCTAGAACCTCAATTACCTCGATTTCGCTATCATTATTATTTTCTCCTTTTCTTTTTCGAGGATTTTTGTCTCTAGAACTGATTGGTCTACCACGTTTTATGGGTGCCTTTAATTGATTACTAATGGTAAAAGGTTCTTCAGAGACATTAATTCTAATTGGAGCATTAACAGCTGGTATATGTGATTTAGTCACACGTTTTGGGTCAGTAAAAGTATCTGGCAATTGATTTGCTAAATGTAGCAAATAAATTATCTTTTTAACTTCCAGTTCACATTGATTTGTATGAGGATCAAAATGAGATAATGATAATTCATTCCAACTAATTTTCTTAACCAACTGTTTATTTTCTCCCCCTAATGTTGGAAAAATTGATTCGTCAAAATGACAATTAGCAAAACGAGCCGTAAATAACTCTCTAGTTGTTGGTTCTAGATATTTCACTATAGATGGAGATTCATACCTAATATATATTCCCAACCTCCTTTGAGATCCCATCTTTTTGCGTTGTGGTTGAACAATTGGAACATAAATTATACATCCAAAAATTCTAAGATGGGCAATATTTGGTTTCTGACCAAAAACCATTTGTTATGGAGAGAATTTATGATAATTTGTTGGCCTTATGCAAATTAGTGTTGCAGCATGCAAAATAGCATGTCCCAAGTAGTTTTTGGGAGTTTAGTTCTCAAAAGCAATGGCCTTGCAATTAATTGAAGATTCTTAATAAACGATTCTGCTAAACCATTTTTTGTATGAACATAAGTGACATGATGTTCAACACTTATCTCAATAGATATACAATAATCATTAAAAGATTGGGATGTAAATTCGCCAGCATTATCAAGATGAATTGTCTTGATAGAATAATCTGAAAAATGTGATCGTAACCAAATTAATTCCGCAAGTAATTTTGCAAACGCCAGGTTACGACTTGATAATAAACATAAATGTGACCATTTAGTTGATGCATCAATTAAAACCATAAAATGTCTAAATGGCCCACAAGGTGGGTGAATAGGCCCACAAATGTCACCTTGTATGCATTATAAAAATGCAGGAGATTCGGTACGAATTTTCATTGGTAATGGTCTTATAATTAATTTACCTTAAGAACAAACAACACATGAGAATTCATTAGATTGAAGAATCTTCTGGCTCTTCAAAGAATAACCATATGAATTCTCTAATATCCTTCGCATCGTTATAGAACCGGGATGGCCTAACCGATCATGCTAAACATGCAACAAAATTATTATGATTAGTAAACTTCTAGTTTACTATTGCATATATTTCAACTATAGAAATATATATATAATATAATCCTGGAGAATAAGAAGGTAATTTTTCAAATATAATTTTCTTTCCAAAATCCATACTTGTAATATACAGGTATTCATTATTACCTTCATTTTTAGTCTCAATATAATATCCATTTTGGCGAATATCTTTAAAACTTAACAAATTTCTTTGAAACTTAGAAGAAAATAATGCATTTTCAATGTAAAATTTTGTTCCTCCTGGAAAAATTATTATTGCTCTTTCAGGTCCTTCAATCAATTTTGTACTACCAAATATAGTACTAACATGAGTTTCTTTCATGATTATATAAGAAAAATATTTCTTATGTTTTAGTATGGAATGTGTTGTTGCACTATCTGCAAGACATAATTCTTTGTCTTTGATAATTGGAATGTCCATGTTCTTCACAAAATAAAAATTCTAAATGAGAATTATTTTAATTTTTTTGAGTATAAAAGAAATATTTAAAATAAATGCATTAATAATAAGTATTTTTATTATTATTTGAGAACATCTAATGATAATGTTTATTCATTATATCAAAATAAGCAATCAAAAAAGATATATTCATTACATCAAAGTAAGCAATTAAAATATTTATTTATTATATCAAAGTAAGTAATTAAAATATTTACTCATTACATCAAAATAAGTAACTAAAATATTTATTCTTAGATATTTTCATCACTAATCAATTGACTAGTATCACCTTCAGGGTGATTGACAAAGAAATCCACATTATTTAAATTCAAACATTTGGTATTTATTTTTCTCCAAGAAAACATATATTCATATCTTCTTCGGGAAAAATTTGAGACACTATAAATAAAAATTAATAAAAAATATAAATAAATTGCATAATTAAAATTTACATCAAAGATACAAAATAATAAAATTATATAATCATATTACACCTTCAGGATGTTAAATAGAATATGATTATATTGCACATTCAGGGTGTTCAAAAAAATAATTTGTTATGTCGAGATTTATCATATTAGTATTATCATCATATTTTATCAATAAAGTTTGTCTCAACATCTGGCATTTCTTTTTCAATGATGTTTGATAAAGTTTAACGATATGCTCCGCAGTACGACAGGTACGAGTCCAATGATATTCTATACCACATTCGTAGTAATTCTTTTTCCATTCTTTCTTTCTTTCCATTTCATTAACTACTTCTGGAGGTCATTTTGTTTCTTACCATGGTAATCATCATTTTGATTAGATGGCTTATTTTTATCAAACATAACGTACATTTGAAATGACAACCAACTTCAAGTAGTTAAATTTTTCTTTCAAATTAATCAATATATAATATCCATGATATTATATCCAATAGTACAAACTCATAGTAGAAAATAAACTAATTGAAAATCAAAAGTATTACCATATGAACTTACCAAAAGTACAAACCTATACTTAATAATTGTTTCAATATGCAACTTTAATTTGATTTGCTCTAACTTTCTCAATCGGTAGAGTTTTGTGCTGATAACGTGTTATAAAAATACTACAAAACTTGTAGTCTTATATTATATAACAAGTTATACCACTACTACAAATTAGAGATATAATATTATGTTACTATTACTATAATGCTAATAGGATATAATTATAAAATATGAAACAAGTATGAAATAGTGCTAGAAAGATAGAGAGCAAAGTAGAGTAAAATATATAGAATAAAATAGAGTAAGAATTACAAATCCACTTTTCTTTTTCACATAAGCCTCTATTTATAGGCTTAAGCCTTCCATTTTACATTCAATGTCATAATACATTTCATGTAAGTTACAAGAATTACAAGTAATGGTGAAAAACATGGGGTAGTGGAAGTTACACAATATAATGAAAGATCATGAGACATTTAGATGGACATTCATATTTGTTTATAATAATACTATATTACAAAATAAATACATGCATTGCACTTGGCTAATTTCTAGTCAAGATTAAATGCTCCATAAACTCTCAACAATAGTTTCAAAAAATCCGTGATGCAATACTAATAATGATCAATGTTTTAAAAAAAATAAAAGGGTTAAATGCAATTTACCATCCTTAACTTATATAAACGTGCAGTTTACCTGATGTGCAGTTTGCCTCCTCAATGAAATAAATAAGCTATAAATATACCTCACATTGACCATTAAAGGGATAAACTGCTTATTTATTTCACTGAGAGGGTAGGCAAACTACACATTATATACATGTTGAGAAAGTAAACTGCATTTAACTCAAAAAAAAAATGCTAAATTAACAATTCTATCTCTTTTTCAAAGTGTACAAATTAAGATGAGACCAAGTCATTTATAAGGAGGATCATTGTGACCCTTGGTACACAAGAACGAAACTTTTACGTAACAAAATTATAGAAGGACAATGTTAACAAAAAGAAATGAAAAGTCCTAATAAGGAGGAAATAAGAAGCGATTAATACTAAAATAAATAAATAAATATCATGCGTTTGACAAAGAATCTTCAATAGAAGGCAAAAAAACGAAGTAAAAGAAAACAAATTTTTATGATCTCATGATGTTTTTGAGGTTCCAAGGTAGTGACAAAGAATCTTTCATTCACGGCAAAAAACGAAGAAAAAGGAAACAAAATTTTTTTATGGTCTCATGATGTTTTTGACGAACTGATCCGTGATTGCAAAAGAAAGATGTAACGATCTTGAAATGTTAAAAGAGAATTTTCAGATTAGAAGACAAGAATTTAGGGGAATGGAGGAAAGGAAGAGAGAAAAGACAAAGACAAGAGAGCAAGAATTAGAGAAGGAAAACTATTCTTCAATTTCCATAATTTTTCTCAATTACATACATTCTATTAATAGATTACCAATTATACAAAACTCCACTAAAGGCGTGAATCCATCCCAACTAAGGCGTGATTCCAAAAGATGAGTTCATGACAATTTTTCTCCCCTTGAAAATAGACTAGTCCTCAAGCCGAATTGCAATTCCAAAAAATATCTCTAGTTTCAAATCAACTAATATACTAGTTCATACATCCATATGCAAGTCAAGAGTAAAAGACCAAAAGCAACCAACAGCAAGGAAAATAAATCACTGCCAATGTTCTTTGTCCAACAGTCCTCATCATCTATCCTTATCATGTTGATAACCATATGTGGATCATTCTTCATTGTTGGATAATGCATCATTGGAAACAATTGTCTATAATCAGAAAATAACTACATCAACACTTTGCCTAGTGTTTCAATACTTTTAAATTTGCAGGCTGTAACAAGAACAGAAAATTGCTGGCCAAAGTTTCACCAAAATTTCATCAATGTTAATCCAATGAATTATCTCACAACTGGCATTCACTATCGTTTAGTGTGTCTCACCCCACTACATTCCTCACTGCTACTTGCTGAGCCTCTTTCAAAAGAATCAAGCACTAATAGAGCTTGCCTATGTATGCTCTTGAGCTCCATAAAGTCACCTCCCAATTTCAGAATGTTACTGTATTTTCCAGCCTAAGTAACTTTCCCATTTTTCATAACTAAAATAAGATCCGCTGCAGGCAATAACTTTACTTGATGTGCAACATAAACAACTGTTTTGGATGACAGAAAACCAAGTATGCATTCATTGAGAAGATGAGCTCCCGTATGGGCATCCAATGCACTAAAAGGGTCATCAAACACATAAATATCATCATCCTGGTATAGTGCATGAGCAATCTGGATTCTTTGCTTCTGTCCACCACTCAAATTAATTCCCCTTTCACCTATAATTGTTTGATCAGCAAATCGGAGAATTTCCAGGTCTTTCTTCAATGAACATGCTTTGAAAATGCTATCATATTTATCTGTTTCCATCTCCTTACAAAACAATATATTCTCTTCTATTTTTTTACTCTATATCAATACTGACTGAGCAACATATGCTTTCGTCCCACATAACTTGATTGACCCTGAAAATTTGGGCATTTCTCCCAAAATGCATGATAGCAAACTGGACTCCCCTGCAACAACAACACCACAAATAGTAACCCTCATGCCACGAGAAATATTAATATTTATGCTTCTCAGAGACGGACTAGAGAATGATACAGCCCAAGTGAAATTTTCGTCAACAATTTCAATTGCTGTGTTAGAGCTACCCCTTGGGAGCTTCTCAATGATATCTGGTGGCAAGTTATCAAGTGAAAGGAAAGAAGCAATTCCATCAAGGGAAAATTTAGTCTCAATGGTCATTGAAATTGTAGTAGGAAGCTCATAAATAGGCTCATGAAGTGCTCTGAAAGCTGCTAGTGCAGACAATATCTTCCCCAACTCGAGTGGGATGCCCCATTATTATGCAGGCACCCATAGTAACTACAAACCCGAAAGATGGAGCAACCGACAAGATAAAGGATGACATTTCCAAAGTATACAAGTATTTTCTTAACCATCCAGCTTCAATATCCCGAAGCTCTTGTATTCTAGACAAAAACTTCATTTCCCATGTTTGTAGCTTAAGGGTTCTCATATTCTTCCCCTTCTGATTATGTTTCAGTACCCAATGATCAATGAAATGCAAACCATTACTTCAGGAGAGTAACCTTCATTTGCTCTTAGCCAATTTGCATATATAACATTAGGTAATCCATCATGTATAGAATCTTTTATCCACCTCTTAAGGTTCAAATTTTCACCAAACATTTCATTATTGGGAC
Organism: Ophiorrhiza pumila; assembly: GCA_016586305.1. Lineage (NCBI taxonomy): Eukaryota > Viridiplantae > Streptophyta > Magnoliopsida > Gentianales > Rubiaceae > Ophiorrhiza > Ophiorrhiza pumila. The sequence continues at coordinate 36,947,833 of BLIW01000009.1, read as the reverse complement.
TTATTCTTGTGAGCACTTTTATCATCATGATACACAAACTGTAAACATCACATTTTGTGGACACTAATTCATCCCTTCCATACTTTGGAGCCAAATAGCAAACAGTTGTTAGCATTTTGGTGTTTGTAACATAGAGTTCCACCAGAATTTTACTATTGTCAATCCAACGAATTATATCACAATTAACAATCACCATTATAGCAAAATTCATGTTTTTCAACTTTTTTGTATGTTTCATAACTAACCAATCATTCTCAGAGATTGGATACAGAACAGGATATTGATGAAAACCAAGGGTTAAACCTACTAACCTTTGTTTTGGAAATTCAAACCCTGCCGTAAATCCATGACATTTAGCATTAAATTTTGGAAGAGAGTTTGATCTTCCCCAACTGAAAGCTTCCTTCAGAAATTCAGAAGACAAACCATTTAAAACCATTTCAGGAGACTCTTTGATCACGTGCCCTTTCAAATTCTTGACAATTGAGTGATTAAACATAGTCTCTGTCATGAAGGATTCTCTAGCAATCCTCTCTTGAAATTCTTGATAAGTTCCAATACCCTTTTGAGAACTCTTGCCAATAGAACTCAAAACCTCATAATATGTCAGTAATGCTTTTATTCTACCTCCTTGATAAGCTTATCGCGTAGTCACCAATTTTACCCTAACATTACTATAGTAGCGGTGAGAGAGATCGATCCACAGGGAAGGGAGTGGTTTCAAGAATTCAGTAAATTTGTCACACAACTGAGGCATAGTAACAGATAATGACAGCAACAAAAACAAAGGAACAAGAATTAACAACCACAAGTCCAGAATATGGAAGAAATGTGATAATAAGTATGAGACGGATGTCCTAGGGTTCTTATAACTGGATTAATGTACTTTAGACGACTCAATGCAATGCAATTAACACACAAGTAAAGCAAGGAGTAGACCTAAATGCCTAGGAGACTAGCTCACAGCCAGCATGGCCACCACGCTGCACTCTATTCTCCCTGACATCACTCTTTCCCATAGCGAGGCCTAAGAGTGACGGATGTAAAACGCATCCCAACTATCCGAGGTTAATGAATCTAGCATGCAATTCCTAAGGTATTCCCATGACGAGGCCTGACCTAGGTCCTAGAGTCTTCGCTAGCACCAGAGAGTCTCTTCTCACCTATTCCTAACGACTCAAATGATCGTAGACTGGCATGGCGATCGCATCTCAGAACATGATCAGGCAAAGCAAGTGAAAGACTCAATATTCATACTTTCAGTCCTCGTTCCATGTAATTCTCACATATATCGTTGAATCTCACCTCAACTCAGCATGGCGACCACAATTAAAGTTCAATTCAATCAATACAGTGCAAATTTATGGAACTTAACATAATTCAAGCATTAAAACCAAGTATGATTCCATTCTTTATGGATTATGACAATTGCATAGCATCGAGTCATCTAATTTCACACTCATCTGGCTCAAACCCTAGGACATCATGAAATTAGCCACAGAACTACATTCTCAATTCATGATCATAAGATTGCAACTTGAAACAGTTCATTTTCATTATATGGAAAAAATTTACCAATTGAAATGCTTCTGAAGCTTCAAATTCACAAAAGAATCGTGAAATGCCTCCTTAGCTAAGTAAAGAATTAAAATGATCAGATCAAATTTTCTATCGGAATCAAGATCGGAGCTAAAATGTTAGAGAGAGAATCTAGAGAGAGAAAGAGACTAGAGAGAGAAACAATTTCCCGCTCAAGATAAAAAATCTGATAACAATTCTAGAAGTCTCGAATCTCCCAAAAAGTCCAAAGTCCCGTAAATGATGACAAATCCCTCTATATATAGAGGGATAAAGCTTACTCTACACGCAAACGTAAAATAAGACCCTATTTACAGGAATGCCACTGTAGTATATCAATTGACCCAAAAACTGTACACGTGCATGAACTCCACGTCAGCCCAAAATTTCAGCTCCACGCCTTCAAACATAAGTTCTTCACGCCTCCACCGTACATTCCAAGCTTTCGGGCCTCCAACAATCACGTCTCGTAATCTGTGTACATAGGAAAGAATCAGCTCAACACTTAAAAAAAAATTGGCCAATTGAGTTTCACAACTAACACAACAATGCATTTCCACGATGCATCGCCATGAAAAACCCTCACAAGGCGATGCATCGCCGTGGAGAGTTCTCTTTGGCTACGCATCGCCACGATGTGTCGTCGTGAAGAAGCTGTCATGGCAATGCATCACCATGAACATGATGGGGAGTGCATTGTGTGCATTGTGTGGTGCATGTTTCATGTGTATTTGTAGTGTGCATGTTGCGAGGATGATGCGAGGTGCGTGCGGTGTGAATGCGGCGATGTAATGCAGCATGAGTGCATGCTTGTGTGGTGTGCGCAGCGATGCGTGTGTGTGTATGCAGCAATGTGTGCGATTGTATGCCTGGTGTGTACGGCGATGCTTGTGCTGTGCATGCGAGTGTTGTATGATGTGCAGCATGTCCGTGCAGTGATGCAGTGTGTGTATGTGGCGGCGATCTGGTGTGTGTGTACTGCAATGTGTGCATGAGCTACGTGCTAAGTGTGTGTGATGGCGTGCGGCGATGTGCATGCGAGTGTGCGGCAATGTTGTGCAGCATATGCAACGACGTGGTGCAGCAAGTGTGCGATGTGGTGCAGCAAATGTAGCATTCATGTGCGGCGATGTGCATGTGCACACCTACGTGTTCTAGCCTCTCGTCACCACATAACGCTACGAACCAACTCCTCACACAAACTTACACACCATCATGCAATTCTCACAAGCTACAACAAAGTATAACAAGAGCCACGAACAACTCACATCTTCAAGTCAATACAAAACTGATTTAACATTGCAAACACTTGAGATTATATGCAGCACTTGTGCCCACATTTATGCTCTTTCCCATTAAATATTACTCCACACGACCTCTCAATTAAGCTTACAAGTAGCCACCCTAATTCCGGATATAATGCACTAGAACACACAAAAAAACCAAATGAAAACAACATTATTAAGTCAGTATAAAACTGACTTATCAATTTCCCCCACACTTGATCTTTTGCTTGCCCTCAAGCAAAACTCACACTCCACATTTTAATCATTCGCATTCAACTCAAGGTCTTTCGTTTACCATGCCACACTCTAAGTTTATCAAAATATTTTTCACACAAAAGTTCCTTGATCCTCGTCTCTCAAATTTCAACACACATTATCAATCAAGGAACAACGAATAAAGACCAACGTGTCATGCGTGCAAGTGTGTGCTGAGGAATACTAGCTTCAATTGCTCTTTCTGTATGCACAACCCTTTGTATTCTTTCTAATCAGCTCACTACACAACAATCTCCTTGTCCACACACATGAATAGATAGCACACAAGATCAATGGTACCCTAAGCGCACATTGGTGCTTCTATTAAAACATACCATTTCCTTTCAAATTGCACTTTGGTGCACTCATCTATAACACACATTGGTGCATGTATGCCTAGGTCTTGTGGCTCTTTTTTCCCACTTTTTTCCTGGGTCTTATGGCTATTTTTTCCCAAATATGCTTGCCAAGGTCTTACTGCTTTTCATTCCCAGTTGCCAAAAGCTTTTTCTCCATATTCTTTCTCATGTGACCATTCGTTCATACGTGTCTTCAAAGGACTATAAATGCAAGAACACCATAACACAAAGAAGACACATAACAAAAAGAAACAAACTCAAATAAGATTTCCTCCTATGTTGATTAAGAATGTTGTGCATGGCACATCTATCTTACTTTAACATCATGCCTTGGCCAACAACGTATGCTAATCTCTTCAATAATGGTACCAAAAAGGAAAAAAAATTTCTCATGCATAATCATAAAGGAGTAGAGTGATGAACTAGAGCAAAGACATAGCTGAGAAGGAAACAAGTGCTCAAACGCAAAATGATAATCCATTCTACTCACTACACCACATTATGCACTACACTACTCACACAGTCACTTAATTTCTTTTATTTCCACACACATACTACATCCATTTTATTGCAAAGCACACTTACATCCCTAACCCCTTTCAGACACTTAAAGAACAACACGAACTCAATCACTTCATACTTCTAGACTTCAGCACATTATAGCATGCTTCCAGAACCTAGAAACAACTTCATAGTTCAGCAACAACTTCGTAGTTCAAGACTTCCACACAACAAAAATGAAATAGCATAGCACAGCACGGCCTCATGCGTCAAAAAAATTCAAAATAAGAACTCCACAATATTCATGACAAAGCATCCCAACACAACACCATCCCCCACAAGCCTAGCACCCCACCAAATCAACTTCAGCAGATTAACAAATATCATAGCATCACCCTCCCCACGCAACCACATAATCATCATAACCAAGGCATTACCCATGGCAACACACTTCAAACAAAAAACACCATCATCAACACACCCCCTCACACTTGAAATAAACATTGTCCCTAATGAAGAATTAGAAAGGAGGGGCTCCCTGAGATGATGATAGTGCAGATAAAGAAGGTGATGAGAACAACGAAGTGGTTGAAAACGATGGTCTGCTGAATGGTGATACAACCCAATGAAATGGTCCATGAATAGGCCCCTGGAATGAGTATCCCGAACCAAACAATGGTATTCGTGTGGCTGGCCGGAAGTCAGGAACCGCAAGAAAGGTAGGAGTAGTAGATGCTGACGGAATACGACTAAAAGTGGGCAATGGCTGGAGGGAAGACATACCAAAAACCCTAGGTGGAAGCTCGTGCACACCACCAGTGTGCACATCCATAGACAAATTTGGAATTCTATACCTTGCCAATTGTTAATGAGTCGGTTGTGGTTTTGGTGGCCCAGGAGGAGAATGGTAATACACTGCCATCTTGTTGCACTTGTCGATCTCCATTTGCATTATGAGTTGGCGATGATAGAGGACTTTGAACTGCTATTGTGCAATTGAATAAATATCGTCCAACTTGGAACCCACTGTAGATGCATGTGAGGTCCAGTCCTGATGTATGTCATTAATTTGTTCATGCATACCTCGAAGTCTTTCATCTATGTGCTGGAAACGATGATCTATAGAATGTTGAAAATCTTGAAGGACACCATGGAAAGAACTAAAGTCATAAGGCTGAGGCTGTTGTTCTTGATGTCCAACATGAATTGGGGGCTCAAAATCTTCGCGAGGCACACCAGTCTCCATTGCCTGCTCTTTTATCATCTCGCGGTCAATTCGTAAGTACTTCACATATAAGAGCGTCACAATAGGTGCACGAGTTTTGCGCCAGTCTCCGCCTATCTCATCATCTACTCTTTGGGCCCTGCAAAGCTCTTCTATAAGGACTGGGAAATTGACAAGCTAAAGTCGTATGCTCCAATTTTACCCTAAACTACCGTAGTAGTAGTGAGAGGGATCGTTTCACAGGGAAGGGGATTGGTTTCAAGAATTCAGTAAATTGTTCTGTAGAGTGTTACAACTAGAAATAACAAGTACAAATGCTGACTCACAAAATAGAGAAATGAGTAGTATAGTAAATGAAGAAAACAATAAGCGTTATGTGATTTCAAGCAATAAACAGATGCCCTAGGGTTTAGGTGCCAAACAATTGCAAATTAAACAACTTATGCTATGCATTTGACCCCATGCAAATCAAATCAGGAGGAGACAAAGGTTGCCTAGGAGTCTAGTTAACACCCGGCATGTCAACCGCAATGCTCTCTTTACCCCCTAACATCCTGTTTTCCCATGTCGAGGCTTAAACAAGATGAGTGAAAATCGCAACGTCTCGACTTGCAATACTAACTACTCAAGCTTTCAAAACCCTAGGTCTCCCATGGCGAGGCCCGACCTAAGTTTCTAAACATTAGTTAGCATCAAAGAATTATTCTACACTCTATTCTAGTGACTCAATGACCTCTTATTGGCATAGCGACCATATCTCGGATCATGAACAAGACTTAACAAGTGAAGAAACTCCATATTCATACATTCAGTCCTCATTTCATGCAATTCTCACTTTTATCGGTGTACTGAGCCTCAACCTAGCATGGCGACCACAATCAAGGTTCAATTCCATCAATGAAAGTGCAAAAATTATAAAACTTGACAAATTCATGTATTAACGAACAAATATGATCTCATTCTTAGAATTTGGGCCAATTGCATAGCATTTCACGGTTTAATTACACAATCGTCTGGTCCAAACCCTAGGTCATCATAAATTTAGCCACGAGACTCCATTTCTAATTAACGATCATTAATATACGACAACAAGCAATTCATTCTCATTAATTGGAAAGATTATACCGATTAAATTGCTTTGAATGCCTCCAATTCACAAATGAACTCTGAATTTCCTCCTTAATTGAGAAGAAGATTACAATGATCAGTCCAAATCCTTGATCGGAATTAAAAACGGAGCTAGAATTCTAGAGAGAGAAAGCTAGAGAGAGAAAATTCCCGCTCACAAAATCAAAAGTCTGGTAAAAAATCTAGAATGATCGAATCTCCTACTATCTAAAGTGTAAAGGTCTCTCCCCTAAAATAATGACAAATTCCCCTATATATAGAGGTTACAAAACGTAAACAATATGCAAACGTAAAATGACTACAATATTATAGAAATAAGGCATATAAGTTGGTCACAAATAAGCTCCCGTTTCTCAGACTTGCGAATGTTAAAACATAAGAATTGAAGTACACTCCAAGAGCTTTCCAAAACATCCAAGATCTCATCATTGGGATCAGTATTGAGAAAGATACACACAATTGAAGTTAAGCTATCTGTTCTGTCCAAGCAATACACAGGCATATTAAGGGCTTCTTCAAACTCCACAATGACTATTTCAAAACTTTTGAATTCTTTTCTTCTTCTTTAACCTAACACACACATTTGTCTCATTTAATCAACATTTTTGGTATTTTTCTTCATTTTAGCACACCAAGTTGTATCCCACATAAAATGCACAAAATGACACATAACACCACACAAATGCGTGAAATACAAGCCAAAAGATAAGTGAAATAAGGCATATAAGTTGGTTTAAAACCAACTTATCAATTTCTCCCACACTTGAACTCTTGCTTGCCCTCAAGCAAGACTCACACTCCACATTTCTATCACTTGGATTCAACACATTCTCCCCTAATTCACAGTGCCCGTCACCAAGTTCATCAAAATATTTTTTTTCACAATCTAAAACAAAACTTCTCAAGTAGTCCAAGCTCCAAACCATATACAGTCAACACACTTTATCAATCAAGACATAAAGAATAAAGACCAAAATGTCATACGTGCATGTGTGTGCTGAGGAACACTGTCGCCCTTTGCTCTCCCTCTATGCACTCCCTTTTGGCATTCTTCTACTCATTCAATACACAACAATCTCCATGTCCACACATATGACCATGTACCTTACATAAGATCAATGGCACCCTATTGCACATTGGGGCTTCTAGGAAATAATTCAACATTTTTCTTTCATCTTTGCAGTTTGGTGCAACAATTTGCCACACTCATTGGTGTTTGGCTGCTTGGGTTTTGTGGCTTCTTTTTCCTACTTTCCTGCCAGGGTCTTATGGCTGTTTTTTCCCAACATTACTTGCCAGGTTCTTTCAGCTTTTCATTCCCAGTTGCCAAAGGCTTTTTCTCTATATCCTTTCTCATGTAAGTGCATGTTCATATATGTCTTCAAGGGACTATTTATGCAAGAATGCTGAAATGTATGGAGAAAACATAGAAAATGAAACAAACTCAATGCAGTTTTCCTCTTATGTCTATTAAGATTGTTTGCATGGCGTCTCTATCTTACTTTGACATCATGCCTTGACCAGCAAAATGTGCTACATTTATCAAGCTCGGTACTTTAGACAAAAACCAATTCGCATACATAAAGAAATATAAGGTGATAAACTTGGATCATGGCATAATGAATTCGGAGACAAATGCCTAAACACAGAATGATTTGACACTATTTTCCAACACTCATGCAACACATTCACCTCATTTGATTCATTTTATTTCAGCACAAACACCATGTCATTTAAGCCCATCATAACCATACTAACATCTCCCAGCAACTCAACACTCAAACTTTCCATGGATAGACAAGTCTTTCCACAGAAATGTCAACTACACATAACTTGTGTTCATAGCATCACTTATTCACAGAAAATTCAAACTATTGCAAAAATTCAAAACTTGCACAAAAAATGAAAAACACATCATATACGGGATATTGATAAGTTGGTTTTATACCAACCTATATGACTTATTTCACTTAGCTTTTGACTTGTATTTCACGCATTTGTGCGGTGTTATATGTCATTTTGTGCATTTTATGTGGGATACAACTTGGTGCGCTAAAATGAAGAAAAATACCAAAAATATTGATTAAATGAGACAAATGAGTGTGTTAGGTTAAAGAAGAAGAAAAGAATTCAAAAGTTTTGAAATGGTCATTGTGGAGTTTGAAGAAGCCCTTAATATGCCTGTGTCTTGCTTGGGCAGAACCGATAACTTAACTTCAATTGTGTGTATCTTTCTCAATACTGATCCCAATGATGAGATCTTGGATGTTTTGGAAAGCTCTTGGAGTGTACTTCAATTCTTATGTTTTAACGTTCTTCTAATTCTGTGTGCAAGTCTGAGAAACGGGAGCTTGTTTGTGATCACTACTTCAGGTTTTCATTGTTGATTTCACTGCCACAGTTTGGTAGATTATTCATATTTTGAGCTACAGACCTCTAATGATGCTGATTCTTAAACTTATGGAAAGCCAAGAGAAAGATCTAAAACGCTTTTGTTTACCACAAAGTCCAATTCGGAGGCGAAAACACATATATATTGCATAGAATTGGAATGTTGTGCTGGAAAGGGAAATTGCACGGCGACGCGTTGCTAAGAAGCGTCGCCATGAAAACCATTGCACGGCGATGCATCGCTACGATGCGTCACCATGAAATTTTCTCCTCGCCACACTTCAGTATTTTGGTCATAACGTTCTTATCCGAGCTTCGAATTAAGTGATTCAAAAGGCTATGGAAAGCTAATACTTAGGGCTACAACATTTATGTTTTAAGTTCTGCCAAATTCACAAAGAATCTAGGCCAGATTTTGGTTGGAAATCGCCGCACACTCCTCACACATCGTCGCACAGGTCGCTGCACACTTCTTGCACATTAGGCACCAGGTCACCGCACACTCTCCCGCACAAGCTCTCATTCTCGGGCGCGCATGCGTGCGGCGACCTCGCACCAGCCGCGTGCGCATGCGTGCGGTGACCTCGCTGGCTGCACCTGCACGGCACACACATCATTGCCACAGTTCAGTAAAATGATCATAACTTTCTCATCTTAGCTCCAAATCGAGTAATTCAAAGTGCTATGTTTAGCTAAGAGTCTTGTCTATAATGTGGATGTTCTATATTTGCTGAGACTCGACGTGAATTAGGGGCTAAATAGGGGAGAAAGATAAAGCATGTGCAATTGTTTACACCTAGCTCACACACTTCATACACCTCATGCACCACTAGCATTCATTCTGTTTGCACACAATCATCATTCCAATTGCTGAATGCATTCACTTCACTACAAGCTGTTTAACATATACTTCACACATTCCATTTGCATACACGTTTACACGGCAACGCATCACTGTGATCGGTCTAAATAGAGTGTAGAATAGAGTCACTAGAATAGAGTGTAGAATAATTCTTTGATGCTAACTAATGTTTAGAAACTTAGGTCTGGCCTCGCCAGGGGAGACCTAGGGTTTTGCACGCTTGAGTAGTTAGTATTGAAAGTCGAGACGTTGCGATTTTCACTCATCTTGTTTAGGCCTCGACATGGAAAAGCAGGATGTTAGGGGGTAAAGAGAGCATTTCGGTCGACATGCCGAGTGTTAACTAGACTCCTAGGCAACTTTTGTCTCCTCCTGGTTTGATTTGCATGGGGTCAAATGCATGGCATGAGTTGTTTAATTTTCAATTATCTGGCACCTAAACCCTAGGGCATCTGTTTATTGCTTGAAATCACATAACACTTGTTGTTTTCATCATTTACTATACTACTCATTTCTCTATTTTGTGAGTCAGCATTTGTACTTGTTATTTCTAGTTGTGACACTTTACAAAACAATTTACTGAATTCTTGAAACCAATCTCCTTCCATATGGAACGATCCCTCTCACTACTACTACAGTAGTTTAGGGTAAAATTGGAGCATACGACTTTAGCTTGTCAATTTTTGGCGCCGCTGCCGGGGAAGGCATGGTTTCGTGAAATTTATTGTGTTGTTCTATTTTGTTCTGTTTCTTTTGTGTACATTTGAGATTCTTGTTAGTGTGTTTTTGTTCCTTTCCTATCATACTTCACTTGTGGTCTGTTGTGTATGCCCAGGTCTCTAAGGTCTTCTAGAGAACCTGAATATTCACTTGATCTTGAATTGCCAAAGACCTTGAGAATTCAACAGAAAGAGAGAAGAATGGCTAACCAAGGAGTGAGACCACCAAGATATGGTGATCACTACGCTATTAATTTTGAGAACGGGTTTGATCAACAGGATATTGATGTTGAAAGCTACCATATTCCTACTCAGATAGTTTCTATGATCACTCAGGGCCAATTCTTCCAAGGCTTAGACAATGAGGATCCTAATGAACATCTTGATTAGTTTCTAGGCCTTTGCAGTACTTTTAAGCTTCAAAGAGTGCCAAGAAGTGAAGTACACAGAATTCTATTTCCATTGTTTTTGAGAGGCAAGGCAAAGCATTGGTTTAAGTCCATTGGAGGAACAAATGATGTGACCACTTTTGATGAACTCCAAAAGAAATATTTGGCCAAATACTTTCCTCCTGCCAAATTGGAGAGGATGCTTATGGACATAATAAATTTTCAACATCATGAAGATGAAACATTTTGGGAAACATGGGAGCGTTTTAATGACTTAATCCGACAATGTCCAAACCATGACTCGGGAGAAATAAGGGAATTGAACACCTTCTTTAAGGGACTTAATGCTGAATCATCCATGATGGTCTAGGCATGTGCCAATGGAGCATTGAAGGACAAAAGTGTTTAAGAAGTAAGGGAACTCTTTGATAAGAGTGTTGAAGATGAATACCTTTTCCCTGAGATCAGAAAACCTCATGTGAGAAAGCAAAGAGGAGTATTGGACCTAGATGATGAAACTTCTTTGGGGGCTAAGTTTGAAGCCCTGGCAAAACAAGTGCAGACCTTGAAGGCCACACAAGCAAAAGCTCCATTGTTGTCTTGTGGTTTATGCAAGAGAGAGCACTACATGGATGAATGTGCTATCACAACCGAGTCAATCCAGTATTTCAACAATTATAACAAGCCGCAATATTCTAGCAACTACTCGGGTAATAGACCTTACGGTGGCAGTCAGGGCAATTGGGGAAATCAAAATCATGGAGGCCAGTATTTTCAAGGTAATGATCAGAGGAGATCTTCACAACCACCTCCTGGATTCAAAATCGGCTCAATACACATGAGCCAAGAAATCCCTCCATAGAAGACATGTTACATCGTCTTATGGAAAGATGGATAAAAATGAGAAAATATTTGCTACTTTGGAGACAACTGTAAGACATCATGATGCCACACTAAAAAATATTGAAATGCAGTTGGGGCAATTAGCTAAGGCAGTGCATCATAGGCCCAGTAGCTCCTTACCAAGTGACACAATTCCTAATCCTAAGGGCCAGGAGGTGTGTAATGCTATTTCACTGAGGAGTGGCAAGCTCTTGTCAAGGAATAACAATTCAGGATGTGAGAATGACCAGCATGAAAAGGAAACTAGAAGTGAAGTTGAGCAAGATTGTGAGCAAGACGCAGTGACATCTGAAGAGGAAGAGGAGAAGAACAATGAGGAAAGGAGGTGACTAAAAAGATTAAAGGATTACAACTACCCCGAGTATGCTTCAAAGCCTCCCTTCCTAGAAAGAGTGAAACCACCACCGAAGAAAGAGCCGCAATATGACCGATTCTTGAACGTGATGAAACAAGTTAACGTGAGCCTACCTTTGCTAGATTTGGTGAGTGTAGTTCCTAAGTATGCAAAATTCCTTAAGGTTCTTATTTCAAACAAGGAACAGATTCTTCAATGTGAAGCTCCAACGATGCCAATGGAGTGTGGTGAGGCTTTGATGGTGCACAATTTGCCACCCAAATTGAAGGATTCTAGAAGTTGCACCATACCATGCAAAATAGGCACAAGATATTTTGAAAAAACACTCTGTGATCTTGGTGCTGGAATCAATCTCATGCCTCTCTCAATTGCTATCAATGTTGGTTTGCGTAGAAGAATTCGTCCAGTGGCGGTCACTTTGCAACTTGCTGATAGATCATTGGTGAAGCCCACAGGCATGGTAGAAGATGTGCTTGTGATGATAGATAAATTCACATTGCCAGTAGACTTCATTGTGCTGGACATGGAAGAGGATCCCGAAGTGCCTATCATTTTTGGAAGGCCATTTCTTGCTACGGGAGATGCATTAATTGGCGCGAGGAAAAAAATGGTAACATTCAGAATTAATAATGAACAAGTTGTTTTTTATATCAATTATGCTATTGAGCATCCCATGCATATAAAACATTATTTTGCAATTAGAGCCATTGCATGGAACATATATGTGATTAAGAAGATGTGAAACGTGGTTGCATTTCTGTTGAAAAATTGAATGCTTGTAATGAGGATGTTGCTAATTTAGAGTTGGATGACAAAGATTGCATGATTATTTCTGAAATTTCAAACATAGTAGAATGTTGTTTTTAGATGAATCAATCTTTGAAATGCAAGATGAAGTTATTGAAATGCAAGAAGAAGTGTTGGTAGAAAATACCTTACAAGAGTCATGTGCTATGAATTTTCCAAATGATAGTGAGTGCCATACTCTATCTCATTATGTTGATAGTCATTCATTGGATGCTTCTTCTCTCGATTTTCTTGTGAATTGCACTGAGTCACTTCTTGTTGATCATCGTGAAAGCATGAACAAAAACATTGTTGCAATCACTAATGAGAGTGTCAACACATTGATTGACAATTTTGTGGATGCATCCATTCTTGAAACGGTGATTAAATCTAAGTGCTTAAATGGTGACTCACGAGCAGTACAAAATGAGATGTCCTTGTTAATTGATGATAATGCTTGTTGTGTATTAACAAAGAAAATGCTCAAACAAGTCCCCAAGTTAGTTTAGATCATGAAGATGTGCGAATTTTTAATGGCATTGCTATTATGGTGGAAAACTGTTGTGTTGATACATCCATTTTGAGCTTACTGGTGAGGTTGATAAGTTGGTTTTATACCAACTTATATGCCTTATTTCACTTAGCTTTTTTTTTTGCTAAACTCTATTGCGAGTTGGGCCGCCACTCCCGATTTTTATAGATAAATGTTTTGGGCAAAAACCACCCTTAAAAAATGGTCTCATTTGAAACCATGCCCATATACTAATGGGTATGGTCCCAAATGACTTAACCAAAGAAGGAAACTTGAAGGAGTTCCTCCATTTACAAGACTCTAAATCAAATATTACATTTGTTCTCCTAGGTGGGCTACGTGTCTTTCGACCTGTGCAAAAATTCCCAAGCTGGGACCAAAATGTTAGTGAAGATTTTCCCTTGAAGCAAAACTCCTTAGAGAAGGAGAAGGGCAGCCAGTGTAGCAATCCATAGATATTGTGAGACATATGTATACTTCCTGAAACAATAGCAAATGATGCCAGCAATGTCCAGAATCTGGCAGTCTGTCCCAAGGCATGCTTTGTGATCATGGTGGCTGAAACGTGTGAGGTTGTGTTGCCCTACTTGTTTTTACTCTTTTAAAGGAGGGGAAGCCTGACTTGTCGCCTCAAATGATGTCCTTAAAAGCTTGGTGAACACTAATTTGATCCTTCCCTTTCCAAGCAACCCATGAAGCAGCTTTGTTTTCCTCAGTCAGGCAAAGCAAGATTCTACACTTTCTTTGTATATACACTAGCTTCCAAGCCTGGGTTGAGATCATCTAATGAACTTCAGCCTTGTCCTCAAGAATTTTGTGAAATTCTGACAGACTAGTTTCCAGCATTATGTTGTTCCAGCTCTTCCCTTCACACCACTGAAGTCCTTTGTACGCGATGTCTAGCAGTCCATTCATTATGGCCACACTTGCAGGCATAATCCAGTTATAATGAGAATGAAAGATTTCCAAAATTTTACCTTGATGATTTCTGATTACTGCAGCAGCAGCAAGAGTTCCTTCATCACCTTTATGTGCCACATTAATTTTCACCCAAGGGGGGTCTGGTCTATTCCATTGGACTAGCTGAACCTGAATTTTATTCCTGTAGGAGTAGACTAGATTACAGAAAGAGGGCCACTCCGATGGCTCCCAAGATAGTTGGAGGAACCTGCTTTTGAGAATCCTTGAAGCCATGAGAAGGATTTGGTGAATGATGTCAGGGGCTTCAACCTTGTAGTCATCAAAGACTGCCCTAAGTCTGAATTTCTAGAGTTTCCAGCAAATAAGAGGAGGCAGGAGAGATATAAGCTATTTATGGACTTCATTGACAGCTAGAGTGGACCATCAGTGTTTGCATACAACTTTGATCGAGTTGGAGGTGTCGAGAACTCCCATTTCTGCAGCAAAGGCCTGCCATACCTGCCTCACTACTGAGCAACTAGCAAAAGAGTGATTAATTTCTTCCTCATTACTCAAGCAAAAATAGCACATTGAAGGACCTGATAAACCAAGCCTATATAGTGAATCACCCAGAGGGATTCTTCTTTTGAGCATGCAGTGCATAAAAAAGAAAGTCTTTAGAGGAATAATGGGGCGCCAGATTTCAGAAGGCATGTTGTTTTCTATTCTTCTCTGTCTAACTTGGTGAAATGCAGAAGTCATGGAGAAGTTTCCATCCCCACACAATAGCCATTTCAGCTCATCTTTGCCTCTAAAAGTGGGGGCAGGAACTGAAGTCACACGAGACTGGATGTTAACCGGAAGGTTAGCAATTTTTTCCTGAATCCAGGTCCTCTCCCTCACAAATTCTTTGAGACTTTCTACTGCAGTAGAGGAGTTGTCCAGGGGGCCACTTCCAAGCCAGTTGTCCATCCAAACGTTGCAAGAGCCATCCCCTACTTTTGTTAATATGAAATTTTCAGCAGTGGGGGCATGCTTCAACATCCTGCTCCAAATGTGTGAATCACCTCTGTAACTTGCAATTTGGGCAGGGTGAAAAGGGCTACAATATTTCTCATACATGAATTCTGCCCATAAGGATTCTTGCTTCCTGAAATTCCACCATAGCTTCATACTCTGCTCAGCAATAACATCCTTTAATGCTCTAAACCCAGCCCCTCCTTCATTGGTAGGGTAGCATAACTCATTCCACCTTATCCAATGATAAGCTGGCTCTCTTCCTTTCTGCCAGAGACACTTTGCAAAGAGCTTTTCAATTTGTTCCACCACCCCCTTGGGGGGGGAAGAGCCATAGTAGTGTAGATAGGCAAAGCTGTTAGTACACTAAGTATCAAAATGATCCTACCCCCTTTAGTAAGAAAGTTAACATTCCAGGCCAATAGCCGAGCTCTAATTTTCTGAATGAGGCCATCATAGTGTACTGCTTTAATCTTACCATAATGTATTGGGATACCCAAGCAGGAAAATGGCCAAGAGCCTCTCTGAAATTTGGTAATTTTAGCCACCAGATTCCTCTTCTAACCGGACAAACTATGATGATTGAGGAAGCAGCTCTTGTTGTTGTTGATTTTCTGTCCAGAAATATTTTGATAATGCTCCAGGACCTGCATAATCTGAGACAAGGTGCTACCATTTGCAGAAGAGAAAATTATAATGTCATCGGCATATGCTAAATGTGTTATTTTCATACTAACTCTAGGTACAAAAAAACCTGAATTTTGCCCTGGAAGTGCTTTTAAGGCTTTAGATAGATATTCTGCAGCAATGATGAGTAACATAGGAGACAAGGGATCTCCTTGTCTCAATCCTCTAGTCGTAGCAAACCAGCCTTGCGAAGCTCCATTGATGAGGACAGACATCCATACATTAGATACCTCTTTCCATATTTTATCTATCCACTTTTCTCCAAACCCATTTTCCTCATGATTTGTGTGAGAAAAGGCCAATGAACTCTATCATAGGCTTTTTTCATGTCTAGTTTCAGCGCGATGTTCCCTTCCTTAACCTTACTAGTCATAGATTTCATCAGTTCACTAGCCAGTAGATAATTGTCCAGGATCTGCCTTCTTTTTACAAAACCACTCTGATTCCTACTAATTAGAAGGGGCATGTACTTACCTAACCTGTTTGCTAATAACTTAGATAGGACCTTATTTACATAGTTACACAAACTAATAGGTCTGTAGTGAGACAAGGATGTAGGGTTAATGATTTTAGGGATTAGGGCAATGGAAGTGGCAGTTAATGTTTTAGGAAGTGACTCTCCAGAGAAGAAGCTTAGGGTGGCCTGAAGTAAATCCCCTTTGATTATGTCCCAGGTGACTCTGTAGAAATAGCCATTAAACCCGTCGGGGCCTGCTGCACTGTTTTCTCCTAAGGAAAAAAACTGTCTCTTTTAACTCTTCTAATGTGGGGTCCCTATCTAGCCAATCATTTATCTCCCTGTTTATCATAGTTGGGTTGACCTTCGAATCAAAATTTCCAAAGACATGAGTGGCAGAATATAGCCTAGAGAAGTAATTTACAGCTTCCTCCCCTATAGCCTGATCTCCCACCAACCAATTACCCCCTTCCCCTCTAATCCTATGAATACGATTCCTAGCATGTCTATGTTTAACCGAGGCATGAAAGAAGGCTGAATTACTATCTCCCTCTTCCAACCATTTAAGGTTGGCTTTTTGAGCCCAAAACTTCTCCTCCCTAATAGTAGCAAGTTTCAAATTAGCTTCAGCTAACTTAATTACCTCTCTAGGCAGGGGGTTGATGGTATCTTCTATTTCTAATCTTTCCATATCTAATTCAGCAACCTTAAGAGCGGTGACTATATATATTACCAAAAGTTTCCTTGTTCCATGCTTTTAAGACCTGCTTAGTCCTCTTCAATTTTTCCACAAAAGCTCGGAGAAGGGGACCATTGGAAGGGCTACCCCAAGCTTTTCCTACTACTTCCAGAAAGGAGGGGTGATCACTCCAAAAATTTAAAAACTTGAAGCTTTTAGGCTTGCTACTGTTCTGAAGTTCTAATTGTACAATAAGGGGCGCATGATCAGAGGGAGCTCTGATAGCATGTTGCACATTTACTTGAACATCTGCGCTTAATAAGATAGAGTTAACTAGAACCCTATCCAGCCTCTTCCAGACTCTAGCAGCCCCCTATCGATTGTTACACCAAGTGTATAAAGAACCCTGAAACTGGGGTTTTACCAAGTTTTCATTGTCAATGAACTCAGATAATTCTACAGTTTCACTCTCTTTGCACTTATCCCACCTTTTTTTCTGAAATGTCAGCTATACAGTTCCAGTCACCCCACAAAAACCATGGGACATTAGGAGGGGATATTTTTTGCATAAACAGTGGACACTAAGATGGGGGTCTGGAGTTCAGGATGGGAGATAGAGCATGTGATTTGCTGATTAGACACATCAATCACCACACAATTAAAAGGGAAACGCACAAAAATCCATATTTTACCCCCTTCAACCTGATTAGAGAGGCATTTTTCTTCAGCAAAAGGTTCTACTATAGCAAGTAAATTCACTCTATATTTTCTGACAAGTTTTTTAACCTTGTACAATTTTCCTTTCCCCAGTATTCCTCTTATATTCCAAAATATTGTACTAATCATCGCCTACTAACCTCTTTGTAACCAATTTTTGGTGCCTTATGCCTAAAGGCCATCTTAGTATCTTCTTTGGATTTTACCATATTGTTGGATGTAGTGAATTTCCTTCCTGGCTTCACCAGTTGAGGCTTCAGAGTCTGAGACTTAGGCAATGAAGCTGTAAGGCTGGCCACCACCTCTACCTCATCTAAAGAAGCTGGTTCACCTTCTGATTCAGTAAGTACCTGCAAATCTGAAGATGACGTAACTCTGGGAATATAGCTATTGGCGGGGATCCAAAGATTGTGGCAACTTAGCTGGGGGAATGGGAGTTTCAGCCTTGGCTTCAATAGCAATGCTACTCCCCTGCGGTCCTGCTATCTGTACATCAGGGTGGCCACTTGTACTTCTACCACGTCCTCAGTTTCCCGGCCTGTTCCTTCCTGAGAGGTTAGTGATCTCCCATCCTCTAAGTGGGTAACTTGAGGAGCCTTCTCCGATTCCCCAGCCAATTGAGCTACTTGAATTTTCGGCTCTAATTCACCCTCCTCAAGCAAGGGAAGGGTAGTGCCCATGCCTTGGACAACCTGGGCAGCTTGAGGCTGGGCCTCAATAATTGAGGTTTTATTCTCCCCTTTACTAGAGTCGTTAGCTTTGCACATCCATGATTCTGGAGCCTTAAGGAACATCTTGTATTTCATCATTGCAAATTTGTGGGATCGTACCTGGGATGACCTCTTTCCCTTTGCTGCCCTCAATCTGAGCATCCTGTTCCAATTCAGTAGATTCCTTTTCTCTTTTTCGAGTGTCGCTCGTGTAGTTGTTAACGGGGATCCTTTCTTCTTTAAGACTTGATTCCAACCTTTCTTCTGTTGCTTCTGCTCCAATTGGATGGGCTTTGTAACTTTAGCTGGTGGAGCACACTCTTCGGAGCTGTGTCCTAACTTTTTGCACTTAACACAATACGAGGGTCTATCTTCCACTATCAGACTTTGCCATTTCCCTTTTTCCTTGCTACCAATCCAAACTCGTTCAGGGATTTGACGTTGAACATCCATTTCTACGCAAATCCTTGGTTCACTCAGCCTTACCATTTGACGCGCTTCCGCTGTAGCAGCATCCATTTTTAGGGGCTTACCGGCTATTGAAGCGAGTGAGTATAATTTTTTAGGATGGAACAAATGGATAGGGAGAAGAGGGAAATTTACCCAAACTGGAGTTATCGAGGGTTCAATCTCAGGATTGAAGTCCTTGGTCCATCGAAATAGTCTAGCTTGGAATCCAGCAAAATGACAAACCTTCTTCATCCACATTCTTTGGAAATCAATCTCCTATTCAAATCTGAACATAACATGCCAATTATCAAGAAGGTCTGTATAGACCTCACCTTTAAAAGCTGCTTGAAGGACCTCTCTGCGCAGAATGTTCATCGTAGGCCTTCTCCACGAGAATTTCGCCACAAGTGTGAATTGAAACTCCATAGCTAATAGGTCTTCTTCCTCGTCCGTTAAAAGTAAGGCAGGTTCCTCTTTGAAGCTGGAGATAGGCATTTTCCTGACTTCTGCAAAAGAGATGCTAACCCCACTACCCTTTTGGGTTCCACTGAGGGCTGCAGAGAAAGATTTTTGGATTTTAGAGTTCGATGGTTCCACCGGAACCGCCACCATTAGGAGGCGATGTTACCGTTTTCTAACCGTTATGCAGACAGTAGTGAACAAATTGAATTAATTGGGCGACTTCTGACTAGGATGTTTACTTAGGAGAGAGAAGCTAGAGAAAAGCTAGAGAGAAATTGCATGAAAAAAAATTACGTTCCAGCTTTTGACTTGTATTTCACGCATTTGTGTGGTGTTATGTGTTATTTTGTGCATTTTATGTGGGATACAATTTGGTGTGCTAAAATGAAGAAAAATACCAAAAATGTTGATTAAATAAGACAAATGTGTGTGTTAGGTTAAAGAAGAAGTACAGAATTCAAAAGGTTTGAAATGTTCATTGTGGAGTTTAAAGAAGCCCTTAATATGCAAGTGTCTTGCTTGGGTAGAACAGATAGCTTAAATTCAATTGTGTGTATCTTTCTCAATACTGATCCCAATGATGAGATCTTGGACGTTCTGGAAAGATCTTTGAGTGTACTTCAATTCTTATGTTTTAACGTTCTTCTAATTCTGTGTGCAAGTCTAAAAAACGGGAGCTTATTTGTGATCACTACCTCAAGTTTTAATTGTTGACTTCACTGCCACAGTTTGGTAGATTGTTCATATCTTGAGCTACAGACCTCCAATGATCCTGATTCTTGAACCTAAGGAAAGCTAAGAGAAAGATCTAAAACGCTAATGTTTACCACAAAGTCCAATTCGGAGGTGAAAATACACATATATTGCATAGATATGGAATGTTATGCTGGAAAGGGAAATTGCACGGCGACGCAATTGTAGAAGGATTTGAAGACAATAGCAGTTACAAACATTTTGCATTGCACCTTGTGTGTATTCCATTATTTCTTTAGCAAATGCATTGCTAGAACCATCTTCATTAGTATATTTTATGTTATCCAATGCCATATAATACATCCTCGTCACCACGTCCATCTAAATAAAAATGTAATATTATCAATGTTAATATGTAAGAAAAAAAAGGTTAGACAAACTCCTAAGAAACATACCAAATACTTGGTTGTACCTCTATCACCTTGAAACCCACTCCGAACATTACTGTTTGTACCAAAATTTGTGATGTAAATCACAGTCCGTTGTCTATACCAATCCATGTACACAATAGAAGGATATGTAATATCGCTAGCCACGTCACCAAACTCTACCCAATTTGTACGTAAAATAAAGTGACGAACATAAAGTTTGTGTACTGTGATCCAGTTATAAGTGCCTCTTCTGCGTCGGTCCATTTTATGTAATTCTGCATGATTCTCTAACAAACTAGGGACCAGAATGGGTTGATGTATTCCAAATTGTCGCAGTACTCTATTAGGCATGTGCGGTTCAATAATCTCCCAACAAATAAGATGCGTAACTGTTTTTCATATTTCTCTACCATTGCTAGAATATGGAGGAAGTTCATATAGCACTTCGTCCGTATATGGCACCAAATAAACTACGATTTAACAACCGGCATAAAGTTAAACATATTTGTCATAAATATATATATATATATATATATATATCAATATTACCTCCTCAAACCGTAAACTAGTCAATTGGTCATAATAGATAGACAATACATGCATAGACAGGTTTGATAAATCGAATCCAACATTCCACCTGAAACTTAAATTGTCAAATTTTTTATGATATAAATGATTGAAAATAAAAAAGCGCACAAGATAATAGCAACAAAAAGATAAATATATGATATATTCATATTAAAGAGCAAATATATAAAAACGCACCTGTAGGAGTACCAATGAGCCACAAATATTTGTTGCAGAAAGTAATGTTGCATTACACAAACTACAATATAAATGTACCAAAATTGCACTTCCCTAACTATATAACAATGCTAGTTTTATTGAATTAAGGGCATTTAAATAGTGAAGAGATACCATAGAGCCAAAAGTGTTTGATAGTAAATGCCCTCCTAAAAGCATCAGAATGTACTTGCAAGCATGCTGTTTATAAGCCTTTTTAGAAACATCTTCTTGTAATGGTATATCTAGAGATTTGGCTAAACAACTCATCTTAATCCGACATCCATCAATAGCATCACGCGGTGGCTCAAATCCTAAAGCTGATTTATATACTTCTATCCAATGATCAACATTCAAGTTAAGACATATAGTAGTAACAGGATCACCCTTCACTCGTAGTCCCCATAGAACTTCAACATCTTGTAGTGTAATTGTTGCCTCGCCAATTGGTAAGTGGAAAGTATGAGTTTCAGGTTGCCATCGCTCAACAAATGCAGTGATATGAGAGTGATCTACCAAAATATGTCCACAACACACCCTCGAATCCAACCAATCTAATGTATTTCATCACATTTTCAAGTATGGGATGGTTCCAAAAACAACTATTACATCGCCTAACTATAAGTTTATCATCATGAAATTGTCCTCTAAGCAATGCATTTGCTTTATGTTGATGTTGTAAGAAGAGCAAGTCATTGACATAAGGGCCTGGATTTATGTTCTGCCACAAATGAGATGCCATGATATGTTGCACCTGTATATATGTTGATATTTCATCTCCCATAGCAATAAATTATGACAGATAACACCCAAAAAGTGTATATACGTATATGTGTCACATACTCGTATTATGAATGTCAAATTACATTAACATTAATACATCAAACATATACAAAAGAAACAGCTAAAATAACAAAGTTTTCATACATTAAGGACAAACTACTATTATATATCTAAAAAGATAATGATGACCCGACATTGGACACTAATGAAAATTAAACTCTACGTTTATTATTAGTACAATTCCTCTTATTATGACCAGGTTGGTGACAATGTGAGCACTTGTGAGGTTCATCATGATGTCTAACATCCATCTCGTTATGAATGCGACTAACTCGAGTTCGGCTAGAACAAAGATCATGAAAGTGACTCATATCCGATATAATATGCCAATTTGGAACTCGCCAATATTCTTTATGTGGCATTGGGTGAAATATTCCTGAATGTTGTTGCAAAAAAGTGCAATTTTTGTATACCGCATCAATTATCATCATCGGGTCATCCCCTCTATGTCTGCAAACTGCCATTGTATGTGAACACGGAAATCTATACATTTGCCACGTGCCACATGAACAATTCTTCTTATCATAGCTAACAATTTGGATGTTCCCTTCTTTCTATCAACCCGACGAACTGTAACAATTTTGTAAACACCAGATGAATAGTCAAATTCAACTACTTGATGACCTTGCATGGATTTTTCAATTTTCTTAAATTTTTTCCACATAGTAACTGTCAGTGGATAACGAGAATGTTTAGTAGCCTCAGTGTTGTCTCTAAATCTTTGCACAGTCTGATGCCATGTCAAATCAATACATGTCTTTATGGGTAAATGTCTAGCACCCCTTAATGTATTATTAAAACTCTCAGATATATTTGTAGTCAAATTACCCCAACGATGACATTTGTCATACGCAAGACACCACCTATTCCTATCAATATCATTTAAGTAATCCCATGCCTCAGCAAGAATACTCCTAATCTCATTTCATAGTCTTATCCACTTGTGTTTCTGACTAGTTAAACCCAAAGACCAGCACAACTTTTTCAAATGAAAATTTTTATACTTTGATATGAAGTTACTCCGAATGTGTCTCAATCAAAATCTATGAAATGCTGCTAGTTCCTTCCAATCATCCATGTTTGTCATAGCATGAATTATCCCTTTGTGTTTGTCAGACAATATACATATGGGATACCGATCGTGTGCAACATGGATTCTAAACTACTAAAAAAACCAGCACCAACTCTAGTTAGTCTCCTCATCAACGATTGCATATGCAAGAGGTAATGTCTTGTTATTTGCGTCTACTGTCACAGCTGTGAGTAGTTCACCTTTGTATTCACCACGCAAGTGGGTGCCATCAATGCTAATTATAGGTCTGCACAAATGAAATGCCTTAATTGTAGGACCGAATGCCCAAAATACATATTTGAAAGTGTTCATGGTAGTAGAACTACTTCGATGGTGCCGCCATTGGATCACAGTCCCTGGATTTGAATCACACAATGCCTCTACATATCGAGACAATTCAGATAATGAGGCCTCCCAATTTCGAAAAACAAGTTCAATAGCTTTACTTCGAGCATACCCTTCTTTCTTGTAGGATATATCAACACAAAAAGCATTCTTTATATCCAATTGAATGTCTTTAACCTTATATGCAAGATCATCTACAATTGAGTGCAAAATATAGCTAGCTATGACCGCAACACTCAAATTGTTGTTGTTTTTTGAAAGAGTTGACCCACCGCAATTGTGATCCTTCACCCACTTTGTGATTTGCCACATTTTGTTCATGGTCTTTTGACGTGTCCGAACATACCAGTCGCAATTGACAGATTCTCATGGCGTATCTTCCCCAACAGTGTTCAAACGTGCCCCCTACATTTAGCAACCCAAGTATTTCCTTTGCTATTAACAATTATGAACTCTCTATTTTGTTGTATAGACCACAAAGTAATTTCCTTCTTAAGTCGTTTTTTTACTTTCAAATCTCATTACTAATCGTATATCATTGTTTGCCTCTGTCCAAATGTCTATACTTTGATGATCTCCTCTATAAGTAGGATCATCACCTTGTGAACCAACATCATTATAGAATGCAAGACCAATTGGCGTGTATGATTTTGTATGTATTGATACATTTGTATTACCAGTATAGTGATGTATATCATCATCACCACCACCACCAACTACATCATTTGAATGGTCTACCCACATATCATCCAAATTCATACTGTCATCTTCGCTAGACTCCTCGACATTACTTGGAATAGAATCATCATCCTCATCCATATCAAATATAATCTTGGGAGAGAGGCATAGAGAGTTGGCTCGTCCTAATTTCGAGATGGCATGAAGACCAGGAATATAATTAGCGAGTCCTATGTAATGAGATGTTTCAAAACCATGGGGTGAATGTTTATCAACACTTCGAGATGATGTTGCCACTACTACTACTTGGTTTAAACATGGGTGCGAATGTGTTACTTGAATAGTACTTTTTTCCTGGTTGTCAATTGTCATTGGGTTTGAAAACCTATTCAATAAAAACATCATTGCATCAAGACCATGCATCCCAACTATGGTTTGCATTTTATAAGTAGGTTCAATTACATTTTATATAATGTATAACTCAGCAATGTAATGTGGCATCTCTGCAGCAGTATCGTAAACAAAGTCAAACGACTCACCATCATATATTTCAGTTGTGCAATATCTTAGCTCACTTTTGGTATAACAATGTAGTTATTTAAGCAAGATGGTAAGGGTCACTGAATTCTTGTCAACTCACATAATATTATAGATTTTATCAACCAACTCAAAATACGAAATCCTAGTATGCACCTTAAATGTTCATTTTGCATGTGAAGTTTCATACGATACTGATAACATTGAGTAAATGATTTTTCCTCCCCAAAATAAACTTATCGAAAACAAGATTTTAGGAAGCAAGTCGCGTCATCTATCCCTATTTTAGATATGCACACAATTAACAATTACTTGTATAAATAATTAATATTAATCAAACAAGTTTGGTATAAAATTAATAAATTTTAATTAAATAAATTTTTGAATAAATTTTTACATATTACTCACAAATATATGTATTATTTTTTATTTTTCAAATTAATATATTATTTTTAATAATGACTTTCAACAATATTTATTATTTAGTTATTTAGTTGTAATTGGATACAAATATCTAAATAACTAAATCATCATCCAAACTCTTGATCAAATTGTCATCTGGATAACTAATGCAAAGCAATGACAAACCTAATAGGACTATTTATCTGGAAGATTATTCATTCGTTCGGATGTGAATCTGGTAGAACCAAAATTAATCATCCGGACGATGTACCGGATGTATTTCTTATGTTTTCGGATTACTAACTTGAGTCTAGCTGTACGGTCATCCTCTTCCTATTTTTCAATGTTTTTCTTGGCAACATTCATCACTTAAAATCAAGCATTTTTTTCTTCAACCAAAATTTACCTCCAATAAAATAATAACTCCCCGATATTATTATTTTTTCAAGTGAAATAAACCCATAATACCATAAATTAATTCATGAATATTTCACAATTAATATTAATTTCACAATTTGAATTCATACCTCTAAATGCCAAGATTTGATGGTGAAGAACTTGATGCAATGATTTTCTGCAAATGAAGAACACGCCAATAATTAGAATGCTAAGTTTTATTGGGTATTTAGGTTAATAGTTCACAAAGTTAGGGTTTGTATTCTCAAAATAAAAATGATGAATATGGTGCACGTAGAAAGTATCAAAGAGATGGAGTGCAAATTTTGGATAATCTAGGTCCTTACAAGATGAATTTGAATTTCGGATAAAAGGTTAGGTGATATGGATTTTTTTTGTTTAACACCAAATACAACAACCCCTTTTCAGTAACCCCTTCTCATTTTTCATTTTTTTACAATTATTTATTATGTTATTATTTTATTTTATTATATTTAATTCATTATTTAATAAATTTTTATTTTATTTTTCTTTTATTTTTTCCATATTTTCGCATTTGTTGAATGTGATTTCAGAGAGTTCGTATTTAGCAAATACGAATGTCCTATACTTAGAATAGTTGTTAAAACAGTCCTATTGTTAGAAAACTTTTGGAAAAGAATCCTATTTCTAGAAATTACTCCAGCATTATTTGTGGTCGAAAGAATTTATAATTCATTCGGATCATGAAAGTCTCAAATTCTTGAAGACTCAAGGTAAATTAAGTAAGAGGCATGCTAAATGGTTAAAGTTCATTGAATCCTTTCCATATGTGATTAAATATAAAGGTGGAAAAGATAACATTGTAGCAGATGCATTGTCTAGGAAGTATTCTATGCTTACTTTTATGCATGCTAAGTTACTTGGTTTTTAATTGATTAAAGAGTTTTATGCAGTGATGCTGATTTCCAACGGGTTTTTTATCTATGTTTACAAAATCCGAATGGTGAATATTATGTGCAAAATGATTATATTTTTAAGAGAGACAAATTGTGTATTTTAGTAAGTTTCATTCGTGAATTACTTGTTAAAGAAACACATGGTAGAGGGTTAATGGTGCATTTTTGAATACATAAAACATATGATGTTTTGCATGAACATTTTTACTAGCCACACATGTTAAAAGATGTTAAAAGTGTTTGTAAAAGATGCAATGTTTGTAAACAATCAAATCAAAGATATTGCCTCATGCATTGTATTTCTTTACCAGTTTCTAGTTATCCTTGGGTAGACATTTATATGGATTTTGTGATTGAGTTATTTTGGTCTCGCACTGGTAAAGATAGCATATTTGTTATTGTTGATAGGTTTAGCAAAATGACTCTTTTTATTGCATGTGTTAAAACTAGTGATGCAACTAATATAACTGATTTATTTTTTTAAGAAAATTGTTCGTTTGCATGACATATAACAAAGTATTGTTAGTGATAGGGATGTTAAATTCTTGTCTCGTTTTTTGTGTACTTTATGGAATAAGTTAGGCACTAAGTTGTTATTTTTAACTGTTGTATATCCACAAACAGATGGTCAAAATGAGGTAGTAAATCGCACTTTGTCTACTTTATTGCGTGCTATAATTCAAAAGAACCTTAAGAATTGGGAAACTTGTTTTCCGCATATTGAATTTGCATATAATCGTACTTTGCATAGTTCGATTACTTGTTCCCCATTTGTTGTTTATGCTTTTAATCCTTTGACCCATCTTGATATTCTTTCTTTGCCTACGAATAAGTTTGTTCATTTAGAAGGGAAAAGAAATGCGAATTTGTTAAGCAAATTCACGAAAATGTTCTAAATTCCATTGAAATAAGGAATAAGAAATATGTAAAACAGGCTAATAAGGGTCAAGTTCATGTGATATTTGAACCCGATGATTGGATTTGGATTTATTTGAGAAATGAGAGATTTTCTGCTAAATGGAAATCTAAATTATATCCACATGGCGATGGTCCCTTTAGAGTTCTAGAAAGGATTAACGATAATTCTTATCGCATTGAATTACCTAGTGAGTATGACAATGTTTCTTCGTCTTTTAATATTGCTAATCTGTCTTTGTATGATGTAGGTGATTCAAGAATGACTGTTTTCAAGGAAGGAGGGAATGATAGCAATTCGTCCAAGTCAATTACAACTCATTTAAGTGATCCCTTGGTTAACCTTGACGAACCAATGACGGTGTCACAAACAGAGAATATGAAGACAACTTTGCAATCCTTGAAAAACATGTACTGTTCCGCCATTGAGGATGATGTTAAAGATGTGCAGACGTCTTTCAATATATGAGCGCCGAAGTGAATTGGAATGTGCCTTTTATCTCCATAGATAGTCTAGTTCTTGAAGAATTAAGTTTGGAGATAAAAAAACTCGAAGAAGGCTAATTCGATCCACATCTCGACTTCCAGGTTCTCCATGTCGCGATGTCCAAGCTTGCCCACATCGCGAAGATTCCCCACGTTGGGACGTCCGCCACTTGAATTGCTTGGAAAAATAATAATTTCTTCACATCACGACATCCAACTCTCCACGTCGCGATGTCCACCAATATCATGACGCGGGCATCGTCAGATTTACAAATTTTTAATGTTTTGTTTCTTTAAGGAAAGTTATTCCAAACAATTACTTTCCTATTGTTTTGATATTTTCCTTTACGAATTTTAGTTAGGGTTTACTCTATTGTAGCCTATTTAAAGGCCTTTCATTGATGAAATAAAGGGGAGACGAATTTTGAAAGAAAACTTTCTTTTAGTTTTAACTTTGAGAAAACCTTCAAATTGGTTGTGAATCAATTTTGAATCCAGTAAACCTTGCGTTACCTTAGAGAGTTTTATCTTTCCGCTCTTAATTGATAGCAAATTACCTTAATTTGCTAAGCGCCGCGAGTATTTGGGTTACGTATATTTTCTTGTATAACGTAAAAGTTTGAATCAATATCCAAGTATTTACATTCAATATCTTTTATTTCTTGGCATCTTGTTTGTTTGTTTTACTGAATTTCGTGGTAGATTGACCAATCAAAATAATTGTGAGAGAATCACCTCGTCATGTGATATCAATTAAAAAGAGTAATTTTATAATCGAGCCATAATACAAGTGTTTTTTTTTTATAATTAACTCTGAACTGTATTTGTTAAAAACGAAAAAACCCAAAACACATACTAACGATGTAACCAAACATACATAAAGTCTGGCGACATATAAAACAGTGCTCAATGGTTCGATCCAAAATTCTAATGAAACAAACGAACTTTAAATAACATAAGACTAAAAAGAGTCCTTTATTTTCTGTCCATAATTGATATGCCACGCTTAATGCTCGTGTAGTTCACACTTTTTCCCGGTGTTTCTCATTTCACATGCATTTAGAGATAAGCACACTTCATCGACAAGTTTTTCATATGGCAGTCCATAAGAGGTGGCCTCAAATTAAAATTATGGATATTCAATATATTAAATTGGCTAGATGATCCTCATATGCATGCAGCATGCTTAGTTGTAGTGAAAGCTGTTATTCTGTTAAGCCATATTCTCATTCATTCTATTCCATTTCCATAAGTTTTTTGTTTTTTTTTTTTTGAGTGTGAACATGCAGGTTAATTATTGAAACAAACAATTAAATAATCACAACCGATGTAATCACTGAGTGGAAGGCCTTAACTTCCTTATAACCCTTTAAGACAGGAACGATATATCCCTCAATTTTCCTCATCCAATGGCGCAGCCAACAAGAGCAAATACTAATAATTACTTCTTTCTCTTGGGAGAAAACTCCAATATTATTTTGTATTTCGAGGAGACTATCCCCTCTACTAGATACTGCAACAACTTTCCGCAATCTCAATCTGATCCCTACATACAAATGTCCTCATCACGCCAAGCCATTTTTGCATTCATTGTAACGGTGTTGCTTAACTTGGTCCAGATAAAGTATCAAGGGAGAGTCGAATCGCCTTTTGAAACACAGCCCAAAACCATGTCGGTGGCCATTGCAAGTTTGGTCTTGTATTACTCTTGCTCATGTAATGCCAAGCTAAGAATTACTCATTCCTGTACTGCATACTACGACTATTTTGTGAAGATCAGCCTGGCATTCTCTATTCCCCTGTTATTGGCATCTATTTTGTCGGTCCTTCTCCCCGAATCACTCAGCCCAGTAGTATTTTCTCTATCCGTCTTGTTTTCACTCTGTCAATTATCACCCCCATCCCACGTTAAAACAATCTGGGACTTGACAATGAAAGCAGCCATCAATATCATGGACAAAATCCTTCGTCAGCCACCCCAGCATGGGAGAAGAAGAAGAGGAGGAAGACAAGTCCAACTACCCTGGCTTCCACAATATGCCCTTTTCAATCAAGTAGAAATGCTTCCTGTGTAGTTTGTGGTTGCCATCATTTATGTACGTAATACATATATTCTATGATAAATGTACAATATTGACAAGAACACTGATGATCCTAGCTCCATTGCTACACAGTATTTAACCTGATGATACTGTGTTTTCCTTCCGGCTTTCCCGC
The DNA here is from genome assembly GCA_016586305.1 of Ophiorrhiza pumila. Taxonomy (NCBI): domain Eukaryota; kingdom Viridiplantae; phylum Streptophyta; class Magnoliopsida; order Gentianales; family Rubiaceae; genus Ophiorrhiza; species Ophiorrhiza pumila. The sequence goes on along the minus strand of BLIW01000009.1, from coordinate 36,917,749 downwards.
CATGTATCCCAATAATAAACCTCTCGAAATCATGAACCAGGGATTATAAAAGTCTCTGTCCATTTTTCTTTTTTTTTTTAGTTATTGGTGAATTTGGTTTTGTTTTTTAATAATTTACAGGACTTGAATATTATTGTTTGACTACGAGACTACGATGGCTACTTTTTTTTTGTTATTTTATGCATGTTTTAGTACTCCAGACATGAATATGAATCACACTATCAGTACTGAAATAAAACACACGAAATAGTGATTCTGGTGATCTTCTAAATTAAAGTAAAGTAAAGTCTAGTCTTTTTTAAAAAAAAAAAAAAAAAAGTAAAGTCTTTTTTAGTTTTCATTTACTAGAATTATTTCTATGTTTCAGAAACTAACAACAATGAACTTTTTATGTTTTTCTATCATGTACACTGTCCAGCCATTGCGTTAAAGTAGAGAGGGTAGTCATTCAAACAAAAAATAAACACAAAAACTCATGTATAACGAGTTTATATATGCGACGGGCAAGTATCAATGTTAGCATATAAAGTATCATCTAACTATTATTATGTTTCACGTATAAACTATCAATTTTTCGTGTATATAATATTAATTTTTCGCGTATCACGTGTCAATTATTGGCATATCAAGAATTAATTTTTGCATATCAATATTAATTCCAAAAGTATATCATTCTGATTCGCATATAAAGTATCAATTTTTCGCGTATCATGTATCAATTATTCGTGTATCAAGTATCAATTTTTACATATCAATACCAACTTTAAAAGTGTATCACTCTTATTCAGGTATAAAGTATTAATTTTTTGCATTGTTCGCGTATCAAGTATCATTTTTTGTATATCAATATTAACTCCAAAAGTGTATCATTTTGATTGGCGTATAACATATTAATTTTTTCACATATCAAATATCAATATTTGAAATGAAAAGTGATATGCAAAGAAATAGACATGCGAGCATGTATATCGTATATACAACTGTTTATAGAATAGAATAAACTCGCATGTCCGATGTAATACTTTGATTGCACGAAGATTCTAGGACACCGGGCGAACATCTATTATTTCATAACCTGCAATGGTGCGGCAGAGCGGCACATGTTGGTTTGGCCAGGTTTAAAGGATTTTTAGGTTAGGTAAAAAAAAGAGGTAGAGGTTCTATGACATGGACGCCCAGACCAAACTCGCTCGGTCCGTTAGCCCGCCTAACAGAATGAAGAGATTATTGATCGATTTGATTGAATTTTGAAAAATCTTTCTCACCTCACTACTTTTGGATCTCCAAAGTGGGGATTGTAGGAACATTCTACAGTCTTAATAAGAGGGGGTAGAGTGAAAGATTCACTAGTTTCCTAGGAGAATACCTCATAAATAAAAGTCGAGAGGGTAAGAATTGAGTTAGAATTGATGGTTTGCAACTAGGGGTGGCAAATGGGCGGGTTGGGTCACTCCGCGGGTCGGGTTGAGTGAGGAGTGGTAGTTGGCGGGTCATGACCCAACCCAACCTGCGGGTCAATTTAGCTTTTTTTTTCTTGACCCGCGGGTCAATTTAACCATTAATTCCTTAATACATTAGTTAATTCAAATTTTTCTTTTTAATTTTTGTTACTTTTAAATTAAATGTTTATTATACATATTTACACACACTAATTATATTTTCACATACTACACACAGTACACATATTTTACACATAACATATTTTCACACACTACATATTTTACACATAATAGACATATTTTCACACACTACACATATTTTATACATAGTACACACATTTTCACACACTACACATATTTTACACATACTACACACATTTTCACACAATACACGCATTTTCACACACTACACATATTTTTCACACAATATATTATTTTACACACAATTTACACAAATTAACACGATCCAGACCAATGACCCACGACCCATGATCCAGACCCATGGCTCACGACCCATGACCCACGACCCAGACCCACGACCCATAACCAAGACCCACGACCCAGACCCACGACCCATTTTCACGACCCATGGCTCACGACCCACGACCCAGACTCACGACATACGACCCACGACCCAAGACCCACATAATTACACGCATTTTCACACACTACACGCATTTTACACATAGTACATGCATTTTCACACACTACACATATTTTACACATAGTACACATTTTTTCACACACTACACACTTTTTCATACACTACACATATTTTACACATAGTACACACATTTTCACATACTACATGTATTTTACACATAGTACACATTTTTTCACACGCTACACACTTTTTCACATACTACACACTTTTTCACACACTCACACTTTTTCACACACTACACATATTTTACACACGATACACATATTTTCACACACTATACATATTTTACACATAGTACACACATTTTCACACACTACACATATTTTCACACACTACATGCTTTTCACACACTACACATATTTTACACATAGTACACACTTTTTCACACACTACACATATTTTCACACACTACACATATTTTCACACACTACATATATTTTTACACACTACACATATAATACACATTTTTTCACACACTCCATATATTTTACACATAGTCCACACATTTTCACACACTACACATATTTTCACACACTATACATATTTTACACATACTACATATTTTTTCACACACTACACATATTTTACACACACTACACATATTTTCACAAATTACACACATTTTCACACACTCACATATTTTCACACACTACACATATTTTCACACACTACACACATTTTCACACACTACACATATTTTCACACACTACACACATTTTTACACTACACATTTTTTCACACACTACACATTTTTTCACATGTGTAGTGTGTGAAAATATGTGTAGTGTGTGAAAATATGTGCAGCGAATGTAAATATGTGTAGTGTGTGTAAAATATGTGTAGTGTGTGAAAAAGTGTGTAGTGTGTGAAAAAATGTGTACTATGTGTAAAATATGTGTTGTGTGTGAAAAAGTGTGTAGTGTGTGAAAATATGTGTAGTGTGTGAAAATGTGTATACTATGTGTAAAATATGTGTAGTGTGTGAAAAAGTGTGCAGTGTGTGAAAATTTGTGTAGTGTGTGAAAATATGTGTATTATATGTAAAATATGTGGTGTGTGAAAAAATGTGTACTGTGTAAAATATGTGTAGTGTGTGAAAAAGTGTGTAGTGTGTGAAAATATGTGTACTATGTGTAAAATATGTGTAGTGTGTGAAAAAATGTGTACTATGTGTAAAATACATGTAGTATGTGAAAATGTGTGTACTATGTGTAAAATATGTGTAGTATGTGAAAAAGTGTGTAGTGTGTGAAAAAATGTGTACTATGTGTAAAATATGTGTAGTGTGTGAAAATGCATGTACTATGTGTAAAATGCGTGTAGTGTGTGAAAATGAGTGTAGTGTGTGAAAATGCGTGTAGTGTGTGAAAATGTGTGTAGTATGTGGGTCTTGGGTCGTGGGTCGTATGTCGTGGGTCTGGGTCGTGGGTCTTGGTTATGGGTTGTGGGTCTGGGTCGTGGGTCTGGGTCGTGAGCCATGGGTCTGGATCATGGGTCGTGGGTCATTGGTCTGGGTCGTGTTAATTTGTGTAAATTGTGTGTAAAATAATATATTGTGTGAAAAATATGTGTAGTGTGTGAAAATGTGTGTAGTATGTGAAAATGCATGTATTGTGTGAAAATGTGTGTAGTATGTGTAAAATATGTGTAGTGTGTGAAAATGTGTGTACTATATATAAAATATGTGTAGTGTGTGAAAATATGTGTATTATGTGTAAAATATGTATAGTGTGTGAAAATATGTTATGTGTAAAATATGTGTAGTGTGTAGTATGTGAAAATATAATTAGTGTGTGTAAATATGTATAATAAACATTTAATTTAAAAGTAACAAAAATTAAAAAGAAAAATTTGAATTAACTAATGTATTAAGGAAGTAATGGTTAAATTGACCCCGCGGGTCAAAAAAAAAAGTAACACTTAAATTGACCTGCGGGTCAAGAAAAAAAAGCTAAATTGACCCGCGGGTTGAACTAGTTATAACCCAACCCGCCTGTGACCCGCCAATAGGCGGGTTGGGTTGGGTTATGACCCGCCAACTACCACTCCTCACTCAACCCGACCCGCGGAGTGACCCAACCAGCCTATTTGTCACCCCTACCCATGACCTATTTGACTCGTGACCCATTTGACCCAACCCAACTAGTCAAAATAATGGGCGGGTTGGGTTGGACCCGCGGGTCATGGGTCAAGATTGCCACCCCTATTTGCAACCTCTCAAAGAACCTCAAGGAAAGGAAACTGACAACATACTTTATAAGTAAATTGTGGGAGTTTGATGTATTTAATAGTAACAAGACCTAATATAAGGCATACTGTGAGTCTTATTAGTAGATACATAGAGCAACCAAGAGTAATGCATCTACTATCTGCCGAGAGGATTCTCCATTTCTTGCAAGGAATGACTGATTTTGGGTTGTTATATAAGAAGTGAGAAATATCATATTTGATTAGCTTTATTGGCAATGATTATGCATATGATCAAAATGACAGAAAAATTACTATAGGTTACTTGTTTATGCTGGGCTCAAAAGATATTTCATGATCATCAAATAAACAACCTATTGTCACTTTATCATCAAGTGAAGTTGAGTTTGTAGCAGCAGTAACAACATGTGCTTTTCAAACTATTTTGTTGAGAATGATATTTGAAGAGTATAATTTCAAGCAACAAAGACCTACTTCAATTTATTGTGACAATAATTCAACAACTGCTATAAAAAAATCCTATTCTACCCTGCAAAAGCAAGCATATTGATGTTAAGTATTATTTTTTAAGGGATCTGACTAAAAATAAAGTTATTAATTTTATTTTATGCAAAAGTAAATATCGAGTTGTAGATATATTTTCCAAAGCACTCAAAAAAATTTTGTTTTTTCAGAGAACTGCTTGTAGTATACAACTATTCTAAACTGACTTTCAATTTAAGGGGAACATTGTTGACAAATTTGGCTACATTGTTATCTAACTTTCTTTGTTGGCATTCTACATGGTCTAGTTTTTAAAAGTTTATCTACACGTTGTTTAGTTTTTTACTGGTTTGTTACTCAGTTTAGTTTTTTTTTCGAAATTCATGGTTTATTTCATGGTGAAATTGCCTCTATAAAGGCTTTGAATAAATGAAAATAAGAGCCAGTTTTTGATTCAGTCTCTTCATATCTATATTGTGTACTCTCCTTATCTTTCTCCAACAATTACTTTAATAATTTTGAGAATATCCCACAATTAATAATTGAACATTAGGCTATTTTTATTCATCAGGCAACTTTTGCCAATTATTTACTTCATATAATTTTTCTTCAGTAGAGCGGCATCCAATGATTCATAAAACAGATGGTCATGCCCATCCTTTTTTTTTTATGTCTCAGGTTTCTAACTCTACAACTCTATGTCTTCCAGCCACTTCACTGTTGTTGAGTCAGACTAATCATGGGCCTCAAGCCAACCGTCCCCTAGCCAACTGAGCATGTAAACCGCGGGATGTGCACGAAATGGGAACATTAGTTTAGTTAGCGAGTTAGGTCCTTGATGATGTAATAAAATGTCATAATCAGTTACTAATTGTTAAGAGGGGTTATAAATCATCTATCAGATACATGTGAAGGAACTTTTTTGGCAGTAATGAAATGTTTTCCCTTTATTTATTCATCTCATCCTTTCCTTTGGTTCTTTCCTCTCCAATATTAGCCAAGATCAAATGCAGTTCCTTGTTTTTACAAACATGCGCAGGACCGAATTTATCTCCACATTTAAAGCAGAGATTGTTAGCCCTCCTGTATTGGATCACCTCAAGAGTTATTTTCTTGAAAAGAGGATTCCCTAACTTCTTGGATACAATCTCTATTTTGTTAGGGTTCATGACTGATTGAGGTTGAAAAGGGGCTAAAGGAGAAGACTGTTTCACTGGAGGTCTTTGTTTCTGGGCAAAGGCTTCAAAAGCATTTTCTTGAAGTTTTGAAATTTCAAAGGCTTCCAACAAGGATTGAGGTTTATGAATCTTGACTTCAGACTTGAGTTCTTCATTTAGCCCACTCAAATAACAAGAAATATAAAAGGATTCTGGAAGATTAGGATTCTTAATCATCACCATGGCTCTTAATTCTTCAAATCTCTCTTGATATTTCATAACCGTAGAGCTTTGCTGTAATTTACTAAATTCTTCAATTGCATAAGTATTCCCAATTTCACCAAATCTCTTGAGAAACCCTTCTACAAATTTATCCCAAATTATCTTGTATTTTCCACATTTGAAACCCTGAAACCACAAGTCAGCTTTCCCACTCAAATACATTTCAGTGATATTCATTCTTTGTTGTTCCTGGACTTGATACAACTGAAAGTACTTGGTGCTGCGTCTAACCCATCCCCTAGGATTTTCCCCATTACATGTAGGAAATTCTACTTTTGGAATCATTGGAAAAAAATTGTTTGGTGGTGTTCGAATCACCTTCCTTGAATATCATTCCATCAGAATTTCTAGATCTCGTACTAACTGGTGTCTTCTCAGCAGAATGAGATCCTAACACTCCTCTATCTCCATGAAATTTTTTTGTCAAACAACCAAGTTTATGGTTAATATTTATCATAAAATTCTTCATTTCAGTGGTAAGAGAATCAACCTTCTCATTCAATGTTCCCATTTTACTGTCAATATTCTTGAATTCAGTCTCAGATTGCTCTATAAACCCTTGTAGCTTAAGATCTTGCCTCTTGACTTGATCTTCTAGGTTCTTGAATCGAGTGCCCTCTGCCATGTGTCTCTGGGATCCCTCTTTCACAGGTGAAGGAACGAATGTCTCTAATACCAAGTTGTAATGTCTGAATTAATATCACTCTAATTTCAAGGAAGAAAAGACGATTACAGAATTATGAAGAAGAGAGGAAAGAACCAAAGGAAAGGATGAGAGGAACAAAGAAAGGGAAAACATTTCATGCCAACAGTCCCCTAGCCAACTGAGGAGGTAAACCGCGGGTTGTGCACGCAATGGGTACTAACCTTACAGTAGTAGCCCAAATTGGGTAACAGGGTCAGTTTTCAATCATTGGTCACCAAGTCACACACCTCCCCGCCCAAAGTGTTGACGATGGTCCTCCGAGGAATTCCGACCCCACACGGCCTCACTCCTGCGCACAGCCACTATAGTTATTCTCCATTGCATATGTACCCCGGGGGAACTTGAGCATCTCGCAAATACTTCTTCTCCACCTATTTATCCATAAATGGGTAGAGATTTGTTCCAAGTGGAATTCGAACTATGGTTGCCCACTTAAGATACCAATTTAGCTATGCTCTCTTGGTATGGTCATGCCCATCCTAATCTATCAAATTGGTAACTTGCTATTACTAGCAAAAAGAATTACCAAAAATGCATACTTCCACTACCCATAATAATATTGAGAATACATGAACATTTATACCTCACGATACAAGTGGAGCCTATGGTTGTTATTTCCTTCAATAGAAACTGTTTTTTGTTCATGGCTAAATATCAATGACAATTTGTTTGATAGGTAAATTACTTCAATTATCTCTTAATTTGTCAGTTTATTTTGATTATGTTCTCATTCTTTAAAAAGTAATATTTTTGTACATCATGTTATAATTTAGTTTAATAATGTTGTTTATCCATTTTTTCTATTTAAATTTTAATTTAAATGACAAATAAAAGAGTACAAAATTAATAGAATTGGACTTATATATATATATATATCAAATGATTATCAAAATTGAATTTTTCTACCACCATAAATGAACAAAAAAATTATTGAAAACTAACCATGTAACATAAAGAACGAAAATAGAAGTTTTAGAAAAAAAATATGGGCAAGAAAATGAACCATCAAATTGATTTACCCTTGTGTCATTTTCTCTAAGTCCTTAAACTGTACAAAATAAACACCTGGGTGGGCACTCTTAATCTTAAAATTAAACTTTAAGGACGATAAAAAAAAAAAAAAAAGTCAAAACTCGCGTGGGCTTTACGCATTGGTTTCTCACTTTCTCTACTCCTGATTTTGTCCAAAAAAAAAGTACGAAACAAACCAAAAACTCTCAGAGACCGAAAAAAGAAGGAAAAAAAAAATGGCGATCAATAATGAGGAAGAGAAGCCGCTAAGGAAGATGTCGGAAGCCTTCAAAGGCCTCAGCAACACTCTGATGAACTCCCAAACTAACCATAATGAAGTCCATCTCGATGTGGGTCCCTTCTCTCAGGCTTGCACACTAGTCTCTCCTCTCTTTCGCTGCCTTGGCATTGCTTTCAAGTTCGCAGAAATGGATTATGTCGCCAAAGTATGGATTTTTATTTTTTTTAGTTTTGTTTTAGTTTCTCGATTGTTGATTGAAATTGTAGTTAGAATTGATGAGGGCCTGCTGAATTGTGTCCCTTTTTGTGTTTTTCGTTTGTTCTGTTTTTATAATTTTGCCAAATGATGCTGCAATGACTGAATAGTGACAGCTTCAAAGTGTGAATTTTCTGTGTGTGTGTGTGTTTTTTTTTTTTTTTTATAATTATGGAATATTTGATTCAAAGTCTTGGTGGGTATTTTCTGCATCAGGGAAAGCTATGGAGTAATCTTTTTTTTTTTGGAAAATAAGACTTATATACATCATGGGCAAAAGATGGCGCCGGATATACCCGAACAGACCGTTACAACAAAAAAGCCTTTGAATTGGAGTACTACTCCATTACATGAAATCTCTGGAGTAATCTAATATGCTTGAACTAGAGATTTTTTGTGCCCAAGAAAATGGGATTTTTAGGGGATTCATGAGTTCATTGTTGACAATTTAGTTGAAACAATGTCGAGTTTTATTGAAATTATTTGTTTATTTTCACTGAATTTCGGGGTTTGCTTTACTTGATTTAGTTATTGCTTTGTGTTCTTGATGATAGAAAGTTTACTTTGTAATCTCGATGATATAAAATTTGAAATATCATGCTAATGTGGTTTAATAATAATCTAATTCAAAAGAAAAAAGAAGCCTTTTTCTTCTTTTAGGCTGTCTGCATATCCAGGGAGTCTCATGTTATTTGATCCTTTTAATTAATAGTCCGGGATTATTTATCTCCTGTCCCATTTATATGTGGACTCCCGCTACTGCAGAGGGTTCAGCTTTTCTCTTGGGGCCTTGTGTGGGATGTATAAGTTCATTGTCATGGATTTTCGCAGAAAATGCTTGTATGACTTCGTTGAATTTTGGTCATGGATGGCAGGTGGATGATCTGGCCCTGGCTTCTACCTCAGTTACGACTTTAAACGTGATGATGGAGAGGGACATTGAAGCAAATTGTGTGAGGAAGGCGGGTAGTCATACGAGGAACCTGTTAAGAGTGAAGCGGGGACTGGATATGGTTAAAGTTTTATTTGAACAGATTTTAGCTTCAAAGTATGTTCTCTATCTTTAGTAATTTTCTTGAGATGATAATTTTGATAGGATGCTAGGAGAAATACATAAAATGTGATACAAGAAAACACATCCAGTATGATGATTATTTTGTTAACTATTGATAGTCTTTTTTATTGATGGTAATTGATATTTTCTATGAAGTTCATTTGAGATGATAGCTGCAATAGGCTTCTAGGAATGAATGCATTTATGATGTTTCTTTTACTACTGAATTACTGAGAACTATATTTTTATGTGATTGAATATTCTTTTCTTTTGTTTGAGAAGAGAATTCAAGTTATGAATGAATAAGTCATATCATGTCTGTGCAATGTCTTATCCATCACCTACTCAGGACTAATTAAACATATGTACCTGGTAGGTTTATGTGATCATAATGTTTTTCGTTGGAATTTTGTTTATTAACGTGATGTCTTGAAGTTTTCTACTTTTTAATTTGATGCGAGTAAAAATAGGGCATGTCTTGATGGTGGTAATTTGTTGAGATTTGAGAAAGGAAGATCTGACTCTTTCAGTCGCGAGTATATCTTTTTGTAGGTCAATTTTACTTATGGATGAAACTAGTCAAATTTGTTGTGTAAAATCTGTTCATTGTTTTGTACACATGTCATGTTTGATCGAGAGACTGTCATTGGTTGTACTCATAGAAACTGTAAACTTGACATGCCATAGAAGGGTGTAAAGACCATAAGAGATTGCTTCATATAGCTGGTATGTAATAGATCTATGAGCCCTTAATTTGGGCTTCATATTCACTGGAAATGGAAAATCCTAGGAAAAGATCTGCTTGGGCATATTCGCTAAGGAACTACTGAAAATCAGTGGGTTGGAAGAACAGTAATTCAGAATGTATAGCAAGTTGCTGCTCGTCGGAGCAATTGGTTACTATGGAGGAAAGGAGTCTTGTAAGCAAAGTTTCTTAGCTTTCTTGTCCCACTGAGAATAGGAGTTGTTTACCTGGCAAAAGAATTCTGTACAAATGACAAAAAATGTGTCTCCCCATCTGGTTGAGCTGCATGCCAATCATAGAGTAAGGCTTGAATATTCATGGGAGCTAAATTTAGTAGCTATTTATCTCTTGGGTAGAAGGACCTGAATGGAGTAAAAATTCCAGAATAACATCTCTATGCTTCATAATATCGTTTAGAAGGTAAAGTAGCTTTGGAGAAGAGGCACATAGTGGTTACAACCTTAGTGCAGGTGCTGACTGTCTTGACATTTTAGTGAACTGCTTTGTCAAGAAAGACGGCAGATAATCGCCAATCACATAAATGATGGTATTTAACTTAATTGAGGTTTTCCAAAAGGCAGCATCTGGCTACTTTCAAGAGAAAGGATTAGAGAGCTTTGGAAATAGTTCGTAGCAACTTTAAGCAGCTCGCATAGAAAATGAAACTACCATAGTTTGTTGCTTTATCATTCAAAAGAGAGGAAGTCTATCGTAAAGCCAACATAAGTCGTTCCTACGTGTTGGGATACTCTTTGGCTTTTCACATGTTTTTGCTGTGTTTTTTGCCCTTTATTTTTTCTTCTTCGAATTCTATTTTTTGGGTTGCAACCAATTTGAGCTAGGAATCAATGAAGGTGAGAACAACAATAACAACAACTAAGCTTTTATCCCATTATATGTAGTTGGTTGTATGGATCATATTTTGCCATCACATTCTATCTTCACACATATTTTCATTTATATTTAAGTATAATACGTATTTTTTATTCGTTTCTTTTCAAATCTTTTTAGCCCTTCCCCTTCCGCTTTTAATTCAAATTAATATTTCTCTATTTTTTATACACGGTACTGAGGCATTTAAAGGTCTCATATAGCCATGTTCAAAGTGTGTCATTTTCAAATCTATTGGAGCTATCCTCACTTTCTTTCAAATCTAATATTTCTTCTACTCTTATGTTTTGTTCATGCTCGCATTTAGTCGCCCGATATCCTGATCCATAAAGCATTGTTGATCATAGTTTTATAAAATTTCCTCTTCAATTTCAGCTGTACTTTATGATCATAGAATATAGTGGACACACTTCTCCATTTTTTCTAACCTACTTGAATCCTATTTGTAAGATCTTTTATTAATTCTCACATTTTCTTCAATGATAGATTTTAAATATTTAAAAATTTTAAACACGTTTAATTCATACCCACCAAGTTTCACATTTATCCTATTGCCACTTCTATGGTTGCTAAAGCGGCACTCCATATATTCAGTTTTACATCTAATTATGGTAAAACTTTTCAATTCTAATGCCTCCCTCCAAACTTCTTACTTGGTGTTTACTCTCTCTCTCTCTCTCTATCTCTTTATATATATATATATATATATATATATATATATATATATCGCACACATCTCATCGATTGAAATTATATCGTCTGAAAATAACATGCATTCACAAATGGATTTCTGCAAATGTTTAGTAATGTCGTCAGTTAAGACAAGCAAGGAAAAAATGTTTATGTTTGGTGCTCGCCATCTGCTAGAGAGTAGATGAACTTTTCAGTTTGTCGTCTCTGCATTTTGTTCTGGCATTTGATTTTTCGCTTGCATTTTGTTCTGGCTTTTGGTTTGTTTGTATAAAGGAAGATCTTGAGTAGAATGAGTAACATGGGGAGCAGAGATCCTAAAATTGCTCATTCACCTTTTTGTGATGATGAAAACATATTTCATCTTCTACAAACTAAGAAAACTCTTAGATTGGAGTAACAGGTATTGATGCAATAAACAAAAAAAAAATATTATTAATGTCAGGCAAAATGCTGAAGAATGCGGTCAGCTTTTTTGCATCCAGAATTTTTGGTGTATGCAGAACAGTTTTTCATTAACGACCAACTATTTTCTTAAAGCATTTATTTTTAATATTATTATACTTATTAGTATTTTGTTTACTCTCCCATCCTTTTTACACCACATGCATACCCGAGGTTTTGAACAACTAACTTGGGGCTCAGGAAGCATTTATTGAGAGAAAATGAAATAGTATTGAGTTATAGATGCATCTATTGTCCCATGTTGTGCCCAAACAACTGTGAGTTCCACCTACTAATGAAATTAATATATTTCATCTCAAATTGATGTGTGTTATGATTTATTTTCTTGTCAAGGTGATGTTCAGTATTGATTTCATTAGACTTAGTGATTTTTACTTCTGTGATTGTATTGCTTAATATCTAAACATTTGGAAACTTATTTTTTGGCAGCGGAAATTCCTTGAAGGATCCTGCATCAACAGCTTATGCCCAGGTATTTGCTCCATACCATGGATGGGCTATCAGGAAAGCTGTGGCTGCAGGCATGTATGCTCTTCCTACAAGATCTCAGCTGTTAAAGAAGCTCAACGAAGATGGTGAGTTTGTTATTAATCTCCTATCCTGTTTGTTTTTGCACCGCACTTCGTCCAAAAATCTGAAATACATTATTGCTTTCTTGTCCAGAAAATTGAACTTAGGAGGTGTCATTTTGGTTACTTATTTAGTTATATTGAATGGTCAAACAAGTATAGTTTGATCATATCATTTTTTTACATTTGGATCATAACAATTTGGGAATGATTCTGTTAATTCACCCTAAGAATTGTTACAGTAGTTTATACATTATCTCTTATATCTAAATTCAAAGTTATATGTATTGTACTTTACTCCACTAGAAGGGTCATGCCCTATGGAAAACCAAAACAGATAATGGTATCTCTTATCAGAATGGGCTTCATATAAGTCGATAATGCTTGTACGAATAATGCTATTCAAGAGATGTATGCCGCCTCAATAATGCATTTTTGGTTTTATACTCCGACCAGAGGTAATGCGTTCATGCTTGAAATTGTTGTGAATGTGATAAGTTTGTGTGTGATGAAAGTTGCAGAATGTTTTTGTGCTCTGAATACTGGATTGGGTTGATTTTTTAGGGTGTTGTGAATGGTTGACTAATATGATTTAGTCCTATCTGTTAAGTCCTGTGTTGGCATGTGTTGGCTGAATGTACGATAAAAGAACTATGATTAGTTTGAAGATTTGAATGAATGTTGATGGAGTCTTGGAAATGTTCGATAAAAGATCTATGATTAGTTGAAGATTTGAATGGAATGTTGATTAAGTCTTGGAGTATCTAGCACTTGAGTTGATGAGGTGGTTTGACTAGACAGAATCCAGGTTGAAGGGACCTAATTGTTTGAATGTGAGTTACGAACGTGAAGGGGAGGTTAATGATTTAAATGGAAGTTTTGACTTTGGGATGACATACTCTGTGTTTCAACCAAATGGCTGGAAAAGTAATATGATATATAGATCACTACAGCCCATGGATAACGTTTATAATTTAACATTTATTCTCCTTTTGCATTTACTTTTTAGTGGTTTTGATTGGGATTAGAAAGGTTTCTACTTTGTTTCTGGTGATCCAAAGCAGAATTTTCTCATTTTCCTCACATAGTTTGAAGTTACATGTAATGGAGTAGTACTCCAAATCTATTGCTTTTGCTTTGTATCCGTGTGCTTGGGTATATCCAGCACCGTTTTATCCAAATTTTAATGAACTCGTTTTTTTTTTTTTAAAAACAGACGTAATTCATAGTCGATTTTTATACTCCAGCCAACGTGGTTGAATATATAATCGTTTCTTTGTCTTTGGTTCAATCATGTACACTTAGCAACCATATCTTTTCATCTGGCTTTGCTGTAAGTATAAAGTTTATGGTTTGATCATTGGATTTGACACAGTTTGGTCATAAACAAATCCTCTATGTTTATATTTGATTTCTCTGTTGAAGTTGATTTTTACTTTTCAAATATCTTTTTCTCCTTTCTGGTTTCTTCTAACTGCACTTCGTTTCCTGGCGTTTTCAGAAAACTCGGCACAGACAGAGATGCAAAATTATATTGATACGTCTGCCCCTGTCATTATGTATATTGATAAACTTTTTACATCTCGAGAACTGGGTATAGATTGGTGAACTATGCAATGATAGTCACCTCAATTCTTTTCTTTTTTTTTTTTTTTTTGTATCTCACATAAAGATCTATATTTATCTTCATTTTTCTGTTCTGCTTGTCCAAATGATTGTGGATAATTTTTGTACATATTTGAAAGCTTTTCAACCATTAATGCTGCTGGATATTTGAAAGCTTTTTAATAAAATAATTGATTGATGTAAAATTAAACTATTAGCTTGCTATTTCCCTTCCTCTTATAACTTGTATTAGTCAATGGAATCATTATTTCAATGAGAACGTTCTGATGTTCCCCTGACTGCAATATCCAGTGCAATATAGGAAGATCTGAGAACATGTTTGAAACTATTCTGTTCATAGCTTTGGTCAGTGTAGGATTTTTGTTTTGTTGGGGATAATGGATTCCTCCTTGCTTCAGTTTTGGATGAGTGGAGATAACTTTGCACAAACAAATATTATTTGTCCATATGCATGTCTTGTTATTTTCAATAAAACACCTGATCTTTTATCTCATTGAGTCAAGTGGATCATACTTCGTCATAGAGTTCGGTTTTACACTCATTTTGTCATTTAAATTTAAGTGTAACATTTGTTTTTTTATAGTTTTTCTTTTTTTGGTATTCCTCTTTCTCTTTTAATTTGAATTAATAATTCTTTATTTTTTCTAAACCATACTATTTTTCTTATTACTTTCTAATGTATGCATTACTTATTCTATTTGTATTCATTACTTAACATTCTCATTTATGCCACCCTTCTTGTTCATGTTTATGTTCATATTTAGTCATCCAACGCTTTGAATCATAAAGTATCACTAGTCATATGGCTGTTTTATCAAAAAAAAAAAAAAAAATCAATTTTAGTAATATTTTACTATCATAAAATATACTAGACGCAATTCCCCGTCTTGTTATTTTCAATAATCTATTAAAAATAACCCTTTTGAACTATTATTCAAGAAATTAAAAATAACCCTTTTGAACTATTATACTTTCTTGAATTCCCTGTTGAACTTTCAACTGTAGTACTTTGTACTTATAAATCGATAATTTAGGAGTAAATTTTTTTTTTGGTGATGGACTCTAATCCATACTTAAAACATTAATTAAACACTGTTATTCCTCCAAATTATAAATTATTGATATTAATCAATTTGACTTGTACAAATTAGCTCTAAATTTATCTTGAGTTATAAACTTATGACCTTATCCTGGGTTATAAAGTCAGAACTTGTTGAATTTCTCAAAATGTGGGTATCCCGAATTCATGACCTGCTGAATAACTAAATTCGCTAGAAATGTGAGTTGATGTGGAATATCGTCTTCGATTTTTTCGTAAATCAATTTGATTTGTCGAATCAACTTATCTCTGTAAGATGACAGTATGCACAATTATTTGATGGCTCCACATCAACAAACAACGAGACAGTCGCATAAGATTTAATCCCCTCATCAGGAACTAAAACCCACAATGTAAATTGGAATTCCCTCCTCAGAAAAACAGCTCACGTAAAAAAAATAACTCTGTGTTTTTATTTCTCAAAATTCTTCTCTCTAACTATTACAACTGAATAGAATGCCTATTTATAGGCTTAAAACAAACCCTAGACGAATTATTCCATAAAAGGAAACATTAATTAACTTAAATTCTAAGTTACTAAAAATAGAAAAATAATTAACGCCTAAATTTCCCGCACGTCGCGACGTGGCAAGCCCGACGTCGTGACGTCGGGAAACTAACCCTAAAATAAAAAAACTCAACGATGCTGGACGTCGCGATACACGACAATGGACGTCGCGGCGTGTGTGGACGTCGCGACGTGGATGCTATTTTGCTGCCCACGTCTAGATTCGCTTCTTTCTTCCTTTTTGGCCTCCAAACTCGTTCCATCCTTCTTAAGCATCCCTTGATTCGCTCCAATGACCCCCGAGGCTTTGGTTTGGACTTCAATTTGCTATCATTCCCTCTCCGGTCGAAAGGATTTGACCTCAAATCTGATCCAGCATGCTGAAAATCCTCAACACCAACTCTAAAATGCATGACCATTGCACAAAAGTCCTTGGGATCCCCATCGCCAACTTCCAACGACTGCAAATCATTTAATATTTTTCGCTGGTCTTTATATAATTCAGACGGATTTAACGTTGTCAACAAAAACTTGTGACATTGCCATTTAAATGCATAGGTATTGTCACGTCCACGATGCACAACATCCCGATCAAACATCCATGTTTTTTCAAGAAGCACATGTCCCGCTGACATTGGCACCACATCACAAAGTACTTGGTCCCGATATGCCCCAATTGCGAAGTCTAGTTTGACTTGCCGAGTAACCTCCTCCGCAGTTTTCGCATTAACCCAATGAAGTTTGTAAGGATGAGGATGAGCAACCGTAGTTAACCCCAACCTTTCAACAAGCAACGAGCTGGCAATATTCGTGCAACTACCACTGTCAATAACCACATTACACTGTTTACCACTGATAAGGCACCGTGTGTGGAATAACTGATGGCGCTTGTACTCGTCCTCCACCATAAGTTGTGCTGTTAGAGCTTGCCTTAATACCAATGCCTCACCGATCACATCTTCAGGATGAATTATCTCTTCTTCAGGACCCTCTAACTGTGGCATACCATCATATTCAGATTCCATCTCCACAACTTCCCCATTAGGTCAATAAGCATAGCTCGAGGACTACCACATTGTGCAGCTACATGCCCATAACCATGACACTTGAAGCACTGAACCGGTTTAGCCTTTGAAGTCACATTATTGGGTTTACTCTTGACTTGATGATCCTGGTGTTGTTCCTTTGAAAATAGACTTCCACGATCGAGTACCATCAAACCCACTTTGCTTCTCTATATCAAGTTGTCGTTCCACTTCCTTGGCCTTGTGAAGCAAGTCTTCCAAATCAGTATATTGCTATAAAGCAACATATTTAGCAATACCTTGATTCAAACCATTGACAAATCGCGCGCAATAGTCGCTGCCTTTTCCTCATGAACTCGTGCTCGACTCATGATAATTTGTATCTCCTGGTAGTACTCCTCAACGGTCTTATCTCCTTGGGTTAAATTTTGTAGCTTCAACCACAAATCTCGAAAATAATGAGCTGGAACAAAACGGGTCCGCATTAATGCCTTTACTTCATCCCAAGTACGGATTGGTCGTTCTCCCAGTAGGTCACGTTGAATAAGCAAATCTTTCCACCAAGTGCAAGCATACCTAGTGAATTCTATAACCACCAAACTAATCTTAGTTTCCTCAGAATAATTATAGAATTCAAAGATTTTGTTCACCTTTCGAACCCAGTCCAAAAACAATTCCGGACTCTTCTTACCCGAAAATGGGGGAACAAGTATCTTACCTTCTTTCTCAGAAAAACCACCCTTTCGCACCCGTCGACGAACACTATCATCCAAGTCAGCCCCATCCTCCTCTAAACCATCAAACCAAGGATTTTTAGGTGGAGTTCTCCATGGAGTACCCTTTCTAGATCCTGACTCCAGTTGGTCAAACCGCTGCTTAAACTGTTGATTTTCACCTGATAACTGTCGTAATTGTTCACTCATAGTAGCCAGTATACCTTTCAAATTTTGGTTAACACTAGTACCTTCTGCCTTTTACTCATATTGACACTTAACCAAATTTCAAAAGAATATCCACAACAATTACTACAGCAACAATATCCCACAAATATCCAATATATTCAAACCACCAATCAATCACCAATTCAATCGGATCGAATTCTCACAATATCAATTAAGCAATAATAAAGATATAATTGTTGTAACCTTCTCACAATAATCGAATCATGCAAAGGCGAATAACAACAATTTAAGGTTTCAATTTTAAGGAAAACTGATAAAACCTAATTTCGAAAATCCCTTGAGCTCTGATACCACTTGATGCGGAATAGCGTCTTCGATCTTTTTGTAAATCAATTTGATTTGTCGAATCAACTTATCTCTGTAGGATGACAGTATGCACAATTATTTGATGGCTCCTCACCAACAAACAACGAGACAGTCGCGTAAGATTTAATCCCCTCATCAGGAACTAAAACCCACAATGTAAATTGGAATTCCCTCCTTAGGAAAACAACTCACGTAAAAAAACAACTTTG
The DNA here is from genome assembly GCA_016586305.1 of Ophiorrhiza pumila. NCBI lineage: Eukaryota > Viridiplantae > Streptophyta > Magnoliopsida > Gentianales > Rubiaceae > Ophiorrhiza > Ophiorrhiza pumila. The sequence continues at coordinate 36,899,154 of BLIW01000009.1, read as the reverse complement.
TGTTTTTATTTCTCAAAATTCTTCTCTCTAACTATTACAACTGAATAGAATGCCTATTTATAGTCCTAAAACAAACCCTAGATGAATTATTCCATAAAAGGAAATATTAATTAACTTAAATCCTAAGTTACTAAAAATAGAAAAATAATTAACGCCTAAATTTCCCGCACATCACGACTTGGGGAGCCTGATGTCGTGACGTCAGGAAACTAACCCTAAAATAAAAAAAACTCAACGATGCTGGACGTCGCGACGCGCGACAATGGACGTAGCGACGTGTGCGGATGTCGCAACTTCGGAGACTCCATGTCGCGACGTGGATGCTATTTTGCTGCCCACGTCCAAATTCGCTTCTTTCTTTCTTTTTGGCCTCCAAACTCGTTCCATCCTTCTCAAGCATCCCTTGATTCGCTCCAATGACCCCCCCGAGGCTTTGGTTTAGACTTCAATTTGCTATCATAAGTGCTCTAAATCTTGGACATACGAATTACTGAATTTGCTAATTTGTGGATGCCCCAAATCCAAGACATGTTGAATGTTGAATTTGATAGAAAATAGATGATCTGAATTCAAGATCTGTCAAATAGATATGGATTAATGCAGGTTTAGAATAAAAAAACATGTTGAATGAATTTATAGGAATTTATATAGGTTTAGAATCCAAGACCTGAATGACAATTGTAGGATCGAATTTATATAAACCAAAACTTGTAAATAGTAATCAAGTAAATAAAACAAGGAATAGTCAAAGTAACACGCAAATCAAGAAGACTAAACTTGAAGACAACAAACAAAACTTTTTATGAACTAAAGTCGTATGGCTTTTATAGAGGACAACTCCACGGCAGCTGCACACTTAGTTTTTTTGTGCATCTAAAACCAAATAAACCTACAACTGTATCTATAAGACAAAAGACTTCATAATTTATGTTAACACCAATTAGGAAACAAACTCTATTTACAAATTAACTAAACTAGTTTTAGGAAACTTAGTTTAATTCTACAAAGCCTCCCTTAAACTAAGTCGTCATGCTTGGTCATCCCCAAAAGCTTCTTCAATTTCACAAAGGTCTCCATTTTCAATGCCTTTGTGAAAATGTCTTCCACTTGATCTTCAAACTTGCAATAGTTAATTTCAACCTCCTTATCTCGAACCAATTCACGAATAAAGTGAAACTTGATATCAATGTGTTTGCTCCGTCCATGAAACACTGGATTTTTTGCCAATTCAATAGGTGATTTGCTATCATAAAATACCATAGTCGGACCATCTTGTTTATGTTGAAGAAATCTAAGCATTCTCCTTAGCCAAAGTGATTGTGTAACACAGTTTGAGGCGGCAATATATTCTGTCTCCGTTGTAGATAATGCAACAACTTGTTGTTTCTTTGAACTCCAAGAAAACGCAGCTGAACCAGTAAAAATGCATACCCGGAAGTACTTTTCCATTGAACTGTGTCATCAGCCCAATCACTATCTGTGAATCCAAAAAGTTCAATTGGATCACCAGCCGAATAAAGAATACCATCTCCTTGTGTACCTTTAATATACCTTAAAATTCTCTTTGCAGCTTGTAAATGTGACTGTCGTGGATTTTCTATGAACCTGCTAATCAAATCAACACTGAAAGTAATGTCTGGTTTTGTAGAAATCAAATATCTCAAACTTCTAACTATGCTCTTAAAGTATGTCGGATTTACAGGTCCTCCTGTCCCTTCTTTTGTTAACTTTAAATTTTCCTCCACTGGAGTTAATATTGGTTTAACTCCATCCATCTTAAATTTTTTCAAGACATCTCCTGCATATTTTTTCTGAGAGATAAATATGCCTTGATTAGACTGTAAACCTCAATCCCAAGGAAATAAGACATAAGACCCAAGTTGGTCATCTCAAACTGTTTAATCATGACCTCCCTGAATTCAACAATCATCTTTAGATTATTGCTTGTAAAAATCAAATCATCTACATACAAGCATATCAAAAGAACATCACCTCGACTAGATGATTTCACATATAAAGTATGCTCATATGGACACCTTTGAAAATCATGATCCATAAAGTAAGAATCAATGCGAGTATACCACGCGCTTGGAGATTTTTTTAAGCCATATAAAGCTCATTTCAACCTGTAAACCTTATTTTCCTGACATTTTCTAACAAAATCAGCAGGTTGCTCAATATACACTTCTTCTTCAAGAACACCATTCAAAAATGCAGACTTAACATCCATTTGATAAATTCTCCAATTATTTTGTTCAGATAAAGAAATTATCAAACGAACTATATCAAGTCTAGCAACAGGAGTAAATACCTCAAAATAGTCAATTTCAGGTTTCTGCTTGTAACCTTTAACAACAAACCTCGCCTTGTATCTCTCCACTTTTTCATCATGTTTATATTTTGTCTTATAAATCCACTTCACTTCAATTACTTTCTTCCCACTTGGAAGGTTTGTAAGCTCTCAAGTATCATTCTTCTCTATGGCATGAATTTCTTCACCCATTGCTTTTATCCAACAATCTTCTCGAGCAGTATCTTTAAAATCAACTGGGTCACAATCCGCAAATAAAGAAAAATTCACAACATCTTCATCAAATAAATCATCATTAGTATTATCACCCACAATATAATTTTGCAATCGAGCTGGTAATTGTTGTTGCCGTTGTGGTCGACTAGACTGTGCAGAAGTTATTTGCACACTTGAAGATGAAGGATCACGAGATGGTTGTTCAACTTGCACTGTCTGCTGTCGCTTTTCTTCCTCCTCACATGCTCCTTGTTAATCAAAAGTAACATTTCTGCTCACAATAATCTTTTCTGTATCTGAATTAACCAATCTATAGCCTTTTGTTTGTAGACTATAGCCAACAAATATGCACTTCTCTTCTTTATCATTCATTTTTTCCTCAAATTATTAGGAACATGAGAATATGCTAGACAGCCAAATACCTTTAAGTGACTAATATTTGATTTTTTACCAAACCAAATCTCGTATGGAGTCATCTCACGGTTACACCTCATACCACATTTGTTCAAAATTTAAACAGCACAAGAGACAGCTTCTGCCCAAAAATCCTTTGGCATATTTTTTGCCACTATCATGGATCTTACCAAATCCATCACTGTTCTATTTTTTCTCTCTACTACACTATTTTGTTGAGGAGTATACCTGGTTGTCATCTAGTGTTTAATACCATGATTCACAAGAATTTATCACACACAATATATTCAGTGCCTTTGTTAGTTCTCAAAGCCTTTATGTAGAACCCAGTCTGTTTTTCTCCATACACCTTGAATCTTTTGAAAATATCACAAGCTTCAGATTTATTTTTCAAAAAATAAACCTAATATTTTCTACTAAAATCATCAATAAATGTGATAAAATACTTATTACCACAATGAGAAGATACCTCCATTAAACACAAGTCTGAATGAACAAGCTCCAATAGATGACTAGCCCTCTCAGTATTGCCTATTTGGAAAGAATGTTTGTGCTTCTTTCCCTTGATACAAGATTCACACTTTTTAGGAGAAAAATCAAGTGAAGGCAGCCTCAAAACCATATTCTTCTTGGGCAGAGAATTTAAACCGTCAAAATTGAAATGATCAAATCTCATATGCCACAACCATGCATCATTAGAAATCACTACTACAAAATGAGCCTATAGCAACACCTATAAAGTGTTGTTTTAGGCCCTAAAAATGTTGCTATAAGCCTAAAGCAACACTTTACAAAGTATGTTATAAAATGGTATCGCTTTAGATCTATAGCAACACTTTTTTCATTTTAAGCAACACTTGTTAGATGTGTTGCAACTGTCAAAATATGCAACGCTTTTATTTGTGCAACACTTTTTTCTCTAAAAATGCAACACTTTTTTATTTATTGCCTTTAAGCAATTGCAACGTTTTATGAGACGAAAAGCAACACTTTATGCTACAAAAATAGAACACTTCTTGCACTCTTTTAACCCAATAATGCAACACTTTTTCCTATCAAATGTATCACTTTTACATATATTGAATTGCTTTAAAACATCACTTTTTATGAATAAGTAACACTCTTATTTGTGTTTCATTTTGAAAAAGACAATACTTGTATACGTTAATAGCAACATTTATTTTTCCAACTATATTTTACTAATTCAATATCATTTACTCAAATGCAATAATATAAAATATATAATTCAAAATAATATTCGTATTACAAAAGTACTTCTACTGTCAAATACAAAAATAATATATGAAGTTATGCCAAATAATATTTCAACAAGGAATTTACAAAATTTAGTCCAACTAATGGCACCTTCCAAAAATTATTATCGATGTTTGTACTATAGATGTGACGTTGTCGTTGAATATCCACAAAAGTATCTTTACAAAGCAATAAACGTCCTTCACTAAAAGTCTTATGATTTCCTGTGTAAGAAAGACAAAAAATAAAAATAACTTATTTAAGCAAGTTGAATATATAAGCGTGAGCACAATGAAAAAAACAAAACAAAACAAAATCTCATTTTAATGCATATTAATGAAATAAAGGTCTGAGGTGAGTTTGATGGTGACAATTGTATCTACTATAACCTACTATGACTACATTGATCATTATGAATTCAAACAAGGAATAAATAAAAGCATGCATTTATGCTTGGTCCAGTAATGGGCTAAATATCCTACATGTAATCCATTTTTACTTGTATAATGCAATAAGGGATTTAATAAATAAAAATCTTATATATGTAACAAGAGGTTTAATAAATGCAATAATGGTGACAGACATGGGGATGAGAGGATTAAGGATAGCATGATTGTCATAGTTGAAAAAACAAACTATTAATAGCATTCATGATAACCTTAACGATCTAATCCTCTATTGCAAAAGACTCCCTAGTTGCTTAATTCAGTTTGTACGACATATCATTCACCACAAGTAAGAGTTCAATTTGATAACCTATGATTAGATGTAAGAAGAGAAAAAACAGAGAATGTAAATGGCTTGAATAACATTGGCAACTATTGGCCTTTTTTAGTTTTTGCGTACTATAATGCAATTGAAATGCCTCAACAGGGCTGTCACATATTTGTATACGGAAAATTATGACAAATAGACCTAACACTAACAACCTATGAACTCAAACATTGGTAAAATAGCCTAAAATCAGCAGTTATTAACCATTCATTTTAAACATTTATAAGTGCTATTGCAAAAGAATCTCTAATGACTTAATTCAGTTTGTGCATCATTCACCTAGAGTTTTAGAGTTCAATTTGAAAAACTGTGATGGGATGCAAGAAGAGAAAAAGCATATGTGCATGGCTAAATGGCCTAACATCAGCAACCATTGGCCTTTTTTAATTTTTACTTACTACAATGTAGTTGAAATGCCACAACAGGGCTGTCACACATTTATAGACAAAAAATTACGGCAAATAGACCTAACACCAACAACCTATGAACTCAAATATTGGTAAAATGGCCTAACATCAGCAGCCATTGACCATTCATTGTGAGCATTTGTAAGTATAAAGTAATGGCATGCACCCTAAGCTCTTCATCATTATTCAGAACTAAAATCAAAAGCATGAACATGTATATTGCCAACTACTTCTACAACACAGGGCATTAGTAGAAAATATACCTTATCATAGATATTCTTTAGCAATTTCAGGAGGTAGTCTTGCAAGAACCATCTTCACAGCATCGTCAACAATTTGAGCACTACTCCATAATGCTATATCTGACTATGGAGTAGTGCTCAAATTTTAAATATTTTAACTTCGTATGTAATTGAGGTGTTGGGTAAGTGTGGCCACCTCTTTTACTGTTATAAAATTTATATATTATTAAAAAAAAGTGTATCAATCATTTGTTTCATTTTAGTGACCTTAAATATAAGAAAATAAGGGACTATGACAAAATTTTAATTTTTTTTTATATCATTACATTAATTCTTGTCACTCCTTGTTTTGGAAAAAATAATAAGGGAATTCACGATGCATAAAATGCATATAAGTGTATTCTAAACACAATAACAAAGCTATCAATAAAAAAAAGGTTAAATTACAATGCATGTAACAAATTGAACTACATACATAGCAAAATTATTAGACACAAGATCAAGCAGTGAATCTAATTGCATAACAAGAACTATTTTTTGTCCAAAAAAAATAATAATCATATTAAAGGGTTATGCAACTATGTTGTAGAAGAGTTACAAAATAATATAACTCTCAGAATATAAGATATAAACCTGCAGACTGAAATTGTTCCAAGAAACTTATAGCACAAGACTTTGCTTGAACAACTGAACAAAGACCTCTCTTGTTAACTATTTCCTGCATAAGATCATCTTATAATCGGCATATGCATGTAACAACTTGACCGTAACAAGAAGAGAAATTTAGGCAGAATAATCAGAGGGAACAACTTGACCGTAACAAGAAGGCGTTCTTAAACAATAATACATCAAAGAAATCTTGCATCACTTTAATTTGCTCATTTCAAGACTTCCTAAATCCAAACTTATTTTGACTTGGAGGACTCATTTAGCATTAAAATTCAACACATGGACAATCTCAATTCTCAAGTGGGGTTTTCTAAGAAAATTTCAACGTTTAGGTGTGTCACATGGACTTTCATTTCACGCATGACTTACGAGTCATGACTAGTGATTTTGAAGAATAAAGACCAATGACTACTGACCAACTTCAATCTACAACTCCTAAGTATTTTGCACAAGAAAAAATCAGTGCACATACAACCATCATCAAGAATTAATATTGGATGCAAGTGGACTACTTTTTCATAAGTTCATACTAATTAAATTAATTCTCAAGAGTCAAGACTATCAAACCTATAATTAACAAAGATATGCATATATTTTATTTCTACTATTTCTGCTTTTAAGAGATTGTTTGTCCTATTTGCAAATGGGGCAAATTTGTCATCATCACTCTGCCTTCTGTTCAAACCATGAGGTGATGAAGTACTTTGTAAGGTGACCCCTAAAACAGTTTCAAAACTAAAACTAAAAAAAAAAAGATGTTTAAACTATAACATCATCATAAACTAATGCTTATAAGCCTAACCAAACTATTGACTTGCTGTGTGAAACATGTTTGTGTGCAGGCGGAGAAGTACATCAGAAGGGCTAATGAGTTGAAGAAGAGTGTGAAGTTAATGCTTGAGGAGGAAGATGTGCAACTGCTGGATTGCTTGGAGGTTGTTGATAACTTGGAAAGGCTAGGAATAGCTTATCACTTTGAGGATCAAATTAACAGTTTATTAAGCAGGATGTACAGTGATCGTAAAAGAAGCAAACAAGATTTGTATGCAGCCGCTCTTGAATTTCGAGTCTTGAGACAACATGGTTTTCAAGTCCCTCAAGGTGTGCTTAATTAATTAATTTATAACCAGCTGCCATTTTTCATGTTTGTGTTTTTCTACATTAATTGTGCGTTTGGCTGATGTTCTACGTACATTTGTTGATTAATTCAGATATATTCAATCCTTTAATGTATGAGGATGGTGAATTTGATCAAAGCCTAATCGAAGATACTAAGGGAATGCCAAGTTTGTACGAAGCTTCTTTCCTTTGATTGGAAGGTGAAACCAAGTTAGACTTGGCAAGGGAATTCACAACTAAACACCTTAAGAACAAGCTAGACAATCAAATAAAAACAGACACCTTTTCTTTAATATCACCGAGAAAAATTCTATAAGGTGCTATTCCTGGTCTCTGAGTCAAGCTTGGCTCCAAGAGCTTATGGAAGCTGGACCTCCCAATTTGAGATTCAGCAACCAAATTGTTGCAAATTTCGGCTTTCCTTGGTTTTATTATTCCTTCATTTCGCCATCAGATGTGTGGTAGTTCAGATGAGGATTGCGCTGCCGTTCCTTCAGTGGACAAGAGTGGTGGTGAGGGATTAATGAATGAGTGAGGCAGGAGAGGGAGACGGCGTATTGAGGCGGCAGATTAAGATAGAAGATGGAGTCGAGAGACAGACGCGGCAGAGGCTGGCGGCAAGGGGAGGCGACAGAGGGAGGCGGCAAGGGTAGGCGACGGAGGTGGGAGATGGATGCGGGAGAGTAGGGCAGAGAGAGTTGGAAAAAAATTTGGGTTTTAGGTTTAGACAGTGTTGGCTGATATGTGCTTTTGGCTTTTTTTTATATATTTTTTTATTAAAATGCATTAGTTTAGTTTTTAACTAGTTTTAATTATTAAAAATTAAATCTTTATTTTTTTTTTCAATTCTATTATATTTATAAATGTTTTTACTACAATTTGTTTTCTTTTTTATACAAATTCTATTTTGAAATAGTTCAATTCTATTAAATACAAATGAATAGTAACAAATAATTAAGCTTAACAAATTAATGACATTATTTTTCATGTAAAGGTAGATATTTGTAATAATATAATATGATCATGCTAAAACATGACTAATTCAACTTATAAATAAAATAGTTAATTATTTAATGCATCATGTAATACTTATAGTTATATTTTTTTATTTTTTCTTTACTAATTAATTTATACTATTTTATTATTTCATAATATACCAAAAAAATTAACTAAATTTAGTTAGCATAGATCATACTCTTATTAATAGTAGTTTACTTTATTTCATGTTACTACATTTATTGTTAATAATTTTAAAATTAAATTTCACTAATAAATAAGAATAAAATATTAAATATAGTATTGTAAATTTAGACTAACATTGTAAATAAAATACATTTTGCCTAATTATGTTATTGAAGAACCACTTAATTAATTATAGTAAGATTTTTGCCTAATTCGAGTTAGTGATATATTGTGCACATTTACTATTTGTCCAATAGACTATTAAATTAAGTATTGAGTTTTTAATTTGTGAATAATTGAGTTTCTTTCTATTTTCAAATTATGCGCTTAATTATAAATTTAATGCCATATATCACGTTAGTTAACTACATTATTTTCTTGTAATAGTGTATGGGTCAATTTACAAATATTAGTGTGTCATAGTATAATTAAGCTAAATGTAGAACAACATTACAAATATAGAAAATTTTTTGTCATTTCATGTTATATAATTATTGCTTTAAAATACTTATATATATATATATATATGTATATATGTTTATGTAACAATTATTTGTTTATATAAAATTAAATAACCAATTTGTTATATTTATACACAAAAACTTAGCTTCTTATATATATATATAATTATTGCTTTAAAATACTTATATATATATATATGTATGTAACAATTATTTTTTTATATCAAATTAAATAACCAATTTGTTATATTTATAAACAACAACATTAGCTTCTTATATATATAATTATTGCTTTAAAATACTTATATATATATATTTATGTAACAATTATTTTTTTATATAAAATTAAATAACGAATTTGTTATATTTATACACAAAATCATTAGCTTCTTATATATAATTATTGCTTTAAAATACTTATATATATATATATATTTATGTAACAATTATTTTTTATATAAAATTAAATAACCAATTTGTTATATTTATAAACAAAAAATTAGCTTCTTATATATATATATATATATATATATATATAACATTTTATAATGTGTTACATATTATATAAAGTGTTGCATATATTATATAAGTATTGTTTTAAATGCCCAACAAAGGCAACACTTCTTAAACGTATTACATATTCCTATAATAATTGTAACACTTTTAGACAAGTGTTGCATTTAACATATATATGCAACACTTATTTGAAAGTGTAGCAACTTTTCTAAAAATTCTGTTCAAATGCAATATTTTAAAAGTGTTGCTACAGCTTCGTTTTGTAGTAGTGAATAGTGAAACTAAAGCAAGATAAATCACCATAATTAAGAGATATAGGAAACAGTCTACTATGATTTATATTCACTTTTGCAATTAATCCCAATCGTGCATCACTAATCATATAAGTTCCATGTTTAAAATTCAAATCATACCACTTTTCAAATAACTATTCAAGACTCAACAAATTATGATAAAGATTGGGTACATAAAACACATCACCAATAAAGATTGTCGACCTATTTTACAAAGTAATTGGTATACTCTCTTTTCCAAGAATATGTACAACTGTATTGTTTCCAAATTTAACTGTGCTTTTAAGTGATTCATCCAAATTGAAAAATAACTCATTTTTTTCGGTCATGTGATTACTACAGCTAGAATTCAAATACCAATTACTATTCTTTGTTTGTTCACATTCAACAATAGAAAATAAAACATCCTCTTATTTATTTCCACCAGTTTCAGCAACTTAAACATGCACTTCAGATTTTGTACCCCAACAATCTTTTTTATAATGGACAAATTTTCCACAATAATAGCATTGAATTTTACTCTTATGGGAATTATTAGACTGTTGAAAATTAAATCCACTATTTTCTCTCTGTTGAAAAAATTAGTTACCTCTACCACGACTTCGGTAATTATTTCTTCCGCATCCTCTTCCTCTGAAATTCTGGCCATGAGCATTTGTCGCAGCAACATTGGAGTTATTTTTTAATGTATCTGTTTGGGCATGCAATGCCTTGTCTGTAGTCTCCTTTTCCACAGAATCATTCAACTTTCCATTAATTCGCTGTTCATATGTAATTAATGAACCTTGCAATTCTTCAATTGTCAATGTGGACAAATCTTTGTTTTCTTAGGTTATAGCCAAACATAATCAAATTTCATGGGTAGTGTGTTGAGAACTTTCTCAACAAAAGTGTCATCTTTTAAAACGTACCCATTTAATTCCATCTCGTCTCTGATCAGTGACAGACAAGAGAAGTACTCCTCAATGGATTCAGTTTTTCTCCTTGTGCAAAGTTCAAACTTTCGTTTCAATATAATCAAATTACTCTGTTAAACTTTGTCAACACCTTTTTATATCTTTTCTAAAATATCCCAAACTTTTTTTGCAGTTTTAGCTGTTGAGATTTTCAAATAAACTGATTGATCAATGGCTTGATGAATTTGAGAAAATGCCATTTTTCCTTGCCTCTTTCTACCCACAGTAGCCTCTTCAGGTAATTCGTTTTCAACATATTGGAGCAAATAAAAAATTTCCAAATGGGTTTCCATCTGACCTCTCCAAATATAATTTTGTTTTCTCGTAAGTTTGGGAACAACACAAATTATATTTGTTGCTGCCTTGACTACCAAAACAAACAAGCTCTGATACTAATTTGTAGGATCGAATTTATATAAACCAAAACTTGTAATCAAGTTAATAAAACAAAGAATAGCCAAAGCAACACACAAACCAAGAAGACTAAAATTGGAGACAACAAACAAAACTTTTTATGAACTAAAGCAGTATGGCTTCTACAAAGCACAACTCCACGGCGGCTGTATACTCAGTTTTTTTGTGCATCTAAAACCAAATAAGCCTACAACTCTATTTATAAGATAAAAGACTTCTTAATTCATGTTAATACCAATGAGGAAACAAGCTCTATTTAGAAATTAACTAACTAGTTTTAGGAAACTTAGTTTAATTCTACAACAATAGATCTTCTATTATATTCCGTGTTTTGATCATTGTTAAAATTTATAAATACATGTTAGTGTATCTAACATTTATCTTTTAAGATTCACTAATCACTTGAGAGTGTTTTAGTTAAATATAGGAGACTTGTATTTATAAATTGAAATATGAACTTGATAGGGTTTTGCTTAAATATATGTAACGTGTATTTATAAATTGAAATATCAAATAAAACAGTGAATGAAACAAAAGATCTTGAGTCTGCTAAATGATTTTTACAGGTTTATTTGCTAGGGAGCCGGTGTCTCGAATTCAAAACCTGCTGGATGGTTGAATTTGCCAAAATGTTTGTACCCAAAACATGTTATATATATATATATATATATATATATATAATCCAAGACTTGTTGGATGGATTTATATAGGTCTATTTTCGTAACCTGCTCAATTAATTTATATAGATTTATACGAATGTATACTGATTTATCCCAATGACCTACTCAACTGCTTCATATGGATTCATATAGGTTTATCTTGTGTTATAAATTTAGAGTGAGTGCTCTAAAAATATTGAATTTATTAGATTTATCATGTATTATAAATCCATAGTGTGGGTGCCCCTAACCCAAAACTTGTTAATGGGTTATAAATCCAAACTAACAAAAAATGACATAAATTCGAAAATGCGTTGATTTTGAGATTTTTTGTACCGTTTTTTGCTCCCATCCCGATATCGAACAAGCATTTTGGTGAATATTATAAAAAATATGAAATATAAAATTTTCAAAAAATCCCCATTTTTGTTGGGCTATAACACACTTATTTTAACTAAAAATGGAAAAAGTCAAAAGACGAATTGGTTTTGACTTTTTTGTACTGTTTTCTGCACCAATTCTGATTTTGAAGATGCATTTTAGTGAATATTTTCAAAAAATGCGAAATAAAAAAATTTCACAAAATCTCTATTTCTCATAGGTTATAACACACGTTTTTTAACAAAAAATAATAAAAATCCAAAAACGCGCTGATTTTGAGCTTTTTGTGCCATTTATTGCTCCCATCCAAATTGTGAACAAGCATTTTGGTGAATATTATAAAAAAAAGTGAAATATAAAATTTTCAAAAGTCTCCATTTTAATGAGCTATAACATACGTATTTTAACAAAAAATGACAAAAATACAAAAACGCATTGATTTTGAGCTTTTTCGTACCATTTTTTGCACCCATCCTGATTGTGAACATGCATTTTAGTGAATATTATAAAAAAAGTGAAATAGAAAATTTTCAAAAAATCTATATTTTTCATGGTTTATAACACACGTGTTTTATCTAAAAATGGAAAAGGAAATCCAAAAACGCATTGATTTTGACTTTTTTTGTACCTTTTTTTGCACCCATCCCAATTGTAACCATGCATTTTAGGGAATAATATTAAAAAATTTGAAATGTAAAATGTTCACAAAATCTCCAATTTTCTTGGGTTATAACACACATATTTTAACCAAAAATGGCAAAAACTCAAAAACCGTTGATTTTGACTTTTTTGTACTGCTTATTCCACCCATTCCGATTGTGAACATGCATTTTACTAAATATTATAAAAAAGTTTGAAATATAAATTTTTGCAAAATCTCCATATGTCATGGGTTATAACACACGTTTTTAACCAAATTTGCAAAAATCAAATAATGCATTAATTTTGACTTTTTTTGTACCATTTTTTTGCACCATCTCGACTGGAAACATGCATTTTAGTGAATATTATTAAAAAAATTGAAATATAAATTTTTCACAAAATCTCCATTATTAATGGGCTATATAACACACGTATTCTAACCAAAATTGGCAAAAATAAAAAAACGAGTTGATTTAGACTTTTTTTGTATCAGTTTTTGCACCCATCCTAAATGGCAATATGCATTTCAGTGAATATTATAAAAAAATGTGAAATATAAAATTTTCACAAAATCTCCATTTCTCATGGGTTATAACACATGTTTTTTAACAAAACATGAAAAAAATCAAAAAGCGCGTTGATTTTGAGGTTTTTTGTACCATTTTTTGCTCCCATCCCGATTTCGAACAAGCATTTTGGTGAATATTATCAAAAAAAGTGAAATATAAAATTTTTAAAAAATCTCCATTTTTAATAGGCTACACGTATTTTAACTAAAAATGGCAAAAATCAAAAGACGCTTTGGTTTTGACTTTTTTTGTACTGTTTTTGCACCCATCCTAATTTTGAAGATGCATTTTAGTGAATGTTATAAAAAAATGTGAAATAAAAAAATTTCAGAAAATCTCCATTTCGAATGGGTTATAACACACGTTTTTTTAACAAAAAATGACAAAAATATAAAAAAGCGCTGATTTTGAGCTTTTTTGTGTTGTTTTTTGCTTCCATCCCGATAGTGAGCAAGCATTTTGGTAAATATAAAAAAGTGAAATATTAAATATCTCCATTTTTAATGAGCTATAATTAACAAAAAATGACAAAAATACAAAAACACATTGATTTTGAGTTTTTTCGTACCATTTTTTGCACACATCCCGATTGTGAATATGCATTTCAGTGAATATTATCAAAAAAGGGAAATATAAAATTTTCAAAAAATTACTATTTTTCATGGTTCATAAGACACGTGTTTTATCTAAAAATGAAAAAAAAAAATCTAAAAACTTGTTGATTTTGACTTTTTTATACAATTTTTTGCACCCATCCCAATTGTGACCATGCATTTTAGGGAATAATATTAAAAAATTTGAAATGTAAACTGTTCACAAAATCTCCAATTTTCATGGGTTATAACACACGTATTTTAACCAAAAATGGCAAAAACTCAAAAACCGTTGATTTTGACTTTTTTGTACTGCTTATTGCACCCATCCCCGATTGTGAACATGCATTTTACTGAATATTATAAAAAAGTTTGAAATATAAATTTTTACAAAATCTCCATATGTCATGGGTTATAACACATTTTAACCAAATTTGCAAAAATCAAATAATGCATTAATTTTGACTTTTTTTGCACCATTTTTTGCACCATCTCGACTGGAAACATGCATTTTAATGAATATTATTAAAAAAATTGAAATATAAATTTTTCACAAAATCTCCATTATTAATGGGCTATATAACACACGTATTCTAACCAAAATTGGCAAAATTAAAAAAACGAGTTGATTTAGACTTTTTTTGTATCAGTTTTTGCACCCATCCTAAATTGCAATATGCATTTCAGTGAATATTATAAAAAAATGTGAAATATAAAATGTTCACAAAATCTCAATTTCTCATGGGTTATAACCACTTGATTTTTAACAAAATATGAAAAAAAACAAAATAAAAAAACGCATTGATTTTGAGGTTTTTTGTACCCTTTTTTGCTCCCATCCCAATTTCGAACAAGCATTTTGGTGAATATTATCAAAAAAAGAGTGAAATATAAATTTTTTAAAAAATCTCCATTTTTAATGGGCTACACGTATTTTAACTAAAAATGGCAAAAATCAAAAGACGCGTTGGTTTTGACTTTTTTTGTACTGTTTTTGCACCCATCCTGATTTTGAAGATGCATTTTAGTGAATGTTATAAAAAAAAATGTGAAATAAAAAAATTTCACAAAATCTCCATTTCGCATGGGTTATAACACACGTTTTTTTAACAAAAAATGACAAAAATCTAAAAAAGTGCTGATTTTGAGCTTTTTTGTGCTGTTTTTTGCTTCCATCCCAATAGTGAGAAAGCATTTTGGTAAATATAAAAAAGTGAAATATTAAATATCTCCATTTTTATTGAGCTATAATTAACAAAAAATTACAAAAATACAAAAAAGCATTGATTTTGAGCTTTTTCGTACCATTTTTTGCACCCATCCCGATTGTGAATATGCATTTCAGTGAATATTATCAAAAAAGGGAAATATAAAATTTTCAAAAAATTACTGTTTTTCATGGTTCATAAGACGTGTTGATTTTGACTTTTTGGTACCATTTTTTGCACCCATCCCAATTGTGACCATGCATTTTAGGGAATAATATTAAAAACTTTGAAATGTAAACTGTTCACAAAATCTCCAAATTTCATGGGTTATAACACACGTATTTTAACCAAAAATGGCAAAAACTCAAAAACTGTTGATTTTGACTTTTTTTGTACTGTTTATTGCACCCATCCCGATTGTGAACATGCATTTTCCAGAATATTATAAAAAAGTTTGAAATATAAAATTTTTACAAAATCTCCATATGTCATGGGTTATAACATATGTTTTTAACCAAATTTGTAAAAATCAAATATTGCATTAATTTTGACTTTTTTGTACTATTTTTTTCCACCATCTTGACTGGAAACATGCATTTTAGTGAATATTAGTAAAAAAATTGAAATATAAATTTTTCACAAAATCTCCATTTTTAATGGGCTATATAACACACGTATTCTAACCAAAATTGGCAAAAATAAAAAACGAGTTGATTTAGACTTTTTTTATATCAGTTTTTGCACCCATCCCAAATGGCAATATGCATTTAAGTGAATATTATAAAAAAATGTAAAATATAAAATTTTCACTAAATCTCCATTTCTCATGGGTTATAACACACGTTTTTTAATAAAAAATGAAAAAAAATCAAAAAATGCGCTGATTTTGAGGTTTTTTGTACCTTTTTTGCTCCCATCCCGATTTCGAACAACCATTTTGGTGAATATTATCAAAAAAATGAAATATAAATTTTTAAAAAAATCTTCATTCTAATGGGCACACACGTATTTTAACCAAAAATGGCAAAAATCAAAAGACGCATTGGTTTTGAATTTTTTTGGTACTGTTTTTTGCACCCATCCTGGTTTTGAAGATGCATTTTAGTGAATATTATAAAAAAATGCGAAATAAAAAAATTTCACAAAATCTCCATTTCTCATTGGTTATAACACATATTTTTTAACAAAAAATGACAAAAATCCAAAAACACACTGATTTTGAGTTTTTTTGTACTGTTTTTTGCTCCCATCTAGATTGTCAACAAGTATTTTGGTGAATATTATATAAAAAAGTGAAATATTAAATTTTTAAAAAATCTCCATTTTTAATGAGCTTTTTAACAAAAAAATATTTTAAAAATATTTTAACAAAAAATGACAAAAATAAAAAAATTATTGATTTTGAGCTTTTTCGTACCAGTTTTTGCACCCATCCCGATTGTGAAAATGCATTTTAATGAATATTATCAAAAAAGTGAAATATAAAATTTTTAAACAATCTCTATTTTTCATGGTTTTTAATGCACGTGTTTTATCTAAAAATGGCAAAAATCCAAAAACTCATTGATTTTGATTTTTTTGTACCGTTTTTTGCACCCATCCCAATTGTGAACATGCATTTTAGGGAATATTATTAAAAAATTTGAAATGTAAAAATTTGACAAAATCTCCATTTTTCATGGGTTATAACACATGTATTTTAATCAAATATGGCAAAAACTCAAAAACCGTTGATTTTGACTTATTTGTATCATTTTTTGCACCAATCCCGATTGTGAATATGCATTTTACTGAATATTATAAAAAAGTTTGAAATATAAAATCTTTACAAAATCTCCATGTGTCATGGGTTATAACACACGTTTTTTAACCAAATTTGCAAAAATCAAATAACGCATTGATTTTGACTTTTTTTGTACCATTTTTTGCACCCATCCAGACAGGAAACATGCATTTTAGTGAATATTATCAAATTTGAAATATAAATTTTTCACAACATCTTCATTTTTAATGGGCTATTTAACACACGTATTTTAACCAAAATGGCAAAAATAAAAAAACGAGTTGATTTTGACTTTTTTGTATCAGGTTTTGCACCCATCCCGATTGGTAATATGCATTTTAGTGAATATTATAAAAAAAAGTGAAATATAAAATTTTCACAAAATCTCCATTTCTCATTGTTTATAACACACGTTTTTAACAAAAAATGACAAAAATTCAAAAACCCATTGATTTTGAGGTTTTTGTACCATTTTTTGCTTCTATCTCGATTTCGAACAAGCATTTTTGTGAATATTATAAAAAAAGTAAAATATAAAGTTTTCCAAAAATCTCCAGTTTTGTTGGGCTATAATACACGTATTTTAATAAAAATGGCAAAAATCAAAAGACGAGTTGGTTTTGACTTTTTTTGTACTGTTTTTTGCACCCATCCTGATTTTGAAGATACATTTTAGTGAATATTATCAAAATATTTGAAATAAAAAATTTTCACAAAATCTCTAGTTCTTATGGGTTATAACACACGTTTTTAAGAAAAAATGACAAAAATCTAAAAACACGCTAATTTTGAGGTTTTTTGTGCCATTTATTGTTCCCATCCTGATTGTAAACAAGCATTTTGGTGAATATTATAAGAAAAAGTGAAATATAAAATTTACAAAAAATCTCCATTTTTAATGAGCTATAACACTCGCATTTTAACAAAAAATGACAAAAGTACAAAAACACATTGATTTTGAACTTTTTCGTAGCATTTTTTGCACACATCCCGATTGTGAACAAGCATTTCAGGGAATATTATAAAAAAAGTGAAATATACAATTTTCAAAAAATCTCTATTTTTAATGATTTATAACACATGTTTTATCTAAAAATGGCAAAAATCCAAAAATGCGTTGATTATGACTTTTTTTGTACCGTTATTTGCACCCATCCCAATTGTGAAAATGCATTTTATGGAATATTATTAAAAAAATTTGAAATGTATAAAATTTTTCACAAAATCTCCATTTTTCATGGGATTATAACACACGTATTTTAACCAAAAATGGCAAAAACTCAAAAATCGTTGATTTTGACTTTTTTGTACCGTTTTTTGCTCCTATCCCGATTGTGAACATGCGTTTTACAGAACATTATAAAAAAGTTTGAAATATATAATTTTCTCAAAATCTCCATATGTCATGGGTTATAACACACGTTTTTTAACCAAGTTTGCAAAATCAAATAACGCATTGATTTTGACCTTTTTGTACCATTTTTTGCGCCCATCCCGATTGGAAACATGCATTTTAGTGAATATTATCTAAAAATTTAAAATATAAAATTTTCACAAAATCTCCATTTTAATGGGTTATATAACACACGTAATTTAACCAAAAATGGCAAAAATAAAAAAACGCATTGATTTTGACTTTTTCGTCCAGTTTTTTGCACCTATTCTGATTTTGAATATGCATTTAACTAAATATTGTCAAAAAATGTGAAAATTGTTTTTACACAAAATCTCCATTTCTCATAGGTTGTAACATACGTTTTTTTTTTGATTGGCTAACCTCCTTTTGAGGTGGGGCGCCATTCCCAATATTGAGCGATGGATATACCCAAATATCGCTCTTACAAATTAAAGGATCATTGAGATCAACTTTCCATTTACATGCCAAGGCCTAATGGAAAGCTGTTCTTAAGGATATCACAAAAGAAAAGAGGGTGGAGTACTACTCCATTTATAGAATTAGTACATGAAAGCGTAAATAAGGAGTACTACTCCATTTACATTTGTAATACCATTATTAACTATTCTATTACAAGCAAAAGAGAAACCATACATGTAGTAGAGTAGAGCATTGCATAGTCATACATGTATTCGCAAAAATCACCAGTGGTGAGGTAGTGGCGTATATATATCATATTTTTGGTCACTTTCATTATCTTCCTTGCACCAGTTTTGTCACATTTTCAGTAGGAAGAGTTGGGGTAAGGTAGGAGTAAAGCAAAAGGATAGCAAAAGGATTGGTAGCAGAGGCATCCAATCTTGCAGCTTCTTGAGTTCTTCCAAAAAAGATGGCCTTAATATTCTGTGCGACATCCCAAATAGTTACTGTAGCAATTGACATCAATTAATCAGAATGAGTTGTTAGCAATCTTCCTTTATCCAGTTTTTCCATGGCAGGAGGGAGATGAAGTAGGGAAGAGGTGATGCACTCTCAACAAACACATAGATTTCACTAGTTTGAGAAATGCCCTAACATCAGCAGGCATTGAAAATTTTCATTTGGCAACCTGTCCTAACATCAGCAGATAAGGGCCCTGGGTTATAACATACGTTTTTTAACAAAAAATGACAAAAATTCAAAAACGTGTTGATTTTGAGCTTTCTGGTCCCGTTTTTTCCCCATCTCGATTTCGAACAAGCATTTTGGTGAATATTATAAAAAAATTGAAATATAAAATTTTCAAAAACTATCCATTTTTAATGGTTTATAACACACGTATTTTAACCAAAAATGACAAAAATCAAAAGACGCATTGGTTTTGACTCTTTTGTACTGTTTTTTGCACCCATTCTGATTTTGATGATGCATTTTAGTGAATTTTATCAAAAAATGTGAAATAAAAAAATTTCACAAAATCTCCATTTTCTCTTGGGTTATAATACACATTTTTTAACGAAAAATGACAAAAATCCAAAAACGAGCTGATTTTGAGGTTTTTTGGGCCGTTTTTTGCTCCCATCCCGATTGTGAACAGCATTTCGTTGAATATTATCAAAAAAGTGAAATATAAAATTTTGAAAAAATCTCCATTTTTAATGGGCTATAACACACGTATTTTAACCAAAAATGGCAAAAATCAAAAGGCGCGTTGGTTTTGACTTTTTGTACTATTTTTTTTGCACCCATCCTGATTTTGAAGATGCATTTTAGTGAATATTATCAAAAAAATGCAAAATAAAAAAATTTCACAAAATCTCCATTTCTTATGGGTTATAACACACTTTTTTAATAAAAAATGATAAAAATCTAAAAACGCGTTGATTTTGAGCTTTTTTGAGCCGTTTATTGCTCCCATCCAAATTGTGAACAAGCATTTTGGTGAATATTATATAAAAAAAGTGAAATATAAAATTTCCAAAAAAAATCTCCATTTAAATGAGCTATAACGCACGTATTTTAACAAAAAATGACAAAAATACAAAAACTCATTGATTTTGAGCTTTTTCGTACCATTTTTTTGCCCCTATCCCGATTGTGAACATTCATTTCAGTGAATATTATCAAAAAAGTGAAATATAAAATTTTCAAAAAATCTCTATTTTTAATGGTTTATAACACACGTGTTTTATCTAAAAATGGAAAAAAAATCCAAAAACGCATTGATTTTGATTTTTTTGTATTGTTTTTTGCACCTATCCCAATTGTGACAATGCATTTTAGGGAATAATATTAAAAATTTTGAAATGTAAAATGTTTACAAAATCTCCATTTTTCAGGGGTAATAACATACGTATTTTAACCAAAAATGGCAAAAACTCAAAAACCGTTGATTTTGACTTTTTTTGTACTGTTTATTGTACCTATCCCAATTGTACACATGCATTTTACTGAATATTATAAAAAGTTTGAAATATAAAATTTTTACAAAATTTCCATATGTCATGGGTTATAACACACGTTTTTTAACCAAATTTGCAAATATCAAATAACGTATTAATTTTGACATTTTTTGTACCATTTTTGGCATCATCTCGACTGGAAACATGCATTTTAGTGAATATTATTTAAAAAATTGAAATATAATTTTTTTCACAAAATCTCCATTTAATGGGCTATATAAAACACGTATTCTAATCAAAATTGGAAAAAATAAAAAAACGAGTTGATTTAGATTTTTTTTGTATCAGTTTTTGCACCCATCCCAAATGGCAATATTCATTTCAGTGATTATTATAAAAAATTGTGAAATATAAAATTTTCACAAAATCTCCATTTCTCATGGGTTATAACACACGTTTTTTAACAAAAAATGAAAAAAAAATAAAAAACTCATTGATTTTGAGGTTTTTTGTACCGTTTTTTGCTCCTATCCCGATTTCGAACAAGCATTTTAGTGAATATTATAAAAAAAGGTGAAATATAAAATTTTTATAAAATCTCCATTTTTAATGGGCTATAACACACGTATTTTAACAAAAAATGGTAAAAACCAAAAGAAGCTTTGGTTTTAACTTTTTTTGTACTGTTTTTTGCACCCATCCTGATTTTGAGGATGCATTGTAGTGAATATTATAAAAAAATGCGAAATAAAAAAATTTCACAAAATCTCCATTTCTCATGGGTTATAACACACGTTTTTTAACAAAAAATGACAAAAATCCAAAAACGCACTGATTTTGAGCCTTTTTGTGCCGTTTTTTGCTCCAATCCCGATTGTGAACAAGCATTTTGGTGAATATTATAAAAAAGTGAAATATTAAATTTTCAAAAAATATCCATTTTTAATGAGCTATAACACATATATTTTAACAAAAAATAACAAAAATACAAAAACTCATTGATTTTGAGCTTTTTCGTACCATTTTTTGCACCTATCCCGATTGTGAACATGTATTTCAGTGAATATTATCAAAAAAGTGAAGTATAAAATTTTCAAACAATCTCTATTTTTCATGATTTATAACACACGTGTTTTATCTAAAAATGACAAAAATCCAGAAACGCGTTGATTCTGATTTTTTTGTACCGTTTTTTGCACCCATCCCAATTGTGAACATGCATTTTATGGAATATTATAAAAAAATTTCAAATGTAAAATTTTCACAAAATCTCCATTTTTCATGGGTTATAACACATGTATTTTTAATCAAATATGGCAAAAACTCAAAACTCGTTGATTTTGAATTTTTTGTATTGTTTTTTGCACCCATTCCGATTGTGAACATGTATTTTACTGAATATTATAAAAAAGTTTGAAATATATATTTTTCAGAAAATCTCCATGTGTCATGGGTTATAACAAACGTTTTTAACTAAATTTGCAAAAATCAAGTAACGCATTGATTTTTACTTTTTTTGTACCATTTTTTGCACCCATCCAGATAGGAAACATGCATTTTAGTGAATATTATCAAATTTGAAATATAAATTTTTCACAAAATCTCCATTTTTAATGGGCTATATAACACACGTATTTTAACCAAACACGGCAATAAAAAATGAGTTGATTTTGATTTTTTTTGTATCGGTTTTTACACCCATCCCGATTGGCAATATGCATTTTAGTGAATATTATAAAAAAATGTGAAATATAAAATTTTCACAAAATCTCCATTTCTCATTGGTTATAGCACACATTTTATAACAAAAAATGACAAAAATTAAAAACCCGTTGATTTTGAGGTTTTTTGTATTGTTTTTTTGCTCCCATCTCGATTTCGAACAAGAATTTTGGTGAATATTATCAAAAAAAGTAAAATATATATTTTTCAAAAAATTTCCATTTTTGTTGGGCTATATATAACACTCTTACTTTAATAAAAATGGCAAAAATCAAAAGACGCGTTGGTTTTGACTTTTTTTGCACCCATCCTGATTTAGAAGATGCATTTTAGTGAATATTACCAAAAAAATGTAAAATAAAAAAATTTCACAAAATCTCTATTTCTCATGGGTTATATAACACACGTTTTTTTTTATAATTGGCTGAACCTCTATTTCGAGGTAGGGCGCCACTCCCTAGTATATTAGATGTTTTTTTGGGTGATGGACTTACCCTAATACCACCCTTACAAAAATAGTCCTTTTGAACTTCTACCCATTAACATGCCAAAGGCCTAATGGGGAGATGTTCAAATGGATTTAGCAAAACAATAAATATGGAGTACTTCCTCCATTTACACCAAATCCAAATGCTATAGAAAGAGTCATGACAGTAGGGAATGGGACTTGGGTTCACCACATCTCTACTTGCCTTACAGTTAAGTGTGGAATAGCAAAAATTTACATATAAAAGCCAACCAATTTGAAGCGCAATTAAACATAGAGTACTTCTTCCATTTACATTACTTGTTCGAGAACTAATAAGCAAAAGACTCCATTGATCACAAGGAGTGACAAAAGATCCCTTATCAGTGGGACATATGAATCTGTCAATATCATCAGGGGATAGATCTTGGCAGACCTTCTTTTCTTTAAGCTCCAAAACTCTATAACAGACAAAGTCAACACATGCATTCAGTTGCCAGTCGTAGGTGGAATCTTCTTTTACTGTATCAACACATCTACATGATCTTGGCGCCTTCATCAGCACTATCAGGACTGCATGGACTCGTCTAACTTGGAATCCTTTTAGGGGTGGAAATGCAGATCTGGGCCAACTGCTATTGTGTAGCAAGCATAGAGCCCCTCGGCTATAGTAGGACAAATAAACAACAATTCCCATATGCGCAGGCAAACCAGCCCTAACTTCAGCAAGCTGGGGCCCTTTTTCATGGTAAAGGTAAATCAGCCCTAGCATCAACAGGCTGAGACCTAGCAACATACCTGGATGAGAAGATGTTATGAATGAGTCCTCTGGAGTCCCTTTACTGAATTTTATATTCATTAGCTTTTTTGAGAACCAGAGTTGGAGCCTCCCTATCCATGTTGATGAGTGCAGGGATATGTGATGTCCTTAAGGGCCTCTGTTGCCTAACCAGATAGCGAGCTAGGAGGTTAGCTTCTTTGGGAACAGCTTGAATGGAGGCCCATTTTTTGATGTCTTCCAGGATTTGTTTAATCTGCCAATTCCTCCATGATTTCAAACCATGAAGCAATGTAGAGGAGTCTGATTCTAGGGTGATATTCTGCCATCCTTGCTCCCTACATTTAGTAATATACGCATGAGCAGCTAAAGCCTCTATGTGCATTCTTTTGAGGGAGGAGGGAAACAGAAAAACAGGAAGAGGGAATAGAAGCTGCCCCTTGTAGTTCCTTGCCAAGCCTCCAGCTTTCCAAAATTGTTCTCCCTTTGCTGCTGCCATGTTGAGTTTGATACCAAAACGGTCCGGTGGATTCCATTTAATGCACTTCGGGATTTGAACTCTTCTGATTTTTTGACAAGAGTCCCAGAAAGTGGGCTAGTCAAGTTCCAGGATCCTCACCCCTTTAAACTTTAGGTGCATGAGTTCTTTGGTGGAATTAAATATATTTTCCATAATTATTCCTATCTCAGGCCTGCCTTGTTCAAAGGTAATCTTATTCCTGAGCTTCCAAAGCCATCAGCAAATGAGAGACGGGCAGACCTTGATCAGGAACTTTTTGCATTCAGGGATAATTTTGTGATTTTGCCACCAATTGTTTAATGTAGCTTCAATGGACTGAGAATGTATAGGAACTCCAAGTTCTACCGCGAATCTCTGCCAAATCTGTTGGGCAAAATGACAGGTCACAAACAAGTGATCTAATGTTTCCCCATTAGTATGACACCAAGGGCATATGAAAGGGCCCAAAATGCCTACCTTATACAAGTTTTGGCCAATGGGGAGTTTATTTCTAATGATTCTCAGCATAAGGAAGGAGATTTTCACTGGCATAAATGGGTCCCAGATATGCTCGGTGTGAGAACAATTTGGTCTACTATTTCCTTTTATTTTGTTAAAGGCTGACTTTAGGCTGAAAAAATCCTCCAAAATAAGATTCCAATGTATCTTATCAGGTTCCTCTATTTTGGTCATTGTGGCCATAAAAAATTCCCTAGGAATTTGAGGGAGAATATAATTAAGTTTTAACCAATCCCATCCCTGAGACCCCAAAACATTTGCCACTCTATAGTTTCCTGAGCACTCAAAGAGCTCAGACAGTTTACCTCTCGGATCCCACTTATCATGAATTAGACTGCAGTCCCCTCTTCCTACCTGGAATTGAAAGTGTTCCTCAGCAACTGTAGCAGCCTCACACAGTCTTTTCCATGTTTGAGAATCACCTCTTTTAGGTTTAATTTCAGAGGGGTGCTGAACATTGCAGTACTTTGCCCACATGAATTTGGCCCATAGGGATCGCTTAAGTCTGAATCTCCACCATAGTTGTGCAGACTGGGCTTTGATTATGTGGTTCAGGTCCCTAATACCAATTCCTCCTTCCTCCTGAGTCAGACAGAGGTCCTTCCAGCTAATCCAATAGTGCTTTAATCCTTTTTCCGCGGCTGACCATAGAAAATTTGAAAGCATGGACTCTATTTGGTTAATGACTCTTTTAGGGGGATTAAGACTTAAGGTAATGTATAAAGGTATGGAGGATAGGACACTTTTGATCAAAGTGATCCTACCACCAAGTGTGAGAAATTTCGTGCTCCAATTTCCTATGGTTTGACTAATCTTTTCTACTAAAGTGTCATAAAAGGAAGTCGGGATTCTCTTGAAGTGAAGAGGTGTACCTAGATAGGTTGTTGGGAGTGTACCTCTAGTGAACCTCGTAGCCCTACCTATAGAATGTTTCCTAGTATCAAGAAGCCTATCATGTACTAGATATGAGCTTTTGGCTTCATTAATCTTTTGTCCAGAGACCCTCTCATAGTGCCTAAGTTTATCCATGATAGTCTTTACAGCCTGGGGTTTTGCAGATGTGAAAATTATTAAGTCATCTGCATAAGCTAGGTGCGTGATTCTAGGACATCTTCTAGGCATAGAATAATCCATACTCCTATCCATATTACTTTTAAGACTCTAGATAGATATTCAGAGCTGACCACAAAGAGCAAGGGGGAGATAGGGTCCCCTTGCCTCAAGCCTCTAGTAGCATTGAACCAACCTTTGCTAGCCCCATTTACTAGAACAGAGAACCAGACGTTAGACACCAGTCTCCAAATTATGTCAATCTAGACCTCTCCAAACCCTAACAATCTGAAAATTTGTAGCAAATATGGCCAATGGACTCTATCATAAGCCTTCTCCATGTCAATCTTGAGTGCTACATTACCCTCTTTACTTTTCCTATTGAGGGTAGCCATCATTTCACTAGCCAGAAGAATGTTATCTGAAATTACCCTCCCAGCTACAAACCCACTCTGATTTTTTGAAATAATTTTGGGCAAAACTAGGGCTAGTCTTCGGGCTAACAACTTCGAGATAATCTTGTTGAAGAAGTTGCAAAGACTTATTGGTCTAAATTGCTTAAAGGATGTTGGGCTTGGGGATTTAGGGATTAATACAATGGAGGTGGCAGTCGTGGCTTTTGTCAACTCAGCTCCATTCACAAAATATTGCACTGCCCTAAGTAAATCCAAACTGATAGTCTCCCACACTGAAGTATAAAACAGTCCAGAGAATCCATCCGGTCCTAGAGCACTGTCCATATTCATGCTGAAAACAGTTTGCCTCAACTCCTCCATATCCGGAATCCTAGTGAGCTCCCTTCTTTCTGTTTCAGTGATGGATTCTGGCAGAAGCTTTGGGTCAATCTTAGCAAAGTAGTCTATGGGTAGTTCTGATACCTGCTCCTCTCTTTCTACCCAGGTCCCTTCTTGGTTTGGATCCTATGGATGTGGGTCTTAGCATGTCTATTTTTCACATACGAGTGATAGAAACTAGAGTTTCTATCTCCCTCCTTGATCCATTTGATGTTGGCTTTCTGACTCCAAAATAGTTCCTCTAGACCCAGCTGATACTTAGCATTGGCAGCAGCTCGGTTCATAGTTTCTCTAGGGATAGGGTTAGTCTCATCCTCTTTTTCTAGTCTAGAAAGCTCTTCCTCCGCCTATTCAGCCTTTGAGAATATGTTTCCAAAGGTGCTCTTGTTCCAGGTTCTTAGGGCTTGCCTCACTAGTTTTAGTTTCTCAGTGAAAATACGGATGTGGCTTCCTCTAATCTCTGTGTCCCAGGCCTTATTAATCACAGGCATACATTCTGTGTGCTTGAGCCAAAAGGACTGGAACCTGAAAGGCTTCACAACAGACACCCTTCCTTTCTGAATGTCTAAAATAAGAGGAGAGTGGTCAGAAGGAGACCTAGCAAGGTGGGAGATTTTAGCCTCTAGGTTCTTACTCAAAAATTGGTTATCTACCATAGCCCTATCAAGTCTCTTCAAGATTCTCGCTTTCCCTTCCCTATTATTGCACCAGGTGATTTTAGCACCACTAAACTGCACCTCAGTCAGCCCTAAATCAGACATGAAACTTAGTAACTCTCTAGACTCTCTAATATGGAAAGCTTTACCCCCCTCTTTTCCTCACTAGACCTTATACAGTTCCAGTCTCCCCACAGGATCCAAGGCTTGTCTAAGACCTTTATATTTATAACTCAGGGTGCCTAAACTCCACTGTGATGTGTTGGTCAGTTACTGCCACGATGGTGCAGGAGACTGGCTTCCTAAACATGATCCAAATAGAGCTGTTAGGGTTTGAATGGGCTTCTTCAAACTTGAGTCTTCTCTTCAGTGTGTCTGACTTAATTGGATCAGCAAAAGGCTTTACTATGGCCAAGAAATTGCTTCTATGTTTGTTAAGGATTTTCTTAAGTTTCTTAAAGTTAGGTTTTTTACAAATACTCCTAATATTCCAATAGGTACAACTAATTATTTAGAACTGGGGTCTTGGTGATCAGCACTTGCACTCCTAGATCTGAGTTCTCTATCTGAGTGAAACTGAGGCCAGGATTTTGGGTTCCTACTTACACCTATTGATTGGTCAATGTCCTCTCTATAAGGTTTAGGTTGAAGGTTACATGAGTTGTCTTCCCTACTTTCTACCACCAAGGGCATAACCTGCACATCATCACAAGAGGCAATGTTAGTTATAGTGTTAATGACCTTTTCACAATATACCTGCTCTTGGATCTCTTGGCATATAGCTGCATCAATCTACTGGGCCTTCATATGATCCATCTGGTTAGCACTTTGCTTGGATTGAGGAATAATCGGATCAGTCTGCTTCCCAGCCTCTGCCATAGATGGCATTACCTGCACATCAACCAATGAAGCTACTTTAGTAATAGTTTGTAGATCCTCTTCACAAGTTACCTGTTCTTGATTTTCTTGGCATATGAGTGAGTTTTTCTGAGTCTGTTCCAGCGAGCAATCCTGAGGCAAATCTTGTTTTTGAAGGACCCCCAACTCCTCCTGGCCGGGGTTAGGTTCAATCAGATCAGTTATTCCTTCAAGGTTCCCCAGCACAGCAAATTTGTTCATTAACTGAGTATGTTCTATTGGCTTCAAGCTTAGCTCTCTGCCTTGACGTATAGGCTCAGTAGGGTTTTTTGGAACATCAATAATACCAGACGATTCCGGCATATCCTGTTGGGGAATAATGACAGGAAGGCTCGAGGGGTCCACTTCCTTTCCTTTGAAATTTTTTGCTTCAGCCTAAGTTCTCTCTGTGTGGTTCGATTGTTTCTTGGTAACCAGTACCCAGTCCTTTGGGCCTTTTTTAGCCACTTGAGTGTTCTTGCGTTGAGCTTGTAGGGATTCCACCGGAGCCGATTTCACTTGTCTTCTCAAGGGGTCGCAGATCTTACTATCATGACCTAATTTCCTACATTTGGAGCAATAGTCCGACCGTTCCTCAATTTGTATCGGCTGCCATCTACCCTTCTCTTTGCTGCCGATCCACACCCGATTAGGGATTACTTTGGTTAGGTCCAATTTAACATAGATCCTTGCTTCACTTGGTCGGACAAGATCCGACGCAGCTGCTATCGCACTATCCAGTTTCAGTGGCTTTCCGGCCACTGAGGCAAGGGTGTACAATTTCTCTTTGTGGAACAAGTGGATGGGCAGTTGGGGAAACCTAATCCATACAGGGGAGATTGATGGCTCCACAGCGGGATCAAATTCCTTTGACCATTTGAAGATTCGGGCCTGAAATCTCTGGAAATGCCATACTTTTCGAGTCCAAAATCTTTGGAAGTCTGCTTCTTTATCAAATTTGAACAGTACGTGTCTGCTGTCTAGCAAACCAACCTTGCAATCACCCAGAAATCCTGCTGCTATTACTTCCTTTCTGATTTGTGCCATTGCTGGCCTACCCCAAGAAAATTTTCCAATTAACGTCCATTGGTAATTTTTTACTAGCTCATCTTCCTCTTCCTCTGTAATGAAGAGGGCAGGTTCCCCCTTAAATTGGGAAAGGGGAAGTTTGTTTTGGATTGAGGCGAATGACACTGATGCCTCTTTAGGTGGGAGCTCTGAGTTACCTATGACTTTAGCAAAGGAGGCAGAGGGGGGAGCCTCCTTCTCCTCCGCCATGAGCGGCTGTCTCAGCTGTGGTCAATGTGTCCGTTAGACAGAACTAATGGTAATAAAGTGATCTGGCGTTCTAATTTTAGTATAGTCCAATTTGAGAAAATTTAAAACATTTTGATTAGGTTATAACACACACGTTTTTAACAAAAAATGACAAAAATCTAAAAACATGCTGATTTTGAGCTTTTTTGTGCCAATTTTTGCTCCCATCCTGATTGTGAATAAGCATTTTGGTGAATATTATTAAAAAAAGTGAAATATAAAATTTACAAAAAATCTCCATTTTTAATGAGCTGTAACACACGTATTTTAACAAAAAATGACAAAAATACAAAAACTCATTGATTTTGAGGTTTTTCGTAGCATTTTTTGCATCTATCCCGATTATGAACATGCATTTCAGTGAATATTATAAAAAAGGCGAAATATAAAATTTTCAAAAAATCTCTATTTTTAATGGTTTATAACACACATGTTTTTATCTAAAAATGGAAAAAAATCCAAAAACACGTTGATTTTAACTTTTTTTGTACTCTTATTTGCACCTATCCCAATTATTAAAAAAATTGAAATGTATAAATTTTTTTTCACAAAATCTCAATTTTTCATGGGTTATAACAAACGTATTTTAAACAAAAATGGCAAAAACTCAAAAATCGTTGATTTTGACTTTTTTGTACCGTTTTTTGCAGTTATCTCGATTGTGAACATGCATTTTACTGAACATTATAAAAAAGTTTGAAATATAAAATTTTCTCAAAATCTCCATATGTCATGGGTTATAACACACGTTTTTTTGACCAAGTTTGTAAAAATCAAATAACGCATTGATTTTGACTTTTTTTGTACCAATTTTTGCACCAATCCCGATTAGAAACATGCATTTTAGTGAATATTATCGAAAAATATAAAATATAATTTTTTCACAAAATCTCCATTTTAATGGGTTATATAACACACATATTTTAAGCAAAAATGGCAAAAATCAAAAAACGCATTGATTTTGACTTATTTTGTCTGGTTTTTTTCACCCATTCTGATTTTGAATATGCATTTAAGTGAATATTGTAAAAAAAATGTGAAAAAAAATTTACAAAAAATCTCCATTTCTTATGGGTTATAACATACATTTTTTAACAAAAAATGACAAAGATCCAAAAACGTGTTGATTTCGAGCTTTTTGGTCCCTTTTTTGTTCCCATCTCGATTTCGAACAAGCATTTTGGTGAATGTTATAAAAAAGTGAAATATAAAATTTTCAAAAAATCTCCATTTTTAATGGGCTATAACACACATATTTTAACAAAAAATGGCAAAAATCAAAAGGCGCGTTGGTTTTGACTTTTTTGTGCAATTTTTTTACACCCATCCTGATTTTGAAGATGCATTTTATTGAATATTATAAAAAAATGCGAAATAAAAAAATTTCACAAAATGTCTATTTCTCATGGGTTATAACACACGTTTTTTAATAAAAAATGATAAAAATCCAAAAAAGCTATGATTTTGAGCTTTTTTGTGTCGTTTATTGCTCCAATGAAATATAAAATTTTCAAAAAATCTCCATTTTAATGAGCTATAATTAACAAAAAATGACAAAAATACAAAAACGCATTGATTTTGAGCTTTTTCGTACCATTTTTTGCACCAATCCCAATTGTGAACATGCATTTCAGTGAATATTATCAAAAAAAGGGAAATATAAAATTTTCAAAAAATTTATATTTTTCATGGTTCACAAGACACGTGTTTTATCTAAAAATGGAAAAAAAAAATCAAAAAACGCGTTGATTTTGACTTTTTTTGTACCATTTTTTGCACTCATCCCAATTGTGACCATGCATTTTAGGGAATATTATTAAAAAATTTGAAATGTAAAATGTTCACAAAATCTCCATTTTTCAGGGGTTATAACAGACGTATTTTAACCAAAAATGGCAAAAACTCAAAAACCGTTGATTTTGACTTTTTTTGTACTGTTTATTGCACCCACCCCGATCGTGAACATGCATTTTACTCAATATTATAAAAAAGTTTGAAATGTAAAATTTTCACAAAATCTCCATATGTCATGGGTTATAACACACGTTTTTAACCAAATTTGCAAAAATCATATATCGCATTGATTTTGACTTTTTTTGTGCCATTTTTTGCATCCATCCCAACTGGAAACATGTATTTTAGTAAATATTATCTAAAAATTTGAAATATAAATTTTTCACAAAATCTCCATTTTTAATGGGCTATATAACATACGTATGTTAACAAAAAATGGAAAAAATCAAAAAACGGGTTGATTTTGACTTTTTTGTATTATTTTTTGCACCCATTCTTATTTTGAATATATGTGTTATAAACCATAAAATGGAGGTTTGGTGACAATTTTAATTTTTAATTATTTTTGACAAAATTCACTAGAATGCATGTTCAAAATCCAGGTGGGTATAGAAAACTGTACAAAAAAACCAAAATCATTGCGTTTTTGTATTTTTGCTATTTTTGACAAAATCACGTGTGTTATAACCCATGAAACATGGAGGTTTGGTGACAATTTTAAGTTTCAATTTATTTGACAATATTCACTAGAATGTATGTTCACAATCCGAGTGGGTGCAGAACACGATGCAAAATAAGTTAAAATCAACAGTTTTTGAATTTTACCATTCTTTGCAAAAATTTGTGTGTTATAACCCATAAAATGAAAGTTTGTTGAAAATTTTAGATTTCAATTTTTTTTGTCTATATTCAATAGAATGCATGTTGAAAATTGGGATGGGTGCAAAAAAAAGTACAAAAAGTCAAAATCAATGCGTTTTTTATTTTTCCATTTTTACAAAAAGACGTGTGTTATAACCCATGAAAATTGGAAGTTTTGTTAAAATTTTAAGTTTTAGTTTTTTAACAATATTCACTAAAATGTATGTTAATAATTGGGGTGGGTGTAAAAAATGGTAAAAAAAAGTTCAAATGAACGCATTTTTGAACTTTACTGTTTTTGGCAAAAATTCGTATGTTATAACCCATAAAATGAATTTTGTAAAAAATTTAATTTTCTATTTTTTATAATATTTACTAGGATGCATGTTCACAATCGGCGTGGGTGCAAAAAACGGTATAAAAAAGATAAAATTAACGCGTTTTTGGGTTTTACCAGTTTTTAAAAAAGTACGTGTGTTATATAACACATGAAAAATGGAGGCTTGCTGACAATTTTATGTTTCAATTTTTTGACAATATTCACTAGAATGAGTGTTCACAATCAGGGTGGGTGAAAAGAACAGTAGAAAAAAAATTCAAAATCAACGCATTTTTGGATTACAACCCATGAAAAATGGAGGTTTAGTGACAATTTTAAGTTTCAAATTTTTTGATAATATTCATTAGAATGCATGTTCACGATCAGGGTGGGTGTAGAAAACGATACAAAAAAAAGTTAAAATCTATACGTTTTTGAATTTTACCCTTTATGACAAAAATACGTGTGTAATAACCCATGAAAATTGAAGCTTTGGTGACAATTTTAATTTTCAATATTTTGACAATATTCACTACAATGTATGTTCACAATCATGATGGATGAAGAAACAGGTACAAAAAAAGTTAAAATTATCGTGTTTTTGGATTTTGCTTTTTTTTAGAAAAATATGTGTTTTATAAATCATGATAAATGGAGGTTTGATGACAATTTTAAGTTTCAGTTTTTTTTACAATATTCACTAGAATGCATATTCATAATTAGAAAGGGTGTAGAAATGATACAACAAAAGTAAAAATCAACGTGTTTTTTTATTTTACTATTTTTGACAAAAATACGTCTGTTATAACCCTTACAAAATAGAGGTTTGGTGAAAATTTTAATTTTCAATTTTTTGACAACATTAACTAGAATGAATGTTCACAATCGGGGTGCGCACAAAAAATGGTACTAAAAAAGTAAAAAATAACGCTTTTTTGGGTTCTGCCATTTTTCCCAAAATATAGACTTGGGTAATATTCTCAACTCTTCTGAGTTTTATCCTATGTTAAAATCCAAAGTGGGTGCTCCAAATTCAAGATCGGTTGAATTTATCAGATTTTTTTTGTATTATAAATTCAGAGCATGGTTGCCTCAAATCCTCGAATCCAAGACTTAATAAATGGGTTATAAATCTAGAGTGGGTGCCCGAATTAGATGAAACTATGTTAAGATGCCACCCTCTATAATATATGGAGTTATCATTAATTATCCCAAAACTTACTAAATGTGAAAGATCAAGGTTAGATACGTGGTATTCTAGTGGGTTGGAACACTAGGTGTGACACCAATAATAAAAGCCATATTTGAACAATATTAAAAATGCGGAAAATAAAGAGACAAGAGGTTGGTAACGCAGTTCGGCAATTGCCTACGTCTGTGGGGCTAAGCCCAGAAAACAATCCACTAAGTTCACAAAGTTACAAGACACTCGGTCAAACACAAAGTAAAACTCCCTCTTATCTTTGTCGCCGCCTCTATATAACTTCACACGTGAACCTGATTGTGCGAGCTCCCCTTGACTTGTGCAATTCTTCCCAGAATCTTAAGAGACAAGATCCCCTTGTCAATGGTGACTCCTCTTGAAATCCGTGTTATGGCAAGATCCCCTTGCCCACGATCAGAACTCCTCCCGAACTCCTTGCAGCCTCTTCCCGAGACTGAATTATAACAAAAAATACCAGGAATGCATATTCAATATTTTTGCATTAAGATGCGAACAGCCAACATACTTAAACAAAGACTTCCAACAAAGAAGTGTGTACACAGTCTTACAAAGATCGAAAGAATAATCAAAACTCCACACATGAAAACCGTGTGGTTGGAAAGATCATATAGAGTACATAAAAATCTTTCTATGTTTATCTCTGATGAGGTGAATTTATTCACCTTTTATCTGTGGTTTTACACTTGATTCCTTGCTCGTTCTTGTTCTTTTTGAGTTGTTTTAGTGTTTCATTTGTAGGATTGTCAACCATGGTGTCCTGGGAAGGAAAAAATCATGCAAAAGGTGAATGCAAAAGTGGAGGAAAAGTTGAGAAAATCGTCAAGACAGCCGCTCACGTCGCGACGTGGGGACCCTTCCACGTCGCGACGTCCAGATTCAGCAGTTTTTGAGAAAGTCACAGCCACGCACGTCGCGATGTGGGGATATTTTCCCCGTCGCGACGTCGGTGCAAGTCGCGACGTCGGGGAGCGACAGAAGGCGCTGATTTTCGTCTAATTTTTGGAAACTTGCGATTTTGGCCCAATTTGAGTTGCCTTTTTCAACAAGACTATTGTTAAGGACTTATTGGCAAATACTTTCATAGAATTACTATATATAGGGCAGGGTTTATAGTTTTTAGGGGGTTGTTGTTTATCTTTTGAGCAAGAGAATTCTTGTTTGTAACAGCTAGGGTTTTCTGTTGGTTATTGCGCGCAAGGAGAATTTGTTCGGAAACATCATTAACATTGGATCTATTTATTTAAGAGTAAAGATTTCTTCCAAGGATTTTTGGA
The DNA here is from genome assembly GCA_016586305.1 of Ophiorrhiza pumila. Classification (NCBI taxonomy): domain Eukaryota; kingdom Viridiplantae; phylum Streptophyta; class Magnoliopsida; order Gentianales; family Rubiaceae; genus Ophiorrhiza; species Ophiorrhiza pumila. The sequence goes on along the minus strand of BLIW01000009.1, from coordinate 36,864,143 downwards.
TTCAAGGTGTTGTCTTTCTTTTACTTAATGAATTCAATATTTTGCTTTAATATATATATTATGATGTGCGATTTAGCCATGCTTGGCTAAATCTATTGTGCTCCCGAGATTATGAATAAGGGTTTTTGTGCTTAATTTACATTCTAAGTTCTATTCTATGGTCTTAGTAAATGAGTTTTACTGTGTTCTTCATAATTATGCATGATTTAAGGCCTTAATTATGTATGATGAATATTTGCTTAAAGAACAGTAAATTGCTTAGAGATAACTTGTTTTAATCTGTCCTACCGCTATATAGGAAGGTTAGAGTAAGTTGTTTGGAATCTATTGTGGGTTGGTTGTGAATTTGTTAGATTAATTTACCTTAATTCTCTCCTATATAGGAGGAATTTGGGGAGGGGGGTTAGTTTGGCATTAGCGTGACTGGTTTCGGCGTTGCCTTGGCCATAAATGAGCGGTTGAACTTGAGGGTTTGGTTGAGTTGGTAGTTGCAATAGATTCTGGGTTAATTAAGGAAGTGAACTGTGCCTACCACCATATAGGAGTGTTCAATGAATTAGTTAATATCTAAGTAGGTAAGTGCATCAATCACTCCGTCCCTACCGCTATATAGGAGGGTGTGAGTAAGTGTAGTTATCCTTATTTTGCATGACCATAGATAGGATGTATGTGTGTCTTATGTAACCTTATCATATAATCTCGGGAGTACACTTGCTGAACTTGATATTTACTCAAATCACCACTTTAGCTCTGTTATTGTCATTACTTTAGTTATTTTCCGTTTAATCATTGTTAAAACATCAAAAGATTTTATTTAAACTTCAACATAGCCCTTTCCCTGAGAGAACGAACTCGCTTTACTATCACCTTCACGGGGGTTGTTTAGCTTATTTTTGAGTAGGAGTAAATAGCAACCACGATCACATTTTACATACATATTTGCTCCCATCAAATTTTGGCGCCGTTGCCGGGGAAAGCAGTCATATTGAAGTTTTATTTTTATTTGCTTTTATTTGTTTTTCATATTCTTTCTATTTCTCCTTATTCCTCTTTGTATGCGCAGGACGAGATCATCTGGACTAGCTGAGTATCAGTACGATCCAAAACTTGCTAAGACTTTACGTGCTAAGAAGAAGCTGGATTGTGCAGCAATGGCTGGATTAGAAAATCAAGGAAATCAGCAAAATGTGGTTGACCCTCCAAGGGAGCAACAGGGAATTCCCCAAGTCCAACCAGAAGCACCTCGTCGTCGATATGGTGATCATTATGAGCCTCGAATGGACAACTTGGATTCACCTTTTATTAACACTGGAGAGCATTTTCAAATCCCGCCGGCGTTTATTAATTTGGTTCAAAATGGCCAGATTTTCCATGGGATGAGTTGAAGATCCACATGCACATTTAAGGACATTCCTTAAAGTGTGTAACACAAGTAATCTCTCACATATCCCCCATGATGTTTTGAAGAGAATGTTGTTCCCTTTCTCTCTTCAAGGAGCAGCTGAGAGATGGTATGACTCTATAAATGGGGCGAGGATTGAAACTTTTGATGAGGTTGCAAAGAGATTCATGACCAAATACTTCCCTCCTTCCCGAATGGACAATATCAGAATGGATTTCATGCAGTTTCGTCAAGGTGATGGTGAGTTATTCACAGAAGCTTGAGATCGATTCAGGGAAATGTTCAATAAATGCCCAAACAGTGGGTTGGAGCCGGGAAGAGAGTTGAATTTCTTTTGCATTGGACTGAATGTGGATACTATGCATTTAGTGAATCTTTCAGCTGGCGGAAACCTGCAAGATAAAACCCCAGAAGAGGTTGAAGAGATTTTTGATCATATAGTAAGCAATGAGTTGATGTTGCCTTCTGGGAGAAGAAACCATGGAAGACGGCAGATTGGTATGTTAGAGTTGGATAAAACAACTAACTGGGAAGCACAGATGACAGCCATACAGAATCAATTGGCCAGTATTCAGGCAGCATTGACAAACAAAACCACGCCAACTTGTGGTTTATGTCAAGGGGAACATCACATGGATCAGTGTCCTCAAGTCACTAATGAGCAAGTGCAGTACGTCAACTACGACCGGAATAATAATTCAAATCAGTGAAGGCCTTCCGGTGGAAATCAAGGGTATCAAGGAGGGCAGAATCGTCCACAGTATACATCAAGACCAACTTATCCACCTGGTTATGGAAACCAGCAGAACACACAGAATGTTAAATCACAAGCATCATTGGAGGATGTTATCACAGTGTTGGGTGGTAAGATGGACAAGCTTTTTGGAGAATGTCAACAAAGAACAGCCAATTTGGAGAAAACAGTAGAGCTTCAAGGAGGTATGTTAAGGGAACACAATGCTATCCTTAAGAATGTGGAGATTCAATTGGGCCAACTAGCAAAGGAAGTTCATAATAGGCCAGATGGAGCTTTATCCACTGATACTTTTCCTAATCCCAAGGGAAGAGAGCATTGCAATGCTGTGACATTACGAAGTGGTAAGGAATTGCAATCTCCAAAAATTTCTGAAGAGGTGTCTCCAAAGGATGATCAAGAGGTTGACAAAGTTCAGACAAAGGTGAATGATGAACCCAAGAAAGCAGAGAAGAAGGAGGGAATTCATGGTAAAGGAAGCAAGAAAAATCCGCCAAGTGGTTTCAATTTTCCTGATTGTGTTCCACCATTGCCTTTTCCTCAAAGGATGCAGCCATCTAAGAAGAAGATTTTGTTCAGTAAATTTGCTGAGATGATTAAGCAGCTCCACGTGGACATACCTTTGATGGTTTTGGTCAAGATATCACCTACCTGCACAAAATTCTTGAAGGACCTTATCTCTAATAAGGAGCAAATTTTGCAATGTGAGGAGGTGATCCAAGTGAATGAGGTTGGCACATGTTTAAGGAAATCAAATCTTCCACCTAAGCTCAAAGATCCAGGAAGCTGCACCATTCCATGCAAGATTGGCTCGAGATATTTTGCTAAGGCATTATGTGATTTGGGAGCTGGCATTAATTTAATGCCTTATTCTATTGCCGTCAGTGTGGGCATGGGGGAGCAGATAAAACAAGTGGGGATAACTCTTCAGTTGGCTGATAGATCCATCATTACTCCTATGGGCATAATTGAGGATGTCTTGGTAGATGTTGATAAGTTCACAATTCCGGTGGACTTTATTATCTTAGATATAGGGGAGGATGAGGAGGTTCCTCTCATTTTCTGCAGACCTTTCTTGGCTACTGGAGATACTTTAATTGGCGTACGCAGCAAGACCATCACATTTCGCGTTAATGGCGAAGAGGTAATATTTAATGTGAATTACGCCATGAAGCATCCTAGAGACATAAATGCTTGTTTTTTTATGGATATTGTCGAATCTACAGTTATTGCATGCAACCCTTTGAAAATATGTGGTGTTAATGATAATGAATCTGTGATGCATATTTCTAATTCTGAACAGTGTAACATTGATGAAATTATTGCATTAGATTTAGAACAGATGGTAGAAAGTGTTTGCATTGATGCTTCTAATGATGTGATAACTGAAGATGTCTGTGAGGAGCCCATTGCGATGAGGCCAATTGAAGTTCTTGAATGCAGGGCAAATAAACTGAAACCTTCAGTGGAAGAAGCCCCGAAGTTGGAGCTTAAACCACTCCCCTCCAATCTCAAGTATACTTTCTTGGGTGATAATCACACTTTGCCTGTAGTGATTTCCGCGACATTGGAACCATGGCAAGAAGAGAATCTTGTTATGTTGCTGAAACAGTATCAAGTAGCAATTGGATGGACTATTGCTAACATTAAGGGAATTAGTCCGTCAATCTATATGCACAAGATTCTTTTAGAAGATGATGCAGTTCCAGTACGTGATAGGCAACGTCGGTTGAATCCAGTAATGATGGATGTGGTCAAGAAGGAGGTAATCAAACTGTTGGACTTTGGGATGATTTATGCTATATCTGATAGTGAATGGGTGAGTCCAGTCCAGTGTGTACCAAAGAAGAGTGGAGTAACAGTGGTCAAGACTGATAAGGACGAGTTGGTAGCAACACGTATCATTAATGCATGGCGGGTTTGTATGGATTATCGCAAGCTCAACAAGGCAACCCGCAAAGATCATTTTCCTCTACCATTCCTTGATCCAGTGTTGGATAGAATAACTGGTTACCTATTTTATTGCTTCTTGAATGGTTACTCCGGATACAATCAGATGACCATTGACCCAAAGGATCAGGACAAGACAACCTTCACGTGCCCTTTTGGTACTTTTGCATTTAAGAGGATGCCTTTTGGGTTATGCAATGCACCCGCAACTTTCCAAAGGTGTATGATGACCATCTTCCATGACATGGTGGAAGACATTATTGAGGTATTCATGGATGATTTATCAGTTTTTGGTCATTCATTCGATCAGTGCTTGGATAATCTGGCTAAGGTACTTGAAATATGTGAAAAGACAAATTTGATTTTGAATTGGGAGAAATGCCAATTCATGGTACAAGAAGGAATTGTCCTAGGCCACAAGATCGCATCTAAAGGCATGGAGGTTGATAAGGCAAAATTGGATCTCATTGCAAAGCTACCTTATCCAATAAATGTCAAAGGAGTTAGAAGCTTTTTAGGCCATGCCGGGTTCTACCGTAGATTCATTAAGGATTTCTCAAAGATCACGAAGCCTTTATGCCATCTTCTGGAGAAAGATTCTACATTTAAATTTGATGATGACTGTAAGGCTGCTTTTGATTTTCTTAAAGGCCAACTTGTAGCAGCTCCTGTGATTCAAGCACCAAATTGGGGTGCCCCCTTCGAGATTATGTGTGATACCAGTGACTTTGCTGTGGGGGCAGTTCTTGGTCAGAGGACAGACAGAATTTTCCACACTATTCATTATGCCAGCCGTTTACTTGATCCAGCTCAGTGTAATTATACTACCACAGAAAATGAGATGTTGGCAGTTGTTTTTGCGGTGGACAAGTTCCGTTCTTATTTACTGGGAGCTAAGGTGATTATTTACACGGATCACGCAGCAATTCGGTATTTAATGGCCAAGAAGGATGCGAAGCCGAGATTAATCCGATGGGTTCTACTGCTCCAAGAGTTTGACTTGGAAATCCGTGATAAGAAGGGTGCTAAGAATCATGTGGCAGATCATCTTTCTCGTTTGGAAAAGCATGAACATTTGGAAGAGAACAGTAATGTACATGTTCACGAGGTCTTTCCAGATGAGCAGTTGTTTCAGGTGGGAGAAGCTGCAAAAGCTCCTTGGTATGCTGACATTACCAACTATGTTGTCTTCCAGACAGTTCCGCCTAATTTGTCCACTCAGCAAAGGAAAAAACTCATCCATTATGCAAGCTACTACTTTTAGGATGAGCCTTATCTTTTCAAGGTATGCAGTGATCAAGTGATAAGAAGATGTGTTCCTGAGGAACATCAAACGGAAATTCTCCGTTCATGCCATGAATCTGATTATGGAGGACATTTTGGAGGGCGACGGACAGCTTACAAAGTGTTGCAGTCGGGGTATTACTGACCGAAACTTTTCCATGACACTCAAGAGTGGATCAAACACTGTAATGAATGCCAAAGAACTAGAAATATTTCATTGAGGAATGAGATGCCATTAAACAACATTATGGAGGTTGAGATTTTCGATGTTTGGGGCATAGACTTCATGGGACCATTCCCTAAATCTTATGGTAACTCCTACATTCTTGTAGCTGTAGATTAGTTTCTAAATGGATTGAAGCTATTGCATTACCGACTAATGATGCGAAGAGTGTTGTGGGGTTCATTAAGAAGTATATTTTCACACGTTATGGAACCCCAAAGGCTATAATTAGTGATGGAGGATCTCATTTTTGCAACAAGGCCTTTCAAGCATTACTGACCAAATATGGAGTCCGGCATAAAGTGGCAACACCCTACCACCCTCAGACAAGCGGTCAAGTGGAGGTATCAAATCGGGAGATAAAGAGAATCTTGGAAAAAGTTGTGAGACCATCTCGCAAGGATTGGGCAATCAAATTGGATGATTCTCTATGGGCTTATCGAACAGCTTTCAAAACCCCTATTGGTACATCTCCATATCGCATGGTGTTTGGTAAGGCGTGCCATTTATCTATTGAGCTTGAGTACAAGACTTTCTTGGCCTTAAAGGAGTTAAAGATGTATTATGGAAAGGCAGCTGAGCAAAGGTTATTAGAATTCAATGATTTGGATGAGTTTCGATTTGATGCATATCAGAGTGCATCTCTCTATAAAGAGAGAACGAAGAAGTGGCATGATAAACGCACTTACATAAAAAGTTTGAGGAAGGGCAGCTGGTTTTACTTTACAATTCAAGGTTAAGTCTTTTCCCAGGCAAGCTGAAGTCAAGGTGGACTGGCCCTTTTAGGGTGAATACAGTGTTTCCTTATGGTACAATCGAGCTTTTAAATGAGAAGTCAGGAAATTCTTTCATCGTCAATGGTCATAGGTTGAAAATCTATTTTTCTCAAGGTGAAAAGGTTTACCGCACAGTTGACAATGTGACTCTTGACGAGTCACCAAGGGAAGAATAAGCAAAAGGCGTCGAGCTTTCGACGATAAATAAAGCGCTTCTTGGGAGGCAACCCAAGTTTATTTTTATGTTCTTCTTTTAATTACATTTATTTTTATGTTTCTAGTTAGATTTTAAGCTAAAACTTCCATTAACTAATAGTTTCTTTTGTGCAAATTTGTGTTTTGAAGATTGGAGAAGAGAATGAGGGAGATTTTGAAGATTCAAGTGCAAAATCGTGGACAGTCACCCACGTCGCGACGTCCAGAGGATCCACGTCGCGACGTCCAGAGGATCCACGTCGCGACGTCCAGGTTTGTAAGCGAAAAGAAATTTTTCAGACATCCAAGTCGCGACGTCCAGAGGCTCCACGTCGCGACGTCGGGCAATTTTGCGTTTAAAACAAGAATATCTCATTGTTCTTCACACGCACACACCAAAAACCCTAAAATTCTCTCTACTCCATCTTTTTCTTTCTCGTTTTTTTTGTTAATTAGCTCTATAGTAGTGTCATAGTTAAGGTTTATATCACTTTAACACAACATCCACACACATTCACCGATTGAAACAAGAAAAATTGACCCAATTTTGAAAATTTTCACCAAACACAAAAACTTCAAAATCCGGATTTCAAGTGATATTCGTGCAAGTTTGGTGCCTCCATTGCGTTCTAGGACACATTTGGAAGGTGTAGGGAGTTTCACATCATCACATAACACAAGTTTTGTAGGATTTCGATTTTGTCTACAAGAGGTAATTTCGAAATTTTTGCTCTTAATGTTGTTATACTCTTGTGTTTAATTGTTTTCTATGCATTCTATAGCATCTATTTGGTGAATTGTGATGATGAATAGCTTCAATGTTTGATTGGGATGTATCTTTGGATTTTTGGCCACGTTTTTGTCATGGTTTGCCCAATTTGGAATTCCTTTGATTCGTGCTATGACAGGCGTGTTGTTATTCAATTACATTGGTGAAGTAGATAGTGTGTTAATTGTTGTGGTTGTTGTTGGGTAATTGTAGTTGAGAATTGGTTCAAAGGATCAAACTTGTGGTGCATGCTAGGTGTTTGTTTAAATGCTTCAATGATTTATATTTTGAATTAAACACACCTATGCATACTTAGAATTTCATGCATGTTACCTGTTTGTTACAATGCTTGATTAGCTTCCTGTTGAGTTAACATCAACTTTCGATTGTTTTAAAGTTATACAAAGTGCGATCTAGTACTTAGTCATATTATGGAGCTTGAATTGATTATTGTTATGTGTTATGTTCTAAATTGTTGTGTTTCCCTCGTGGTTGTTTTTCTGTTTGTTACAGTGTGGTATTGGTTCATGCATTACATGTTTAGGCTTGTGAATTTGGTTTGCGTCAAGTGTGGGGGGATGTATTAACTCATGGTGATGTTACATGTTGTGATATTCATAGTCACATTATTGGGTTAATGGCTTTTCTGGTTTGTTCTCATTGTAATCTTATTGATAGGAATGGCCCCAAAGCGACCACGCCGCACTGCTGATGCTCCACCACCACCTTCACCACCGCCGTAGCCCAACCCTGCCGACTTTGATAATTTTCGGTTTATGTGTTTAGAGGCGGAGACCTTCCATAATGCGAGGCTGTCAAATAAAGTCATGGTTGAGGAGCGGGGTATAGCAGTCACCGCTACGCTAATTACCACTCAAATTCGGCAACGTCGTTGGCAACCACTTTGCCAACAACCAGCTGGCGGGAATGCTACTTTGGTGCGCGAGTTTTATGCCAATTATCCTTTTGCCCAGCAAGGAATCCTGCGCATGTGTGGAGTTGATGTCCCGATCGGTCGTACTCGGTTCAATGAGTACTATGGCCTGCAAGACATTGTGGATAGTGGCTATCGAGGATTGGCAGGAGGTGGGTTTCGGTCTTCCACTCCACATATCTACTCTCGTATCACTGGCAAGCCACTTGCCGCTGTCCGGTCACACTTCAAGATTGTAGAGCTGAAGCTTGCTAAGATGACCAAGCTCACCAAGGCTTGGCACTATTTCATCATTGGGAAGCTCATTCCATGTGTCCATCAGGCTTCGTGTGACAATGACAAGGCTGTACTCAATTACGCCATCCAGACAGGTCTCACTATTGATGTTGGTGAGCTCATGGATATTGAGATTCAGAAGGCCCGTCGTTTTATCCGCACCGACTTGTATTATCCTTTCGTGATCACGGCTATATGTTATGCCGCGGGGGTACCCGCTTTTGGGACTGACGAGCTCTGTGGGGTGCGGGATGTCATCACCACGTCAATGTTCAATGCCTATAAGGTCAGTTCCTATGAGCGAGAAGGCTACATTCCGGATCCTCTGTCAGAGCCTGAGCAAGACGACGAGCCCAGCCAAGAGCCAGAGGATGCGGAGCAGATCCACCCACCGCCTCCACCACCTTCCCGCCGCCTTTTGACTTTTGCGGGGTTGCATACTCGGTTGGATGAGATGGAGGGGCTTATGGCCCAACAGACGACGCACTTCAATGAGCGGTTTGATTAGCTGGAGATGGGTTTTGCCACCTTGTCGAGTCAGATGACCAACATTTCCGAGCTTCTCCAGCATATGAATCGTCAGTGGCAGATATCTCGTGGTGAAGGATCCAGTTCGCAGCCTCCTCCGCGTGATGATGTGCATCAGGCCTAGGTCGTGTTTCTACTTTCCCACATTGAGGACAATGTGACATTTAAGTGTGGGGGGGAGTTATTTGTGTCTTGTTTTCTTGTTTTCTTGTTTTTTCTGTTTTATTTGGTGTGTTTTGGATATTATTTGTGTTGTTTTGTTTAGGATGTTTTAAGGTTGTTGTTTTGTTATTTCTGTTTTTAATTTGCGCGTTATTAATTTACTTGCGTTAATGGAAGTTAGGATTTGATTTTAGATTATCTAGATGTCCCATTAGTTTTAAGTTATTCCCTTGCGTAAATATTGCCTAGTAACAAAAGTAATTCTGGTATGCTAATTCTTTTCATAGGTAATCCATGGTTGTTATATGTTTTTTGCGTTGTGTCTCGTGTCCAATTTTAAAATTTTGATCTTGTTATGATGAGTGTCATGTTGTCAATGATGAGATTTTATCAAAAGATTCGATGTGGGATAGGAAAATAATATGCTATCTAGAGGAAGTCAGGTCTTTGATAGAAATTTTAGCATTTTGAGTCGACCATATTCATGCACTTCGGGGAACTACTGAGGGGATTGATGAGTTCGTAATCATTAAGTGGTTGGAGTGTTTTTAACACTTTGTTTAGTTGAAACTCATATAACTCACTTATGATGTGCTCTTAATAAATGTGCTTGCATAATTGTTCGCACTTAATGCTTTTGCATTTTTAAGCTTGTTATGTTCATACTATCGTCCCTCTATAAGATTGCTTTTAATAATAACCCTAAGATAACTCATATGGATGGTAACGGAGACTAGAAGCCATAAGACTCTGGCTTCATATTGTCACTCCTCTGCGAGACTGCTCTTAAACGAGAAGTCAATGGAGAACTTGCATGAGTGGGAATGGGTCTAAAACCCGAGGGTGAGACAGTACTCCAGGTGGATGTCACGGGAATTCCATTGAAAACCCTAATTAAGTGTGACAGTCTGGGGGAACGAGTGTTATATATGAACCTAAAGGTTTGCTGAGTGAATTCTCATTAATATGAGCTGAATAATGAATCTTTAATACGATTAGTGAGAAAGAGTTGAGACAAAGACTTAGTTGTTGGAGCCCTGGCTTATGGCGTGGTTGTGGATGATTTATGAACTAAGGTGGAACCTATCGCACACACACACATGGTTGGCTCAACGTGTCTAAATGAGTATGTCAATGCACTTTGATAACTTTTGGGGACTCATATTATGTGTACTTGGCATTGAATACTTGCGATTATGAGGATAATACATGGCACTTGTTCTTAGATCAGATTGATGAAATGGTGCTTTGTTGTTTCGTGTTAGTTCTATTTGTTAAGAGTTTTTGTGTTAAATTTTTGTTTTTAGTATTATCGTGTTGGCTTAGTTTGTTCGAAACGAACAAAGGTTAAGTGTGGGGGAATTTGATGAGGTGAATTTATTCACCTTTTATCTGTGGTTTTATACTTGATTCCTTGCTTGTTCTTGTTCTTTTTGAGTTGTTTTAGTGTTTCATTTGTAGGATTGTCAACCATGGTGTCCTGGGAAGGAAGAAATCATGTAAAAGGTGAATTGGATGCAAAAGTGGAGGAAAAGTTGAGAAAATCGTCAAGACAGCAGCTCACGTCGCGATGTGGGAACCCTTCCACGTCGCGACGTCTAGATTCAGCAGTTTTTGAGAAAATCACAGCCACGCACGTCGCGATGTGGGGATCTCTTCCCCGTCGCGACATCGGTGCACGTCGCGACGTGCATGGTCGCACGTCGCGACGTCGGGGAGCGACAGAAGGCGCTGATTTTCGTCTCATTTTTGGAAACTTGAGATTTTGGCCCAATTTGAGTTGCCTTTTTCTATAAGACTTTTGTTAAAGACTTATTGGCAAATACTTTCATAGAAATACTATATATAGGGCAGGGTTTACAGTTTTTAGGGGGTTGTTGTTTATCTTTTGAGCAAGAGAATTCTTCTTTGTAACAGTTAGGGTTTTCTTTTGGTTATTGCGCAAGGAGAATTTGTTCAGGAACATCATTAACATTGGATCTATTTATTTAAGAGTAAAGATTTCTTCCAAGGATTTTTGGATTCAAGGTGTTGTCTTTCTTTTACTTAATGAATTCAATATTGTGCTTTAATATATATATCATGATGTGCGATTTAGCCATGCTTGGCTAAATCTATTGTGCTCCCGAGATTATGAATAAGGGTTTTTGTGCTTAATTTACATTCTAAGTTCTATTCTATGGTCTTAGTAAATGAGTTTTACTGTTTTCTTCATAATTATGCATGATTTAAGGCCTTATTTATGTATGATGAATATTTGCTTAAAGAAAAGTAAATTGCTTAGAGATAACTTGTTTTAATCTGTCCTACCGCTATATAGGAAGGTTAGAGTAAGTTGTTTGGAATCTATTGTGGGTTGGTTGTGAATTTGTTAGATTAATTTACCTTAATTCTCTCCTACCGCTATATAGGAGGAATTTGGGGAGGGGGGTTAGTTTGGCATTAGCGTGACTGGTTTCGGCGTTGCCTTGGCCATAAAGGAGCGGTTGAACTTGAGGGTTTGGTTGAGTTGGTAGTTGCAATAGATTATGGGTTAATTAAGGAAGTGAACTGTGCCTACCGCAATATAGGAGTGTTCAATGAATTAGTTAATATCTAAGTAGGTAAGTGCATCAATCACTCCGTTCCTACCGCTATATAGGAGGGTGTGAGTAAGTGTAGTTATCCTTATTTTGCATAATCATAGATAGGATGTATGTGTGTGTCTTATGTAACCTTATCATATAATCTCGGGAGTACACTTGCTGAACTTGATATTTACTCAAATCACCACTTTAGCTCTGTTATTGTCATTACTTTAGTTATTTTCCGTTTAATCATTGTTAAAACATCAAAAGATTTTACTTAAACTTCAACATAGCCCTTTCCTTGAGAGAACGAACTCACTTTACTATCACCTTTACGGGGGTTGTTTAGCTTATTTTTGAGTAGGAGTAAATAGCAACCACGATCACATTTTACATACATATTTGCTCCCATCAATCTCCAAGATTATTTCCATATAAATCTCATAGAAAGATGGAAACCATGTGGCTTCCATGCTTATCTTTTCCAAAGATAAACCTCCAATGATAATTACCAAGAATACCAAGATAAGCACTAAATATACCAAGATAGCATTAATCTCCAAATCAATCTTCCTTGCATAGATTGATTTAATTGATAACTGCAACCAATAAGATCTTCTCTTATTTGCCAAAAAAATCAATGCCAATAAATGCCAACGTGAGCATTAACAATCTCCCCATTTGGCATTTTTTGGCAAAATCCAAACTCCCCTTGTATGCTGGACGGAAGTTGACTGAAACTCCCCTTAAACAGGTACTTACACCAAAAAACATCATGACACAAAGACATTGTGCATGTCACAGCAAAAGACATCAATTATCCTAACATACAACTGTTTTTGGGATTACAATACACAATCCAAAATACTCCCCCTTTTTGCCGCAAAAAGACAAAAGGGCATAAAACAACAATAAAACATAACAAATTATCTAAATAACTAAACATCATAAAAATTCAGAGCAATATTAATCGAATTCCTCCGCATCATAAGGCACTAGGCCAACTGAGTCTGCTAGCAAATGAACGCCAGCATATGCTTCAGGAATTCTTTCATCTTTACCAGCAACATACCCGCCAGGTCACGACTGTCAGTAACACCAGGAGTGACACTGGACGTACCTTCTGGTCCAGAATGAGCAGGAAGAACTGGAGTACCCGTCACAATCATTTCCTTATCAGGATCAAAATTAGCAGGTTCGTCAACACTTGGATTTCAGGCTCGATTTTTGATTCTGCGAAAACATGAGATAGATTTCAAGGAATACCTGTTGTAACATCTGGTGGAACACCAGAAGAGCCAGCAACATCATCCACTATGGTTTCAGCCTTGGTATCAACATGCTTCTTCTTTTTAGCAGCCTTAGTGGCAACATCTCTTGCAGTCTTTAAAGCTACAAGGTCATCCATTAATGAAGAGATCTCTCTCATTCTCTTCTCAATGTCAGTCTGCTGGGCAATAAGAGATTTCAACTCATCCTCCAGCACCTTAATGGTAAGCGTCAGTAAGACTTAATTCCAAAGCTCTTCTTTGTCTGGGTTAGAAACATCTTCAGAGACATCCTCCATGTTATTTACATGATCACCCTTCAACAGCTTGTAACTAATTCTGATTCCTTCCTTGTCTGTCTCCAAAATCTCTCTTACTCCAATCAAAGAATGTTGTGATGAGAGAATGCTATAAATCAAATACGGAAAAGGATATGTTATCCTTTCATTTTTGCAGACTGCATGCTTTATAATTTGGTCAAATAAAAACTGTCCGGCATAAAATTCAATAAAATTTCCAATATTGAACAACAGAGAAGCCATGGACTTATTCACACCAGTACCATGAGATGTAAACAGCCAGTTCCTTATTGCAATCTTATGCAGAATTGCATATTTAATAGATAGTTGAGAAGCGGGAAAGTCTTTTCCCCTATGCCATACTTGTTTGACACCCCCTGTGATATCAGTAATGATTTTACTATAATCAAGGCTGAACTCCTCAACATCAGCCCAATGACTGCCTAGATGAGTGTTTATGACATCCGGAGAAAATTCAAACAAATAACCCCTCACATACACATGTCCACCATCAGGTATTCAAAATCCTTCACAGTAGGGTCCAAATTACAGTAGAATTCTTGAACGACTCTCATAACGTAAGGCTTAATTCCCTTAATTGTCTTTCCTAAGCCCTGACTAACCAACTAATCTACGAGTTTTTGGCAGTCTTTAAAATTACCTTCATGAATATTCCTTTCTCCCCAAATATTTCTTCTAAAACCTCTATTCCACAGACCAACATTATATTCAGACTTGAAATCATCCAAATTTTCTTTTTGGAAATAGGATCTCTATATAAATAGGCAAAATATGATGTTGGATATACCCAAACGCATCGTTACAAAAGAGAAAGCAGGAAATTTGGAGTACTACTCCATTACATGATTTGTAAGTAAGTGTAGAAACGTGGAAAAAAGAAATTTTTACCCTAGGTTTGCAAGAGTAAGAATTTCTAATATCCACTACAATGTCCATCAACCATTTACATGCATTCATTGTATTTAAACTGTATAGAAAAAACATCTAATCAACCAGTGAAGTTGACAAAGTGTCCATCTTCACCAAATTCTTGCAAATTGTGGGATTATAATTCAAAATAAGTAGTTCTCATCTTATCCCTTCCTTTCCAACCCAACAATCAGCACCACAACTAAGATCATGGCAACATCACTATTTCTCCAAGTTAGCATTTTCATTCAATATCTACATTGCATCGGATCCACAGTCATAGTTCACTTCAGAATAGCATCACAGCAGTACAAAATGTCATTCAACAATCCAGCCTAATATATACCAGATTAATCAATGATTATATACCCTTATCAGGAGCAGTCCACTTCAGAATAGCATCACAACAGCACAAAATGTCATTCAACATTCTAGTCTAATATATACCAAAAGGTAGCTATTGGGACAAACAATCAGTAGCAAACATCGTTACATTCTAGGATATAGCTACCACATCAATAGCATGAATTAAATTCCAACGAAATTAGTTGAGTCATTGAGAAATCTTAACAATGAAAACAGCAAACCACACAACCTCATTGCATTATCAGCAAAACAACTAAAATGCAAATTATGCACACACCACATTTCATCCTACCAATCCAAGTGACAAAACTTGCCACTTTTTTGGCCAACCGGTACCACATTAAAGGAAATGCAATGCATTCAGAATCCAGACCAACATCCTTTCCAGTCACAAAATAATTATCACTAATAATTTGTATCCCTGTAATCACTAACATGCATAAAAGGCCCAGCTTATCTAACTTCGGTAATCAGGGGCCACGATTTTATCTGCTTTCATAACCAGCTAGGATCCAGCTCTTGTTACTTCTGAGCTTTCTTAAAGATGTGGTATTCAATTTTGAAATATTTAAGGTTTCTATGGACTTCTTTTTTCTCAATTTTTTCAACCTTCTATCTCGTTTGGATTGAACTTCTATGAACTGATCTGAATTAATGCGGACATCCTCCTCATTACTGTAAGTCTTGTTTTGAGTGTCCTTTTTTGAGTTGTTCGTTCGTACCTCTGATCTAGGGGGTGCATTGTGGCTGGACTAGGTTTGTCCCTTCCTCAGGCCCTTGAATTTGTTCTTCCATTTGTCCCTTAGGTTCAGTATTTGGGATAAGCTCCTCACTGTCCATCTCTTTGGAAGCTTGCTCCCCTTCACCTTCTTGCTCCAAAGCCAGAGCTAGGCCCTAGCTAGCTGTAAAATCTATCAAAAGGATTACCTCTAGCTTCTTTATAGCATTAGGGGTTTCAGTAGATGGCTTCATTCTAGTCTCCGAGAGGATATTACCATCAAGTGAGTGAGAATAAGAGCTGATCACTATAGGATATACAGTGGCGTCCAGCTCCTCTTCAGCTTGGATAACTTCTCTTTGCTCCTCGGGAGCTTGTTCCCCTTTACCTAACTGCCCCAATGCCAGAGCTGAGCCTTGATTTGCTGTAACATTATTCAAAGGGGCTAGTTCATCAATGGTCTTAGGGTTTTCAGAAGTTGACTTCCGTCCATTCTCCGATAAGCTGTTTAGATCCTATGGGTGAGAAGGGGAGCTGATCACTGTAGCTCGCACTCTAGCGTCCAGCTCCTCTTCAGCTTGCAGGGCTTTCTTCAAAAGTTCATCTTCATTGGCTTCCAGCTCGGCCATAGATCTATTAAGCTCAGTATCGTATTTGCTGCCAGAAGCTTCTCTTACAGCCTTAGTGTTGTTCATCTTCCCTTCCCCTGCTATTTGGTTGCTATCCAAGATCGGGACGCAGATCTTCCGCTTACCTTTCCTTATTTTCTCAGTAATGAGATCCTTTTTTAGCAGGTGTGGGTTGCATCGATCAGTAGGGTGACCCATTTTGTGGCAGTTGGAACAATATTCAGGTAGTTCTTCCACTATTATGGGCTGCCACCTACTTTTTTCTCTAGATACTATCCAGATCCGATTTGGCTTCTCTTTGAGTACGTCTAATTCTATGCAAATTCGGGCCTCACTAGGTCTCAGGATCTTTGAAGCAGCTACTGTTAATTTATCCACCTTCAATGGTCGGCCGACAACTGAGGCAATGGAGTATAATTTTGATTTGTCAAAGAGATAAAGAGGAGCATAGGCAAGGTCACCCACACTGGAGCAATGAAAGATTCACATTCAGGACTGAAATCTCTTGTCTATTTGAATATGCTGGCTTAGAACCCATTAAATGTCCATGATCTCCGAAGCCATACTCTGAGGTAGTCAGATTCTAGCTCGAATTTGAGAAGTATCTGACGGTGGTCAAGGAGCCCCAAGTGACACTCTCCATCGAATAAAGTTGCCAACATCTCCTTCCTAAGTGATGCCATTGGTGGTCATCCATTGTTGAATTTTGCAATAAGTGTGAACCGTTGCTCATCCTCTTAATCTGTCAAGACAAGGGCTGGCTCTCCTTTGAAAATGGAGAGGTTCGTTTGGCTAATTGATGAAAAGGACACATCGATTTTTTCTTTCCAATGAGCTGAAACATCTTCTTTATATGTTTTATTAGGAGGTTTAGGATTGATGATTGGTTGAGGCATCGTTGACAGACAGGGTTACATTATTCTAGAAAGAAGGCAGAGAGAAATTTCCTGAAATCATCCAAATTAACAGAAAAATCTGATGACTTACTTGCAGTTGCAGGAGACTTGTCCTTTGACATCTGATAAGCTAAAGTCGTATCGCGCTCCAATTTTTACCCTAAACTACTGTAGTAGTAGTGAGAGGGATCGTATCCACAGGGAAGGGGATTGGTTTCAAGAATCCTAGTATTGCTTCTATCAAATGTCACAAAAACGAAACAACAAGTAAAACTCACAAATAAAAATCACATGTACAGAGAATGCAGTGTAAAATCAAATGTGAAATGGATGTCTTAGGATTCAGGAGCCGGCTAACTGCGAATTAAACAACTTATGCTATGCTTTCTATACTCATGCAACCAGGAGGAAACTATAGCTGCCTAGGACCGTAGCATGAAGCCAGCATGGCGACCGCGCGACTTACTACTCTCCCTAACGTTACTCTTTCCCGTGGTGAGGCCTAAGGGTGACGGATGCAATCCGCAGCGTCTCAACTCTCAATACTAACTAAGCAAGCATGAAAAACCCTAGGTCTTCTATGGCGAGGTCCAATCTAAGTTTCTGAACCTTAGTTAGCATCAAAGGATCATTCTACACTCTATTCTAACGACTCAATGACCTCTGATTGGCATGACGACCACATCTCGAATCATGAACAGACTAAACAAGTGAAGAAACTCTATACTCATACATCCAGTCCTCGTTTCATGCAATTCTCACTCAAATTGATGGATCAAGCCTCAACCGAGCATGGCGACAACAATCAAGGTTCAATTCGAACAAGGAAAGTGCAAAAATTATGAAACTTGACATTTTCATGCAATAAGAACAAGTATGATTTCACTCTCACAATTTATGTCAATTGCATAGCATTTCCATCGTTTAATCACACAATCATCCGGTCCAAACCCTAAGTCATCACACGATTTAGCCAAGAAACTCCATTTTCATCTCATATTCATCACAAAACATCATTGAACAATTCATTCCCATCAAATTGGACAAATTTACCGATTAAAGTGTGTAGAATTGTCAAATGCTTCTTCGATTGAGAATCAAAAAGCAATGCTCGACTCAAAGGTGTGATCAGAATCCAAATCGGAGCACAATTTCTAGAGAGAGAAAATGCTAGTGAGAGAAAGTTAGAGAGAGAAAGTTCCCGCTCTCTAAATCTAAAAGCCTGTTACAATTCTAGAATGATCGATCCTCCAAAAGATTGACTAACCCCTCCATATATAGAGGTTACAAAAAAAGTAAACAATACGCACAGGCAAATTGACTACAATATTACAAAATTGCCACTACCAAATGTCAAGTACTGAAAATCAGCTCATGCGCTACATTGTACCACACCTCTGAGCCCTGGACCTTCACGCCCTCATCATGCTTTCCACATCTTCAGTGCTCTCAGAGTCCACGCCTTCACGAACCACTGCATAAGAAGATGAATTCCATACTTAGAAAACATTTCACCAACAAACTCACCAAATGCATGCGAAGACCTTGTGCATTATGTGCGACGACCTCGCCTAGGGCTATGTGAGTGTGGCCGAGCGATGTGCAACAGTTGGGTGCGATGTGCAAGTAGTGTGGTGCGGACATGTGCAACGATGCATGCGACGATGTGAACCCTTCTTGCGACGTCCTAATGCCTTGCATGCGACGACCTAGTGCCTTGCATGCAGCGACCTAGTGTGAGAGTTGTGCATGAATGTGCATGTATTTTGCCTCCAAGCAATCTTCTCTACAAATGGTTAACGCCTCAACACACATTTGCACAAATTGAACTCCTCTACTACTTACACACTTTCCACACAGTTCTCACAGAAAATTCATCATACACTTTACACATAACTTCGCATAACTCATAAGTCACAAATATTACCTCATCAAATTGCCCTTAACTTCCACAACAAACAAATCAATTCAACATCATATTTTTACCATTTCCAATATTTTTAATCACATTATGCTTCACACCATTCTTTACACAATCACACTAATTTCAACAATCTTTCTACATAAAGTGCACCAAAATCTACAAAGGCCAAGCGAAAAGTAGCAATATTAAGTCAGTATAAAACTGACTTATCAACATCGATTAGGAGCGGGTGACTCGCTGATATTCAGAGATAGGATTTTTTTTCTGCCGCTTTGCCTTGGGTGACTTAACAGGTTCTGGATCAGAGAGATCCTGATCATCATCATTATCAGAAAAAACATTGTCTCTAACATCTCCTTCTTTAGCCCAAGCATCATCCGATGAATCTTCATCCACAACCCAAAACCTTTTTCTTGTGGGCTCTGTGATAATCTTGGAGGCATCGGGTGCTTTAGGGGGTACAGCGCTTGTCTTGAATGGACCACTACTAGCTTATCCAAATCTTGTTCTTACTTCTGAAGGATCTATTGACTGAATTGGAGTAGCCATCTCAGCTTTTGAAGACAACTTAATCTCAGAATCCGAAGACTTCTCCTGTGAATGAGAAGAACTACCGTCTTCCTTTAACGAATCTGGAGAGGTAGGATTGACGACAACATGAACTTCGCAATCATCTATAGTTTCTACTACCTTTCTAACCTGAGATAATGACCTGGACTGAGACATCTCAGTGATTTGAGGGCACTTGACTTGATTTAACTTTCAAAAACTTTGATTATGTTCAAGATAGTGAAAACGGCAGAGATATGTCCAACACTTTGAGAAGAAAACTCCCAAAAGACCAAAAACCCTTGGAATAGCTGAGAGAGAGAAAGTGACCGAAATAAGTGCAGTCAGAAATTGCGTGAAAGGGACCAACTCTTCAATTCCCCAATATCAGCCGAGAATCCCTAAAACGCCACGTGTCACTTAAAGAGCTGAAGACTAGAATTCACAAAACGGAAATCCACAGCTATAATGCCGCCTAAAAGCATGAGGCGGGAAACCAGAAAAGACAAAAAAACAACTATTCTACTATTTTTTGTTTTTTATATAGCTGCATATACAACAACAAAAAAAACTTACAATACTGAAGAACCTCTTCATATGACACAAAGGCCTAGAGCAGACCCTAGTTCTTCAAACCTTGCTCCATCCAAAGCTTTGTTGAAAATATTAGCAATTGTTTTTGTCACCATATGTTCCAAAGCAATAGTTTTATCTTCAACAAGAGATCGAATGAAATGATGTCAAATGTCAATGTGCTTTGTCCGAGAATGATGAACAGGATTCTTCGAAATATTGATAGCACTCATATTATCACAGTAGAGTGTCATAACATTCTGTAAGACAACATAGTCTTTCAGCATTTGATTCATCTAAAGAAGCTGGGTACAGCTACTACCAGCTGCAATGTATTCTGCCTCAGCGGTGGACAGAGAAATAGAATTCTGTTTCTTGCTGAACTATGACACCAGGTTATTTCCCAAGTAAAACATCCACCAGAAGTGCTTTTTCAATCATTTGAACTTCCAACCCAGTCAGCATCACAATATCCAACTAAATTGGTATTTGTATCGAACGAATACCAGATCCCATAGTCAGTTGTCCAGCTAATATACTTGAGTATTCGCTTTACTAACACCACGTGTGACTCTCGAGGATTTGCTTGAAATCGAGCACATAAACCAACACTGTAGCAGATATCTGGACGACTAGCCGTTAGGTACAAGAGACTACCAATCATACTTCTGTATAGACTTGCATCAATAGGAGTCCCCTTCTCACCTTTAGATATCTTCTCATGAGTTCTAATATGTGTTCTTCTTGAACGAGCATTCTCCAATTCAAACTTCTTTAGCAAATTCTTGGTATACTTGCTTTGAGAAATGAAAATACCGTCATTTCATTGCTGAATTTGAAGGCCAACGAAATAATTAAGCTCACCGACCATACTCATCTCAAATTCCTTAGTCATTTGAGCAACAAATTCATCCACCATCGATTGTGACACTGAGCCAAACACTATGTCATCAATATATATTTGTGCAAGTAAAAATTGACCTTTCTCACAGCGCATTAAAAGGGTTTTATCACAGCGCATGAAGAGGGTTGTTTCTCACAGCGCATAAAAGTTAAGTTTAATGACATGAATGGAATAAATGAGAGTGAGAAAATGTGGTGAGCGATGAATGAGTGTGAATGTGAAGTGTGCTCAATAGTGTTAGTGAAATGTGTTCTGAAAAATGTAAGTGAAAAGTGTGCCAAAAAATGAGTGAGGTATATGCTGAAGAGTATTAATGTAGTAAAAAAAATATTGTGCATGAGCGCTGGAATAACAAAAGCTGCACGCGCGAGCATGCGGCGACCTGCAGTGCCCAAGTTGCAACCTGCAGCGCCCATGCGGCAACCTGCGCCTTGCATGCGGCGACCTGTGCGAGGTGATGCAGCGACCTGTGCGAGATTTCACTGTCTCGCACGCAACTTGCATGAGTATACCCCCACACATGTGTGTGGGCATGTGCGAAAGTTATGCAGCGACCTCGCGCACTGCATGCGACGACCATGTGCGCTATGTGCAACGACATCGCCTAGGGCTATGTGAGTGTGGCCGAGCAATTTGCAACAGTTGTATGCGATGTGCAAATAGTGTGGTGCGGACGTGTGCGACGATGTATGCGACGATGTGAACCCTTCTTGCGACGTCATAATGCCTTGCATGCGACGACCTAGTGCCTTGCATGCAGCGACTTAGTGTGAGAGTTGTGTGTGAATGTGCATGTATTTTGCCTCCAAGCAATCTTCTCCACAATGCTTAACGCCTCAACACACATTTGCACAAATTGACTCCTCTCCTACTTACACAATTTCCACACAGTTCTCACAGAAATTCATCAAACACTTTACACATAACTCATAAGTCACAAACATTACCTTATCAAATTGCCCTTAATTTCCACAACAAACAAATCAATTCAACATCATATTTTCACCATTTTCAGTCTTTTTAATCACATTATGCTTCACACTATTCTTTACACAATCACACCAATTTCAACAATCTTTCTACGTAAAGTGCACTAAAATCTACAAAGGCCAAGCGAAAAGTAACAATATTAAGTCAGTATAAAACTGACTTATCAGTTTCCCCCACACTTGAACTTTTGGTTGCCCTCAAGCAAAACTCACCTTTCACATGTCAATCGCTTGCATTCAAGACAATGCTCCTTTGCCTACTACGTCCTTGTCTAAGTTCATCAAAACATTTTTCACACAAAAATTCCCAAAGTTTCTTACTTCCAAATTCTCAGATTTCAACACAAATTATCAACCAAGGCACGATGAATAAAGATAAAAATGTCATGCGCGCAAGTGTGTGCTGAGGAATGCTAGCTCAGTGCTCTTCCCGTATGCCTAACCCCTTTGCATTCTGTATCACATTCCATTGCATAACAATCACCTCATCCACACTTAAGAACAGATAGCACAAAAGATCAATAGTCCCTAGGCGCACATTGGTGCTTCTATTAATTCATTCAAATCGCACTTTGGTGCTTTCTTTCAACACACACATTGGTTTATGATTTGCCTGGGTTTTGTGGCTCTTTTTCCCCACTTTTCACCTAGGTTTTATGGCTGTTTTTTCCCAAATAAGCTTGCCACGGTCTTATGGCTTTTCATTCCCAGTTGCCAAAGGTTTTTTTCCACCAAATCCTGTCTTGTATAACCACTTGTTCTTAGGTGTTTTAAGGGACTATACATGCAAGAACACCAAAATACCGAGGAAATGCATAACAAAAAGAACAACTAAACCAAATCTCCTCCTATGTCAATGATTGGTTTTACATGGCATATCTATCTTACTTTAACATGATGCTTTGGCCAACAAAATATGCTAAATTCCTTCACATTTGGAACTAGAACAGAAAAAATTTCACATGCAATATCATGAAAAGGAAAGATGATGAACTCAAACTCAAACATAGCCAACAAGGGAACAAGGGCTCAATACAAAGTAATCTTCCATTTAACACCTTTCATTACATCACCCACTCACCTTGTCACTACTCATGTTCATTTCAGTACACACAACACTCATTTTCATTTAAGTACACATACACAGTTATTTCCCTCATTCAACACACTCACACTCTTAAACACTTAAAAAAACTTAAGGAACTCTCAACACACAACACTTCAAACTTCTACACTACAATAAACTTCAAACTTCATTATGTTATGGTATACTTTTAACTCCTAGCAATTACTTTATCATTCTAGACTTCCACACACAATTGAACACCACACATATCATGGCTTCATGCTCCCAAAAACTTCAGAATTTCAAGAAGACTTCAAAAATGAGAACTCCCCAAAAATCACAACAAAGGCATCCCTATAAACGTAGCACCCCACCAAAATTACTTCAGCAAGTAGCAACACAATCACAGCATCTATCACAGTAAAACCTCCACACAACTTCAGCCAACAGAAATAAGCAGGACAACACCCTCCATTATGCAATCACCCCAAAGTACTTTGAGCATACAAACAAAATTATGGCATCATATGCAATCACCTTCAACCCCCCCCCCCCACACACACTTGAAACAAACACTGTCCTCAATGAAAAGAATAAGAAGAAAGAGGAGCTCCCTGAGAAGGTGAAGGAACAAAGGAAGATGGTGATGAGAATGATGCTGAAGTAGAAAATAAAGAACCACTGAAAGGAGGTGCCACCCAATGGAATGGTCCATGAATTGGTCCTTGGAGAGATTGTCCTGTACCAAACATTGGTATCCTCGTCGCTGGCATAAAATCCGGATCCACACAAAAAGTAGGAGTATGAGGCATTGGAGGAATTCGGCCAAATGTTGGCAACGACTGAAGAGAAGACTTGGCAGAGACCCCTGGAGGAAGTTCTTGCACACAACCAGTTTCATCCATAGATAAGTTTGGAATTCTGTATCCAACCAATTGCGCCTGAGATGGAACTGGTTTTGGTGGCCCTAGAGAGGAATGATAATAAACAGCCATTTTATTGCATTTATCCAACTCCATTTGCATCATTAACTGCCTATGATACAGCACCTCAAATTGTTGCTGTGCAATCGATGCCATGTCGTCCAACTTGGTTTCAATTGTGGATATATGAGAATTCCAATCCTGGTGCATGCCATTTAATTACCTGTGCATGCTCTGAATCCTTTCGTCCATAGCTGAAACGAGTGTCAACAGATTGCTGAAAATCTTGCAATGCACCTTGAAAAGAACTAAAATCATAAGGCTGTTGTTCCTGATTTGCAACATATGCGGGGGGTTCAAACTCGTCGCGAGAGACACCAACTCCCACTGTCCGCTCTTATATCATCTCTTTGTCAAGTCGCAGGTACTTCAAGTACAACTATGTACCAATTGGTAACTTAGTTTTACGCCAATCGCCAATTTCATTATCCACAGCCTGGGCTTTACAAATCTCTTCAATTGAGACTAGGAAATATAGTGCGCCGCATTATCAGCATCGATACCCGCCTTTATGTTGGTAAGAATGATTCGACCAACATCTATTGACTGTCTCTCTCGAATCGATGATATCAAATATAGACGATTGCGCAGCACTTCAGAAACCTGCAAACTTGACATAAGGCGGGACAAAATGAATATGAGCCACAGCTTGATATCACATCGCAAAAACTGATGACGAATATGCTTATGTTCTTCTCATGAATTAAGTACCCATTCGGCTCCTGGATGCGCAAGCTCCTCCAACAAAACCTGATCAGATTCGTCAAGTACCCAGTGGGAAAACTAGGCGTGCCAAGGTGCGAATTAATGATCTCACTAGTGACTTCAATCCACTGGCCCATAACATAAAAAGCTCCAGCCTTGTTGGGAAATTTTTCATTAGCATAGAACTCTATGGCAAGACTAACTTACAAAACTCAGGTGCAAAAACAAGCTTCTCATCAAAAGCGATGGAACTTTATAAACTTCTTGAATGGCCCTTTCTTCACAACAAATGCCCGTTCAAGGTGTAACATCTTCACATTCATTCCGTCTTCCCATCGCTTCTGTGCTGCAGCATTAACAAACAAGGATGGTTCTGAGGAGCCCTTTCTTTTCTTTGCTGTTGTCGCTTGTAGAGTGTACTCTGGGGGTCCTTCAAAGATTGGCAAATTCTCTGGAAAATGTTCAGAATTAGAGTCTTCAAGAGGCATTTGTGTCTTGCCTTTCCCTTTTCCTTTCTACAAACCCTCACCTTTCTTAGGAGGCATGATTATATAAAACCTGAATAAGAAACCTATAGGTAAGTGCTTTGGCAAATGGGCATGAACTTCGCTGAGAAACACAAACTCGAAAATGAGCATAACCTTTCCAAGAACTATAACACACATGAAACCAATATTTCCAACATTGCAATTGACTTTGCTACATATGCAACAACCAGCTTAACACAACATATAAATGGTGAAATAATACCGAATTTCTAACCATAGGCCATAATATGTACAAAGGGCACAACAGGCCACAATGATATTTCAGCACCAACACCAACGTTGCACATATCTTGGAGCTCAGTACACATAGAATTAGGCAATCCTTAAGCACAAAATTGGTAGCCCTACGTATTGGCCTCACTTAGCAAGTTGAAGCATGACATTTGGTTCAAAATTGCTCAACTTATGCTCAAAAGACCGAAGTGTAACTCGAATTGCAGAATGTTTAGCAAAAATTCCAACTTTAATCATCAACTAAACATTTACAACAACATGCTAAACAGGTAAATCTAGCCAAAACATAAAAAACCAAAGTTGTAGAACTAGTTCTCAGCTAAATTCAGGGACAAAAACTACCTAATTTAGAGCTAAAATGAAACATTTATGGCCAAAATACCGCAACATGTCAAAACTCGGCAAATTCAGCAAACATCACAATACTAATTCAGCATGAAAGCACCATTCCTTAACCAAAATGACTATATTCCATCCATAACTAGCGAAAGTGTAAAACATAAACACTGTAGCCCATCAACTTAGCTAAATAACCCAACTGAAGCATCCAATTTGGACATCTTATGCTCAAGTTATGTGAAATTTACAGAAGCACGTCAAAGCTGAAACAACTTGAAAAACCATAAACCTTGCCCCCACATTTAGTCTCCACACTAGGTCAATCCAAATCTCTCCAAAGCCCATCAACCTCATAATGTGTAATAGGAAAAGTCAATGAACCCTATCGTAGGCCTTCTCCATATCTAATTTAATAGCCATATTATTTCTTTTGTGCTTGTGTGACAATGTAGTCATCAATTCCAAGGCTAGAAGATAATTATCCGCAATTTGTCTACCCTTAATGAAACCACTGTGGTTAATACTAATTAACCTAGGAAGGAAGAGGGATAGTCTATTTGCCATTAGCTTTGAGAAAATTTTATTAAGGAAATTGCAAAGACTAATTGGCCTATAGTGATCAAAGGATTCTGGATTTTTATTCTTAGGTAACAATAGGATGGAGGTCGAAGTGATAGCCTTGTTCAAGCTCCCACCATTCATAAAGTGGAGGACAGCCCTAAACAGATCTAAATGGATAATGTCCCAAGCTGTTCTAAAGAATACTCCATTGAAACCATCAGGGCCAGGGGAACTATCCTTGTTTAGTTCAAATACTACCCCTTTTACCTCCTCCAATGTGGGAAGGGCTGTCAAGCTGATCCTATCTTGTTCATCTAGGAGAGGACAGATTATTTTAGAATCTATGGGAGAAAAGACATCAGAAGCAGCGAACATATGTTGAAAATGACTCACAGCAGCTTGACTAATATCACTATCATTATCTAGCCAGTAACCCTCTCTATTTAACACCCTATGGATAAAGTTTTGAGCATGTTTTTTCTTTAATTGGGAGTGGAAAAAAGCTGTGTTTTTCTCGTCTTCTTTAAGCTATTTCAGTTGGGCCTTTCGGGACCAAAATTGATCCTCAGTGCTAAGGGCCAGTTTAAGTTTTGCAACAGCTAGTTGTAGTTCTTCCCTAGGTACCGATTGAACAGCATCTAACAATTCAAGTTTTTTTAGTTCAATTTCAGCCTCCTGCACTTTATGAAAAATATTGCCAAACTGTACCCTATTCCATTGTACCAGTTCTACTTTGGTCCTTTTAAGTTTTTCAGTTAGAATCCTGATAGGATCACCCCTGCATTCAAAACTCCAAGCCCTAGAGACTACTGCACAGAAATCTCTATTTGTAGCCCAAAAATTCTAGAATCTGAAACTTCTTACTCTTTCTATCTTAGGTTTCAAATCCAGAATCATTGGGGCATGATCAGATGGGGATCTACTCATTAAGGTAATGCTAGATACAAAATTGGATTCCAGCCATTTATCATTAACAAGACCCCTATCTAGAGTTTTCCAGATTCTAGCCTTACCTTTACAATTGTTGCACCATGTGAATTTTGCACCTAAAGAAGTTATTTCAGACAGGTTTTCATTTTCTACAAAATTCATCAGCTCTTGAGTATCTTTTACTTGGACTCATTTACCTCCTTTTTCTCATCATTATGTAGCATGCAATTCCAATCCCCCCATGTAAGCCATGGAACATTAATATCATTAAGGGAGCTAAGAGAGTCCCAAAGATCTCTTCTATCTCTAGCAATACATTTGGCATATATGTTGGAAATAAGTATAGGCTGACTAAGAACGGGATGAGCCACCTTGATAGTAATGTGCTGGACTATGCAAGAAATCAGTTCACAGGTCAATGGGGTTCTATAAACTACCAAGATAGATCTGTGGGCATTAGTGAAAAAACAATCAAATTTAAGCTTTAACATTATTTTTTCAATCTGTTTATATTTGATGAATGGTTCAGCAATGGCAACCAAGTTAATGTTTCTAGTCCTTATCATATGCTTAAGCCTTCTTAAATTTGGTTTTTTCTGAATGCTTCTAATATTCCAAAAGAGTGTACTAATCATAAAATTACTATTTAATGGAAGAAATACCTGCCTTGGAGCTTCTCAAGCCACGAGTTGAGGAATAATGTACCTTATTCTCTTTGATTATTGTGGATGGTTTGGATTGTTTCTTAGGTTTACCTCTGCTGGAGCTGGATAGCATCTCTGCTGCCTGATTTGTGTGCAACATAGGTGAAGGAGGGTCACGAATCATTTCCTCTTGGATTTTATCTTCTGAACACTCTGAATTCCCCCCCAGATACCTCAATCTGTGCCAAAACAGAGGACCTAGGAGATCCTTGTTCAGATGAGCATTTAAACTCAGCTCGTTGGGGTTTAAGACAGTTGTTTCAGCTTGAGGGGCTGGGCCTTCTAAAGCACGATTCTCTTAAGGGGGAAAGGTTGTTGGTCCTGTAGGGACTTCCGGATTTAGCTGACTTAGTGATGGGACCAGCGGTCCTTCTGGTAGCCCCAAATTCTCAGGTTTAGAGATCATCAATGGCACAACAAGGGTATCCGATGGTACAACCGATTCCTGCAGATTGGGTAATAGGAGTACCAATCTCTCTACTGCAGCCCTCAAACTTTCAGGTGCAGTAATCTCCAATGGTGTAGGAGAAGCGGTTACTATGACTTCCTTACCTTTTAGTACATAAGAGGGTTCAGAATTCAAAACATTAGGAATTGATATCAGCACTGCCTGTTGTATTCCTTGTGATTTAGCTTTAGCCTTAATCACTGGAATCCATTCTTTGGGATCCCTTTGATTGGAAGGAGTTTTAGCCGTAGCAGTAGTAGGTCCAATTTGCTTCTTCCTCAGTGGATTGCAATGCTCTTGACTGTGACCCATTTTACAGCATTTGGTGCGCAATATGATGGTTTTTTCTCAATCTCAAGTTCCTGCCAAAAACCTTTTTCCTTAGACCCAATCCAAATACGGTTGGGGTGCTTCTTGGTGACGTCCATCTTTAAGCAAATGCGTGCTTCGCTTGGCCGGATGAGGAAGTCACTGGATGCTGTTGCAAGGTCCATCTTTAGTGGGGTGCCCAAACACGAAGCCAGAGAGAAAAGGGTTTCTCTCTGAAATAGGTGCAAGGGGAGGAGCGGGAAGCGAATCCACACCAGTGCCGTTGAGGGTTCCTTCTCTGGACTGAAGTCTTTTGTCCATTTGAATACCCTTGCCTAAAATCCAGCAAATGACCATATCTTCTTCATCCACATTCTCTGGAAGTCGGATTCCTCCTCAAAGCGGAAGAGAACATGGCGGTGATCAAGGAGACCAGAGTGTACAGGTTCTCTAAAATCAGAGCTAATGATCTCCTTCCTAATTATCGCCATTTGTGGTCTACCCCATGAGAATTTTTCCACAATCGTGAAGTTGAAATTAGCAGCTAACTTATCTTCTTCCTCAGTACTAAAAAACAATGCAGGTTCCCCTTTATACGAGGATAGTATTGGAGCTTTTCCGATAACCGATTGAAATGACACAGAGATATTGGTTTTCTCACTATTAGCACAAACTGCATCTTTGAAAGATTTCTTAGGTGGCTCAGTTGTTTTGGATAACAGATCAGGTGAGTTAACTTGAGTATCTGGTGGTTTGGATGGTATTTCGACCATATCTCAGAGGTTTGAAGAGTGGGCGAGCAGGTGGTGATGTAGCCGTTAGAGGAGAATAGGGCCATTGACCGTGATTGTTATGATCGTTAGGGCTGAATTGGTATCACTTACGGTGGCTTAATGAGCTATTCCATGCTGATTACAAAAATCTGAGAAATCTGAGTTTTCAAACTCTCTTCCATGGTCACTGCGAATATGAATAATCTTCACAATGGTACAACTTTTGTCTCATTAAAGACGACTGCACAATGATTTGAAGGCATTAAATGAATCGGATTTTTCTAGAAGAAATTCTACCCATGTATATCGAGAGAAGTCATCAACAGTTACATAAGCATATCGTTTTCCCCTAATACTCTCTATGGGCATAGTACCCATTAAATTCATATGAAGCAGTTCAAGCACATGATTTGTTCCTGGTGTCTGAGACTTAGGTTATGACACATTTGTTTGTTTTCCAATCTGACAAGGTCCACACACCATATCTTCATCAAACTTCAGTATGGGAATCCCACGGACAGCTCCCTTAGAGACAATTTTCTGCAGCATCCTTAGATTCACATGACCCAATTTTTAATGCCATAGAATGGAATCTTCCATGCTTGATCGAAGACACGTAGATGAGGCAGAGATGAGATAACAATTGTCTGAAGATCTTACTCCTTCCGTGATGCACATGTTGTTATGATCAACCACCTTACACTTTCCCTTAGTGAAGTTCACATTCAGATCTTGATCACACAAATGACTAATGCTGATCAAATTCGCCTTGAGACCATTTACCAGAAGAACATTCTTCAGTTTTGGTAACCATGACACATTTAGGGTACCTTTTCCAATAACACAAGCCGTGACACCATTTCTAAATGTTACTTTTCCCATACTTCTGGACACAGTATTCTTCAAAAACTTCTCATCACCAGTCATATATCTGGAACACCCACAGTCAGAGTACCACTCATCAGTTGTGGCAGCCTTTAGTGAGGTATATGTGAAGTTGCACCTCAAATTGGGCTTCATTACCCAATTCTGTTATGGATCCCTGCGAGAAAAAAACTTTCTAGCAGTACCTTGTCTAAAATCAGCAAAATAACTGAAGCATCTAGGACAAATATAACCGCGACGATTGCAATAATGGCAAATAAGTATAAATCTGTTACCTTATCACTTGGAGCATGATGAGATAATGCGAATTTGACTTTTTCACGTTCTTTCCAGTATTCATAGCAACGTGCTTCACTTTGAAAATATCCACTGGTTGTGACATGAAGCTTTCTCCTTTATACCCCAGTCTAGAATGATCACTACTGGATTGACCGGTCTTAAGAATTTCATCTAGCTTGGAAAAACATGAGTTTAACATCTTGACACCTTTCTTTATGTGGTTTAGCTCATTGATTAGAGTTTTCACTTCCTCTTGACTTACTCTCAGTTTGGCTTCCAAATCTGCAGCGGAGGTTTGAAGATTGAGCTTCTCATTTTGTAAATCCCCAACTTGAGTATGAAGCTGTCGATTTACTTTAATAAGTTCAGTCCATTTATCATGAAGATTCTTATACACAACGAGAATATCTTCTTCAGTGACTTAGTCTTCATCAATATATGTCAACATATTCCCACTGACACCTTGTGTAACATTCTTGACTCCACCACTGTCTGATTGTTCTGTCTTAGAAGTAAGAGCCACATGATTATTCTGAAATTCATCTTCTTTATCTGAATCATCTTCACTCCAGGTTGTGTTAAGAGAACTCCTCTTCTTTCTCAATGTATTTGCACAATCTGCCTGAACATACCCAAAACCATCACATTCTCTACACTTAATTCATCTGTTCTTGAATAACTGATTAGATGTGTGATTTTCTTTCCTGGACTTTTTATTGCTCGCCAATTCATTCTTGGAGTTGCCGACACCAGTCTTGACACCTTGATTATTTATGCCAAATCTCTTCATGACTCTGCTAAGATTCTTAGATATTAATGCAAGAGAGTCCTCAAAGTCATCTTCATTAGGATCAACTGACTTCTGCATCTTTGCTTTTAAGGCTATCCCTTTAACTTTCTTTTCTTCTAAATCTACTCCAAGGTTCATCTCGAATGTTCTGAGAGATCCCATCAGTTCCTCTAGCTTCATCTGTGAGACATCTTTTGCTTCTTCAATGGCCGTAACTTTATAAGCAAATCGTTGAGGCAGAGATTGTAGAGTTTTCCTTACAAGCTTTTCTTCATAAAACCTTTCACCAATTGCAAACCCCTCATTAGCGATGTCACAGAGTTTTGCATTGAATTCAGCAATACTTTCATCTTCATGCATCCTTAGGCTTTCAAACCTTGTAGTTAGTATTTACATCTTTGATAACTTTACAGGTGACGTCCCTTCATAAGTAGTTTGAAGAATTTCCCATGCCTTCTTTCCTGTCACACATGTAGAAATAAGTCTAAACTGAGCAGGATCAACACCGTTGAAAATTGCATTAAGAGCCTTTGAATTACTATTTGCCAAGGCATCTTCAGTAGCATACCAGCTTTCTTCTGGCTTGGGAGATTTGACACCTACTGTGTCAGTAATCATTGGAGTGTCCCATCCTGTTAGAATTGATTTCCAAGCCTTCTCATCAATAGCTTTGATGAAGGCTCTCATTCTGGCCTTCCAATAAGTATAATTGCTACCGTCCAATAAAGGTGGACATATTATTGAATCTTCTTCCTTCATAGAGTCCATCACATTGAAAACCAAGATCAAGTCCTTCGGATTCCGCCTAAGAAACAAAAACGACCCGCTCTGATACTAATTGAAATATCAAGGTTAGATATGCGGTATTCTAGTGGGTTGGAACAATAGGTGTGATACCTATAATTAAAGAAATATTTGGACAATATTAAAAATGAGGAAAATAAAGAGACAGGAGGTTGGTAACGCAGTTCGTCAATTGCCTTCGTCTGCGGGGCCACGCCCAGAAAATAATCCACTAAGTTCACAAAGTTACAAGACACTCGATCTAACACAAAGTAACACTCCTTCTTATCTTTGTTGCCGTCTCTATCTAACTTCACACGTGAACCCTATTGTGCGAGCTCCCCTCGACTTGTGCGAATCTTCCCAGAATCTTAAGAGATAAGATCTCCTTATCAATGGTGACTCCTCCTGGAATCCATGTAATGGCAAGATCCCCTTACCCACGATCAGAACTCCTCCCGAGCTCCTTGCAGTTTCCTCCCGAGACTGAATTATAACAAAGAATACAAGGAATGCATCTTCAATATTTTTGCATTAAGATGCGAACAACCAGCACACTTAAACAAAGACTTCCAACAAAGAAGCGTGTTCACAATCTTACAAAGACCGAAAGAATAATCAAAACTCCACACATGAAAATCGTGTGGTTGGAAAGATCATATAGAGCACATAAAAATCTTTCTATGTTTATCTCCAAGATTATTTCCATATAAATCTCATAGAAAGATGGAAACCATGTGCCTTCCATGCTTATCTTTTCCAAAGATAAACCTTCAATGATAATTACCAAGAATACCAAGATAAGCACCAAATATACCAAGATAGCATTAATCTCCAAATCAATCTTTCTTGCATAGATTGATTTAATTGATTCCTGCAACCAATAAGATCTTCCCTTATTTGCCAAAAAAATCAATGCCAATTAATAAATGCCAACATGCGCATTAACAAAATGGATTGTAATTAACCACTAAATATCTTCTCCATCTACTCATGGTCATGGGAAATGCTGCAATGAGTCAAAACGAACAATCTTGCATAAGCATATAAATCAATCAATTTGTTTTAATTACACAAAAACTTATATGGAACAGGTTCATATATGAAACATGATACACTATTTTTGTTATACTTGATATGTTAATTTTTTTTATAATTGATACACTAATTTTTTAATACTACATATGTTAATTTTTTTTATACTTGATATACTACTTTTTTATACTTAGTACACTTATTTTTTTTATACTTGATATGTTATTTTTTAGATATGATAATTTAAAATTTTGATACTTTTATGCTAATTTGAAAATTTGATACTTGTTGATACTTTTGAATTGAAAATTGATACGCTAAGCTTTTATACTTGGTACGCTAATTTTTAGATTGATACTT
The DNA here is from genome assembly GCA_016586305.1 of Ophiorrhiza pumila. Taxonomy (NCBI): domain Eukaryota; kingdom Viridiplantae; phylum Streptophyta; class Magnoliopsida; order Gentianales; family Rubiaceae; genus Ophiorrhiza; species Ophiorrhiza pumila. Next base: position 36,830,546 of record BLIW01000009.1, on the reverse strand, counting down.
TTGAATTGAAAATTAATACGCTAATATTTTATACTTGATACACCAATTTTTGAATTTGGTAATTTTTGGATTAATACAAGATCGCATATATAAACCCATTTCACATGAGAATGCCTTTTAATTATGAGTCAGTAACACTATGTTCTATTTCAGTTTTTTTAATTATTATTTTTAAGGTAAAACAACCCTTTGTTTACAAAAATAGATTACTCGGACAAGATAGAGGTAACTATTCCATTTTCTTGCACATCTTCTATCCATATTCTCATATTTAATGATCCACAAGCCATATACACTTTTTATTATCCATGCAAACGAGCACATTCATTATTAAGATAAACTAATAAGAGCCGAAGCTCAACTCCGCGGTCGTCCTCCCCATGCTAAGGTCACATGCGTGATTCAAATGAACGTCCCCTTTTTTGTCAAATGATGCCGTTTTTGCCCCCTCTCCTTTTGCTACTGGCCCTCTCTTTCTATTACGTGGCTATCAAATCCTAATTAATGCTACTGTAATAATCGCCTTCTCTGTTGAATTGAAAACAGCTACTTCCCTATTAGGACAGCTGAAAATTTGACAGCATGTAATTAATGCTCTCTCCATCTCTCACCTCTTCTCCACTCCTAAACGCATCACATCTCTCATCTCTCACTTCTTCTCCTCTTTGGAAATAACGTATGACTTGCTCTTCATCTCAATGTAATACTTTCGGCACTTGAAATGTTTGTCAGAACTCTTCGGCACTTGTTAGAATATGACGTTTTGAATTAGGGTTATACGTTCTTTTCTTTACATTCTTCAACGTAGCTGCTCCCTTTCTCCTTATCTCTCAATTTTCTGTCTTTCTTTAACCCTTGTTGCCTATGCATATTTGCTCCGTTTTCCCTTCTTATCTGTGGTTTGTGAACAAGATTAGACATGTGGTCAACAAAGCTCCTCTTGTTAATGTTGAAAGGAAACCCATTTCACTTTCCTAATTTCTAAGGGGACACAGAGGAAGAGGTAAATCTGTTTGAAGGTTATTTACTTAATTTAGTTTAAATCTTTTAGAATGCTCTTTATATAACCGGGGTTGGAATGTTCTTTATATAATCGGGTTGGAATGTTCTTTATATATTCGGGTTAGACAAGTTGATCAACAAGGTGCTAAGTTTTGAGATTGTTGTGTTGATTTTTGTGGTTCCTTTTTTTTGGCCAGATTTTGTACCTTCTCCTTCTTTGTGCACTTTTCGATATCGCACTGTGTAAGAGTTGCTGCTTCGTTCATTTGATTTCATATATTTGGGTTAGTTTTTTAGTCTTATTTTTAGTCTCTCTCTTGGTATGCTTATTTTATGATTTCTTAGTTTTTTTGTCGATTTAGCTGATTTAGGTTGGTTTTTAATTTTCACAGTATTCACAGTTCTTTCTTTGTAGGCTTTTACAAATGAACTGTGGAAAGTATCCTCGTTAGATTCATGGTAATTTTTCTTTTCTCCTTGGATCATGATTTTTTTAGCATTTTTGTTTATTGATGTACCTTCTTATGTTGGATTTTATGTCTATTAATCTAATTTTTGTTCTTAATAGCTTCTATTTCTTTTAGTATTATGCCTTTTTTCTCTCCTGGCTTTACTTCATTTTCTTTTGTTGTGTTTCATACTCTAATAGGTTGTCTTTAGTGCGTGTTTTTTTCTTAATTCATGGAGAATTTCATAGAGCATCATTTATTTATTTGACACATTTTGAGGATTTTTTATTTTTTTAAGGTTAAATGTGATATTTTGGGGATTTGCTTTTGGTGATTTACCTATTTTTAGTTTTGTGGGTTGTTGTTTTGGAAGACGCTGATTACAATGCATAACTGTATACTTCTTTTGTTTATTTAGCAAGATGAAACATCCTTTTTTTTAATGTTAAAAAAGATCACTTTTTAAATTTTTTTGGGATGGGATTTGTTTCTGAACTATGATGCACACATGGTTATTGTGTAGTAATTTATTGTTGTGTTACTTGGTGTTGAAGGCAGAGATGAAATTCAAGGACAAATGGCTAGCTTGTATTACACTTGGTGAACTGACTTTTAGAACTCATGTTTCTGGCCAATTAAGTATAGTGCACAGTGTATTTGTGAGAAGCATATTTTCTTATTACTATGGTGCATTAAACATGATTTCTGGATTGATTGTGCAGGACTAACAAGCCCAATTGGAATTTTGTGAGTAACTTCATTAATGCATTATAACTTCTCAAATTCCCTTCACTTCATTTTTTGAGTTTCTTTTTTCATTTTTTTTGTTTGAGTACATAAATGCTCTAAGCTTATTTATTGTACTTGCTAAACATAAGCCCTCCTTAATCAAGAAGAGTGATGCAGGCCATTCTACTTCTAGAAGACAACGTCCCTTCTATTGTTCATCATTATAACTATAATAAAATCCAAGTTAATGGATTTCATGTTTCACTTTTTTTTATGTCCCAGGTTCCTAACTCTACCACTCTATGTCTTCCCGCCACTTCACTGTTGTTGAGTCAGACTAATCCTGGGCCTCAACCAACCGTCCCCTAGCGAACTGAGGATGTAAACTACGGGATGTGCACGCAATGGGTACTAACCTTATGGTAGTAGCCCAAGCTAGATACCAGGGTCAGTCTTCAATCATTGGTCACCAGTCACACACCTCCCGGCCCAAAGTGTTGACGATGCTCCTCCGATAAATTTCGACCCCACACGGCCTCACTCCTGCGCACAACTACCATAATTGTTCTCCATTGCGTATGTGCCCCGAGAGAACTTGGAGCATCTCACAAATACTCCTTCTCCATCCATTTATCCATAAATGGGTGGAGATTTGCTCTAAGTGGGGTTCGAACCATGGTTGCCATGGTGGAATCCCACTTGGGATACCATTTGAGCTATGATCATTTGGTTCATGTTTCACTTTTTTGGTTAAGTTGTTGAATGGTCTCCTCTAGTTTAAAACTAAAGTATAAAAGAATTTGATGTAGGCATGGGATGTTATTGTTGCTTATCCAGCTTTTGAAAAAAAGTAACTTTCTCTTATGTCTTCAATTGCAAGGTTAAAAGTTTAGGTTGGAATTTGTTCTTCTTCCCATAGTTACTGGATATAAAGATCAGTGATTGCTTCCTTTATGGGAGAAGAAGCTTCTTTTGGAAAGAAATGGGGCGCATATTACAAGAATATCCATATTTGAGGTGAGTACAATTATGCTTTGAAATGATAGTGGTATGTCTCTACTTCTATACATACAAATGAAATATCTGCTCTCATTCATAGTTTTGATATGAATGCTCTATATTTAGAATTTTGGATTATGAAATCATTAACCATACAAGCTATTTTTTTATTCTTCTTGACTTGTAAATCTCCTATCTTATTTTAGCTCTAATTTCATGGCTAATAATTATTTTCCAATTTGAACTTGGTATTTAAGTAGTGCTCTTGTTACAAGACTTATTATTCTAGATGTTCATATTTCCTTTCAGTACATTAAAAGAAAGCATTTTTTTTGTAATCGAAATGATTTAAAAACACATTTCTGATTCTAATTTATTCATTGTTTTTCTTCCTTTACTGTTTATAAACTTGGAGATGTATAAATTAGGTTGCTTAGACTTTTTGGGTAAATTATCATTATTCACGTTTTGATTCTCCAATTTGCTTTCATAAGCCTACTGATCTTTCTCGATCTTTTGATCATTGACTTCTGTTGTGGACAGACAAATAGATTATACAAGAACAATCTTATTGGGTACTCTGAGATTAATCTGCTTGAATTCCTAACACAGGTGAGAAAAATCTTTTATTGTTTTTCATCTTTCAAAAAAAAAGTACTTATTAATAGTTCCTGTGAAAATTTGTTGAACCGAGCTAAGTTGTTGATTTGTGTTTATTGGCATCGTCTTTTCTTTTGTCAATGTGAATTCGATCATTCATTTTCAGCATTACTATGGCCATCTTATCTCGACTAATGCTTGAATTGATCAAGTGGTCTAGAATTGACCCTCCAAATATCTCTTTTGGAAATTCACTATTGTCAATGGTATTCTTTGACGTTAAGGATAAGCTTGCACAATGTCTATAATTCACTATTCTGATAGAGTTTTCAAGACATGCCTACAAGAATTGACCATGTTTTCCTTCCATGTTTTTGTGTGTGCATATTGTAGATTTTAAACATAGTGATTTTGGGCTTTTTTTCCCAATAAGAAAATATTGGTTTTTCTTTATTATAAATGTTTTACGAATCTTAGAGTTGTTTGTCCACTGTTTAGCTATTTTCAGTCCTTTCATTTTTCAAAAGCTTGAACCTATCTTTAGCTATTATTGCATTTGGTATAAGCCATTTTGATTTGTTTTCCTTTTGATATTCTTTCTTTGTTTCTTTTTCTAATTCTCTAATGTTTATTATTGCTGGAACAAGTAAGACTAAGCATTCCCAGATTGATGTACTCATTTCTAATGGAATTTTTCTTCCTTTTCTCCTATAGAATTGAAGGAACTGATGCAACTGAAATCACTCCATATCTACATTGGTCTTTAAAATCTTTGTGTTATGCTCATGTTTCATAGGAAAAGACAGGTGGTGTTAAGTTAGCTTAAGTTCCTGGCCTAGGGTCACTACCTCTTGTAAGTTATGAAGGGGTGATGATTCAGCATGGAACTATTACCAAAATGTTGTAATTTCTAGCTGTAAGCACCGCATATTCCTTGGTTTATTCTTTTTGCTGCCTAAATATGTTGTCGCAATGGCATGTATATTATAATTTCCACTCTTACAAACTTATTGTGTGAAATTGTGGTTTCAATAGATAAAGGGAAGAATGATAAAGAGAATAATCTCAGTTAACTGACTTTTAATGTCGTCTTTACTAAGGTTAATGCGATTTAAAAGCATGGACTTCATTTTAGCTTTATGATGAGACGTCCAACTTCGAGCATTGTGACGTTCGGGAATTTTTAGCTTTAATTAGTTTTCTATTTTGGTAAATTAGGGTTTTAAGTTAATTAAACTTTCCTTTTATGGATTAGTTCGTCTAGGGCTTATGTTAGGTCTATAAATAGGAGTTTTATTCAGTTGTAATAGTTTTAGGAAGAATTTTGAGAGAATTTTAATAAGATTTCAGCGATTGATTTCTTACTGGTGAATTTGTATTCTTGCGAAGGGTTTGCTTGTTTACATTAATTGAGAATAGTTAGTTTGTGAGAAGCGGACTAAATTGTTGGTTCTTTAATTTTCAACTCACGAATTGTTGGGTTGTTCTTGTTCATCGATTTTATTCGAAGGTCCTGCAATTACTTCCGTGACATACAAGCCAGGGTTTGGAGCGAATCGATCTGGGTTTCTTATCAAGTGGTATCAGAGATTGGGTTCTTCGAACAAAAATCAGGTTTTCAATTTTTCCTTATAAAATTGAATTCAAATTGTTTGATATTCGCAAGCCTGTCATAAATTCTATTTTGTGATTGGTGTCAAGCAATTATATCTTTGTTATTGTTTAATTCGTATTGTGAGAAGTTGATTCGTGTTGAATTGGTGATTGATTGTTGGTTTGAAGTTATTGGATATTTGTGGATTATTGTTGCTGTAGTAATTGTTGGGATATTCTGTTGAAATTTGGTTAAGTCAATATGAGTAAACAGGCAGAAGGTACTAGTATTAACCAAAATTTGGAGGTATACTGGCTACTATGAGTGAACAATTATGACAGTTATCAGTTGAAAATTAACAGTTTAAGCAGCGGTTTGAACAGTTGGAGTCGGGATCTAGAACAGGTACTCCATGGAAAACACCACCTAAAAATCCTTGGTTTGATGGTTTGGAGGAGGATGGGACTGATTTAGACGATAGTGTTCGTCGGCGGGTACGTAAGTGTGGTTCTAATGAGAAAGAGGGTAAGATACGTGTTCCTCCATTTTCGGATAAGGAGAGTCCGGAATTGTTTTTGGACTGGGTTCGAAAGGTGAACAAAATTTTTGAATTCTATAATTATTCTAAGGAAACTAAGATTAGTTTGGCAGTTATGGAGTTCACTGGATATGCTAGCACATGGTAGGAAGATGTACTTATTCAACGCGACCTATTGGGAGAACGACCAATTCGTACTTGGGATGAGGTAAAGGCATTAATGCCGACCCGTTTTGTTCCAGCTCATTATTTTCTAGATTTGTGGTTAAAACTACAAAATTTAACACAAGGAGTTAAGACCGTTGAGGAGTACTACCAGGATATGCAAATTATTATGAGTCGGACACGAGTTCATGAGGAAAAGGCGGCGACTATTGCGTGATTTGTCAGTGGTTTGAATCAAGGAATTGCTAAATATGTTGCTTTATATCAATATACTAATTTGGAAGACTTGTTTCATAAGGCCAAGGAGGTGGAACGACAGCTTGAAATAGAGAAGCAAAATGTTAATGATAGTACTCGATCTTGGAAGTCTGTTTTCAAAGGAACAACGTCGGGATCATCTAGTCAAGAAGTCAAGGGTAAGCCAAACAATGTGACTTCAAAGGCTAAGCCTCGTCATTGTTATAGATGTCAAGGGTTTGGACATGTCGCAGCTGAGTGTCCTAGCAAAAGTGCGTTCGTCATCCGTCCAAATGGAATTGTGGTGGAAGAAACGGATATTGACCCAGTTATGCCAGATCTTGAAGGGGCCTATGAAGTGTGTTGTGAACCAGAAAATGGCGAACTGCTAGTGCTTCGACAAGTTTTAACTTCACAACCGCTAATGGAGACTGAAGATTATAAGCGTACACAACTTTTCCATACCCGATGAGTAATTAATGGGAAGACTTGTAATGTGCTCGTGAACAGTGGGAGTTGTACTAATCTTGTTAGTACTTTGTTGGTAAATAAATTGCAGCTACATATGGAATACCACCCTAATCCCTATAGCTTGTAATGGATGCAACAAGAATCTTCAACAAAGGTTATTAAACAAGCTCTGATTTCATTGTCGATTGGAGCTTATCGGGATGAAATATTATGTGATGTGGTTCCAATGACAGTTAGTCATGTGCTGTTAGGAAGGCCGTAGATGTATGATCGCGGAGTGAAACATTTTGGGCGTGAAATGTGTATTCTTTCGAAAAGGATGGCCGAAAAATGGTATTAACGTCTCTTCATCCGTCGGAGGTGTACAAGGATCAGTGTAAGATTGCCCAGGATATGTAGTCCATCGAAGAATCGGAACCGGCCACAAAGAGAGTGACAACAAACAAGTATTGATATGCACTACTGTTGAAGTCTTTCCAGGTAATGTCGTAGATTTGAGGACAAATCTTTTACATGACGGAAGGACTGATGCGAATTAGAATTCAAAAACGTTAGCGGTCGTGACGTCCAATGTCTAACGTCGCGACGTTCATGAACGTCGCCACGTCCAACTTCGAGCATCGCGACGTTCGGGAATTTTTAGCGTTAATTAGTTTACTATTTTGGTAAATTAGGGTTTTAAGTTAATTAAACTTTCATTTTATGGATTAGTTTATCTAGGGCTTATGTTAGGTCTATAAATAGGAGTTTTATTCAGTTGTAATAGTTTTAGGAAGAATTTTGAGAGAATTTTAATAAGATTTCAGTGATTGATTTCTTACTTGTGAATTTGTATTCCTGCGAAGAGTTTGCTTGTTTACATTAATTGAAAACAGTTAGTTTGTGCGAAGCGGACTAAATTGTTGGTTCTTTAATTTCTAACTCATGAATTGTTAGGTTGTTCTTGTTGATCAATTTTATTCGAATGTCCTGCAATTGCTTCCATGACATACAAGCCAAGGTTTGGAGTGAATCGATCTGGGTTTCGTATCAAGTTGCTACACATTTTGCTAATCTAGGTTGTGGATTAGCATTAGGGGCTAGGGAATCATTGATGAAAAGAAAGGAAAGCAGCATAGTTTTTGTAATCTTAACCGAGTTTGGAAAGCAACATGGCATTAGGGCCTAGGGAAACTGAAGTTTAAATGTGCAATTATATGTAAGATTGATTCAATTTTTATGATGTTTGAGTGGTACTGGAGACTGATGCTTGAATGGTGGCTAGGGGCTGATATCTTGGTACTAATATTGATTCAATTGGGTAGTTTCTTTTGAATGTTCAGTTATGTGTCCCTCTAGGCTGGGGTGAATTGCGAACTTTTTTTTTTTCCTGATCTTCTATTAATCCTTATTTGATGATATTTAAATATTAAAATTTTATGCATTAGTGCACTTTTATGAAAAGGACAATTTCCAGTTTTTCAAAACTATGCATTTTGGTTTTCATTTATGGTAATTTCTTGATCAAAAATTTCTTGTGGAAACCTTTTGTTTAATGTGAATACTATTATTGATTTGTGCTTGTTTCTGGCTGCCATATTGTGTCCTTACTTCCTTTTAAATTTTTTCACGTTGTTGCAAGATGTGGGGTTGATATCCAAGAAGAGTATGGATATGCTACTTGGATTCCAATAGACGATTCTCATCATATCCCTTGGTACACTTGTGTGGATAGAAGAGTTTAAGATATTGTATTCTGTTTAAGCCATTGAATTTGAATGGATGTTCCATAAATTCTCACTGGACTGACTGATGAATTCAACATTGATAAGCTCCTAATTGTTCTTGAACTCCCTTCTCAACAACATGTCGAGGAGTTTTGTGAATATATTTATGCATTCTTAAATGCATATACCTTTTAGTATTTGTAATTTTAAATAAATTGATAAAATACCTAATTCTGCTGCTATAGTCAGGGGAGGAGGAACCTTTCACCCTGTATAAGCCATATTAAGGGTAGGGGTGGAGCTGAATTTTTCCTTAAAAATTAGTTGTTGTAAAAATTGAAAAATCTCTTGAAGTTGCATGACAAAAAATGGAACATCATTAAAGAGGAAAATTATGGAATTCTTATTGATGCTATATTCGAGAATAAGGAAGCAGAGGTGAAACTCTTTGTTCATTTTGTCTTTGAATGGTGCTTATTGGAATAAGATTTTCTTATTTATTTTATTGTTCGTTTGTGTTTTTCTTCTCACCAGCTCTACATTTTTTCAATTAATTTTTTAATCTATTGTGGCTGAACTCACCTTTCAGACTTTAGAAAGTATGAAGAAGATTAAGAATACTGAGGTTTAGAGACTTTTTAATAATGTCTCTGCTTTTACTTTGTCTATATAGCAAGTGTTCTTTCCTTGACTCTCCCTCTCTCTTTCTTGCTTGTGTACATGAGAGCACCCATGTTTCTCAGCCTGTTAGTGTTGGCAAAAGCCAGACAAATATCCCAGTAATAATAGAATTGGTTTCTATTCCCCATCAATGAATCTCAAAAACAGAGGGTATGATGTTCTCTCAACCTAATTTACTTCTGGGGAGAATAGTTTCGAGTTTGAGAAGTCATCTCAGGCAGTACCCATGCAGCAGACCGGTGGGTATTGGTTTTTAGTCCAGCCTAAAGAAGAGCCATTCACTGGTGATGCTCTGGAATGTGTTCCTCTTGCTGTTATCCATCCGGGTATATCTTATGTTCTCTAATTGAGCAAAAGAACTTTGTCTAACTAACACTGAATATATCATCTCTTTTTCATGCCAAAGCTCATGAACTGTTGTCCATGAAATGCAGAGGAGGTATCTTCAATTTGGATGCAGCAAATTACAAATCTTGTTTCAAAGTTTACCTGTAAGGAATATATGGTTACATAAGTTTTTTATATGTCTAATTGCTAAGTAGCCATCTACTCTTGAGTGCTTATGTTGTGTCAAAGTGCCTTTGAAGCTCTTGTTCAATAGCAGATTTTATGCATGCATTTGGGACTCTTTTATGAGTATTTGCAACATCAAATTGGTATAATGTAGCTTTAGAAATTGTGCCTATTAAAATATGCTACTGTATATGGTGCATAATCATTTAGGTGATTCCAGGAGTACTTGAATGATTAGTTGTGAATCCTGGTTAATATAGACCGTTGTTATCTCTTAATTCAAACTTAAAGGTGCACATTGGCAATTTTTGTTGGGAAAATGAAAAATTAGGTTCTTTGTTATTAAAAGCGCTAAAGCTTATGATAGGCATGCATTTTCTAATTTTCTCTAGGAACTAACTGCTTGAAGTATTCAACTTGTACCTTTGACATACTAATTGTCTTTACTTCCAACAGAGACATCAAACAAGATTTGAACGGTCAATTGTGAACATCCACAAATCAGTTAAAATTGTCTGTTCATCCGTCTTCTGAATTAATGAATGAATAACTACGGTATTTGTGTGTTCTTTTGATTTGAAAGATGGACCGATGGACAAATACAATTATTGATGTTTGCATAAGGTATTTGCATATGATTCTTTATTTGTCCGTCCATCTTTCTCATTCATGCCTTAGTTATTCATTGATATCATAGCCTCTGTGTGTTCAGATACTTCTTAAAGTGTATGAATGAATAACTAAGGAATCGTATGCTTTTTTTCCTCTATAGTATTATGTACTTGTGTGTTCTTTTGATTTGAAATAAAGCATGTATTTTTCTACATTTAACTAACATCTTCTGAATTTTTATCTTTTTGGTTGCTTAAATTTGTTTTTTAATGGTCCTCTACCAATTGATGGTTATAAATATTTAGATGCATAAATAGCTTGTTGAATTTTGTTTTGGAACCTATAAATCTTAGCATTTTTATGTTTTGCTCAATTGGTTGTTTTTATAAGGAGTTTTGGATGAAAAATATGTTGACTTCCAAAATATTCATTCTACATGGTTAGTGGCATCGATAAGGTCATAGGCAAAACAGAGAAGATTGCCAAGGATTTAGGATTTTCATAACTTCATTTTGTACCCTTTTGGACTATAATTGTGAAAATCAATAATTTACATTTTTGGCTACGGCCAAAGATTAGGTTTTTAATCTTTTTGGGGAATTGAAGGGAGTTGTTGAGTATTTTCTGTTTTGGTCATATATAAACTGAACATGTGAGATTGTGACAAAGGCATTGAGATGGTTATGCATTTTTTAGCTTATGTCAATATTCTAGCATGCTGGTTATGCATTTTCTAGCTTATATCTATTAAAATGTTGGCCATTCCAAGGCAGAGGTTAAAAATTATGCTCTGGTGGTCTACCAAGATTTTACACGAAGTGAATTCCAAAACTTAAAGAATTTTGGTTTTTGTTTTAGTTTAAGTATCTTAAATTGAGTTATAAATTTTTGATTGCTTGTGGAAGTGTGGTAAAGTTGAATGCGTTGGAGTTTATTAATGGAAGCAAATTAGGCCAGCTTTTAGTTCTAAAATCTTTGAGCCATCTTTTGATCCTTTTGTAATAGCATTACACAAATCAAATATTACCTTTTGTTTTAATAATATATTTTTCTTTCCTAATGTTTAGTATATAATTTAAGATTTTGTGGTTTTATACTTATTCAATTTTTAGAGTATCTCATGAAATGTGGGTCATATAACTACATCAATGTTCAGAGTTGGTTGACAATTGTAATGATTCTTAACTTTAGGGTAAAGACACCCATTACATTGAAGGTTGGTTTTGAGTGAGGACCCTAGAATTGAATGTCAGTTTTTTCATTTTATTTTAAAAATTAAAATTCTTTAAACATGAAAAAAAATTAGCTATTAAAAGTTGTCTATGTTATTATACACAGTAAAGAGGAAAACAAAATGAGAGGATAACGATTTTGTATGCAAAAGTAATTTTTCTCCATTCAATTAAGGCGTAGCAAAAATAGTGATGAATTAACGGAGTGAAATAAATTTAAAAAACTATTGCAAGATAATGATGAATTAAATGAGAGAAATAAATATACGAAACTTTTGCAAGCTTTTTATACCATAAAAATTTGCGCATTTTAGCTAATTATATATATTTACCTTCCATAGTTTAAACAATTATATATTTTCACATACTACGTACATTTATACATCACACACTATATGTATTTACACATACTATACACTTTTTCACACAGTATATATATATATATATATTTATGCATAATACACACACTTTCACACAATATACATATTTCAATATACATATTTATACGTACTATACTCATTTTCACACGCTATATATATTTATACATAATAAGGGGTTATGCCAAAAAAAATTAAATATGTGTGTACTATGTCTAAATATGTATATTGTGTGAAAATGTGTGTAATATGTATAAATATTTATAGCGTGTGAAAATGTGTAGTATGTGTAAAAATTAATATATATATATATATAGTGTGTGTCTGTGTGTGTATGTGTGAAAATGTGTGTAGTATGTGTATATTTGTTAATAAGCACATAGTGTTAAAATGTGTGAAATATGCATAAATATATGTAGTATATGAAAATATGCATAGTATGTGTAAAAATAAAGTGTCAAAAAATGTATATTATTCATAAATATCTATAGTATGGAAAATGTCTATAATACATGTGAAAATGTATAGTGTGAAAATTGTCACCTACTATGCATATTAACACATACTATGCATATACATTTTCATACCCTATATATATTTATTTATTTATACATGCTAAACACATTTTCACACAATTCATTTTTATACATATTTATACATATTCGTACACTATTATTGTTGAATATTTAATGTATAAATTTAGTAATTTATTAATAAATTATACTCTGCAAATTATATTTTTGCTAATGAATGTAAATATTAATTACTTTTTACACTATTATATTTTTAAAATTAAAATTAATCAAATCACAATTATATTAGTTTTATATATTACACTAAATACACATTTTAGCAATACAGAATCTTAGCTCACTATCTTTTGCGCATTTGATATGTAAAACTAAATCGTTTGTATGGATTGGTTGCCTACAACTATGATAAATGCTGATAGTTTCCTCTCACTCTTTAGAGTTTATTGGGATGATAGTTGATTAAATCATTCCCATAGGAAGCTATATTAATGTAATTACTTGGTGAAACTTATAAATGATAATTAAATATTCAAATAGTAATAATATCTGATAATACTCTATCTAAGTCGATATCATATATACGGGTCCATTACCTTCTAAAAGCAGAATGATTTAATTATTTCTTCATCCCAAATCTAATGTTCATTGTAGATCGTTTACAATAGGCAGTTATGGGCAAAATAATTATACGTATATACAAGCATGTCTTATAAATTACAATTATCACGAGACTTTTTTCTGTTTGGGGACCCATGCCAATTATCAACTTAATTATTTTACATTTATATATATAATAATTTGGCATGTCTTATAAATTTTTCTTCCTCCCTTAAACCCACCACAATTATATATAATAATTTGGCATGTGATATGTGCAAATATATATAAGTATGTATAGTATATACATATATGTATGTATATACTTGTAAAAAAGTATGTGAATATATGTAGTGTGTGTGATAAGGAGAATGTGCAAATATTTATAATGCGTATATATTCATAGTAGATAGTATGTATAATTACGTACAGTTAAACATATGTGCAAAATGTGTAAAACATTATAGTATGAAACTAAGTGTAATATGTGCAACATATATGGAATTATATATAGTGTATACATATATGTGAATTATGAATAAGTGTGTATACAAGTATATGTTCAAATGTGAGAAGAATGTGCAAATATTTATAGTGTGTGTGCGCAAATGTAAATATTATGTGCAATATATGTAGTGTCGAAAATATGTGAAAAATAAGTAAAAAATTATAGTGTGATAAATTATTAAATATGTGAAAATATATGAAAATATGTTTAGTGTATATATATATATGGGTAATATGTATACGCGTCTGTACAAGTATGTATATTATGTGCAGTATGAAAATTTGGAGTAAACCTAACATGTGTATGGACTTAATAAGATGATGAAATATTATCCATGTAAGTGATCCTGTAATAGTGGATAAAGGTTTAATTGTAACAATACTAGAGTATGAAAATGTATATAATACGAAATTCAAACAATATATTATGATAGTATAATTAGAATAATTATAGAAAGTGAATTAATGTATAAAATTTTGATATAAAGAGAATTAGGAATTAATAAATGATTGAAAAAGAAAGATATGAAAATTGTTCTAAAAATGTGTGAAATATTTGTAAATATGTATTGTTTGTGGAAATGTATGTAGTGTTGGTAAACAGATTACATGTGCATAAATGTGTGTAACATGTATAAAAATGTATAACGTGTGTAATATATGAAAATATATATAGTGGGTGAAAATATGTGTAGTATGTATAAATATATATATATATATATATATATATATAGCGTGTATAAATTAATATTTATATCATGTGAAAATATATGTATTATGTGTAAATACATACATATCGTGTATGAAATATGTGCATATATGTATAGTGTGTGAAAATAAATGTAGTATATATAAATATGTATAATGTGTGAAAATATGTGTACTATGTGTAAATATGTAGTGTTTGAAAATGTGTGAAGTATTTGTAAAAATGTATAGTGGTTGAAAATGTGTATATATATATATATATAAATAATGTGTGAAAATATAGGTAATATATATAAATAGGTGCAATGTGTGAAAATACGTTAAATATGTATAGTGTGAGAAAATATTTGAAGTTTTTATAAATATGTATAGTATGTGAAAATGTGTGTAATATCTGTAGATATATGTATATGAAAAAATATATAGTGTGTATAAATTATTATAGCGGTTGAAAATATTTGTAGCATGTGTAAATATTTACAATATGTGAAAATGTATACATTATGTGCAAATATGTATAGTGTGTGAAAATGCATGTATTATGTGTAAATATGTAGTGTACAAAAATATGTGCAGTATGTATAAAAACATATAGTGTGTGAAAATGTGTGTTATATGTGTAGATGTGTGTAAATATGTATAGTATATGAGAAATATGTGTCATATGTATATGTATGTGTAATGAGTAAAATATGTCTACTATGTGTGAACATGTAGTGTGTGAGAATATGTACAGTATATGTATATGTGTTCATATGCATAGTGTATTAAAATGTATGAATTATGTATAAATATATGTAACATATGAAAATATTCGAGTATGTGTACAAATATAGTGCTTCAAAAAATGTGTATTATGTGTAAATATTCATATTGTGGAAAATGAGCATAAATGTATAGTGTGTGAAAATATGTGTAGTATGTATAAATATGTCGAGTTTCTGAAATTGTTTGTAATATGTATTAATATATATATATATAGCGAGTAAAAATATATAGTGTGTGAAAATATGTGCAGTATATATAAAATTGTGTGAAGCACGTGTTAATATGTGTATGAGAAATATGTGTAAAATGTGTAAAAGTATGTATAGTGTATATATGTGTATTATGAATAAGTGTGAGTACAAGTATGTGTACATATGTGCACATATAAAATGTGTTAAAATGTAAGAAGAATGTGCAAATATTTAAAGTGTGTGCAAATGTAAATATTATGTGCAATATATATAGCGTCGAAAATATGTGGAAAATAAGTAAAAAATTATAGTGTGATAAATAATTAAATATGTGCCAATATATGAAAATATGTTTAGTGTATACATATATGCGTAGTATGTATAAGTGTGTGTATAAGTATGCATAATATGTGTAGTATGTAACACATGTACATTGTAATGTGTGCAGATGTAAGAAGGATTTGCTAATATTTATAATATATGAGAATGTATATAGTATATGTATATACGTAGTGTGCATATTATGTGCAAAATGTGTACAAATCTATAGTGTAAAAATATGTCTAATATATGCAAATATACGAAAGTGCGTATAGTGTATACATATATATATGTGTATGTATAAGTGCGTGTACAAGTATTGGCAACCATGTATCTTATAAAAATGTTTAAATATGTATAGACATGTATAGCGAGTGAAGTTAATGATAGGTTTGTGGAAATATTAACCGTAAATAGTACATGTATTGTGCAACAAATATTATATTACTTATACCTATTACACTTAATTAAAATTATAACGGGATATAACATATAATTACACCGCGCTGGTGCGGTGATTGCCAACTAGTACACATAATAAACACCAAACCAAAATTAAAACGAGAAAATAGTGGCAAAACAGAGAGTAAAACATTACATATTTCTGTTGATCACCGCCAAGAAGTTACCAAGACATTGGCAATTATATATATATATATATATATATATATATATTTATTTATTTAAAATTTATCGGATAATCCTAATCCGGATAAACTATTTGTTAGATAATAATCATTGAATGTCACATAATACTTTTTTAATATTTCACCATAATAATGATAATAATAAACTCCACTTATATCAAATAATGTCTAATAATCAGAACGACCTTGTTTCACTAAAATCAAGATTAAAGTAATATAATTCACTAACATTTGAGTTAGATCTTAATAATTATAAATTTAATTTTAATGATAAACAGAATAAAGACAAAATCAAAATTAAAATCAAATAGTAGGGTTTACTTACATTTGACTTAGGAATTAATAATTATAAATTTAATTTTAATGATAGACATAATAAAGACAGATTAATTTTAGATTCAATCATGAATAAATTATAGATAAATAATACAAACAAAGTATGTTATTATTTTAGTAAAACATTAAAAAATGCTTACATGATATTCAATAGGATCACTCGCAAATGTAATCCTTGGGACATGAGCAACACTTGTTATTATCACACTGGCAGCAGCCATTAGCACATATACTTAAGCAGGCTAAATTACAGTTATCGTGCTCTAAAAACACAGGACTACTACAAGTTCCAATAGAGGAGGCTTCAAATGCAAAAGGCCCAACTGCAAATACTTCAAAATCATTCACTGATTTTTGAGGGACTTTGTGTCCCAGTTTCAAGGTAGCACCATTAAGTCCTGAATTGACATTGGTTGTGACGTTACATGTATCCATTGTTGACGAAACAAGAGAAACCTTGCATTCCTCAAACTGAGAAATGGTCATTGGCTCCTTTGTCTTGATAGAGAAATAACCATTCTTGTTTGTATGAGTTTCTTGGAGCACAGGGTTTTGCTTGTCGCTGCATTCCAGCCTTACCCCAGCTCCTACAAGAACAATTTTTATCAATAGGGAGGCTAGTTTTAATCAAACTCTAATTTGTTTTTTAAAACTCATTGCATCAAGAAATTGAATGCTTATGCACTAGAACTTGTTTCTAGTTTAAGTTTTTTTTAAGTGAATTAAATATGAAAAGAGAAATAGGACAAAATATGTTGGATATTTTATTGAAAGTATTAAAACAATAAAATCTGAAAAATTAGAATTTGTTTGGACGTCACGACACAGAGAAGTTCTATGCCGCGACACTGGTGAATTGATGTCTACATTGCGAAGCAGAAAGTTGTACGTCACGATGTGGCTTTCTGTGAAACAATTGCAATTTGATTGAAATCCTACGTAGCGACGCTTGAAAATTTTTGGATAATTATAATTACTTGAAATTGGACAATTTTTCAGATAAAATTTAATGTGTTTGAAGATAGTTATTTGACATAAAATATCTCTATAGACAAAACTGCTGGAAGTTGTTATGATTCTATCCAATCAACAACTACATGAGGGATTTAAGCCATTATAGAAGTCTTATAAATGAGTTTTCTTGAATGAAAAATTGGAGATTTTTTCATTCTTAGAAAAGATAATTATTGCAAACTCTTCTAGTGTCCTTAAGTGTTTAGAAGCATTGTATAGTGCAATACGTATTTAACTTTATCTTATCTTAAGGATTTATTTGCTATATTTATTGTATAATAAGGAACAAATAAATGTCTAAAGGAAAGTGCGTTATTTGCACAATTTGAAAACATTCCATTTGTATAATAGTTAGTTCTTGTCCATTGTATTTCCTTAATTTTCAGTAATAATCTTTAGAATTTTATTTTGTGAAACAATAGCTTGTGGAAAAGATTTGACAAAAAATATTAAAAAGTTGGAAAGGTTTGATGGAAGCCGATTAGATTGCAAAAAAGAGTGCATTTCCTAATTATTGCCATTAAGGTGGCCTATATTCTCACAACTCCTAAACCAATGTTTCCGATTGGTGTGGAAAAAACTCTTGAAAACATGAAAAAAAAAGGTAAAAATGGAAGAATGATGAGGAGATAAACAGGGGACACATACTCAATGCTATGTGTGATGGATTTTTTGATACCTACCATACATTTTCTACAACAAAGGAACTTTGGAACAAAGTTGAAGTAAAGTACATGTTAGAGGATGTTTCAAGTAAGAAGTTTCTTATCCCAAACTTCCTTAATTCTAAAATGATAGATACAAAGCCTGTTATGATTCAATTGTGATCTAAAATTAAAATATTATTGAATAAATTTAGTCAACACAATTTCAACATAGATGAAACTATTATAATTAGTATTACAATAAAGAAACTTCCTCCATTTTGAAAATATTTCAAGAAAAAATTGAAACAAGGAGGAAATGACAATTGATAGTCTTGTTAAATCCCTTCATATAGAAGAGAACTAGGAAAATAAAATTCCATAGGTGAAGCAAAATAAAAAGGTCAAGAACTCTTCTAACAAAGTTCACATGATGAAAAAATGTTAACAAAGCTAGTCTAAACAAGGTAAGAGACCACTTATTAGCCCATAAGGCTGTTGAAAATAGGGGTAGCAATTGTTAGAAGTCTGTTCTCAATTTGGAACTAAACAGTTGCAGATAAGGATGCATAACCAATTGATCAATTGTACAAAGCTATTTTGTTCAATGATATATAACTTTTGGAAAAAAAAAACCCCAATTTTCTTTGAAGACATATAAAACATGCATGCTCATGCTTGCAACAAATTATGGGTGGCAAAAATATCTATATCCATTATCTACGTGAAAGTCACCCCAAATATATATAACACAATTAAACCTATAAAATATTATCTATTTGAATAATCGATAAGGTAATAATAGATCTATATAGTATGGAGGTGAGTGTAAGAATACCTGTAGGTACTAGCAAAGAGTACATAGACAGGTACTAATGGGTTTGGTTGGGTACTCTTATTAATTTTTATTATAAAATTAATTTATATTTCAAATATAAAAAAGCTTTTTTTTCTAATTTTCTTTTGTTGGCTATAATGCATTTGCTTGTAGCCATACATTGTTCATGCCACAGAATTGGGATAGATTTGTATTGATCAAAGGAATAGAAAGAATTAGATAAAAAATATTATAATGCCAGTTAACAATTAATGAACTTACTTATAGGTTATAAAAATATCGATAAAGTAGTTTATTTTGAACTCTTTCACTATCTTTGTTTCATAAATGGTAAAAATAAAAACAAATAGCAAAAAACATCATTATACTTTTATATTGTCCAACTATTCATCACTAATCTCTTTTTTTTTTTTGCCAAAAAGGTTATCATACTTTTTAAAATCATCAAAATAAGTCACTCTGTCAACTTTACACGTTAAATTTAACGAGATCTATTTCCAATGTCTGGCATCATGTTCTTTTGAGGGGTAATTTCATTAAAATAAAATAAAGAAATTTTGGTGATTAAAAAACTGTAAAAACTTGAAAACTCATCAATTTTGATAAATTTAATTTAATGTTGTAAAATTACAAACTCATCGTATTGATCAATATCATTTTTTTTTTTAGAATTTTGAATCCCTGTACCAAAAAGGATACCACAGAAAGAAAAGTAGTAGTAAGAACAAGTTAAAGGAATTAGATTAAGCAGAAAAATTCGAGATATAGCGATCCTCTCTTTGTAGAGTGAGAATATTAAAAGAAAGAAATATTATCCTTGCAAAATATAAACAAAATCATATTAACTAGAAAGAAAGAGAAAGCGTCCATAAAAAAGTTTTGGATGAGATTGAAGTGATCAGTGGCTTTATTATCCAGACTTGGATCCCTTTGCAGATTGTAGAACACATAGATATTCCTTTCTCTTAAGAGCAACACAACAAGGCTAACACTCATCTATCATGTTTTTGGTGAAAAGATCACCCTTCAAAATTAATTTTTTTCATTGATTTTTTTTTCCTCTTTTGATTGTTTCTATGTACAAAAATCCTTGAGTAGCAAAGTTGTTGTGCAAGCGAAGACCATAAGGGAAGAAAATGAAAAAAATTAATAATGGATTTTTATGTTTTTTTTTATGCCTTTTTAATCACCAATTCTATTTATTTTATTTTGGCAAAATTGCCCCTTAAAAAGATATCATACCAAGTACTTGAAATAGATATAGTTACTTTTAATGTATAAAGTTGACAGAGTGACTTGTTTTGTAGATTTTAAAAAGTATGGTGGCAAAAAAAGAGTTTAGTGATTAATAGTTGAACAATGTAAAAGTATATTGATGTTTTTGGCCATTTGCTCTAAAACTAAAATATCTTTTATTTAATAGGATCATTCTTTACAAATTAAATCAAATATATAGTTTTTCTAAAACATTTATTGGAAAAGGCAATCGAATTAAACCTTTAAAGCTTTTAACCAAAAATTATCATAAAAAAATAAGATTGGCAAATTTAAGATAAGAGTAGTCTAACATAAAAATAAAATAAAATACTAAATTACTCAGAATTTATGTCGTTGGAACTTATAGACAAGTCTCAAATAATATTATATAGATACTTGTAACCGATTTTCACCTATTCCGTTCTCTTTTTCATTTTTTTCAAACACGTTTAATATATGCCCGATGTCTGTACAAATCTGCTCATTTTCCACCAATTTGACAAACATTGATTAAAGCACTCTACACACAGTATAACATATAAAAAAGAGGTGCAAAACTATCAAAGCATAGACGCGATTTATCAAAAATTGAAAAATATAACTCTAAGTGTATCTCTAGCTATATGCATGCTATTCATGTCTATTAGGACTTAGGAGTTTCAATTAGTTGAAACACTACACATACGTATTACATAAGAGAAAATTATAGTAACCGTCTTGTAGAAGGAGTTTAAACGTATGTCTCATATTAGCTATGTTTTTGAATTATGATTTATAACTTAAAAGGCAAATAACTCTAGAGCATACTAAACTTTATCAATCAAATATTTTTAACTACTAAACTTTCTTTTATTTTAATTAATTTATATGCCTAACAACAGTAGTTCAGTAGTGGTCATTTTATCAAATTTGATGGTTATGTCTTATATTCTTTATTTTAATGTTATTGTTCAGAATTTTTTAAGATAATATTTAAGTATAAATTTCTAAGTATGATTTTGTTATATTAGCGTCCAGTAGTGTTCTACTGAACTATATCAACTACTCTTATTTTTAGTCTTAATTTTACCCTAAAACAAGTTATGAAATTTAATGAGAAAAATAAAAGATGAAGACTAAATCTGATAGAATGACCACTAGTGTAACAATTTATTAGATGAGTGGATGATTTGGAAATGAAAAAAGTTTCATGATGAAAAATGTACAATTGAAAAAGTTTAATAATGAACCCAACTTAATACTGAAAATTATTTGATTTAAATTTGGACCAATTAACTTTGTTTGATAACTAAAAGTTGGATAGTTTAATGAATTATGAGTGTCTGAAAAAGACAGGCAAAATTCTTCTATGATTTTAAGTGATTAAATTTAGCTTATCTCTTAATTTCACAATATGATCAAATCGTAATTTTAAAATAAAATTTAATATACCATAAATATCCACAATATCTCTTTAATATCTTTTACCATCTCAATTTCCTTTTTACTTTTATATTTTAATATTTATATTTATTATTCTTTCTTTCTTCCTTTTATATACTAATATTTTTATTCAATAAATATTCGTTCTATTTTTTAATATTTTTATTTAATATACCCGATTTGATAAAAAAAAATTATGTTTTACAACTTGATTAACCTTTTTTTAGCTTATCTTTTTTATTTAAATAAAGTTTGGTTAATTAAAAATTATATTTTTAAAATTTTTAAGAAATAACATCCAATATTTAGAACATATTTTATTCAATATACCTTTTTCTATATTTTAATATTTGTATTTAATATAATTAATTTGATAAAAAAATTTGTGTTTTACCTTTTGAGTCTTTTTTATCTTTTCTTTTTCATTTCAATGAAGTTTTGATTAATTAAAAATTATAATTTTAAAAGATAACATCCAATATGCTAGAAACCATTAATATGTATAGTTCATAAATATATGCATTTTTATGATAATATTTTATATTCAAATTTTTTATTTTTTTACAAAATTATATTGTATATATATACTTTAATAGTTTTGATTTCTTGTTTGAAAAGTAATATATTGCTCATTTATTAAAATAAATAAATAATTAAAAAACAAAATCGTACTATTTACTATTTAGTTATCAGATCAATATGTTTATGAAATAACTTAATTATTTTAATATTCGGACACTTATTATTTCAGATTTTAATTTTGAGATTTTAGTATTATCAAACAGGCCCTAGATTTGGAAAGTAATATTTTACTCAATTTTTAAATTTTAGTGTTTGGTTTATTTTTATACTTTTTGAGAAAGTAAAAGAATTCTATCCTTAAGGGAAGTTAGTGCAAAATTTCTTGATTCTTAATTCTTGCTCCAACCTTATTCTTATTACTTTTCCTAGGAAAGTTAATCCATATCTCATTAAACATTTAATATAACCTCATCACTTATGTTGCAACACATACATAAATAATTCATTCTTATTGAACTTTTAATTAAATAACCCACTCTTATAGAATTTGTAGTAAAAACCTATTTCTTTTTAATTGTAGTTTTACATATTTTTTCATCAAACTTTCACTGCAAAACTAACTCTCTTTTAAAATATAAATAAACAAACATTAATTTTCAACAACAAAATATTTTATTGTGAAAATAAATCACTTTTAAGACGTAAAAAATCTAAATAAATAGACGACATTAAGTATTCAAAATTTATAAAATTATATGTAATTTATATTGTAATAACAATAATATTTATAATGTTAAATATGCGATATATACATTTGATAGCATTTTTGGTTTGTTTTGATTTCATTTTTTTTATAATATATAAATGATATGGTAAGACTTATATTGGATATCATAATTTCTCATGTATTTTTATATATCTTAGTGGATAATAGTTGTTCATTACGCATGAATGAAAATTTTTGTAGAATAATTATAAAATAATTTTGTTGTATAACATTGTGTATAACACAAAGATATTTTTTATGTTTGAACAAAAAAAGCAGTGTGTTCTATGATTGATTAATTTAAACTAAATACTGAAAGATATGAATTTTGATAACTATTTCATTGACATTCCACGATCTATTCAGGCACAAAAAAAAAAAGGTATTCATTTTAATTAAAATCAAAATCCTAAAAATCGTATTTTTGAAATACTTTATTTTCTTAGTAACCAAACGAGCCCTCTATAGTTTTCTTTTTAAGCTAAATATTGCGGTGTTATGGATCTTAAATACAAAACTAAAAGTGCAACCTGTAGATCAAGTAACTATTTTTTTTTTCAGGTACATACATAGCCATTGTTAGTCAATTCTAATTTTAATATGATACATAATCTAATAACGAAATTTATATTAGCTGCCAAACTAATGCAACCATTATTTTTTCCTTCTTCTAAAATTGACTACTTATAAATTAATATGTTGCTTATAAGCAGGTGATGTTTTAGTCCATTCTAACACCAAACAAAAATCTATGTTTGGTTGTCAAACTAACGAGGCCTTTTTTTTTTTTTTTTTTTTGAATTTGGAACTGATTATTTATAAATCAATATGTTGCTTATAAGCAGGTGATGTTTTAGTCCATTCTAAGTTTCTAACACCAAACAAAAATCTATGTTTGGTTGTCAAACTAACACGACCCTCTTTCTTTCTTTTTTTTTTTTTGAATTTGGAACTGACTATTTATAAACTGACATACTGGTTATAAGAAGGTGAAGTTTAATTTAGTCCATTCTAACACCAAGCAAAAATATAGTTGTGGTTGAATTGATACGGATTAACCAGTATGCCATTCATAGTCAAACTATGAGTCCGAAATTTGAACCAAAAATCCCTTTAGAAGTTAATACTTACCAGCAAGAGGAGTGGCATCCTCCATTATATCATTTCCTATATGTTGACAGGCTTTGCAATAGACATATCCATGGACAGCGACAGGGTTGCTACCCGTGTATTTAGGCTCGTTGTTTGAGCTTTCAAAGTTAATCTCAGTACCAAATACTGCTACATTAATGAGTAATAAAGATAGATAAATAAGAGCCAAAAAGAATTTTGTTTGAAGCACGGAAGGCATGTTCTTTTGTGTAGAGAAAATGTGTAGTTGCTATATATCTCAATTGGGGTTTGAACATTGAACAAGTTCACGTTATATAATTGCAGAATCGCATAATTGTGCGGCAGGATATTTATCTATTCATGCACATTATGATACATATGTAGATGTCTTTTAGATGTTGGTGCCGATTAAGAGCAATATTCACTACCGAACAAGAAAATCAAACAAAACCACCGGCAAAATTTAAGCACCAAAATAGACTACCGAACAAGAAAATCAAACAAAATCTCTAGCAAAATCTAAGAGGGAAAATCCATGGAAGCTGGCTTTTTAGCATCATTATGACTTCGTCCTTCGGGGACGGAATAAATCCTGCGGTACTGTACAAATTGTATAGGTTGTAAGAATGTTAACCAGTCACGAAACCTGCAAGCGGATCGAAAGAGAAACTAATTAAAGACAAACGCAAGTAAACAACTTGTGAAGTATATATAGAGGGAAATCATATAGAGCAAAGAACGACATGTTTTACTGCCTAAGCTTGCTTTGTGAGTTCTTGCCGAATGGAAAGTGTCTCTTAGTTTCCATGCAATCGCTTAGATGTCGTGAAATTGGCCATATCAGATGTAACCAATGTTCCGGAGTGGGAATCCGTGAAGTTACTCGGTGCCGGGTGAATTGGTTGGAACGATAATTAATAACTAGATAACATCATAAATATATTAATTAAATATTAATATATTTTACATTATAAAAAAAATAATTAAATAACCAATTGAATTAAAAATATAGCATTAAATTAAAACATAAAATAAAACTAATTAAATTTTTAGTTATTCATCGAACAAAACAAAATACCAATCTAACTAGTACATCATAGATAAATTCTTTAGTTTTGATGTTATTTTATTCATAATAATCATAAAAAAAGTAAGAGAGTATTGGTAGGTCAAGGGTAAATATTTAATTGTATATTTAATTAACTTTTATTTATTTTAATTTGAATTTTAACAAGGAAGCTCAAAATATAAAATGCACAAAAAAATTATAACAAAGGGCAAGCATAGGGACTCCTTTAATATTTTATTTTATTTTTATTTTGACTATGAACGAATGGTGACAAAGCAGGCGTTATCTCTTTGGTTTTGGGAACTTACAATTCTAATTAAACAAAAGATCTTGATTTTTGTATATACTTTACAGTAATATTTTGCAAATTGGATCGGATTACGAAATGGATGACTTGAGAGGTCAAAGAGTCAATGGACCAATTTGCCGAATCGAATGAAAAAAATTGGATGATGTAATCATGACATCACAAATAAATTTAAATTATAAATATATTACTAATAAAAAAAATACTTATATCCATTATATCATAACTAAAATCAATAATATTAATAAAATACCATTAGTTCATCTAAAGTTTAAATATAATTTAATATTAAATATAATAATTCTAAAAAAGAAAAAAACATATGAAATGTCTCAAAATTTGTGAAATTTTCTTTTATTTAAATCTTTTAATCTATAGACAAATGATTCAAAATAGTAATAAATCACACATATATATATATTATTTATTTATTGGTTGTTTTTGGTGGATTAGGAAAGAAATTAAATAATAAAGTTGTATTCATAAAAAATAACAATAGTCACACACACACACACACACACATATATATATATATATATATTAATTTTGGATCCAACATTAAAACGTAAAAGATAAAGTAACAACAGGCCCATACACGTGTAGTGTTATTGGTAGAAAATCGATCCTAATATAAAACACAAAGTAAAACTCAAAAGTCAAAAGTGTAAAAAAAATACGAATCAACCAGTCAAAAGTCACGTGTAGTGTTTTTTTTTTTTTATTATTACCAAATAAGCTTAGCTCAAATAGTATCTCAAGTGGGATTTTACCATAGCAACTATGGTTCAAATCCCACTTGGAACAAATCTCCACCCATTTATGGATAAATGGGTGGAGAAGGATATTTGGGAGATGCTCTAAGTTCTCCTGGGATACTTACGCAATGGAGAACAATTATGGTGGCTGTGTGCAGGAGTGAGGACGTGTGGGGTCGAAATTCGTCGGAGGAGTATCGTCAACACCTTGGGCCGGAAGTATGTGACTTGGTAACCAATGATTGATTGAAGACTGACCCTGGTACCCAGCTTGGGCCTACTACCGTAAGATTAGTACCCATTGCGTGCACATCCTGCGATTTACATCCTCAACTGGTTAGGGGACGGTTAGTTTGAGGCCCAGGATTAGTCTGACTCAACAACAGTGAAGTGGCGGAAGACATGGAGTTGTAGAATTAGGAACATGAGACATAAAAAAAAATCAATTTTTTTAGCAAGTTGACCAGTCAAACTCGTACTTTGACCTATTTTTTCAAACAATAGCTTTTGAAGGAAAACCAAACCAAACCAAGGACCAATTGTCAGTCCAATCAGTCAAACCAGGCGATCTAGTTCAATTTTCAAAACATTGATTTAAACATGAATAATTGTATATTTTTATAATTATTGCTTTTAACTTTTTAATAATGTTAATAGTTACTTTGTTTCCAACCTAATAAAATCTCATTAAAACATGTGAGATATAATAAAGTAATAATTAATTTAATTTCGAATTTTATTAAAATAAATTGAGAAATAAAGTTCCCCATGCAATCTACTCACTATGAACTCGTGAATTAGAAGAATTAATGACAAATTGTTGGTTTTCATTTAATTTGGTGTGTTATAAAATAATAATTAACTAAAAAATAATAATAAATAACAAAATTTAAATGGAAACATTTATGACAATATTGATGTTTGAATCTTGTAGTGTATTCATTTAAAATCTGGGAATTTGATGAATTAAAAGCATTTATAAAATGAAAACTTGTTCCAATTGCCGATTTTCCCGATTGAATTTGAACATATTTTACTGTTGATTTCTTTTACTGATCGAACCGGACAAGTTGGAGGTTCCTAATTCGACTGTTCAAATTGACTAGTTCAATTCGAGTTGTTCAACACTAGATGTAATATGGAATAGTTTAACCAATAAAATCATGTCATTGAGTTAGTTGGTATAAAATAAGTATTAAAAGCATACCTGGCTATTATGTATTAAATACGGTGTAACTTTAATGTATTTATTATTAAAATTATTAGAATAATTTTATTATTTTATATAGTTAATAAAATAACTTTGTTATTATTTTAAAATTTTTCTCATTAAAAAACTTGATTCTTTTATTAAAAATTTGATTACTAGTAATATTTGATCATTTGGATAACATAGCAATTGCCGAACCAAGTGGGGACGGGATGTTCCATAAATGAAAGAGTGGGGTCAGCCCCCACAGGTCCTATAAAAGGTGGTCTTAAGAGAACTATCTCTTAATAAAAATTTGTTCTTCTTCTCTTTTAAATAAAATACAGTCTGAAAGTAAAAATGTAATTTTGAGCTTATAAGGCTTTAGATATGGTTGACCTTTTCAAGAATATATATGTGTTTACTGTGTCAAAAGTTGGGGGCAAAAGTCAAGTGAATAACAGTGATTAATGGAGTGTAACATACAGTATTTATTACTCTAAATAAAAATGCAACATATGGTACAAATTGTGATTGGATAACCTAAGAAAGAGAGTTGAATTAGGTTATCTAATTAAAAATTTTATCAAAAATAATTTATTTTAGACAAATATTTCTCTAAGGAATTTCATCAAATACTTGTGGTGTGTGTATGTTATAACATCAATCAATTTTTATCTAAAGATCAATCCTCAACAACACAAGTCAAATATTCAATTCATAGTGATTACATGAACATTAAGAAATTTAATTAAACACAATTATAAAATAATTAAAGATAAAGTTTTAAAAAGAAGACACAAGAATTATAATGGTTCAAATCTCCCCCTTCATCACTCTATATCCACTACTTAAGTCCTTAAATTTAGAATTTCAACAATTTATTAAATGGGATATCTCCACAAAATGTTAGATCCAAACCTTTACAAACCTTTAAAGTGTAACCAATTTTACTAACAACCAATACTATATGACTTGGTTTTACCATCTCTCTTGGAGAAACCTTTTGATACCAATCCGTCCAAACTGACAGTGATCTAGTCAAGTGATCCATTAGTTAACCTTGATGGACCAATGATAAGGTCAAGGACAAAAAGGATGAAGGTGGCTTTGCAATTTTTGTTGAACATGTAATGTGCCGCAATCGGGGACGGTGATAAAGATTTGGAGACATCTTCCAACATTCTTGACACCGGAGTGATTTGTAACGTTTCTCTTATCAACATTGAAGGTCAAACTTGAGTAAAATCAAGTTTGGAGATTAAGAAAATTGAAGAAGGCCAAAATCCTCCGCGTCACGACACATATAACATGAGGGATTGGATCAATATCTACGTTTTCACATTCAATACTATTTTTGTGTTTCTTGTTCTTATCAAGTCTTGTTGGTTTCATTTTTATTTCTTGATTCCGCATTTGTTTCTTTTTTAACTATTTAGTGTCCAAAATTGATTCTTTTGAATTAATTTTGATTCTTGTGTTATTTTAGTTATTTGTGCCATCGTTTCTATAATTGTCTTGATTCAATACTTGTTTTTTTGGCAATTTTCATGAATTAAAAAAAAACAAATATTTGCTACTTGTTGTTTGTTATGAGTTGTGTTATTTTGTTGTCTTAAGCTATTAATTTAAGTGATTTGAGGTTAATGTGTGAAAAAAATAGTCACCAAAGTGACAAAAAAAATTGATACAAAGCAGATTTAAATTTTAGTAATATTTGTTTTCAACACCAAAATCGGGTAGCCAAATTTCAGATTTTTGGAAGTAAGTTGTTGCAATTCAATATCTAAATTGATGACCGTGAGGAAGAAGATGGATCCCAATTTCCAGACTCCTAACAAGCCTCCCCCTACGCTCCTCAACGCCTTCACCTTGGCCCTTCACATGGGTTTTAGCAGCAACTTGAGATACCAAACTCTTAATGGGGTCGAGTTCTTGCTTGGCAAGGGCCTTCCTCCTCTGTTCTTTAAAACCTCCGTCGTCATTTTGAGATGCTTAAATAATGTGCTGTTAGAAAATCAACATAGTAACAACGCAGCGGAAAATATAACAATTATATTATAATTGATTTCCATAAGACGTTTAATGATAATCTATACAAAATATACCTCGAGAGATGCTAGCGAAATCCTTGAGCGAGGTTTAATCGATCAACAAGCCGCACACGTGTCCGGCCTCTAACGGTAATCCACACGAACTACTTTCGGGATCCTCAAAGGATTGATTTTAACGTTAGGTTAATAAGCTAGATCCCTCTAAACAACACCTTAGAAATCTAATAAGAAAAACCCTTTTTCTTATTTACGTGATTTCTTATTGAGAGAGTTGTGTTGTCTTTGACCTAACATTAAACATCTATATATAATAATACAGCCTTCCAAAAAGATTGTCTTGTCAGACAAGAAACGAATTATTACCAAACTCAATTCACTTTCCAAAAGTGAACAAGAGTATAATAGATGCCATAATTATCATATAATTATGTAAATCATTTTAACCCAAGAAGTAATTCTATTGTGTGTGACCCTTTAGGTTCCTAATCACTTGGCAATAAATATAAATAATAATCTTAGAATTAAATTGGCTTTTGTACAAAACTAACAAACTCCCACTTGGACTAAAGACAATTTAGTCACGAAGCTTCTAAGATAGGATAAATTAAACAACTTTAATTTATCATTAATTCAACAATTAATTCATTTATATTTATAGATCAAGAGCGGCCTCTAGCCAAGACATCATGACCACCCAAGAGTTAGGAAAAGTCAATTGATCTACTTCACCTATCTATGAACCAGGTACCATGTAATTATCATCCTTTCACCATCCTATATTCCAATTAGTACAAGAGTAAAGTCTAAGTGCCAACTCTTTATTGTACTAATTTTATTTATTTCTTGTACCGAAATTCAACTCCTTGTAAATAAATTTAGAACTTTTCCAAATTTACTTACTAAATATGTGTACT
Source organism: Ophiorrhiza pumila (assembly GCA_016586305.1). Classification (NCBI taxonomy): domain Eukaryota; kingdom Viridiplantae; phylum Streptophyta; class Magnoliopsida; order Gentianales; family Rubiaceae; genus Ophiorrhiza; species Ophiorrhiza pumila. The sequence continues at coordinate 36,800,169 of BLIW01000009.1, read as the reverse complement.
TTGAGTTGAACTTCAACAAGTGGCGCCAAAAAGGAATATACTCTCCCACTATTAGGAGTGGTGAATCCTATATCGATCATAAACTATCAATCCGTGCTTCTTGTTATATCCAACGTCTACCGCTCGCATATCCTGTTACGGTTATGGACAAATAGAGTCAAAACATAACATCCACACTAAAGATACTCATATGATCTCAAGTCAAAGGATCGCTTACACTACTGCCACGTAGAGATTATACCATTGGTACTCAAATAGTTAACGATATGGAAATCTCTAAGCGGATCATTCCAGTGAACACATTCTCTAATGATTCACCTATATATCACTATATATACTAGTCTATCCGCATTAACAACGTCCTTGTTATTGTTAATACTATGACCAGGGAAATTTAAGAATAATAAATATTATTCTAAGGACTTTATCATATTGTATATATATCGACATATATATGTTACAAAATGATAAATGTGCCATATCTTTATTGCATAAAATTACATAATCATTCTTCCATTATGACTCAAACCAATCATTCAGTGCTTCAAACCAAATGATTAAACATGACCATCATGTTTCTTTTGGGATAATGGTTTAGTCAATGAATAATTATATTATCCTTTGCAGGAATCTCTTGTATCTTTACTTAAATTCTATCAGTGATTACTCTAATCAAATGATAAAATTTTAGTACATGTTTGGATCATTGACGAGACCTTAGTTCCTCAACTATTGAAGAAACTATTTCCATCCAAACAATCTTGTAGCTACTTCTCAAGCAACTATATACTTAATCTCTATTGTAGCATATGTTGTTATAATCTATTTGAAACATTTTCAAATAAAAACATTTATATGTAGGATAAATATGTATCCATCTTGATACTTGCAATCATTTTATAAGATTGAAAACTAGTATATATGAATCCATATATAATAAGCTCAACTTTCAAGAATAGATCCTTAATACTTCTCAAGTGTTTAAGAAAATTCTTGACCACTTCTAGTGACTCTTACTGGAATTGGATTAAAATATGCTCATAACACTTATAGCGCAGAAGATATTTGGTCTTATATAATATACATAAATGATCTTACTTCTTAAGAATATTTTGCATACTAAATTTCTTAATATCAGTCTTTGGACACATGTCCTAAGGTAAATCCCATCAAATATAGGAATGTAAACCTTGTAAACTGATCCATGCATGTTAAACATTTTAACATCTTATCAATACATATACAAATATATATATTGACTGTATATGACCAAACAACTTATCAAATCTATCTCTATAGACTTTTCCCAATGCATAAGTTGTTTCTCCAAAAATCTTTAATTGAGAAGGTTTTTGAACAACTACACCTTAACTAATTAAGAGTAGTTATGTAAATTCTCATTATTAATATGTCATCTACATATAATATGAGAAATACAATAATATTGCCAATAATCTTTTGTATACACAAGATTCATATTTGTTTTTTGATTAAATCAAACTTTTTAATTATCTCATTGAAACAAATATTTGAACTTCTTAAAAACTTGCTTTAGTCTATAGACTTTTATAATTTGCATACTTGTTAGGGTATTTAGACATAAAAACCCTTAGATTGTATCATATACTAATCCTTTTGCAAATTACAACAAGTAAAATCTTAATGGATTTAACACTGCAATTGGTGAAAAGGTTTCATCACAGTCAATACTATGATTTTGTGTAACCTTTAGTGACCAATATTCATGCTTTATGGGTAATAATATTACCATCCATGTTTGTCTTCTTTTGAAGACCCACTTGCAACTTATGAGTTTTACCCCTTTAGATGCATTGACTATGGTCTATACCTTGTTGTCATACATGGAATCCATTTTAGATTTTATGGTTCAAAACCACTTTTAGATTTCTTATCAAATAAGACTTCTTTGTAGATAGTAGATTTATCATTCTTAATGATAAACACATCACCTCATGTGGATGATTTATTCTACTAAACATACAATTTACTTGTGCATTGAGAGCTTCATGTCCTACCGCATCTCCATGAGGTACAAGCTCTAATTCCATTTTCTTGTCATTACTAAATTATGGTTTAAGAACTTCATCAAGTTCTATATGCTCCCACTTGCTTTTTCTAGAATAAACTATTCTCCTAGAAATGACATATTTTGAGACAAACATTTTGTGCTCATTGGGATCATAGAAATAATATCCAAAACTTTCTTTTGGACATTCAACAAAATAGTATATATGAAAATTTTGTATCAAACTTATCAGATTTTACCTTTTAAATATAGGGTACTCCCAAACATTTTGGTTCTTTCCTATACCATATCTCATATGAGGTAGAATTGATAGGTTTAAATGGAACATACTTTAAAAGATCAAATACAATATTTATGGTATATTCTCAAAACAATTTTGAGAGAATTGTATGGCTCATAATTAATCGAATAATATCTAATAAAATTCAATTATTAGTTTAATAAAGAAACAAGTTCATTTTATTAAGATAATTATAAATTCTTAACTCAAGTATTCTCTATTTCGATCTAATCGAAATATTTTAATACTTTTATCAAGTTATTTTTCAACTTCAATTTTGTATTCTTTGAACTCTTCAAAGAATTTAGTTATATACTTCAATAAGTAAATATATGACTATATTTAATATAATCATTTGAAGTATGACAAACTTTCTCTAATTAGAATTAACATAGGTCTGCATACATCAATATGTATTAGACTTAGTAATTCAGTAGATCTTTCACCTTTTTAATAAAAGGTAAATTGGTTATTTTTTAATAAATAAAATTCACATATATCAATTGATTCATAATCAAATGATTCCAAATAAACATCTTCATGCAATTTGGCTATGCGTTTCTCATTTATATAACCATATCTACAGTGTTAGAGATAAAATTATCAATTTTTGTTTCTTTGTGTTTATGTTTGAAAAGAAGATTATCCAAATTAAATATATAAAGTTTGTTATTCAATTAACCAGCACCTTAAAATATTGTCACAATAAAAAGAACAATATTTATTCTTTTGAATTATTGTAAATTGTAAATCTATTCATGTCAAACATGAAATAGAAATAATATTTTAGTAAGTACTGATAATAACAATCCTTTATATTAAGGATTAATCTTCTGAATAAAGAAAACTCTATATTCTTATGGTTAATGTAACAACTTTTGTCGCATTTAATTACCACATATAAGAATATATTTTCTTTACCCAACTTTCTACTTATTCTTAAATCTTGCATATTTATGTAAATATGAGATCCAAATCTGGTATCTAATACCCAAGATTTTATTTATAAGCAGAAACATTTATTTCAATCATAAACATATTTGAAGTAGAAACTTCACCAAGTTTCTTCTGCTTCAAAATCTCAATGAACCTTTTAATTCTAATTCCAATGTCTATCTTAATAGACCATAGTAGAATTTAATACCATTTAAACTTTTTCCTTATTATTTTGTGTTAAGTTTGAGCGCCCTTTTATTGATTTTCTTAAAATCAGGGTCCAATTTCACTTTCTTGGAAAACTCAAGTATTAACACAATTTCCTTTGTCTTCTTAAATGAATCCTTTGTTGTCTTATTGAGCAATTCAAGCAAATATTTAGATCTCAACTTTGTTCATAACAAAATTAAAAAATATAATTTTTTAATGAGACTAATCACCTTTAGTACATTAGATGATACTAAAGATTATTTGTCATTTTGCTCTAAATGAGTTCGTAAGAGAAATATCATATATCTCAATTTTAACTCTTATATCATACAATCATTTCATCTAATGAAATATTGTAAAAGCATACATGTTCACATACAACTATTGTAATTAGGATTCATGAATGCTTTTTAGCATAAGACAATATACATTATCAAAATCATATTTATGTTTTTGGCATGTATCTTTGATTACTTGATCAATATCATCATCAAGAAAAAGATTCTAAGGACATAAATCAACTTCTCATACCTAAAAACAATTTTAGGTTATAAAATTCAATCCATAAAATTTGAGCAATTAATATATTGTGAAACAATATATTATAGATAATTTTCTACAATAGAAAATAAAGATAGAAAAATATTTCATATTTATGCAATAAGCAAAACCAAAATAAATAAATATGAACTTATGAAATTTTTGGGTTTTGCTCCCACTATTTTATTCAAATCAATATCCCTTCAATTGATTCGAGAATTTCACAAAATTCTTAGTGGCTAATATCTTATTTTAATTATTTTTAACCTTGAGGTAACTCAACAAGTTAAAAATAATCTCAACAAGTAGGTAACAATTGCCAATTACAACAAATTGTAACTCTTATTTTAATTATTTTTAACCTTGAGGTAACTCAACAAGTTAAAAATAATCTCAACAAGTAGGTAACAATTACCAATTACAACAAATTGTAACTCTTAGATAGTTAGGCCATCAACTCTTGATACACATATCTCATATGTCCCCTAACTCTTTGCCTCAAAAACATTTTGACCTTGAGGTAACTCAACAAATCAAAAGTCTTTGTTAAATCAAACCCATTATTCAGAGATCTTATCTCATAGCATAAACATATTTAAAGTAAAACAACCTTGAGGTAACTCAACAAGTTGCTCGAATAAAAATTGTTTAAACTATAATAATGGAAGGCAACTAATTATGATTTAATATTTAATTAAGGGATTAATTTATGGTCTCATCATACATACATATCATATGTGAAAATTATTTGATCAATTGAACATACAATATGCAATTAAATAAATATATTATTTTATCAAATATAAATCACATATGATATGTTATTCAAATAATCACATTAAATGAATGTATAATAAATTTATATCACATATAAATCATATATGACACATGTTACTCAAATAATCATATTAAATGAATATACAATAAATTTATATCAAATATAAATTGTATATGACACATGTTATTCAAATAATCATATTAAATGAATATATAATAAATTTATATCAAATATAAATTGTATATGACATGTTATTCAAATAATCATATTAAATGATAGATTCATATAAAATATAAATTACTTGTCGTCATATTCAATTAATCACATTAAATGAATATAAAATAAATTTATATCAAATATAAATTATATATGTCATATTATTCAAATAATCACATTAAATGAATGTATAATAAATTTATATCAAATATAAATTACATATATCATATTATTCAAATAATCACATTAAATGAATATATAATTTTTTTCTGCCATGAATCTATATGTATATTATTTCTAATTATATTAAAAATCGTTTAATTGAATTATTTGAAACTATGTGGGTCAAAATATAATTTACAAAACTAGTGGGCCAACTGATCAGAAAAGAAGCAAATATTTGGGGTCAAAACAGAATTAAAGAAAAAATAATTTTCTTTGTCACCAGGCGTGTTTCAAAAACGCATTCAGACATATCTGTTTCCTTTTATAATTTTTAATTGATGATGACGTCATCTGACGTCATCATCTTCTTCAATCAAAACGAAAGAAGAAAAAAAAAATCTTCTTGCTACTCTGATCAGGCTTTTGTAGGTGACTTTCACGTAGACAAAACAAGATCACATCTTGCCTAGTTGGGTTGCCGGATCTGATCCGGCTTTGGCCCCCCCCCCCCATTGTTTTTTTATGATTCAAAACTATTTTAAATAAAAATCACATATTTTAACCCCTCCAATTTTGAAAACGAATTTTTCAAAATAACAATTCTCAAACCCATCAATTAAATCAAATATACATACATAAACAATTTATCATTCATGACATGGTATATTATGTATAGATAAATCAAATTAGTCTCTGATACCACTGTTAGAAAATCAACATAGTAACAACGCAGCGAAAAATATAACAATTATATTATAATTGATTTTCATAGGACGTTTAATGATAATCTATACAAAATATACCTCGAGAGATGCTAGCGAAATCCTTGAGCGAGGTTTAATCGATCAACAAGCCGCACACGTGTCCGGCCTCTAACGGTAATCCACACGAACTACTTTCGGAATCCTCAAAGGATTGATTTTAACGTTAGGTTAATAAGCTAGATCCCTCTAAACAACACCTTAGAAATGTAATAAGAAAAACCCTTTTTCTTATTTACGTGATTTCTTATTGAGAGAGTTGTGTTGTCTTTGACCTAACATTAAACATCTATATATAATAATACAGCCTTCCAAAAAGGTTGTCTTGTCACACAAGAAACGAATTATTACCAAACTCAATTCACTTTCCAAAAGTGAACAAGAGTATAATAGATGCCATAACTATCATATAATTATGTAAATCATTTTAACCCAAGAAGTAATTCTATTGTGTGTGACCCTTTAGGTTCCTAATCACTTGGCAATAAATATAAATAATAATCTTAGAATTAAATTGGATTTTGTACAAAACCAACATGTGCTTGGGGGAATGTCTTTTGTCATTCTAGCTAGGTTAACAGGATCACATTCACAGTCACAGGATCAGGAACCCCAAATATTGGCTGCCGCCGTCGATCAGCAGCCTAAGGAACCTGCTCCTGCTTTGTCCGCTGATGACAAACACTACTAGTCTACTAGTACTAGTTGTTGACAAAAAAAAGAAAACCCTGTTGAACCTCAATCTCAATCTCAATCTCAATCTGTTGCTTCCAAAAAAAAAATAAATAAAGAAGAAAAAAAAATGATTATTTGTTGGTTCTTTTGTTGATTAAAATTACACCCTTGATTTTAAATATTTTAGGTTCTCGTGTCTTACTTGAAATCTTATACTTGATCTTTGTTCTCTTAACTTTGAGCTTATTAACTGTTTTGCTCTTAAAATTAAGTTTCGAGATAAATTATAAGATTGATAGTTATTACAAATTAGTTTAAAGAGAAAAGCCACTATAAAGAGAGTAGTAGTATACCTATCACCCAAATAGAGAACCTGTGAGATAAAGTAATCTTGTTATTTTTATTTCTCGTGTTTTCACTAACTGTACACAACATGACACAACACGACATGCAATCTCAAATTCCATCTCTTGTCGATATAGTCAAGAAGTTGTCCATTCACATGATAACTATGGAACACAATAGACCATTGGGTCCACGAAATACTACTTCTCGTCACATTAACTTTGAAGAGGAAGCGGAAACATTAGACCAGTCCAAGACATCAAAGAGATATGAAATTAAAATGAGTTCCTTTAAAGTGGACTTTTCAACCTTCAAGGAAAATCTAATTCTGAGCTTTTTGGAATGTGTTAGAACAGTGGACTATATATTTGAGGGTAGTGGACAATAAATTGCATCTCTTGTAGATGTGATCAAGGAGTTGTCCATTCGCATGATCACTAAGGAACACAATAAACCATTGGGTCCATGAAATACTACTTCTCGTCTCATTAACTTTGAAGAGGAAGCGGAAACATCAGACTAGTCCAAGACCATATATTTGAAGGCAGTGGATTGTATGATGAGGAGAAAATTCGATTGATTGTGATGCGCCTCATGAATTATGCAGGTATTTGGTGGAGTAAATTGGTTCAAAGAAGGAGAATGAATGACGAACCACCTATCCGAACATAGCGTGAGATGAAGTCTGTAATGAGGAAAAGATACGTTCCTGATAAGGATTGAACTACGAGGGACACAAAACTCGATCGATTAGACGTCCTTAAGATTGTTTCTACAACAGGTTGCTAGGATGGAGATTTCTTTACCCAATTCTTAACAAACATGAGGCTCAAAATCGGGTAGAAGACACTACAATCAAAGGTGATTATTTGATTGATAAGTCAAGGGGTGAACGCCACAAGTCAAAGGTTTGATAAGTTCAAAAAGTTCACAAGGAACCAAAGAGAGAAACTCTCACAATTTGATTAAACTATATTTTGAATGTTTTAGATGTTTTATAACATATAAATAGTAAGAAACCCTAATATAAAGGTTGCATAAAATATGAAAGTAATTAATTAAAGTCTAGAAAACTAAAATGGCTAATTAAGACTTTTCTTGGAATTAATGGTAGTCAAATGAGTTGTACCAAGACCATCCTTTATTTTCATGAATTCCACATTATTCAAGGGTCATTTTAATAGGATTTTGACTGATTTTAAACTCCCAAAATAACCTGGACAAAATCAAGAAAGTCTTGCATTCAAACAGTCCACAATTATTGATCAAATTTTAATCAACTTTGACTGGTTGAGTCTTTCTTGCCCTCGCTTGATTCATGAGCTTTCCAAATTTGATCTTGGTTTATTTAGGCTTTATTTCATATATTTTTGAGGCAAAAAATGAAATCCAAGTAAACCCATACAGACATGTTTTAAACAAACTCCAAACAATGAAAATAAACAAGTTGGGCAGAATGTATTGCAATGTTTTCGCCTCGCTGCCTTCCTTACTTGTTGTCCCCAACTTGCTCAATTTACCCTCTTTTGTATCTCGAATAACTTAGAAATTAATGTCACTGAGTTTTGGAAGAGTAAACTTCATTGACATTACATTGGGAACACCTTGAAAGGCTTTTAACCTCATTCACATTATGATTAAGCAAAGTTTTGCTATCTTGAATTTTCAAATTCTAGAAATGTATTTGAACTTTTTGGAACCTTGATTGAGATCACATCATACTGCTCCTTATAAAAATGATTAATTCTAGAATCCACATTGATTGTTCTTGTAACACCTACACCGAAAAACACAAATTAACAACCAGAAATGTAATTAAAATAGCTTACCATTGTTGCTTGGCAATTTGTGTAGTTGGTAATGTGATGAATCTTCTACAAGAATTGAGGTAGGCTAGAAATTCCAAAGTTGCAAATTGACATCTTCTTGGCTAGAAACCCTATCTTAAGCGCATGCAAGAGAACACAAATTCTAGGATCAAATGCAAATCTTATGAATTCCAATTTTTTTGATCTAAATGCAACATGAAGAACAAAATTCCTTGAAGCTATGATCGAAAAAAATTTGCAAGAGAAGTATGATAAGTTGGTAAATCACCAACTTATTGGCCTTATTTTATCATGAATTTGCTTAAGTTCTCAAGTAATTATAGCTGTTAATGATGAATTATGAGTTGATTTAGGTGGAAGGGCACAAATGAGGCTAAGAGAAGAAGAAAGAGTGAAAAAAATTCAAAAAGAGATATAAATTCAGAAATAAGAGCAGCTGGCGTGATTTCAATGATGTTGCGCCACGAAATATCAATGGACCAAAGCACAGCTCAACTTCGAGCATATCACGCCAATCAGAGCTCTGCAGGAGCAAAGGCAGCTTTCACGTGATGCGTGGCAAGCTACGCCGTGAGGAGAAAACAAGCTAGTAGTTCAAGAGCAACCACGTGTAGGTCACGTCGGCAAGAGAGAAGCAAAAAAGAAGAAGCATTCAAACACTTGAATTAAGAAGAAATATTGCTGCCGTAACCGAGAGTAGATCACACTGTGAAGAGAAGTTGCCAGAAGAGAGTTCAGTAGTGACTCGCGTTGCATAAGCTAGCCTACACAAGATTCCTGCAGAGGCATGGCGCAACAAAGCCTCAACTACGTGAGCAGGAATCAGAGCAAGAAGGATGAAGAAAGATCTCGAGTAGCTAAGGCTTGTCCACACGAAACACAAAATTAGCGAAAGTATACAAGCGTGACCTCGTCATGCCCACGCTTTGTGCAGCAAAGAGAAAAACCAACGCGTGGTTAGAGCTTGCCCACACCGAACTGCAAAATCACTGAAGGAAGAAGTCGCGTGACTTACTGCAAGCTACGTTGCGTATGCTGTGGCAAGATTTACATGACGCAACCTGCGCTAGCCTACGAGAGCTAACATTTCAGTGTACTTTGTGTACATTTTGTACTTTTTACAGCTTTTTACATTTTTAGTCCTTATTCCACCTATTTTTTGGGGTCTAACATGTATTCTTAAGTTTGTTAGAGGTCAATATACGAATTATAGAACCAAAAAGTAGCTAGAAAAGGGGACTAATTTTGTAAATAATACAAGGACCATAGATTGAGCAACAAAACTTGGAGAGAGAACTTCTTTTTCTCCAAGCAATAACTACACTAGAGCTCCAATGTTTGAGAGCAAATTTTGATAGAAAAAGCTGGACCTTTGAACGAAATTGCAAGAGAAACTTTCATCTTTTACTAAGGGTGGCATGCTTCTTGTTATTTATGACTTTTATATCAATTTTCTATATACTTATTTTGCTTGAAGCTACTATAAGTGGCTAAACCTTGTAGGGTTTCCATGGGGATAACTAGTGGGTTTAGTAAAGCTTGATATTGTGATAAATCTTGTCTTGGGTATGTTAAAGAAAAACTTTGCATGCTTAATTTTAATGGGCTCCTATAGTAATACACACTTTTAGACTATGTGAAGTCATGGATGAACTCATTGTTCTAATGGGAGATTCTAGCTAGAGGTATGACAAGTGGTTATTTCGAATCTACCTACCTAACTAGTAAAGTAAAGAACTAGAATGTCTTTGCATGGCTTCTTAGTAAGGTTATAGAGCATGGATCTAGGTCTTAGGTTATAAGGCAAAAGGAAAAATACCTTAGTTTGGTCTCTTTTTAAGGCTATAGGCCCTCCTCCAAGCCGAAAGCACATAATGAGAGTGAGATTCCTACTCAATTGGTGAAGTATTGACTTGAAAGCTGGGGGTAGTTCCTATTAAGTGATAAGGAGAAATATGTTCACCTTTTATATTTTATTTCACTTATACTTTGCACCGTCTTTTTTGCTATTTAATGTGTTTTTAGTGTGTTTTGTAGGATATTGAGCATGGAGGCCAAAATGAGAGGAAAAGATTGACAAAGATCAAGAAAGATATGATTTAGGCCAAAAAGGTGCCTTTCGTCACAAAGAATCAGGTTCGTGTTTCACAAGATATTCAAAGTGTTAATTCTAATTGTTGATGATTAATCCGATTCTTTGAGACATTGGATAGAGTGGAAAATAAGTTCCAAATTGATCCCATAAAGGCTCAAGACTCCAAGAAGGGTTAACATCACGAAACACGTGGAAAGGTGATGAAGAACAAATGCTGAAGAAATCTGCCAGATTTTAGTATTTCAATCATATCTCTCTCAATTTACGCCCGAATGAAATGATTCAAGTTCCATTGGAAATCTAAGAGAGAGAGAGATACAACCTTTATGTTTTGGGGTTTTCCTAATTCGGCCGGGATCATATAGAAACATGGCTCAAAAGTTGGACGTCGCGACATGAAGAGCCCGACGTCGCTACGTGCGGAAATTCAACAACGTGAAAAATTTCCTTTTTTCACATTTTGATGTTTTTAATATTTTTTTATTATGGCTTGTTTCCTAACTTGTTCCTTACATGTTAGGGCCAAAAAATGTGCCATATTATCAATGTTTTATAAGGTTTCAAGTTGTTTCATATATAAGGCCATCTATTATGTAATTTTCAAGGGGGGAGATCATAGGAGATAATAGGGAGTTCATAGTTTAGAATAGATTATGATTTCTTTCTTTCTTTCTTAGGGTTTTGTATATCATTAGGTGGGTGAAAGTTTTGAGAGCATTAAGTAAGGATTTCTCTTTGTAATAGCTAGGGTTTATTCTTTGGATATTGTACGGGAAATTACGGCTATACGGAATTGGAACATCATTTGTTATTGAATTCATTCTTTTTCAAGTAAAAAATTTCTTCCAAGGATTTACAATTCAAAGTGTTATCTATTTTTTTCAAGTTATGATTTCAATTATGTGCTTAATTATTAAATCTTTAATGTTCGATTTAGCCATTCTCGGCTAAATCTTTTGTGCTTCTGGGATTATGAATAAGGGTTCTTGTACTTAATTTACAGGTTTATGTTCTATTTAATAGTCTTGGTTAAATGAGTTTTGTTGTGTTCTTCATAATTATGTATGATATGACGCGTAAATTGTGTATGATGAATATACACTTATTGTGTAGTGAATCACTTAGATATAACTTACTTTAATATTGCCTCTTACCACATAGGAGGATTAGAGTAGGTTGTTTGGAATCTCTTGTGGGTTAGTTGTGAATTTGTTAGGCTAATTTTACCTTAGCTTTTGCATCTTGCCACATAAGAGGAGTTTGGGGGATTAGTTTAGCATTAGCGTAACTTGGTTTGCCGTTGCCTCTTGACACATAGGAGCGGTTGGATTAGAGTCGTTTCTTGGTAGTTGCATTAGATTTTGGGTTAATTAAGGAAGTAAACCTCTTCTCTTGCCACATATGAGAGTTTAATGATTTAGTTAATATTTGAGTACGTAAATGCCTAAGTCATTCATTGCCTTTTTCCATATAGGGGAGTGTGAGTTATGTTATTTATCATTGTTTGGTATGATCAGAGATAGAATGTGCTTGTGCTATTTAATAACCCTAAAATATAATTTCGGGAGTACACTTGTTTAATTGTTACTTGAAATCAAAGTCATCTTATTTATTGTGTTTTATATTTTGCATTCTTGTCTTTAGTTTGATAATTATTAAAAATCCAAAAATATTTTCTATAGAATTTCAACATTGTCCTTTCTCTGTATGAACGAACTTGCTATACTTACACCATTAAGGGGTTGTATAGCACCATTTTTTAGTAGGAGTATATAGCAACCACGAGCACATTTTATAAGTATATTTAGCCTATCAAATTTTGGCGCCACTGCCGGGGAAAGCAACTTCATTGAAATTTTAGTTTTTTTTTGTGAATACTAGTTGTAAATATTTTATTCATTTTTTTTTGTTTTATTTGTTTATTTATTTTTAGTTTTAATTTCTACCCAAGTATGTCTAGGAAGTTTGAGGAATCCTTTGAAATTAATTTTGACCTACCACATAGAGTGGATGATAAACAACCAAACTCTAGAGTATTTGAAGATTTTCACCATTTAGGATATGGGAAGACCAATGAATGGGGATATAGTGAACCTTCGTGTTATTTATCTTTACCTTGTTTTGAAGATCCATTGAAAATTTTAAAGTTGTATAATAATGAACAAGCTACTTTGAGAATGAATATTGTTTCTTGTAGGTTGTGCCAAGGGGATCATCCCACTTATCAATGCCACTCTCAATTTGGGAATGCATGCAATTATCAAGGTGATTATGAACCATATTTAAAGAAGCAAGAATCTTACACGTGGCGAAATAATAATCATTTTGGCCAACACTCTTTATCTCATTCTCAATGAGGGTTTGGATATTATCCGGGCTATAATGGGGAGTGGTTGATTCAACAACAAAGCAACAAAATGCATATCAAGGAGGAAATGGAAGCGCCACTATAGGATATGATCTATAAACTCATGGAGAGACTAGATAAACATTCAGAGGTGCTAAATCAAAGACTTGCTCAATTAGAGACAATCATAAAGAGGCAAGATGACATATTGAGAGAGGATGGTGCCGCAATTGAAAACTTGGAGGTATATGTAGAACAATTCATGGAAACTCTACACCATGAATCCCAAGAGTGTTCATCTAATGCAACATTGAGCAATAGTAAGGTTCAACTTGTCTAATCACCTTATATCTTATCTTCTATCTCACAACATGATTCATTACATCATAGTGCCCCAACTTCTATGGATTGTGATTTTGAGTTTAATGATTCTCATAATGAATGTATTTGAAAGTGTCATAGGGAGTTGAAATCTTTGCATGTTGTAGATAATTTCGAGGAATGCATTAATGATGAACCACTATTAAATGAATCCAATATTGTTTGTTTTGATAATGAAGAGACCTCCCACCTTGACCCCTATGTTGGTTTATGTGATGAAGATATGTCTATTTGTAATAAAATAGCTGACATAGTGAATTCTTGTATTATTTTGATATCTTACATGGAATTTCATGGTTTATATGATATGGTAGATGTTATTAAAATGATGCACACTGAGACACCCTTATAAGATGATAATATTGTTCAATGTGTTGATGAAGTGGAGGTGCCTAAAACTGAATACCATGTTAGTTTAGATGAGGAAGACTTGCATATTTTTCGTGAAATAGCTAATATGGTAAAGACTTGCTTTATTGATACATCCATCTTTGAAATTACTGATGATTTCATTAAGACCATGGATGCAAAGTTTTTGGCGGATTCTTGTAGTTCAAATAGGGTGGAAGAAAAGGTGAAATAGAAGGATAATGAACGATGGGAAACCCCAAAGTTAATGATGAAAGAAGAAAAGGAGGAGCCTACCTTGGAGGAGCAACAGTGGTACAAAGTTGAGTTCATTGAACTTGCTCCTCAAGTGCGTGAGCTCAAGTTGGTTTCAAAAGAAGCCCTAAGATAGAAAATGAAGTGCTTGTGAAAGAGCATTCTTTTGGTATAAGGATGGGTATTCCGAGTCTTGAAGGAGAAGGCCACAATAATAAGGTCTAGATAGGGACCAAATAAACCTAGAACTACTTTCTTACATTTCTTTTAAATTAATAATTTTTCTTATATTTTTATTTTTAGCTAATAGTTTGAATAAAGAAGAAGGCTACTTGAGATATTGCTAAGGCCTCAACCTCACAACAAACTTGCCGGGAATGACATGGACAATAGGTGAATTCTTTCCTTTTCTCACATATTGAGGACAATGTATATTTTAAGTGTGGGGAAAATAGGGATGAAATTCATGTTATTCATTCCATGTTGTTTTGTATGTCTTTATGCTTAATTTCCTGGGAGTTGAAGTGTGGATATTATGCTTTGATTAATGGTTAATTAGCTTTACTTAGTAGTTTTGATTTTTTTAAATTAATTTTGAATAAATTCTTGACGTGAACTCCTTTGAACTATAATGAAAATTTTTAGGGTGAGCCTTATGATAGGTAACTGTAAAGTTTTTTTTAGTATTCGTTTTTGTGTCTTTTTAGTTTGTTAGGCAACTAATAATAATGAAGTGGTATCCAAAATAAAAATTTTTATTTTATGTGATAAGTGTTATGTTGCTAATGATTGGATTTTATCTAAAGATTTGATGTGGGATAGGAAAATAATATGCTATCTTGAGGGAGTCAGGTCTTTGATAGAGAGTTTAGCATTTTGAGTCAATCATTTTTACGCACTTAGGGGAACTACTAAAGGGATTGACGAGTTTGTAATCATTAAGTAGGTTGGTATTTTTTTAATGCTTTGTTTAGTTGAAACTTATATAACTAGCTTATAATGTGTTCTTTAATAAATGCACTTACAGAATTGTTTGTATTCAATGCTTTTGCATTTTTAAGCTTGTTTTGCTCATACTATCATCCCTCTATGGGATTGACTTTAATAATAACCCTAAGAGAACTCATATGGATGGTAACGGAGATTAAAAGTCGTAAGACTTTGGCTTCATATTGTCACTCCTCTGTGAGACTGCTCTTAAATGAAAAGTTAATGGAGAACTTGCATAAGTGGGAATGGGTTTAAAACCCAAAGGTGAGACAGTACTCCAAATGGATGTCACGGATTTTCTTGTGAAATACCCTTTGATTTGTGACAGTTTGGGGGAACGAGTGTTATTTTTTTTAAACCTAAAGGTTTGCCGAGCGAATCCTCATTGATATGAGTTTAATAAATTAATTAATATGATTAGTGAGGACAAGTTGAGACTAAGACTTAGTTGTTAGAACTCTGGCTTATGGCGTGGTTATAGATAAGTTATGAACTGAGGTGGAACTTATCACACACACACACACACACAAATGATTGGCTTAACGTGTTAAATATGTACATTAAGGTGCTTTGATGAATTTTGGGGACACATGTTATGAGTACTTGACATTCGAATACATCAGATGATGAGGCATAGGCACAATGATTATCATGAGCTTAAATGGATGAAGTTGGATACGTGGGATAAATTTCTTTATGTTGCCATTTTGTCTTATGAGTATAGGTTGTGTTTTATTAGTGTTTTTTATGCTTTGTTCGTGTTTTATTTTGTTGCTCAAGGACAAGCATAGTTTAAGTGTAAGGGAAAGTGATAAGGTGAAATATGTTTACCTTTTATATTATATTTCACTTATACTTTGCACCGTCTTTGTTGCTATTTACTGTGTTTTTAGTGTGTTTTGTAGGATATTGAGCATGGAGGCCAAAATGAGAGGAAAAGATTGACAAAGATCAAGAAAGATGTGATTTAGGCCAAAAAGATGTCTTTCGTCATAAAAAAGCTGGTTCCATGTTTAAAAAAATATTCAAAGTGTTAATTCTAATTGTTGATGATCAATCCTATGCTTTGAGACCTTGGATAGAGTGGAAAATAAGTTCCAAATTGATCCCATGAAGGCTTTAGACCCCAAGAAGGGTTAACACATGGAAAGGTGATGAAGAACAAATGCTGAAGAAATCTGCCAGGTTTTAGTATTTCAATCATATCTCTCTCAATTTATGTTCGAATGGAATGATTCAGCGCCATTGGAAATCTTTGAAAGAGAGCTACAATGTTTATGTTTTGGGTTTGTCCTAATTCGGCAAGGATCATATAAAAAAGGGCCCACAAGCTGGACGTTGCGATGTGGAGAGCCCGACATCGCGACGTGCGAAAATTCAACAGCGTGGAAAATTTCATTTTTTCAGTTTTTGACGTTTTTAATATATTTGTTTTGTTATGGGTTGTCTCCTAACTTATTCCTTACATGTTAGGGCCCAAAAATGTGCCATCTTATCAATGTTTCATAAGGTTTCAAGTTGTTTCATATATAAGGCCATCTATTATGTAATTTTCAATGGGAAGATCATAAGAGATAATAGGGAGTTTATAGTTTAGAATAAATTAGGGTTTCTTTCTTTCTTTCTTAGGGTTTTATATATCTTTAGGTGGGTGAAAATTTTGAGAGAATTAAGCAAGGGTTTCTCTTTATAATAGTTAGGGTTTCTTCTTTGGCTATTGTAAGGGAATTACGGCTATACGGAATTGGAATATCAATTGTTATTGAATTCATTCTATTTCAAGTTAAACATTTCTTCCAAGGATTTACAATTCAAGGTGTTATATGTCTTTTTCAAGTTATGTTTTCAATTATGTGATTAACTATTAAATTTTTGATGTTCGATTTAGCCATGTTCGGCTAAATCTTTTGTGCTATCGAGATTATGAATAAGGGTTGTTGTGCTTAATTTATAGGTTTATGTTATATTTAATGGTCTTGGTTAAATGAGTTTTGCTGTGTTCTTCATAATTATGGATGATTTGACGCGTGAATTCTTTATGATGAATATACTCTTATAGTGCAGTGAATTATCTAGATATAACTTACTTTAATCTTGCCTCTTGCCACATAGGAGGATTAGAGTAGGTTATTTAGAATTTCTTGTGGGTTGGTTGTGAATTTGTTAGGCTAATTTTACCTTAGCTCTTGCCTCTTGCCACATAAGAGGAGTTTGGGGAATTAGTTTAGCATTAGTGTGACTTGGTTCGCCGTTGCCTCTTGCCACATAGGAGCGATTTGATTAGAAGGTTTGTTTGTTGGTAGTTGCATTAGATTCCGAGTTAATTAAGGAACTAAACCGCTCTTGCCACATAGGGGAGGTATGAGTTATGTTATTTATCCTTGTTTGGCATTATTAGAGATAACATGTGCTTGCGCTATTTAATAACCCTAAAATATAATCTCGGGAGTACACTTGTTTAATTGTTACTTGAAATCAAAGTCATCTTATTTATTGTGTTTTCTCTTTTGCATTCTTGTCTTTAGTTTGATAATTATTAAAAGTCCAAAAATATTTTCTATAGAATTTCAACATTGTCCTTTCTCTGTGGGAACGAACTTGCTATACTTACACCATTAAGGGGTTGTTTAGCGCTATTTTTTATTAGGGGTAGATAGCAACCACACGCTTATCATACTATCAAAATCAACAAGTTTATTCCTATTTAAAAGTGAATTGCCCTAAAGAATGAATATAGTTGGAAAATATTTACTTTGCACAAATGGATCAAATTCAAGAAATCTTTTTTTTCTAAAATTTTTATGATCAAACATAACACACTCTCTATGCAAGAACATCATAAAATATTTGATGCATTCAGCAAACCATAAGCTCTCAATTTTGAAATTAATTCATATAAGACACTTAGAATGTTAAGCATGCCAAACTGCCCTACTAATTCACCTATAGGCAAACAAACTCTAGTTTCCCTAAATAAACACTCAATATGCCCAAAGTAATCAACATATGGAAGTTTAGCTCAATCTTTCTACACTTGAATCTTTTCATGAGAACTTTCAAGACAATTAGTTGGTGTCATGTAAAACTCAAATTTTAGAAAATTAACATTCAAAGGATGCTTCCTCAAAATAAATAAATCAATAAATAATTGACATTCCATGAAATCAGAACGTAAAGATGTAACGTTATTATGCAATTTATGGCCTCTTAACATGAAAAAATTAGATTTCAAAGGTACCATTCGAGAATGATCATACAATGGATGTTTGAATACAAAAAGAGATGGTAACTACATTAATCCTTCAAAGCACAAAACAACATCTTGAAACATATCAAAAGATCTAACAAATGCACTAAAATATAACTTCTTGCCAATCCCATTCACATCATTAAGTAAGCTGCCCATACCTTTTGGAGTGCAACAAAATTCAATTTGCATTTGGAGTGTTATACCTCTTGAAAGACAATCATCATGTGACAACTCTTTAAGCAATGGACCTCTAAATTTCTTTGGCAATTTTTTATGCAATGAACTCCTAATTTATGCAAATAATGTATATCAAAACTAAACAAAGAAGTGTTAGATTTGTTAGCCAAAACAAGATCTTTCTTGCACAAAGGTATAAGTAGAATTGTCCAAACAACTAAATCGCTCTTTTCTTCACATTCTTTTGCAAAATCATTCCCTTTTTTTTAAAACTCCCTCTCTGAATTTGATCTCCAATTCTTTTCTCTCAACTCTTTTATTTCAATCTCCAATTCTTTCCTTTCCAAGCTTACCAAATCTACCTTCTCTTCTCTTTTCTGATTTTCACTCATACTCTCGCTCAAAACTTTTTTTTGTACACTATTTTTGCATTCAATTTGTTCAATTTTACATAATTTTTTATGACATTTGCAACTCTCAATTCAATCAACCCTCATTTTCACCACTTTACTTTTAATTTCAGCACCCAAATTCTTTTTTTCTCCTTTACGTTTTGCAATGCCAATTGGTTTGGAAGTGACCTTCCAATCTTCTCAAAATGAACTCCCACAATCACTAGGAGGTGAAACAACTTTGTGATTTCTCCTTGGCTCTAATGGTCTCCTTTTTTTGTTGTATTGCCCCATGATCTTTCCTCAAGGTCATTCCAATAAGATTCTTTATTTGCAATCTTTCTTTTCCTTGGTTGAAATCTCTCCATTCTTTGTGGATAAGGAATTTTTTGTTACTGGCCCATAGTGATGATCTTTCTTTAGAGCCATTCCAATAGTAACTATTGCCATCTCTAGTCTTTCTTTGCCTTGATTGAAAAATACCCATTTCACTTGGAATTAGATCATTTTGTGTCTGCTTCCTTGGTGACATTTCTAAAAATTTATCCAATCTTTCTTTAATGGAACTAAATTCATCTTTCATTATCTTTTTCATTTCACCCATCAAGGCTTGCACTTGATCATTTGCAATAGTTTGTTATGGAGCCTCCTTGATTGGATTGAATGTTTGATATGGTGACATGTTTTCAAAATCTGTAAAACAAGTAAAGGACCTCACAAGCACTCCATCACATGTTTCACTCAAGCTATGTCACTCACTCTCGTGTTTAATACTCAATATGACTTTTACCCTTTAAGAATCTTACCACACAAGCCTTTCTCTTGGATTTTATCAAACCACTCAAACAAAATTAAGACTTTTATATAGTGGTAAATCACCAAGACTTCAACTTTTGGAATGAGAGAAAGGATTACAATGACAAGGACACAATAAAGAGCATAAGAAATTTGTTTGTAACCCAAAATCCTAAAAACATGAACTACACAAAATTTGGATACAAATTTTCCACAAGATCAACATCAAGATTTCACACACGGTCAATGAACAAGAAGCAAATATTCAAATCTTGAATACTAGATCAAAATACAATAGACAATGATTCAAGATTGGAGAAACAGAACAAATAACAACAGACAATGATTTGAGATTTTCATAGTAGAACAATGAACATAAATATTTCAAAATTAAAATTTCTAGACTTCTTTTTTCTTTATGTTTCTCAAGGATATTTCTTTATTTTTTCTATTTTTTAAATATAGAGTCTAGCACAAAATAAAGTAAGAAAAGATAAAAATAGGATAACTTAAACTCAAAAGTTCATAAGTAGGAACCCTGCCCAAATGATAGAGAAACTCGCCGTGCAATGGATGACCAATACTTGGATGACAAGACCCACTAAAATTATGAAACAAAACTTCAAGAATTCACCAAAAAAGATGAAAAATGAAATAAAAAAATAATATGCAAACATGGACTAGAAACTAACTTTGATACCAAATGATTGTTTCTACAAAACTAACTTGATCAATTAGACGTCCTTAAGATTGTTTCTACAGTAGGTTATTAGGAATGAGATTTCTTAACCCAATGCTTAACAAACATGAGTCTCAAATCGGTAGAAGATGCCACAATCAAAGATGATTAATTCATTGAAAAGTCAAGAGGTGAACACAACAAGTCAAAGGCTTACTAAGTTCAAGAAGTTCACAAGGAACCAAAGAGAGAAACTCTCACAATTTGATTAAATTAAATTCTAAATGTTTGGATGTTTTACAGCATATAAATAGGTAGGAAACCTGAATCTAAAGGTGACATAAAATAAGAAAGCAATTAAGTAAAGTCTAGGAAATTAAAATGGCTAATTAAGACTTGTCTTGGAACTAATGGTAGTCAAATGAGTTGTACCAAGATCAGTCTTTATCTTCATGCATTCCACATTATTCAAGGTTATTTTAATAAAATTTTCACTAATTTTAAGCTCTCAAAATAGCCTGAACAAAATCAAGAAGTCTTGCATTTAAATAGCTCACAATTGTTGACCAAGCTTTAATCAACTTTGACCAGTTGAATCTTTCTTGCCCTAGTTTGATTTATGAGCTTTCCAAAGTTGATCTTGGCTTATTTAGGCTTTATTTCACATATATTTGACCCCAAAAATGAAATCCAAGTGAAACCATGTAGCCACTCTTCAAACAAACTCCAAACAATGCAAAATAACAAGTTTGGCAGAATGTATTGCAATACTTTTTCCTTACTACCTTCTTTACTTGCTGGTCTTGAGTTGCTTAATATACCCTCTTTTGTATCTCCAATGACTTGAAAATTAATGTCATTGATTTTTGGAAGTGTAAACTTCATTGGCATTGCATTGGGAAGACCTTGAAAGGCCTTTAACTTAATTACATTATGATTAAGCAAAGTTTTGCCATCTTAAATTTTCAACCTCTAGAAATATATTTGAAGTTGTTGGAACCTTGATTGAGATCACATAAGTTCTTTCTCACTACCAATGGGAGCTCAAGAAAAGTTTGCAAACTTTTGTCCAAGGTAGTATGTCTGTGGAGGAGTATTATAAGGAGATAGAAAGGTTGATGATTAAGGCCAATGTAGAGGAGGATGAGGAAACCATCATGGAACAGTTTAGCGGTGGTTTGAATCTAGAATTAGTGCACTAAGTAGATTTACAGAATTCTTTAGATGTGGAGAAGATGTTTGATGCAGTTGTTAAGATAGAAAGGTATATGAAATTCATGGGTCAAGCAACTTTTTCCAACTCGACTTGGAAAAGTGACTTTAAATCTATTACACCTACTACGCCATTTAAGGCAAAACCTGAATGTCTAGAATCAATTTCCAAAGTCATAGGTAAAAAACCTATGAAATACTCCAATGACAGCTCCAAAATTAGTTCAGCGCCAATGAGATATTCAGTGTTTTAAATGCAAAGGTTATGGGCATTATTAATCTGATTGTCCAACCAGGAAGCTCATGTATGTCCTTATTAATGGTGATCTTATTAGTGAGCATTCAAGTGATGAAAAATTAACAACACTTGAAAAAGCAACAGAGGACATGTTTGAAGAGTTCGAGAAGCTCAACTTGGTTTCAAGAAGAATTCTTAATGCACAGCCCCAAGTAGATAAGGTCGAGCTACAACATGAAAATATTTTTTACAACAGGTGTACGATCCATGGTAAAGTATGCAGCATGATTATTAATAGTGGAAGTTACACCAATGTAGCTAGTGTTCTTGTACGAAAGTTAGGGTTATCTTGCATAAAATATCCCAACGCATATCGATTATAGTAGTTGAATCAATCTAGTGAAATTATGGTTAACAAACAAGTGAAAATTGCTTTCATTGTTTGTAAGTACAAGGATAAAGTGTTATGTGATGTGAAATTGATGGAAGTAGCTCACTTATTACTTGGAAGACCTTGACAATAAGATCAAGATGTTTTGTATCATGTTAAGAAAAACTATTATAGTTTTGACTATAATGAAATGAAAGTGAATCTCACAGCTCTTAAACCATGGCAAGTTTTGAAAACCAAGCAACAATTGCCAAAACTTATGCTGAGATGAGAGAATTGGAAGCAAAGGAAAAATGAAAGCTTAAAAAGAAAAACAATGATGTAACTAGTTTAGGTTAATAAATAAAAGAAAAGAAACTTGATTTATTTGCTTCAAAGAAAGAGATGAAGGAGGAATTAGTGGCTAGGAAACCATTGTACTTAATGATCCGAAATGATATTTATATTGTTGATAGTGATCATCTTGATAGTTTGCCTAGTGTTGTCTTGTTTCTTTTGTAGGAATATACTTGTTTTTCTAGGAGTTATCTAGTGGTTTGCCGCCTATTAGAGGTATTAAGCATCGAATCAAATATGAGTATCGAATCGAACACTCACCATTTTCTTCTTCACCATTCATCGAATCTCACCATTTTTATCTTCAAAGCTCACCATTTCATCAATCAGGGGTCTGGTTTCCTTTATAGGTTCAACAATTAACTTGCAATCTAGCGACAAGTTCTGTTCCTTTTGGTGGATTTGTTGAACCACACTGACGTGCTATATCAATTTGAGGTTGTTAATGGCCAAGTCAAAAGCTATGAGTTTCTTGTGAGTAGGTGTTCGTTGTTTTCACTACTATATTCTTAATGCTTGGAACCGGCGTAGAGAATATAAGAAGAAACCTATGTTGGAGCTTGCAAGTCCAGGTAAAGGTGCAACGACAAAAACCAGCTATTCATCATATATTTCATTTAGTATAAGAGGGATAACAGGTACAAAAACTCTTACAGAAGTTGATAGGAAGCAAGTTGAATACATTAGAGAAAGTAAGTGTCACATGAAACTAATCATCGAGCTTGCATAGAGAATTTGAGTACCTCAACACAAACCTCTTGAGACACCACTTAGGCAAATGGCGACTGTGCATATTGATGTTAAATTCACACATGAAGAGGTTGTTAATAAGATCTAGGAGTTATAGAAGCAAGCTAAGCTTGAATCTACAGACACCGTGGATGTATTCTTTAAGTCATTAGATGAGGATAATTCAGTTCTTCAACAAATTCTCGAGTCTTAGGAAGCAAGTGTCACAAGTGCACTTGGCTCTCCTTTGCTACCTCCCACTACTTGCCATCATTCTTGTTGAAAAAAAAGTTTTATGGAACCTCAAATTTCTCATTTTCGGTGAAATTGGCAAGACCATCTCTGATGTTTACAAATTCTATTATTTCTTTATGTAGAGAAGATCCAAAGTTTGCAAAATAACTACAAGATTATTTGTCAACAAATTATTTGAACTTGAAGTCATAGTTTCATCTTGGAAATGGAAAGATTACTGTTAGTTGCATCGAAAACCAACCTCCAGTCAAAGTTGTGTTGGGAAAACATGTCTACTTAATGGTTTGAGATTATTTTTTGGGTACAAGACTTTCTTGAACATGCAAATCCCAGATCTCATATTCATCACTTATTTTGGTCTCTGTTATGTCATTATCATAATTGTGTTACTAGTTCTATTTTTCATTTTTCTAATTTTTTACCCCCTTAATAGTTACGGGGGCTATAGGATGAAAACTGGAGGCTACCTAAGCAATTTTAGTAGGCATACAACAAAAATTTAGCAAGAAGTAATAATTGGAAGTTCCATTGTGTATGTAAACTCCCTTATTCCTTTTTGATATTTAATTGATAGTAAAAATTAGAATGTTAAAAAAATCATTAAATTGACTTCGTGCTTGGAGGTTCTATTCCTAACTAGCCAACCTATAGAGTAAACCCCGAGAAAACATAAGAGATACAAAGACAAGTGATAAGGCGAAATATGTTCACCATTTATATTCTATTTGACTTATACATTGCGCCATCTTTTTGCAATTTAATGTGTTTTTAGTGAGTTTTGTAGGCTATTGATCATGGAGGCCAAAATGAGAGGAAAAGATTGAGAAAGATCAAGAAATATATGATTTAGGCCAAAAAGGTTTCGTCACAAAGAAGCTAGTTCCATATTTCACAAGATATTCAAGGTGTTAATTCCAATTGTTGATGATCAATATTATGTTTTGAGACCTTGGATAGAGTGGAAACTAAGTTCCAAGTTGATCCCATAGAGGCCCAAGACTCCAAAAAGGGTTAACATCGTGAAACACGTGGAAAGGTGATGAAGAACAAATGCTGAAGAAATCTGCTAGGTTTTAGTATTTCAATTATATCTCTCTTAATTTACATTCAAATGGGATGATTCAAGTGCCATTGAAAATCTAAAACCTAGATCTGCAACTTTTATGTTTTGGGTTTTTCCAAATTCGACCGGGATCATAGAGAAATATGGCCACACTCTAGACATCGCGACGCGGGAGAATCTCCACGTCACGAGGTGGATCACTGTTTTTGTTTTTTTTTAACAATTCATGGATATTGTGACATGGGGAGTTGGACATCGTGACGTTCGAAAGCGAAACTGTGTGAAAAGTTTCATTTTTTTAGTTTTTGACGTTTTTAATATATCTTTTTGTTATGGGTCTTTTCCTAACTTGTTCCTTACATGTTATGGCCCAAAAAACGTGCTATCTTATCAATGTTTGATAAGGTTTCAAGTTGTTTCTTATATAAGGCCATATATTATGTAATTTTCAAGGGGGAGAACATAGAAGAATAAAGGAGTTCAAAGTTTAGAATAGATTAGAGTTTCTTTCTTTTTTTAGGGTTTCGTATATTTTTATGGAGGTGACAATTTTAAGACCATTAAGCAAAGGTTTCTCTTTGTAATAGCTAGGGTTTCTTCTTTGGCTATTGTATAGGGAATTTTAGCTATATCGAATTAGAATATTTGTTATTGGATTCATTTATTTTGAGTTAAAGATCTATTCCGAGGATTTCCAATTCAAGGTTTTATCTTTCTTTTCAAGATAATGTTTTCAATAATGTTCTTTATTGTTAAATCTATGATGTTTGATTTAGCTATGCTAAGCTAAATCTACTGTGCTATTGAGATTATAAATATGGGTTTTATGCTTAATTTACAGGTTTATGTTCTATTTGATGATCTTGGTTAAATGAGTTTTGTTGTGTTCTTCATAATTATGCATGATATGTCGAACGATGTTTTGAATGATGAATATACGGTTATAGTGCAGTGAATTACTTAGAGATAACTTGCTTTAATCGTGCCTCTTACCATATAGGGGGATTAGAGTAGGTTGTTTGGAATCTCTTGTAGGTTAGTTATGAATTTGTTAGGCTAATTTTACCTTAACTCTTGCCTCTTACCACATAGGGGGAGTTTGGGGGATTAGTTTAGCATTAGCGTGACTTGGTTCGCCGTTGACTCTTAACACATAGGAGCGGTTGGATTTGAGGATTCATTTATTGATAGTTGCATTAGATTCTGGGTTAATTAAGGAAGTAAACCTTGCCTCTTACCACATAGGAGGTTTTAGCAAATTAGTTTAATATCTAAGTAGGTAAATGCTTAAATCATTCCTTGCCTCTTACCGCATAGGGGGGGAGGGGAAGACGTGAGTTATGTTATTTACACTTATTTTGCATGACCATAGATTGAATGTGCTTGTGCTTTTTAATAACCCTAAAATATAATATTGGGAGTACATTTGCTTAATTGATATTTTAAATCAAAGTCATCGTTTTAATTATTGTGTTTTGTCTTTTACATTCTTGTCTTTAGTTTGATAATTATTAAAAATCCAAAAATATGTTCTTAAAGTTTCAACATTGTCATTTCCCTTTGGGAACGAACTTGCTATAATTATACCATTAAGGGGTTTTTAACATTATTTTTTATTAGGGGTAGATAGCAACCACGAGCATATTTCATAAGTATATTTAGCCCTATCAACAAGTGAACAAGCTACTAAAAAAAGTATTGTTCGAAAATCCTTTAGTCCTTGTTTAGTTCCTATTATCTTCATCCCAAAAAAAATGAAACTTTGGAAAATGTGTGTAGATTGTAGGGCTATTAACAAGACTGCCATTAAGTATAGACATCCATCCCTAGGTTATATAATATGTTTGATGAACTTTATGGTTTGAAAATATTCATCAAGATAGATCTCAAAAGTTGCTACTATCAAAAAAGAATGAAAGAGGGTGATGAATGAAAAATAGCCTTTAAAACAAAGTATAGATTGTATGAATGGTTAGTCATGCCTTTTGGTCTAACTAATGCACCTTTTACTTTTATAAGGTTGATAAAATATGTGTTTAGATCTTTCATCGACAACTTTGTTGTAATTTACTTTGATAATATTCTAATATATAGAAAGTCACTTAAAAAGTGTTCTTTGTGCATGAAATCAATTATCTTTTTAGGGTATGTAGTTAGTTTCCAAGGAATATTTGTTGATGAGTTTAAAGTTAAGGCAATTCTTGATTGGACGAAACCTTCTTATGCTAGTGATGTTATAAGTTTTCATAGTCTTGCAAATTTTTATAGGTGTTTTGTGAAAGATTTTAGTTCTATTTATGCATCTTTATATGACCTTGTTAAAAAAAATATCACCTTTGCATGGAAGGAAGAAGATGAAAAGGTTTTTAACACGCTTAAGAAAAACAAAGTATAGATTGTATAAATGGTTAGTCATGCCTTTTGGTCTAACTAATGCACCTTTTACTTTTATAAGGTTGATAAAATATGTGTTTAGATCTTTCATCGACAACTTTGTTGTAATTTACTTTGATAATATTCTAATATATAGAAAGTCACTTAAAAAGTGTTCTTTGTGCATGAAATCAATTATCTTTTTAGGGTATGTTGTTAGTTTCCAAAGAATATTTGTTGATGAGTTTAAAGTTAAGGCAATTCTTGATTGGACGAGACCTTCTTATGCTAGTGATGTTATAAGTTTTCATAGTCTTGCAAATTTTTATAGGTGTTTTGTGAAAGATTTTAGTTCTATTGATGCATCTTTATATGACCTTGTTAAAAAAAATATCACCTTTGCATGGAAGGAAGAAGATGAAAAGGTTTTTAACACGCTTAAGAAAAACGTGACTCATGCTCCTATGCTTGCATTACCTGATTTTAATAAAGATTTTGAGATAAACTGTGATGTCTCCAGAATAGGTATTGGTGTTGTATTAATGCAAGAATCTAGACCTATGGCTTCAATAAAACCTAAATGGAGCAACCATTAAGTATCCAACATATGACAATGAGTTGTATGCTTTAGTAAGATCTTTATAGGTATGGCAACATTACTTGTGACTGAAAGAATTTATAGTTCATTCGGATCATGAAAGCCTCAAATTCTTGAAGAATAAAGGTAAACTAAATGACAGGCATGCTAAAATGGTTAGAATTCACTGAAACATTTCCATATGTGATTAAGTATAAAGTTGAAAAAGATAATATTGTAGTTGATGCATTATCTATGAAGTACTATTTGCTTATTTTTATGCATCATAAGTTACTTGGATTTTGAATTGTTAAAGGATCTTTATGCTAGTGATGTTGATTTTCAAAGTGTTTATGATCGGCGAATGGTGATTTTTATGTGCAAGATGGTTTTCTCTATTAGAAAGACAAGTTTTGCATTCCACAGTATACCATTCGTGAATTACTTGTTAAGGAAAACCATGGTGGAGGGTTAATGGTGCATTTTGGAATATCTAAAACATATGATGTATTGCGTGAACATTTTTATTGACCTAATATGTTAAAAGATGTTAATAGTATTTGTGACAAGTGGATTACTTGCAAACAAGCTAAATCAAAGGTTTTGCCTCATGGTTTGTACATACCTTTGCTAGTTTCTAGCCATCATTGGATAGACATATCTATGGATTTTGTGATTGTGTTACCTAGGTCTCACACTGATAAAGACAACATATTTGTTGCTATTGATAAGTTTAGCAAGATGGCTTACTTTTTTTAAATGAATATGCGTACACTGAGAAGCACAGTAGCGTTATTCATCTTTTCTCTCAAAACTTTCCTTTATTAGAAAAACCCTACTTTCCAAGTTGAGCTTTCACCATGGTTGCCCTTCAGCCCCATGCTGAAGGGTTGCCCCCCATGGATAGGTCGATACCTGCATCACTAAGCCCTTTCACAAAAAAATCATTTTCCCAACTATTCCAACAACCTGCTGAGGCCATCATTGATTTGAAACCTCTTTCATCGCATCGTAGGGAAGTAACTGTGAAGTTTTCTAAAGCTAAACTGGAAGCCTTGGCAATCCCGTTTAAGCGTGCATTGATTGGTAAATTCTCACATGGACGGCCAAGTCTTGAATCTATTCGTAGGATTGCCTTTTGGATAATAGGCATGTCTTATTTAAATTGCAACTAGAAGTGGACTACCACCGGCTTTGGTCGAGGGGTATGTGGCAGTTGGGCCAATTCCCTATGCGTGTATTCAAATGGACGCCGATGTTCAATTCCCAGAGGGAATCATCACTGATGCCGGCATGGTTCACATTACCTAATCTCCCAACGGAATTTTTCAACAAACATAGTTTGTTTTCCATTATGCAGGTAGTTGGGAACCCCCTTTTAATGGATAATGCCACGGTGAACTTAACACGTCCGAGTACGGCAAGGGTATATGCGGAGGTGGACTTGTTGAAGAAGTTGCCGAGCCGTATTTGGATTGCTTGTGGAGATGACGGCGAAGGATTCTGGCAGAGTATTGTACCAGATAGACTTCCGCTCTACTGCTCCTAATGTTTTCACTAAGGTCATGGACTTGAGACTTTCCGTAATAATCCTGGAAAAAATTGGATGGTAAGGAAAGGTTAAATACTGAAGTAGTCAAGGAAACCAAGGGTGGTAAAGGACAAAAACCCGAATGGCCTCGAAAAGCAGCATCAAGGTAAGCGGCTACAAGTTTGGCAGGAGAAAACTACGAGAATTGATGCTTGGAGAAACCTTACAGAAAGCAGCTACCGTCTAGCAAGGGGAGGGGCAGGAGTCTCCAGAAATCGGGGACATCTCTTTGATTCTTCCTTGATTGAGCTGTCACTGGCTCTTTCGAGTAGGCAGAGAGACACTGATTTCCCAAAGGGGACAGCTACGAGGCTTACGCGTGGTAAGGTAGATGTAGGTTTGGTTAATGATATCTCGAGAAAGGAATCTGCTGTTCAACAAGGAGGGTTCTCTCCAGGGAATGGGATAGATATAGTTGCTACCTCTAAGGAGAAGCTACCAGCTCTTAGGGAGGATGGGGGGATTACAGTACCAAGTGGGGAAGTGGTGACGAGGATCTCAGAATGTGTCAATGATCATGTGATAGTTCCATTAGATATGGATGTCACTGCGAATCAGCTATGTTTGGTTGATCTTCCGACAGGTGAGGACTTAGAAAGACTACAAGAAATAGCTGAAGATATAACAAGACAACTCGGGGAGGGTGTGATTGAGGGCATTGCAGATTTAGTGATGGCAGAGGAGGATTCTGAGGAGGAAGTGGCTTCTGTTGGTACAACTCGATCTTTGGATATGGCACTGGCTTGTAGCATGGGTCATTCTAACATAATTCAACAGGTCACAGAGAAGCTCAACTTGGACTCGGTGGTGGCCCTATTGCCGCCAGTGAAACATCCTTCACCTCGTATTCTTCGTTCAACTAAGAAGAAAACAGTAACTCAACTTAAGGTTCAAATGATGTGGCTGTTCTGGAACGCAAGGGGGTCGACAATAACCCTACATTGAGTAGGTTACGTCGGTTGGTATGCGAGCATAAACTGGCTTTATTATGTATTGTAGAACCTAAGTTAGACTCATCAAAATTGGATCACATTGCTGGCCGTTTAGGGTTTCCCTGTGCGGTAGCAAATTCCTCAAATTGTATATGGATTGTTCATTCTGAATTTCTATTATGTACAGTTGTTGCTCAGTCTGATCAAGTACTCTCACTCAAAGTGGTTAATAGTCATAGTGGGAGTGACCTTGTTGTATCCTGTGTTCATGGACTATGTACTCGTCGAGAAAGGGAACAATTATAGGCGTTATTACAGGGTTTGCAAATTGGAAGTTGTCCATGGATTGTGTGGGGAAATTTTGATACTATCACGTCTATGGAGGACAAGAAAGGAGGTAGACCATTTCGTGATTGTGAAGCTAAGGATTTGTGTTCGTTCATTAATGACATGGGGTTGGCTGAAATTTGTTTTACTAGTCCATATTTCACGTGGTGTAATAACTGGAAGAAACATCCCCGCATTTGGAAATGGCTGGACCGGGCTCTTGTAAATGAGTTGGGGATGGACAGGTTTGCGTCATCTCTGAAGCATCTGAATAAGGCATGATCGGATCACTCTTCATTACTCTTGCGGTTTGAATAGTCGGTAGTAAAACACCGACCTCAGTTTCGATTTCTGAATTTCTGGGCTACTAGACCGGACTTCTTGAAAGTGATGCGAGCGGTATGGCAAGAAAAAGTGGAAGGAAGCCTTTTGGTTGTTGTATGGCTAAAGCTTATAAAGATGAAGAAAAGCAAGTGGGACGGTTTGATTTACGCATAAAGAAGGCGGAGGATAAGCTGTCATCCCTTGAGTCGGAACTTCAAACTGCTTCATCGGTCGAGTGTCGGTCTGAATATAGTTGCACTCTGACTGAACTTCACCTTGCGCTCGTAGATGAGGAGGCCTTTTGGCAGCAGAAGGCAAATTTAAAGTGGGCATTAGAGGGGGACTACAACTCGAGTTTCTTCCATTCACACGTGAGAAGAAGAAGAAAAAGGACAATTATAAATGGTGTAGTAGATGATCATGGGATTCATCTGGACTAGCCTGAGGATATTGCTAAGGAAGCTGTTAGTTTTTTTGAAAACTTACATACAGAGGATTCGGGATCACACACGATTAATCTTCGTCCGGAATTCCCAAGCATAAATTATCGATGTCTGAGAGTGAGAAGCTCCAAGAGCTGCCGCAGCTAGATGAGGTCTGTGCAGTAGTTATGGGTTTGAATTGTAATAGTGCAGCTGGATCCGATGGTTTCTCAAGTAAATTTTTTCAAGTTGCGTGGGACATTGTGGGTTTAGATATTCATTCGGCGGTTGTAGAATTCTTTTGTGGTGGCTCTTTGCCTCGAGGATACACATATACTCTCTTGGTTCTCATTCCGAAGTGTGAGAACCCATGATCGTTTGGGAATTTCTGGCTTATTAGTTTGTGCACGGTACTAAATAAAATTATTTCGAAGCTGTTAGCTAACAGATTGGTTGATGTCCTTCCATGCATTATATCTAATAACCAAAGTGCATTTGTTAAAGGCCGTTCTATTGTGGAAAATGTGGTCTTAGCCCAGGAAATGGTTGGTGATTTGTCTGCTAAAGTACGAGGAGGGAATGCCATTCTCAAATTGGATATGGTGAAAGCATATGATAGAGTCTCGTGGGCTAATTAATGCCAAATTTTGCAGAAGTTGGGATTTGGTGAAATTTGGATTGATATGGTCTACAGGTGTGTCTCGAACTGCTGGTTCTCGGTACTTATCAATGGTGGATAGGTTGGTTTTTTTCACTCATAGCGTGGTCTCCGATAGGGTAATCCGCTGTCCCCGGCTCTTTTCATTATTGCAGCGGAGTACTTATCATGGTCGCTGAATAAACTGGCAGAGTCTCCGAGGTTTGAGGGTTTTTGTATCTATAAGGGACTATTGCCAGTGACCCATCTGAAATATACAGATGATGTGTTGATATTCTTGTCTGGTAGTCGGAGGTCGCTGAGATGTGTTATGAGGGTGTTGGAGGAATATCAATCAGTATCGGGTCAATTAGTGAATGTGTCAAAGAGTGGTTTTTTTGTTCATCCCAAAAGCGGCTTAACTCGTCGGGTTTCAATAGTCACTGGCTTTATGCAACGAGCTAATCCAATTATATACTTGGGATGCCCTATCTTTTTGGGAAGGAAGCAAGTAATCTATTTCCAGCAGATGATAACGCAAGTTCCGTGGATCTTGAGCGGATGGAAGCTTGGGAAACTCTCTAGTTGGGGTCGGTTAACTTTGCTGAAGTTGGTCCTTATGTCTTTTCATATTCATTTGATTGCGGCATGTGATCCACCTAAATGCATTATCCAGGAGCTTCAGCGTATTTTTTCGTCATTCCTTTGGGGGTAGGACGATCAAACTCAAACACGGGGAGTACGTTGGCTAAAATGGAAGCAGGTCTGTCGTTCAGAAAGTAGTGGGGGTTCAGGGGTACGGCAGCTTGAACACATTGTGGATTCTTTTTTGGCAAAGTTATGTTGGTGCTTTCAGAAAGGTAACTCACTATGGTCGATGTTCATGCTGAGAAAATACTGTCATAAATTGCATCTTGCGGTGATTCCTCTCCGTCAGACGGCCTCGGGTGTTTGGAGAAGAATGTTGCGGATAAGGGATGTTGTGGAGCCTCATATTGGGTGGTTTGTCGGATATGCGAAGGTTGATTTCTTCCATGATAGGTGGTTAGGGTGGGGTTCTTTAGCGGAGTTTACTCCGTCTTTAGGATATTGCTAGATTCGTGAATTCAGACGGGAGGGACAATGGTTGGTAGAGAAGCTGGAGTGATATGTGCCAAGGGACTGGGTCCAACTAATGCTGCAATATGAGTTTTTTGCTGTGACTGAACCATTTTGGGACCTCGATTCAGGGGGAAAATTCACTGTTGGGTCTGCATATAAATTCTTTTCTGGTTCTTGGGTGAAGCATCCATTCTTATAAAAAATCTGGTACACAAGATTGCCGATCAAGGTCTCGATTTTTATGATGAGACTTTGGTGCGAAAGACTCCCGTTGAGTCCTTAGCTTAAAAGGATTGGTGTATATGGACCATTTCGATGCTGCCTTTGTAAGGAGGACGATGATGAGGGAGACCATTTATTTGGAAGGTGCACGATTACTTCTTTAGTATGGAAATATTTTTCCTCAGGATTGGGTATTATGGATAGGGAGCTGAACTGCCAGACAATGTGTCTCCATTGGTGGGCACTTGAGTCGTTCGAAGGTTGGAAGGTTTGTGGCTAGGATAATGCCCCTACTCATTTGCTGGAATATATGGAAGATGCGGAATTCTGCCTTTTTTAGGGGGATCGAGTTACGGTGCAGCGTACTTTGAAAGATGTCTTGATGTTGCTTCGGCAGTGGTTCCGCCTGGGATTTAAATGGGGTACTTGGTGGGATGTTGTGGAGCATTTTTGTGATGGGATCATTTCTTTCCGTTCGATCTTGATTAAATGGATACCTACGAGAGAGGGCCAACTTAAAGTTAACATTTTCGGATGTGTCCGTGATGGCCGTGGAGGTGGTGGTGTGCTTGTCCGAAACTCGCAGGGTATCTTCATGGGAGCTATTGCATTTGGCAGGATTGGGAGGAATGGTTTAGAATCAGAGGTTGAGGCGTTGGTGGAAGGAATTCGTTATTGCACACAATGGTCGTGGGATTGTATTGATGTGGAACTAAACTCCATGCTAAGGATTTTGAAGAGGTTAGATGGTGTTCCTTGGAGGGTGAGAGGATTGGTGGAGGAGTTTTGGCAAGCTAGCATTGGTACTATTACTCATATGTATGTTGAAGGAAATAGGTCGGCGAGTCTTGTGGCGAAGATAGGGTTACAATTGGGCAAAAGGAAGGAGTTCACTAATGTGTGTATGTTGCCAGATGAGGTGAGGGGGCTACTTCACATGGATTGGCTCCAACTACCAAATTTTAGATTTATTCGAAGGGAGTATTAGTGATTGGTATACGTGACTTTGTAATGGGATGGTATCCCTATTTTTCTTGAATTTATTTTGTAATGGTTCTTTTACTTTTAATAAAATTTATGGGATTGGCACTCCTAACCCGCTGAGAGGGCTATTGCCATAAAAAAAAAGATGACTTACTTTATTGCATGTGCTAAAACTAACGATACAACTTATATATCTTATTTGTTCTTTAAGGAGATTTCTCATTTGCATGGCATACTACAAAGTATTGTTAGTGATAGGGATGTTAAATTCTTGTCTTATTTTTTGCATACTTTATGGAATAAGTTTGGAAATAAGTTGTTATTTTCTACTGTTGTGCATCCACAGACAGATGACCAAATAGAGGTAGTAAATCACACTTTTTCTACTTTGTCACGTGCTTTAATTCAAAAGAATTTAAAGAAATAGGACAATTGTTTGCCACACATTGAATTTGCATATAATCGCACTTTGCGTAATTCAATTAATTGTTCTCCGTTCGAAGTTATTTATGGATTTAACCTTTTGATGCCACTTGATATTCTTCCTACATCTACTAATGAGTTTGTTCTTTTAGAATGTAAAAACAAAGCTGAATTTGTTAAATAGCTTCAAGAAAGGGTTCAAAATTCCATTAAAAAACGGATGCAATGCAGGCCAATAAGCGTCGAGTACGTGTGATATTTGCACCTGGCGACTGGGTTTGGATTTATTTGATAAATGAGAGATTTTCTACTAAAAGGAAGTCCAATTTTCACCCACGTAGCAATGGTCCTTTTTGAGTTCTCGATAGGATTCATGATAATTTGTTTTGTGTTGAATTACCCAGCCATTATGGCAACATTTCTTCATCTTTTAATGTTGTTGATTTGTCCTATATGATGTAGATGATTCAAGAATGAATCTTTTTGATGAGACATGGAGTGATAGAAATCCGTCCAAGCCGAAAGTGATCCAGTTAAGTGATCCATTAGTTAACCTTGATGGACAAATGACAAGTCAATGACAAAAAGGATGAAGACGGCTTTGCAATCTTTGTTGAACATGTATTGTATCATAATCGAGGATGGTGATAAAGATTTGGAGACATCTTCCAAAATTGTTGACACCACAGTGATTTGGAACGTTTCTCTTATCTCCATTAAATGTCTCGCTCGAGTAGAATCAAGTTTGGAAATTAAAGAAATTGAAGAAGGCCAAAATCTCCACATTGCGATGCCCACAACCCTCACGTCGCGATGCCCGGTGATTTTTGTTTGTCAATGTTGAACATAATCTTGACGTTACGACATCCGTTCCTCACATCGCAACACAGCCCAACGTCGCGACATCCACGCTCTCCACGTCACGACGCCACTCATTGGATTTCAACGTGATTTGGACAAAAGTTCTACATTGCGACGCAACACTTTATACGTCGTGATGTGAACCGACGTCGCAATGCGCGACTCTCTACGTTGCGCGATGCTATAGTTTGTTATGACAATTTTTTCTTTTAGATTTTTTTTATTAGGAAAGTTAAACTACCTAATTGCTTTATCAATCCATTGTTATTTCCTTTATGAATTTTCATTTGGGTTTACATTAATATAGCCTATTTATAGGTCTTTTATTCATGAAATAAAGAGAAGAACTTTTGCAGGAATACCATTCTTTTAACTTTAACTTTGAGAAAACCTCAATATTGGGAGTGAACCTTTATTAGATTTCAGTAAACCTTCTAAGCATTACCTTAAAGAGTTTATCTTCCTACTCTTAACTGAGAGCAAGTTAAGTTAATTTGCTTCAGATCGAGAGTACTTGGGTTAAGTAGATTATCTTGTATAACATTGGGGTTTAGATCAATATCTACGTTTTCACGTTCAATGTCCTTTAGTATTCAGCTTATTTGATTTGTTGTTTGTTGAATATCTGTGCTAGATTTGACAAAATCAACATAGTCGTGTGAGGATCACCTTACATGCTATCACCTTTCAATCTTACTAAATAAAGATTACAATGATTGAATGCCCTCTTAATAGGATGGATAATACACTTAGAAGCTCACAAGATGATTCCTTCAACTAATAACTATTACAACTCAATCTATTAACTCAAGGAAAATGAAAGACTTTATAAAGGCTGAAGCTTTTGGTATTATTGATTTTGTTTTAAGACTCTTTTTAACATGTTTTGAGAGAGTTTTTGCAATGTTTTTGCTCTCGGAATCAATTATATTTCCATTATGTATATTCCCCATATTTATAGGATGAAAAATGAAGTAAAATGGAGCAACACACTTGATTTTCAGAAACTAGCCATTACTCACAGAAACAGTAATTTTGACGGGTAATTCAGACTACCAAGGTCGTCCGAATGCACTTTCTAGAAAACTCAAAATTGTTTCTTTTTCAAATTCAGACAACCGAATTTTGCTTGAGATCATTCGAATCTATCTTTTTTTGTCAATTTTTTAGCTTTTCTTTTTTAAAACACTTTTTTTGCAAATATAAAACTTTGTGAAATCATTTTTCTCAAAACATTCATTGTGAAATCTATTTCAATTGAGCCTTTAAGAAGTTAAACTTGTCTTTATCTAATTACACAAATTACCTAATTTAACTAACTTTTCTTTGCCTCTTGAATTCAACTTTTTTTTTCACTTCACGAATATCTTCAAAACTTCTGTTTGCATTTTGCACACCTACAACCTCAAGGAAAATAGTTGAAACATTAGTCTACATATATAATTGTTTGTTAATCATCAAAACAACAGGTAGATTTAAGACACTTAGTCTTTCAATCTCCTCATTTTTTATGATGACAAACTAGTTATGTGAGGAGATAAATAAAAGTGTAGAAATAAATTCATATGTTACATAGCATGAGCTCCCCCTAAACATAAGATCATTTATTCCCTTTCTTTTCATCAATAAATGCTCCCCCTCAATGTATGCTCTCTTTCCTCCCCTTTGTCATTTTCGCATTTCTAATTTCTTCTTTTTCTTTCTATTGCAATGTCTTATGACCAATCATGTAATCACATAATTCCTACTTTCTCCCCCTTTGTCATCAACAAAATCATAACAAAATTTGTTAACTATTATAGTACATATAAGGGAAATTAGTGTAATTCATAAAAACAAATAAGAGCTTGACAAATTATGCTCTTATACTACAATTTCATATAGCATTTAACTTTAATACCACTTAAACCAAACTCTATAGCACTTGACATTAAATGGGCTTCTTTTTTTTTCTTTCAATTTCTTCTCCCTCATTTGACATCAGCAAAAAACATTGAATAAAAAATACGTACAAACGCAAATTTCAATTAGATTTCATGCCAAATTGTCACATAGCAGTGCTATTAAACACATTGTAAAATAAGTTTAAATCAATTTATGCTTAGTGACCATCTTTTTAAGGGCTTACCTTCCACTCCTTGCAACCTTATGGGTGGCTAAATTCTAGATTTCTTCAAACCACAAAATTTTGATTAAGTGTATAATTTTTGAAAAATTTTGACAAAGTTTTTCCTATTTTTGGACTATTTTTCATTTGTTAACACCTCAAGTTTTGACACAAAATACAATTGCAAGAAAATTTAAACACAAATACATTTTTCACATATGAGCACACATTAATAGTGGATTCACTTCAATTGTTTTCCAAAATAATAAGTTCAAGAAGATCATTCATGATCTTTTAAATGATTGCTTATTTAAACTAAGCCAAGATAATGTACTCTAAAGTAAGAGACTAACCTAATTGTTAAACTATTGTCAAACTTAGTTAGTTAAGCATGCTCATAATTATTTTATGAATCTCCCCTTAAACAAATGCTCTTCATATTTCATTTATCTCACATTTTGGTTTAGGTACTTCTTTAATTTTTTTTTCACACATTGTTTTGTTCCATTTTTACTTTTTCTGTTGCAAAGCATTTTCTAGATATGTGTCACTTTTTACAATAATAATCACATACTATATTGTATTGAAATGAATACGAGACTATATGGTATGAATTTATCCTACTACTATTATACCTAATTTTGAGTTTTGCGTTTCTCTTCCAAACTGGTAATATTGGTGTCAATTATGTATTTGAATTCTATAGTAACGATAATATGAATTATATTTAGAATTTTGCATTTCACTATCATGATAATGATTATCTAAACTATGTGTGAGTTTTGTGATCCTTCTCCATGTATATTCCCTAGTCCATGTCTATTGCTTCCTAACCTTTAACTTCATAAGAACTTCTCTAGATTTTTATTTCCTTGAGTGAACTTATTTAAGCAAATGTTAAGATCATCAATCATTTTTCTTCATATCTATGAGGCCTTTTCTAACCAAATCATAGACCTTATTTTCTTCATTGACTTTCTTATTTTTCAAGGCTAGTTTTTCATTTTCACATCTTAATTGATTATTTTACTTCATTAAACTATCACATTTTGTAACCAAGTCTTGATTGAAAATTAGTAACTTTTTCTAATTTTATCTAAGCCACTTATTTTGGTTTTGACTCTTCTTAAGTTCATCAATTAATTTAACGTCATATAATTCAAGTCCATCACATAATTATCATCTTACTCATCTCCATTGTCAACATTATCACTAGAAGAGAGACTTACATCATAGTCTTCAAATCCCATTAATCAAATATTTAAATCTCCTTCATTTTCATTATTTTCGTGATAGTGAGCTTTAAGAGCGATGCTCTTTTCGATCTTTGGCTTTTCCTCCTTGTGTTTTGACCTAATTTTCAATTCAAAAGACATAAGTGAGGGAATCAATTTTATAATAGGCAATTCTCTGAAATTCTTAGCTTCTTCAATGGCTATGACTTTTGATTTCCATTATTTAGGAAGAGCATTCAAGATTTTTTTATTTTATTAATTTAAGGGGTAGAATTTTCCCAAATTTTCTAAGTCTTTTATCAAACTATTGAACCTACAAGACATTGAATCTAATGACTCGTAGCCTTTCATT
The DNA here is from genome assembly GCA_016586305.1 of Ophiorrhiza pumila. Classification (NCBI taxonomy): domain Eukaryota; kingdom Viridiplantae; phylum Streptophyta; class Magnoliopsida; order Gentianales; family Rubiaceae; genus Ophiorrhiza; species Ophiorrhiza pumila. The sequence continues at coordinate 36,760,986 of BLIW01000009.1, read as the reverse complement.
TCAAAGCTTTTATATTGAGCCACAAGTAGTGACTTCTTTTCTTGTTTTTTCGAATCCTTTATATGTTTCCCTAAATTTTTTTCAAATTTCATGAGCATCTTTACATCCTTTGATTCTACTAAATTCACTTTCATCAAGTGAATTATATAAAATATTTGTTGATTTAGCATTTAGTGTGAGATTTTTCCTATCCTCTTGATTTAATTCGCTCATATTTTTCTCCCTAATTTCTCCATCTATTGTGATTAAGGCCTTATAAGGTCATTTTTCTACAATATACCATAATTCTATACTAACGGATTTGAGATAAATTTCCATTCTATCTCTCCAACATATGCAGTTGGCTCCATTAAATAAAGGAGGTCTCAAATTTGATTGCCCTTCTAAAAACATGACACTATTGGTTGCCATAATCTTTTCTCTAAGAATTTTAAGCCTAAATATATATAGATTAGGCTTTGATACCACTTGTTGGACCTATATGTAACTTAAGAAGGGTGGTTGAATTAGCTCATCCAATTAAAAATTCTATCAAAAACAGTTTATTCTAGACAAATGCTTATCTAAGGAATTTTGACAAACACTTGTGGTGTATGTGTGTGTATGTTGTAACATCAATTAATTTTTATCTAAAGATCAATTTCTAATAACACAAGTCAAATATTCAATTCACAATGATCACATAAATATTAAGGAATTTAATCAAACACAATTATAAATCAATTAAAGATAAAGTTTTAAAGAAGAAGACATAAGAATTATAGTGGTTCAAATCCCCCCCTTGGAGCATTTTACATTTACTACCTAAACTCTCAAGCTTAGGATTTCAACAATTCACTAAATGGGATTTCTTTACAAAAGGTGAGATCCGAACATTTACAAACCTTTAGGGTGGAACCAATTTTAATAGTAACTAATGCTATAAGACTTGGTTTTACTCTTCCTCTTGCAGAAACCTTTTAATCTTACTAACTAAAGATTAAAATAATTGAATGACCTCGTAATAGGATGGATAATACAATTAACAACTCACAAGATGATTCCTTCAACTAGCAACTCAATTTATTTAGCTCAAGAAAAGTGAAAGACTTAATGAAGTATCAAGCTTCTGATATTTTTTTATTGATGTTGTTTCAAGACTCTTTTTAAAATGTTTTGAGAGAGTTTTTGCAATGTTTTTGCTCTTGGAATCAAATATATTTCAATTATGTATGCTCCCCATATTTATAGAATGAAAAATAAAGCAAAATAGAGCAATATACTTGAATTTCAAAAACTAGTCGTTACTCACAGAAATAGTAATTTGGAAGGGCAATTCGGACTACCAAGGTCATCCGAATGCACTTTCAAGAAAACTAAAAAATTTGGCTAATAGTAATTTAGAAGGGTAATTCAGACTATCAAGGTCGTCCACATGCACTTTCCAAAAAACTCAAATTTGTTTTGTTTCTAATTCGGACGACCAAATTTTGCTTGAGGTCATTCAAATCTATTTTTTCTTGTCAATTTTTGAGCTTTTCTTTTTCAAAACACTTTTGTGCAAATATAAAAATTTGTGAAATCATTTTCCTCAAAACATTCATTTTGAAATCTATTTCAATTGAGCCTTTAAGAAGTTAAACTTGTCTTGATCTAGTGACACGAATTAGCTAATTTACCTAATTTTTCTTTGCCTCTTGAATTCAACTATTTTCTTCACTTCACCAATATCTTCAAAACTTCCATTTGTATTTTACATATCTACATCCTCAAAGAAGCTTGTTGAAATATTAGTCTACATAATTTTTTGTTAATCATCAAAATAAAAAGTAGATTTAAGACACTAGCTCCTTCACATACCAGTAACAATGCATAAACTCATAAACCTTTATAACGTATTCTCAATATTTGACAAATTATATCCAATCCTTAAATTAGTCAATCTTGTCAATATTATTTAGAAAAGTTATCTACTCAAACAAAATACATGACTAAATTAAAAGAGATTTTTAATAAGGGATATGAAGTATGTGTGAATTGTTTTTGTTTTTTTTTTTTTTTTTTTTTAAACACACACACACCCTCACATGCATCCTACAGGAATCGAACTCTAGACCTGTAGGTCGGGAAGCTAACTCCCTAACCACTGGGCTAGCTTTGGTAGTCAATAACAAATTTTGGAAACTGTTTGCATAATTTACTCGCAAGTAAAATGTTAAACATAATTTCTAAATCGGAGGCAACTTTACAGATAGCTAGATTGAACAAAAAAAATTAAAAAAACATCAAAAATAAAAAGAAAAGTTCAAGAATCTTTTAAGATTTTGGTAAAAATGTGCAAGGGATAGAAATCTAGCTATTAAATATATATATTTAATCACACAAAAAAAGTATATTTTTTATGTTAGCCCCCTCTACATTTTTTTTTTCTAGTTTCACCACTGTTTATGCATACAATAAATCTTGAGTTGAGCTCTCCAAATCGCGTGGCAAAATTGAAAGACGCTAGTTTAGGTCGGGAATAATTTTTTTCCAAAGGTGGAACTGTCCTAATATTGGCTAACATTGTCAATATATTTCAGTTTCAAAGGTTCTACCAAAATTTAAAAAGCGACTCATGAACATATTTAAAAGATCTGCAATATTGAATAAGCATGAAGTTCCAAAGGAAACAAACAATGGGAATTTTTCCTGCAAACCAGTTCCCTAGAAAGTATGATATAATAGCATATGTAAATGGGCAAATTGCAAAATACCATCCTGAACTATAATTGTAATATACCGTTTAAATTTTCAATTTTGGCACTTTACTTTCTTAAACTATTAATTTTTTTGCAAAGTAAAATAATTTCGTGAAAAATAAATATTTTTTACCAATTTAACTAGTCCTTAATTAAGTAAATGAAAGCTACTGGCGCTCAATTTTCTGGGATATGAGGTTATCGCTAGTGCGATAGATCTATGAATACTTTTCAATTTTTTGTGAATCTAAAATTATTGTGTGTATCCAAGTAACTTTGAGAAAAGACATAGGAGGAAGGTTATGTTCCTTTCCTTTTTTGAAAGGATTGTATTAGGTTAAAATAGTCCTAATACCATTCAATCAAATTTAGAATAGTCTTTTTGAAATTTTCGTGTGTGTGTAGCAAAAGGTTTATCATATATTAAAGAGTTAATAGCAAAAAAACACCATTGAGTTGTGGCTCGATTGCTAAAAACCACTTAAACTTTTAATTTAACACTTTATCACGTTTAATAGTTAATTTTCTGCAATGTACTTTGTTAATGCACACGTGAGTTTGCATTGATTTTTTGGCAAGATAAGGAAAAAGATCTTATTTGAAGCATAAATCAAATTAAATCAATCTATGCAAGGAAGATTGATTTGGAGATTAATGATATCTTGATATTTTTGGCCTTATCTTGGTATTCTTGAAAGTTATCATTGGAGAGCTATCTTTGGAAAAGATAAGCATTGAAGGCACATGGTTTTCCATCTTTCCATTTGAATTATTTGGAAATAATCTTGGAGATAAACATGGGAAGATTTGGAGATAAACATGAGAAGCAATTGGCATGCCTATAAGGATCTTTCCAACCACACGTATTTTGGTGTGGAGCTTTGATGTTTATTTCGGTTTTCATTAGACTGTGAACACACTTCTTTGTTTGAGGTCTTTGATCAAAGTGTGTTGGCTGAAGCATCTTAATGCAATATTATTGAAGATGCAATCCTGGTATTCTTTATTATAATCCAGCCTCGGGAGGAGGTTGTTGAGGAGCTCGGGAGGAGTTCAAACGTGGGCAAGGGGATCTTGCATTAACCACGGATTCCGGGAGGAGTCGCCATTGACAAGGGGAGCTTGTCTTCATCGTGGGCAAGGGGATCTTGCATTAACCACGGATTCCGGGAGGAGTCGCCATTGACAAGGGAATCTTGTCTTCATTGTGGGCAAGGGGATCTTGCATTAACCACAGATTCCAGGAGGAATCAACACAAGTCGAGGGAAGCTCGCACAATCACGTTCACTGTGGAGTTAGGAAGAGGCGGCGTCAAAGATAAGAGGGAGTCTTACTTTGTGTCAGACCGAGTGTCTTGTAACTTGTGAACTTAGTGGATTGTTTTTTTGGGCGTGGCCCCGCAGACGTAGGCAATTGCCGAACTGCGTTACCAACCTCCTGTCTCTTTACTTTCCGCATTTTATTATTGTCCATTACTGTTTTTGTTAACGGTGTCACATCTAGTGTTCCAACTCACTAGAACACCACATATCTAACCTTGATCTTTCATACTTTATTTTGATAGATATTGTATTGCGAAGAGACAGAATTAGTCCTTATAAATGTTAGTTATCCAAAGTACCATCATTTGATTATCTTTATTTTTCATAACTTGATTCAATTGAATAACTCTTTCCGAACATTAAAACTCTTTCTCTTCAAAATTCTTTATTTCTCTCTCAGAAACTTAACTATATTTTTGTAGAGAGAAAGAGTTCAATATTTGGAAAGAGTTATTGTAGTGAATTTGAAAAATAAAGATAACCAAATGAGTGTATTTTGGGCAACTAACTAATTGCAAAGTGGCTTTCCATGATCAATAATTCGTGTGGAGGCTAGGAATAAAGAGGTTGAGGTTGAATTTCCTGACGTCATGATGCAAGCAGTTTCATATCGCAACATCCACTCATGTCGCGATGCCTATGCGTCATACGTCGCGACGTGGCTCTCAGGTTGAAAATAATTTTCAAGAAAATCTATACGACATCCATACTTCCATGTCACGATGCCGGTGAAAATTAGTGAGACGTCGTGACGTGAGCTCACTCCACGTCGCTGCGATTGGGAAATTTTACGGTTTTATGTTTTCTTTAATTTTAGGAATTTTAGTTTCACGTGGTTATTAATCCTTTATTGGAATTAACGTGTGAATTAGTTTGAGTTTTAGTTTTACTTAATTGTGTTAAGTTATGTTAATAAAGTTGTTTCCAAATTGGAAGTTTCTTAATTTGGATTTGTTTGTTGTTAGTTTTCTTTCCTATTTAAACTACTTGTTTAGCAATCTTGGGTTCAGCTTTGTATCCTATTTAAGGCATTTAATTTAGATTTTTTAAATAGATTAGAGAATTTGAAGATTGAATTTAGAACATCTGTTCTTTATTATTCTTTGAGCAATGTGCTAAAGAAAACCCTAGGCATAACCCTTTGAAATAGTTTTCGTTCTTAATTGAAAATAAGTCGGTGATTTTTAGTAATTCAAGAGTCCTTGAATTAATATTGGTTATTCGTAATAATAATGGGGTCTTGGGTTTTATATACCCGAGATTTCTCATTTCATATCTCTTTTTTGCTGTTTTATTAATTATTTAGGGGTGAATTTCTTTGCTAGATCCGTTAAATTTTTATACGTGTGAGGATTCCACACTCACTACGCTATCAAGTGGTATCAGAGAACCGATTGCAAGGAATTCAGGTTTTCAATTTACCGTATAAATCATATATATATATATATTTATATATATCAAGTGGTGTATATTTCGGGTTTGTATATGACGTTATGGAATGGCCATAGAAGGGAAGATCTTAAAGATAAAACTTAGGATGAAATCCATCAAGGAATTTTAGGTACGATACGAGAGTTGAAAAATTCCAAATAAAAAATTCTCAAGTGTGATAAATGTCTTGTTGGTCATAAAACATTCCAATGTCCGAATAAATTTTCTATGGTGATTGTGGATATTGTTGTTCAAGTTAAGGAGCCAAATGTTTATAATATTGATGAACCATCTTCTTGCAAGTCGGTGTGAAAATTCAGCAACCAACTTGGTGACCCAAATTAAAGAGATTTTTATTGAGTTTTAAAGTGAAGGTGAATTTCTTTTGGACCTGCCATGGGACATCGCGATGTGCGCTCAATCCATGTAGTGACGCTGCGAAATTTTATAGTTTTATGTTTTCTTTAATTTTAGAAATTTTAGTTTCACAGAGTTATTAATCCTTACATGGAATAACATGTGAATTAGTTTGAGTTTTAGTTTTACTTAATTATTTTAAGTTAGGTTAATAAGTTGTTTCCAATAGAAAGTTTCCTAATTTGAATTAGTTTGTTGTTAGTTTCCTTTTCTATGTTTAGTAAGTTAGGGTTAAGCTTTATAGCCTATTTAAAGGCATTTAATTTTGTTTTTTTAAAGAGATTAGAAAATCTGAAGATTAAATTTAGAATAGTTGTTCTTTGTTATTCTTTGACTTGTGTGCTAAAGAAAATCCTTGTTCTTAGACGTAACCTTTGAATTAGTTTTCGTTCTTAATTGAGAACAAGCTGGTGATTTTGATTAATTCAAGAATCCTTGATTAATTCTGATTATTTCTATTACCAAAGAGGTCTTGGATTGCATATGCCCTAGGTTCATCATGTCATATCTCTTTTCCGCTGTTTTGTTAATTATTTGGGGGTGTATTTCTTCGCTAGATCTGTCAAATTCATATACGTGTGAGGATTGCACACACTATGTTATCACTAACATTTATAAGTGATGATTTTGTCTTCTCAAAATACAATTTCTATCAAAATATAGTATACTGCAAAAAATTAAATGTTAATGGTAGTAAAGTGGTAAAGTTTATGGAGTATTTATGATCGGTTCATAATTCAAGGGTTTTTTTTTTTTTTTTTGCAATTAACTCTAAAATAAAAAAGAAAGAAAATTGCCGAAAAAAAGTTGAGGTGCAGGAGAAGGGTTCTGTTTTTTTCCCTCTTTTTCAAAGGATTGAATTGGAATTAATATTACTAAATTAAAGTTAGAATAGTTTTTCTACACTTTTCAATTGGTTTTAACAAATAAATTAGACGAAGTGATTTCCGTGTGACGCTTTGATAGCTGTAGTTTATGTCATTTATTTAGACGAAGTGATTTCCATGCGACACTTTGATAGGTGTAGATTTTGGGTGGTTAATTTATTGGATTTAATTGGAATATAGTTGTGAAATCTTGAATTTTTATATAAATACGTGATAGTTTAAAACGTTACATATTCTTCATCACATGAGACAATTAGCTAGTTTTACTAATAGATAAAAATATTAGTAAACCCTTAGGGCTCGTTTGGTTGGCAGGGAATCTGGGTTGGGAAAGTAATCTTTTTCCTAATTTTCAGATTCCTGCGTTTGTTTCAAACTGGGAAAGTAATCATTTTCCAAATTATTAAATTCCTATGTTTGTTTCATCCAGAGAAAGTAAAAGAATCCTGAATCAAGGAAAATAAATGCAAGATTCCAGGATTTTAAATCCTCTTTAAAAGTTGGTATTCTGATTACTCTCTTGAGGATTTTGACTATGTGGCTCTTTCTTTATGTTTATTATTTATATTTTGAATTTAATATGTTTCTTATGGTAAATTCTAATTCATTTGGTCAAATAATTTTTTTTTTTAGTTTGATATTTTTTATTGAATTTACTACTTAACTTAAATTAAAATTTTAGTACTTTTTAAAATTCTTTATATTGACTTTAAAAATATAATTTAATGTAAAAAGAGTTGAATAGATGGATGGTATGTTATTTTTTTATTATTAAAATTATTAATATTATAGGAGTTTTATATTTTTTTAACTCAAAATTGTATTTATGTTGCTTTAGACTTTTTCTTTCATATTTTTACTTAATTAATTTTCATACATTTTATATTTTCAATAGTTATTGTTTAATAAATTTTAACTATTTTTATTAATATTAATTTGTAAATTTATTTTTCATTTATTTAATCAACTATTCTTTTTTTAATAATATTAATAAAGAAAATTTTTATTTTAACACTTTTTTATAATTTGTAGTTAATAGCTTAATTATTTAATTAAATTAAAAATGATAATTTTTACAATGATAAAAATATAAAACATAATATTAAAATATTTATTATAAGGTAAAAATATATAATTAAGTTTCATGATATAATTTAAAATAAAACTATATAAATGGTTATGTATAAGTATAACATATAAATGAATTCAAATAACATTATTTGGTTCAATAATTTAAATCAAATAATAAAAGAAGAATCATAATAATTTTTTTAAGAATCTATCCAAACACAGGGTAAGTATTCAGATTCCTCACAATTAAATTCCTAGGAATCAGATGATCAGGAAAAATATTCATTTTCCTCAAAATTAAAATCTAAGAATCACATTCCTATTAAACATTACTTTCCTGCCAACCAAACGAGCCCTTAAAGTTTTTAGAGACCTAATTGTATCGATTTATAGAAAGTTGTGGACTCTATTTGATTCCTTTAAATTGGATAATGTCGCAACTTAAGAAATTGTTTTTCAAAAAAAAAAGAGAAAGACACCACCAAAGCTATCCATATTACTACCGCCTACTTTGTTGCACCATTTAGGGCAAGAAACGTGATTTAACATAGAGGAGGCGAAAAGGGAAAACGAGAGGAGGCTGAACTAGATTTTCTTGTGAGTAAAAACAAAAACTTTTCGCGATTTATCTTCTTCAAAGTTTAAAGGTTTTCAGTTATTTAGGTGGTTCTATGAATTGATAATATTTTGTGAGTAAAATCCTTTCCACCCTTTGGTTTTTTTTTAAAGATTTATGCAAGTAAAGATTGTTTTCAGCTTTTCAAGTTGTTCTTAATGAGTAGTAAACCTTTTCACAGTTTGGGTTGAGGTTACAATGGTATTCAGCTTTTCAAGGTGTATATCTCTGTAATATTTTGTGGGTAAAACTGAATTTTGAAATTTTTCTTGAATTACTTGAAGAAAAAAAAAAAGAAGAATATGAACTTGATTTCCTGCTTGTATTGGTCTTATGAGTTGACAGCCATCTATGAATTTTAATGGCTTATAGTGAAGTATTGATTTTAAGGAAGCAAAGAGCTTAATATGAATGTTGTTGATATGCGGCTTAGCAGCCTTAAAGAGGAATAAGCTAGTAGACATGTTATTCCTCAATATGAGTGTGGGAAAAAAAAAGCATAAGTGAATTGTGCTCTCTGATTTAGCTTTGATCCCTTTATTTCATAAAGAAGAGGCATTTAAATAGTCTACAACAAAGAACATCTTAAACAAAATTCGTAAAGAAACAATAATGGATTAGGAAAGTAATTTAGGAGTTTAACTTTCCTAATACAAAACAAATACTACAAAAATTAAACTGGACAAAAACCTCGACATCGCAATATAGAGAGTCGCGCGTCACGACGTGGACGAACGTCGCGACGTGGAGAAATGGATATCACAATGTGAAGAAGTAGACGATGCGACATGGAAGTTTTGATAAAATTTCATACAAAACCAGTGAGCCACGTTGCGACGTAAGGATTGTGGACGTCGCGACGTGATTGGACGTACGTCCCGACGTGGAGAGTTGGACATCGCGACGTGGAGTTCGTTCAGCCTTCTTCTATTTCCTTAAACTCCAAACTTGATGCTTCTCTTTCTAGACCTTCAATGGTTATGAAAGAAGCATTCCAAATCATTCCTACGTCTCTAATTAAGAGTGGACAATAACTCCAATTTGTTGTCACCATCCTCGAATGCGGCACAATATTCAGATAAAAATGATTGCAATGACGTTTTCATCTTCTTTGTTTCAGACCAAGTCATTGGTCTATTAAGATTCGTCAACAGATCATTCGACCAAATCATCGTTGGATTGGACAGATTGCTATTATTCCCTCGCTCCTCAAAAGAGATTCGACCTTGAATCTTGCAATTGAACACCTGGATCAAACACCATTATTTTGAACTCGTCACTTACAAGATTCAAGTGAAATTGGAAGAAAACACCTGTCGAGCAATAACCATTCATGTCCTGCAAAAGCAAAGTCCCATATAAGCGAATAAAAAATAAAATAAGACCAGATGCATCATGAAACCAATTTCCTTTGCTAAATCTATTTGCTGGACAGAATATATATGCATGCATAAACCTTGCATTACTTCATCATTCTCAACAAGTTGGATTAGAGTTATTGATGCGGATTAAGGTCCACGATCTTTTCGTAAATCAATATGATTGAATTCGAATCACTCTATCTCAGTAGAATGACAGTAAACGCACGGTTATATGATGGCTCCTCACCAACAAATAACAAAATAGTCAAGTAAATTGAAATCCCTCCTCAGGAAAACAACTCACGTAAAAAAAACAACTATGTGTTCTTTATTTCTCAAAATTCAACTCCCTCTATTACAACTGATAAAAATTCCTATTTATAGGCCTAACATTAACCCTAGACGACCTAAACCAGAAAAGGAAACATTAAATAACTTAAAACCCTAGTTTCTAAAAACAGAAAAATAATTAACGCCTAAAATTCCCGCACGTCGCGACGTGAGGGAGCCCGACGTCACAGACGCGAAAATAAAAAAACTCAAACTGGATGGACGTCGCGACGCGCGACGATGGACGTCGCGACGTCGGAGGACCTCCACGTGACGTGGTTTACTGCTTTGCTGTCCACGTCGAAATTCATCTCTTTCTTCCTTTTAGGCCTCCAAACGCGAACCATTCCTCTTAAGCACCCCTTAATTCTCTCCAATGAACCCCGAGGCTTTGATTTGGTTCTCACTTTGCTATCAGTTATGCAAGAAAATGTATAAGAAAGTGTTCTTAAATGACTAAATTAAGTCAAATGAACACAATATTGACAGAAACTCGATAAAAACACAAGCAACTCAAAAACAATTATACAAATAAAAATCATGTAGTAAATGCAAATCATAATACCTGCAATTTTGAATAAAACATGGCCTCCTAAAATAACTCCTATCACAATATGCAACAAGAGACAAATTTGAAAACAACACTTCATCAAAAGACATGGTTAATGTTTTTGATAACATGAAACAATGAAAGACAAAATTCTTAACATTTTTTTGCATGCCAGAACAAACTACCACTAGTACAGAAAACAATTCCTTTAGTATGAAATACTATCATGCAATCTACTAAAGACGAACACAAATGCATAAATATAAAATGGGAAATATAATTATTGAGAATCTCTTACAAATACATAAGAGTATTCATAACAACTACACATATAGGCATCTAAGATAAAATGCAAATCAGAATTGAAAAGTCTAATGAAACAATGATTCCTTAAACTAAATTTAACAATCAACCAATGTGAAATTAAAGTTTCAAGTAGAGGCACTAATTTAAAATACTTAAAAAATTTTCTGAAGTTATCAAATGTATTATGCATATTCCAAAATATGAAAACAGTAGTTATAGAATCTAATGAATAGATGGAACATAATACTTCACCTTTTGGATATGAAAATAACATAGTAACTTAGACAACTTACAAGTGATTGCCTGTAGGACAACTATCAACTTTATTCTTCAATGATAAAAGACATACTTTCTCCAAACAAACAAGAAGATTGTTATTCCATAAGGAATAATCAACACAATGGGAAGCTTGTTTAGGCAATTAGGCAATAAGGCAATGTAACTAACTACAAAATTGAAAGCTTTAGTAGCAGCTGACAACTCATATTCAAATTTGACAATAAGATATGCAAAAATTACCATATCACTTATCTTCAACTTAGGTGGCCTTCAAAATATTCATAACAACGAAATAATAAATGCATCTTGGACTTAATGCAAATCTGAAAAACGTTTTAAAGCAACTAGACAAAAATGTTTTGTATGCTTTCCAATTAACCAAAACTGAAATGTGTTATTATCAAAATGTAAATCAACAAACATGATGACATGAACACCACTTGGATACGAAAAACAAAATTTATCTTTCCTAAATCTTGAAAAGCACTCCTCAAAACTATAAAATTATCTTAAATTATCAATGTCTTTATTACTAAGACAAAATGCAAATTCATAATATAAGTAATCTAAATAACATACTCTAACTTGATGAATTACCTCTTGTATAGAAAAATATATTAAGGAACAAGATAGCTTATCAAACCCCTCATTGACTACTGGATTACCTCTTGAAACTCAACTCATGTGGATAGAAAATGGACCGCCAACAGATTGTGCAATTTCATTTACCAAATATCTAAAACAATTATCAATCCAAAAGAAATAATGAATAGATTTATCAACCTAACCACTTAACAAAAGAATTTGGTCTTGTACGAAATTACAAACTGACATATCACTATATAACTTAGGTAAATGATAAGCAACATAAGATGCGAAGAAATTATATAAAGTTATTCAAATCAAAATAGTCTGATGTAATTTCTGAAAAAGCATGCAAATGAGTTTGGTCATCAAAATACAAGATGGTAAACTCAAAATACAATGTAGAAAATTTTGGGCTAAAGGAGCAAAAGTATGTGAACGTCTTTGAATTTGATTCAAAATAGATTTAAAATTATGAAAATCAATGAAATTGAAGTTAACAAAGTTCATTATGTGTAAGCTATTGAAATGAAACGATAACCATTCACAATTTCCTAACCTTGTGAAAAACAAGTTAAGGCAGATTGGACTTCCTCCAAATGAACTCGATTTGTTTGCAACTCCAGGGATTGTCTAGAATTCCTAAAAATCTACAAAACAAAGTTGCTAGGCAGTAAACAATGCAAAAAATTATCACTAAAGTTCATAAGTACAAGAGAATATTGTTTAGCTTATATTGATTTCTCAATCTCACTCTTTTCGCTAAAATACTGACTTTACTTTCAGAAATTTTTAGTTCATCGCTTTTTCTATTACTCTCATTCTTCTCATGGTCTATGCTAACTAAATCACTCTTGTGACTTTTATTTTCTCTCTTTTATTTTTCTCTCAATTTACATTTATTAAAAATCTTCGCTTGGCCTTCCATCACGTAAAGACAAACTGAGGAAGGTTTACTTTTCGGCCATCCGTTACCAATGAATAACAGAGACCATCCTTTGTTTAGGGTTTTTATTATTGTAGCCTATTTAAAGGCAGCTTCTTTATGAAATAAAAGGATTAAAGAATTTGGCAAGAAACCATTCTTTTAACTTTAACTTTGAGAAAACCTTCAATATTGGGAAAGAACTTTTATTGAATTTCAGAAAACCTTATAAGCGTGACCTTAGATTTTATCTTCTAACTCTTAAGAGCAAGCCAACTTAATTTGCTAGTCACCGAGAGTACTTGAGTTAGGTATATTTTCTTTTATAACGTGAGGATTTGGATCAATATCCACGTTTCCACGTTCAATATTCTTTACTTTTTTGCATTTCTTTTTGTTGTTGTTTTGTTGAATTTACGTGCTAGATCGACAAATCAATATAGTCCTATGAGGATCACTTCCTATAGCTATCAACAATTTATTAGCCTACTATTCACATATATCTGATAGTAATTTTGTCACTAATTAATCCTATCAACTAGATACGAATAAATAATAGGAGATTAATTGGCAATGTTCAGATTAATTAAATCTGATTAGAATTTAATCAATCCAAACTCATAAAGTATCAATTTAGAATGAACACTTTGGTCTCGCGATTAAATAACAGTTAATACTTCATTACTTACACAAAAAAATAAACTACTCACAAAACATAATTATGCAAAGACAAATAACATATATAAAAGAAATGACAAAATTGAACTAAAGTAAAGAAGGTTAAGAAATCTTATTACTGCTCCTAAAGTGGCATTCGGTTCGGCCAACAGAAGTAAATGTGTGCAAAACTCTAAAAACTACCTAAAGTTGAAACTAAAGCTGCGTAAAATTGAAAATAAAACTACTCTAACACTAAATATTGAAAATTAAAAGACCTCTCTAACCTACTTATTACTAAAGATTACACGCTACTCTCTTGGAACTCCTTTTGTTATATGGAGGAGTTTTAGTACTAATTGCCTAATAAAACACTAAACTCATAAGAAAAACAATATTGGTTTATAACTCTAATTCAAAGAAAGGAAATTTTTTTTTTTTCCTTCAAAGTTAACGCTACAAAAGCAGGGCATGCAAGCCTTTTTGTAATAAGTTTCCTTATTCTTTTTCTTCTCTCAAAATTGGATACTATTTAGCAAATCGTCTTCTTCCATAATTGAATTCTTCCAAAAGTGACCCAATAGATTTTTTGTTACACTCTCTATTTCAATTTATAAATAAACACCACATGTATTTAATACTTATCCCTTAATTAGAGTTCGAAACTAATCATTTGATAGGATTTTAGTTAAATATACATAGCTTGTATTTACAAATTGAAACATAGATTGAAACAGTAAAGTCGATTGAATTTAGCCTCATACTGCGTTATGGTAAACAATTATGAATATCCATCTAAATATCTCATCTTAATGATGTTTCATTATAATTATGCATAACTTCCACCACCCCATGATTTCTAGCTACTATTTCTTGTAACCCTTGTAACTCTTGTAACTCTTGTAACTTATATTAAAGGTATTATGATCTTAAAGGGGTAAACGATAACCCTACAAATAGAGATTTATATGAAAGGAAATGATAAGGGTAAAGAAATTCTCTCTACTTTTCAATCTATATTTATTATCTGCATTTTCTCTAATATTATAACCATATTCTGTTAATTTATAGGTTTGTACTATTGGTAAATTCTTGTGGTAATATTTTTCCTTTTCATTAATTTATTATTACTATGAATTTGTACAATTTGATATAATATCATTGATATTATATATGAAATAATTTGGAAGAAAAATTTAACCACCTAAAGTTGATAGTTCTTCAAAAAGTTCGATATGTTGGACAAAAATATACCTTATAATTATAATAATGATTACCGTGGTAAGAAACAAAATAATGAAATGGTAGAAATTATGGGATAGTGGAAGTTACATTTAATAATAAAAGATGATAGAGTGTAAATGGGGTATTTGGATGAACATTCATAATTATTTATAACAATTTCGCTAAGACGCGAGTTATTAAAGCATGCCTCATTTGTTGAGAACCATTTTCTTTCTTATTTGCGCGGCAGCATGGCATAAAAGAGTTTTGAAGTTTCAAAAGAGATTATGTCCACTTAAAAAAGCTAAAATTAATTGCACGATAATATTACTGGATTGATGCATATAAACAGGAATTTGGATTTAAGAAGGTCAAATCTTAAGAACCCCAAATTTTAAGACAAATAGCACCTAAAATGTGTACAAAAAAGGAAATAGATAAATGAAAATGAAGAGAACTCTGGCTAAACTATAAAACAAAAACGAAAACTCTGCCGGGTCAAAAATATTGGAACAATATTAAAACAAATCAATTTCAATTCAGAAGCTTCTATTAAAATTTAGAAATCTTAGGGTATTATTTGGCTTGAATTTTCGCAAGTTTACTTCTTTAAGGTTTTGGTTTTATTTATTAACTTCTTAATTTATTTCTCCTTTATAATTCTTGTCTGTTTAATTTAGAATATTTAACGTGAGCTGAAATCTGTTCATCACTGTCTAGAAATTTCGGTAATTATTTAACCTCTTTCTTTTCCTACAATTCTTGCTTGTAAAAATTTACAAAATCTTATTTGTGGCCAATATCGGTAGATTTCTATTGGAGATTTTGGTATTATATTTTTAGTTTCTTATTTGCATAATAAATGTGTTTCCTATCCCTGAGTCATATTGCTAAAATTTAGAACTTTTATTCCAGTGTGACAATGGTTTACTTATTTAAAATTTCTTAAAATCATCTTTGTTAGTTTTTAATTAACATATATCAATTTGTTATTTCCTATTCTATAAACCATTGTTTCCATAGTTTCATCTCATTATCAATCTTCGGTATCTGTCTATATTAGTATTGTTAGTAAAAGGGTAAATGACTCCAATAATTTCTTAATTTAGGGATAAATATTATTTTAATCCTCAGTTTTGAAAAAAAGTTACACTTTGATCACTCAAGTTGAATTTTGTTACATAAATGGTCTCAATACATTTTCTATCCATATGATAAATAACTCTGTTTATAGATGATACTATGTATTTAACATTCAAAACGTCATCATTTTGTGTCATTTAATGGCATTATTTGTCAAATTAATAAAAAATAAGTTGAAAACCATTTGGGCAACAAAATTCAAGTGAGATCAATTTTTTTTTTTTTTTTTGAGAATTGAAAACCAAATCGATACTTACTTCTAAGTTAAAGGAGTATTATGGTTATTTACCCTTATTTAAATTTAGAAAACTTTGTCCATGTCCAATATTGGTAGCTTTATTAAATGGAGATTTTATTTGATATTTTATTTTTAGTTTCTTGTCATCATACTAATTTTTTTGCCTTCTCTATAAGCCTTAGTTGCTTAAATTTAGAAGCATTATTCTAGATTTCTAAATTTTTATTTTGGTAATTAATTCACTCATTTAAAATTACCCAATATGTAATTTCTTAATCAATTATGAAAAGAAAAGATCTTCCTTGATAGTCTCCAATTAATGTCAATTTTATTATGATATTTCCTTTTCTTCATGTCTACATTAGCTATTTATAATAATAATAGCCTTTCATTTGTGTAATATTAGTAAAATTCACAATTCCTTCTCATCATCCATTTTCGTTTGTGTTTTGAAACATAAACTTTTTGAAAATAAAAAATGTCGGGAACATTTCCTTTTAATGTGCCACCATTCCCACCTCATGCTTTCTCTGAAACACCACAATCTTCTTCCCAGTCCTCATCAAGTAAAGGTATAATCCTATGGAGTTTCATCGCAATTGGAATACTATGTTTGGCGGTTTTGTGTACTTTTATCAGTCGGAAGTTCTGCACGGGCGGTGATCACGATGATTCTGAGCCGAAGTAATCCATGGCTGAGGTTTTGATCACAGAACTACCCGACTACAAGCATGATCATGATTCATATCCCATGATGAAGACAAAGAACCACCTTGTATAGTTTAATTAGGTTTATGTTTTTCTTTTCTTTTTTTTTTTTTTTGCGGTTCTTTTCTCTATTTTGTTTTTTTCTTGATAATGTTCGTTTTTGTTGTTTCTTAACTAGTATTAATTGCTGGTCTATTTGTGCGTTACTGTGATACTCCAAGTCTCAATCTTAGTATAATTGAGAGTAGTTTTTACAAGCATTTGGTCGGGAATCGAAAACGGAATAAATAAAAATGTTTGGTTGTAGGAATTGTTTTTTAAAGGAATGCTTTGATTTCCAAATAATTTTCCAACCATTTGGTTCCCATATGGGAATTGAGATGGAAATAGGAATGACAAAATGGATTTTATTATTAGTTGCGTCGTTTTTTGGTTGATAGGGAATGGAATAAGTTTCATTTCTATCATAAACAAAAACTATTGTGAGACGGTCTCATATATGAGATATTATACGCAAATTATATTTTATACATTAATACGTAATTTTTATATATTATACACTAATATTTGACACTTTATACCTTAATACGCTAATTTTTAATATTTTATACGCTAATTTACTTTATACACTAAAGTGAAATTCATATGCAAGTTTCATATATGAGACAGTTTCACAAGAGAATGACCCTCTATCATATTATCAAATTAGTCAGTAATAATAAATATGTAAATAATTTGGGCCTTATTAAAATAATTGAATTATAATAATAGTATTTAATCAAATACTAATATTTATAGTTTTATAAACAAGCAGAAAGGGTTTTTGTCATCAAGTAGTGTCTTCTTAACAAAATATTTCTTCTTTGGAGTTTTTATTTATGGAAGAATTTGTATTAAGGGTCCGTCTAATACTGTTATTATTAAATGGGGCGTAACTTAAATGTATTTATTATTAAGGGCGTCAAAATAACTTTATTATGTTATATATTTAATAAAAGTCTTTAGTACCATTCTTATCAATAATAAGAAAGATTATGCTCAAATACCTAACTTTCTATCTTTTACCATCCAATCTTTTATTAGTTCTTTTAATGATTTCTTATGGATAAAATTTAATAGTAATGTAGCTAATTATCAAACTATCTTAAATAATAAAATATACTTATCATCAAACTCTTTTAAGTGTTAAGATTTTTTGCAATGTCTTAAATAACAAAATATACTTATCGTCAAAAGTCTTTCAAAATGTAAATTTTTCTTGTCATGAATATATTTATTTGAAAATTATCTTAAATCATAAACATTTTTTCCATGAATATATTTAAAATTAAAAATGATTAAATAAAACATCACCGCTTGAGAAATACAGCAATTTTAAAATAAAAAATTAATAATTGTACGTGCTTAAGTATTTATCAAATAATTATATCAATAGAAGTAGGTTCATTGAAAGTATACCAAAAAACTTAAAATTCATTGCAAATTAATTTTGATTTGTGATATTGGTTTGACAAATTCTTATGTATTTTTTAAATTTTAATTTTACAGTATAATAGAGTTCAATAATGATTAGAATTAACATGAAAGTTTATGAATAACAATTAAGTAAAATTGATATTAAAATTTATTAATAACACTTATGAAGCAGTAAATGATAAAAAATTTTCCCACCTCAAAAGGAGGTTAGCCAAAAAAAAATGATAAAAATTTTAAAATAGTCAAAGATTATATTAATGTGTTTTAGCAATAAAAGAATAAAAGAAGTAACTTAGTGTGAAAATTTATTGATAACAATTATAAAACAGTAAATGATGAAAAGTGTTAAGACAATTAATAATTAGATTGATATATTTTAGTAATAAGAGGATAAAGAAAATAAGTTTTTTTGATCGTGATTGGTTGTTTAATTGATGAAAAGGATAATAAAGTCATTGGTTAATTATTTAAATTAATATAGATATTTTAACGTACTTAATAATAAATATATTAAAGTTGCACCCCATTTAATAATAAAGGTATAAGACGTGCCTTTAATATAAAGTATCCCTTTATTTATTTATAGTTGGCCTCCCTATTGAAGAAAATGAACAACCTTCTTGAATGAATGAATCCTACATTGCAAATAGGCATAAGATTGGCCATTTATTTAATTATGGTTTAATAGGAAAAAAGATAAATTCTGGGAAATGATACTCTTCTTGGCTTTGATAGTGGAACATGGGTATTTTGATAGTGGAAGATGGGTATAAAAGTTGGTGATTATGCTTGGAAAAGAAATGGTACTCCCGCAAAGAAATAAATAAGCACTTTACCCCTTCTAACAAATTCTCTTAATGACTTTAATAATTAACTACATATTTAAAGATATTTGGACAAGAATGCCCATATATTAATTTCACTATAATCCTTTCTAATTTCTTTGATAATATTTATTTTATTTTATTTTTTATTTCTTCTCATATTTTTAAATATTTTGGTATTATGTTTATTGGAATTTCTATTTATAAAATTTCTAATAATTAATCATAAAATATTAATTTTATATATAATTTCTTTTCACTCGTCAATCATTTGGGAAAAAGATAAATTTCTTATTTTTATATTTGATAATTGATAAATTTGACATTAAATTAAGGGTTAAGCACTTGTTATTTTTATATTTGCTATAATGTCATTAAATATTTATTAATATTAAATAAATGAGGAATGCAATAAGAATGTATTTCATTAAGAAAGGGTTTGAATATTATTATTAAAAAAAAAGAGAGAAACAAAAGGTGACTGGTATATGCCAAAAAGAGAAACACAAATTTATCAATTATCAATTATCAAATATCAAAAATAAAAAGAAGAAGTTTAAATTTTTGCCAAATGATTGATGAGTGAAAATAAGTTGTAAGGAATTATATATAAAACATTTTAGATGATTAATTATTAAAAATTTTATAAATAGAAATTCCATAACAATAATACAAAAATATTTAAAAAATATGAGAAGAAATTATAGCACTTTTTTATAAATAAAAAAATAAAATAAATATTATCAAAGAAATTAAAGAGGATAATAGAGAAATTAATGTATGGGTATTCTTGTCCAAATATTTTTAACTATGTAATTAATTGTTAAAGCTATTAATAAAATTTGTTAGGGGGGGGGGGGGGGGGGGGGGGGGGGGGGTTATAATGCAACTAATATATGATTTGGAGGGGATAAAGTACTTTTAACCCCAAAAAGAAAAAAACTCTTATCTTCTATATATTATACTTACTCATTATTTCAACCATGACTAATTGTAGTGAGATTGATTCTGAATTGGATTTTCACTAGTTCAATAAATTTGAATTTCATCAATTTAGACCAAAATCATAAGAAATCAAAACTACTTTACGATACCAAACTTAAATATTATATTGCAACAACAACAACTAAATATTTTTTCTACTAAATGGAGTCACTATTGGTCACACTTTTACATTCATTTCTTCATCTATATTTAAATATAAAATATCTTTCTTAAGAGTTTTTTTTTTCAATTTTTTGTTGATTTGCCTCTTTTCCTTCTAAGTTGATTAATAATTGTTATTTTTTATATACGCTTTGGGACATTTAGGCCTCCTATCTAGCTACTTGTTCAAAAAACTTGACAATGCAAAAAGTAAATGGAGTCCCAAATTAATATGAGGATCGAGCAAAATAAACTCATCTTACTAATGCAAAACATTGTTTCGAAAGTGTAGTGTTTTTGAAAGAATTCTCCAATAGATAAATAGAGTTCAACTTTTATAAAAAAAAAAAAAATAAATTCTTCTTAACAATTTATTGGTTATTCTAGTTCTCTTAACTTTCTATATCTATTACCCTTGAAGCCCAACAAAAAGCGACCATCAATTTTCAAATCAATGTTTTCTTTTCTTTTTTTGGGCGAGTCTCAGCCATTTATTTAGTGTAGAAAGTAGCATTCTCCCAATTTTTCACTCATTTGATATAACATTGAAGTAATAATTAAAGATTGTTTGCAATTGACATAATGAAAGATTAATATATTGAAACACCTAATAAAACCTATGTCAAATATAGAAATTTCATTGAAAACTCGATTTTTCGTAGTGTAGTAATGATTGGAATATTTTCGTATCATATTTTTAAAATTCTTGTTCTAAATTTTAATGACATTTCATTTTCTAAAATCAACAAGGGTTTATTTCTCCTTTGTTTCTAAATCTAATTGCTTCAATTACAAGTCTTAATTAATTATATATGTAGAGGGTTTGTCATTTGTAATATACGAAGCCCACTAATTATTACGTAAGATTACTCGAAATCTACATAGTTTAGAGAAAAACAATACAAGATGGGACGGTAACATCCATTGATGATTTCTAGTAGATAGAAAGGACCATAAGTATATATTGTTGAATTATTGTTATTTATATCTCTTTCTTGTATTACTTATTTGTTCTTTTCTTCAATGCGAAGCAAAGTATTTTTAAGGTTTTAATTGGCATTAACATCTATTTTAATTCATAAGTTAATTACAATATCAACTATTTTCTCATCTTTTTTTTTGCACAATTATGAATACAAAGCCAAAACCAATTTTAAGGTTGATTATTTTAGCACTTAATATGCAATAAGAAAAGAATCGATGCTAATTTAAATAGTACATGTAGATATTATGATAAATTAATTAATATCTGAACATATTGTGAATGTACATCCAAATACACCATGCTCTACCACTTTATCTCTCATTATTCCTATAACTCATGTAACATCATCCCATTATCACCTATTACTTTGTAACCTATGTAACTTATGTAACTCTTGGTGTTTTCATTTAGCACATTATAAGTTACAAGGTACCTCAAGCCTATAAATAGAGGATTATGTGAAAGAGATAGATGGTTAAAAGGCTTACTACATTTTGTTCTACTTTGCTCCATAATACTCTCTATCTTTCTAGCATTTTTCATACTTGTTTTCATATTTGATAGTAGTAGTTGTAACATAAGATTTATATCTCTACTTTGTAGTAGTGGTATAACAACTTGTTACACAATATAATACTACAAGTTTGTAGTATTTTTATAACAGGCCTTACATTTTTCTTTATGTTCTGAAATTTTTAATTAGTTGGACACATCTATATAACAATTAAACCTTTATTACATGGGTAAATTACCTGGGGGCCACTAAACTATTTGAATTGTATATTCTTGGTCATTGTTTTTATTTTTTTTCAATTTGGCCACTTACATATTAAAAGTTGTGTGCTAATAATCATTCTGTTAATTCGACTATTATCTTTAAGCTTTTTCATTAAATTCATATATTTCTTTTTATTAAACTATGTTTTTAAGTGTAAAATTTAGACACAACTGCGTTAAATAAATACGCAATATCCTAAAGTGTAAACCTTATCACTCACTAGTACAAAACGGGGATTTTACACCGGTTAAATCTTATTATTTACACCGGTTATTATAAAAATGAACCTGTGTATATACAGGTGGGGTAAAAGGTACATATTTTTTACACCGGGTTTATAAACCCGGTGTAAAAATGTTTATTTTACACCGGTTATTTAACCGGTGTATTAAAATAGCCCATCAGAAACATTTTTAGCAACACCAGTGCCGGCCAATGATGCAGCAGCAACCACAAGAAAAGATTCTTCTTTTCGAAATAATATGCAATGAAGATTAGTAGAGCTAAAACAACAACAGAAAAAGCAGTATCACCAGCTTCAAAAACATTATACACATCAAAACACATCACATCCTACTCCACAAACAACCCACCAAATCACATTAACCCAATAAAAATCAAACCTTGATCGGAAACAGAACAATCAAAAGCATCACAAGCAGTAAAATCATCATCATACTACCATAAACCTTCTAATATTCTGAGATAAGAATAAGAAGTTAAAATTAACATCAGAAACACTTCCCACATATTAATATCCATATCGATCATAACATTACACCAACAACAAACACTATTCAAACAAGAACTGATATGAAACCATAACCATAATAAAAATTATCATAACAACCAACTATTATTATATTATTCATAATTACGCCAACATATAACATAAGCAGTAGTATTACTACCACCGCCACCGTCAAGATGATGATAATCCCTTCCATCCCGATCGATCGTGGACGGAGAAGAAATTCACTTCTTGTGGCTTCAGCGAACACCATGTTTAGGCTTATTGGGGTCAGCAGCAGTAGATACGCTAGCATGAAGATTATTGAGCTTAGATTCATCAAAAGGAACCTTAGGATGGCGGGCATCGTGATGAATCTGCATAGACTTGATATCAGGAGTAGTGACCTTACAGAGAGGGCATTCGAGTTTTGCGTGGCCACCCTTTTCGGTGCCGGTCCGATCGGAGAGACCCGTCTTGCCTCCGCCCCTGTTGGTGGTTGCAGCGTCGATCTTGGGGCTGATTTCTTTAGCCGTATGCTTCTTTGGCTTGACTTTTCCCGTCATGATGGATGGATGGATTGTGTGGGATAGTGCGTGATGGACACGACGGCGATGGACCCGGCGACGATGGAGATGGTAATGATGGAGGTGGCAGCAATGAACCCAGAGGCAAAGATGGTTTTAACAATATGCGCGGGAGAGAAAGAGTTTTGGTAAAATCGATCTTGCCAGGGCTTTTTGTTTAAAAACAATTGAAACTTACACCGGTTAAAATAATAACCGTTGTAATAGTTTAATATTTACACCGGTTATCTTATAACCGGTGTAATATATAAACTATTTACACTGGTTTTATTATAACCTGTGTAATATATAAACTATTACACCGGTTATTATTTTAACCGGTGTAATAAGTTTAAATTGTACACCGGTTATAATAAAACCAGTGTAAATAGTTCTCCTGTCACTAAATTCTTGTTTAATTTTACGATAATGCCACCACGTTTTTATAAATTACACCGGATTATGTTTAACCGCTTTAAAAATGGAGGTTTAAATCCGCCATTTTGCAGTAGTGACTTTACCTCATTTTTAGCTATAATATTACCTTAAAAAATTAAAAATAGATTGAATTCAATGAAAAATTTCAAAGATAATGGTTGAATTTAACAAAGTGACTACTAGTATACCATTTTCCATAAACGAGTAGTTAAATTGAAATAAAAAAAAGTTTAGTGACAAAAAGCATATAATCTCAATAGTTTAGTGGCATGAAAAGTAATTTACCCTTATTCGATTATGTGATATTGGTTATATAAATAGTTCTATCTACATGTATATTCTCATTTATATAAGTATATGATGTTTTTTTTAATACCTTCTTCCTAATTCTTGATTATTTATTTTTTTGCATGTATATGATGTCTAAACTGTTTTAATTATGATTGCCTTATGTTTTTTTATTGGAATTACTCTCACTTTATTTCGAATGCATTCATTACTTATTTTATCTAATTTAATTAATGTATTTGTATATCTATCTCAACATTATATTCTTAATCGAATAAACCTTTAATCAGAAAAATATTTTGTGACTATAGAATTCCATTCTTTAAATGTCCCTATACTAGCTAGTTTGAGAATTTTAAGTTCTAAATTTTGTAAATATTTACATCTCAATTCGCAAGTTCAAACTAGCGCGTACAACTTTTCCTAAAGAAATTTATAATTTTAAATTAGTCACTACAATTTTTTCTTATAAATATTTGTTTTGGTCAGTACAATTAGTCAGTATTGATTTATAGGAAATATGAATTTTGATGTATCAAATGTTTCATGCATTATAGTTACAAATCTAGCATTAATTAGTACATAAATTTTGTAAGAATTCTTACCATTCATTGCAAAAATTGTGAACTGTATTCTCAATTTCACCCCAACTACTAACTGTTTAGTCTCTTAGTGCAATAAATAATACCAAGCAACATAGTACCAATACAAATACATATCACAAATTGCGAGAGATACTCTTTGGTGTTTACTTCTTCATGAAAAGAATGAACGAAGCGGCCGTATACGTGCTCCTAAATGCAGAGAATCCCAAATGTTCTTCAACGGAAGTATTAAAATATTTGAATATATTAACGATGATAACAACATATTCTTCATCAATTTTATGTTTGTCGTATAATCTTTTTATTGTGTATATGTTCTTATCACATTCCTGCAGCCGCCATTTCGAGCAGTACAGAGATTTCGGACTCAATCACTTCTCATCGGGCAATCCAATGGCACCTTTATTTGTACGGATATGAATGTAATTGTGCTATTACAAGTTAGTGTTGTGTACATCAATGAGAAGATCCAGTTTACATAATTTATGCATATATATGTATATATGCACCATTATTTTCAAACATGCCAAGATTTCAAATTTGCATGGGTGAGGTAAATTCAAGAAAAAAACAGGCAGCAGTTCAATTGGTCTAGCCTTGTCTAGCTACTTACAAAATCTTCCTTTCTTAGGCCTGATATAACTCTACAGAAAGAAAGCAGCAATGGAACCTTAATTGGAGATCAGAAAACTTAGTTGTTATATCGATATTATTGATTGAGCTAGAATCAACTGATGATCATGGAGGTTCAACTGTTTGAGAAAACTATGTTATCGTTGATATTGGTTGGCATGGTGGGATTGTTTTGGCGTCTGTATGCTGAACTAGTGGCTAAGCCTGAGAAACTTCGGTTGGCCATGGTGAAACAAGGGATAAGCGGACCGAAGCCAACAATTTTACTCGGAAACTTATTGGAGATAAAGAAGTCTCAAACTGCCACCACCGAGGCTCCAAGTTTTGGTGCTCCTACTCAACACAACTGCTACAATGCTCTCTTTCCCATTTTTGAGCAATGGCAGAAGAAATATGGTACCCAAAAGTTTTTCTATTCATGCATAGTCACATTTACAATTAACTAAACTTTCTCAAATAGGCTGAATCCTACGTACACATGCATCTTTTTGTTTTTAACGTGAATACCATGAATTTGTTAATCCATATCTGGCGGAGATATGGAGGCTTCTATGTATTCACTATGCTTGTAAATTAAATATATATTAAGATGCAACAATGAATTTGTTAGACTTATCAATATGATCCATTGGCAGGAGATGTTTTCATGTTCTCTCTCGGTAACATTCCAACATTACATGTGACCAAACATGCCATGATGCGAGAAATTACCACATGCACATCTCTGGACTTGGGAAAACCTTCATATCAAGCAAAAGAACTCGGTGCTTTGCTTGGCAATGGCATTTTGACCTCAAACGGAGCTCTTTGGGCTCATCAGAGGAAGATCATTGCACCAGAATTGTACATGGATAAAGTAAAGGTATTAGATGATACTTACCATGCACTTTTCTTGGCCATAAAGTTACATAAATTACTTGGAAAAGGTTACTTAAGTGTTTTGAACTGTATTTTTGAAACCCTTAATTGTAGGGGATGATAAGTCTGCTTCAAGAGTCCGCAATGATTTTGGTAAATTCATGGAACAACATAATTGAGTCGTCTAAGGGTGGGATTGCCCATATTAAGATTGATCACCACCTGAGGAGCTTTTCGGGGGATGTAATATCAAAAGCCTGTTTTGGAAGCAATTATTCAAGTGGAGAAGAGATTTTCTTTAAGCTTAGAGCTCTCGAAGAAGCTACTTCCAAGAAGCGTTTGCGTATTGGCATTCCAGGCTTGAGGTAGACCGCATATATATATATATATATATTCTTTCTTTATGATCATTGGAAAGATTCTATCAATTTTCTTAATTGATAAAAACATGTTCATATATGAGACTGCCGTTTCATACATGAAACGGACGGATAATGACGGTTTAAATCGTGATTATAATTTTCTGTAATTTTTATTGTAGTGTTGAAATCCCGATTAACCCCGTTTTATATATAAACTTACTTCACATAAGAACCCCGTTCTTAATTTGTATGACCAAATTGATGGTAATTAATGAACAGGTATCTTCCCACTAAGAATAACAGAGAATCATGGGCGTTGGAGAAGGAGATCAAACAATTGATTTTGAAAGTTTTGATGGAAAGAAATGAAGCCGAACACCAGAAGGATCTATTGGAAATGGTTCTCAAAAGTGCTAAGAATAGCAATCAAAGCCAAGCAGCCATCGACAGTTTTATAGTCGATAACTGCAAAAACATTTACTTGGCTGGCTATAACACCACAGCTGTTTCCGCCGCGTGGTGTCTAATGCTCTTAGCAGCCAATCCAGAATGGCAAGAACGTGTGAGGACAGAGGTCAAAGAAATTTGCAGAGGCCAAATTCCTAACGGGGACATGATCAGAAAAATGAAACTGGTAATGTGTCCAACATGCCTAGCTAATTTTACTAGGAATTTAGCATAAATTAATAGGATTAACAGTTAGTCTCATGTGAAGACGGTTCATGTATGAAATCGAGAGTTAATCACAATTTCAACGGATGACAGAAAATTAGAATCACGATTTTAACAACAATTAATTGGCTGTTTTATATATGAACTACGTCTTATATATGAAACAGTTTCACAGAAATTTTTGTATATGATTTGATTCAAATAGTTTCATATGATGTGAGTTCATATATAAAACGGGGGTTAATCACAATATCAACAGATAATAAAAATGACAAAAAATTATAGTCACAATTTTAACGGTCATTAACTACCATTTTCATATATGAAACACGTCTCGTATATGAACAGTTTCAAAGGGGTTTTTATCTAGGATTAATCTTCTTATTTTGCAGCTGTCGATGGTGATTAACGAGTCTTTGCGTCTCTATCCTCCGGTGCCATTGATATCAAGAGAGGCCTTAAAGGACATGAAATTTGGGGACATTGAAATTCCCAAAGGTGTTAATGTTTGGATATCGGTGTTAACATTACACACAGATCCTGAAATATGGGGTTCAGATTCCTACGAGTTTAATCCAGAAAGATTTGCTAATGGCATTGCTGGAGCTTGCAAACTTCCACATTTATATATGGCTTTCGGAGTTGGTACAAGAGTGTGCCTCGGACAAAACTTGGCCTTAGTGGAAATGAAGATATTAATTGCTTTGCTACTCGCAAATTTCAGTTTCAAACTCTCTCCTTCTTATATTCATTCTCCGGCTTTCCACTTGGTTTTAGAGCCAGCACACGGAGTTTATTTGCATGTTAAGAAATTGTGAAACTTATAACAATATTATCAATAATTCGAATCCCCTATTTCTATTCAACAACGTATGAACAGTTCTTTGACTTGGGTTAAGGATTTATTGAATTCTTGGAATAAGAATAAATGGAAGAAACATAATTGATATTTGTTTAATCTGATTCATTATTGGAAAGCAATCTCGAATCCCATTCCTTTTTCCGATATACAAAATAGGGGATTTCACTAAGTTCGATTCTTAGAAAATGTCGAATCAAATTATTTGTTCTTATTTCAACAAAAGAAGCATGGATTTTTTTTTTTTAGCTAACCCCTTATAGGGGAGGACTACTACACCAATTTTTTTTTTTTTTTAGTTTGGCATAACCTCTATTTGAGGTGGGTCGCCACTCCCGAGTTTATTAAATTCTTTGGTGGGTGATAGACTTACCCTAAAACCACCCTTACAAAAAAGGATCCTTTTGAACTTAGATCCATTTACAAGCCCACAGCCTAATAGAACTAAGTTCAATAGGGTATTAAAAGCGCTTAAACTTGGAGGACTTCCTCCATTTACATATGATCCTGTCCTAGCGCTTAGTGTACAAAAGACTCCTTTGTGCACAACGAGTGACAAGAGATCCCTTAGCAGTGGGACAAAGTATTTACATATTAAGCTGTCCCAGCTCCAGCTCTTGTTTTTGCCAAATTCTGCATTTGTCTCCTTCTGTCTTTTCAGACATATAGCTCGGTTTGTAAGGATTGGTGCTGCATATCTGCCAAGCTCAATTGAGCCTTTTCCTTTACCTAATTGTATTCTTGCATGGGTGACAGCCTTGACATCCAGCCTGGTCCACTTCATCTTGTAGTAGCAGGCCTGCACCATTGATGACTACTACACCAAACTTTATTAATAATCAAAACCAAAATTACAACTAGGAACCAACCACCAGTTACATGTAATAAAGTGCTATAACATTTGCACATACATTATGAAAATCTAAAAGATGGAACATTAAGCCGGTCTAAGTTAAGCACGAATATTTTCTAAAACATCCGCCACTTGATTCCCTTCTCGTAAAACATGAGTAAAAGAACAAACACTACGTGCCAAGTCCAATATGGAATGAATAATCTCATGCAAATGCCATGGACGACTAGAAGAGCCTTGTAAAATCTTCACGAAAAGCAAAGCATCCATTCAACAACAAGAGGCATTGATCCAAATAGTTATAATCCTCGAAGGATAGCCAAAGCCTTAGTATGAACAGCCGTATACCATCCAAAGTGAAAAGAAGCCGCATCTACCAATTTACCACAACTATCTCGAACAATCACCCCTCCTCCCGGCGAGTATTCATAGCAACTATACACATGTATGCATCTAAGATCAATTACAAATTAGAATTAAAAAGTCTAATACAACAAGGATCTTTAAGCTAAACTTAACAATCAACTAATGTAGAAAAATCATCATGTAAGTAAGTTTGGGTTTAAGCCTTTAATACCAAATGCTCCTCCTTCTCTCTGGAAATATCTCCAATACTGCCTTATCCTTTAATACCAAATCGGTCACCAAATCAATTGCCATAATCCAGATCCCTTTCTTTCCTTCGGCTCCGGCCACATGGCTGGAGCCACGCACAATCCGGCATCTTCTTCAAAGGCAGCACCTTCACCACTGAAAACAATCTCTATTGCTGCCCCGCATAAATCATATCGAGAAGTAGTTTCTTCATCATGGGCAAAGAACGTGGGTGTCTCTTTTGCTGCTACAACACACTCCAATATCTCAACCTTTAAAGGGGAACCAGCTTTGTTTATTACTGAAGAGGAAGAACTCTTGCTGGCCCGTCCGTTTTAGTTTATGTTGGTCGGTAAGTTCTCCATCGGAAGGCCTCCAATGGCGGCGATTTGACAGGCCATACTTGCTGCGGCTTTCCAGGGCAAGTGTGATGTTGGTTTGATGGATTCTCGCCACGTATTCTTCAAGTTTGAACTGGAAATCGATTTCCATCGTATGTGGATGAAGCAAGTTTGGACCTTTAAGGGTGTCCAAGCCAAAATTTTCCGGTGGACCATTGACTTTACACCAGATCGTGAACCCTCCTTAGTTCCAGTTTGGGTGAAATTCCCATCATTGCCTATCCATTTATTCTGCAAGGAGAAGCTTTTTTCGCTTGGATCTGTAGTGGGCAAGCCGTTAAAAATGGACCTTGCTACAGCGGCGGCTGATCGGATCTTGCGACCGAGCGAGGCTCGACTGTGTGTTGAGCTTGATGTCCTCAAGCACATCCCTAGTTGGGTCTGGATCGGCAGCAAAGAACACGGACGTTGGCAGCAAATAGAAGTGGAGGACCTGCCTGAATATTGTACGGATTGCAACAAAGTGGGACATTCAAAAATACAGTGTAAGGCTAATCGGAACCCTCCCCCAGCCACTAAACTTTGGGTCCCAAAAAACACTAGCAAGAAGCCCATTCAGCCGAGAACAGAAAATTTGGCGGCCGGCGACCCGTCAAGCTCTAGGACAAATCAGGCTGACATGCTTCGAAGTGAACAGTGCCTGCTCCAAGGTATGGTTGAGCCTGTCGATGGAAAGGTTAAAGCCACCCCAATTACTGTCGATCCTAGCACGGTTGAAGAGGTACAAGCTCCTTCGGAACAAATTTCCCCTCAACAGGAAGCTCCACTGCCAGGGGTGGAGGATCAGCCCATACAGCCTGCTTCGGCTTTGTTAGCTGAGGAAGGAGAGTTAATTCCAGGGCTTGGGCAGGGGGAAGCGACTGTGGGAGCAACAGATAACACTACTGAACCCTTAATTGGAGGTGACCACTTAATGGAGGAGGTAATGGGTGCAAGTTCACAGCTAGAACTAGATACGGTTTCCAATGGGGCAAGTCTTACACCAGCCATACAGGTTCCATCTCCTAGTAATGTGGAGAATCCGATTATTCTTC
This sequence comes from Ophiorrhiza pumila, assembly GCA_016586305.1. Taxonomy (NCBI): domain Eukaryota; kingdom Viridiplantae; phylum Streptophyta; class Magnoliopsida; order Gentianales; family Rubiaceae; genus Ophiorrhiza; species Ophiorrhiza pumila. The sequence goes on along the minus strand of BLIW01000009.1, from coordinate 36,730,113 downwards.
AAGATGCCGTTGGAGGAAACTTGGTTGTAAACTTGGTTATAGGAGCTGTGGTGGCAGAGTGTTCACCTCAGCAGGAGGAGACTGATGGAGGGGATGAGCAACAATTTCAGCTACCTAAAGTGAGGTCAACGTCTAATATTCAGAAACTTCATCAACTGACTACTGAGTCTGAATTGGATCTTCAAGGTGAGGATTTCAGCTATGAGGAAGGCGAGGATTCAGATTTTGACCATGCTAAGGAATTCCTGCCAACACGGAGTCACAAACCGAAAAAAAAACAAAGGAAGGCTAAAGAGATTAGCCCAGTTGACCTATCCAAATCCGGCAGGAGACTCCGGAACCGCAAAACTTATAATGCCTTTGGCTATGAAAGCAGGTAAATCAGTTTGGCCCCTGATTGCTGGAGTTAGATCAGCTTGGCCAGTTTGAATTTGAATTGGTTAAATTGCTGTGTTTACTGTGGATAGTGGAAATGAACGAATGATGCTTCTGCGTTGTCGTGTTGACTGGTTGTCATGTTGGATATTGGATGGCCTACCTTTTTGTTTGGAATGGTGAAAAGGCTTACGGCTGCCAACTACATTAACAAGCATGGCATTGGAATGGAATGTGTATGCTGTTATGTTCATGCTTGTTAGTGTGGAAATAAGAGATGCCAGCTATTTGGAAGATCATATGGTGTTAATAGCCTTTTGCTGTTATAGATTTTGTTTGGAAGATCATATGGTGTTTATCTGGCTGTTTCAGAGCTACTTTGGAGAATAGACTTTGAAATTTTGATATTTGGAATGCTTGGCACCAATTTGTTCACACGGGCAGTGGTTATGCCCCGCCTCGTTTCAGCTGATTTTGGAGCCCATATGGAGCTGAGTTTTTTGGTCAGCTCTGTATGTGGTTGACAGACTTATATTCAGCATACCAGCAGGGTAAAAAACAATATGTAAATGGAGGAGTTCTCCACATTTAATTTTTGAACTCTTCTTGATCTCTTCCCTATTAGGCTTTATGCATGTAAATGGGATCAGGATCAAGTAGATCTTTTGATGTAAGAGCGGTTTTACACTATTCACAAAATTATCTAATAAACAGGGAGTGGCGCCCCTCCTCGAAAGAGGTTCTACCAAAAAAAAAAACTAATGTAGAATTAAAGTTTCAAGTAGCGACATTAATTTAAAACACTTAACAAACTTGCTGAAGTTATCAAATATATGATGCATATTCCAAAATATGAAAACAATATGTATAAAATCTAGTTAATAGAAGAGAAAAATATTTATCAGCTCATCCTAAAAAAGTTTTATCAGGCACCAATTATGTTGTGCCATGTAACCATTTTTTAAAGTTTCACTCTAATAAAAATGCACTATACCTACACCATATAACTAACTATAAATCCCTTTAAGCACTAAATTAAGCATAAAAAATTAAAAATATACTTTTTAACATTTTTTTCTCTTTTTTCAAATCTCAAGAATTGAATATCTTCCTTATTTCAATTAGGTAAAAATCCTTTTACTCTTTTTCCAAATCTCAAGAAATGAATACCTTATTTATTTCAAGAAATCAATAATTCTTAAGCTCTAACATAGATGTGATTGAACCATACAATATTGTTTCATTAAAATTTGGGATTAAAATAATAAAATATTACTAAAATTAAATTTATAATTATTAAAGCCTAATTCAAATGTGAGTGAACCCTACGATATTATTTCTCTATATTCAAAAATTAAAAGAATACAATATCAAAAAAAAAATAAATTTACAATTATTAAACCCTAACCCAAATATGAGTGAACCCTACGATGGGATTTTAATAACATAATAAGATATGATAATTTTATATAAAGGATATGAAAGATCAAGGTTAGAAGCGCGGTGTCTCAGTGGGTTAGAAACACTAGGTGTGACACCGATAATAAAACAGTAATGGACAATAATAAAAACGCGGAAAGTAAAGAGACAGGAGGTTGGTAACGCAGTTCGGCAATCTGCCTACGTCTGCGGGGCCATGCCATGAAAAACAATCCACTAAGTTCACAAGTTACAAGACACTCGGTCTGACACAAAGTAAGACTCCCTCTTATCTTTGACGCCGCCTCTTCCTAACTCCATAGTGAACGGATTGTGCAAGCTCTCCTCGACTTGTGTTGATTCCTCCCGGAATCTGTGGTTAATGCAAGTCCCCTTTCCCACAATGAAGACAAGATCCCCTTGTCAATGGCGACTCCTCCCGGAATCTGTGGTTGATACAAGATCCCCTTACCCACGTTTGAACTCTCCCGAGCTCCTCAACAACCTACTCCCGAGGCTGGATTATAATAAAGAATACAAGGATTACATCTTCAATAATATTACATTAAGATGCTTAAGCCAACACACTTTGATCAAAGATCTGCAATAAAGAAGTGTGTTCACAGTCTAATGAAGACCGAAATAAACATCAAGGCTCTACATGATTCAAACAATTCGCACGCCTTGCACACCCAAAACCGTGTGGTGTGGAAAGATCATATAGGCACACCAAATCTTCCCATGTTTATCTCCAAGATTATTTCCAAATAATTCAAATGGAAATATGGAAAAACCATGTGCCTTCAATGCTTATCTTTTCCAAAGATAGATCTTTAATGATAGCTTCCAAGAATACCAAGATAAGCCCAAGAATACCAAGATAACATTAATCTCCAAATCAATCTTCCTTGTATAGATTGATTTGATTTGATTTATGCTTCCAAAAAGATCTTTTCTTATCTTACCAAAAAATTAATGCCAATTAAAATAAATGCCACTCCACGTGTGCATTAACAATCTCCCCCTTTGGCATTTTTTGGCAAAATCAAAACTCCCCCTGTATGCTGAATCGGAAGGTCTTGAAATCTCCCCCTGAACAGGAACTAGGTAAAAAAACATCACTGCACAAAACATCGTGCATGACACAGCAAAAGACACCAAGTTCCCTAAGAAACATTGCTGCACAAGACATTGTGCATGACACAACAAGAGACACAAAGATCCCAGCATTCAATTGTTTAAGGGATTACAAAACAAATACCTAAATATCCCAAATCACTCCCCCTTTTTGCCACAAAAAGACAAAAGGGCACAAAAACAACAATAAAACATAAAAATTTTCTTAAGCAAAGGATCATAAACAAACATCAGAGCCATATCAATCAGAATCCTCTGCATCATGAGGCACAAAGGCCAACTGAATCTGCTAGCAATTGAACACCAGCAGCAACTTCTGGAATTCTTTAATCTGAACCAGCAACATACCCACCAGATTGGGAGCTGGAAGGGGCAGGACTGTCAGTGACATCAGGAGTAACACCAGAAGTGACACAACTGTAACATCCTGAGTAACATCAGGTGGAATATCTGAAGATCTATCCCCATCAGCTGCAGTAGTGGCAGTCTTTGCAGCAACATTCTTCTTCCTTTCAACATTTTCTTCAATGATAGGAAGATCATCAAATAATGAAGAGACCTCCTTCCATCATAAAGTCCATTGCATAAAAACCAAGATCAAGTCTACGGATCTCGCCTAAGAAACAAAGTCGACCCTCTCTGATACCAATTGAAAGATCAAGGTTAGATGTGCGGTGTCTCAGTGGGTTAGAAACACTAGGTGTGACACCGATAATAAAATAGTAATGGACAATAATAAAAATGCGGAAAGTAAAGAGACAGAAGGTTGGTAACGCAGTTTGGCAATCTGCCTACGTCTGCGGGGCCATGCCAAGAAAAACAATCCACTAAGTTCACAAGTTACAAGACACTCGGTCTGACACAAAGTAAGACTCCCTCTTATCTTTGACGCCGCATCTTCCTAACTCCACAGTGAACGGATTGTGCGAGCTCCCCTCGACTTGTGTTGATTCCTCCCGGAATCTGTGGTTAATGCAAGTCCCCTTGCCCACAATGAAGACAAGATCCCCTTGTCAATGGCGACTCCTCCCGGAATCCGTGGTTGATACAAGATCCCCTTGCCCACGTTTGAACTCTCCCGAGCTCCTCAACAACCTCCTCCCGAGGCTGGGTTATAATAAAGAATACAAGGATTGCATCTTCAATAATATTGCATTAAGATGCTTAAGCCAACACACTTTGATCAAAGATCTCCAACAAAGAAGTGTGTTCACAGTCTAATGAAGACCGAAATAAATATCAAGGCTCTACATGATTCAAACAATTCGCACGCCTTGCACACCCAAAACCGTGTGGTGTGGAAAGATCATATAGGCACACCAAATCTTCCCATGTTTATCTCTAAGATTATTTCCAAATAATTCAAATGGAAATATGGAAAAACCATGTGCCTTCAATGCTTATCTTTTCCAAAGATAGATGTTTAATGATAGCTTCCAAGAATACCAAGATAAGCCCAAGAATACCAAGATAGCATTAATCTCCAAATCAATCTTCCTTGTATAGATTGATTTGATTTGATTTATGCTTCCAAAAAGATCTTTTCTTATCTTGCCAAAAAATTAATGCCAATTAAAATAAATGCCACTCCACGTGTGCATTAACATGATCCCATCTATCTTTTTATGACGATGTTATGTTGGAGTGGAGAAATTTATTATTTTGTATTTAAAGAAGATATTGATTTCTTGATATTTGAAAAAAAGATTAAAGATGTTGAGACGTATATCTTTAATTTTTTTCACGTTTAATTTAGTGTTTAAAGGGTTTTATAGTTAATTAATTATATGGTGTAAGTAGGGTGCATTTTTATTTGAGCGAGACTTTAAAAAATGTTTATATGGCACAACATAATTAGTGCCTGATAAGGCCCTTTTCAAGATGATCTAATAAATGTTTTTCTCTTAATAAAAAGAAACATAACACTTCGCCTTTTGGATATAAGAATAACGAGAAAAAGCCATTTTTAGTCCCTAATGTTTACCTACTCGACACTTTTAGTCCCCAATGTTTTAACCTCAACATTTTTAGTCCCCAAACTTAAAAAAATGGGCACACTTTCAATCCACTTAACAGAATTAAAACATCAACAAACGGAACAGTTAAAATTAGGGTCAATTCTCAATTAATCATACTCTAATGTCTAATAATTAATTTTTTAAGTTTTTGGCTCATTTCTTCGAGTCCCTTTTCTGTTATACATTTCCTCTTCAGAAACGTCAACAGTAATCGTAATTTGTTGCTGGAGGAGTGGGAGGAATAACTGGCGTCAGATCGGGTTATCCGCTTGATACAATAAGAGTATGGCAGCAGAATTCCAACAAAGGCTCGGCCACCACCATCCTTCGCAGCCATGTTGTCTATACAGAAGGACCACTTGCTCTTTATAGAGGCATGGCTGCTCCTCTTGCCTCTGTTACTTTCCAAGTAAGTTTACTGCAGTTCATTGCTGCTTTCCCAGTCATTTTCTTTTGTTTTTAAACAAATTTCTGGATATGTTTGCATACAACTCGTTATGCCTGTATATTCTCGGGGTTAAATTCATATCTTGAACTTCTGTTTGAAATAATTGCTGCTGGGGTCCTAGTGTAGGGCTGAATGTTTCATTATATCGCTATGACTTATTTCACGGCCACCTTTTTATTGCTATGGACTCTGGCAGACTTGGGATCTTGTAATTTAACAACGTCCATTGCATCTACTTTTGGATCAATTCAATTCGGACCATTTATGACAAAGTTTCTATGATTCCTTACACAAGGGAAAATTTATGGAATAGTTGCTATGGTGAATTAAAATGGATATGCTATGTTTAGCAGTAAATAGTTTATATGATTGTTGTTGTGTGGTAATACAGAAGCAGAAAGATGCTAATTTCCTTAAAGAGATTGGTTTTTCTTATTTTTATGTTACAATTTTTTGAATCTTTATCTAGTTTTAGTTTCTTCTTTTTCTGTGAAAGGATTGTTCACTCATGAGAGAAATTAACTCTCTTGTGTCCCAGCATAATAATGAGACATAAACTCTGTCTGATAGCCAAGAAACATTGGATTGCTTCACCAAGCATAGTAACCTGTTCTGGGGAAGTTGAATATTCTGATTTTGGCAACAGCATTTGCTATACATTCTAGGCATTAAGTTGGGTTTGTTTTTCTGGATTACCTTAAACACGAGAATATCAACTCTTTGTGACACCATTGTAGTTGGCTTTTGTATGTGGAAGTAAAATTAATTAGATCATAAGATGCTTACCCATGAGAGTCATTCTACATTTTTGTTGTGAAAGTGTTGCCTGCGTGTAATGCAAGTAATGCTTTTATCGCAGATGATTTTGGGACGGTTGTAGTTGATGTTAACTACCTGAATGTTGGAACTGGAGTTCATGATAAGCTGGTTTTATACCAACGTAAATGTATTATTTCACTTGGCTTTTGCCTTGATTTTCATGCAAATGTGTGGTGCAATGTGCTATATTGTGTGTTTATGTGGTTTGCAACTCATAGTGTTTAAATGGTGAAAAAAGACCAAAAATATTGTTAAAATGAGGAAAATATATGCTTGGTGTCAAATGACAAGGTTTAGAGTTTGAAATAATGAGAATGGTGAGTAGGAATTTAAGAAAAACTGAAATGAGCTTATTTGACAAAATTAGGGTTTGGGCAGAATGTTGGTGCAACTTGTTTTGGGTATAATTCTTTCAATACTTATCCAATTTAGGAGATCTTGGATGTTCAGGAAAGCTCTTTGAGTGTACTTTATTTCTTATGTTTTAACATTCTTCTAATTCTGTGTGCAAGTATGAGAAAAGGGGGAAACTGGGCAATTGCTACTCCAGGTTTTCATCTTTGATTTCATATTGCCACATTTTGGTAGAATGAACATATCTTGAGTGACATACCTCCAATGATGCTGATTCTTAAACCAATGGAAAGCCAAGAGAAAGATCTAAAACTTTGATGTTTACCACAAAGTCTGATTCAGAACCGAAGACACACGAATTCTGCATAGAAGAAGGAAGTTTTGCTGAAGCAAGAAATTTGCCCACGACATGTCGTGGACAAACTTTGAGAACAAAAGTTTGGCCTACGAAAATCTTGGAAGGACGAAAAATGGCCTACGACATGTCGTAGGCCATTCTTGAATAGGAAAATTTACTCCACGACATGTCGTAGGCTATTTAAGAGGAATGAAAGTTTGCTCCACGACATGTCGTAGGCTTAAAATCCAGTTTTGCCACGCCTCAGTGTTTCGGTCATAACTCTCTCATGTTAACTCCGATTTGGATGTTTCAAAAGGCTGTGGAAAGCTAAGACTTGGGGCTACAGGTTTTGTGTTTTAGGTTTTGCCCAGTTTGCAGTGCCTTAGGGCAAAATCCTGGTCGGAAGGAGAGGGTTTGTAAGTTTTCAGAATTTGAGAGGTAAAAGGTTCCAAGTATCTTTGCTTGTGTTTTCCTTGCATCTTTGAGCTGAAGTTGTTGCACTCGATGGTTGTTGATTTTACACAGCTTGATGTCACACTTGGTGCCTACTTGTTACTCACATGTATGCGTAACACTTGTACACACTTGCACCACAATGCAGAGCTCAAGTGCACACTTTGGCACAACACTTATGCATTAGTCTTGCCACATACTTTGCCATGCAACTCATGCCACACATTTGCACCTTTGCACACCACTCATGTTGCACAATGAACTTCACAAACCAAGGCACACAAATTGGTATAGGAAAGAACTAAACAGCCGAGAACAAAAAGAGAATTGGCTTACGACATGTCGTAGGCCAATCTTGAGAAGACAGAAAATGGCCTAAGACATGTCGTAGGCCATTCTTGAAGGAGATTTTTTTTCTTTGGAGATGGAATTTTGGCCTACGACATGTCGTAGGCCAATTCTGGAACAAGAACATTTAGCCTACGACATGTCGTAGGCTAATTGTTGGAGAGTTGCTTGAAAAATGGCAAAGTGTTGAAGAGTTGCTTCATGGGTTTTAAGCTTTGTCACACTTCAGTAGTTTGGTCACAACTTTCTCGTTTTAGCTCCAAATTGGGTGATTTAAATGGCTATGGATAGCTAAGGCAAAGTGTCACGAGTTTTATGTTTTAAGGTTTTCTTAATTCACAGTGCATCATCATCAAATCTTGGTGGGAAGTTTCTGCCATGAAGTACTTTATGTTAAGTTTCTAGAAAAAATGGCTAAGTGTTTAACTTCTGAAGTTCTGATTTTCAGGGCGGATGAAGGCGTGAAGCTACGGGGCAGGAAGGCGTGATCTCATGAAGGCTAGACTGAGTGAATGTTCGCGAAGTTGCTTGAGGCGTGATGTTGAATGGCTTGAAGGCGTGAAGTGACTCTGATTTCTTCACCTGGAGCTCTGAGCGGTGAAGGCGCGCGAAGCTAAGCCTGAAGGCGCGAGGAAGAACGGCAAGGATGATAAAGGCGCTGGAACTTGATACTGAAGGCGCTGGATTGCTGGGAAAAGATTTCCAACTTCGAATTTTCACATTTTTGGGTTGATTTTGGTTCTTCCTTTGAAGGATACTTTTGTAATATCTTTAGATATTTTAGTTAGCGTATTAGCTACATTTCTACTACTCTATATATAGGAGGTGTAGCTAATATGGAAGGGGGACTTTAGATCCCGGAGACTATTTTTTTCATCCATTAGTTAGATTTTAGATTTTTGTAACAAACTTTTGAGAGCTGGAGAGCGGGAATTTATTTGAAGATCTACTTTCTCTCTCTAGTTTCTCTCTCTAGCTTTTGAGCTCCATTTTCTATTCCGATCAAAGATTTGCTCCGATCATTGTAATTCTCTTATCAATTAAGGAAGCTCTTGGAAGAATTCATTGGTAAACTCTTTCCATTTATTGAAAATGAATTGTTTCAAGTTCCAAATTGTTGATCGTGAATTGGTAATGAAGTTCTATGGTTAGATCTCTCATGTTCTAGAGTTTCAACCGGTTAAATGTATAATTAGACTATGCAATGCTATGCAATTGACATAATTTCTTAAGGATGAAATCATATGTGATTTTAATGATTAAATCTTGTTGAGTTTCATGAATTCACACTTTTATTGAATGAATTGAACTTTGATTGTGGTCGCCATGCTGAGTTGAAGTGAGATTGACCAATATCTGTGAGAATTGCATGAAATGAAGACTAAATGTATGATGATTGAGTCTACCACTTGCTTTGTTTGAATCATGATTTGAGATGCGGTCGCCATGCCGGTAGAGAATCATTGAGTTGTTAGGAAAAAGTGAGAAGAAACTTTCTAAAGTAAGAAAACACTCTAGTTTCTAGGTCAGGCCTCGCCATGGGATACCGTAGGAATTGCATGCTAGATTTGCTAACTTTGGAGAGTTGAGGCATTGCGGGTTGAATCCGTTCTACTTAGTCCTCGCCATGGGAAAAGTGAAATGTTAAGGAGTATAGAAAACACTGAGGTCGTCATGCTAAGTGTTAGCTAGCCTCCTGGGCAATAGAGATCTCCTCATTGTTTTACTTGTGTGTCAAGAGCATTGCAATCATGGCCTAATGTGCATTCAACTGGTGGAAATACTCTAGAGCATCCACTATTTTCCTGATTTTACACTTTACTTGTTGCATTTGATTCTTTACTAGTTAGTGTTAGTTTTAGTTCTTTCGCGACATACTGTGAGCAAATTTTGAGTTCTTGAACCATCCCCTTCCCTGTGGATACGATCCCCACTCATCGCTACTACGTAGTTTAGGGGTAAAATTGAGCTGATACGACTTTAAGCTATCAATTTTTGGCTCCGTTGCCGGGGAAGGCACGGTTTCTTGAATTTTGATTTGCTCTGTTTTCTTTTCTTGTGTAGTTTAGTAGTCTTGTTATTTTTCATTTTGGTAACTTTTGTTGTATTTTGTAGTTTTCGTGTTTTGTTGTCTGCTTTGGTCTATTTGTGTCAAGTGCAGGATATTGAAGTTCACTGTAATTGAGTATTGCACAAGTACCCAAGCATGTCTAGATGGTACGAGGACTTCTCTCCACCACCATATGAAAGGCAATGACAAAATCAAGCACAAAGCAACAACTCACACCACATTGGGACACAAGAGCTTCCTGTGGAGGACATGTTTTCTCAACTTATGGAAAAACTTGACAGAGGCTTACCAAAGGAAGAGAAATGGTATTACCAACGACAAAGCAACGAGTGTGATCTCAGAGAAGAGGCAAAAATGGAAAACATGTTGTCTCAAGTTTTGGAGAGAATTGATAAAAATGAAACAAGGTTCGCTCAACTGGAAGAAGACCTTCAAGGGCGACAAGAAAGGTTTGATCGAATCAACGCTTTAATAAGCAACCTATGGGAACAAATTGAGACACCAACTTTAGATGCACAATACCACTCACAAGGTACACCTCTCATTTCTAGCGTACCATCTCCTGATGACAATCATTTTGATATGTATGCTAATGTTGATTGTGGCTTAAAGTGTCTAAGGGAGGAGGAGTCTACATGTTTTGGGGATGATGTACATGGATGCTATGTTGCTAATTCTTTTGTGCATGAATATGTGAACTTTGATGTTGAGGATGATGACTTCTTTAGTGATCCTGATAGTGATGATTCTAGTGATCTAAGTTGCCATGTTACTAAGCTGGAAAGTGTGTCTAAAGAGGAATCTTTCATTAATTTCATGGAATTCAATGAGTCATATGATGTTGATTGCCTTTCTTTAGTTGTTTCTCCTCTTGATAGTTTTGTGAATTATACAGAGTCATTTCTTAAGGATCAATGTGATTTCATAAAGGAAGATAATTTTGCATTTGTTAATGAGAGTGTTAACACATTGTTTGAAGCTCTTGTTGAGGCACCAATTTTTGAAATGATCAATGAATCTAAGTGTCTAAATGGTGATTCACAAGAAATGCAAAGTGAGATACTCTTGTTAATTGATGATAATGCTTGTTGTGTTGTTGAGAAAGAAAAGACTCAAGAAATTCCCCATGTTAGTCTAGATGATGAAGATGTGCCAATTTTCAATGAGATTGCCAACATTGTGGAGAATTGTTTTGTTGATGAATCCATTTTTGATATTACTGGTGGTTTTGAACTTACTAATGATTTTGTTGAGACCATAGATGTAGAATCCTTGGTTGAGCCTTGCAGGATTGAAATGGTTAGTGTGGTGGAAGAGGTAGATGATGTGCTTCCAATGGTAGAAGAAGTAAAAAAGATGCCTACAATGGGGGAGCCTCAGTGGTTCGAAGTTGAATTTGTAGATATTGCTCCCCATGTGCATGAGCTTAAGCACTTCATTGGACATATTCTTCAAGTGCCCTACAGGAGGAAAATGAGTTTTTATGAAATATCATTTTTCTGGTACAGAGAGGGTTATTCCGATTCTTGAAGAAGGAAGTTACATAAATAAAGTCTAGCTGGAGACTACAAAACCCAGAACTACTTCTTTCATTTTACCTTTATTTCAGTTTTTGGTTCAATTAATTGTTATGTTATTTTGCATTTCTGCTTATACTCACCAAGGCGTGAAGCTACGGGGCAGGAAGGCGTGATCTCATGAAGGCTAGACTGAGTGAATGTTCGCGAAGTTGCTTGAGGCGTGATGTTGAATGGCTTGAAGGCGTGAAGTGACTCTGATTTCTTCACCTGGAGCTCTGAGCGGTGAAGGCGCGCGAAGCTAAGCCTGAAGGCGCGAGGAAGAACGGCAAGGATGATAAAGGCGCTGGAACTTGATGCTGAAGGCGCTGGATTGCTGGATTGCTTGGTTCTTCCTTTGAAGGACACTTTTGTAATATCTTTAGATATTTTTAGTTAGCGTATTAGCTACATTTCTACTACTCTATATATAGGAGGTGTAGCTAATACGGAAGGGGGACTTTAGATCCCAGAGACTGTTTTTTTTCATCCATTAGTTAGATTTTAGATTTTTGTAACAAACTTTTGAGAGCTGGAGAGCGGGAATTCATTTGAAGATCTACTTTCTCTCTCTAGTTTCTCTCTCTAGCTTTTGAGCTCCATTTTCTATTCCGATCAAAGATTTGCTCCGATCATTGTAATTCTCTTATCAATTAAGGAAGCTCTTGGAAGAATTCATTGGTAAACTCTTTCTATTTATTGAAAATGAATTGTTTCAAGTTCCAAATTGTTAATCGTGAATTGGTAATGAAGTTCTATGGTTAGATCTCTCATGTTCTAGAGTTTCAACTGGTTAAATGTATAATTAGACTATGCAATGCTATGCAATTGACATAATTTCTTAAGGATGAAATCATATGTGATTTTAATGATTAAATCTTGTTGCGTTTCATGAATTCACACTTTTATTGAATGAATTGAACTTTGATTGTGGTCGCCATGCTGAGTTGAAGTGAGATTGACCAATATCTGTGAGAATTGCATGAAATGAATACTAAATGTATGATGATTGAGTCTTTCACTTGCTTTGTTTGAATCATGATTTGAGATGCTTTCCCGTAGCTTCACGCCTTCATCCGCCCTGAAAATCAGAACTTCAGAAGTTAAACACTTAGCCATTTTTTCTAGAAACTTGACACAAAGTACTTCATGGCAGCAACGTCCCACCAAGATTTGATCATGATGCACTGTGAATTAAGAAAAACTTAAAACATGAAAATCGTGACACTTTGTCTTAGCTATCCATAGCCATTTAAATCACCCAAATTGGAGCTAAATCGAGAAAGTTATGACCAAACTACTGAAGTGTGACAAAGCTTAAAACCCATGAAGCAACTCTTCAACACTTTGCCATTTTTTAAGCAACTCTCCAACAATTAGCCTACGACATGTCGTAGGCCAAAATTCCATCTCCAAAGTTTTGTCGTGGGCAAAAAAAATCTCCTTCAAGAATGGCCTACGACATGTCGTAGGCCATTTTCTGTCTTCTCAAGATTGGCCTACGACATGTCGTAGGCCAATTCTCTTTTTGTTCTCGGCTGCTTAGTTCTTTCCTATACCAAGTTGTGTGCCTTGGTTTGTGAAGTTCATTGTGCAACATGAGTGGTGTGCCAAGGTGCAAATGTGTGGCATGAGTTGCATGGCAAAGTATGTGGCAAGACTAATGCATAGGTGTTGTGCCAAAGTGTGCACTTGAGCTCTGCATTGTGGTGCAAGTGTGTACAAGTGTTACGCATACATGTGAGTAACAAGTAGGCACCAAGTGTGACATCAAGCTGTGTAAAATCAACAACCATCGAGTGCAACAACTTCAGCTCAAAGATGCAAGGAAAACACAAGCAAAGATACTTGGAACCTTTTACCTCTCAAATTCTGAAAACTTACAAACAGTCTCCTTCCGACCAAGATTTGGTCCTGAAGCACTGCAAACCGGGCAAAACCTAAAACACGAAAATTGTATCCCCCAGTCTTAGCTTTCCACAGCCTTTTGAATCATCCAAATCGAAGTTAATATGAGAGAGTTATGACCGAAACACTGAGGCGTGGCGAAACTGGAATTTATGCCTACGACATGTCGTGGAGCAAACTTCCATTCCTCTTAAATAGCCTACGACATGTCGTGGAGCAAATTTTCCTCTTCAAAAATGGCCTACGTCGTAGGCCATTTTTCGTCCTTCAAAGATTGGCCTACGACATGTCGTAGGCCAAACTTTTGTTCTCAAAGTTTGTCCACGACATGTCGTGGGCAAATTTCTTGCTTCAGCAAAACTCCCTTCTTCTATGCAGAATTCGTGTGTCTTCGGTTCTGAATCAGACTTTGTGGTAAACATTAACGTTTTAGATCTTTCTCTTGGATTTCCATTGGTTCAAGAATCAACATCATTGGAGGTCTGTAGCTCAAGATATGTTCATTCTACCAAAATGTGGCAATATGAAATCAAAGATGAAAACCTGGAGTAGCAATTGAAAATTTGCCCCCGTTTCTCATACTGGCACACAGAATTAGAAGAATGTTAAAACATAAGAAATAAAGTAAACTCAAAGCGCTTTCCAGAAAATCCAAAATCTCCTAATTTGGATAAGTATTGAAAGAGTTATACCCAAAACAAGTTGCACCAACATTCTGCCCAAACCCTAATTTGGCCAAATAAGCTCATTTTAGTTTTTCTTAAATTCCCACTCACCATTCTCATTATTTCAAACTCTAAACCTTGTCATTTGACACCAAGCATATATTTTCCTCATTTTAACAACATTTTTGGTCTTTTTTCTCCATTTAAACACTATGAGTTTCAAACCACATAAACACACAATATAGCACATTGCACCACACATTTGCATGAAAATCAAGGTAAAAGCCAAGTGAAATAATACATTTAAGTTGGTATAAAACCAACTTATCAGTTCAAAAATATCAACTCTTCGTTTGCTGATGCCTTCTAAAGGTACGAAGCACCCTTGTCCTCTGGTGCCATATCATTTTAACGGTAGACAAACTGATAAATCATTGCCTGTGTGCTTGTAATGCGATTATATACATATGTGTTTGATGCTCCTGTCATTTTACTTCTCTTGTGAATTCTTTGCTCACGTTTGACATTATTTCCAAATCAAATCGCGGGGCTGCAATGTCTAATGTTCAACATAATCTTCAAGATTCACTTTGTCTACTATTTCAATTACTTCAGAAATGAATTGAATTGCTGATAAGCCACCATATTGCAGTAGCTGTTCCTTGAAATTGAATGATGGCATGTAAGACAGATGCCCTTCATGGATGTCAGCTTAATCTCAACAACATGCAATGCAACAGAGAGTTCTTATTTGCATTGACCTTAGTGAGAAAACCGTTCAATTGTTTAGCAAGTCTTGAGTTCCAACTTTTGTCTCTAATTGTGTCTTCTTCTTTTTTTCTTTTGTTTTAAACGAAAAATATACTCCTGTTGGACAATATACATTGTATACTTTTTCTTAAAAATCAAACGGGAATTGAGTGAAAAGATAAAGTACTGAAATTGTATCATTTTAAAAGTGAGTTTGTATTATTTTAAAAGTGAGTGATTGACCATGAATGTAAGAGGATCAAACCTTCATCAAAATGCCATAACACAAAAGATTAAGCCAAGCCAAGATATGAAGTCAAAAATGCAGGTATTTATTTCCACTAATTCATTTTGCAAGCAAACTATTATGATGGCTTGACACAATCAACAATTGTTCATTAGATTCTGTATTTTTGTCAATCCCTTGATTCATAAATCGAATTAGCACTTATCATAAATATATATATGATAAAAAGAAATTTTACCAGAAGGTGGTCCATATTTTTTCTTGTTGATTTGAAACGACATTCTTGTTGTTTTGTTGCGTAGTTGGAAGACTTCCTTGACTTTATGAATAAAAACCCTAAATTGAAAGAATGCAAGAAGTTGCGAAGTAATGAGAGAAGGTTGAGGAGAGTGAGGCCAGAAAGTACAACTATACTTTGGAAATTGGTGCTTATGGCCGCAAGTTAACATGGCAAGGAGTTCCTATAGGAGCATTCGCGATAGTCATAAAAAAGTTCGTGACAGTCAAGATGGGCTAGTGATTCCAAGAGGTTTGGCAATCTTCTTCTCTGGTGGGCAGGGGCAGGGGCTTAAGTTGAGAATAACAGGGAGAATTTGGAAAGAATTATAAAGGTCTCTGTAGATGATGATTGTACAGCTTTCGGAGATGATGTGAGCCTTGTTTATCTATTTTGGCCAGGGAAAAAAAGGAAAGAAAAAATCAACATTCTGATTGTCCCCTTTTGTGCATTGGGCTTTTCTTTTATTCACCTTGAGTTGAGTGAGGATCACTGTAAACTCATGGTTGGAAGGTGTTTTAAGCAAAATGGGAACTCAAATTCTGATGAGAAAAGGATTCAATATTAAAAAAAAAATGAGAGAAGATTTTTGCCTTAGTATTTGCAGAGCTTTTGGAGAAATTGGGTAAAAAAATTTATTTGAGGCAAAAATTTTAAAAATTAATTATTAGACATTAGAGTATGATTAATTGAGAATTGACCTTAATTTTAACTGTTCCGTTTGTTGATATTTTAATTCTGTTAAGTGGATTGAAAGTGTGCCATTTTTTTAAGTTTAGGGACTAAAAATGTTGAGGTTAAAACATTGGGGACTAAAAGTGTCAAGTAGGTAAACATTGGGGACTAAAAAGGCCTTTTTCTCTAAGAATAACTAAAGAAATTGGACAATTTACCAAAGTTTTCTTGTAGCAATTGATTACCTACAAGACAATTAGCAACTGTATCCTTCAATGATGAAAGACACACTTTCTCCAAACAAACAAAAAGAGTCTATTCCATAAGAAATAATCAACACAATGAAAATCTTGTTTAGGAAATAAGGCAATGTAACTAACGACAAAACTTAAAACTCTAGTAGCAAGTGACAACTCATATTCAGATTCAACAATAAGATATGCAAAAATTACGGTATCACTTATCTTCAACTTAGCGTGGCTTTCAAGATATTCGTAACAATGAAAAATAAATGCATCTTGGACTAAATACAAATCTGAAAAATGATTCAAAACAACTAAACAAAAACGTTTTGCATATTTTCCAATTAATCAAAACTGAATTTTGTTATCATCAAAGTATAAATCAACTAACATGAAGACATGAATGACACAATGATGTTTTACACAAAATCTTACTGTATATGCAAACTGTTATGCTAACAAAGTTTATATGTTTATGCCAACGTATGGAATCAGAATACAAAACTTTGTTCACATGAGCTAAATTATCAAAGATTGAAGGAATATCGAAAAGAATTTTCCTTGACCAATATTCTTTATGAACTTCTATTCAGCTCATTAATTAACCAATTAGTATTATTTTCATTTGAAAATTCCATGGTTAACCTTTTGAAATTATCATCATTCAAATAAAAAATTCAAAATATAAATTCCGAATGTAAACTATATACATAAGAATTAGTAACATCATGAATTACCTCTTGTATATAAATGTAAATTGTAGAATGAGATAACTTACAAATCTCTTCAGTTACCACTTGATTACTTCTTGGAAGAAAGCTTACTTGAAGAGCATATGAATTGCTAACAGATTGTGTAATGTCATTTATCAAATAATGAAAAGAATGATCAATCCAAAAGAAATAATCAATAGAGATTTTTAACTTTAGCACTAAACAAAGGGTCCGAACAACAAGGTTAGGTGTCCACTCGCATCTGCTAAAGAAACCGATTAACTAGTGTGGTACACTCCATATGTTGCTAATCTTTTAGTTCAAAATATTTAAAAAATATATAAACTCTTATTGAGAAAGAAGATCAAGAGATCTATTATTCGATATGGCCGTATCATATTCCATTATCCATAGCTTGATTTCTCACTAATTCTCAATACAATTTCCTTATTATTGAAACATCTAACTATCTTTTAAACTTTGGGTTATAATTTGGTTAGCTCTTGGTACATTTTTCAAAGCTTCCTACCCTACTTTAGAAAATAAAACCTTAGGGTCATTCTCTTGTGAGACGACCGTCTCATATATGAAACTTGAGTATGAATTTCACTTTAATACATAAAGTATCAAATATTAGCATATAATGTATAAAAAAATTAGCGTATTAGCGTATAAAGTATAATTCACATATCACGTCTCATATACTAAATAGTCTCACAAGAGACTTTGCAAAACCCTAAAATTCTTATTTGTTAGGATTTATTACTTGTCCAAGTATTTCAACCCTCATCCAACATGTTTAACTCTAGTTAACAACTATCATTAAAATGATTTACACCAAGATGTATTAACTAAAATGAATAAATCATTAAAAGATTGGAAGCATTTGCTATAATTTTTCTCTAAGAAATTGTACAAATGAGTGTAGGATTTCATGTCAACTAAAGTGTTTTAAGTGTTAAAGTGAGGCAAATCGTGTGTAAAAGTATTATTGATTGAGATATCAATCCCGAACATTCATTAATTACATGACCATAGTAAATTTAGTTATGAGATTTTTGTCAAAACTAAGGAGTTGTACCTCCAATAAAAGTAGTAATAATACCCAAAACAATTATAACCATTGCCACCAAATTAGATGCGCAGACGTTTACACCACCATAACAAAGCCATTTTGACATTATAAGGTCAAGAAATATTTTTCTCCATATATATCTCATCTCATGCATATCTGTTTAAGAACAATGCCCAAAAACTCCATATCTATAGCTGCATGGAGTGATAATGATCATACACAATTTCTCGAATCAAATTCTTATTGTCATGTTTTTATATGGTATAGTTTCTTGTTTAATGGATTTTAGATGATCGCTAGCTTCACCAAATTCTTTTCAATATATGCTTAAACTAATAATCGATCATTATTCAGTTTCACCATTTGGATGTTAAGAATATTGGTGTTAATATGAAAGAAACTTTTAATTGTGACTGATTCAGGAAATCCATCTGGGTTGTCTCCTAAATTTGGTTTTTTTTTTTTTTTTTTACTAATATAAACTTTTTTTTCAGATATATATATATAGCTGGAGAAAGCAAAATACAGTGTCGGATATACCCGTTCACACTGTTACAAAGTAAATGCAAATAATTTGGAGTACTACTCCATTACATGATAGATCTATCTCAGTGTTAAGGAGAATAGAGAAAAGTTACTTGAAAGGTCAAGTAGCTAAGCTCTATATCCCTCTAAATTTGAAACCCTAATCTATGTTGTTAGAGCATCTCCAATGGTGTGAACGGGTAATTACATTAAATTAGGGTAATTAATTAAGGGTAATTACATTAATGTTGTTAGAGCATATCCCTCTAAATTTGAAACCCTAATCTATGTTGTTACAGTCTTTAATATTTTTCTCAATTAATTAAGTGCTATTATAGCACCATTGCCTGCCTCTATTTTGGCGCAGCTCCAACGCTGCGCCATTTCTTGCGCTAAATTGGAGCGCAGCTACAGTGCTGCGCTAAATGTAGCGCAGCACTGTAGCTGCTGTATTTTTTTTTTTTTTTGCTTTTTTTAATAATTGCATAAATTGCAATTTGGTCCTTTTTGTAATTTAGGTATTTTTTTTATTTTAAGTTAGTTTGACATTTTAGTTCATTTTAAAATTATAATTAATTAGTTATGAACAATTAATTATATTACTAAATTAAATAAAAACTATTATTAACTTAATACTCATTAAATTTAAATTATTTTTTAATTAACAATAATTAACCCTGTAACAAGTTAATTACACTTAATTAATTGAAAAATATTATTAAAATACCTTAAATATAGAAAATAAAATATTAAAGACTGGATAAAAAAGTTGAATACTCATTAAATTTCATGACACTTGTTAATTGTTATTTTCGTAATAATATTATGTCTTAAAAGTCAATGTCTTGGATTAATATGTAAAAAAAAGAAAGATTGGAGGTTGTTTTGTTAAATAATAAAGTAGTATAAAAAGTAATAAAAATGAATATAAAATGAAAAGTATAAAGGAATTTGTATAGAATATTCTTTTAGAGTAAGAAATGAAGTTATTGTTGGAGTAAATTTACTGTAGCTACTGTAAAATAGAGTAAAAGTGTACTGTAAAATAGAGGGATGGTTGGAGATGGCCTTAATCAGCAAATGATATAATGAGCCAATATTTATGCAGCTTTTGAGTCCATGATCATCTTTGAGGGGTTCTGTCCCTCGAATTCAATATATCCCAATCAGTGCTCGTATGATCACAAATTAAATGTAACTCTCCATATTGCCTCAATGTCCAATCCAGGAAGTCGGAGACCGTGGAAGCCACGGGAGTAAATTCAACAGATTTACCAAGTTCATGAGTCCAGTTGCATCTGGCTTCAGTTCAATGTGTATACGGGGCTGATCTCAAGTGTTTATACCAAAAAACATTCCAATTCAAGTTCAAATAGCTCACAGTCATTGAGCGCAATTGAAAATTTTAACCAAAACATTCCAATTCAAGCTTGCTAACGAATCACATGAATGGTATGCCAAGAACATGAAAGATTTAACAATATCTCCAATTCCATAAGCAAACAGAAAAATAGGGAACTCTCCAACAAAATAACATCAGAGACTCCTCTTCATCAAGTTCAATTTCACAGAAGGTCATAATCTCCAAAACAAACGGGTTCTGACCTTAATTGTTTATCCCAAGTTCAGTCCAATTCAACAGTCTCCTTATCAATTGAAAATTCAACCAGTGCCAGCAAGATATTCTCCAATCATATGGATGGTTTGCCAAGAACATGAAAGATTTAACAATATCTCCAAATTTCTTAAGCAAACAGAAAATGCAAGCAACAAACAGCAAAAACAATTGACACCATTAATTATTCACTAAGCAGTCGTAAATTCCAAGAAAGGGCCAAACCACTGAAGAAGGCAGGCAACTCCACCGCCCCTCAATCAACATCACAGCCAGAGAACATCACCAGCTCAAAAATGCACCAATCAATTGCCACAAACAGTAGCCACAAATGAGTAAATGAAAGGCTAGCTGACCAACAGAGGGCCAAGCTTACCTGCTGCTCTGAAGAAGGTTTGTATCTCTTAGGGACCTAGAGCTGTAGCTGAATCTATTGAGGCAAAGGGGGGTGCTGATTGGGAGACCCGTGAGCTCAAGATGGCTGTGGGGTGAATAGGAGGCTGGTGGTCGCTGTAGTCTTTGGTGGTGGTAGGTGGCTGTCAGAAGTAGCTCGATCTGCTCGGCGTAAATGGGCAGCTTGAGCAGCACCTTGAACTTGAGCACAAGGTCCATAAGTACTGTTCCGCTGTGGATCGATCGGTGAAGATCCGTGCGAGCCTTGCCTCCTCTTCGGCTGACAGGAGGATTTCCCTAATGTGAAGCCCGCTTGATCCCTTTGAGCTGAATCTTGGGAGCTCCCAAACTTGGGAGCTTGATCCCTTTGAGCAGAATCTTGTTAGCTAAGATTAATGTGGATCTGAAGGTTAAGCAGCTGAAGGAAAGGGGTTAGCTAAAAGATGGAGTCTTTGGTGAGGGTAGCTAGAAAGATAGAGTTTTTGAAAGAAAAAAGAGGTTTAAGTAGCTGAAGAAAAAGATAATAGCTAGAAGATGTAGTTTTTGGTGAGGCGGTTTAGTGGAGGAGGCCAGGTTGACCGGCTCTGGCCTGTGGAAGACGGATGAAGAGAAACTAATGTCTCCTAATGTTTTTTATACTGAATATATTCTATATTAATGGATTTTTTATACTTTTGCAAGGCTTTTAAACTAAAAAATATTTGGTGTTCATATTTTTAGACCAAGTATAGTATTATATATTTTCAACACATTTTTGACATGCATTTTCATTTTTAATTCCATTTTATCCATTTTACTATTTTTTTCAAATTAGTTTTTGGGGTAAAATGAAGGTTTAAAATAAATAAAATTAGTAAAATGACATTTGAAAGAAAAATGTGTTTTCAAAATATATTTTTAAAAGTTTCATGTATACAAAATTGTTTTTATTTTCATTGTCCGGATGCACAACCTAACTTATTTGTCAACTTCAATTTTAGTTTATCATAATCATAAAATAAAAAGATGGTTGGAAGTATTAACCAACCAATTTGTAGTTTAGAAAAGGTAATTGCTTTAGACTACCTTTCATTTGACAACAATTCTAGAAATCAATTTGTGAATTCTAGAAATAAAGTTGTGAAAATAAGAAAATTATGAGAAATCAAAACATATTTGAGCAATAATAAGAAGATTAAGGCTCAGTTGGATATAATATTTTTTAGTTTTATATTTGAAGGATTATACGCATATATCCAAGTAAAGACAACTAATCGAGTATTAACCTTCGTCCAGTCAACATCTGCACAGCGGAAATTTGAATCTGTATACCAGTGGATTTGTATGACTAACGAATCGAGCACAGATCACAGTTCTACCACCTATTTGCTCCTTGAGATTGAGATAACAAGAGAAACCTAGTTTTTCTTGCTTGTTTGTTGTTGCTTGTTTCAAACCCCTTGTTTTCTACCTTCTAGGGTTATTTATAGTTGATAGAAAACCTTTGGTTTACTCAAAACCTTTAGTTTTACTAAAAACCTTTGGTTAGAGTAAAACCTTTAGTTTTACTCAAAAACCTTTGGTTTACTTAAAACCTTTAGTTTTACTCAAAACCTTTGGTTTACTTAAAACCTTTGGTTTGCCTAAAACTTTTAGTTTTCTGTCATGAGTGTACCCTTTAATTCTAACATCTCCCACTCACACATGACGGAAAATGTTCCTATCTTGTTCTAAAAATCTCATTCATACAAGCAAATAGGCTGTGCGACCAGCATACTACGAGAGCGCAAGTGCTATATACCTCTTAGGGATATATAGCATCTCGTTTACAGATTCTGTCCTTCGAGTATGCAACAAGTGTATGCCTTACCCCAGATTACTTTATCACATTCATGTTTCACACATGATCTCAAAAAAACAATATCTGTATTCACTACTATGTTCATATTTCTCAAAATATTCATAATAGGCATGCCGGTGAATAACAGAACCCGTGAATGTGACTTACAAAGTAATCTTCCCCTCCTACATACTTCCATTCATAAGGTATGACTCACTTTACCAGTTAGGTCAGCCAGGCCTAAATTTTTTTATGACCTCTTGGCACCTTTCCCAAATTAGTTAATATCACACCTTACTTCAAGAATATGTTAAGGGTATTAAGGGTAGGATTCCATGAACCACGGTTCTAGATTGGGACCCACACAAGGAAAATCTGATATCTACTTTTAGTTAAAGTAATTTTCCTTTCCCATGGTCGATTTGCATATATGGCATGAAAACATGTGTTATGGTGTTCTTTCTTTTATTTATTTATAAAAGAGCGCATGTTTAACATATCACTTATATGTTATGAAATTAACACCACACTAGAAGATCAGTTTAAGGTATGTCTTAACACAACCCCTTTGGCACTAATTACCATAGGGTTCCTCTAGGCAATAAGAACGGAATACAAATAAGTCTTAACTTATTACTAGTTGACAAACAAACTAGTCTTGATACACATTTTGTGTAATAAATCTTATTTATCTTGGCAAGACTATTCTTGTTCTTAAAATAAGACGGTACTATAATTTGAACAAGCTCTCGATTGCACCTCATAGCAATTTTGATTCAAAATACAATCTCATCCCTGTCTTTGTAAAACTAATTTACAAAACAAGGGTAACCCCGTGTTAGAGGGTTTAGCTCCGTTCCACATGCTCAGTAAATATTATACAAATATAATATTCACACTCGTACATTGCTGAAGTTGGATATCAAATTTGATAAAA
Source organism: Ophiorrhiza pumila (assembly GCA_016586305.1). NCBI lineage: Eukaryota > Viridiplantae > Streptophyta > Magnoliopsida > Gentianales > Rubiaceae > Ophiorrhiza > Ophiorrhiza pumila. The sequence continues at coordinate 36,706,934 of BLIW01000009.1, read as the reverse complement.
CAACAATCCGTGAAATACAAAATCAAAGTTTACATAAACCTTGAACTTTAACATGTTTCTCAAAAACATTTCTAGCTACTGGCTTAGTGAGAGGATCTGCTACCATCTCAGCTGTAGCTCGGTATTTCAAATCTATTTCTCCATGTGTAACTAAATCTTTAACAAAGTGATACTTGATGTCAATATGCTTGGTCCTATTATGGAATTTAGGATCTTTAGTGTAAGCTATTGACGATATAAACAGTCACTGATTTATTTGAGGTAGTGACTTTCAAATGGTTCATAAACTGTTTTAACCACACTGCCTCTTGTGCTGCCGCTGAGAGTGCCACAAACTCAGCTTCCATTGTGAACAAGACAATGCACATTTGTTTCTTACTACTCCAAGAGATGGCACCATTGCCAAGTAAGAAAACAAAACCAGAAGTAGATTTTCTTTCGTCTTCATCACCAGCCCAGTCCGCATCTGTGTACCCTCTTATTGTCAAGTCACTTCCTTGATAACATAGAGAGTAGTCAGCTGTTCCTTTCAAGTATCTCAAGATTCTCTTAACTGCTTTCCAATGTGCTTCACCGGGATTGGTCTGATATCTGCTTACTATTCCAACAGTAAAACAGATATCTGGCCTTGTGCAGAGCATGGCATACATGAGACTGCCAATAGCATTAGCATAAGGAACTTTTTCCATACGCTTGATTTCTTCTGATATTTTAGGACACATTTCCTTTGTCGGGACGTCATTTTTAGCCATAGGGTTGTCTATGGGTTTGCAATCTTGCATATTGAAACGTTCAAGAATCTTTTTGATGTAGTTCTCCTGAGAGAGTGACAACAATTATCTCGAACGATCTCTTGAAATCTTAACTCCAAGGATATAAGCTGCCTCACCCATATCCTTCATCTCAAAATTGGACGATAACCAATTCTTTATTTGATTCACATAAGATAAGTCTTTTCCAGCTATGAGTATGTCATTTACATACAAAGTTAAAATAACAAACTTACTTCCATAGCGTTTTATGTAAACACAATGGTTCTCGTATATCATAGTGAAACCATACGAAATGATCACATTATGAAACCGAATATACCATTGTCGTGATGACTGCTTAAGACCATAGATTGATTTTAACAATCTGCAAAGCTTTTGTTCGCTGCCTTGTTTGACATAACCTATAGGCTGATCCATATAGATTTCCTCATTTAGGTCTCTATTGAGAAATGCAGTCTTTACATCCATTTGATGTAGCTCTAGGTCTAAATTTGCTACAATAGCCAGAATTAACCTTATTGAAATGAATCGCACAACAGGAGAGAAAGTTTCTTCATAATCAATCCCTTCCTGTTGTGTATACCCCTTAGCTACTAGGCGGGCCTTGTATCTTTCGATACTACCATCAGCCTTTCTTTTGATTTTGAGAATCCACTTATTCCCAATTATCTTACGTCCTTTAGGCAAATCTACGATTGTCCAAACTTGATTTGTGCTCATAGATGCCATCTCTTCCTCCATTGCTTTAATCCATTTTTCCTTAGCAGGACAAGATAGAGATTCTTTCACATTTTTAGGCTCATCATTAGATAGGTCAAGTAAGAGAGTTTCACTCGAGGTATAATCTCGAAACCGTTGAGGTACATCTCTCCTTCTAGTGGACCGTCGAGGTTCAGAATCTTGATAAACATGTCTCTGATATTCATCATAATTTGGTATAGTCCAACTAGGATCTAAATCCTTACTCCCACTGGAATTAGGATCTATTCTCCCACTAGACTCAGGATTAGGAACATTCGCATCAGTTAGAGGTGAAGTATTGATATTTTCAAAAACCTCATCCTCAAAAATCTTCCCACTCGAATGGAGTGATCCTGACGCTTCCTCTTCTTGAGTTTCGTAGAATGTGATCTCTTGACCTATATGACCTAGCTTAGGAAATTCATTTTCTATGAATGTGATGTCTCGGGACTCAAACTCTGTCACCGCACCATTGTCTTGTTCACCCACAAAGACATATCCTTTTGATACATCAGAGTATCTAATAAAGATGCTCTTTATACCTCTTGGGCCTAATTTGCCATATTTACTTGAGGTATTGTGGACAAACACAGTACAACCCCAAGGTCGCAATAGACTAAGGTCAGGTTTACGTCTAATCCATAATTCATATGGAGTGGAAGTGACAGACTTGGAGGGCACACGGTTCAAAACATAGGCTGCAGTTTGTAACGCATCTCCCCAAAAGGAAATTGGTAAATTTGCTTGTGCCATCATCGATCTTACCATGTCAAGTAAAGTTCGATTTCTTCTTTCCGCAACACCATTTTGTTGTGGAGTTCGAGGAATGGATAACTGATGTTCAATTCCTTTTTCATCACACAAAGCTTTAAACTCATATGAGAGATATTCCTGACCTCGATCGGTTCTCAAAGCCTTAATTTTCTTATCTAATTGATTTTCAACAAAATTCATATAAGTCTTGAAACAACTCAAAGCTTCAGACTTATGAGAAATCAAATAGATTTGACCATATCTCAAATAGTCATCTATGAAAGTGATGAAATAGTAAGCCCCATGCCTTGCCCTCACATTCATTGGACCACAAACATTAGAATGGATTAATTGTAATGGAATGTTTGCCCTAGTTCCTTTTCCGAATGTTTTTCTAGCCATTTTTCCTTGTAGGCAATGCTCGCAGTTAGGTAACTCGACTTTATCAATATTACCTAATAAACCTTCTTTGGCTAATCGACTCATTCGATTTTGTTCAATATGGCTTAATCTAGCATGCCAAATTATTACATCATTCTCTATTGAAGTAATTAAGGAAGTAGCATTATTATTAGAATTGAAATATTCAACATCCAAAATAATAAAACCATCCATGATATAACCATGGCCATAACAAGTTGTATCCAAAAACAACTTGACAAAATTGTCAAGTAATTGAAATCCCATTTTCATTAAAACTAAGACAGAGACTAAATTCGAATACTAGGAGCATAAAGGACATCATGTAGAAGGAGAGTGCGGCCGTCACACATGACAAGTCTACAAGTCCCAATGCCTTTGACCTCAATCCTGGCATTATTTCCTACATAAATCCACCTTGCACCATAAGGTAATCGTCGGAATTCAATGAAGGTATCACGATCCTTCGTCACATGGTCCGTTGCTCTGAATCCACAGCCCACAAAGGGTTAGATTTAGATAGAAATACTGAACTAGATACATTTATTTCACCAACAAAAGAGTGAATAGTAAGTACTTTTTTGGGTTCAGTGCAATCTTTTGCATAGTGAACCTTTTGTTGGCAGTTATAGTATTTCACATGAGCAATGTTTACTTTTCTTTTGGACCTTATTTGTTTCTGTCCTGTTTGCTGTTTCTTCGACCTTTGAGTCGATTTTCCTTTGCCTTTGTACCCATTGCATTTCTTATTGGAACTCTTTCCAATAGCATTGGAACTTGTGGTGTGAACTTCAGATTTCACTCTGACTGACATAAGTCGATCTTCCTCAAGTTCCAGATGGCGTACAACATCCCTAAATGTCTTAACATTTATAGAATGAGTTAGGTGCATCTTCATATGCTCCCAATTGTTGGGCAATGATCGGATAACAGCTTGAATTTTCTACTCTTCGGTCAACGTATGACCCGCACCATTGAGCTCACTGATCATATTGGACATTTCTCGTAAATGTCGCTTCATGGTATGATCAGGATGCTTTTTGTAAGTGTCGAATTTTATAGTCAATGACCGGAGTTTGGTTAGGGACACACCCCCAAACTTCTCCCGCAATGCATTCCACAGATCCATTATTTTGTCATAAACTTTAAATTCCTTGGCAATATCATCAGCCATTGTACTGAGCAGAATGATGCGAGCATTGGAATTCTTTTTTTTCCAAGCAAGATAAACCTCTTTATTCAGCTGGTGTTGGGCAGTGTTTCCATTCTCAGGTTCTTCCATAATCGCAATGAGTGTTTCTAGTGCCTCTTGCTCCTCTAGCACATACTGGATTTTCATGCTCCAGACTTCATAATTATCATCATTTAACTTAAGGTTTTTGTTCAATTCAGCAACTATGGATTTGCTAGCAGTTCCCATTTTAGTCACTAAGATCTATAATGGACACAAAAGTTGCACTTATTATGGAGAAATAGGCAATATATGATATTACTATGCATTTTACCTTTTAACTTATAAAATTTCATACTGGTCCTAGATTTGAAGAGGTCACTATGTTTCCAATCACCCTCTAGTAAACTAGTACTACGTTTTACTTGTTAAAAGTTTTACGCATAGTAATTTTTATTGGATTACTTGGGTGCACATTACCCTAAACTTGAGTTTATTTAACTCTAGTTGTATGTTGGAACATTAGGGATTTTAGTTTATTTAAATATTATTTTAAATGCCTAAATAATCACAAGCAAATAAAGTAACAAAAAACTTTAAATTATGAATTAAGCGAAAAAATAATATTCATTAAAAAAATCCATCCAACATAGCAACAATAATCCAATAACATAGAAAACATAAATCAATCAAGATACTACGTAAGCCTCACGATTCTTTTATGTGTAACAGGCATGGACTCATCCAATTGTGTCTCCATATACTGTGGTAATTCATAAACAACCTCACTAGTGGAGAGGAAACGAGGCACAGTTCTCCCGCTTCTTAACGTCATCCTCTCATAAGGATTGATTGACGTTTGAGCCCCATTTTGCAAAAGAAAACTAAAAAATCTTGTTTTTTACATGAATGAATAGGAACGTGTTCCAAGCCTACGAGCATGTAACATCAAATTTCTTAATCCAGGATGTCTGAACGAATCAGCGATTACTTCATTTAGAAGTAAGTCATCAGAACCCAAACTAAGCCCTCCATGCCATATGCATAGTTGCATCATTCTGTTGTAACATACAACATGATGCATGATTCTATCCAGTTCATTCATCCGGACACGGGCGTTCAGTTTTATTTTCTTAAGCGCAGATAAGAGTTTATGCAAAATTCTCTTTTGATGCTGGGTTCTCGCTACCGTTGGTGTGCGATACATAAAAACCATTTTCTGCAACATAATCATAGAAAAATAGGGTTATTACTCTCAAGTAATTCCCTTTATTGAAAACCAATTTCAATAATCAAAGCATCCAATCAACACTTGAAGAAAGTTTTAAACACGGTATAAATTCTCAATTTTTGAAAAAACTCTTTTTCAAAAAATTATTATTAATTAATAATTATTGAAACACCTTTCCAATAAATTATTAAATAATCTAACAAATTGAAACACTTTTCAACTATATATTAATTAATTTCTTAAATTGAAACACATTTTCAATGAATTAATGAATATATATATTGTAATTGAAACTAAATTCAATTGATGTAATCAATAATTACTATTGAAATATTTTTCAATTAATTATTAATTATCTTTTTAATTTTAATTTTAATTGAAAACTAATTTTAATTAATTAATTAAAAAACACTTTTTTCTAATTAATCATAAAAATATATATTTTTATTTATCCACGTTTCAGCGGACCCTTAGGTCCCAGATTTGGGTCATCACTGACATTTGTCACTTCTTGATTCGTTCGAGTGGTGCAATTATGCAACACTCACAGTCGGCGATATGTGTGAAACATGCCCACTTTTGGGGTTCATTTTTGACTTCAGAACAGCAGATTACAAGGTTAATCCACTTTCTGGACTCTTTAGTGAGGTCAAATTTACGTTTAAAAATAACTCTATATAAGTCATTTATCGTCAACATATGCCGAAATACCACAGAAAACTAACAAATAGTGGTGGTGGTTTTAATCAAAAATTATATAAACAGATTTTTATGATAAAATAACATATATTTATCATAATGAAAGAACAATTTTCAAAAAAAATCTGCATGTATAATTTTTGAAACCTTGCTCTGATACCAATGAAGGATTATACGCATATATCCAAGTAAAGGCAACTGATCGAGTACTAACCTTCGTCCAGTCATCCTCTGCACAGCGGAAATTTGAATCTTGTATACCAGTGGATCTGTACTACTAACGAATCGAGCACAGATCACAGTTCCACCACCTATTTGCTCCTTGAGATTGAGATAACAAAAAAAACCTAGTTTTTCTTGCTTGTTTGTTGTTGCTTGTTTCAAACCCCTTGTTTGCTACCTTCTAGGGTTATTTATAGTTGATAGAATACCTTTGGTTTACTCAAAACCTTTAATTTTACTCAAAATCTTTGGTTTACCTAAAACCTTTAGTTTTACTCAAAAACCTTTGGTTTACCTAAAACCTTTAGTTTTACTAAAAAACCTTTGGTTTACGTAAAACTTTTAGTTTTACTCAAAAACCTTTGATTTACTTAAAACCTTTAGTTTTACTCAAAACCTTTGGTTTACTTAAAACCTTTGGTTTGCCTAAAACTTTTGGTTTTCTGTCATGAGTGTACCCTTTAATTCTAACAATATTGAAGTCTTTTTTTTGAAATTTGTTATAAGAAATAAATATTTTGAGGGTTTGAATTGAAAAGTTTGTTTTGGTGAGGATTTGAATTGGGTATTTTTTATTATTAAAATTTTAAAATTCAAATTTAAATTAATTTTGGTGGGAAATATTGTTAAAGGGAATTGTTTGTTATTAAAATTAAAATTTAATATTTTGTTAATAAGTAAATATTAAAAAATATAAAGAACACTGCAAAAATAATTATGTAGCATGCATTTTGGTTTTAAAAGTAGGGTTTAGAGTTTAGTAAAATGATATTTGAAATAAAAATGTGTGTCAAAATCTATTTTTAAAAGTTTTTTGTATGCAAAAAAAAAAAATTTCATTGCATATATGCATATTTTATAAAAAGTTAAAGTTGAAGTTGAAGTTGAACTTTATGCATATGGCAATGAAAATAAAAGTAACTTTGTAAAAATATGAAACTTTTGCAAGTCTTTTCAGTTAAAAAGTATTTTATTTTTCATATTTTTAGTCTCGATATAGTGTTATATATATATTTTCAACACATTTTTTGAAATGTATTTTCATTTCAAATTTCATTAGCCTTGGCTGATCTGGCTTATCAGAAAGTTATTAAATCAAACATGTGGATAAAACTTGTGGGATATAATCTCTTCGACTAAAGGGTTTTAAACATTGAGATCTAGAGGCAGGGCTAAGTAACTAAGGAGAGTGAAGTGCCTAACATATAGTGGTCTCATGTTTAAGATTCGGGTTCTACTAGTGGAGTCCCTCATAAGGTATCCATGATTTGATATCAGAGACAGGTTAAAGGTATCCATGATTTGGTATCAGAGACAAGTTAAAGGTATCCATTGGAGCTTATATAGTTAAGATCTAATGGTTAGTTCATTCTAAGGTGGATATCAAAATAATACATTCGATGTCTCTTGTTCTCCAGGAGTCATACTCTGAAAAGATAGAGATTACTTTTCAATATGAGTTTACCAAATCTATTTTATATTAATTATTTATTATTTTTAGACTAATTTTTGTGGTAAAATAAAGATTTGTCAAAAACTCGAAGTTAGTCAATTTAATGATATATAATGATTTCAAAATGGTTTAAGAAGACATCTTAAAAAAGATACATGCATATTTTTAACAAATATATACACCTATTTCCTAACAAACTAAGAAACACTTGTTCCTAGAAAATTTGAAAGCTCCTAATGCTTGTGTCGTTGATAACAGAAACGTGCCCAACAAAGGGGCTCAAAATAGTACAATCATATAAACCTCTGACATATGTCAATTTGGTTACCTGTAACAGACCATAAACTGGCCAAACAAAACTTATTCTCTCTTTCATTTTTTTTGTCATTCTATGGGCTACCCAACTGGGTGGGGGTTGGAGGGAGAGAACCTACCTCACAGACCAAAAAAGTGTATGGCACCACTTCTTGATTTTTTTCAAGCAGGCCATGGGATTTGATCCCATTACCTACCCTAACCCAAGCACTTAAGGCTTGAGGTGGTGCCCAACTTGGCAACACCAAGTTGGCTTATTCTCCCTTTCATATATGTATAGATTAGTGAAAATTCTAACACCAAACACCCTACAAAATCGACCATATATCATCCGGAAAAGAAAGCATAGGCAAAGTGGGAAAAAATAGAGAGAGGGACACGCCCATATTTCCAACAAAATTTTTAAATGAAGGAAGCTCATCAATCTTTGTAGATATAAGTAGCTTGCTGCCAATAATCAAAAGTTATCAATTTCCCCCTAAAGCCTAATTTTTAAATTAGTCATTAGTTAAAGGAATCATCTTTTGAGCTTCCAATTGTATTATCCACCCTATTACGAGGGCATTCAATCATTGTAATCTTCATCTGATAAGATTGAAAGATTTATTCAACGAGGAGTGTAAAATCAACTCTTGTAGCATTGATTGCTAGTAAGATTGGTTTAACCTTAAAAGATTTGTAAAGGTTTGGATCTCACATTTGATGAAGAACTCTCATTTAGTGAATTTTTGAAATCCTAAACTTGAGAGTTTAGGCAGTGCAAGTAGAGTGCTCCAAGGGGGAGTCTTGAAACTATAATTCTTGTATCTTCTTCTTTAAAGTTTTGTCCTTAATTGCTTTATAATTGTATTTGATTAAATTACTTAATGTTCATGTGATCATTGTGAATTGAATATTTGAATATTTGACTTGTGTTGTTGGAAATTGATCTTTAGATAAAAATTGATTGATGTCACAACATTCACACACACCACAAGTGTTTGTTAAATTCCTTAGAGAAGCATTTTTGTAGCATAACTTGTTATTGCAAGAATTTTAATTGGATAATCTAATTCACCCCCTCCTTTCTTAGGTTGCATTTACGGCTAACAAGTGGTATAAAAGCTTAATCTCTATACATTTACGCTTAAAATTTTTAGAGAAATGATTATGGCAAACCATAGTGACATGTTTTTAGAAGCACAATCAAATTTGAGAGAGTGATATAATGGAAAACTATCTCAAATTCATTAGTATAGAATTATAGTATATTGTAAAAGAAGGACCTTATAAGGCCTTAATCACCATAGATAGAGAAACTAGGGGAAAAATATAAGTGAATTAAATTAAGAGGATAGGAAAAATCTCACCCTAAATGTTAAAGCCACAAATGCTTTATATAATTCACTTGATGAAAATGGGTTTAATAGAATAAATGGGTGTAAAGATGCTCATAAAATATGGAAAAAGTTTAGAAAAACATATGAAGGATTTGATAATGTTAAAAAAGAAAATAAGTCACTACTTGTGCCTAAATATGAAAGCTTTGAAATGGAAAGTTATGAATCAATAGATTCAATGTCTTGTAGGTTCAGTAGTTTGATAAAAGACATGAAAATTTTGGACAAATTCTACCTCTTATGTGAACAAAATAGAACAATCTTGAATGTTTTGCCTAAAGAATGGGAATAAAAAGTCATAGTCATTAAAAAAACCAAGAATTTAAGTGAATTACCTATTGAAAAATTGATTGGTTCACTTATTTTTTTGAAGTGAAAATTAGTTTAAAGCAAAAGGAGGAAAAACCAAAGGCCAAAAAGAGAATTGCTCTTAAAGCTCACTATAATGAAAGTGATGAAGAGGAAGGAGTTTCATATATGTGCTTCATATACGATGTTTATGATGATGATGATTATGATGATGGGCTTGAATTGTATGTAACTAAGTTAATAGATGAACTTGATAAAATTCAAAGATAAAATAAGAAGTTTAAGGGAAAACTAGAGAAAGCTAGAAATTGCAATAATGACTTTGTCATAAAATGTGGTAGGTTAGTGAATGAAAATGATCAATTAAGGATTGAAAATAAAAAGCTAACCTTAGAGAATGAAAAAGTAAAGAAAGAAATTAAGAAATATGATATGGTTAAGAAAGAACATATAGGCATGAAGAAAAGAATTGATGATCTCAATGTATCCTTTTTGTCAAGGACATGAGAACTTACAAAAGCTCTTAGGTAATCAAAAGTTAGGAAATAATATGTATGATTTAGGATATGCACATGGTCAAGGAAGTCAAAACTCAACTCCTAAAATTATGAAAACTAAACAAAATGCATACTCTCATCACCATGAAAGTGAAGAAAAAAATGGTAATCATAACTCACATAGAAAATATTAGTGAATGCTTAATTCATATTGTCATCATTATTATAGTGAAGTGCAAAACTTGAAAAAAGATTCACACCACCATCATCATGGATATGATATAAATAATTTACAATATCACCATTACGGTTGTGGAATGCAAAACTCAAAACCTAGATATTGTGGTAGTAGAATAAGTTCATACCATCGAGCTTCTTATTAATTTCAATACAACATGGTATGTGATTATTGTGGCAAGATGGGACATATATCTAGAAAATGCTTTGGAAGAAAAGAAGTATTTGTTAAGGATAAAGTTTTATTGATATGATTTTTTTATTGAAAAACCTAATTCACCCCCTTCTTAGGTTGCATATAGGGCCAACAATAAAGAATACAAATTTATTGGCACGATTAAATAAATCTATATACGTAGAACCCCATAATCACTATTAACCTATATATAGGTCAAATGGTTTGCATCTTCACTTGTGAACCAATAGGTCACGGGTTCGAGTCACCGAGGGTTAGGTGGCGTTCCACTGTTGATCCTCTTTTTAAAAAGAAAAACAATTGATAAAAAAGACTTCAGTGAATGATTAAGTCGTTCAAAAATGTCATACTTGTTTATATATTTTCACATTATTGTAAATTAGGGCGATAATCAAATCAAGTTGAGTCGACTTTGAATATACCTTTAATCAAATTATCGAATTCATTAAGGGTGGTACTTGAATTTGATTCGAAGTCGATCGAGTATCTATTTTTTGAACTCGGTTATTTTATTTTATTTATTTTATTTATTATTATTTTTTAAAAAAATATATATATTGAACTTATCATAAATTTATAAAATTAATAAGGTTAAATAATAATTTATTAAGGAAACTGTCAATGGTGTTGAAGGGCAGATTAACCTTTTGGTAGATGTTGGCTATTCAGAAACACCCCAATGCCTTCAATAAAGTAAGAAGGAGACGTTTCTCTATAAAGTAAGGAGGTGTGCCAAGTAAAGCCAAAAATAATAGTCATTCTGGTACAATATCGTATTCCATATTTGTCAATGATTATGAAGGTTTGAAAGAACTGACATCAGGAGGAGAGAGTACGGTAAGCCAGAAAAATGCATTCGTAGGCTGCTACTCCAGCAGTATGAATTCATTATACAAGACAATTGGATGCAAGTGTCGAGTTGCTAAAGGTAGTTGTGGGCCATCATGTACCCGTGATGCTACAAAGTGTCGTAACATATAATCAACATCTATCCAAGAAGACCATGAGTTTCCATCATTAGAACATTCTAAAGGTTTGAAAGAAACGACATTAGATGAAAGAGAGAGTACAATAAGCTAGAAAAATGCATTTGTAAGTTGTTGCTCCAGCAGTAGGAATTCTTTATGTAAGACAATCAAATGCGAGTGTCTAGTTATACTTGAAAGTGTAAAGTCATAGTATTGGACATGAAGCATGACTTGATATTTGAAGAACACCCATAATGTGTGTGTTAGAAGTGAATCTTATTTATAGGTCATTTGAGCTTCAACTTTTAGAACTTAAAATATTTTCTAAACTCAAGATCGAATACTCTATTTTGATTCGCCCAACTAGTTTTCCAATATGTTAGAAGTGAGGTTTTTAACTTACTTTTAAACTTCCCAAATTATTTTGTATAAGTTCAAAACTTTGTTTAAAATATTTTTATGAATGTAAAGGTTATTTGAAACACTTTGAAAATATTTTGATAGAATCTTTAATTTTAAGAAGTAAAATCTTCTTAAACTGTTAAATACACTAGAGTTTTAACCTAATTTATATAACTTCTATTCTTTTTTTCATTCAACTAATGTTTTCATACCAATGGATCTTTTGTATCACTTTTGTATATCACTTCATGTATTACTCTACAAGATTTTGATACATATACAATCACTTATCCCTTACAATTCTCTAACCACTTGATAGAGTTTTAGTTTAATTTTTTAAAATTAAATAACTAATTAAAAAGGCACATATCACATTTATAGAAAGTGATACATAGTGTGTTACAACTTACACCAAGTGATACAGAAAATGCAAAGTCTGTTTTCACCCTATAAGCATCTCCAAACTTTATTTTTTGCATTTTTAATCAATTTTGTACCTATAACATCAAAATACTTATAAAACCATTACTAGCTACATATTTGTTGGTGAAATATAAAAATAAGTGAATTTAAAAATATTAGATCGTTCATGCCTATTAGATGTCTTTTTGTGCTTTGAAAATTCTAAATTTCAATTTATTTTGGTTAAAGAATACCAGTAGAAAGGACGTAGGACCCAATATTTGACTAACAATGCTTGGTGTCCGTCTTCATCTGGCTAAAGAAACCAAATAACTAGTATCATTCGCTCGTTATACTATTTTTTTTGTCCAAAATATTTTTAAAATTTTTAAATTTTTATTAAACAAGAAGATCGAGAGACCTATCATTCGATATGGCCCAATGTTATTGCTTAAATTGATTTCTCACAAATTCTGAATATAACTTCCTTACTTTTTAAACATTAAATTATATTTTGAACCTTGGGTTATAAAATTAGTTAACTTTTGGTACCTTTTTCAAAGCTTCCAACACTAATTTAGAAAATAAAAACTCAAAATTTCCTTATTTGTCAGGATTTATTACTCGACCTTGTATTTTAACCTCAATCAAACTCGTTAACTTTAGTTAACAACTATCATTTTAATGATGTGGATCAATATGTATTAAATAAAATTAATAAATCATTAATGATTGAAAGTGTTTGCTTTAATGTTTCTCCAAGAAATTATACAAATAAGTGTAAGACTTCATATCATCTAAAGTGTTAAGGATTAAAGTGGGGCAAGTGGTGTGTAAAATATTATTGATTGAGATAGCTTGCTCGGACATTCATTGACCATAGTAAAAATAGTGTACAATCTCCGACAAATCTTAGGAGTTCTTTTTTTTTTGTCATTAGCGATACATTATAACCTACTCCTAACGTATTTTGGGTTTGACCCAACTAAGTCAAGGGGGTTAGAGGGAGAGAATCCACCTCACAGACGAGAAGGATGCAAGACATTACTCCTTAATTTTCTCAAGTAGGTCATGGACTTGATCCCAAAGTTTACCTTGACCAAGTTTTAAAATTTATGCCGGTGGCCAACTTGACAACTGGTCGTGTCGTTTGCAACCAAAATTATTAACCTACTCCTTAACTAGAATAAATTCTAGTCTAGTGATGAGTAAGGTCGTCTCCCAAGGGAACGGTAGTTTTTCTTTTTCTTCACACAGAATGTCACAAATCAATTGTTGAGAATTGGTTTTCAACAAATAACAAAATTCAATAAGAAATGAAGTAAAATAAATTCCGGTTAAAGCTTTGAATCAACATTAATATTAGTCTTGATCATTGATGCAATAATGTAACTGTATAATTAAATCAATTGGTTATAGTTACCGGAATCCACTGACATAACCTTATTCCTTCTTTGATTATTAGTAATTAAAAGAATCCTTATTAATTACTTCCTAATTAATAGTTAACCTAAGAGAATCCTCATTAGATTTAAACTATTAATTGCATTAATGCTTTAAGGAACCCAATTCAAATATGTCCACATGAATCCATATGCCCATATCAACCTTTTATGTCCACTATCGATGAATGATAGTTTTACCACTAATTAAAAGTTAATTGCGAATCCGCCCCCTTTTAATTGGTATTAGATTATTCTATGCTAATCAAATATTGGCCACAATTTTATTTAACATAGAATAGTCTTAATTACTTCTATCACAGGACATAAATAGGAACTTAATTAATACAGAATTTTAGTTCAATTTGATCTCACAAGCTATTAATGTTATTCATTACTTTAACCGAAATTAAGCAATTAGCTACTCATCATTAATGTAAATAAAACTAATAAGTTAAAATTAAATTCCATAAAGAATAACGTACCTTGAATAATAAATGAAATGAATAAAGAAGAGATAACCTTGATAAGAGTGATGGTTGAGCTTAATCCAAATCCGATAGCAAGGGACTAGGATAATGATTGTCCAAACAATTCTTATCAACTCAATTATCTTTCTATATTGCTGGAATTTAAATGCACTAAATTGAAGTAATGATAACTTTTTATTAAATTCAAAGAGTAAACTTAAATGCTAAATTACGTGAAAACAAAACTAAAGAATTATTAAGAAAAAACTAAAGCTAAGCTAATCTACTACTATAAACTACTCTACTCCTAATGCCTCCTCTTGGCTAATTATTCTCCCCTATTTAAAGAGTTCTTTCAACAACCCAATAACAAAATAATGGCTGAAATATCTCTCAACAAACCCACAAATTCATTCTCTACAATCTTAGGAAATCTTAATTGCAAACAAGATGAGTCTTCCCAACTAACATAACAATGTCTTCCACTAAATTCTCCTCCTTAGTAAAAGTCCTTGGTAAAACTCTTCTTCCTTCTTGATAAAACTCTTCTTCTTACAAACCTCCTCAACTCCTTGCACCAATTTAGCTCTTTTTCCACAATTCCATTCATCTCCCACATAAACCTGAAAAATATAATAAAACCATGAATTCCAACGCATAAAATGCTAATAACATTCATGAAATAATAACAAATAAATGTAAATTATTGGTTTTATCAATTCCCCCATACTTGGACCATACTTGTCCCAAGTATGGTTTATTCCAAATAAAACACCAAACTTACAAAATACTTAGACTCAATATCATAATGCCCTTAACTAAATAACCAACAAGATATAATTTGAAACTCAACCATCTTACCACTAACCAATCCTTGTTCCAGTTAATGCCAATATGCCTCTTCATTTAAGTTAAAAATTGCAAGAATAATTTAAGCTCACAGTTTTCACTCAATAAGAGCACTCTCATTAATAGGGCAATTCACACTACTCAAGCAAGGTATTATTGTAAACTTGCAAATCAGTCATATCTCCACCATAATTCAATAACCATATACATAAATCAAAAGGTCTTGTTGGGTTGTAATGGAGCTAAGGTGAGAGGTGGGATAAAAGGATAAATATGGGCTAACATTTGTCAAAGAAATATGTTAAAAGTACAACTTATTTTCACAAAATACTTCTTATATAGCCACACTATCAACACTTTCTTTCAATCATCAATGCTTCCAAAACAATGCCTTGACCTTCTTTTCAAGCAACTTCTTCTTTTCTTTTCTTTTTCTCTTTTTCTGTTTTTTTTAATGATAAAGAATGATAACTGAAATTCAACTTAAAAGCAAAAAATTCTGCACATAATTCAGTGTGGCTATATTTATTCTCAAGAAGTATTTAACTATTTTAAAATATAATTAACATATTCTTTGACAAATAGGTTGAACAAGAAAGCTAAAAACAAGTTCAATGGCTAATTCTTCTTGTGTGTTTAACAAAGAAAATGTCTAGGCTCAAAATTGGTTTACTAGGGGGGGTATGAAGTGTTTTAGAAAGCTGAAATTGGTTTTTCCTAAATTGCCTTTATCATTTTTATGCATAAAATCATTTATGGTCTCAATATGTACTTCAAAGAAAGCTTATTAATATTCAATGCACTTTGATCAAACTCTCAGAATAAAAATTTAAAGTACCAAGAAAGTGGTTCTTGTGTACTTAAGGCTCAAAAACTCACTTAGGTAGGTAAAGAAACAATTTCTTGCAATTTCATCATCCTAAAATATATTTGAGGCATTTTACACTAACCAAAACAAAGATGTCCTCCAAACTGACCAAACATGTTTCAATCTATATCCAAACTGGTCATAAAGTTTTGGGCATTATGATTTATTAAAAAAAAATTTAAGACCAACATAAGCTAACTAAATGAACAATTATATAAAATAAAAGCAAAAATGAAACAAAAGCTTAAACTTAAGCTACTCCTCCATACTTAGACAATACATGATCCTTCATGTATAAAATAATATAATGAAAGCACAACATAGAAGGATGAAATAAAGTAAAAGAATAAAGGAGAGGAATGAAAAAGAAAACTCATGGTTTTGGGTCTTTAAACCCTTGGAATTGGAAGTGTGCTTAAATGGGTTGCTCCAAAATCGTCGTCCGTTCATATATCCTCTTCATGAATTTTTTGAGCGTTGCAATTTGAGAAGATAAAGTTGGAGACAATGGTGAGGAATCAGGAACATCACATTAAGTACCTGTGATAGGAAGAATATAACTTTAGATTTTGTTCTTGCCATGGTAAAAAAGAGAAAATCAATGTTCTTGAAACACCCAAGAAGTTGCCGCACGATTTTCTGTCAGAAGACAAAGAGAGAAATATGAGAGAAAAAATCTTCATATATGAAACTGATATAAATCTAACCCTAGTTGTGTGCCAAATGTAAAGACACAAAAATTTATTTTGGACTAAAAGAAAAAAAAATTTTATGACGACACCAACGTCGCGACGTTCGACCTCGAACGTCGACGTTCACCCACGTCGCGACGTGGGAGGGTTCCCGACGTCGCGACGTAACTCTCTGGAACATTTCAAAAAATCGACGAAAAATCACAATTAAATCATCTTCCCACCAACGTCGCGACGTTCGTCCTTGAACGTCGCGACGTTCGACCGTGAACGTCGCGACGTTGAGCACATCTTGTTCTTTATCACGATTTTTTCAAAAAATTTTGATAAGACAACATAAAAACTCAATCTTCACTTCTTTTTTACCTGCAAAGGATAAAAGAATGAAGTCAGTTATTATACTAAAAACTAAAAAGGAATGTAAACTAATTAAATGCAAAATAAAATTTAAAATGGGTTGCCTCCCATAAGCGCCTTTAGTTTAATGTCTTTGGCTAGACATGAACTTTTGTTGATCAAGTAATCGGCGTGGTATATTTCAAATGGACAGGAAGATATGTTAACTCCAACTTGAGTTTTTGCAAAATAGAAAGGAAAAACGTCTCAATAATAAAAATGGGTAAATAGATTGGTATTACCTCATTCATTTGGACATATGAACATATGACGTTGTCCTTATCTGTCTTACTTATCAAAGTCCATTTAAACGCATCTTGCACAAATTCAACCAGAGATTCAATTACATTAACATTAAAAACAGATTCCTGGTCATTTAGGCATTTTATAGCCTTGATGACTGGGACATTGGTCTCCACTTTTTGGAATTTATTCAAGAGATCTTGTGTCTCTTCTTCCTTCTGCTCTTGAGCAAACCTGTCAGGAAAAGGTGATGTCAAAACAACTTGATGCTTAACAACTGAAGATTTGCTACTTACCTCGAGTTTATTTATCGAGTCTAATATAAGCATGTCACATGACTCTGAAATGGATATATGGTCAACTTCTCCCTCGTCAAATTCTGAAATAAGCATTGGAGTTGGATCTAAAATGGGCACTGGAACATCTGATTTATGCTCTGATTCCTTTAGTTCCTTACCACTTTCAAGCGTCATAGCACTTACATTCTCCCGTGTATTTACCTCCACTTGGGAAGGTAATTTTTCCTGGTTCGCTTCTAACCTTGCTATTACATTTGCCATTTGAGTAATTTGTGTTCCCATATTGGCAAATCCCGCCCTTGTCTCTTGTTGGAATTTGAGATGATTTTGGGCCAGAGTTTTAATCATATCTTCTAAATTTGACTCTAGTATGGGGGCAGGTGGTTCTAATAGCTGTTGTTGTGGTGGTGAAAAGTGAAATTGATTGAAATTGGCATTTTGATATTCAGATGACGTATAGGTCAAGTTGGAATGATCATACCAATCAAGATTGTATTGGTTAGGAACTGGTTCATAATGCCATTGTGGTCCCCATGTGTGCATTTCATCTTGTTGAGTTGAGCCCATATACGTGAGATAATCATTCATCCAACTTCCAAAAGTTTGTTCCTCATGCATTTGACAGAATGTATCTACTCCAAACATTTGTCCATTATTGTCCATGTGGGATATCAAAGTTTGCAAATCCATTGCCTCTTTGTTTCCTCTCTTTGCAGATCTTTCAATTTATGGATCGTAATTCAATGTACTGCAAGATTAGAAAATATCATAAACCCAAGAAAGATAAAATAAAATATAATTGAAGAAAAAAAAATTACTGAAGCCGTTCCCCGGCAACGGCGCCAAAATTTGGTCGTGTCGTTTGCAACCAAAATTATTAACCTACTCCTTAACTAGAATAAATTCTAGTCTAGTGATAAGTAAGGTCGTCTCCCAAGGGAACGGTAGTTTTTCTTTTCCTTCACACAGAATGTCACAAATCAATTGTTGAGAATTGGTTTTCAACAAATAACAAAATTCAATAAGAAATTAAGTAAAATAAATTCCGGTTAAAGCTTTGAATCAACATTAATATTAGTCTTGATCATTGATGCAATAATGTAACTGTATAATTAAATCAATTGGTTATAGTTACCGGAATCCACTGACATAACCTTATTCCTTCTTTGATTATTAGTAATTAAAAGAATCCTTATTAATTACTTCCTAATTAATAGTTAACCTAAGAGAATCATCATTAGATTTAAACTATTAATTGCATTAATGCTTTAAGGAACCCAATTCAAATATGTCCACATGAATCCATATGCCCATATCAACCTTTTATGTCCACTATCGATGAATGATAGTTTTACCACTAATTAAAAGTTAATTGCGAATCCGCCCCCTTTTAATTGGTATTACATTATTCTATGCTAATCAAATATTGGCCACTATTTAATTTAACATAGAATAGTCTTAATTACTTCTATCACAGGACATAAATAGGAACTTAATTAATACAGAATTTTAGTTCAATTTGATCTCACAAGCTATTAATGTTATTCATTACTTTAACCGAAATTAAGCAATTAGCTACTCATCATTAATGTAAATAAAACTAATAAGTTAAAATTAAATTCCATAAAGTATAACGTACCTTGAATAATAAATGAAATGAATAAAGAAGAGATAACCTTGATAAGAGTGATGGTTGAGCTTAATCCAAATCCAATAGCAAGGGACTAGGATAATGATTGTCCAAACAATTCTTATCAACTCAATTATCTTTCTATATTGCTGGAATTTAAATGCACTAAATTGAAGTAATGATAACTTTTTATTAAATTCAAAGAGTAAACTTAAATGCTAAATTACGTGAAAACAAAACTAAAGAATTATTAAGAACAAACTAAAGCTAAGCTAATCTACTACTATAAACTACTCTACTCCTAATGCCTCCTCTTGGCTAATTATTCTCCCCTATTTAAAGAGTTCTTCCAACAACCCAATAACAAAATAATGGCTGAAATATCTCTCAACAAACCCACAAATTCATTCTCCACAATCTTAGGAAATCTTAATTGCAAACAAGATAAGTCTTCCCAACTAACATAACAATGTCTTCCACTAAATTCTCCTCCTTAGTAAAAGTCCTTCTTGGTAAAATTCTTCCTCCTCTTGGTAAAACTTTTCTTCCTTCTTGGTAAAACTCTTCTTCTTGCAAACCTCCTCAACTCCTTGCACCATTTTAGCTCTTTTTCCACAATTCCATTCATCTCCCACATAAACCTGAAAAATATAATAAAACTATGAATTCCTACACATAAAATGCTAATAACATGCATGAAATAATAACAAATGAATGTAAAATATTGGTTTTATCAACAACTCCAAGTTGGTTATAAATCTAAAGAGTTCTACCTCAAATAAAAGTAGTAATAATGATTTCCAAAATCACCAACGTTGCTAAGCCCAAAGTGTAAGTATGATACTAAGGAAACTTCACAAGATATGGCTATGTAATAGGAATTATAAGATTTGTAAAGGGCGATTGGATCAACACGAGAGTGTTATATGACAAATGCTGAAGTCTTTGAAAGGGATTTATTTGTATTGCCTTTATGTATGTGAAATACCATGGAATGTTTATTTTTTTTTTTGGCAGTATTTAAAGAAAAATATTCCTAAACACCCATGTATACCGGTGTACATGATGTAATCTAGGCAATTTTACATAAAATTTTCAATTGTAACATGCCTTACAGTTTATGAAAAATACAAATCATAATCAACCATTAAAATTAAAAAAATCATGAAATGTGGTGTATATTTTTTTTGGTGTGGTGTGGTGTTGTTTATTCGATTTGAACTTATAAAAAAATGAATATCATGGTATGAATAATTCAAGGGTTAATTCCATTTTACCTCCTTGTGGTTTGGGAAAATTCCCTTTTATTATCTCGTGATTTCATAATGTCCATATAACCCCCTTGTACTTTGAACTAAAATGAAAAACATACGAAAGCTGTCTAAACTGGTGAGAGAAGAGGAGAGAGAAGATGGTATTTGAGATAAAGATGAGAGAGAATATGTTGTTGGAGATAAAGTGAAGAGAGAAAGATAAAAAAATTAGGTAATAAAAATAAAACGTGATTGTAAAAAGGAAAAAAAAGGGAGGAAAGAGAAAGATAAATAAGATAAAGTAAGAGAGAATAAAAAAATAATTAATTAATAGGTTGTTCTTTTACTTTTATTTAAGGGTTATGTAGTCCACTTTAGTCCAAAGCACAAGGGGGTTATGTGGATATTATGAAAGCACAAGATAATAAAAGAGAATTTTCCCAAACTACAAGGGGGTAAAGTGTAATTCACCCATAATCCAATTACCAATAGAGGAGGATAAAGTAGGATAATAAAACTAAATTTCATTAACAAAAAATTTATACTTTATCATCCAAAAGTTTTCATAATTCTTTATTTTTTCTTTTTATTTAGATCAAAGCCTTGTCTAATATCAATTTTTACATCAAAGCCAAGTTTATACAGTTTAATCTCAAGCACCATTGACATATATATATATTTGTGGTCGAAAATCCTTGATTCACATTCTTTACAACTTGAAAGATGCTGACATCAAATTCTTCCATCCACCGCCACTCTCCTTTCGATTGAATCTGACATGCCCAACTCTGGCATTTTTCCCAATTTGACCAGCAGATCTTTGCTTGTGTGAGTGTGAGGAAGATGAGTCCTTAACCATTTAGCCTCTTATGTCCTTCTGAAAGTAATGAAGATAAATTAACATCATCAATCGTCTTAGTCATTTGTGATATAGTTTGAGCTTGCTTAATCTTATTTGGCATTTTGAGCATGTCAGCATATTATGTTAGTCAAATAAAATTAATTAGTATTAAAAAATTGTAGATTAAAGAAATAATAGAATACTTACTCTGGTAGATTATTAAATCGATAGAAATAAAAATTCAAGAAGGATTCATCATCGTCATCCTCATTATCATCAATTGATTCAAGATTAGAATACTTTTTCATCTTGATTTATAGTTGTGAAGTATTTTACTATTTGATGAAAGATGTATATAGAGTTATTTGCAATGCTTTTCATTCTTTTTTGGTTAAAAATATTTTATGGTAGGTGGGTGGAGGTTGCTCAAATTTATTTCAAACTTAATTACTTTCCTAATATCCTTATTATAACTATTTCAAAAAAAAAAGGAAAGAAGAAGAAGTTTACTGAACAAATGGGAAAAAACCAAAATTTTGCATGAATTATATTTCAAACTTGTATCATGTGTATTAATAGGTATAAAGTTCTATTCAATATATATATTCAAAATAATAATTCAAATAGAATAAAATCATATATAGTTAGGATTTATAGTGATATTTATTGACTCCTATGGCATTGGCTCATAGAACACATTTATTAATTTCTCACTACAAGAAAAATGAGTTTTAGTGACAAAAAGTCCATTGACGACAAAATATCTCGTGACTAAAGCTAGTATTTATTCACAAAAAAAAATGTCGTCACAGTTGAACTATGACCTAGACATTTTCAATGACTATACATCAAATGTGCTCAATAAAAGGTTGGTATGTAAGAAATAGTGACAACAACTATTGACAACATTATAAGCTATGAAAACTTATATTTACTTTGTGCCATGTTGGCATTTCTAATTGACAAACTATTTTGACAACAATGTGGCTAGTCACATTTGACGACGATTAGTGACGACAAATGTCGTCAAACCCATATTGAAAACATTAGACATCGTCTCTAAATATGTATACATTTAGCTACTTTGACGACATTACAAGTCGTCAATACGTAATGAGGTTTTCTGACATCAAATGTCGTCAAAGCAATTGTGACGACGTTATAAGTCGTCAATACGTAATGAGGTTTTGTGACAATAAATATCGTCAAAGCAATTGTGACGACAATATAAGTCGTCAATACTTCTAAACACCAGAATATGTGACGACAAATGTCTTCAATATAGATAAACCATTGACGATACATAAATGGTGTCCCTATTGCGTAATTTAATATAAGTTAATTATTAGACACAAATATCTCATTCGGATTTGAAATCATTGTTGTGATACACCATTTTGAAGATCTCGTTAAGATTTACAAGACTAATCAAAATCGCTATCATGTACCCACATTTGATTACAAGGCCAATTTTCTCATTTGATTTAGAATCACTATAGGTTTTAGTATCATGATATGAAATAATTTTTATTTTATTTTATTTTACTATTTTATAGTTCAAAAGAAATAATAATGTAATTTTAATGTAAATAATGTGTGTATAATATGTATTTTAGTGTAAATTTATGTTACAAAATATTTCATTATAAAAATTATTAAAATAAAATTAAAATTAATATATTTTCGATCTAGTTTTGGTCAAAACTTACAATATAAATTTTTGAACTATTATAAAAATTTTCAAATTAAAATTTAATATTAGTAAAAAAATAATCACCATAGCTTTGTGTTTAAATTTAAAAGTTAATAGGAATAAAAAACAAACACGCTAAGTTTTATTATTAAAAAATTTATAATTGTTTTGTTTTTAATTTTTTATATATAATTAAATGCTTACCATATTATATATAACTTAATACTTATTTATATATGTAAATGATTATATTCATATTTTTACATTTAAACATAAAAGGAAATAAAAAAATATAAAAAATAAATAAAGGCTTTTGGAGAACCAATACCAAATTAGCAATCTTCTCCCTTATCACCATTCTCTCTCACTATAACAAAATATACACCTAAAAGTTAGTAATTGTATTATGATGCCTAAAAGTTATAATTTGACCTTTTGAATTTTAATTATATTAGTAAAATACCTTAATTTTATATTTTTGCCCCATAAAATATTGAATAAGTACATACTTTATTTTAATAAATTAATATTATTTTTTTTAGTGTTTAAATGCACTATTGATTACCAACATTCAAATACTTATAAAATTTAATCGAAAATAAATGATAAAACAAAAATAATTACATTTACTAATCTTAATATAACATAAATAGTTATATGCATCTATGTCGTTCTTAAAAGGTACCATCTATGTAGAAGTGATTTCGAACATATTAAGTAATAAAAGTTAAAGTTTCAATACACATATATTCTTTATTTTTATATAAAGATAGAATTTATTTTTATCATTTAATTTGTCTTTACAAAATTATCACTTTAAAATAATAGAAATTTAATTTTTAAATTCATAATATAATATTTTTTTAATGAATTCATAAACATTTACACTAGAAAATGAATAAGGATTTTTTTATAAATTAGAAATGTAAAAAATTCATACAATGAATAATTGGAAAAAGAAAAAAAACAAAGGAAAAGCCTTATAATTTAATTGAAGTGTTATTCTTTAAACAAAACTACATTCGTTTATATGTTTGTATCTAAAATTGAGAGAGGAACTCAATATACATTTCAGACCTGTAATTGATCAAAAGCCACTACTCCCATCGTTCCATTGACTATGCTGTGATAACACCAAACTCGTCACTGTTACATTACAGTGACTACATTTTAAGAATTAATTACAATTTATTGTCGTTACTAAAGGTCATTTTTCTTTGAGTGGATCATTTACAATAATTAAAAAATATATATATTTCTTTTATAATATCTTTGATTACTTTTTTAATGAATTAAATTTAGATTTCAATTGCATTTGTGTTTATGTTTCATGCATAAATGTGATGCCTGTTTTTGGTATTTTCTTAATCTCTTTATTGTCTATTTAGGAAAATAATTTGAAACAGATTTTACACTAGATTGTTTTATATACTAGTGAAAATAAAGATATATTTTATACTAGATTTATATTCATATATAGCATGGTAGCACTGAAAATAAAATTCTTATTTCAAACGAATTACCATTGAAATAAAAAATAATTAACTATGTGTTGTTGTATGTTAATAGGAGGATGTTATTTAATGTATCTTTTTTTCTATGTAAATATAACGTGTGGCATTCCATCAAAACGAAGGTAAAAATAAAATCTTAAACGTTAGAAATAGGTTGGAAGGCTACTTAAAAATATTTTCTTTATGCAAGTATACGTACGTAAGAATCAAAGTGGAGATGCTTAGTTGCCAAGATCCTATAGAGTTCTTAAACTATTATGGGCAGAGGTATTTATAATTAACTTCCACTATTTAATAGTTATATAAAAATCTTTCATATATGTCTTGCCTTGTATTATACTTGAAAGTGTAAAGTTGTGAAGCTATTGCACATGAAGCACTTAATACTTGAAAAATGCTCATAATCGTACACACACACACACACACATATATATATATATGTATGTATATGTCAAAGTGGTATTCTTATGCATTTAAAAAAAGTATTAGGTGAATTTTAATGAAAATTAATATTGAGTGAAAATGTGTATGTTGATATGGTACCACCAGTCTTATTGCCAGATTCAACAAATCAAACTTTTTCAACAATCAATCATCAAATATATTTTGCAAGCCACAAAGATGAATATTAAATCCTTCGATCTAGACACCAATAATAAAGAAACAAATTAAGCAGAAATGGGATGGTAAGAAAATAAACTGCAGTAATTAATTAAAGGTTTAAATTACTAATACTCTGGAACAATCATAGTGTATCTAACTCAAGGATGATAATTCAAGAATATTTTCTCCAATTTGAAACTTTTGAAAATATAATTGAATTTTTGGATCAATTTAAAGAATAGACTGCATCTAATACTTAAAAAACTTGCCATAATAAGGTTTTAAACCCAAGTCAAACGGCTGACTTTAGTCACCTCATCTAATCGAAATCAATTCATATATGAGACGTATTTCATATACCAAACAAATATTAATTAATGGTTGTTGAAATCGTGATTCTAATTTCCTTTCATTTATATTGTGTGTTAAACTCGTGATTTATTTTCGTTTCATATATGAACCTGCCTCACACGAGACAAACTATTTATTTGTATTGCCATTATGTGTAATGTTTTTCTTAAAACACCCATATACTCATTGACTACGTGGTTCCATCGGACTAAGTTAGACGAGAGTTAGAAAGGATTAAGGAAGGAAATAATTTTTCTCCATATTTGTTTAAGAACAATGCCCAAAAACTCCATATTAATGGGCATGACAGATCATCTACGATTTCTCGAATCAAAGCAAACTTCAACGCTCAAAACCAAAAATAAAAATAAAAAAAATCAACCGCAAAATATATATAAGTTTGAACTTAATTTTCAACTCTTAATTTGGTGGGGGCTTTTATTAGCTGGCAGCTACTGTTTGTTGCATGCATGCCAAAGACCATCAAGCTAAGAACACAAGATTATTTCTAAATAGAGAAGATGTGAAGAAAATATATGCATCTCTTAGGAATAGTTCTCAAAAGCTGTAAGTTTTTTTGACAATTATTCTTGTTCTTTGCAAGGTTGGTGTAGGGATATAGAGGTTTTACATACCCCTCATTGTCCGGTTAAAATTTCATGTTTGAGGGATTTTAGATGATCACTTCACCAAATTCTTTTCAATGATATGGACATTTTATATGCTTCGAATAATAATCGATCATTTTGCAGTTTAACCATGTGGATGTTTGGAATGATCGATATGTGTTACTATAAAATGAACTTTTAATTGTGACTGTCTCAGGGAAGTCTATCAGGGCTGTCTCCTGAAGTTGGTTGACAACTCTATTTTTGTGTTCAATGGCATGTGTTTATTATTTTTTCAAATTTTATCAAAGCATCCACTTTGCCTATAGAGGAGGATAATAAAAATGAATTTCATTAACCAATAATTTATACCTTACCATTATGAACTTTTGGTTTTTCTTTTTTTTTCTTTATCACAAAAACTCCTATGAAACGAACTTATATATGTTTTATATATAAAATGGTTAATTAATAATTGTTGAAATCGTGATTTTAATTTTTTATCATTTTTATTGTGCCTGGAAATTATGATTCTAATTTTCAACAGTTTTTTGTGAGTTGAAATTATAATTTTTAATTTTTTATTATTTTTATTGTGCATTGAAATAGTGATTAACTCTTGTTTCATTAACTCAGTTGATAGGACGCCATCTGTTTCTTTATCTACATCAAAGCCAAGTCTAATTAATCTCAATGTTTATATCAAAGCCAAGCCTAATCTCAAGTAGCAATGATCTTATTGTATCGTCTCCTCATATCTGCTCTGGCAGATCCTTAATTCACATTATTTACAATTCGAAAGATACTGACATCAAATTCTTCCATCCACATTATTAGTCCACCGCCACTCTCCGTTCGATTGAATCCGACATGCCCAACTCTGACATTTTCCCCAAATTTGAGCAACAAATCATGGCTTGCGTGAGAAAGAAGATTCCTTAAAATTTAGATGGAATTGTCTGTCATCGCAAAAATAGACAATTCAATTATTCGAACTTTTACCTTAGTAGAATGATGATGGAAAATAAATTTTTTGAAAGAAATTTTCAGTTCTTGTTTTCAACTAATATAACATGTAAAGGGGATCAACAAATATTCTTACCACAAAAAATCCCTTCTATACATGTGATGGTTGCATGATCGATCACTACAAAAGAATTTTCAGGACGTGATACATAAATTATGTTTTATATGCTAATTTTGTATACGATATACGCTAATATATAATACTTTATATACGAATATATTAATTTTTTATACTAAATTTATACCCTAATTTCTGATACTTTATAAGCTAAAGTGAAATTCATACGCAAGTCACATACATAAGACGTTCTTTAACTGAAATCTATCTTCTCATCTTTTTTGTCACCTTCAATGTCACCCTTCATGCGCTCTATCTCGAACTCCAGTGCTTGCTTCTGGTCAAGTTTGAACTCCATTTCAATAATTTGTTTATGAAAGTCCTCACTTTCTCTCTTTTGATCATCAGCCAATTTCAACAGTTTATCATCTGCCTTCTGGTGCTCCTAAATCGCCTTCTCATTCATTTCTTTCTGCTCACCAAGCTTCCTTTTCTCACTTTCATTTAGATCTTCAATCTTCTTTAGCTTTTTCTCTCGCATCAATAGCTCTTGTTTCCTAGCTTCTAATTGGGACATACTTCAATAAGGATTTGATTGGATTGGATTCACGAATGCCATGACATTTGAGAAGAATTTTGAAATTGATCTTCATGCGAAGAGAGATCGGAAGACGAAAAGGCAAAAAGGAGATAAGCTCTATGCTTGGATTGCCCGTGAAGAAGAGTTCAAAGCACAGGGTCTCATCGATCGGCGAATATCTCCTCAAGATTAATGGAGATATGAAGACTGTCTTAGGCATAAAAATAGAAGATAAAAGGAAATACACCTCACTCATGTCCACCTTGGCTAATGAACTGGAAGTTAAAAGTAAGAAATGTGAATGGATGAAGAGGAAATAAATAAAAACTTACTCTGGTAGATTATTAAATCGATAAAGATGAAAATTTAAGAATGGATTCATCATCATCATCCTCACTATCATCATTGGATTCGAGATTAGAACATTTTTTTCATCTTGCTTTATAGTTGTGAAGTGTTTTAATATTTGATGAAAGATTTATATAGAGTTATTCGTAGTGCTATTCATTCTTTTTGGTTAAAAATATTTTATGGTAAGTGGGTGAAGGTTGGTCAAATTTATTTCAAACTTAATTACCTTCCTAATTGGCTTAATAATTTATTTTAAAAAAAAGAAGAAAAGGGAAGAAGCCTAATGACCAAATGGGAAAAAAAATCAAAATTTTACATGGATTCTGTTACAAAGTTGTGTCATGTGTATTAATAGGTATAACTTATAAGCTATATTCAATGTATCTAGTTAAA
This sequence comes from Ophiorrhiza pumila, assembly GCA_016586305.1. NCBI lineage: Eukaryota > Viridiplantae > Streptophyta > Magnoliopsida > Gentianales > Rubiaceae > Ophiorrhiza > Ophiorrhiza pumila. The sequence continues at coordinate 36,678,606 of BLIW01000009.1, read as the reverse complement.
ATGATAACTTAAATAGAATAAAATCATATATAGTTAGGATTTATAGTGATATTTATTGACTCCCATAACATTGATTCCTAGAACAATTTTATCAATTTCTTTTACAATAATTAAACGAAACGTATTGATATCTTTAATTAATTAATTAATTACCTTTTTGAATGTGTGAAATTTAAGTTTCAATTGCATTTCTATTTATGTTTCATGTATAAATGTGATATGTCTCTGGTTTTGGTATTCTCTTAAACTCTTTGTTGTTTATTTAGAATAATATTTTGTAATAGATTTTACATTAAACTTTTGTGTGTACCATTGAAAATAAAGTTATACTTTATACTACATTTATATTTATATACAACATGATAGCACTAAAAAATTCTTAGTTTTGTAATCGAATTACCTTTGAAATCACAAATAAAATTAACTATGTGTTGTTGTATGTCAATGGGCGGATGTTATTTTATGTCTTTTTTTCTGTCAATATAACCTGTGGTACTATATCAAAACTACAGTAAAAACAAAATCTCGGTTAGACATAGGTTAGAAAGCTACAACAAAATATTTTCTGTCTACAAATATACGTCCGTAAGAATCAAATTGGAAATATCCTTTATTGCCAAAATCACATAGAGTCCTTAAACCATTATAACTAGAGATATTTACAATTAAAATCTATACATATATGAAAGAGCGAATTAGTGAAAATTGGCCAGTTTATGGCCAGTAAGTAAATTCAAAAAACTGCCTAAACTAATCATGATAGCTTACAGCAATTCATGCCACCTCTATAGCTTTATTAAATTTAGAAAGATATACTTTTTTGAAATGATTTAATCACTCTTTTTTTGCATAGTCCTCCATCATATTTTAGACGTAAACCGGAATTTAAAGAAATTTTTTAAAAGATTAGGTACCAATACTAATTTAGCGATAATTAAACATGTTAATCATACTCATTATGTGCCATTAATGTATAAAATAAACATAGAATGCTCAAATTTTATTAAGATAAGAGTAGCTTAATTATTTTCTTCAACGAATACAATTGAAAAAATTATACTGAATTTAGTCTGAATAGATTTATTATGACGGGTTAAAAGAAACAAAAAAAATACAAAATATACTACTCCAATTGAACTTTAGAATGGACACTGTCATTTATCTATTTAAAAGAGAAAGTGGTAAACAAATTTGTAGATCTTAAACTTTAATTCACGTAAAATTTAGATGTCATTTGGACAAGCATCAAATAAAAAATCCTAAAATTTCAATAGGGTGAGGTATTAAAAATAAATTATTTCTAAATAAAAGCTTAATCTTAGTCCTAAATATATATGATGCGCATTATGCACAGCGTACATAGTGATGCACAAATTTTCAATCGGCATATGATTAACCTATTTAAGTTAAGTAATAATAGGGAGTTTGATAAATTTTACTGAACCCTAATGATTTGTAATACTAATTGGTAAAAAAATTATTTTTGTATATAAATTTAGTATGTGTAAAAGTGTATAAATATGGCATAGTTTGTTTAAACATGAATAGGTTAAGTTTGTTTTATATATATTACGAATTTTAATATATGAAGAGAGTTACGAGTATATATGAAAATATAGACAAAATAATAATAGAATTTTAACGGATAAAATTTGATTTAAGACTTAATTTAAAAGCATAGTAAACTGCAAATTTTAATACTAATGATATAATTAACATTGTTTAATTTTTATTTGCACAAATAATTACACATATTACATATATTTTAATACACTATATATGCATATTATACATATTTTCATACATTATATATTTTTATATGTATTATGTATATTTCATTATACAAAACACACGTTTTCACATGTGATATATAGTTACACATATTACATACATTTTAATGCTCTATATATACTTTTACACATGCTATCCACAACATGTTTATCTACAAGGCATACATTTTCACACTTTATACATATTTACACATATTAGACACATTTTTACATGCACGATGCACATTTTTATGTATAAAATATATATTTTCACATACTACACATATTTATATATAGTATACTTAGTACACGTATATGCCTTATTAGTTAATGAGTTATATATAGAGTTAGTAAGAGTTTACCCATTAATGAGTTATTTACTTAAAAGGTGAGATGATTGAATTTTTTTATTGAATATCTTTTATATTGATGGATTTTGACTATATCATGGAAAATCATAAACATATTGTATGTATAGCGAGATGGCAAAAAGAATAAAGCTAACACTATTAGAAATTTTATAAAATTCTTAAGCGATATGGTTGAATTTTTATATTGACTGTATTTCATATTGATGAATTTTGATATATCATGGAAAATCATAAACATATTGTATGTACAACTAGATGGAAAAAAGAATAAAGCTAACAATGTATTAGAAATTTTATAAAACTATTGTAGCATTGCATTTTACAATTTAAATATAAAACTAGTTAGGGTATCACCTCAATTATTGAGGTGTTTACCCAACTTTTTAAAATTTATTTTTAATATTTGTAGGGTTAATATATTTTAACCATATTTTTATTTTGTTACCAACTGAGATTAATTAAGAAAAATATCACATCGGGTTATCTATTCCATCCTCATGTGATACTCCCTATTATATTCTATAAGAAATTAACACATGTTCTTTTAGTTAGTCATCTAATTTTTAAAAGTTAAACTAAAATCTCATCTAAGTTATTAGTGAACCCTAAGGAATAAGTAATTGTACACATGTAAATTTCTTATAGAATGTAACTGGATTTGACACATGAGTGTGGAACATGATATCCAATAGGGAAATGATTGACGTTGAAGGAGTATTTTGGGTTGTTCTTAAGGGAAATGAAAATAAAAGCAATTTTGTATGAAATATGATACTTTTGCATGACTTTTGAACTAAAAGGTATTTTTGTGTTCATATTTTTAAACCCAGAAAGTATTATACATATTTTAAAATCATTTTTTGAAATGCATTTTCATTTTGAATTCCATTTTACTTATTTTTTTCAAATTAAGTTTTGGGGTTAAATGATGATTTGAAATGAATAGAATTATTAAAATGACATTTGAAACAAACATGTGCTTTCAAATCTATTTTTAAAAGTTTCATGCGTACAAAATCATTTTTATTTTCATTTTCCGGATGCACAACCTAACATATTTGTCAACTTCAATTTTAGTTTATTATAATCATAAAATAAAAAGATGGTTGAAAGTATTAACCAACCAATTTGTAGTTTAGAAAATGTTATTGCTTTAGACTACCTTTCATTTGACAACAATTCTAGAAATCAATTTATGAATTCTAGAAATCAAGTTGTCAGTACAAGAAAATTATCAGAAATCAAAACATATTTGAGCAATAATAAGAAGATCAAGGCTCCGTTTAGATATAATATATTTTTAGTTTTATATTGAAATCTTTTTTTTTAAAATTTGTTATAAGAAATGAATATTTTGAGGGTTTGAATTGAAAAGTTTGTTTTGGTGGGGATTTGCATTGGACATTTTTTATTATTAAAATTTTAAAATCCAAATTTAAATTAATATTTATAAATTTATTTTGGAAGGGAAATATTGTTAAAGGGAATTTTTTATTATTAAAATTTAATATTTTGTTAATAAGTAAATATTAAAAAATATAAAGAACACAGTAGCAAAAATAATTATGTAGCATTCATGTTGGTTTTAGAATTTTAGGCTTTAGACTTAGTAAAATGATATTTGAAATACAAATGTGTTTCAAAATCTATTTTTAAAAATTTTATGTATGCAAAAAAAAAAAAATTATTTTCATTGCATATATGCATATTTTAGACATAGTTGAAGTTGAACTTTATGCATGGGGCCACGAAAATAAAAGCAACTTTGTAAAAATATGAAACTTTTTCAAGGCTTTTCAGTTAAAAAGTATTTTAGTTTTCATATTTTTATCCCCGATATAGCATAACTGTCAACATATTATGTTAGTCAAATAAAAGTAATTAGTATTAAAAAATTGTAGATTAAAGAAATAGCGATAGTAGAATACTTACTTTGGTAGATTATTAAATCGATAGAAATAAAAATTCAAGAAGGATTCATCATCGTCATCCTCACTATCATCACTGGATTCGAGATTAGAATACTTTTTCATCTTGATTTATAGTTGTGAAGTATTTTACTATTTGATGAAAGATTTATATAGTGTTATTTGCAATGCTATTCATTCTTTTTTGGTTAAAAATATTTTATGGTAGGTGGGTGGAGGTTGGTCAAATTTATTTCAAACTTAATACCTTTCCTAATAGGCTTATTATAACTGTTTCAAAAAAAGAAAAAGAAAGAAAGAAGAAGAAGTCTACTAACCAAATGGGGAAAACCAAAATTTTGCATGAATTATATTTCAAACTTATATCATGTGTATTAATCGGTATAAAGCTCTATTCAATGTATATATTCAAAATAATAATTCAAATAGAATAAATCATATATAGTTAGGATTTATACTGACATTTATTGACTCCTATGGCATTGGCTCATAGAACACATTTATTAATTTCTTTTACAATAATTAAAAAAATTTATATTGATTTTATAATATCTTTGATTACTTTTTGAATGAATTAAATTTAGATTTCAATTGCATTTGTGTTTATGTTTCATGTATAAATGTGATACCTATTTTTGGTATTCTCTTAATCTCTTTATTGTCTATTTAGGAAAATAATTTGAAACAGATTTTACTCTAGATTGTTTTATGTACTAGTGAAAATAAAGATATATTTTATACTAGATTTATATTCATATATAGCATGGTAGCACTGAAAATAAAATTCTTATTTCAGTAATCGAATTACCTTTGAAATAAAAAAATAATTAACTGTGTGTTGCTGTATGTTAATAGGAGGATGCTATTTAATATGTCTTTTTTTCTATGTAAATATAACGTGTGGTATTCCATAAAAACTAAGGTAAAAATAAAATCTTAAACGTTAGAAATAGGTTGGAAGGCTACTTAAAAATATTTTCTTTATGCAAGTATACGTACGTAAGAATCAAAGTGGAGATCTTTAGTTGCCAAAATCATATAGAGTTCTTAAACTATTATGGCCAGAGGTATTTATAATTAACTTCCACTATTTAATTGTTATATAAAAATCTTTCATATATGTCTTACCTTGTATTATACTTGAAAGTGTAAAGTCATGACGTTATTGCACATGAAGCACTTAATACTTGAAAAATGCTCATAATCGTACATATATATATATATATATATATATATATATATATATGTCAAAGTGGTATTCTTATGCATTTAAAAAAAGTATTAGGTGAATATTAATGAAAATTAATATTGAGTGAAAATGTGTATGTTGATATGGTACCACCAGTCTTATTGCCAGATTCAACAAATCAAACTTTCTCAACAATCAATCATCAAATATATTTTGCATGCCACAAAGGTGAATATTAAATCCTTCGATCTAGACACCAATAATAATGAAACAAATGAAGCAGAAATGGGATGGTAAGAAAATAAACTGCAGTAATTAATTAAAGGTTTAAATTACTAATACTCTTGAATGATCATAGTGTATCTAACTCAAGGATGATAATTCAAGAATATTTTCTCCAATTTGAAACTTTTGAAAAAATATTTGAATTTTTGGATCAATTTAAAGAATAGACTGCATCTAATACTTAAAAAACTTGCCGTCATAAGCTTTTAAACCCAAGTCAAACGGCTGACTTTAGCCACTCATCTAATCAAAATCTCCAATATGAAACTTCAGTCCCAGAGGTTCTATATCGCATGCCCAACCTATATGTGGGTCGTGTTGAAATGTAAAGTTAGGATCTGTTAGTTAGTTAGGAGTGTATGCTATGTAAATAATGACATGTTGTAGTTAGTAGTTTTGATAGTACTTAGCTTGTTCCTTTATCTTAGGCTTAGTTTGTTATATTGTTTCCTAGAAGTAATGATCTATCAACTATATTGTGGTGTACATATACTATTAAACTTATGAATGAATGAGATGATAAGATTCAATATTCCAAAACTATCTTTCTACAAGGTATCAAAGCCCTTTACGATCTCAATATGACCAACGAAGTTCAATCACAAGCCCTTACTCCCTCCACTCATACCTCATGAGGGACTACTGATCAGTCGGCATCCAACTCAGATCCTTTCTACCATTGTGTCACAAACCACAAACTGAATGGCAAGAATTACCTTGCTTGGTTCCAGTCTGTCTTGATGTTTGTATGTGGGAAGGGAAAAGAAGATTATCTCACCGGACTTGCACCAGCTCCGAAGGAAGATGATCCAAGTTTTCGAGTATGGAAAACTAATAACAGTATTGTAAAGACCTGGCTAATCAGCTTGATAACCACTGAGCTCAGCGAGAACTTCCTCATGATCGACACGGCTGCTAGAATTTGGGAAGAGGCACATATCACCTACTCAAGTGCAGAAAACACCTCTGAACTATTCTAGACAGAGAGCATTCTTCATGATCTGCGACAAGGTGAGTCTATAGTTACTCAATACTATAGCTCCCTAACTCGATTGTGGCAGAAACTCGATATGTACGATCAACATCAGTGGAAGTGTTCTGATGATGCCAAGTTGTACAACAAGATCGTAGCAACTAAGCGGGTATTCAAGCTCCTGTCCGGCCTCAACAAAGAATTGGATAAAGTGCGCGAACGAATCCTAAGCATTAAGCCATTGCCTTCACTTCAATAAGCTTTCTCCACTGTTGGACAAGAAGCGAGTAGATGGAAATTGATGATGGGAGGTAGCCAACTATCCAGTTCAGTCTCTTCCGAGGCCTCTGCCATGGACACCTCAGAAAACTCTCAGTCTTTAGCCGCAAAAGCCATGACTGACAACAAGCAACGAAAATCATGCCCTGTGATCACTGCAAAAAGCCTGGACACAGCCGCAAGACCTATTGGAAGATTCACAGAAAGCCTCAAGACTGGAAGCCATCTCGCAAACCTGGAGACCACGAGACTCAAGCAAATAGTGTTGCATCTGCACCAACCCCAGTAGCTCCATTCAGTAAGGAGCAAATAGATGTACTCCAAAACCTCATCCGCCAGGCTACTGCGTCATCTTCCAGCTCGAGAAATATTGCACAGCGAGGTAATCACTCTCAGGCCATGACTGTTAAAGCAGATCGATCCTCCTGGATTGTAGACTCAGGAGCATCCGACCATATGACCGGTAATCATTCATTGTTCTCAACCTATACCCTATGCAAACAAACCATATCAGTGACAATTGCAGATGGTTCTCAATCTATGGTTGAAGGGATTGGAGCAGTGTATATCACCGACAAGATCATTATTACCTCAGTGCTTTATATTCCACACCTTCAGTGCAACCTATTATCAGTTCGTAAAATCACCACAGATTTGAGATGTCTAACCTTGTTCAATTCTTATTTGTGTATGTTTTAGGATTAGGACAAGGGGATGATGATTGGATGTTCTGAACTTCATAATGGACTCTATCTTCTTAAAGCCGACAACACTCCACCCTCATCCATGTGCCAAGTTGTCTCCACCAATGCACTCCATTCTGATTGTTTTTCTTCCAATAAAGATCTTGACATTATGAGATTACAATTTCGTTTGGGATACCTAAATTTTGTGTATTTAGAAAGATTGTTTCCATCTTTATTTTCAAATAAAAATGCAAGAGATTTTTCATGTGATATATGCCAATATGCCAAACACACAAGGAGCACTTATGCACCTAAACCATACACTTTATCTAACCTTTTTTCCATGATCCATTGTGATATTTTGGGATTTTCTAGGACCTCCAATCTTACTGGTACAAGGTGGTTCTTATTATTCGTAGATGATCACACACGATTGCCTTGGGTGTACCTCATGAGGGAAAAATCCAAAGCATGTCATCTATTCAAACAATTTCACGTCATGATTAATACTCAGTTTAACACGAAAATCAATATTTTCCACACTGATAATGCAGGAGAATTTTTCAGTGAATCTTGGTCAGTATTTCAGTCACACGGAATCACACCAGTTCGTATGTTAAAAAAACCCAACAAAACGGCATTGCTGAGTGGAAAAGTAGGCATTTCTTGGAAGTCGCTCGCTCAATTATGTTCACAATGCATGTCCCAAACCAGTATTGGTTTGAAGCTATTCTTACAACCACATTCCTCATAAATCGAATGCCATCCCAGGTACTTAAATTTCAAACCCCATGTCAAGTACTATTATCCATATTCCCTCCAACTCGCTTGCTCTCTACTATCCCACCTCGTGTATTTGGCTGTTCCGTATTTGTTCACCTATATGATCAAAACAAATTAGACCCAAAAGCTATCAAGTGTATCATTGTTGGATACTCATCAACAAAAAAAGGGTACCGATGTTATTCTCCTACTCTTCGTAAATTCTTCACCTCAATGGATGTCACATTCTTTGAAGATACGCCATTTTATCCACTATCTGGTATTCAGGGGGAGCATCAGAATGAATCGTAGAACTCCATGATATCCGACTCTATGATATCTAATTGGAGTCTCCATACTCTCACACCTGAATCACCCACTAACCTGACCAGCCAATTCAAACCAGTGTCGGTACACCTCACATTATTGACCACAACTCACAAGCACATATTCAATCGCCATCTCCATCGCCTTGTCCTGAGCAGCATATACAAGGTACTATCTCATCTATGTCTGAGTCTATAACTGAACAGTCGGGTACTGACCTTTCAATAGCATTAAGGAAGACTTCTCGTTCATGTGGTCCTTATTGAATAGATGATTACATTTACTATGGAAATCTCTCACAATCTTATCAAGCTTTTGTGGCACAACTTGATCAAGTACATGTATCAAGTAATGTAGAAGAGGTCCTCAATTCCCCAGAATGGAAACAAGCTACTGAAGAAGAGATCCGAGCCCTAGAGAGAATTAATACATGGCAAATTGTGAATCTGCCCCCAAGGGAAACAAGCTGTAGGATGCAAGTGGTTATTCACAGTCAAACATAAGCCCGCTGGCTCGGTGGATAGATTGAAGACACGTCTTGTGGCCAAAGGATATACTCAAGAATACGGGGGAGATTATGCAGATACATTTGTGCCCATAGCCAAGTTTAATACAGTGAGAGTCATCTTATCTCTAGCTGCTAACCTCAACTGGCCTCTACACCAACTCGACATAAAAAATGCCTTTCTTAATTGAGACCTCGAAGAAGAGATATACATGAAAATACCTCCTGGGTTTTACAACAATTTTGGCAGTGATAAAGTTTGAAAGCTCAGAACGTCACTGTATCGATTGAAACAATCTCCAAGAGCATAGTTCGAAAGATTCTCAAGAGTCCTCAAGAAAAACGACTATGTTCAGAGCCATGCAGACCATACTCTCTTCACAAAACATTCAACATGCAGAAGATGCACTATCCTAAGTGTGTATGTGGATGATATTGTCATCACAGGAGATAACTTAGAAGAGATTCTTCGACTGAAGGCCACTCTAGCATCGGAATTCGAGGTAAAGGACCTTGGAAGCATGAAGTACTTCCTCGGGATGGAGGTAGCTCGTTCGAAGAAAGGTATAGCAGCATCACAACGAAAGTATTCACTGGACTTACTCAGATAAATGGGGATGCACGATTGCAATCCAGCCACCACTCCAATGGATCCGAATCTCAAGTTGGATGTGAGAACCTCATAGGATTTAGTGGACAGGGGGAGATACCAGCGATTGGTAGAGAAGCTTATATATCTAGCTCACACAAGACCTGACATCAGTTTTGCGGTGAGTATGGTGAGTCGTCTGATGAGCAACCCGTCAGTCGCACATATGGATGCTGTCATGATGATACTTTGATACCTAAAGGCATCTCCAGGATTAGGATTGTTCTTCAAGAAGACAGTTAAGCGCGAGATTGAAGTGTACACTGATGCAGATTGGTCTGGATCAATTCCTGATCAAAAATCTCGGGAATGTGCTCATACGTGTGGGGAAATCTGGTCACTTGGCGTAGCAAAAAACAGAAAGTAGTTGCTCGGAGTAGTGCAGAGGCTGAACTGCGATCTCTGGCCAATGGTGTATGTGAGGGTATTTGGCTAAAGAAATTACTAGCTGACCTCCGAATCCCTATCAAAGGTTCAATCAACATGTACTGTGATAACCAGGCATCAATCAGCATTTTGAAGGATCCCATACAACATGATCGGACCAAATATATAGAGGTCGATCGCCACTTCATCAGCAAAAAGATTGAGTGCAAGGTTATCTCTGTTAGCTACGTTCCATCTTGGAATCAAGTTGCTGACATCTTAACTAAGCCTCTTCATCGACCTAACTTTTATGATATGCGAAGCAAGCTTGATCTGCTAAACATCTACTATCAAGCTTGAGGGGGAGTGTTGAAACGTAAAGTTAGGATGTGTTAGTTAGTTAGGAGTGTATGCTATGTAAATAATGATCTGTTGTCGTTAGTTAGCAGTTTTGATAGTACTTAGCTTGTTCCTTTATCTTAGGCTTAGTTTGTTATATTGTTTCATAGAAGTAATGTTCTGTCAACAGTATTGTGGTGTACATATACTATTAAACTTATGAATGAGATGATAAGATTCAATATTCTAAAACTATCTTTCTACAGGTCATATGTCCTACAACTTTTGCAACTTTAGTCTCTTAAATTTTATATGGGATGGCTAATCTTATTTGTAGATCATTTGAGTTTTAACTTTTCGAACTTAAAATATTTTCAAAACTTAAGGTCGAATACTCTATTTTGAAATCAACTGACCTAAGTGTAAATACCTCAGCAGTGAGGTTCTTAACTTATTTTTAAACTTCCCAAAATATCTTATATAAGTTCAAAACTTTGTTTAAAATATTTTTATGCATGTAAAGATTATTTGGAAAACTTTGAAAATCATTTTGATAGAATCTTTAAGAAGTGAAATGTTTCTTAAACTAGTTACATGAATTAGAGTTTTAACCTAATAAATATAACCTTTATCCTTTTTTTCCTTCCAATAATGGTTTCACTCTATAAGCATCTCCAAATTTCATTATTCGTCTGACTAATTTTGTACCTATAACATCAAAATACTTATAAAACTATTAGTAGATAAATATTTGTTTGTTAAACATTAAAATAAGTGAATTTTTTTATTAAAAAACTCTCTTTTATGCCTACTAGATGTCCTATTGTGCTTTAAAAATCCTAAAATTCAATTTTTTTCTCTTTTGTTAAAGAATAGCAGTAGAATGGATGTGCGACCAAATGTCCAAACAACAAGGCTATGTGTGTACCCAATATCTGGCAAAAGAAACCGAATAGCTAGTATGGTTCACCACTCATATATGCTATTAGTTTTTTTTTCGTTCAAAATATTTTAAAAATTGTTAAACTCTTATTGAACAAGAAAATCTAGAGAACCATCATTTGATTTGGCCATATGATATTCCTTAACTTAATTTCTCACTAATTTTCAATACAATTTCCTTACTTCTAAAACATTAAATTATCTTTTGAACTTTTGGTTATAATTTGGTTAACTCAATTGCTACCATTTTCAAAGCTTCCAACCCTAATTTAGAAAATAAAACCCTAAAATTCCTTATTTGTTAGGATTTATTACTCGACCTAATAGTTTAACCCCGACCAAACTCATTCACTTTGGTTAGCACCTATCATTTTAATTACCTAGACCAAAATGTACTTAAAAAATGAATAAATCATCAAATGATTGGAAGTGTTTGCTATAATTTTTCTTTAAGAAATTATACAAATTAAATGAGTATAGGACTTTACGTCATCTAAAATGTTAAGTGTTGAAATGAGACAAGTGGTGTGTAAAAATATTATTGATTGAGATAGCAAGTGCAAACATTCATTACATGACCATAGTAAAATTAAAGTGAGTTCTCTAACAAAACTAAGGTGTTCTACCTCAGTTTTCATAGAAAACAACTTAATTCATAATTTGTTACTTTTCTCTCTCTAACTAAATGCTCCCCCTTCTCTCTTACCTATCTTGAATCGAATAAACATATTCCCCTAAAAGAGCCGTTGACCTCCTTAAAGGTTAGATAAACTCTGAAGACACTGAAAAATATTGGCCGCCCATGGCGGTTCCGGCGGACAGCCGGCCACCACCACTGTTATACAAGGATGCCCTAGGCATGAAACAAGGTAATCTATCAAAGGACATAAACGTATCCTTTTCCTCGCTACAAAGAAAGGATCCCCTATCCTTGTTCAAAGGAGAGCCAGCTCTGTTCATGGATGAAGAGGAAGAAGATAAATTGGCCGCCGTCTTCCAGTGGACACTTGTAGGAAAATTCTCATGGGGTCGGCCTTCCATGGTAAACATCCGAAAGGAGATTACAGCAGTGGGATTCACAGGAAACTGTAATGTTGGCCTCTTAGACAGTCGCCATATACTTCTGAAATTTGATTTGGAATGTGATTTCCAACGAATGTGGCTGCAAAAGGTTTGGACTTTTGGCGGCTTTCAAGCTCGTATTTACAAATGGAGCAAGGATTTTACCCCGGACATTGAACCTTCAACGACCCCAGTATGGATTCGGTTCCCTTTATTACCGCTCCACCTATTCGACAAGCACAAGCTGTTTTCCCTAGCCTCTGCTTCCGGCATTCCTTTGAAACTGGACACAGCTACTGCCGCGGCTACAAGCTTACTCAGACCGAGCGAGGCTCGTGTCTGTGTAGAGATGGACGTCACTAAGCAGATTCCTAACCGTATTTGGATAGGCAGTAAAGATCGTGGAAAATGGCAGCCTCTTGAGGTTGAAGACCGCCTGGAGTATTGCTCGAAGTGTATGAAATTAGGGCGTGGAACTGCCTCTTGTAATCCCCCTAAGAAAGGGTCGAAAGCCCCAATTGGGGAAATAAAACAGAAAGGTACCAGTAATCAAAAAGAGTGGGTCCAAGTCTTGAAGAACAATGCCCCAAAACACACCGGAGAGGTGGTGTTGAATATAGCAGATGAGGAAGCAAGCAAACAAAAGGGAAAGGAAATAGATACTAATAGTATGGTGGTTATCCATCCCTTGGAGCTCGTTCCAGGCCTAGTGGAGGAGGCTCCCCTGCCTCCAAGGTCAGATTTGAGCGACAATGAACAATGCCTCAACACGGCTCCCATGGCTCAATTCGGAGTACTAAATGAAACAATCAGTAACGTAAGCCTTGGAGAAATTCACCCACCCTCCCAGGACCTCAATAATAGAAACGAAGAACAAATGGCAAATTCAGCAATCCTCCAAAATAATCAGGTAATTCAGATTTATGATGCAAGTTCACCCACTAACACGGTGCCTTTAGCTCATCTGCAGGATCAGGAATTACCCCCTAAGGAAGACGGACTAGAAGCTAAGGAGATAAGGTCTCAGGAGCTCCCGTTGCAACCAAGTCTCCCAAACCAGGAGTCCAACCTACTCTGAAATGACCAAGAAGCTCAGCTTCCAGAGTTTGTAATCGATTTACAGATCAGCTCTCCTACTCCAAAAAGGGAAGGTCAGAGCATCAGCAGTAGGAGAATGCAATTGGAGGGGTAAGACAAAATTCCCCCAAAATCTTGGGCTAAGTACCCTTCCCAAAGGAAAACAAGAAGCAATCTTTCAGGTACTCCCCCTCCTTTAAATAATTAAATAATTAAGTGGATTTACTGGAATATTCGAAGCATTAACGAAAAACAAAATTTTCGAAAATTATGGAAAACTGTGAACAAACATCAATGTGATTTCATTGCTATAGCTGAACCTTTCATTGATAATGCTAGAATAGAATCTATTAAGAATAAACTACATTTTGATCAGGCTATTAGTAATCCTAATAACTCCATTTGGGTCCTTTATAGACATCCTTTTGTATGCTCAGTCGTAGAAGTCCACTCTCAACACATCACTCTACAGGTGACACATCCCAGTCTAGGCAGTACTTTAATGATGTCTAACATTTACGCCTCCTATTCCAGCCTTCATAGACAGGCCCTATGGGACTCCCTCTCTAAAGTTAAACCCTTAGCATTGCCATAGGTAGTATGGGGGACTGGAACTGCATCAGGACAAGAGGAGAAAAGAAAGGAGGTAAGGCATTTTCACATAAGGAAGCCCTAGAATTCAATGAGCTTATTAATATAGAGGACCTCTCGGAACCTCAATACTTTGGATCCAAATTTACTTGGTGCAACAATCGCGAAGGCAAAGCTAGAGTGTGGAAGAGGTTGGACAGGTGTTTGGTTAACACTATAATCTTAAATAGCCCCCTAGTTTTGATAGTATCCCATCTAGCTAGAGCTCCATCCGATCATGCTCTATTAGTTCTTGAGGCCAAAAAGAAAATACAGGGCCAAGCCAAATCCTTTAGATTCCAAAGATTCTGGCTTCAGCACAAGGATTGCCTTTCTGTGATTCAAAAAGCATGGGACATAGAAGTACTGGCTCCCCTCTAAGAAGGTTTTGTGAAAAGTTCAAAAATACAAAGACAGGCCTTAAGGAATGGAACCAGCAAGTCTTTGGAAATATCTTTTCCCAAACAGAACAGGCTGAAGCAAGACTCCAGCAGCTTGAAAAGGAAGGTGAGGAACACCTTGTGTCAAGAGAATCTCTGGCCTTAGCAGCAGCTCTTCTTAACAAACAGCTTAGTCTAGAGGAACAGTTTTGGCAACAAAAAGCTAACATTAGGTGGTTAAAGGAAGGTGATAGGAATTCCAAATTTTTCCACTCATTCGTTAAGCAAAGACATGCCAAATCCTTTATTCATAGAATCAAGGATCAAAATGGCACATGGGTTGAGGGAGATGAACTAATTGGTGAACATGCTGTCAGCTTTTTCTCTTCCCTTTACTTTTCAGATCCTCCTAAGGCTAGGCTGAACCCTAACATTATTCCCCCTTTGCTGCATGAGGAGGACAGAAATGCTTTGATTAATATTCCAGCAATGGAGGAACTATTGTCCATAGTTAAGGAAATGAGCATGGAGAGCGCCCCAGGTCCTGATGGCTTCTGTGGTTTATTTTATTTAAGTTCCTGGGATATAATAAAAGCTGATCTATTAGCAGCAGTGAAGTACTTCATGAATGGGGGGGAGCTGCCTAAGGCCATGACTGCCACTTCTATCATCTTGATTCCCAAAATCCAAAATCCCACATTCCTTAACCAATTCAGGCCAATTAGCTTATGTAACTTCATTAATAAAATTATCTCAAAGCTTTTGGCAAGCAGATTAGCAAAGGTATTACCAAAACTGATATTCGAAAACCAAAAGTGGCTTTGTTGCGGGCAGGAACATAACAAATAATTATCTCCTTGCAAGTGAGCTAGTTTCCTCAATAACAAGAAAGAGAAAGGAAGGTTCAGTTGTGCTAAAATTGGACATGGAGAAGGCCTACGATCGAGTAGAATGGACTTTCTTATTGGAAATTCTTAGGAGAATGGGGTTTGGGGAAATATGGATTGACCTCATGTGGAGACTATTGTCAAATGTATGGATGTCAATCCTAATAAATGGCTCCCCTAAGGGTGGTTTAAATCTACAAGAGGACTTAGGCAAGGAGATCCAATTTCCCCAATGCTTTTTGTGATTAGCGCAGAATATCTATCGAGAGATCTCAATGCTAATCCCTCTAAAGGTTTAGAGTTTTGCGTCCCAAAATTATGCCCTAAAGTAACACACCTCTCTTATGCAGATGACCTGATTAGTTTTACATCTTCGAGGCCTCAAACTATCAGATTATTAATGGGGAAACTAGCCCACTATGAAGCTGTATCTGGGCAGAAGGTAAATCCCTCAAAAAGCTGCTATCTAGTCCATGATAAGCCCCCATCAGCTAGGAAACACATAGTTAGGAAGCTGACTAACTTCACTAGAGGCACCTTCCCAATCCAATACCTAGGAGTCCCTCTTCACTACAAAAGGATCCCTGCAGCAAGTTATGGGGCTATTACACAGAAAATAACTCAGAAAATCAGATCATAGGGTGTAAAGTTCCTCTCTATGGGTGGGAGAATTACCCTAATTAATAGTGTTGTCTCCTCACTTCCTTTTTCACCCTCATGAGTCTGTACCCCCCAAAACAAACCATAAATCAGATTGAGGCTCTGATGTCCAATTTCCTGTGGTCTGCAATGGATAGAAGACCTAAACATCATTGGATTAAATGGGACAAACTATGTTCTGATAAGCTACAAGAGGGACTAGGGTTCAGAAACCTAGATGCCACAGCTCTAGCACAATCTTACAGGTTATGATGGAGATTCAGGCTAGGAAATACCTTGTGGTCCAAGTTCCTGAAGGCTAAATATTGTCCATCCTCTCATCCCCTTGAATGTGTCCCACATAGAGGTATGTCTTCCACATGGAAAAGGATGCTTATGGTGGCTCATGAAGCAGAAAATTATATAGCAGTGCAGCTGGGGTCTGGGGAATGTCATCTCTTTCTTGACAAATGGAATCCTAGAGGCAGTATCTCTGAATTGTTCAATATTTCAGGCCCTTTCAGAGTGAAAGAGGTACTAGATCAATCAGGTTGGAACTTCCCAAGGCTGAAAGAACTCTATCCTCAAGTCCCAATGGATTTTTTCCCATCTTTATATGCCTTGCATCCTGATAAAAAAGACACTCTGATATGGAGACTCTCAGAATCAGGCACATTTTCCAACCAATCTGCATATAGACACATTAGAGAACCACAACGTCCTCCGGATCCTTCCCCTAAATACTTTTGGGATCCTTCCCTTCCCACTAAAGTCTCTTTTTTCATGCTCAGATTGGTATTAGGAAGAATCCCTATTGGACATAACCTGCATAGGGTTGGCATATTGGGACCTTTTGTTTGCTCCTTTTGCAACAGTGATGCTGAGTCAATCAGCCATGTGTTTAATAACTGCCCTAGCATCAATAAAGTTTGGAAGGTCTTTGGGGCATAAGTGGGCATTTCTGACCACACACAGCATTACAAGCTCTCTCAACTGCTGGTGGAGCTCAACAGGTATGAATGAACCCCAATCCTTTGTCCTGAAAGTCTGCCCTTCCCTGATTTGTTGGCACTTATGGAAATTCAGAAATAAATTAGTGTTTGATAATGAAAAGTTTAATGTGGATACTATTATCTTAAATATATTTGAAATGCTTAAGGATATAGCCAGCATTAAATTCCAAACTGGCCATTTAAAGGATTTGGATTGGAACTATTTTTGGACTACAGTTTTTAGAATAAGGATAAGGGTTTTCTTATCCTATGTTAAGTGGCACCCTCCAGATCAGGACTCAGTAAAGCTGAATGTGGCAGTAACTAAGGTAGGCAGCAGATTTCAAACAAGTAGAGTTGCTAGAGACCATCAAGGTACAGTTTTATTCTATGTTCTTATCTTTGTTGGTGATTCTAATGTGCAGGCAGCATCCATGGTTTGCAGCAAAGTAATTGAAACATGCAAGGCGCTGGGACCTTATAGTATTATTCTAGAAATTGATGTCCAAGACTTAGTGGCAAGTTTGGAAAACAGAACTGGAACACACTGGCAATGGATGGAAATGCTGGAATCAATTAGGAGCCAGGCAAACCTGACACCCATTCGAAAAGAAGCCAATAAGGTAGCAAAGTGGCTGACCACAAATGCAACAACAAACCTAGAGGCTAAAGAACTCCTCAGGTTGCTGAGGTCAGACCTTCTGAACCTCCCCCATATCATCAGAAAAAGATCCAAAAGCTACTTCATCCCTTCGACAAGTTGATGAAAGGCTCAGTGACATTTAATCACATCACTAAGGTAAGCTCCCAAAGAGTAATGACAAGCTGGTCTTCAAAAGCTCAGGTAATCATAGCTTGGTTTTGTGAATGGCTCAAGCCTGCTGATGTTAGGCCTGGCTTGCCAAAATCTCGTGAATGGCCCCAACCTGCAGAAGTTAGGGTTGATTTGCCAGCTCTGGTTTATCGATTATATACAGGGTTGAAAGGCCAGGATTGCTGCTGCCAGCAGAACATGTTTGGCAAGTTTAGGAAAAGGAGCTCAGCTGGCCCAGGAAGTGAATTCTGCACTTTTTCAACGACTTAAAGATACTACTACAGCTAGAGGCAGAACCAAGAACTGGAATGGAGCCAAACTGAAGTTCCTTGATCTTACTTCTAGATTTTGTATATACTTTGTCCCACTTATAGGGGATCTTTTGTCACTCCTGGTGCACAAAGGAGTCTTTTGTATAATGAACTTTGGAAGAAGCTTAGACTGCAAGTTTGTAAATGGAGAAAGTCCTCCAAGTTTATGTGCTTTCGATACCACATTGAACTTTGTCCCATTAGGGGCTTGTAAATGTGGTTAAGTTCAAGGGGCTAATTATGTGTAAGGGTGGTATTAGGGTATGTCCATCACCCACCAATACTTCTAATAAAATAGGGAGTGGCGACCCACCTCAAAAAGAGGTTATGCCAAACTAAAAAAAAAAGGAGTTCTACCTCAAATAAAAGTAGTAATAATGATTTTCAAAACATCGAGGTTGCTAAGCTGAAAGTGTAAGTATGGTAAATAAGGTAACTTCACAACATATGGCTATATAATAAGAGTTATAAGATTTGTAACACGCAACTAGATTAATACGAAAGTGTTACCTGACTAAATGCTAAAGTGTCTGAAAGAGATTTATTTGTCACAAAAACTCGTGTGAAATCAATTCATTTATGAGACGTATTTTATATATCAAACAAATATTAATTAATGGTCGTTGAAATCGTGATTCTAATTTCCTTCCATTTTTATTGTGTGTTGAAGTCGCAATTTATTCCCGTTTCATATATGAACCTATCTCACATGAGACAAACTATTTATTTGTATTGCCATTATATGTAATGTTTTCCTTAAAACACCCATATACTCATTGAGTAAGTGGTTCCATCGGACTAAGTTAGATGAGAGTTAGAAAGGATTACGGAAGGAAATAAGTTTTCTCCATATCTCATGCGTATTTATTTGTTTAAGAACAATGCCCAAAAACTCCATATTAATGGGCATGATAGATCATCCACGATTTCTCGAATCAAAGCAAACTCTAACGCTCATATCTCATGCGTATATATTTGTTTAAGAACAATGCCCAAAAACTCCATATTAATGGGCATGATAGATCATCCACGATTTCTCGAATCAAAGCAAGCTCCAACACTCAAAACTAAAAATAAAAATAAAAAAATCAACCGCAAAATATAAATAAGTTTGAACTTAATTTTCAACTCTTAATTTGGTGGGGACTTTTATTAGCTGGCAACTACTGTTTGTAGCATGCATGCCAAAGACCATCAAGCTTACACAAGATTATTTCTGAATAGAGAAGATGTGAAGAAAATAAACGCATATGTTAGGAATAGTTCTCAGAAGCCGCAAGTTTTTTTGACAATTATTCATGTTCTTTGCAAGGTTGGTGTAGGGATATAGAGGTCTTACATACCGCTCATTGTTCGGTTGAAATTTCATGTTTAAGGGATTTTAGATGATCACTTCACCAAATTCTTTGCAATCACTACTACAAAATTCGCCTGTTACACCGGTTAAAAAAGGCTATTTTACACCGGTTATTTGAAAATTGTACCGGTGTATATACAGGCGCGGTAAAACAGGCGTTATTTTTACACCGGTTAAAAAGACCGGTTTAAAAAAATATTTTTACACCGGTTATTTATCAACCGGTGTAAATTATTTATTTTTACACCAGTTTTCCTAACCGGTGTAAATAAATTACTTTTACACCGGTTTTATTAACCGCTGTAATATTGTCTTGATTTGTTAGACTCGTGGGAATTTAATCTTACACCGGTTCTCAAAAAACCGGTGTAAAAAAATATTTTACACCGGTTATTATTAACCGGTGTGAAAAAAATCATCAGATATTTTACACCGGTTATAAAAAACTGGTGTAATATATTGATTGACTTTTTTCTTACACCGGTTATAGAAACCGGTGTAATATATATGGACATCTTTTTTACACCGGTTAATTATCAACCGGTGTTAAAAAAAGGATTTAATTTTTTGTATTGATTGATTGTTTTATTAGCCCACAGTTTACAAACATCAATCCACAATTACATTACATTCACAATGCAATACAAAATTGCCATTACAAGTAACAAGAACCATTCACTTATATTTCCAAACGAATCTTTCTATATTTCATAAGTATTGCCTATACATATATTTACATCTACATATCTATAAAATGTCCGATGAATAAGTATGAATCTACATTATATGTCAGTTATTACCCGACAACGCTTCAATCTCATTCATCAGTACATACTTGGCCCATGCTTCTCGAACACCTTCCAAATCTGATTTTGTTAATGCCTTCTCATCTTTTTTGAAGAACTGAGACATTCAAAATAAAGTCAACAGTTTCTTAATAACTGATATGCAAAACAACATCCGGATTTGAGTATCAAAATATTATGAAAATGAAATTACACAACAAAACCCAATAACCTTCTTGATATCCTTATGCTCTATGGCTCCTTGGAGTATGATCTCTCGCATGTACTACATCACATAATAACCACATTCCCAATTTGAGCCTTGCTTCTTGTGCTACAATTAAATAACCCTCTGTCATATAAAAAAAAAAATCTTGTACATTTATTAGAACCTTTTTCCGAACAATTGGAGCACGCTTACCTTTATCTCTATCTATTTAATTGGTTTATGCGTCGACACACGATACCCTTCAATTAGTTTCTGATACACCGTAGCTACACTGTACAAGACAACATGTAAAATCTTATAAATAAGATTTACCTACTAAACATGGGTTAATATCAAACTAAAATTTCCGAAAAAGTATGAATAAATATAAATACGTGTTCATCAAATTCGTAGCATCATCTCGTGGGGCTGAATGCACTGGATTAAACCAGTACACAGTCATGTCCTGTGGTCTTATCGCCATTAGCATCCAGTGTGCACTGAAAAATTATATGGAGATAAAATATTCCAACATATCAATGAATAAGCCTATTGAAAATGCGGTTAAAAAAGCGTATCTATTGAAATTTATTTACTTTAGAAAATACGGCGCTAGGTATATGCTCTTGCATCCAGTCTTCAGATGCAACGCGATGTACTCGACTCTATATGACATGATATTCCCGTACGGTTGTATATGATGTGGTGATAGGAACCCTATCCCACTTTGACCCCGTTCTATACATAATGCATACATTGTCCTACGACATAAAATTGACAAATATAAGGACACGCGTGATTAGTCAAACTATATTGTCCACAATAACGAATAAAAAAAAATTAAAGTTGAAACTTTAATAACATATACGAACTTACTTCATGAACAAGCACATGCAATCACCCGTCACCTGTTCAGACACGAAGAAGTCATTGAGGCTCTCATTAGTAAGCAATATTGAAAACTCAGTGCCCGCTATTACTCCCGGCATATTGATTTTGTAGAGAGCGTCACTCGTATGTGTGGTCACCATCTTGCACAATAACTGTAGTGATCCCTCGAGTTGTGATAATAATGGCTCATCCGTTTCTCGCGGTTGGGGCACCACTTTTGTTTTCTTATGTTGGGGAGAGTTCGTTACCTCGTTCGAACCTTTCAGGTCCGGTATCTTCACAACATTAAATAAGTAATTAGAGATGTTCATTAATAAAGATATACAAAGAAACTCAATGAATAACCGGTAATTACACCTCCAACTCCGCATCGGTGCAAATCGCAACCAATTCTCTCGGCCATTCTAAAAACAATCCAGATCTTTCCCTAACTGTTGTGGCCTCCTCGTCCGGAAACGGCAACGGCGCATCATCTTCGATAGAGGTAGTGATATTTACCTTCACTCTGTTCTGCATTACCTCTTTCCCGTGAAGCATAGATAATTTATACAGCGTCCCTTTAGCCACAAGCCGCCTCCCTTCGGTGTTATCCATGACAAAAAGGCTACATTGTGATCCCTCCTGTGAATAATAAACAATTATAGTATATATTTATAATATTCTAACTTGAAATAATTTGAAAAGGAAATATTTAATATTTGGTACCTCGAACTCTCCCAATGAATCTGGGGGTCCATCCCCAGAGCATACCGGTTTCTTCTTTGTCCCCACCTCAATGCTTATATTCTCTTGTTGTTTCATTGATAGTTCGGTGCTAGGAAATTTTAAGACTTCTGGTGTAGGAAAAACAGGAACCGGTCTGCCCAAATCGCTGAACAGTTTCTGCATTTGCTCAGACCAGAACTGCATTTGCGCTCTGCATTGAGCGTGAATGTCTACATTACTACTGCCACTGGAAGATGAGGCCCCGAATACTTCAGACTTCCTCATCCGACCCCCAACACCCCGTAATCGACCAGGGTGATCTTTCTTTCCAGTAGCCAGCACAAGAATGTCTGTGCTTCCCTCGCCAACGGTCTCTCCTTGACTTGAGCGATTTGTCAACTCATCCTGATAAATATTTTAATGTACTTATCGGAGCATTATTCACATTACAAATTAATATTATTATACACTTTATTAAATTCAATAAATTATACTTATAATTCTGGCACTAACGTCTCTGGCCGCTTCGCTAGAAAATTCACCCTTCTTGTTCTTGTGCCCTTCTTTGAAGAGAATATGACGAGGAATCGGTGACGGCAGACAGGTTGTTGCACTGGCCTCCTCTTCCGTCTTACCGAACTGGATATGACTTTGTATTTTTGCCTCAAGTTTTTCACGCATAAGCTTCTTTTTCAATTTCTTATATCCACCACGAGACATTGTGTGGTGGAGTTTGTTTTTGTTCGAACTCTCTTGGCTTGCAAGCCGCTTCGGCTATTTCTCCGAACAGCAGGAAATACATATCATTCAAAATCTAACGTCACATTAAATGAATAAACATTGGATACAATAAAATAGTACCTGCCATTCTTTGCTTAATCGAATTTTTCGGAACATATCCCATGTATCCCTAGTAAGATAAGGATATTTAGCACATGGGTCTACATGCTTTAGGTTCCCAAATATAAACCTGCACAAGCTTGTCTTCCACCCCCGCCAACGTTCCCCTGCGTGGACTAACCACTTCTTCTTCAGCTTCGGTGTGGACTCAAAGTCAAAGGTACTCTAAAGAAACCACAAAATAACGTTACTGAACGGAAACCATAATATATATATACAAATAAAATATGTGATAACACATTAAGAAGGACAAGTAATATGTTGCACATACCATTACTTCAGACCAAATCATTTCCTTGATGTTGGCATCGACCGCACGCCACGACTTAAATTGCACAACATTAACTCTACTGCGCGTCATCAAGGCAATAAAATTAACCCATTCATTATGTGATTTGTCAGTCGTCGGCTCACCGTCATCATCGAAAGAAATAGCCGTCTTTTCTCCTTGTGCCCTCATTTCCAATAGATCGCGCGACATTTGGTTCCTTTTCTTCCATATTGTGCAAATGTTTGATCAGCCCCATCCCCGGTGTTTGATTTTGGGTTATTATCCATGAGAAAGCTTTTGTAGTATACAAAAGTTAATGTCAGGAAAGGATATTTATCATGTAAACTATCACCAGAAACAGTAATGAAATTTCTTGCAGTGATTTGCGTGATTTTGACCATAGTTGTCAAAAATTCATTACTAGACATACTAATTAAGGCACTGCAGCAAAATTATTTTTGATGAGAGCATAAATTGTAATATCCAGATTCCAAAATCAATATAACATTCATTGTGCATAACGAGGGGTAACCAGGAGTCTCATAAGAACGCATATTGCAGTATACTTCACTATTACCATCCAAATTCCATATATGTATTAACAATCTAAATTGGAAAACCCGTTTGCATGCAAGCCGTATACTACACTATTACCATATCCAATTTGTCAAAGAACCCACCAACATTAACACAGCAAGGTGAACCGATAAGTTTTTTTACTATTAAATTTGCAATTATTTCTTTCGACATGCTAATATTACATCAACTCCCCCAATCAAAGTCAAAGATACTCCCTTTCCAAACTGTCTTGAAGGAAAAACAAATGAAAAGCAACATACATTATGATCATTTCATTCTGCAACATGATGAATGCACAATACCTGGAAGAGCGTCAAATAATCGGAAATGGATAGTAATAAAAATTGAACGAACGTCGGAGGCGGTGTCGACGGATGTGACGGATACGTCGACGTTGGAGATTGCAAGAGATATCGCCGACGGAGGTCTATACGATTTTTTTTCACAATGATGGTGGTGAAATTAGAGGTGAAAATGGCGGTGTATTTTGGAGCCTAAAAAGACGAGGGCGCGCCGACTGAAATAGACAGACTTTGGAGAAGGCGCCAGAGCTGATTAAAAAAATACTTACTACACCGGTTAAACGAGAAAACCGATGTAGAACGTCTGTTTTAACACCGGTTATTACATAACCGGTGTAGCAAATGATTTTTAAAACTTTTGTTTTAATTTTTCAAATTGCTATTACAGTGTCGGTACAACAATCCACAATAAAATAAATCCACAATAAATAAATAAAATAACATCTTTTTGTTGTATTTTATTTGCATTTAAAAATTCGTACCAAAATGCTTACGTGTAAACCATAATAAATACTTGTTTACAAAATTAAACTTGTTAATTTATGTGATAACTGTGATGTTTTAGACATAATTTGATATTTTCTTTTAAACTTGTAAAATGCAAATATAATGCAACTTGTAAACTATATATAAGTTACTGTTATAATGAACTATAATTAATGTAACTTGTAAACTTGTAATCAATAAACTCTGTGCCCTGTGTATAAAAATTCATAATTAAACATTACTATAACCGTAGTTATAAGATTAATGCATAGTAACCGCTGTAATATGAATGTAACTAAGTAAATAATCCAAAAATAATTATCATGGACCAAAACAAATTGTTAATTATCAAGAAATCTGTAAATGAAACGTGTTTGTTAAACCGGTTATTAAATAACCGGTGTATTATTCAGAGTGTTTACACAGTTTTTACACCGGTTATTAAATAACCGGTGTATTATAGACAATTTTTACACCGGTTATTTAGTAACCGGTGTAAAAAACAAGTGTATCAACTATTTTAATATTGTCATTTCAATTCCACGTATTGAAATTGTTTTCAACTATTTTAATGTACTAACAAAAATTGCATATAATTGTTGTTCCAATTCGACTTGGAATACAATATCATAATAATCATACAAAATCTTAAACGCATAATTAAATATATGTAATTTGAACTTGTGAACTTGTAATTTCAACTATGTGTGTCCTATGTATGCTACATTCATAGTTACACACTACTAAAATCGTAGTAATAATCCAAAAAAGCATCCTTGAATAATATTAATGTAAATGAGTTAATCATACAAAAATAATTATAATATTTCTACATAAATTTTAAATTATCAAAAATTTATTAAACCGGTTACGACATAACCGGTGTAATAACGACAGTAATTAATATGCTTAAGTGTGAACTGTAAAGCATAACAACACTAATGAAATCATAGTTAAACAGTAATAAAATCAAAGTTACACCCTACACAATAATTTCCTTGAATAATATGAAAGTTATTCAGTACAACTCAAATATAATTACAAAATACGTGAATAATAACTTAAACACTACATCTCACGCCAAGGTCTTTCTTTTATTTGACAGAGGATCATCAACCCATATGCCTTCCACGTGATCAGTTCGGAGAATGAATGCATCCATATTCCGGTCCTCTTCAATTGTGCTCTGTACGGGGAAACCTGATGAGAATGGGGGGACATCGGGATTATTATCATTATCAACTTCATCACCGACCTGATGTTTCTTCCCGTGTAGGACAATGGACCATTTTTTGTCAATAGGATCTGAGACATAAAATACTTGTTTTGCCTGGGAAGCAAGTACGAAAGGTTCCCCTTTGAAACCTTCCCTTTTCAAATCCACAAGTGTAAATCCCGATTCATCAGTTCGAACGCCGTTCTTGTTGTCCACCCATTTGCATTTGAAAATTGGGACTTTAAATTTCACATAGTCCAGCTCCCATATCTCCTGAATCGTCCCATAATAAGACATATTGGCGTACACTGGATTTCTATCTCTCGAACTAGACTCGTGTAAAGCCTCAGACACTAATGTAACGCCACTATTTTGCGTTGTGCTACTGTCATCTGCAGCCTTCGTAGAAAATGAAAATCCATTGATGTCATAGCCCGAATACGATAGCACAGCGTGACTGGGCTTATACGCTAACCAACTTAATGTGTCATGAACAGTTTGGTCACGAACAGCAGCACTTAACCAATTCACAAATGTTCGATTGTGTTCATTGAGTACATACCTGTCAGTCCAGCTACGATGACTTTCCTTTATTTCACAAATATAAGCATTCACATAAGGCTGCACCGGCTCAGAATTTCTCAATACATATAGATGCGCATTGTTCAACTCATCATTAGAAGGAGTAAACAACTTACTTGCCGATGTTCCTTTTCCTGTGATCCGTTCGTCACGGCCAGGCTTTGGTAGTCCAATAGCATTCGTATCATGCAAGTATCCAGTGCAAAACTCAATAACCTCTTCAGCTATATACCTTTCAACAATGTTTGCATCGGGACGATAGCGATTTCTCACATAACCCTTCAAGACTTTCATGTATCGCTCAAATGGATACATCCAGTGCAAATATACAGGCCCACAAATCTTTATCTCCCTAACTAAATGAACCACCAAGTGCACCATAATGTCAAAAAAAGCTGGTGGAAAATACATCTCAAGTTGGCACAAAACTACGACAATTTCATCTTGTAGCTCATCAAGCCTGTCACGATCAACTACCTTGCTACATATCGAATTAAAAAAGTAACAAAGTTTAGTTATGCTGTACCTGACATGTTTCGGCAAGATATATCGAAGTGCAATAGGTAGGAACTGCTGCATCAACACATGACAGTCATGTGATTTTAATCCAACCAATTTCAAATCTCCCAAAGAAACTAGGCGGCTTACATTTGAAGAATATCCTGATGGGACCTTTATGCTCTTGAGACTCTCACAGAAGCTCTGTTTCTCTTTCCGTGACAATGTATAACAAGCGAGGGGTAGGTATGTGCGGTGTCCTTGAATCACAGGTGCTAAATTCGCCCTAATACCCATATCAACCAAATCAAGTCTCGCTTTATAACCATCTTTTGTTTTTCCAGGTATATTCAAAATAGTACCCGACAAACTTTCACATATATTTTTTTCAATATGCATCACATCGAGACAGTGTCTAACATCAAGTGTCTCCCAATATGGAAGATCAAAAAATATAGATTTTTTCTTCCAACAACCTTTATTATGATTCTTGTGAGACTTTGTATGTTTTCCAAATTCGACATTGACATCCTTCACACGATCATGAACCTCATTCCCACTCAAGGCAATTGGAGCACGTCTGAACTCCTGTTTCCCATTGAAAGCTCTTTTCAATCGACGATATGCATGGGCCTGAGGAAGAAATCTACGATGTCCAAGATAGACTGTCTTGCGCCCATGTACAAGCTGAAATGATTCTGTATTCTCATCACACATAGGACATGCTTGGTGTCCTTTAACACAAAATCCAGATAAGTTCCCATATGCAGGAAAGTCATTTATAGTACAGAATATCATGGCACGCAATGCGAATGACTCCTGACGATGTGCATCAAACATCAACGCCCCTTCATCCCACAACTTCTTCAAGTCTTCAATTAGGGGGGCTAAGTAAACATTTATGTCATTTCCAGGTTGGCGTGGACCTGAAATCAGTAATGACATCAATATGTATTTGCGCTTCATACACAAGTAAGGAGGTAGATTGTAAATAACCAACATTACTGGCCAAGAGCTATGTGTACTGCTTAGACTACCGTAAGGATTCATCCCATCAGTACACAATCCTAATCTCAGATTTCTTGCATCCTACCAAACGAGGGGTAAACCGAATCAATCTTCTTCCACTGATCAGAATCAGCAGGATGCATTATCATATTGTCGTCTGTGGAAATATTGCGATGTGCGTACCACGTCAAATTCTTAGCATCTCCAGAATTGGCAAACATTCGTCTGAGTCTCGGTATTATAGGGAGATACCATAACACTTTCACCGGCGATGATTTCTTCTTCGCATTTATATCGTTTTCAAAACCATCACGAACTTGCTTCTTTTTGAAACGAGAAACATGACATTTAGGACAGTACAATGAATCTTGGTATTCATTCCTATATAGTATGCAATCGTTGGGGCAGACATCTATTTTCTTATACTGCATACCCATAGGACACAAGATTTTTTTAGCCTCATAAATGTGATTCGGTAGTTCATTACCTCCAGGCAGTACATCCTTCAGTAAAGTCAATAGTGCTGTAAAACTACAATCAGTCCACCCATGTGCAGCTTTCAAATTGTACAGCTTTAAAGTAACGGATAATCGGGTGTACTTAATACACCCAGGATATAGAGGTTTTTCCATATCATTCAATAACGAAGCAGAATATCTGGCGTATCCGCAAAACTACCGACCATGTCCTCAACCATATCATCCAATCGATCATGTTTCATCGCCACATCATCTTCTACCGCATTTTCTCCTTGTTTCGATGCATATTCAGTCTCGCCGTGCCAGATCCATATTTTATAAGCCGGATCAAAACCCCTCCGATACAAATGGTCTCTTATAATGTCAGGGTCGTCGAACAAAGCAAAATTCTTGCAATCCTTACATGGACAGTAGATGTACTTGGAATTCTTATAAGCAGATTTAATAAATTTCTCAACCTCTTCTTCATACGCAGATGTTGTACAATCACCAAATATAATATCATTACGATCCATGAATATCGCACCCTTTGAATCATTCGAAAGATAATTACAATAAGTTAACCAACAAAATAAGTGCATTGATACTTCGATGCTAACGTAATTTTACATCATATGACTGAAGCAACAAAATAAGAATAAAAACTAATTAATATTGGTTATGCAACTGTGTGAATGATGTAGAAAAGTATACACCTGTACGCCTAAATAAAACAACAAATCAAACATGTAACTAAATTTTTTACCAATACGAAGCAAATATATATTGAAATCTACAATTGTACAAAGGCTTTTTATAAATGAAATGCAGAGCTAGAAATATATGTCAAAAATCCAGCGAATGAGAATTAAAACTATATAAAACTGATCAGTTTATATGTAACTACCTAACCTCAAATGGTTGCGTTGAAAGAAGAAGAGTGATATTGTAGCTTCAGATCTGTTATTTTACCGGTTTTCGGGCGCAGCTGTTGGTAAAAAGTCGTAGTTCTTACGATGGAGATAATGCTGATGAAGCTGTTGGGAGTAATTATATTTGTTATTTACACCGGTCGTAAGAAAACCGGTGCAAATTGTTAACTTTTTTACACCGGTTGTAACAAAACCGGTGTAAATAGACAAATAATTACACCGGTTTTTCTACAACCGGTGTAATAAGTGTAAAACCTTCTTTAATTTAGAGAAATTTTGTTTTTGTATTAGTTAGACAAATATTGTTTTTTCGACGTCGGAAATAAATGATTTACAACAAAGCATTATCATAATAATATTAGAACATATAAATTAATAAACAACATTAGTTTCTAATTTTAATTAAAATAGACATTGCGATAACAGATGAGAAGATCACACAGTCTAAATTTTTTTACAGGCAAATAGAACAAAGTTTCATCATCTGCCCATCAAAAGCCAGCAACGAACACTTCTACGTGATTACACCAATTTCTGATTAGAAAAATTTTGGAAACATAATCTTCAGCATTGTTATAATTTCTTTTTGGATCTCTGGGTCAGCGTGTAGCTCTCCTGCATCAAAGTGTATTTTATTCGAATCAAGTTCATCATCAATATGGAGATTGATATTTTTCGGTTGGTCATTCGCTTCTATTGATTCTGAAACGAACGAATCAAGTCCATCATGAATATGGAGATTGATGTTTTCCGGTTGGTCAGTTGCTTCTATTGATTCTGAAACAAACGAATCAAGTCCATCGTCAATATGGAGATTGATGTATTCTGCTTGGTCGTTTGCTTCTATTGATTCAGAGACAAACGAATCAAGTTCCTCCGAAGTTTGAATGTCATCCATCGCAATTGCTGTTGAAGGTGTTTTCATGGTGGAGCAGAATATAAAAAGAAGAAAAACTAAATAATTACCGAACAGATGGTAGTTATCTTATATGCTAAAAAACGTAATTAATTACGATCCCTTTAAATAACGACAAACATAATTGCGTACCTAATATTACATCATATCATTTAATTAACAAAATCAGTTTCTGAATTTAATTAAAACAGATATATATATATATATATATGTCAATGATATGGCGAATGAGAAGAGAAATAATATAAAAGTTATAAGTCACTAACCTCAAATGATTGAGTTGAATGAACGAAAGTTAAATTGTTGCTTGTAATGATGGATTCAAAAAGATTTCAAAAAGATTTCGTGCGCACCTTTTCGAAATAATCCGTTGTTCTTACGGTAGAGATGATCCAATTTCAGTACCTGTACAGTATAGAACTCAACAGAAAACAAGTAGCTCACAGACTTAAGTTGGAGAAGAAGGAAAAATATGTGGTTATGACGTTGTTAAAGTGGTGTAAAAAAACTACCACTTTTGACATCGATTATAAGAAATCGGTGTAAAAGAAACAATTTCTACACCGGTTATAAGAAAACCGGTGTGAAAGTGCATTTGTAACACCGGTTGTTTGATAACCGGTGTAAAAGCTTCTGCATATCAAATAAAGAAAACTAGGGAAAGAAAATTACTAACCATATCAAATTACTTAAATAAAATGTCATTACAAATAAAATAATTAAAATTGTCCATAAAAACAGATTTTAGATGCTTATTTTTGGGATTTTTTCATTGGACTCTCTTCCAGCTTCTCTTCTTCCTCATTTCTGTCAACTCTAGTGCGCTTCTTGCTTTGCGTCATCTGACCTCCTAGACGATGTATCTCCCATTCTAATGCATGCTTTGCGTCAATATAACGTCCCAGTTCAATAGATTGCTTGCGAAATTCCTCCTTTCGATCTGCAAAGTTATAACTCCCAGTTGATTTTATTGAAGTAAAACTGTCGTAGTTTGCTTACTTTAAAAGCATATACATACAGTACCTTATGCCTTTCTTCCAACTGCATAACCCTTTCGACTGCCATCTTCAGTTCCGATGTTGCTCTTACATTCTGAAATAACAAAAAATTGCTGACCAAGCCAAATAAACAGCATTCACAAAAGTTGACAACTACAATTTTCCATTATAATTCAGATTGACATAGCAACCTCAATTTGGTACCTTTTGCTTGTCAAGTTCAAGCAATTGCATCGCCTTTTCATCGACAGGCTGTTGTTTCTCCAACTCAGCCTCACGAGCTATAAGCTCGTTTTGCTGTTCTTGTAGCATCTTTTCGAGTCCCTCCATCTTCAGTAACTCTGATAAATACATGTAAAAAGTCATGACTATTTATAGGAATGAAGGATCATGACTTATGGGAATCAAGGGTCGTGACTTATCTCGGAGAATGAATTTGCCAACTAGGATACTGTGAAACCCTTCACGTTCCCCAGCCCCTCCAGCTGTCATCTGCCCCTCCAGTTTCCCTCAGCCCCTTCAATTTTATTATGCCCCTTTAGTTTTCCTCAGCCGACGTATCCGCTACCACCTAAGCAAAACAATTCAGTTTTAATTTTAAACTTTTAATGTACATTGCATTTGAATTATTCGTTTTTACTGAAGGTGTATAGTGCTCGGAGTTCAAATCAAAGAGATTTTTTTGGTCGATATAAAGATAAAGAAGAAGAACTTAAGAAATCATAGTATTGAATCAAATAATAGTAAAATCTTCTTACACCGGTTATGCTTATAACCGGTGTAAACAAAACTTTCAAAATATTTCTACATCGGTTATTTTTAAAATCGGTGCAACAAAAACTTTTCAAAAAACTTTTACACCGGTTATTCGTATAACCGGTGTTAAAAAAAACTATTCAAAAATAATTTACACCGGTTATTCTTAAAACCGGTGTGTTAAAAAAAATTCAATAACTTTCTACACCGGTTATAAGAATAACCGGTGTAAACAGGCGTTATTCTTCTTTAATATTACGATAATGCCACCGCGTTTTTTTAATTTACACCGGTTTCTGTTTGACCGCTTTAAAAGGGGCGATTTAACAAGGCTATTTTGTAGTAGTGAATGATATGGACATTTTATATGCTTCGAATAATAATCGATCATTTTGCAGTTTAACCATGTGGATGTTTGGAATGATCGATATGTGTTAATATAAAATGAACTTTTAATTGTGACAGTCTCAGGGAAGTCTATCTGGGCTGTCTCCTGAAGTTGGTTGACAACTCTATTTTTGTGTTCAATGGCATGTGTTGATTATTTTTCCAATGTTATCAAAGCATCCACTTTGCCTATAGAGGAGGATAATAAAAATGAATTTCATTAACCAATAATTTATACCTTACCATTCTGAACTTTTGGTTTTTCTTTTTTTTTTCTTTATCACAAAAACTCCTATGAAACGAGTTTATATATGTTTGATATATAAAATGGTTAATTAATAATTGTTGAAATCGTGATTTTAATTTTATATTATTTTTATTGTGCGTGAAAATCGTGATTCTAATTTTCAACAGTTTTTTGTGAGTTGAAATTGTAATTCTAATTTTCTATTATTTTTATTGTGCATTAAAATAGTGATTAACTCTTGTTTCATTAACTCACTTGATAGGACGCCATCTGTTTCTTTATTTACGTCAAAGCCAAGTCTAATTAATCTCAATGTTTCTATCAAAGCCAAGTCTAATCTCAAGTAGCAATGATCTTATTGTATCGTCTCCTCATATATTTGCTCTGGCAGATCCTTAATTCACATTATTTTCAATTCGAAAGACATCAAATTCTTCCATCCACATTATTAGTCCACTGCTACTCTCCATTCGATTGAATCCGACATGCCCAACTCTGGCATTTTCCCCAAATTTGAGCAACAAATCATGGCTTTGCGTGAGAAAGAAGATTCCTTAAAAATTAGATGGAATCGTCTGTCATCGCGAAAAAAGACAATTCAATTATTCGAACTTTTACCTTAGTAGAATGATGATGGACAATAAATTTTTTGAAAGAAATTTTCAGTTCTTATTTTCAACTAATATAACATGTAAAGGGTTCAACAAATATTCTTACCACATAAAATCCCTTCTATGCATGTGATGGTTGCATGATCGATCACTACAAAAGAATTTTCAGATGCAAAAACTCTTGTGAGGTCGTCTCATGTATATATGAGACGTGATACATAAATTATATTTTATACGCTAATTTTGCATAAGATATACGCTAATATATGATACTTTATACAATAATACGTTAATTTTTTATACTAAATTTTTACGCTAATTTCTGATACTTTATAAGCTAAAGTGAAATTCATACGCAAGTCTCATACATAAGACGTTCTTTAACTGAAATCTATCTTCTCATCTTCTTTGTCGCCTTCAATGGCACCCTTCATGCGCTCTATCTCGAACTCCAGTGCTTGCTTCTGGTCAAGTTTGAACTCCATTTAAATAATTTGTTTATGAAAGTCCTCATTTTCTCTCTTCTGATCATCAGCCAATTTCAACAGTTTATCATCTGCCTTCTGGTGCTCCTAAATCGCCTTCTCATTCATTTCTTTCTGCTCACCAAGCTTCCTTTTCTCACTTTCATTTAGATCTTCAATCTTCTTTAGCTTTTTCTCTCGCATCAATAGCTCTTGTTTCCTAGCCTCTAATTGGGACATACTTCAATAAGGATTGGATTGGATTGGATTCACGAATGCCATGACATTTGAGAAGAATTTTGAAATTGATTTTCATGCGAAGAGAGATTGGAAGACGAAAAGGCAAAAAGGAGATAAGCACTATGCTTGGATTGCCCGTGAAGGAGAGTTCAAAGCATAGGGTCTCATCGATTGGCGAATATCTCCTCAAGATTAATGGAGATCTGAAGACTGTCTTAGGCATAAAAATAGAAGATAAAAAGGAAAGACACCTCACTCATGTCCACCTTGGCAAATGAACTGGAAGTTAAAAGTAAGAAATGTGAATGGATGAAGAGGAAACAAATAAAAACTTACTCTCGTAGATTATTAAATCGATAAAGATGAAAATTTAAGAAGGGATTCATACTCATCATCCTCACTATCATCACTGGATTTGAGATTAGAACATTTTTTCATCTTGCTTTATAGTTGTGAAGTGTTTTAATATTTGATGAAAGATTTATATAGAGTTATTCGTAGTGCTATTCATTCTTTTTGGTTAAAAATATTTTATGGTAGGTAGGTGAAGGTTGGTCAAATTTATTTCAAACTTAATTACCTTCCTAATTGGCTTAATAATTTTTAAAAAAAAAAAAAGAAGAAAAGGGAAGAAGTCTAATGACCAAATGGGAAAAAATCAAAATTTTACATGGATTCTGTTCCAAAGTTGTATCATGTGTATATAAAGGTATAACTTATAAGCTATATTCAATGTATCTAGTTAAAATGATAACTTAAATAGAATAAAATCATATATAGTTAGGATTTATAGTGATATTTATTGACTCTCATAACATTGATTCCTAGAACAATTTTATCAATTTCTTTTACAATAATTTAAAAACGGTATTGATATCTTTAATTAATTAATTAATTGCCTTTTTGAATGTGTGAAATTTAAGTTTCAATTGCATTTCAATTTATCTTTCATGTATAAATGTGATATGTCTCTGGTTTTGGTATTCTCTTAAACTCTTTGTTGTTTGTTTAGAATAATATTTTGTAATAGATTTTACATTAAACTTTTGTTTGTACCATTGAAAATAAAGTTATACTTTGTACTACATTTATATTAATATACAACATGATAGCACTAAAAATAAAATTCTTAGTTTTGTAATCGAATTACCTTTGAAATCACAAATAATTAACTATGTGTTGTTGTATGTCAATGGGAGGATGTTATTTTATGTGTCTTTTTTTCTGTCAATATAACCTGTGGTATTATATCAAAACTACAGAAAAAACAAAATCTCGGTTAGACATAGGTTAGAAAGCTACAACAAAATATTTTCTGTCTACAAATATACGTCCGTAAGAATCAAATTGGAAATCCTTTATTGCCAAAATCACATAGTGTCCGTAAACCATTATAACTAGAGATATTTACAATTAAAATCTGTCATATATATGTTTCTTGTACCTATACATATATGAAAGAGCAAATAAGTGAAAATTGGCCAGTTTATGGCTAGTAAGTAAATTCAAAAAACTACCTAAACTAATCATTATAACTTACAGCAATTCATGCCACCTCTATAGCTTTATTAAATTTAGAAAGATATACTTTTTTTGAAATGATTTAATCACTCTTTTTTTGCATAGTCCTCCATCATATTTTAGACGTAAACCAGAATTCAAAGAAATTTTTTAAAAGATTAGGTACCAATACTAATTTAGCGATAATTAAACATGTTAATCATACTCATTATGTGCCATTAATGTATAAAATAAACTTAGAATGCTCAAATTTTATTAAGATAAGAGTAGCTTAATTATTTTCTTCAACGAATACAATTGAAAAAATTATACTGAATTTAGTCTGAATAGATTTATTATGACAGGTTAAAAGAAACAAAAAAAAATACAAAATATACTACTCCAATTGAATTTTAGAATGGACACTGTCATTTATCTATTTAAAAGAGAAAGTGGTAAAGAAATTTGTAGATCTTAAACTTTAATTCACGTAAAATTTAGATGTCATTTGGACAAGCATCAAATAAAAAAAATCCTAAAATTTCAATAGGGTGAGGTATTAAAAATAAATTATTTCTAAATAAAAGCTTAAACTTAGTCCTAAATATATATGATGCGCATTATGCACAGTGTACATAGTGATGCACAAATTTTCAATCGGCACATGATTAACCTATTCAAGTTAAGTAATAATAGGGAGTTTGATAAATTTTACTGAACCCTAATGATTTGTAATACTAATTGGTAAACAATTATTTTTGTATATAAAACTAGTATAAATATGGCATGGTTTGTTTAGACATGAGTAGGTTAAGTTTGTTTGATAAATATATATTACGAATTTTAATATATGAAGAGGGTATATATGAAAATATAGACAAAATAATAATAGAATTTTAACGGATAAAATTTGATTTAAGACTTAATTTAAAAGCATAGTAAACTGCAAATCTTAATATTCTAATGATATATTTAACATTGTTTAATTTTTATTTGCGCACATAATTAAACATAATACATACATTTTAATACACTATATATGCATATTATACATATTTTCATACATTATATATTTTTACATGTATTATGTATATTTCTATATACAAAACACACGTTTTCACATATATTTTAATGAACTATATATACTTTTACACGTGCTATCCACAACATTTTTATATACAAGGCATACATTTTTACACTTTATACATATTTAGACATATTAGACACATTTTTTCGTGCACAATGCACATTTTTATGTATAAAATATATAATTATAAATACTTTACATATTTATATATAGTATACTTAGTACACGTATATGCCTTATTTGTTAATGAATTATATATAGAGTTAGTAAGAGTTTACCTATTAATGAGTTATTTACATTAAAGGTACCTTCTTCTCTCTCTCTACCCCACAACGCCTCTAACCCTAATCCTACTTTCTTTATCAACCAACCAAACGCTATCTTTTAACTCCAATCGGCCCCACAGCATAATCGGTACCTTCTTCTCTACAGCCGATCTTCATCAGTCCTATTACTTTACCCCACACTCCAAGAGTTTCCTCAACCGTTTCCTCACTTCCTTGGCTCCAGCTTTTTGGCCGGAGCCACCAAGTGCTGGTGCTCACTGGTGGATCCAATAGCAAGACCAATACCATGACAGCGACAGTGAAGATCGGGGCTATGCCAACAAAGATGCCTCCTTTGGTAGCTGCTCGGTCAGCGTTTCCTTCCACCTCAAGGTCAGCCTCAAGCTCTCACAGAAATGGTCCGTCGCTGATCCATAATCGAAAGACTACATTTTCTCTACAAGCCTGCTCATTTTCCCCTCTTCTCCCTCAGCTGACTTTGAGGAAGAGTTCAAAGGCCACGGCTTTCGTCAACCACCTACAGGACCGTCTGCCACCACAGAGAGCTAAATCAGTGGAGTTCCCCCCAACTATTCCCTTGATAACCAGGTCGATCCCAGAAGCCGAGAAACTACTGATGACAGATGTATTGTCGGCGGTAGATCCTTTGCAAATTCCTTCTCCCTCTGACACATTGGAGGCTGGCTGTTTTCAGGCTACATGCCCTAAAACCTTCCGGGAGGCAGTTACAGGATTAGGCATAAAGGATCCAGCTGCTTCCATACCAAAAGATCAAGTTAACCTATCCTTTTCCTCAGTGAATCCACGGAATTTGTCATCCCACAATGGAGAACCTGCTTTGTTGGTCACCAAAGAAGAAGAAGACATCCTTGCCCTACCTTTCAAACAGACACTTGTTGGAAAATTCAGTAGTGGCAAACTATCGATGGTTGTTCTTCGAAAAGAAATTCAGGCGGCATCTTTTGCCGGACAGGTTTATCTCGGCCTTCTAAACTATCGTCATGTTTTCTTTAAATTTGAAAAGGAGGAAGATTTCCTCAGAATGTGGACAAATCGAATTTGGAATTTTTCTGGTTTCCCAGCGAGAATTTTCCGCTGGTCTCCGGATTTCAGAACTGACATTGAATCTTCGGTGGCTCCGGTGTGGCTTACTCTTCCGCAGCTCCCTTTACACTTCTTCGACAAAGACTCCTTGTTTGCCATTGCATCGATCGTTGGTACTCCACTGAAAGTGGACAGAGCTACAGCTTCCGCCGATAAGCTGCTAAGACCGAGTGAAGCAAGGGTATTAGTAGAACTAGATGTCTTAAAGGAGAGGCCTAATCGCGTGTGGATTGGTAGCCAGGATAGGGGACAGTGGCATTCCATTGTAATGGAGGCCAGTCCTAATTACTGCACAAACTGTCTGATAGCAATCCATCCATGTCCATGCCAAAGCCGACTTCAAGTGTTCATCCATTGACAAACCTTGATGGTCCAATGACAATATCAAGGAGCAAGAAGATGAAGGAGGCGTTGCAAGCATTATTGATAACTCATTGTGAAGAATTGGACATCTTTGAAGAGCATTATGATCCGGTCCAAGCATCTTCCACCAATGGAGCTTTATGGAATATATCTTCTCTCACAATCCATGAAGAGATGGATCAATCACAATGAAGTCCAATGAAGGCGTGTTTGGGTTTTATAAATGGATCACGCCATTAAACCCTAATTTATTAGTGTTTTATTTTATGTTATTTTAAGCCCAATTAGATGTTTTAATTTATTAAATAATGGGCTTGGAATTTCGAAATTAATTAAGGTTACTTGGCCCAATTATCTTGCATGATAATGGCAAGTAAAAGTTTAGGAAACAAAGAAGTCAAATTGAGTTTTGCTACTTGGCAAAACCGTGAGTCACAAATCCTTTTTGGAAAAGGATTTAGTTTGTTAGTTGTTAGTTTCCAATTCCACTTTGGAAAGTTAGCTAGCTTAGAAGTCAAGTTGTAATTTACTTAAGCTAGGGTTTTTACAAGGCATGGCCGAAATTTGCCTCTATATAAGGCCATCATTGTAAACGTTTTTTAATAAGATGAATTTTGTTGAATTTAGCCTTGCTAAAAATTGTCTTTCAGCCGTGAGAAGCTTTAAGAAAAAACGTGAATCAATTCAATTAAGTTTAGTTGAGTTTTCATAAGAACCGTGAACCTAGAAGCTAAGACCTTTAGGTGAACTTACAAGTTCTTGATTCAAAGAACAAGCCAAACTGATTTGTTTAGCTTATGAATTTTCATAAGTTGGCTGAATCTTTTTGATTCATACGTGGGGGTTTGATTGCTTCATATCAAATCTTTTCGTGTCAATATCTTTATTTTCTTGTTTTGTAAATTCCGCACCATTGTTTCTTCTTTTTCTTGTTTGTGGAGTTTGGTAAGCAACGATCCAAAGGAGGTGGTTTCAAGTGGTTCAAGGTGCTGCATCTTGATCATTCATATCAATTGGTATCAAAGCTCAAGGTTGTCTTCCAAATTCAGGTTTTAAATTTCGGTTTTTGAGTCTTCTTGTTTCTCGGTTTTCTTGTTGCTTTGTGTCTCGATTTTTGCTGCTGTTTTAGACGTCTTTTTGCTGCTGTTCTTGAGTCAATTTTTCTGCAGTAAATTTTGTCTTAATTGAGTCCTTAATTCGTCATAATTCTGTCCATAAAATCGCATGCAAATCTGCCCTAAAAATCTGCCCAAAATCGTATAACCTTGCTTTAGCGTTTTTGCGATTTTTGTGTTGTTTTGTCTTGCTGTTTTCTTTCGATCCTTGCTGCTGTCCTTTGTGTCTTCTTTCTGCAGTTAATTGTGTCTTAATTCTGCTCTAATTTCGTCTTAAAAGTGTCAAGCAAATCGCATAAAAAATTGTTACTCAAATCTGCCCAAAATCGGTTTCATCTTGCTTTTGCGAATTTTTGTGTTGATTTCTTGCTGTTTTGTGTTGCGTTTTTGTTGCTGTTTCTTGGTGTTTATATTCTGCACTTTTCTTGTCTTCATAGTGTTGAATTCTTGTGTTTTCATTGGCTGTCCACACGTCAACTTGCTAGGGTTTTTGAAGTCAAGAATTAGGGTTTCTTACAAACCCTAGTTTTGGTCAAGTTTGCATAACTTTCTTGTTTCTTATCCAATTCTTGATCTTTCTTTTGTGTTAGTTTCTTTGTTTCATTCTTGTCATAGTGAGTTTCGATCAAACTTTTATCACACTTGAAAAAGATAAGTTCTTGAACACTTTCTTGAACTTCTTGATTTTCTTGAAAATTCAAAAGTGTCAAAATTTGAATCTAAAGCCATATTCTTGATCTTCTTGATAAATCTTGAATATTTTGTGAAAGTGGCACGTGCAAATTCATAATTCTTGGTGAGATATTAAAGTTTGAAAATTTTAAGGTTTTTAAGGTTAAGACAAAAGACACAACATCCTTAAACCCTAATCCTAGGTTGTTGTCTTCAAACCTTAAAAGTTTGTTTGTACTAGGTTCTTGTCCGAACCTTAATTGTTTTTGTTTGTCCAAGGTTTTGTCCAAACCTTAAAAGTTTGTTTTTGTCATTTGTTGTCCGAACAAAAAAAAAAAGAGGGCGTATAAAAAAAAAAAAAAAAAAAGACCCAACTCAAAAAAAAAAAAAAAAAAGAAAAAGAACAAAAAAATATATTAATTCGGACTTTGCATTATTTATTTCTGTTATTTATTTATTTTATTTAATTTTAATTGAAGAACACATTGTTCTTGAGTTTGTTTCTTGAAAATCACCTTGGATTAAAAGTGCCATAACTTTCTCAATACAACTCGGAATTAAGTGATTCAAATTGTGTTTTCTTCGTCTTGAAGTCTACTCTCTGTTTCCCTTAGTTTCTGAAGTTAAATCAAGTTATACCCACACGTATTATTAAATACTCTTGACGTGATTTGTTTAAACTTCCTTGGTTTTACTTGTGAAAATTTGTTGGTGGAATTAATTTGTTGAGTCTTGTTATTACAATCATTGAACCAGTAAGTTCCATAGTTTGAGAGTATTAGTACAGGGTATACACGAGAAAAGCTTTCATATTAAGAGAGGAGAGTACCTACTACCCCATATTGTGAGAACCCGTGAGGTATATTTCTATATATTTCTTGTGTTTTTACTAACTTGCAGGTACAAATGGAGGGTGAAGAATCTAAATCACCAAAGGTAGTGGACCAAAAGTTCACTAATGATGTCCTCTTTGACATGATCCGAAAACTCACACTCAAAGTTGATAGTATGTCTTCGCCACCACCCAAGGGTCCTAAATCCCGAAGAGTTGAGTTTGAGTCTGACAATGATTCTAGTCATGATGAGGAAGAGGAGGATACGAGTTCTTCTAAGAAAGGTGACAAGTCTAAGATTTCAATTGATTCTTTAAAGCTAACTATCCCTACTTTCCATGGTAAAGCAGATCCCGAGGCTTATTTTGATTGGGTTCGTGAGCTTGAACACTTCTTTGAAGGCCATGATTACCCCGAAAAGAAAAAGTATCGAATTGCTTTTGTGCACCTTAAGGATTATGCTAGTTTATGGTGGGATGAAGTTATGAGGTCTAGACGTCAAGATGGTGAAAGGCCAATCAAGACTTGGAGCCAAATGAAGATTCTTATGAGGAAAAAATATGTCCCGTCTCATTACAACCGTGAGTTGAACAGAAAATTGCACTCTCTTGTGCAAGGTAATAAATCGGTTGAGGAGTATTATCATGAGATGGAAGCTTTGATGATCAAGGCTAATGTGCATGAAGATCCTGATTCCACTATAGAACGATTTTTGAGATGTATGCATTCTGATTTAGCATATCATGTGGATTTACAAAGTTATGTTGACATTAATGAGCTTGTGCATAAGGCTATTAAGATTGAAAGGCATATGAAAGGGAAAAATAAGTTTTCA
This sequence comes from Ophiorrhiza pumila, assembly GCA_016586305.1. NCBI lineage: Eukaryota > Viridiplantae > Streptophyta > Magnoliopsida > Gentianales > Rubiaceae > Ophiorrhiza > Ophiorrhiza pumila. Next base: position 36,636,851 of record BLIW01000009.1, on the reverse strand, counting down.
CAACCGCCACCACCATGGCAAAGAGATAAGAAGCCGAATGTGTCTCCTTTCACTCCATCCACAAAGCCGCGCAAATTCACTTCCAATCAACCATCAAGCGCACCATCTAATGTCTCAAAATCAGTTCCCAAAGCTGCTGATCCAACACCTAAATCGGCACCAACTTCTGGTCAAAGATTAAGAGATATTCGTTGTTATAAGTGTCAAGGTTTCGGTCACATGCAATCAGATTGTCCAACTCGGAAAATAATGATGCTTCTTCCTAATGGTGAAGTGGTAAGTGAAGATGATAATGATGATGAATGTGCTGACATGCCTGCACTAGAGGAGAAATATGTAAGTGATGAAAGTGAAGAGTGTGATGGTTCTTCTTATAAGGTTGGTGATTACTGTTTAGTCTCTCGTAGAGTACTTAATGCACATCCACTTGTTGATGAAGATTTGATCCATCGTGAGAACATATTTCATACACGTTGCATGGTTCAAAACAAAATTTGCACTGTTATTATTGATAGTGGTAGTTGTGCAAATGTGGCAAGTACTTTATTTGTAAATAAGCTGAATTTGACTTGCATGAAACATCCCAAACCATACAGACTTAAATGGTTAAATAATTCAGCTGAATCTCGAGTAACCAAGCAAGTTAAATTTACATTCACCATTGGTAGTTATGTTGATAAAGTTACATGTGATGTTGTTCCAATGGAAGCTAGTCATATATTGCTTGGAAGACCTTGGCAGTTTGATAGAGATGTTGTGTATCATGCCAAGAAGAACTTTTACCATTTTTCACACCAAGGTAAAAAGTTTAATTTGAGAGCCTTAAGTCCTACTGAAGTTTTTGAAGATCAAGCTAAAATAGCTAAGGCTTATGGTGCAATGCGTGAAGCAAAGGAGAAGAAGTTACAAGAGAAGAACAATGTAACTAGCATAGGGCGAAACATTGTAACTAGAAATAATGATAGTGATAGCCGTGAGTTAGTTGTTTCAAAATCTTGTAATTATGCTTCTAAGAGTGAGGTTAAGAGAGCTATATTAGATAGGCAAGTAGTGTATTTACTTTTTCGCAAGGATGTACTTATCATTGATAGTGCTCACATTGATTCTTTGCCTAGTATTGTTTCAGCTCTTTTGCAGGAATATGATGATGTGTTTCCTGAGGATTTACCAAAGGGTTTACCACCTATTAGAGGTATTGAACATCAAATTGATTTCATACCTGGATCTCAAATTCCAAACCGTCCAGCTTATAGAGCAAACCCTGAAGAGACTGAAGAAATTCAACGTCAAGTGGACGAACTTATTGACCGAGGTATGATTCAAGAATCTTATAGTCCATGTGTTGTTCCTGTTATTTTAGTTCCTAAGAAGGATGATTCATGGAGAATGTGCGTTGATTGTCGTGCCATAAATAAAATAACTATTAAGTATAGACATCCTATTCCTAGACTAGATGACATGCTTGATGAGTTATATGGTTCATGCATATTTTCTAAGATAGACCTAAAGAGTGGTTATTATCAAATTCGAATGAAAGAAGGTGATGAATGGAAAACTGCTTTTAAGACAAAGTTTGGTTTGTATGAATGGTTAGTCATGCCTTTTGGTTTAACCAATGCACCCAGTACTTTTATGAGATTAATGAATCAAGTTTTTCGTCACTTCATTGGAAAATTTGTTGTGGTCTATTTTGATGATATCCTTGTATATAGTAAATCACTTGATGAGCATGTTGATCATTTAAGACAAGTGTTTCCTGTTTTACGTGAGAACAAATTATATGCTAACCTTAAAAAGTGTTCTTTTTGTATGGAATCAATTATCTTTTTAGGTTATGTTGTTAGTTCTCAAGGTATATCTGTTGATGAGTCAAAGGTTAAAGCAATTCAATGTTGGTCTCGACCTACATGTGCTAGTGATGTTAGAAGCTTTCATGGATTGGCAAGTTTTTATAGGAGGTTTATTAAAGATTTTAGTACTATAGCAGCTCCTCTAAATGAACTTGTTAAGAAAAATGTTGTTTTTGAATGGAAGGAAGAACATGAAAATGCTTTTAACAAGTTGAAGTATTTGTTGACTCATGCGCCTTTACTTGTTTTGCCCAATTTTAGTAAAGCTTTTGAGATACACTGTGATGCCTCCGGGATAGGTATTGGTGCTGTTTTGATGCAGGAATCAAGACCGGTGGCCTATTTTAGTGAAAAGCTCAATGGGGCGCAATTGAAGTATGCAACTTATGACAAGGAGTTGTATGCGTTGGTAAGGTCATTTCAGGTTTGGCAACATTATCTATGGCCTAAAGAGTTTATAATTCATTCTAATCATGAAAGCCTTAAATTTCTGAAATCTCAAGGAAAATTGAATAAGAGGCATGCTAAATGGTTAGAGTTTATTGAAACTTTTCCTTATATGATTAAGTATAAATCTGGTAATGAAAATGTTGTAGCTGATGCATTATCTAGGAGACATTCGTTATTCACCTATATGCATGCTAAGTTACTTGGTTTTGATTTGATCAAGGATTTATACAAAGATGATGTTGATTTCAAAAATGTAATTGATTCTTGTGTTGTAAAGCCGAATGGAGAATTTTATATGTATGATGGATTCTTGTTTAAAAAGGATAAATTGTGCATGCCCTCATGTTCCATTCGTGAATTACTTGTTAAGGAAACCCATGGGGGAGGGTTAATGGGGCATTTTGGTATTGCCAAGACTCTTGCTGTTTTGAATGAACACTTTTTCTGGCCTAACATGATTAAAAATGTTAAAAGTGTTTGTGAAAGATGCATTGTATGTAAACAAGCAAAGTCGAAAATTATGCCTCATGGATTGTATACACCTTTGCCTGTTCCTAGTCATCCTTGGGTTGATATATCTATGGATTTTGTACTTGGATTGCCTAGATCACGCACTAGTAATGATAGAATTTTTGTGGTAGTTGATAGATTTAGTAAGATGGCACATTTCATTGCATGTTCTAAGTCTAATGATGCTGCAAAGGTTGCTGATTTGTTCTTTAAGGAAGTTGTAAGGTTGCATGGAATTCCTAAGAGTATTGTTAGTGATAGAGATGTCAAGTTTTTATCTCACTTTTGGAGAACTCTTTGGAATAAGTTAGGCACTAAGTTATTATTTTCTACTGTTGCACATCCCCAAACTGATGGGCAAACTGAGGTGGTAAATCATACTTTGTCTACTTTACTTCGTGCTATTATTCAGAAAACCTTAAAGAATTGGGAAGGTTGTTTGCCGCATATTGAATTTGCTTATAATAGAACTGTTCATAGTTCCACTAACTGTTCGCCTTTTGAAATAGTTTATGGATTCAATCCTTTAACTCCTCTTGATATTTTGCCTTTGCCTATTAATGAGTTTGTTAATGTTGAAGGTCAAAAGAAAGCAGATTTTATTAAGGAGTTACATGAGAAAGTAAGGCATAATATTCAAAGGCGTAATGAGCAATATGCCAAACAAGCAAATAAAGGTCGGAAAAAAGTGATATTTGAACCTGGTGATTGGGTTTGGATTCACTTAAGGAAGGAGAGGTTTCCCGTCAAAAGGAAATCTAAGCTTCATCCACGAGGAGATGGTCCTTTTCGTGTTTTGGAGAGGATTGGAGATAATGCTTACAAGATAGAGCTTCCTAGTGCCTATGGCAATGTCTCATCTACATTTAATGTTACTGACTTATCTTTGTTTGATGTAGGTGATTCGAGGACGAATCCTTTCGAGGAGGGAGGGAATGATAGCAATCCATCCATGTCCATGCCAAAGCCGACTTCAAGTGTTCATCCATTGACAAACCTTGATGGTCCAATGACAAGATCAAGGAGCAAGAAGATGAAGGAGGCGTTGCAAGCATTATTGATAACTCATTGTGAAGAATTGGACATCTTTGAAGAGCATTATGATCCGGTCCAAGCATCTTCCACCAATGGAGCTTTATGGAATATATCTTCTCTCACAATCCATGAAGAGATGGATCAATCACAATGAAGTTCAATGAAGGCGTGTTTGGGTTTCATAAATGGATCACGCCATTAAACCCTAATTTATTAGTGTTTTATTTTATGTTATATTAAGCCCAATTAGACGTTTTAATTTATTAAATAATGGGCTTGGAATTTAAATTAATTAAGGTTACTTGGCCCAATTATCTTGCATGATAATGGCAAGTAAAAGTTTAGGAAACAAAGAAGTCAAATTGAGTTTTGCTACTTGGCAAAACCGTGAGTCACAAATCCTTTTTGGAAAAGGATTTAGTTTGTTAGTTGTTAGTTTCCAATTCCACTTTGGAAAGTTAGCTAGCTTAGAAGTCAAGTTGTAATTTACTTAAGCTAGGGTTTTTACAAGGCATGGCCGAAATTTGCCTCTATATAAGGCCATCATTGTAAACGTTTTTTAATAAGATGAATTTTGTTGAATTTAGCCTTGCTAAAAATTGTCTTTCAGCCGTGAGAAGCTTTAAGAAAAAACGTGAATCAATTCAATTAAGTTTAGTTGAGTTTTCATAAGAACCGTGAACCTAGAAGCTAAGACCTTTAGGTGAACTTACAAGTTCTTGATTCAAAGAACAAGCCAAACTGATTTGTTTAGCTTATGAATTTTCATAAGTTGGCTGAATCTTTTTGATTCATACGTGGGGGTTTGATTGCTTCATATCAAATCTTTTCGTGTCAATATCTTTATTTTCTTGTTTTGTCAATTCCGCACCATTGTTTCTTCTTGTTCTTGTTTGTGGTGTTTGGTAAGCAACGATCCAAAGGAGGTAGTTTCGAGTGGTTCAAGGTGCTGCATCTTGATCATTCATATCACTGTCGAAAGATGGGACACTTGATTACTCAATGCAACCCCAACAACAAGGTTGCAAATTCAGAGAGTTTCAAGAAAGGTAAGGAAAAAGTTTGGGTTCCCAAGAAGATTGATCCAGGAAAGGGCAACATGGATGTAGCTGCAGTGGATGTCTTACCTGTGATGAACAGGAATGATGTGGAACCGCTCCACACACCTAGCCATGGAAGCAATGTTAGGACCAATGCTGAGAGTAGGGAATCGGCTGGCATGATCAAGGAGTTGCAGGATAGACAGGAGAATAATACTATGCCCATTGCAGGCCTGGAGTATCAAAGCTTGGATGCTGCAAGAGGAAGCCCTGTGACTTGTGCAGTAAATAATCTAGATCAATTTTTAGCCAATCTAGGCCAATTCTTGGAAATCATTAACAGGGAAGAAGTGAAATCTGATGCTTTAAATGAACAGCCTCTAGCAATTGAATATCCTATAGAAGCCTTCAATGCCCCTGAATTGGGTACCTGCAGAAGCCTAAATATGGAGGCTACTAATGTGCCGAAAATTTGGGAAGAGGGGGAATCATCGGGTCTGCATAAAGGCACTCCCAAATCGGAGTTAGCAATCCTACAAGCCATGGAAACGCTGGTTTGGGACGAAGGAAAAGTTTTTGAACATACAGGAAGTAAGCTCCACTTCGGGCCTTGCTCTTCTACAAGCCTTAGCTATTGATTCAGAAGGGGAGGAGGACAGGGAAGATAGCTGGATGGAAAATAGCTTCGAGGAGGAAAATCAAGATAAGCTAGATGAGTTCCTTGATAAAATGGACAGATGCCTTCAGCCACCCAAACGGTCGAAGAATATGGAAGCCTTGTTGAGTCCTAAAGCTGGTGCTATCTCGGGAAGAAAACTCGGGGACCGAAATCCCTTCATATGTTACTCGAAACCTAAAAGGTGGAACCATAGGTGAAATCCCTTCATCTGTACTAAAACTTGTGTGAGGCCCCTGATTACTGGTGTTTATATTAGCTTGGCCCTGTCAATTATTCACAGTCTCGGCTTTCTCTAAATTTGGATTGCATGCTTTATTTTGGGTGCTATGGACTGGGATTGTATTGGTAGACCCTGGAAGGCTTTTGTGATTTATGCTTGATGCTTCATTAGCTTGGTCATCCTGGTATCTCAATGGTTAAATTGTGGCTGGTCTTGAACTGGAAATGTTATACTGCCGGATTCTCTAGAGACATGTGCGTTTTGCCAAAAGGAATAATGATGAGAGACATAAGTTGAACTGTAGAGTTGATTGTAATGTTGGTATCCAGAAGCTGCAAAGTAATGTTGATGCCATGTCCTAATTCTGTTATGCTCTATGGCTGATTCTTTGATGCTAATTCTGGAGAGGGCTGGAAACTTAGAGTCTATAATGACTGTTTTGGTGTTGCAATTCTTAAATTTAAGATCCTATGGGAAGCTTTTTGTACAGTGTGCAGGCTAGCTTGTGCAGGATAGATGGGATTGTGAAACAGATAGTTATCATTTGCTCCCATCTGTTTGAGGGTTACAAACTTTTACTCAGAAAAATAGGATGTAAATGGAGGAGTCCTCCACATTTACCTTTTGAACTCTTCTTGATCTCTTCCCCATTAGCCTATGCATGTAAATGGGATTGGGATCAAGTAGATATTTTGCTGTAAGAGTGGTTTTACGCTACTCGTACAATTATCTAATAAACAGGGAGTGGCGCCCCACCTCGGTTGAGGTTCTGCTAAAAAACAAAAAAGAGTTATTTACATTAAAGGTGAGATGATTGAATTTTTATATTGAATATCTTCTATATTGATGGATTTTGACTATATCATGGAAAATCATAAACATATTGTATGTATAGCGAGATGGCAAAAAGAATAAAGCTAACACTATTAGAAATTTTATAAAATTCTTAAGCGATATGGTTGAATTTTTATATTGACTGTATTTCATATTGATTGATTTTGACTATATCATGGAAAATCATAAACATATTGTATGTACAACTAGATGGCAAAAAGAATAAAGCTAACAATGTATTAGAAATTTTATAAAACTATTGTAGCATTGCATTTTACAATTTAAATATAAAACTAGTTAGGGTATCACCTCAATTATTAAGGTGTTTAACCAACTTTTTAAAATTTATTTTTAATATTTGTAGGGTTAAAATAGGGGTAGAAATAATGTTTTTCTAATCTATAAATTTATTAGTTAACATTTTTTAACCATATTTTTATTTTGTTACTAACCGAGATTAATTAAGAAAAATATCACATCGGTTTATCTGTTCCATCCTCATGTGCCACTCTCTATTATATTCAATAAGAAATTAACACATATTCTTTTAGTTAGTCATCTAATTTTTAAAAGTTAAACTAAAAGTTTATTTAAGTTATTAGTGAATCCTAAGGAATAAGTAATTGTACACATAACAATTTCTTATATAATATAACTGGATTTGGCACATGAGTGTGGAACATGATATCCAATAGGGAAACGATTGACGTTGAAGCAGTATTTTGGGTTGTGCTTAAGGGAAATGAAAATAAAAGCAATTTTGTATAAAATATGATACTTTTGCATGGCTTTTGAACTAAAAGGTATTTTGGTGTTCATATTTTTAGACCCAGAAAGTATTATACATATTTTAAACACATTTTTCAAAATGCATTTTCATTTCGAATTCCACTTTACTTATTTTTTTCAAATTAATTTTTTGGGTTAAATGATGATTTGAAATGAATAGAATTATTAAAATGACATTTGAAACAAAAATGTGTTTTCAAATCTACTTTTAAAAGTTTCATGTGTGCAAAATCATTTTTATTTTCATTTTCCGGATGCACAACCTAACATATTTGTCAACTTCAATTTTTGTTTATTATAATCATAAAAAAAAAAAGATGGTTGAAAGTATTAACCAAACCAATTTGTAGTTTAGAAAATGTTATCGCTTTAGACTACATTTCATTTGACAACAATTCTAGAAATCAAGTTGTGATTACAAGAAAATTATGAGAAATCAAAACACATTTGAGCACTAATAAGAAGATCAAGGCTCCCTTTGGATATAATATTTTTTTAGTTTTATATTGAATTTTTTTTTATTTTGTTATAAGAAATGAATATTTGGAGGGTTTGAATTGAAAAGTTTGTTTTGGTGGGGATTTGCATTGGATATTTTTTATTATTAAAATTTTAAAATTCAAATTTAAATTAATTTTTATAAATTTATTTTGGAAGGGAAATATTGTGAAAGGGAATTTTTTATTATTAAAATTTAATATTTTGTTAATAAGTAAATATTAAAAAATATAAAGAACACAGTAGCAAAAATAATTATGTAGCATTCATATTGGTTTTAGAATTTTAGTCTTTAGACTTAGTAAAATGATATTTGAAATACAAATGTGTTACAAAATCTATTTTTAAAAGTTTTATGTATGCAAAAAAAAATTATTTTCATTGCGTGTATGCATATTTTAGACAAAGTTGAAGTTCAAGTTGAACTTTATGCACGGGGCCATGAAAATAAAAGCAACTTTATAAAAATATAAAACTTTTTCAAGGCTTTTCAGTTAAAAAGTATTTTAGTTTTCAGATTTTTAGCCCCGTATAGTGTTATATATATATATATATATATATTTTCAACACATTTTTTGAAATGTATGTTCATTTCAAATTTCATTTTATCGATTTAGCTTATTCTAAATATATTTTATACTAATTATTTATTATTTTGAAACTAAATTTTAGGGTAAAATAAAGATTTGTCAAAAACTCGAAGTTAGTAAATTTAATGATATATAATGATTTCAAAACGGTTTAAGAAGACATCTTGAAAAAGACACATACATATTTTTAACAAACATATACACCTATTCCTAACAAACTAAGAAACACATGTTCCTAGCAAACTTGAAAGCTGCTCATGCTTGCACGGTTGATAACAGGAAGGTGCCCAACAAGCCATAATTTTTATAGAGTAATGATTCGGGAAGTGAAAAGTTAGAGTGAAAACGTAAAGTGACTGACGTGGCAGTTATAAAAAGACAAACTTATCCATTATCCCTTAGGGTTCAGTCATCATTTCGTTAGGGTATTAGTTTGTCTTTTTATAAATGCCACATCAGTCACTTTGCATTTTCACTCTAATTTTTCACTCCCCCTATCACTACTCATTTTTATAAAGGGCTCAAAATAGTACAATTATATAAGAATCTGACAGTCACTTTGCATTTTCACTCTAATTTTTCACTCCCCCTATCATTACTCATTTTTTATAAAGGGCTCAAAATAGTACAATCATATAAGAATCTGACACATGTCAACTTGGTTACTTGCAACCGGCCATAAATTGGCCAAGCACAACTTATTCCCCTTTCATATATGTATAGATTAGTGAAAATTCTAACACCAAACACCTTACAAAATCGACCAAATATCATTAGGAAAAGAAAGCATAGGCAAAGAAGGAAAAAATAGAGAGTGGGGTGTGCCCATGTAACTTTCAACAGAATTTTTAAATGAACGATCATCAATATTTGTAGATATAAGTAGCTTGCTACCAATAATCAAAAGTTATCAAATGCTCCCAAAACCATAATTTCTAAATTAGTAATTAGTTAAAGGAATAATCTTGTGAGCTGTCAATTGTGTTATCCACCCAATTAAGAGAGTATTCAATTATTGCAATCTTCATTTGGTAAGATTGAAAGGTTTCTCCAATGTGGAGAGTAAAATCAGGTCACATAACATTGGTTACTAGTAAGATTGGTTCAACCTTCAAAGGTTTATAGAGGTTTGAATCTCACATTTTGTGAAGAAATACCATTTAGTGAATTGTTGAAATCCTAAACTTGAGAATTTAGGTAGTGAATGTAGAGTACTTCAAGGGGGAGACTTGAATCACTGTAATTCTTGTGTCTTCTTCTTTAAAGGTTTGTACTTAATTGCTTTATAATTGTATTTGATTAAAGTCCTTAATGTTCATGTGATAATTGTTAATTGAATATTTGGCTTTTGTTATTGAAAATTAATCTTTAGATAAAAATTTATTGATGTCACAACATTCACACACACCACAAGTGTTTCTTAACTTCTTATAAAAGCATTTTTGTAGCATAACTTGTTATTGCAAGATTTTTAATTGGATAACCTAATTCACCCCCTCCTATCCTAGGTTGCATTTAGTGCTAACAAGTGGTATCAGAGCCTAATCTCTATATATTTAGGTTTTAATTCTTTAGAGAAACGATTATGGCAACTAATAGTATCATGTTTTTAGAAGGGAATCAAATTTGAATGCGGGGTAGAATGGAAATCTATCTCAAATCCATTAGTATAGAATTATGGTAAATTGTAGAAAAATGATCTTATGGGGCATTTATCACCATGAATAGAGAAACTAGGGAAAAAAATATGAGTGAATTAAATCAAGAGGATAGGAAAAATCTCACCCTAAATGCTTAAGCAACAAATACTTTATATAATTCACTTGATGAAAATGAGTTTAATTTGGAAAAAGATTAGGAAAACATATGATCGAACTGATAATGTTAAAAAAAAAGTCACTATCTGTGTCTCAATATGAAAGCTTTTAAATGGAAAGTTATGAATCAATAGATTCAATGCCTTGTAGGTTCAATAGTTTGATAAAAGACTTGAAATTTTGAAAACATTCTACCCGTTATGTGAACAAAATAGAAATATCTTCAATGTTTTGCCTAAAGAATGGGAATCAAAAGTCACAATAATAAAAAAAAAGTTAAGAATTTTAGAGAATTACCTATTTAAAAGTTGATTCGCTCACTTATGTCTTTTGAATTGAAAATTAGGTCAAAGCAAAAGAGGGAAAAACCAAAGGCTAAAAAGAACATTGCTCTTAAAACTCACTATAAAGAAGTGATGAAGAAGAAGGAGTTTCATATATGTGCTTCTTATATGATGTTTATGATGCTGACTTGATTTGTATGCAACTTAATTAATTGATGAACTTAATAAAAGTCAAAGACAAAATAAGAAGTTTAAGGCAACACTAGAGAAAGCTAGAAATTGCAATCAAAACTTTGTCATAAAATGTGATAGGTTAGTGAATGAAAATGATCAATTGAATATTGAAAATGAAAAGCTAACCTTAAAGAATGAAAAAGTAAAGGAAGAAATTAAGAAATATGATGAGGTTAAGAAAGAGTATATAGACATGAAGAAAAGAATTAATGATCTCAATGTATGCCTAGTCAAATTTAGTCAAGGAAATGAGAACTTATAAAAGCTCTTAGGTAATCAAAGGTTATGAACTAATATATATGGTTTAGAATATGCACATGGTCAAGGGAGTCAAAATCAACTCCTAAAATTGTGAAACTTAAATAGAATGCATACTCTCATCACCATGAAACTGAAGAAAAAAATGGTAATCATAACTCAAATGGAAAATATTATAGAATGTATAATTCATATTATCACCATTATGATAGTGAAGTGCAAAATTTGAAAAAGATTCATACTATCATCATCATGAATGTGATATACATAATTTACATTATCAACATTATGGTTGTGGATTGCAAAACTCAAAACCTAGGTATAGTGGTAGTAAAATAAATTCGTACCATAGAGTCTATTATTCATTTCAATACAGCATAATATGTGATTATTATTGCAAGAAGGGGTATATGTTTAGAAAATTCTTTTTTTTTTAAAAAGCATTTGTTTAGGATAAAGTTTTATTGATATGATTTTATTGGAAAATTAATTCACACCTTCTTAGATTGTATATAGTGCCAACAATAAAGAATACAAATTCATTGGCATGATTTAATAAATCTAGATGTGTAGAACCCTATCATCATTATCCACCTATATATCAAGTGATAAATAAGACTTCAGTGAATGGTTAACTCATGCAAAAAGCTCATAATTGTTTATATATTTTCACATTACTATAAATTAGGGCAATAAACAAATCAAGTCCAGTACACCTTTAATCCAATTACCCAAATTCATTAGAGGTGATACTCAAATTTGACTCGAACTCAATCAAGTATCTATTTTTTGAACTTGATTATTTTATTTAATTTTGTAAAATTTTATTATTTTTCAAAAAAAATATAATTTATTATAAATTTATAAATTTTGATAAGGTTAAATAATAATTTATTAGGAGTGTCAATGGTTTTGAATGGTAGATTAACCTTTTGACAGATGTTGGCTGTCCAGAAACACCCCAAGGCCCTTAATAAAGTAAGAAGAAGGTGGTTCCTCTATAAGGTAATAATGAGGCAGTTCCTCTATTAAGTAAGGAGCTGAGGCGATTCCTATATAAATTAAGAAAGAGGCGGTTCCTCTATAAAGTAAGAAGGAGGCGGTTCCTCTATAAAGTAAGGAGGCTGTTCCTCTATAATGCAAGGAGATGGTTCTTTTATAAAGTAAGAAAGAGGTGGTTCCTCTATAAAGTAATGAGGCGGTTCCTATATAAAGTAAGAAGACATGCCAAGAAAAGGAACTCAGAAGAATAATATTCATTCTAGTACAACATCTTATCCCATATTTGTCGATGATTATGAAGTTTGAAGGAACCAAAATTAGGTGGAGGAGAGAGTACAGTAAGTCAGAAAAATGCATATGTAAGGTGTTGCTCCTGCAGTAGGAATTCATTGTGCAAGACAATCGAATGCAAGTGTCGAGTTGTTGTGGGCAGTTATGGGCTATCATGTACCTGTGATGTTACAAAATACCATAACAAAGAATCAACATCTAACCAAGAGGACCATGAGCTGACATCATTAAAACATTCTGAAGGTTTGAAAGAAATGACATCTGGTGGAGGAGAGAGTAGAGTATGCCAAAAAAAATGCATTTGTAAGATGTTGCTCCTACAGTAGGAATTTTTGTGCAAGATTGATGACTGCGTTTTATATTATATTATTTATGATTTATTATGGAATAATTTGAATAGATTTGCACTCATTAGGTGTTTAATTGTAGGATTCTATCTTATTTGTGGACTTGGAAGTCTTGTGCGAAAAGAATAGAAATAAATTAATTTTAGAAGGAATTTGGAAGACCTTGAAGAACTTATAAAAAAAACTTTTCCTATCTTAATTTGGAAGAAAAAACTTTTGAAGTTGATAACTTTAAAGATTAAGGCGATGGAAAGTTTTGTAAAGAAATGATTGCTTTGATTTGGAAAAATTCAATTATGGAAGAAGATGAATTGCTTGGAAATTTCCAATAAGAAGAGAAGAAAAATAAGGAAGCTTATTTCTAAAAGGATTGCATTCCTTAATAGCCGTATGTGACACTAACTTTATTATTTCTTTTCTTTGAGTTAGAATGTTAACCCAATATTATTTTCCTTATGGGTTGAGTGTTTTATTAGGTAACTAGCTGGTAATAAATCCTCTTAGCTGAGAGAGAAGCCTACGTTTAGAATAAGGGGAGTAGTCAAAGGTAGGAATACTGTAGTTTAGTTTAGTCGTAGAGTAGAGTAGTTTCTAGTCGTAGTAGTTTAGTTTTTGTGGCTTCGGGATTTTCATTCTAACATTTAGATAGATGGTAAATTTGGAGCAGTATTGTATTAATTATTATTTAATCATGAGACCTAAGTGTTCATAATAAATTAATACTTTACGACTTCTAAGAGTTCTTTATGTATAGCGTTAATTACTTGATTTAATTAAATCAAGCGCAAGTTTAGTTAATCTAGGTAGAGCCAATTAATCTCCTGTTATTTCTTTAGATCTAATAGATAGGATTAATTTGTGGTAAAGCTACCATCAGGTAGACGGAAATAATTGGGGTAGTAATTTGTATATGCTGATAACTGACTACAAGTTATTAAAACTGGGTTCTTCTATCTTATAACAATGTTGAGACATTAAATTGGGTGTTGATCGATTCCAATATGGTTGTGCCTTAATTAGGGAAGTAATTAATTAAATCGGCTTCTTTTTAATTGTCGACTAACTATGGAAGAATTGGACTACGTCGGGGTAGATTCTCGGTAGTCTATAACTGGTTGATTCATTAATATTAATTAATCATTGAGTCTATGATCGGTTGATAATTAGTTAATGTAGATTTACTTATTTTATGGACTTTTATTTCTTGTTTATCTTTCATAGTAATTCCTGTTAATTAGTTTATTTATTACTATTAGTTATTAAAAAATTTTATCCGTGACAAGTTTCTTTGAATTAACTAGAACAAATGGTACTCCGTTTATCGTGGGATTCGATCCTACTTTCACTATACAATTTTCTATATTTTGAAGTGGATAATTAATTTGGTAGCAAAAATGACACTACCAAAGGAAATTAGATGCAAGAGTCTAGTTATACTAAAAAGTGTAAAGTGATAGTATTGCACATGAAGGATGACTTGATATTTGAAAAACACTCATAATGTGTATGTGTATGTGCGCGCGTTAGAAGTGCATCTTATTTATAAGTTATTTGAGCTTCAACTTTCAGAACTTCAAATATTTTCATAACTCAAGATCAAACAGTCTATTTTGAAATAGTCCGACCTAGTTGTCCAATATGTTAGAAGTGAGGTTTTTAACTTACTTTTAAACTTTCCAAATTATTTTGGTTAAGTTCAAAAAACTTTGTTTAAAATATTTTTATGAATGTAAAGGTTATTTGAAACACTTTGAAAATTATTTTGATAGAATCTCTAACTTTAAGAAGTGAAATCTTTCTTAAATTGTTACATACATTAGAGTTTTAACATCATTTATATAACTTCTATTCTTTTTTTTTTCCTTCAACAAATATTTTCACGCCAATAGATCTTTTGTATCACTTTTGTGTATCACTTTATATATCATTTTATAATATTTTAACACATGTACAATTTTTATCCCTTAGGGTTCACTAACTAATTGATAGGATTATAGTTTAATGTTTTAAAATTAAATAACTAATTGAAAGAACACGTGTCACATTTATAAAAAGTGATACATAGAGTATTACAACTTATACCAAGTGATACAGAATATCCAAAGTCTGTTTCCACTCTATAAGTATCTCAAAACTTCATTTTTTGCCTTTTTAATCAATTTTGTATCTATAACATCAAAATACTTATAAAACCATTATTAGCTACATATTTGATTGTTATATATCAAAATAGGTGAATTTAAAAAATTAGATCTTTCATGCCTATTAGATGTCTTCTCGTTCTTTGAAATTCTAAATTTTAATTCATTTTGATTAAATGATACCAATAGAAAACACGTGGGACCCAATTTGAATAGCAAGGCTCGTGTCCACCTTCATCTGGCTAAAGAAGCCCAATAACTAGTATGGTTCACACGTTATGCTGTTTATTTATTTTTTATCCAAAATATTTTTAAAATTGTTAAATTCTTATTAGACAAGAAAATTGAGAGACCCATCATTCGATATGGCCGTATGTTAATCCTTAACTTGATTTCTCACAAATTCTGAATACAATTTCCTTACTTTTGAAACACTAAACTATATTTTGAATTTTGGGTTATAAAATATGTTACTCTTGGTACCTTTTCAAAGCTTCCAACCCTAATTAATTTAGACCAAAAATTCCTTATTTGTTAGGATTTATTACTCAACCTAGTAGTTTAGGTCGATCCAACTCGTTAATGATGGGAATCAAAATGTATTAAATAAAATGAATAAATCATTTACTGATTGGAAGTGCTTGCTTTAATGTTTCTCAAAGAAATTGTAAAAATAAGTATGAAACTTCATGTCATCTAAAGTGTTAAGTGTTAAAGTGAGGCAACTGGTGTGTAAAATATTATTGATTGAGATAGCTAGCGCCAACATTCATTACATGAGGCATTGGGAATAGTCCAGTGATTAGAGAGTTAGCATTTCGACATCAAGTTTTAGAATTTGATTTTTTAGGGATGCATGAGAGTGTGTGTTTAAAAAAATAAAAAATATATAAAAAAATTGATAACATAACCATAGTAAAAATAGTGTGAGATCTTTGACAAATCTAAAGAGTTCTACCTCTAATAAAAGAAGTAATAATAATTTCCAAAATCACCGACGTTGCTAAGCCCAAAGTGTAAGTATAGTAAATAAGGTAACTTAACAAGATATGGCTATTTAATAAGAATTATAAGATTTGCAAAGGGTAACTAGATGAACACGAGAGTGTTAAATCACTAAATGCTAAAGTGTTTGAAGGAATTTATTTGTATCGCCTTTATGTGTGTGAAATACCATGGAATGTTTTTTTTGGGTAGTATTTAAAGAAAAGAAAATTGTTTTCCTAAAAACATCCATGTATACATGTGTAAATGGTGCAATATAAGCAGTTTTACATAAAAACTTTTAAGTTTACAAAAAAATACAAATAATAACAAACAATTAAAATTTAAAAACTATAAAATGCGGTGTGTATATTTTTTTCTCCAAAAGGCGTAAATTCCGGACACCCAAACCGGGCCACGCTAGCCCTGCCCTGGGCCTGCACGTGACAGGTAAATCGCGGGATGTGCCTTAACTGGCAGCCTGCAAGGATATCCAACGAGACCCGAGCTCCAGGTGCGCCCCAGGAGGTGTGTATATTTTTTTTGGTGTGGTGTGGTGTGATTTATTTGATTTGAACTTATGAAATAATGAATATCAAAGTCTGCATAATCCAATCACCAATTGAGAATGATAAAGCAGGATAATAAAACTAAATTTCATTGACCAAAACTTTACACCTTATCATCCAAAGTTTTGACGATTATTTTTTTCTTCTTATTTACATCAAAGCCAAGTCTAATCTCAATGTTTATATCAAATCCAAGTCTAATCTCAAATAGCAGTGATCTTATTGTATCATCCCCTCATATATCTGCTGTCGAAGATCCTTGATTCACATTCTTTACAACTCGAAAGATGTCGGCATCAAATTCTTCCATCCGCCACCACTTTCCTTTCGATTGAATCTGACTTGCACAACTCTGGCATTTTCCCCAAATTTGAGCAACAGATCTTTGCTTGTGTGAGTGTGAGGAAGATGAGTCTTTAACTATTTAGCCTCGTATGCTCTTCTGAAAGCAATAAAGATAAATTAACAACATCAATGGTCTTAGTCATTTCTAACATATATAGTTTGAGCTTTCTTAACCTTATTTGGCATTTTGAGCATGTCAATATATTATGTTAATCAAATAAATTTAGTTAGTATTAAAAAAAATGTAGATTAAATAAATAACGATAATAGAATATTTACTCTGGTAGATTATTAAATTGATAGAAATAAAAATTCAAGAAGGATTCATCATCATCATCCTCACAATTTATTTAATCAAAGTGGAGATCCTTAGTTGCAAAAATTTTGTGGGTCATTTGAGTTAAAACTTTAGAACTTAAAATATTTTCAAAACTCAAGGTCGAACACGCTATTGTGAAATCCTCTCACCTAAGTGTAAATACGTTAGTAGTGAGGTTTTTAACTTATTTATAGACCCAAAATATCTTATATAAGTTCAAAACTTTGTTTAAAATATTTTTATGAATGTAAAGATTATTCGAAAAACTTTGAAAATCATTTTGATAAAATCTTTAAGAAGAAATATGTTTCTTAACTAGTTACATGAATTAGAGTTTTAACCTAATAAATATAACCTTTATCCTTTTTTCCTTCCACTAATGGTTTCACTCTATAAGCATCTCAAATTTTTATTATTCGCCTAACTAATTTTGTACCTATAACATTAAAATACTTATAAAACTATTAATAGATATATATTTGTTTATGAAACATCAAAATAAGTTTTTTTTTTTAAAAAAAACTTCTCCTTCATGCCAACTAGATGTCCTATTGTTTAAAAAAAAACTTCTCCTTCATGCCAACTAGATGTCCTATTGTGCTTTCAAAATCCTAAAATTCAATTTTTTTTGTTGAAGAATAGTAGTATAATAGACGAACGACCAAATGTCTAAACAACAAGTCTATGCGTGTACCCAACATTTGGCAAAAGAAACCGAATAGCTAGTATGGTTTACCCTTATGCTATTAGTTTTTTTGTTCAAAATATTTTAAAAATTGCTATACTTTTATTGAATAAGAAAATCTAGAGAACCATCATTCGATATGGTTATAGGATATTCATTAACTTGATTTTTCACTAATTTTCAATACAATTTTCATACTTTTGAAACATTAAATTATCTTTTGAACTTTAGGTTATAATTTGGTTAACTCATGCTACCATTTTTAAAGCTTCCACTAATTTAGAAAATAAAACCCTAAAATTCTTTATTTGTTAGGATTTATTACTCAACCTAATAGTTTAATCCCGATAAATAAAACCCTAAAATTCCTTATTTGTTAAGATTTATTACTCTAACTAATAGTTTAATCTTGAGCCAACTCGTTAACTCTGGTTAACACCTATCATTTTAACTACCTAGACCAAAATGTATTAAAAAAAGAATAAATCATTAGGGTCTGTTTGGACAAGTAAAAATTTGTCATTTATTTCACAATTGCAAAATGAGGTGTTTGTTTTGTTCAACTTTTTCATCAAAATTTTTAAAATACAAAACAATGCTACAGTAATTATTTTTGCTACAAATGTATCGTCCCCTCATATATTTGCTGTCGAAGATCCTTGATTCACATTCTTTACAACTCGAAAGATGTTGACATCAAATATATTCTTCCATCCACCACCTCTTCTTTCGATTGAATCTGACATTCCCAACTCTGGCATTATCTCCAAATTTGAGCAGCAGATCTTAGCTTGTGTGAGGAAGATGAGTCATTAACCATTTAGAAGAAATCGTCTGTCATCGCAGAAAAAAAACAATTCAACCATTTAGAAGGAATCGTCTGTCATGGTAAAAAAAAATTCAATTATTCAAACTTTTTGTCAAAGAAATTTTCAGTCCTTATTTTCAACTAGTGTAACATGTAAAGTGGCATGGCTTGGCACTGAGCAAAATAAGGGGGTACATCTATGGCAAATGGCATGGCACTGACCAAAATAAGGAGCTCTAACAGTGGTGGGAAAACCCAACAATATCAGAATATGAGCAAAGTAAATTGGTCATTCTATTGCTCTAATTATAAGAAGAGTGGGCATTCTAACTTGGACTGTGCTAATCATGTTGGAGAGTGTTCGCACTTACCCCCTTAAGAAGCATTGGAAACCTAAGAAAAAATCTGATTGTTAAGACTCCAGGGATGGAAACGCAAACACATATTACTCTTGTTGCTCATATTGCATATGATAGTGAGGGGCTTGCTCGATCGGATGCGAATTTTGCAGGGCCTGAGACTCCTGTGGTAGAAGCAGAATCATTGAGTATTTTGTCTGATACTCAAGCTCTTCTGGAGCTTGCTGGGCCTATAGCTATTAAAAATTTGGTTGTGGATCCAGGGGCGGATCCAGAAATAAATTTTAGCGGGGGCTTACTTAATTTTTTTTTCCAATTAAATAAATATATTTAACAATTAAATTTCTAAAAACAATAATAAAAATAATAAAAATGTATAAATACACATAACTGAACTATTGGTTAACACTTGATGAACTGCCTTTCGTCATTAATTCAATCACAATTAATTTATAATTAAATAAATTAATAATTCAATCACAATTCACTATTAATCTATAACGAAAATTAATTAAACAAACTAGAGTTTCTAAACTATGATTTATATCTAAAATATATTGTCTAAATTCAAAATTCCTCATATTCAAAAACCCTAATCTAAATTCAAAATCACTAAATATTTAATCCATAAAATTCTTAATAAAATTACTCAAATTAACTTAGTAATTAGAATTAACTTACAATTAACAACATTTAAATAATAAAACTCTAAATAAAAAAAGAAGAAGTAAAACTAACCTTTCTTGAATCTTGAATACAAAAAATGGAGATAAAGAAAAAGAGACAATGAGGGAAGAAAATGAAAGTTTCTTTACTAATGGATTTGGAAATTGAGTTTGAAAATTTGGGAGATAACCAAATTGGAAAGATTTAGATTTGAAAATAGGATTTAGGAATTGGGAATAATGGAGATGGGAAGGGTTTGGAAATAGGATTTAGAATTTAGAAAGAAAACTTTTGAAGAACTGTCCGCTGCCTAGACGTGTTGGGGACAATCAGTTTTTGAAATTTTTTATTTTTTATTTTTTTTTCAAAACACTTAACAAAACGACGTCGTTTTGTTAAGTGTTTTGAAAAAAAAAATTGCAAAAATTCAACTTCAGCCCATCTTCAACTTCAGCCCATCTTCTCCAACTTCAGCTCATCGCCTCATCTTCTTCAAGCTCTTGCAGACGGCAGCAGCCATGGCAGTACTACCTAAAAAAAATTTCAGGCGACCATGGCGGGGGCTTCAGCCCCCTCCTGCCCCCGCCTGGATCCGCCACTGTGTGGATCTCAATTCATGACTTGTGAACCACGCTAAAAATGGAAATTATGTGGGTCAGCAAACTTCTACAATTGCTAACTGTGAAGGTTTCATCAAAGAAACAAATGTTCAATCAGAACAAGGCTCAGAGGTGGTAAAGTGCCCAGTGACTACTTGTGAGGATACTGGTCCGGCTATTATTCGACAAATTAGGCAAGGATTGGAGGTGATCATGGAAGAAAAGGTTGTGGAAGAGGGCATATTGCGGTCTGTGCCGACTTCCCCTTCTATTACTCCACACGAAGTTGTTTCTATTTGATGTAACAAATATTCAAATATTCCCTAATATGTAGGGATAAGTCAAAAGCAGTTATAACAATTGAACACAGCTCAAGGAGAAAAAGGTGGAAGGTAGTTTAACGGTAACAAAACTCACTTTTTATATATATGTGAATATCATTTAAAGGGGATATACAACTTTTACTGACTTTAGCATCGGAGTGGAACTCCCGGAGATCACCTCGGGCTTTTACTCTAACTTTATCTTGTTTTACAGATAAGAACCAGAATTATTGCTTGGAGCTCGGATTTTTCAGCTCGGATTATATCAGCTCGGATTATTTCCCGAGGTGCGAATTTGAGCTTCATCAATTGGCGGCCGTCTGTGGGAACCAAACAAAAGGTTCACACAACAAATTTATCATTGTGATGGCAAACACAAGATCAATGAGAGGAAATGTTCAGACTAGCAGGCGAGAAGGAGAAGGACAATCGTCACCATCTCACCAGAAAGATCCAGAGAAATCGCAACAAGAAGGTAATCACATCACTCCGGAAATGATGAAAATATTTGTTGAACATTACGATCAAATGGAGGCTATGGTTAAGGAGGCCTGGAAGAAGAAAGATGAGCAGCAGAAAGTCCGGGGGAAAACACCTCTGGTGATCCATGCCGAGTGCGATGGAGAAAACGAAGGGAAATCTAAGACGCATCCATTTCCCCGAACTGGAGGTGGGGAAAATACAAACAATAATGAGGGTAGAAATCCTGGAAAGAGAAGACCCAGGAGAGACAGCCCCCTATCAAAAGAGATCGTTGATTTTCCTCTACCTCCACGGTTAAAGTTACCACAGCTGCAGGCTTATACGGGGGACACGGATCCTAACGATCATATTCACAGATTTGAATCCACAATGGATTTCTTGAAGGTACCAGAGGAAACAAAGTGCCAGGCTTTTCCTACCACACTGGAAGGAAAAGCTCGTCTCTGGTATGAAGGCTTAAGGCCAAGGTGTGTGGTTTTCTTTTCTCAATTATGTGATCTTTTCTTTACCCGATTTTTGCAACGTAAGAAATTTGACAAGTCTACGGCAGAGTTACTAAATCTTTGTCAAGGAGAGAGTGAGTCCTTTCGGAGTTATATGGGTAGATTCAATGACGAAAGCTTGCAAGTGAAAAATTGCTTTGAAGATGTTCTGGTGGGGGCATTTCTCAATGGATTACGACCTGGACGTTTCTATAAAAAGATGGCCACTGATCCACCATGTGATATGGAACAACTGATGGACCGAGCAGAGAAGTACGCCAAAGGAGAAGAGGCGGACCAAAGGAAAAAGGATAACAAAAAAAGAGGAATAAGAATCTGAGATGAGGGGAAAAGGAACCGAAAATTAGATGACCCCGATTTATATTTTAAGGTTGGGAAATCTACCAGAGGATAAAGTTGCAGCTCGGCGAAAACGTATGCGTGAATATTTCTGGTCAACTATGTTTGAAGAATTATTAGAGCTCGGGTTATTAGAGCTCAGGAGTTTGAAGAATTATTAGAGCTCGAAATTTCGAGACTTTGTCAGCTCGGAAATTTGAAGTACAATCAGCTCGGAATTTCGAGGCTTTGTCAGCTCGGAAATTTGAAGTACTATCAGCTCGGAATTTCGAGACTTTGTCAGCTCCGAAATTTGAAGTACAATCAGCTCGGAATTTCGAGGCTTTGTCAGCTCGAAAATTTGAAGTACTATCAGCTCGGAATTTCGAGGCTTTGTCAGCTCGAGATTTTTTGAAGTATTATGAGCTCGGTATTTTTTAAAGTATTATGAGCTCGGGATTTTTCGTATTATGAGCTCGGTATTTTTTAAAGTATTATGAGCTCGGGAATTTTTTGAAGTATTATGAACTCGGTATTTTTTAAAGTATTATGAACTCGGGATTTTTTGTATTATGAGCTCGGTATTTTTTAAAGTATTATGAGCTTGGGAATTTTTTGAAGTATTATGAGCTCGGTATTTTTTAAAGTATTATGAGCTCGGTATTTTTAAAGTATTATGAGCTCGGGATTCTTTGTATTATGAGCTCGGTATTTTTTAAAGTATTATGAGCTCGGGATTTTTTGAAGTATTATTAGCTCGGGAGTTTTATTCAATAATCTAATAAGAACAAGTCAGTTCTTTTTGAATAAAATATCTTTGGTGATGAATTTCGGAGGAAAAGATCTCTGTGAAAAATCCCAACATACGTGGCAAGCTCAAAATTTTGGGGAACATAATCTCTAGAAAAAACAAATGACACAAAACCCCGAGAATAAATTTTGGGGAAAATATTCAACTACTCCAGAGAAAAAATCTCTAGAGAAACAAAGGTGATAAAATCCCGAGAACAAAATTCTAGGGAAACAAAACATCCATATCCAGGGACAAAATCTTTAAGGATAAAATGTCAATAAAATTTTGGGAAATAGGAACCCAAAATACAGTAAAACTAGAATAAAGAAAAACTCCTTAGCACTAGAGGTCGGATTATTTCTGCTCGGTCAAAAAACTTCTTAGCACTGGAGGTCGGATTATTGCAGCTCGGTCGAAAAACTCCTTAGCACTAGAGGTCTGATTATTGCAGCTCGGTCAAAAAACTTCTTAGCACTGGAGGTCGGATTATTGCAGCTCGGTCGAAAAACTCCTTAGCATTAGAGGTCGGATTATTGCAGCTCGGTGAAAAAACTCCTTAGCACTGGAGGTCGGATTATTTCAGCTTGGTCATAAAACTTCTTAGCTCGGAGGTCGACAAACTCCTTAGCTCGTTCATAAAATTCCCGAGGTGAATAGTTGATTGCAACATTTGGCGTCCGGACGATTATCCAAATGGGCTATTGAGCTCGGAGAATATGATATTACTTTCAAACCCCGAACAGCGATTAAAGGTCAGGCGTTAGTTGATTTCATTACT
Organism: Ophiorrhiza pumila; assembly: GCA_016586305.1. Classification (NCBI taxonomy): domain Eukaryota; kingdom Viridiplantae; phylum Streptophyta; class Magnoliopsida; order Gentianales; family Rubiaceae; genus Ophiorrhiza; species Ophiorrhiza pumila. The sequence continues at coordinate 36,613,450 of BLIW01000009.1, read as the reverse complement.
GAAATGCCTCGAAAGGAAGATTAAAGCTCGGATTTGGAACCAAATAAGGTCAAGCACGATGGAAAATCTATCCCAAGAACTCGGAATTTTCAGAACTTAAGGAAGTATTATTAGTGGAGTATTCTTTTCTTGAGATGTAGTAAGTTGATAAAGCTTTTTGATGTTGCTATGGCAGTTCCGGAGAAAAGATCTCTATGAAAATCTATAAAACAACTACGACAAAATTCCCGAGGTGAATTCCTTGTAAAGAATTATAAGGAAATAAAGAAACTTCAGGAAGGGAAATTTTATTAGAATCTCCGTGAAGAAACTCTGGGGAAAAATAACAAATTCTGGAAATGGTGAAGAAAAGCGTACAAGGATTTAAGATCAGAAGTTATTCTCTCATCTTTTCTGATATCAAAGCATCATTTTTTCATGATGAGGATCAAGGAGATCAGCTCGGAAATATTTGGGTGTTCATATTAGGTCGGAATAAAAATATTTATACCGACCTGAGGAGGTATTGATGTAACAAATATTCAAATATTCCCTAATATGTAGGGATAAGTCAAAATCAGTTATAACAATTGAACACAGCTCAAGGAGAAAAAGGTGGAAGGTAGTTTAACGGTAACAAAACTCACTTTTTATATATATGTGAATATCATTTAAATGGGATATACAACTTTTACTGATTTTAGCATCGGAGTGGAACTCCCAGGGATCACCTCGGGCTTTTACTCTAACGTTATCTTATTTTACAGATAAGAACCAGAATTATTGCTTGGAGCTCGAATTTTTCAGCTCGGATTATATCAGCTCGGATTATTTCCCGAGGTGCGACTTTAAGCTTCATCACTATTCATATTTTGGACCCGTTAATATATCTTGGTGATCAGAGCTTAATCCTTGCATTTCAGAGTAAAGATATTCGGCCTAAATTCTCCTCTGTTGAAGAGTTTTATTACCTTTTTAGATTGTTTAAATGTTAAGTGTGGTTTTTTGGAATATTAGAGGTATTTCAAAAGCTCCCAACTTTAACTGTCTACATAAGATGGTAATTAAAAACAATATTCAAATACTTGTGGCTTGTGAGCCTAAAGCAGATACTTCCTTATTAATTGGTTCCGTGTTCAACTCAAATTTGATGATTGTTTGGCCAACTCAGAAGGTACATTATGCATTTTTATCATGCACACTTTTTATTGTATTCTGGAGTCGCAGAGTAGTCAGCATATTTCATTAAAGTGTTCTAATGTTCAGCTCGGGTTCATTTAAGAATGTCTTGTGTTCATGCCAAATGCTCTGATGGTGAGAGAATGAATATATGGAATTCTTTATCACTGGATAATCCAATTGTTGGCCCATGGTTAATCTGTAGTGACTTTAATTGTGTCTTAAATAGTGAGGAAACAAAAGGGTGGGAGGCCGTTTCATAATTTTGAAGCTTTGAATTTTAGTTCTTTTATGTTAGATCACGGCCTTTTGGATGTTGGTTTTATAGGTCAAGTGTATGCAATAATAAATTGGGAGCTGCAGAATTTGGAAGAGGTTAAACAAATTGCTCATCAATGATATGTGCTCTGAGGCTCTTATGGTTCCTTCTGTGGTTGACTTACCTAGAGATCTATCTTTCTGATCATTCTCCTATGTTAATTTATTTTTTAACTAAGATGGATGATAAACCTAAGCCCTTTCATTTTTTAAATATATCGGCGCAACATAAGGATTGCATGTCAGTTGTTAAAGATGCTTGGAATGGTGAATATGTTGGGAATCCTTTGATGTCTTTTCAATTTAAATTAAGGAAAGTTAAAACTGCCTTTAAGGAGTGGAATAGGACTTATTTTGGTAATATCTTTGATCAAGTTAGGAATGCAGAGACTATGTTGTCTAATGCTGAACCATGGCTCGGACAATATTTTGATCCCTCTATTATTGTAAGGCAAGTGACAAATCATTTGTAATTCATAATAAATATTTCATGAAGTGCAACACAAAAATAAAATCATAATTCTCCATTCTATCAATCAAACCCATCGCAGTACCTCTATTGTCAAAAGAAGGTGTATCATCAGGTATTTCCCAACTCTTGTATCACTGAAGGCCACATAGAGCATAAATGAAGTAATGTTAAGTAGGGTGATCCCTAATAAGTATCTCCGAGTCTTGCCAAACTAGTTTTTTTTTTAGTTTTTTTCCTTTTCCATTAGTGATATCTCTCCTCTCTAATTCAGTAACTATCCTATCATGTTCAATCTGTCTAAGTGGATCTCTTCTTTTACAACATGCTCCAGTGGTATTCACAATCATGGTGATATGCCAAAAAATTCACTCACAAAGAAGTTGCCCTTAGCAACGGCAACAAGAACTAATTGGAGTTGGTGAGAGAAACAATGAATATACCTTGCATAAGGATTTTCTTGCATTACGAGTGATTTCAACCCATTGAACTCACCACACATATTTGAAGTCGCATCATATCCTTGGCCTCTTAATTTGGATAATGATAAACCATGTTGCACAAATAAAGTATCAATAACATCTTTTGAAGAATGAAAACTAGTGTCAGGCACATGTGCAAGAAACCGCTCAATCACACATCCTTCTTTGTTTATATATCTCAAAATAACTCCAATTTATTCCTTCACTGAAATGTTTCTGAGACTCATCAATCAACATAGAAAAAACTATGTCTCCAATATCCTTGATTATGGCAAGTGTGATTTCTAAGGCGCAAGCATGTGTTAATTATTTTTGAATTTTTGGCAAAGTCATTTGATTGTTTCTAGGAGCATTTTGATTGATAACCTTGAAAACCTCTTCATTTCGTTGACTATACCATTTAAGAAATTCAAGAAAATTCTCTATTTAAAGAACTAGTTGATTCATCATGTCCACAAAAATGCAATCCTTGATTCAAAAGAAAGCGTACCACATCCAACATCACCATGAAATGGGTTTGATAAGCAACCTCCATCTCGTGCCCATTTGCTCGTAACATATTCAACACACTATGCCTTTGATCTTGAAAAGACTCAAACTGTATTCTAACATCATTGTGACAACTATTCACATACCCAATATGAAAATTGAATCTTTCTAATGCATTTTCCAATTATTGAATCTCATTTTTGTAAAGGCATCCTCTGCATATCGACCTCCTTGATTTGGTGGTTTGAAAAGATAACACCAAAAGCAAAATGCTGCATCTTTTGATATGCTATACTCTAGCCATACAGACTGTTTTTTTCAAACATTTTGAAAACTTCTTTCTTGTTTACCAAATTTTATTTTTGGATACATATGAACAATTGGTTGACAAGGTCCCCTAATTAAATACTCTTTTCGAATTTGATCTCGAATAGTAACATCAAACTCTTCAATTTGTTTTCGTAATCCCATATCACTAATAATATTATCTAAGTTTAATTCTACATGAGATTGATTTTTCACACGTTTACTAACATTCGGCTCATTGGAATATGTACCACTACAAATTCGCTTAGGTTTAAAAAACTTCTCCATATTCTACATAAATAAAAAATAAAAAATAAATTCATATAAATCATGTAATTCAATCACAATTCATAATTAATTTAGAAATAAAATCAATTGAATAAATTAAAGTTTTCTAAACTAAACTTTATATAAAAAATTCATAATTTAAATTTAAATTCTATAATATTATTTTATATTCAAAATCCCTAATATTTGTTCATATCCAAAATCTCTAATCTTAGTTTATATTCAAAACCCCTAATCGAAATTCAAATCCCTAATATTAGTTCATATTCAAAATTCCTAATATTAGTTCAAATCCCTAATATTATGTCATATTGAAAATCCCTAATATTATTTCAAATCTAAGATTCCTAATATTAGTTCATATCAAAATCACTGATTTTAATATTTTAATGGGCGAATTCCCTTTTGCCCCCTTGTGGTTAGGCATAATCACCCTATCGCTACCTCGTGGTTTCAAAATACCCACATAACCCCCTCGTGCTTCAGACTAATATGGAAAACCGACGAAATCCGTCTAAACTGACGGATGTCAGCGAAATTACAATAACACCCTTAATTATGTAGTCAAACGAGTCAAACAACTAACAAATTCATCTCCCCAACTATGAATTTTTCCTCCTTCGTCATCTCCCTTTCGTCATCTCCCTCCTTTCACCAAAATCATATTATAGATTACAGATTCCAAGTTCCAAATTCCAAAATCCAAAAACCAAAATCCAAAATCCAAAATCCAAAATCCAAAATCCATTCGCCACAACTATGAATTTTTCCTCCTTCGTTATCTCTCTTATGTCATCTCCCTCATTTCACCAAAATCATATTCCAGATTTCAGATTCCAAGTTCCAAATTCCAAAATCCAAAAACCAAATTCACAAACATGGAATCTGTAAGTTCCAAAAGCACAAACAAACGATGAACAAAGTCCATTCGCCACAACTATGAATCCAAAAGCACAAACAACGATGAATTTGGATTTCGGTGGAGAAAACAAAGTCACAAACCCACTAACCTTGTTCTCTTCCCCTAAGTTCAAGAACACCACCACCATCAATAGCAGAAGTCTCCGAGTGGGAAGAGAAGTAGAGACCCTGAAGATAAGTTTTATGTCAATAATCTCTATTTCACGATCCAACATCGATCAAATAGGTTGCTCTAAAGCGGGAAGACTCGATCTCAATCTTGCACCGGCTGCCAAAACTTGCAATAGAGCTTTGGCTGTTTGAAGCCACAATCTTCAAAGGGGCAGACCTGATTCTCAGCAGCAAGAGACCAACACACGAGTGAAGAGAAGGAGACCAACACACGGCAGCAGATCTGCTTCGCTGTTCAAATCGGGTTCCCATTTTGGTGAACCCACAATATCCTTATATGCTGAAGCCAAAGAAAGGATGGCTGCTCCTCTCAAGAACGCGAAATCCGTGAGGATCATCCCTAAAATTGAGAGTTCAAAAAAGCTCAGATTGTTCAGACAGAGCTCAAATCTTTTGGACAAAGGTCAAATCTCCAATCTCAAGGACAGGGACAGAGCTCAGATTGTTCAGATCTGCTTCCCAAGATGCGGCAGAATGTAGACAAAAATGGCTCGGCAAAAGAAGGATGCTTCCTCCTTGGGGAGTTCTCCAATCTGATGCCCAGTTCAATAGTAAAATCCGGCGATTTGGAACCTTTCATTAACTCTGAAATATTTATGTTCTTTGTGGATTAAAAGTGAATGCTGTCTATGTGTTTTCTGTTAATGAGGATTAAAAGTGTTTGTGAGTACTCTGAGGTAATTGCTTGGAAATTGATTATGTAGTGAATGTCCATTTGTTTTGAATGACAAAACTAAAATTTTGGATTAAAAAAAAAATCTCCATTCTCAGCCACCATCGCCGGTCAACCCATTTTCTTTTCAATTAATTTCTACAGCCCTCATCGTATTTCCCCAGCTCTTTCACTCCGTTCACCACCTGTCGTCGATTAGGAGCTGTCAATGAACAGTGCCTACATGCAACCGAGGCGGATTTGCTGTTATTCGTTTGCTTGAATGAATTCGGAATTGCTGATTAACTGAGGGTTACAAATTTCTGGAGAGTTCCTGATTGCATTGTTCTTGCTGATGGATTTGAGAGATTCAGCCTCTGGACTCAAGATTATATTTCAATCCTTCATGTGCTTGGCGAGATAATTTGTCTTGCGGTTTTGATTTTTGGAATTTGAGTACTTTAACTTGATGGACTGGTATCGTGTTCATGGAATTTGAAGATAGTAGAGATAATTTGTCTTGCGGTTTTGATTGATTTGTGGAATTTAAGTACTCAGACGGGGTAGACGAAGGGAAAGGGGAAAAAGAAAGAAAATAAAAAAGAAGAGAAAACATGAATAAGGATAATTTTGTAACAAAAATTGTATTTTAATCACGTTTTATTTTTCCACACGCATATTCTTGCGCGTGTAGTACACGTCCGTCAGTTTAGACGGATTCCGTTGGTTTTTCACATTAGTCTGAAGCACGAGGGGGTTATGTGGGTATTTTAAAACCACGAGGTAGCGATAGGGTGATTATGCCTAACCACAGGGGGGTAAAATAGACTTCGCCCTATTTTAATTTATAAAATTTCTAATTAAATGATTCAAACACTCAACTTGAATTAATAATTTGCAACAACCTAACTTACAATCAACAAAATATAAATAGAAAAAATTCTAAATAAAAAGACAAAAAAAAACCTTTGTCCAAAGAGCAAAATTGAAGAGGGGAAAAAAATTAAAAAAAGAGAGAGGGAAAATGGAGAGAATAAATGAAAGAAATGAATGTAAAAATGGAGATATTTTGATGAAAAATAAAAATGAAGAAATTCATTTAGGGTTTAGATTTGTTGCCTGCCTTGCTCTTGCTGTTGGTTCCGTTTTGCTTTCTTTGCTCCCAATTTGGACGATTGAAAGAATGAGAAGGCTTATTCTTTGGTGAATAAATGAAGTGGACCTTTTCTTTAAAAAAAAACGTAATTAAAACGACGTCCTTTTGGTAAGTGGGGTGTTTTCTTTTTTTAATAAAACATTCAAATCTACCTAATCTACCAAGTCGATAGTCTTCCCATTCCCCAACTCTATTTCTCAAGTTCTTTCACAGATCAATGGTGACGGTTGAGCAAGGCGGCAATGGGGGTGGAACCTATCCTCTCAAAGGTTTTTGGCGAGCTTGGTGAGGGCTGAAGCCTCCGACAGCCCTCACCTAGTTCCGCCACTGGTCCCTCTAATAATTCATTGAATACTTTACATGTTGCATAAGCGAATTACTGCAGTTCTTTGTCACTTGAGAAAAATTTTTTGAAGCAAAAGGCTAGATTAAAATGGTGGTTTGAGGGGGACAATAATTAAAAAAAAATTCACTCTATTGTTAAACAAAGGAGAATGAAATCTACGATCCATAGAATTAAAGATGACGAAGGTAATTGGTTGGAGTCGGACCATGACATTGAAAATGAAGGAGTTCGGTTTTATTCTCAGTTATTTGCCTCTGATTGTTTTGTTCCAATCTTGGACTTGAGTATTATTCCAAACCCCTCTGGTATACACAACCAACTCATAAACTCCCTAATGTATAAAATAACTACCTTTTACCTCCTTGTACTATTGACAAATGTTTGTTAAAACTGACTGCGTGTTGTAAAATGTCACATTTTTTCACATATACAAAGTAAGAAAAAATAAACCACTACAACAGAATTCACTTTCTAAAATGGTTAAAAGTAGTTATTTAAAACGGGTTTTAGATTTTCCAAACCGTTTTAGATATGGGCGGACTAGAAAGTCCTACATTTTTTTAAAACGGTTAAGAAACCGTTCTTAATACTATTTTTTAACACGGTTGATGAACCGTTCTTAAAAGTCTGTTTTTTAACACGGTTGATGAACCGTTCTTAAAAGTCTATTTTGTCTTTAAAATCAAATATATATTTATGAATTTTTTCTTATAATGACTGTTCCTAAAGTTCCAGTCGCATCTCTGAAGAAGGAGACCCAAGCAAAACAGAAACCATTCAACCCAAAGACACAGAATTCTGATTCTTCGACCATTGCTACTGTCCACATTCAGCCCAGTTCTTAGGTTATTTAGAGGAAGCAGCAAAGGTCCAAGATTATCAAAGAAACAACATCAATTCAGAACTAATAGCTGCAATTCAAATTCTGCAGTCTGTGAAATAATTCGGCATTCATCATCAAAACAGACCAAAAGGTTGCAATCCAAGTTCAGTTCTGAGTCCAAGCAAGGCCATATCCGCAATTCAGACCAATTTTCACATACGAAGCAACATAATATAGCACAAGCAATCCCAGAAACAATATCAACAGAGCAACAATATACCACATGTAATCCACAAAGCTTCAGACCAAATCAAGTAAATTTTCATTATCAAAATCTACCTAACAGCTCGAGGTCCAATCAGGCCAAGGAAAAAAAAATTCAGCAAGAAATTCAGGGCAAGTAATCTGAAACTCCACACACTAGCATGCACAGCCCCATGGCCCGCTGGGCATGTCGAGGGAGAAATTCTGAGATCGAGGAAGATCGGTGAGGTGAGGATCGTCTCTTCTTCCGGTAAGCTAGAAGGAGAATCTCCCATGAGAAGCCTTAGGTTGAACAGTGAGAGCACATGTGCGAGCAGTCTCTAGCGTTTTCTGGCCAGCGGATGCTTCCAACAATCTAGTCGGCGAAGTCAACGGATTCCCGATGGGTTGCCACGGCATATCTGAAAATTCTGGGAGTCCAGTTTGGAGCTCGTCGCCACTGTCTCTATGGAATGGTCTGACATTTGAGGCCAATGGATTTCGATCTAAAGAGATCTGAATGAAGTCTACCAAGATCTGCAGTCTTGGAGCCCGTTGCCTCAATCTCTATGGTGAAGACAGTGCTGAGAGGCTGATGAATTTCGATCGCCGTTTGCAAACCCATTGAAGCTTCCGATCTGCCGAAATCCCGCTTGTAAAACTCCCCGCTTTGGTACTTTGAAGCTCCTGGTCTGCCAAGACTGCAGTCTTGGGTTTAATCTAAATTACTGAAGAAAAGAAAAGTTGAAAGGAAGAAGATGTTGGGGGAGATTTTATCGGTACATTTTCTAAAACGGTTAGTTAGAAACCGTTCTTAAAAAGGAGATGATAATAGTTTCTAAATCGGTTGTCTCCCGAACCGTTTTAGAAACTAACATCAAGAGACTTTCTAACACGGTTATAATGTAACCGTTTTAGAAAGTTTGCATTTTCCTAATTCTTATTACAAAAATGCCACCGCCCCAATTATCTAAAACAGGTTATTAATAACCGTTTTAAATAGACCGTTTTAAATTATATATTCTGTAGTAGTGAACCAAAATTATCATTTCTACACAATTCAACCAATTTGAGAGAAATCAAAAAGAAAATTTTGTAGAAATGACAATTTTTTTTTATTTTTCCTTATTTTATATATGTGAAAAATGTGACATTTTTCAACACAATGTTAGTTTTAACCGAAAATGTTATATTTGCACTTTTGTCAATAGTACGAGAAAGTAAAAGGTAGTTTTTCATATATTATGAGGTTTATGGGTTGGTTAGATATATCACAGGGGTTGACATTAATTTACCCATTAAGAATCTATAAACTAATGGATGCCCCCGAAAATAAAAATACGAAAGTTTCAAATAAATTTTGAGAAAAAAAATCGAATTCCTTAAAAATCTTTTGTGTACTTTTAACAATGTATTTTTCTCAACTAAATAGTCAACGTGTAAAAAATGTATAGTAAAATTTTCAAAAAAAATCTATGTTTTTATACGCTATAGTCTTGGATATTTTGAGCTTTTAATGGTTTTTTTTTTCTTTCTATCTCAGTGGAAAATATAGAAACTTTGAGATTGTGGGAAAAAAAATTGAAAATAAAAGTTTTGAGAAATTTCAATTTTCATGAGGTAGAGATATGGATTTCCTTAATAATTCCTTATCTTTTGTCCTTTCATATAAGCACGGCAACACAAGAATTTAAATTATTTTAGAATTAAATTTATGTTAACATTCAAAGTCAAGTAAAATGAAGAAATTTGTAATCACTTTCCTAAACAAATCCAACCAAGAACTTTATAAACTAAATTAATTAAGAAAAATGTATCCAACTATATCATAAATATCCAATTAATAATCGTTTAGAATCTATGTTATTTTAAAATAAAAAAAAATATTAATATTAATTTTAAAAAATTAATGATTTTTTTGTTAATTTAGTTAAATTAGCAAATTTTAAAAGAAAGTGTTTCAATTTCTAATTATATTTGGGAGAATTTATCCAATTGCTTATTATATTTGATTAGATTTAATATTTTATTATTAGATTTGATTATCTTTAATTTGGTATATATATAATTTTTTATTGTATTTTATTATATTTAGTATTTCATTGACTTAAAAATGCATTTCTCAATTTAGTTGTCAACGTGTAAACTTAAAATTATGGGAGGTCAAATTTTCACGCGATAACCTTAGATATTTTTAAAAACAATAGTGATTTTTAAAAATCTGTATTAATTTTCAAAAAGTCTCAATTTTTTATGCGATAACCTTAGATATTTTGAAAAAAAAAAGTGATTTTTAAAAATCTATATATACATTACTATTTTTAAAAATCTATATTAAATTAAAATTCTCAAAAATTATCAATTTTTTCACACAATAACCTTTAATTTTTTGAAAAATTTCACGCAATAACATTAGATATTTTGAAAAAAAAATAGTGATTCTTAAAAATCTACATATGCATGCCTCTTACCTCAGGAGGTGTTCCTTGGTAAATGAAGGATAACAATCATATTAGCCCATGATTTGCACACGAAATAGTGGTTTTTAAAAATTTATACATACATACTTTTGAACTGATGAGGTGTTCCTGATAAATAAAGACAAAAGCTTATATGAAAAAGGTATATGTTCATATACCAAGCGCTGATTTATATCTGAAACGGATAGTTAGTGAGCGCAGATAGTTAATGTTGATTTATATATGAAACGGATAATTAGTGAGCGCAGATAGTTAATATTGATTTATATATGAAACGAATAGTTAGTGAGCGCGGATAGTTAATGAGCGTGATGCACACTTGCGCGCCCACGTTTATACTTTTACACTTCATTGTACAAGTATTAGATTAATACATTTAAATTGAAAAATTGTTAAGCTAATAATTAATATTTCATTATACAAGTATTAATTAAATTGATATATTTAAATTGAAAATTGTTACACAAGTTAAAAAAAATACGCAAATATGTTACATATATAAACCAATTTCACAAAAGATTATTTGCTTCATAAATGAAGGTTGACGGATTATGATGTCGAGAGACTCGAGATGAAGAAATGGTATGACATTCGAATTTTCATTTCCTTGCAAATGATCCATCCATTATATAGCGTCTTCCTTGATAAATGAAGGGTGACCGATCATATTGGTCAATGATTTGCACAGTTTTTTTAAATATAGTGTCGAGAGGAAGAAATGGTATGACATTCAAATTTTCATTTCCTTGCTAATGATCCATTCATTAATATATTAGCCCATGATTTGCACATGTCATATTTTCATTTCCTTGCGGGTGATCCATCCATTATGTAGTGTCTAATGATCTTGGTCTTTCCACCTTAGTCCTGAATTACGGTGCCAAGCAAAAGAATCTCATCAACTTCTCAAATAATTTTCTGGACGAAAAAGCCAAATATATATATGTTGAACAAGTCTTCACCAAGTCTTCACCATGTTGAACAAGTCTTCACCACCTTTATAGGATTTAGTTAATTTCATTTATTCCAGCTCTGTTATGTTAGTTTCCTTATATTACGTTCAGAATCTATCTTTGTGCATATCGTTTTACTTGTAAATCAGCCTATATATATTTGGCTATTACTTAATGAAAAGTTAGTTCAAAATCATTTTCACATGGTATCAGAGCTATTATTTTCATTGATTTAGCTTCTTCTTCAAATCTCATCATGTCTATCGAAAACAATCTCGCTTCCACTCCGGTCAAGTCCGACCCTTATGTGATTCATCATTCGGATAGTCCCTTTACTGTCCTAGCTACTCCGCTTCTAACGGGTGATAACTACGGCTCATGGAATCGTGCCATTACCATGGCATTACGAGCCAAGAGTAAATATGGCTTTGTTGATGGTTCATTGCCAAAACCAACAGAAGAAACTGCCATAGCCAATTGGGAACGTTGCAATGATCTTGTCGACAGCTGGATACTTAATTCTGTAGCTCCGAAAATCAGGCCAAGTATTCTCTATGCTGACACGGTTGCCCAAATATGGACTGATCTCAAAGAGCGTTTTTCTCTGTCAAATGCGCCTAAGATATATCAACTGAAACAATCAATTTCAGCACTCAAACAAGAAGGCCTGACTGTTTCCTTTTATTTCACACAACTCAAGTCTCTTTGTGATTAGTTAAGCAACATCATTTCGATTGCTCCGTGTACATGTGGCAACGGCAAGTGTATTATTGAGTAGTAAAATCAGGATCGAGCCATGGAGTTCCTTCAAGGACTCCATGATAACTTTTCTGCAATCCGAAGTCAGGTTCTCCTGATGGAACCTTTTCCATCCATTCAACGTATCTACAATCTTGTGCGTCAAGAAGAAAAACAACAGGAACTAAATGTTCGATCCATTCCTGCTGTCAAGTCTGCTGTGTTCCATGTTTCAAAACCACCATTTCGTGATTCATCAAAAAGGCAACGCCCTTTTTGCGATCACTGCAATCGTCATGGCCATGTACGGGGAACATGTTATCAACTACATGGTTTTCTGGACAAACAAGGTAAGCGGGCTAAACCGGGGGCGACTTCTCTTCCTGCAAACTCCCTTGCCCCAAATTCTTTTACTGCTCCAACTACACAACTGACGCCTGATCAGTACAACAGATTGCTTGCTATTTTTGCCAAAGATGATGCCAATGAACCCTCAGCTAATTTCGCAGGTACCATTCTTTCTTGCCTTTCTTCTTGTTGAATCATTGATTCCGGCGCATCTAATCACATATGTACAGCGCTGTCCAGTTTTTCTTCTTATGTTTCATTACAAAAACAAGTCTCTGTTCGGATACCTGATGGTACATATGCATTGGTGACTCATATAGGAGTTGTCCAATACTCCAATTCACTCATTCTTAAAGATGTCTTTTATATTCCATCTTTTAAATTCAATCTCTTGTCTATCTCACAATTAACAAAGCAGATTAATTGTGACATAATTTTCTCTGCATCTCAATGTGTTTTTCAAGACTGTTTAACGAAGAAGACGATTGGTCGGGTAGTTTGCAACATGGCCTCTTTTAATTAGATGATGCATCTCGTTTGAATTCTACTTTTTCAATTTAGTTTTTGAATAAATTTGACCTTTGGCATTCACGTCTTGGTCACCCTTGTAATTCTCATTTCGATTTCTTGTTAAGAATTTTCCGTATATTTATGCTAGTAAAAATTTCTTGTGTACTGTTTGTCCACAAGCTAAGCAATCTCGTTTAATTTTTCCGCACAGTGTATCACATGCTTCTAAGTGTTTTGAATTACTTCATGTTGACATTTGGGGACCATTTTCCATTCCATCCAAGAATGTTTCACGATTCTTCTTAACTATTGTGGATGATTGTTCAAGATGCACGCGGGTTTATTTAATGAAAAACAAATCTCAAACTTTCCATATGATAAGATATTTTTGTAATCAAATTAATCGATAATTTAATTCATCCATCTCTACTATTAAAACTAGGGATGGTGGAATTTTTATTCCACAACTTCAAATCATTAGATCAGACAATGGAACTGAGTTTCTTTCATCAACATTTCAAACTTGGTTTCATACTCATGGCATACTCCATCATCGAAGTTGCATCTCTACTCTCTAACAGAATGGTATTGTGGAACGTAAACATCGCCACTTACTTGACGTCGCTCGCTCATTATGATTCCAATCTAACCTTCCACTCTCCTTTTGGGGAGAATGTATTCTTACCACTGTGTTTCTCATTAACAAATTGCCGGCGCCAAATCTTGATTACAAATCTCCACATGAAATATTATTTGGAAAACCTCCTTCTTATTCTTCTTTGCGAGTTTTTGGATGTTTATGTTTTGTCAAAAATATGCATATTAAACATAAATTTGATGCTCGGGGCAAACCTCACATATTCGTTGGTTATCCTTATGGACAAAAAGGGTATCGTGTTTATGACCTTTCTACTCATTGCATATCAGTCTCTCGTGATGTCATTTTTCATGAATCTATTTTCCCATATCAGGATGTTTCTAACTCTCAACCTCATGATCTTTCCATCACACCTTTGGATGATGACCAACATATTTCTCCATCATCATCAGTTCCTATTTTCTCTCAACATGAGTCGTTGGATACTATTTCTTCAGACCTTCCCACTCATGATATTGTAACCTTATCATATGATAATTTTTCTCCTCCAATTTCATCAGACCCAACTCCTTCTACACGGATTCGGTGACCACCGCCTCATCTTAGTGATTATGTCTGCAATGTTTCCTCTTCCTCTACTTCTTTTCCTTTGGCCAAATACTTCTCTTGGCACCACTTAAGCCCTTCTCACTGTTCTTTTTTGATCAAAATCATTGATCAAACTGAGCCTCGCTGTTACTCTAAAGCTGTTCAATCTTGCGTCTGGCGTGATGCAATGTCCTCCGAGCTTAACGCTCTCGCTTCAAACAAAACGTGGTCTCTTTGTTCTCTACCACCTGGAAAGACACCTATTGGTTGCAAATGGGTATATAAAATCAAATATCGTTCCGATGGTTCTATCGAGCGCTATGAAGCACGCTTGGTTGCAAAAGGTTATACGCAAGTTGAAGGAATTGATTATCATGATACTTTTTCTCCGGTAGCCAAACTAGTAACCGTTCGTCTTCTTCTTTCTATCGCCGCCATTAAAAATTGGCCTATTCATCAACTAGATGTCAATAACACTTTTTTACAAGGTGATCTAAATGAAGAGGTTTTCATGACACTTCCTCAAGGCTTTTCTCATAAAGATGACAATCGTGTTTGCAAGTTACATAAATCTCTATATGTACTCAAGAAAGCCTCCCGTCAATGGTTTGCAAAATTCTCTTCTACTCTGATTCGTCATGGTTTTCGTCAATCTGTTTCAGATTATAGTCTTTTTACATATATCAATAATGACATCTCAGTTTTTATCCTTGTTTACGTAGATGATATTATTATCACAGGCAATAATGATGGTTTTATTTCAAGTAAAAAACAATTTCTTGCCAAATCTTTTTCCAATAAGGATCTCGGGCCTCTCCGTTACTTTCTTGGAATAGAAGTATCACGTTCCAAGAAAGGCTTATTTTTGTGCCAACGCAAGTATACTCTTGACCTTTTAACTAACTCCGAGATGCTTGGATCTCGACCATCTCCCTTTCCTATGGAACAACATCTTCGTCTTCTTCCAGACGATGGAAATATTTTGCCTGATCCTTCTATTTATCGACGTCTCATCGGTCGGCTTCTTTATTTTACTATGACTCGACCTGATATTCAATATGCTGTCAATACTCTCAGCCAATTCATGCAATGCCCTTGCTCCTCCCATCTTGATGCTTTCCATCGTGTCCTTCGTTATCTTAAAGGTTCCGTTGGAAATGGCCTATTCCTTTCTGCGACCAGTTCTCTTTCCCTCGTTGGTTTTGCTGACTCTGACTGGGCTGGATGTCTGCTCACTCGCCGTTCCATTACTGGTTACTTTACAATGCTTGGATCTAGTCCCATTTCATGGAAATCAAAGAAACAACCTACTATTTCTCGCTCTTCTGCAGAGGCTGAATATCGTTCTCTTGCTGCCCTTACAGCTGAAATACAATGGCTTCATTCTACTCCGAGCTTGACAGGTTCAATATGTACATGGTATATATTTGTTGCAAAATATCAGTATATATTTTGCTGAGATTAATGCATACCTAATGATTCAGAGCCGCAACCTGAAAAATATTCACCATGAATGAGTCTACAAGTGCAACTAGCACTTACTCTACCAGTGACTCTGGTCGTTCAAACATCACAGCAATATCTCATTCTGATTCACTTCAGAATCTCTCCATTACCTCCTATAAGTTGAATGGGGGTAATTTCTTGCAGTGGTCGCAATCCGTCAAGCTTTTCATCCGAGGAAAGGGAAAATTTGGCTATCTATCTGGCATTGTTGATAAGCCGGAAGTACTGATGCCGAATTCGACAAGTGGGAAGCTGAAAACTCCATGATTATGTCATTGTTAATCAACTCTATGGAGCCAAGTGTAGGGCGAACATATATGTTTCTGCCCACTACTCAGGAAATATGGAGTACAGTTAACGAGACTTACTCCGATCTCGGTAACGCTGGTCAATTGTTTGAACTTAAGACTCAACAGTGGAAGGCTAAGCAAGGAGAGAAGACTGTCACGCAATACTACACAGATCTGAAGACTCTATGGCAGGAGTCTGATTTATTCTGCGATCTAGAGTGGAGTTGTGCAAAGGATCAGGCCTTGTTTCAGAAGATGGTTGAGAAGGAGCGAGTCTTCGATTTTCTTGTAGGACTGAATAAAGAACTGGATGAAGTTCGTGGCCGAATTCTGAGCAGAGATCCTCTACCTTGCACTCGAGAAGTATTCGCCAAAGTCAGACGGGAAGAAAGCCGCCGCACAATTATGCTTGGTGGAGAGATATCTACTGTAACAACACAAATCTCAAATTCTTCTGCTCTGTTCACTCGGAAATCTGAAAACTCGCCTCAATCACGCTCATCTCGACGAGGTGACAGACCGGTTTGTGATCATTGTGGCAAGCTAGGACATGTCAAAGCTAAATGTTGGAAGATACATGGCAAACCTGCAGATTTCTCACCATCCAACCGCCCTACTCGTGACTACAAAAGTTTCCAAGCTCCTCAGAAGAGCCTCAAACTCTCACTTCTCAGGAACAATCTGCCTTTAGCAAGGAGCAGCTAGAACAATTGTATAGAATCATGAGTTCTCAATTAAATGCTTCTAATATCCATTCTTCGTCTCTTGCACAAAATGTTAACCTACATATAGCCCTGAATGCTAGCCTTGGTAAATCTGACCCTTGGATAATTGATTCAGAGGCCACTGATCACATGACTGGTAATCCCTATATCTTTGCTTCATACTTTCCTTGTTCTGGAAACCAAAAGGTTAAAATTGCTGATGGTTCTTTGTCTCCTATTGCTGGTAAAGGTTCTATTATTATTTCGCCATTTTTCACCTTACAAAATGTCTTACATGTCCCAAGCCTAACCTGCAATCTCTTATCTATCAGCAGCCTTATTCATGATTGTAACTGTCAAATAACCTTTCTCCTTAATGGGTGTGAATTTCAGGACCGCTGCTCGAGAAAGACGATTAGCAATGCTAAAGAGGTTGGTGGACTCTATCATTTTGACTCTGGCCAGATTCTAGACAAACAAGCTCAGAGACCAAGCCATTATTCTTTTTTATGTTTGGAGGATGAAATAATGTTATGGCACTATACACTTGGCCATCCTAGTTTTAGCTATTTGAAACACTTGTTTCCTTTGTTATTCAAGAATAAAAATACGCATTCTTTTCAATGTGAAGTGTGTGAACTTGCTAAACATCATAGAACTGTGTTTCCCTCTTTGAAATATATGCCTTCAAAACCTTTCTCTCTTGTGCATAGTGACATTTGGGGTCCATCTAGGGTTAAAACAGTATCCGGTTCTAGATGGTTCATTATATTCATTGATGATCACACTAGAACCACTTGGATTTACTTGTTAAAAGAAAAGGCAGAGGCTGTCAACATTTTTAAAAATTCCACTCAATGATTCATACACAATTTCAGTCTAAGATTCAAGTATTTCAAACTGATAATTGTCGTGAGTACTTCAATTCCATCCTTGGTAGTTTTCTTGCATATGAAGGCATCATACACCATAGTTCATGTGTTGACACTCCTCAACAAAATGGCATTGCAGAAAGGAAAAATAGACATCTTCTCGAGGTAGCTAGGGCTCTATAGTTTTCAATGAATGTTCCTAAACGTTTTTAGGGAGAAGCTATCCTTACTGCATCTTGTTTAATCAACAGAATGCCAACTAGGGTCCTTAATTACAACACTCCATTGACTACTTTGAAATCTGTTTTTCCATTAAATAGATCTTTCACTGAATTATCTACTAGAGTGTTTGGATGCACAGCATTTGTCCATATCCACAATCACCTTAGAAACAAATTGGATCCTAGGGCTCACAAATGTGTCTTTCTTGGTTATTCACCAACACAAAAAGGATACAAGTGTTTTGAAGCAAAATCGGGTAAATGTTTTGTTAGCTTAGATGTCACTTTCTTTGAAAATAAACCATTTTTTGACCCAACTTCCCTTCAGGGGGAGAATGAAACATGTGAAGCCCAGTTTTGGGAAAAGTTTTCAACACCTACACTTATGTTTGGCACATATGCATCTGAACCTGTGGAATCTATACCTAGTACTAGGAATGTCAAGCCTACTGAGCCTGCAATATCTCAAACTATTAGACCTACAGATTTGGCTCCCATATCTGAGCTGCGTGTTTACTCTAGAAGAAGGTCAACAATAGTTGTGGATAAACCAACTTCTACAGCTCTGCCATTATCAAATCCGAGCATAGGCCAAGGTACATCTATTATTCCCATTTCTTTTCCTTCCTTAGAACCTGAACAACCTGAACCGAATGATATTGATGAACCCATTGCTCTTAGGAAAGGTACCTGTATATGCACTAAACATCCCATTTCAAAATTTGTCTCATACTCTAAACTCTCACCTAGTTTTAGAGCTTATGCCACATGCATAATAGATGATGAACTCCCAAAGTCTATACATGAAGCACTAGCTATTTCGAGATGGAGGGAAGCTGTATTTGAAGAAATGAAGGCTTTATAAAACAATGAAACCTGGGAAATCACCTCTTTACCTAGAGGCAAACATGTGGTCAGCAGCAAGTGGATCTTCACCATCAAATACAATGCAGATGGATCTGTGGAGAGGTATAAAGCTAGGTTTGTGACCATAGGATTCATACAAACCTATGGCCTTGACTATGAAGAGACGTTTGCTCCTGTGGCCAAGCTTAATACTGTTCGGGTTCTACTCTCATTGGCTGCAAATCTGGACTGGCCCCTACACCAGTTTGATGTAAAAAAATGCTTTTCTGAATGGAGAATTAGAAGAAGAACTTTTTATGGAAGTTCTACCTGGATTTGATGATTCTTCCTTGAAAGGAAAAGTGTGCAAATTGAAGAAATCATTGTACGGATTGAAGCAATCACCTAGAGACTGGTTTGAGAGATTCACCAAGGCTGTCAAGGAGAAAAGTTACTCACAGGCACAATCTGACAACACTCTATTCTACAAACACTCGAGGGGTAAGACTGCAATCCTAATAGTGTATTTAGACGACATAGTCATGACAGGAGATGATGTTGAAGAATTGGAGGCTTTGAAAAAGTTCCTATCCAAACAGTTTGAGATAAAAGACCTAGGAAAACTTAAATATTTCCTAGGAATGGAAGTAGCTCGATCTGCAAAGGTAATAGCTATATCACAGAGGAAGTATGTCTTGGATTTGTTGAAGAAAATAGGTCTGCTCGGGTGCAAACCTGCCATCACTCCTGTTGATCCTAATCAAAAGCTGAGTAAAGAAGATGGAAGCAACGCTGTACACAAGGTCAGATATCAGAAACTTGTTGGAAAACTGATTTACCTCTCCCACACCAGGCCTGATATCGCATTTGCTGTGGAAATGGTAAGCCAGTATATGCATTTTCCGTCAGAAGATCATCTCAGAGCTATTTACAGGATCTTGCACTACTTTAAAGGGAGTCCAGGAAAAGGGATTTTGTTCACCAAGAATCACAGCAGGAAAATTGAGGTGTTTACTGATGCAGACTGGGCACGAGATGTTGGAGACAGAAAATCAATTTCTGCCTATTGTTCCTTTGTGGGGGGTAACCTTGTTACATGGAGGAGCAAGAAGCAACATGTGGTGGCTAGAAGCAGTGCAGAAGCAGAGTTCAGATCAATGGCTAATGGTATATATGAGTCTATATGGCTAAGGAAGATTCTGAAAGAGTTAAAGGTTCAGGTGGACAGACCAATAAAGCTCTACTGTGACAATAAATCTGCCATCAGCATAGCTCAGAATCCTGTTCAGCATGACAGGACAAAGCACGTGGAGATTGATCGTCACTTCATCAAAGAAAAGCTAGAGAATGGAGAAATTTGTATGCCTTATGTGCCATCGACAGAACAACTAGCAGATGTCCTAACAAAAGGACTGTTCAAACAGTCTTTCGAAGAGTTCTTAGTCAAGCTGGGCATGATTGACATCTTTGCTCCAGCTTGAGGGGGAGTGTCGAAGATATTAGAGTATTTTACTTAGTCAAAGTTGTTATTTCAGTGTATATATCTGTTCCTGTAATCTAGGAGTAAGTTAGTTGTAATCTAACCTAACTTGTAACCTATATATATTTTGCTGAGATTAATGAAAATAATTTATGCTGAGATTATATACTGATATTGCTATATATATTTTATGTAGTATATATAAAAATATACTGTACCATCAAGTATCTGAACAGAGACTTGTTTTTGTAATTAAACATAAGAAGAAAAACTGGACAACGATGTACATATTTCATCGCTCGGAATATAGCAATCTCGGAATAGATATATGTTTTTGTAAAATATATATAGCAATATATATATTTTATGCAGTATATATTGAAAACTGCAATATCAATATATTTTTCATGTCAAGCTAAATCTTATAAAAACTCAGTTCCATTGTCTGATCTAATGATTTGAAGTTGTGGAATAAAAATTCCACCATCCTCAGTTTTAATATTAGAGATGGATGAATTAAATTTTCGATTAATTTGATTACAAAAATATCTTATCATATGGAAAGTTTGAGATTTGTTTTTCATTAAATAAAACCACGTGCATCTTGAACAATCATCCACAATAGTTAAGAAGAATCGTGAACCATTCTTGGATGGAATGGAAAATGGTCCCCAAATGTCAACATGAAGTAATTCAAAACACTTAGAAGCATGTGATACACTGTGCGGAAAAATTAAACGAGATTGCTCAGCTTGTGGACAAACAGTACACAAGAAATTTTTACTAGCATAAATATCCGAAAAATTCTTAACAAGAAATTGAAAACGAGAATTACAAGGGTGACCAAGACGTGAATGCCAAAGGTCAAATTTATTCAAAAACTGAATTGAAAAAGAAGAATTCAAACGAGATGCATCATCTAAGTAAAAGAGGCCATGTTGCAGACTATC
This sequence comes from Ophiorrhiza pumila, assembly GCA_016586305.1. Lineage (NCBI taxonomy): Eukaryota > Viridiplantae > Streptophyta > Magnoliopsida > Gentianales > Rubiaceae > Ophiorrhiza > Ophiorrhiza pumila. The sequence continues at coordinate 36,592,544 of BLIW01000009.1, read as the reverse complement.
CCGACCAATCGTCTTCTTCGTTAAACAGTCCTGAAAAACACATTGAGATGCAGAGAAAATTACGTCACAATTAATCTGCTTTGTTAATTGTGAGATAGACAAGAGATTGAATTTAAAAGATGGAATATAAAAGACATCTTTGAGAATGAGTGAATTGGATTATTGGACAACTCCTATATGAGTCACCAATGCATATGTACCATTAGGTATCTGAACAAAGACTTGTTTTTGTAATGAAACATAAGAAGAAAAACTGGACAGCGATGTACATATGTGATTAGATGCGCCAGAATCAATGATCCAACAAGACGAAAGGCAAGAAAGGATGGTACTTGTGAAATTAGCCGAGGGTTCATTGGCATCATCTTTGGCAAAAATAGCAAGCAATTTGTTATACTTATCAGGCGTCAGTTGTGTAGTTGGTGCAGCAAAAAAATTTGCGGCAAGGGAGTTTGCAGGAAGAGAAGTCGCCCCTTGTTCAGCCCGCTTACCTTGTTTGTCCGGAAAACCATGTAGTTGATAACATGTTCCCCGTACATGGCCATGACGATTGCAGTGATCGCAAAAAGGGCGTTGCCATTTTGATGAACCACGAAATGGTGGTTTTGAAACTTGGAACGCAGCAGACTCGACAGCAGGAATGGATTGAACATTAAGTTCCTGTTGTTTTTCTTCTTGACGCACAAGATTGTAAATACGTTGAATGGATGGAAAAGGTTCCATCAGGAGAACCTGACTTCGGATTGTAGAAATGTTATCATGGAGTCCTTCAAGGAACTCCATGGCGCGATCCTGATTTTGCTGCTCAATAATACACTTGCCGTTGCCACATGTACACGGAGCAATCGAAATGATGTTGCTTAACTCATCCCAAAGATACTTGAGTTGTGTGAAATAAAAGGAAACTGTCAAGCCTTCTTGTTTGAGTGCTGAAATTGATTGTTTCAGTTGATATATCTTAGGCGCATTTGACAGAGAAAAACGCTCTTTGAGATCAGTCCATATTTGGGCAACCGTGTCAGTATAGAGAATACTTGGCCTGATTTCCGGAGCTACAGAATTAAGTATCCAGCTGCCGACAAGATCATTGCAACGTTTCCAATTGGCAATGGCAGTTTCTTCTATTGGTTTTGGCAATAAACCATCAACAAAGCCGTATTTACTCTTGGCTCGTAATGCCATGGTAATGGCACGATTCCATGAGCCTTAGTTATCACCCGTTAGAAGCGGAGTAACTAGGACAGTAGAGGGACTATCCGAATAAAGAATCACATAAGGGTCGGACTTGACCGGAGTGGAAGCGAGATTATTTTCGATAGACATGATGAGATTTGAAGAAGAAGCTAAATCAATGAAAATAATAGCTCTGATACCATGTGAAAATTATTTTGAACTAACTTTTCATTAAGTAATAGCCAAATATATATAGGCTGATTTACAAGTAAAACGATTTGCACAAAGATAGATTCTGAACGTAATATAAAGAAACTAATATAACAGAGCTGGAATAAATGAAATTAATTAAATCCTATAAAAACTGCCACTTCGTTTTTATATGCATTTGAATGAGAACTCATGAGTCTATACAATTGTTCTAGCTGCTCATTGCTAAAGGCAGATTGTTCCTGAGAAGTGAGAGTCTGAGGCTCTTCTGAGGAAGCTTGGAAACTTTTGTAGTCACGAGTAGGGCGGTTGGATGGTGAGAAATCTGCAGGTTTGCCATGTATCTTCCAACATTTAGCTTTGACATGTCCTAGCTTGCCACAATGATCACAAATCGGTCTGTCACCTCGTCGAGATGAGCATGATTAAGGTGAGTTTTTAGATTTCCGAGTGAACAGAGCAGAAGAATCTGAGATTTGTGTTGTTGCAGTAGATATCTCTTCACGAAGCATAACTGTGCGGCGGCTTTCTTCCGGTCTAACTTCGGCGAATACTTCTCGAGTGCAAGGTAGAGGATCTCTGCTTAGAATTCGACCACGAACTTCATCCAGTTCTTTATTTTGTCCTACAAGAAAATCGAAGACTCGCTCCTTCTCAACCATCTTCTAAAACAAGGCCTAATCCTTTGCACAACTCCACTCTAGATCGCAGAATAAATCAGACTCCTGCCATAGAGTCTTCAGATCTGTGTAGTACTGCGTGACAGTCTTCTCTCCTTGCTTAGCCTTCCACTATTGAGTCTTAAGTTCAAACAATTGACCAGCGTTACCGAGATCGGACTCGTTAACTGCACTCCAGATTTCCTGAGCAGTGGACAGAAACATATATGTTTGAGGGCTCCATAGAGTTGATTAACCATGACATAATCATGGAGTTTTCAGCTTCCCACTTGTCGAATTTGGCATCAGTACTGTCCGGCTTGTCAACAGTGCCAGATAGATAGCCAAATTTTCCCTTTCCTCGAATGAAAAGCTTGACGGATTGTGACCACTGCAAGAAATTACCCCCATTCAACTTATGGGAGGTAATGTAGAGATTCTGAAGTGAATCAGAATGAGATATTGCTGTGATGTTTGAACGACCAGAGTCACCGGTAAAGTAAGTGCTAGTTGCACTTGTAGACTCATTCATGGTGAATATTTTTAACGTTGCGGCTCTAAAAAGAGTATATTTTTCACATGACGGCGATGAAAAGAGTATATGCACAGCCCTATCAAGTTTTTGACAGCTACTGCATATATTGAATATTAGGACCGGTGACAGTGAGATAGAGATGGCGGCCAATGAGGCAACGATAAATAGAGGGACCGAGAAGTAGAGTGCCATCATCTGGCCGCAACTTAAGGTGTTGTTCCATTGGAAAGGAAGATGGACTAGATCCCAATTGACCGGAATCAGATAAAATGTCAAGAGTATATTTGCGTTGACATAAGAAAATACCAGTCTTGGAACGGGAAACTTCAAGTCCAAGAAAATAACAAAGATAATCATCCACAATCGTAAGAAAAAATCATGAATTAGCTCGAAACATTTTGAAGAATTAGAGACATTATGAGGAAAAACTTTGCGAGATTGTTTAGCTTTAGGACAAACATCACAAATAAAGCTTTTAAAATATTACATGGGAATTACATGGATGACCGAGGCGTGAATGCCAAATGTCAAAATTATTCGAATGCTGAAAAAACAGAATGTCAAATGAAGGCATCATTCAGATAAAAGAGGCCGTGATGGAGACTACCCCGACCAATCGTCTTCTCCGTTAGCTGGTCCTGAAAAAGAAAATTAGATTGAACAAAAATTACTTTGTAATTTGTTGCGTTGATGAATTGTGAGATAGATAACAAATTGAATTTGATGGATGGAATGTAAAACACATCGTTGAGAATAAGAGACTGTGAGCATTTGACAGTACCAATGTGAGTAACTATCACAAGTGAACCACCTCGTAGTTGAAGAGATTTTTTGGTTTGTAGCAAGTAGTAAGAAGAGAATAATGAGAAAATTATGCATGCGAAGTGAGCGGAAGATTCGTCGGAATCACTCTTCGCCAAGAGTGCAATCAACTTGTTGTATTGAGCCTAAGTGAGTTGATTATTCGAAGCAGCGAGATTGCCTTCACTAGACATGATTTAGAGATGATGCAATGAGAAATGTTATCACTGCTTTGATACCATGATAACTTTTCTGCAATCCGAAGTCAGGTTCTCCTGATGGAACCTTTTCCATCCATTCAACGTATTTACAATCTTGTGCGTCAAGAAGAAAAACAACAGGAACTCAATGTTCATTGGCATCATCTTTGGCAAAAATAGCAAGCAATTTGTTATACTGATCAGGCTTCAGTTGTGTAGTTGGTGCAGCAAAAGAATTTGGGACAGGCCAATTCCACTCATGATGTTGTAACCTTATCAGATGATAATTTTTCTCCTCCAATTGCATCAGACCCAGCTCCTTCTACACGGATTCGGCGACCACCGCCTCATCTTAGTGATTATGTCTGCAATGTTTCCTCTTCCTCTACTTCTTTTCTTTTGGTCAAATACTTCTCTTGGCACCACTTAAGCCCTTCTCACTGTTCTTTTTTGACCAAAATCATTGATCAAACTGAGCCTCGCTGTTACTCTAAAGCTGTTCAATCTCGCGTCTGGCGTGATGCAATGTCCTCCGAGCTTAACGCTCTCGCTTCAAACAAAACGTGGTCTCTTTGTTCTCTACCACCTGGAAAGACACCTATTGATTGCAAATGGGTATATAAAATCAAATATCATTCCGATGGTTCTATCGAGCGCTATAAAGCACGCTTGGTTGCAAAAGGTTATACGCAAGTTGAAGGAATTGATTATCATGATACTTTTGTTCCGGTAGCCAAACTAGTTACCGTTCGTCTTATTCTTACCATCGCTGCCATTAAAAATTGGACTATTCATCAACTAGATGTCAATAACGCTTTTTTACAAGGTGATCTAAATGAAGAGGTTTTCATGACACTTCCTCAAGGCTTTTCTCATAAACATGACAATATTGTTTGCAAGTTACACAAATCTCTATATGGACTCAAGCAAGTCTCCCATCAATGGTTTGCAAAATTCTCTTCTACTCTGTTTCGTCATGGTTTTCGTCAATCTGTTTCAGATTATAGTCTTTTTACATATATCAATAATGACATCTCAGTTTTTATCCTTGTTTACGTAGATGATATTATTATGGTTTTATTTCAAGTACAAAACAATTTCTTGCCAAATCTTTTTCCATTAAGGATCTCGGGCCTCTCAGTTATTTTCTTGGAATAGAAGTATCACGTTCCAAGAAAGGCTTATTTTTGTGCTAACGCAAGTATACTCTTGACCTTTTAACTGACTCCGGGATGCTTGGATCTCGACCATCTCCCTTTCCCATGGAACAACATCTTCGTCTTCTTCCAGACGATGGAAATATTTTGCCTGATCCTTCCATTTATCGACGTCTCATCGGTCGGCTTCTTTATCTTACTGTGACTCGACCTGATATTCAATATGCTGTCAATACTCTCAGCCAATTCATGCAATGCCCTCGCTCCTCCCATCTTGATGCTATCCATCATGTCCTTCGTTATCTTAAAGGTTCTGTTGGAAATGGCCTATTCCTTTCTGTGACCAGTTCTCTTTCCCTTGTTTGTTTTGCTGACTCAGATTGGCCTGGATGTCTACTCACTCGCCGTTCCATTACTGGTTACTTTACAATGCATGGATCTAGTCCCATTTCATGGAAATCAAAGAAACAACCTACCGTTTCTCGCTCTTCTGCAGAGCCTGAATATCGTTCTCTTGCTGCCCTTACAGCTGAAATACAATGGCTTCATTCTATCTTATCCGAGCTTGGTTTCCCGCTATACACGCCTATTAATTTACATTGTGATAACCAAGCTGCGATTCACATTGCCAACAATACCGTTTTCCATGAAAGTACCAAGCACATTGAAATAGACCGCCACTTCGTTCGAGAGAAAATATTATCTGGATTGATTTTCCCTTCCTATCTATGCTCATACGACCAGCTCACCGACATCTTCACCAAACCACTTGGCACTGATGCTTTTTACCGACTACTTAGCAAGTTGGGCATGATCGATATTTCTCTCCCGGCTCTAACTTGACAGGAGGTGTTGAACAAGTGAACAAGTCTTCACCACTTTTATAGGATTTAGTTAATTTCATTTATTCCAACTCTATTATATTATTTTCCTTATATTACGTTCAAAATCTATCTTTGTGCATATCGTTTTACTTGTAAATCAGCCTATATATATTTGGCTATTACTTAATGAAAAGTTAGTTCAAAATCATTTTCATATGGTATCAGAGCTATTATTTTCATTGATTTAGCTTCTTCTTCAAATTTCATCATGTCTATTGAAAACAATCTCGCTTCCACTCCGGTCAAGTCCGACCCTCATGTGATTCATCATTCGGATAACTACGGCTCATGGAATCGTGCCATTACCATGGTATTACGAGCCAAGAGTAAATACGGCTTTGTTGATGGTTCATTGCCAAAACCAACAGAGGAAACTGCCATTGCTAATTGGGAACGTTGCAATGATCTTGTCGACAGTTGGATACTTAATTCTGTAGCTCCGGAAATCAGGCCAAGTATCCTCTATGCTGACACGGTTGCCCAAATATGGACTGATTTCAAAGAGCATTTTCTCTGTCAAATGCGCCTAATATATATCAACTGAAACAATCAATTTCAGCACTCAAACAAGAAGGCATGACTGTTTCCTTTTATTTCACACAACTCAAGTCTCTTTGGGATGAGTTAAGCAACATCATTTTGATTGCTCCGTGTACATGTGGCAACGGCAAGTGTATTATTGAGCAGCAAAATCAGGATCGCGCCATGGAGTTCCGTCAAGGACTCCATGATAACTTTTCTGCAATCCGAAGTCAGGTTCTCCTGATGGAACCTTTTCCATCCACTCAACGTATCTACAATCTTGTGCGTCAAGAAGAAAAACAACAGGAACTCAATGTTCAATCCATTCCTGCTGTCGAGTCTGCTGCGTTCCAAGTTTCAAAACCACTATTTCGTGGTTCATCAAAACGGCAACACCTTTTTTGCGATCACTGCAATCGTCATGGCCATGTACGGGGAACATGTTATCAACTACATGGGTTTCCGGATAAACAAGGTAAGCGGGCTGAACCAAGGGCGACTTCTCTTCCTGCAAACTCCCTTGCCGCAAATTCTTTTGCTGCACCAATTACACAACTAACGCCTTATCAGTACAACAAATTGCTTGCTATTTTTGCCAAAGATGATGCCAATGAACCCTCTGCTAATTTTGCAGGTACCATCCTTTCTTGCCTTTCTTCTTGTTGGATCATTGATTCCGGCACATCTAATCACATATGTACATCGCTGTCCAGTTTTTCTTCTTATGTTTTATTACAAAAACAAGTCTCTGTTCAGATACCTGATGGTACAGTATATTTTTACATATACTGTACCATCAGTATATATTGAATATATACTGATGTACATATATATATATATATTAAACCTGTCAAAGATGTCCAATACTCCAATTCACTCATTCTCAAAGATGTCTTTTATATTCCATCTTACTCCAATACTCCAATTTACTGATATCGAGCTTGGTTTCCCGCCATACATGCCTATTATTTTACATTGTGATAACCAAGCTGCAATTCACATTGCCAACAATCCCGTTTTCCATGAATGTACCAAGCACGTTGAAATAGACTGCCACTTCGTTCGAGAGAAAATATTATCTGGATTAATTTCCCCTTCCTATCTGTGCTCATACGACCAGCTCGCCGACATCTTCACCAAACCACTTGGCACTGATGCTTTTCACCGACTACTAAGCAAGTTGGGCGTGATCGATATTTCTCTCCCGGCTCCAACTTGACAGGGGGTGTTGAACAAGTCTTCACCAAGTCTTCACCATGTTGAACAAGTCTTCACCACTTTTATAGGATTTAGTTAATTTCATTTATTCCAGCTCTGTTATATTAGTTTCCTTATATTACATTCAGAATCTATCTTTGTGAATATCGTTTTACTTGTAAATCAGCCTATATATATTTGGCTATTACTTAATGAAAAGTTAGTTCAAAATCATTTTCACAATATATATATATATATATATATATATTAAAGGGTGCCTGGTTAGAGGGTTTAGAAAAAAAAAGAGAATGAAATGGAAAGTGGTGCTTGGTAGTGTATAATTATTCCTTTAAGATTATTTTCATATACCAGTATTGGAGAATACTCCATACAATTTTGGGGAAATGAAGTTATCATTATTGTCATTTCTCAATATTATCATTATTATTACCATTGCTATTCCTCCTTATCAATCAGGCACATCCTAAGTATCAAAGGGTAACAGAAAAAACTTATGAGATAATCTTGTTAATAAAAGAGACAAAATAAAGTATCTATATGTTAATGTGCAAGATGAGTGAAGATGAGTTGGCATAATTTTTAATGTGTTGGCATTTTTTTTTGGCAAATAAGGAAAGCTTTATTGGTTGCAGAAATCAATTAAATCAATCTATGCAAGGAAGATTGATTTGGAGGTCAATGCTATTTTGGTATATTTGGTGCTTATCTTGGTATTCTTGGTAATAACGTATTTTCATTTCTCAAAGCAAGTATGCCAAGAATTTGCTGAAGAAGTTTGAATTGGAGAATGCTCGTTCAAGGAGAACCCCTATTAGAACTCATGAGAAGATATCTAAAGATGAGAAGGGGATTCTTATTGATGCAAGTCTATATAGAAGTATAATTGGTAGTCTTTTGTACTTAACTGCTAGTTGCCCAGATATCTGCTACAGTGTTGGTTTATGTGCTCGATTTCAAGCAAATCCTCGAGAGTCACACATGGTGTTAGTCAAGCGCGTTCTCAAGTATATTAGCGGAACAACTGACTATAGGATTTGGTATTCTTTTGATACAAATATCAATTTGGTTGGATATTGTGATGTTGACTGGGCTGGAAGTTCAGACGATCGGAAAAGCACTTCTATTGGATGTTTTTATTTGGGAAACAACTTGGTGTCATGGTTCAGCAAAAAGAAAAATTTTATTTCTCTTTCTATTACCGAGGCAGAATATATTGCAGCTGGCAGTTGTTGTATACAGCTTCTCTGAATTAAGCAAATGCTGAAAGATTATGGTGTCACACAGAATGTTATGACACTCTACTGTGATAATATGAGTGCTATCAATATCTCCATGTATCTGGTTTAACATTCTCGGACAAAGCATATTGATATTCGACATCATTTTATTAGATCTCTTGTGGAGGACAAGGTTATTGCTTTGGAACATATAGTGACAGAAAAACAAATTGCTGATATTTTCACCAAAGCTTTGGATGGAGCGAGGTTTGAAGAACTAAGGTCTGCCCTAGGCCTTTGTGTCATGTGAAGAGGTTCTTTAGTGTTGTAAGTTTTTTTATTGTATATGTATTTACAGTAATAAAAAAAATATGAAAAACAAAACAAGACATAAAAATAGTTGAATAGTTGTTTTTTTTTGTATTTCCTGCCTCAAGTTTTTAGGCAATTTTGTAGTTGTGGTTTTTTTTTTGGGATTTTTATCTTCAGCTTCTCAAGTGACATGTGGCGTTTTGGGGTTTCTCGGCTGATATTGAGGAATTGAAGAGTTATAATATTTCACGCAAAATCTGACTGCAATAATTTCGGTCATTTTCTCTCTCAGCTATACCAAGAGTTTGTGGTCTTTTGAGTGTCTTATTCTCAAAGTGTTGGACACATATCAACCGCTGTCACTATCTTGACCTTATTCAAAAATACTGAGAATTTGATTGCAACAAGTGCCTCTAAATCTAAGAGATGTTCCACCAAAGTCTTTATCTCGGGTTAGCAAAGTGATAGAAACTGCAGATGATGGTTAAGTTCACGTTGTCGTCACACTTGGCTCTCCAGTTTCGTCTAATGAAGATGGGAGTTCCTCATTCATAGACAAAGTTTTCGGGTTTCGAGATTGATTTGTCTTGAAAAGCTGAGATGGCCACTCCAATCCAGTCAATAGATCCTTCAGGAGTGAGAACAAGATTTGGACAAGCTAGTGGTGATCCATTTAAGACAAGTGTTGTACCTCCTAAAGCACCTGATGCCTCTAAGGTTACCACAGAGCCTAAGAGAAAAAGGTTTCAGATTGTGAATGAAGATTCTTCGGATGATGCTTGGGCTGAAGAAGGAGATGTCAGAGACGATGCTTCCTCTGATGATGATGATTAGGATCTCTCTGATCCAGAACCTGTAAAGTCACCCAATGCAAAGCCCGACAGAAAGAAAATCCTGCATTTGAATATCAGCGAGTCACTCGCTCCAAATCGATGTCAAAGGGCAAGTTTCCTGCCACTGCAAGTAAGTCATCAGATTTTTCTGTTAATTTGGATGATTTCAAGTTTGAATATAATGCTGGTTTGTGGAATAGAGTTTCTAGAAGAAATATTTGGGGTGAAAGAAATATTAATGAAGGTGATTTTAAAGATTGCCAAAAACTTGTGGATCAGTTGGTTAGTCAGGGCTTAGGAAGGTGAATTAAGGGAATAAAGCCTTATGTTAGGAGAGTCGTTCAGGAATTCTACTGTAATTTGGACCCTACTGTGAAGGATTTTGAGCATCCTGATGGTGGACATGTGTATGTGAGGGGTTATTTGTTTAAATTTTTTCCGGATGTCATAAACACCCATCTAGGCAGTCATTGGGCTAATGTTGAGGAGTTTAGCCCTGATTACAGTAAAATCATTACTGATATCACAGGAGGTGTCAGACGAGTATGGCCTAGGTGGAAAGATTTTCCTGCTTCCAACTATCTGTTAAATATGCAATTCTACATAAGATTGCAATGAGAAATTGGCTCTCTACCTCACATGGAATTGGTGTGGATAAGTTCATGGCTACTCTGTTATTCAAGGTTGGAAATTTTATTGAATTTGATGTATGACAGTTTTTGTTTGACCAAATTGTGAACCATGCAGACTGCAAGAATGAAAGGATAGCTTATCCTTTTCTATGTTTGATTTATGGCATTCTCTCATCACAACATTCTCTGATTCGAGCAAGAGAGATTATGGAGACAGACAAGGAAGAAATCAGAATTAGTTATAAGCTACTGAAGGGTGATCATGTCAATGATATGGAGAATGTTTCTGACTCAGACAAAGAAGAGTTTGAGAATTCAGTCTTACTGTCTCGCGCATCATTAAAGTGTTGGAGGATGAATTGAAATCTCTGATTATCCAGCAGTCTGATATTGAAAAAAGAAGAAATGAGGTCTCTTCATTGGTTGATGATCTGGTAGCTGTAAAGACAGCTAGAGATGTTGCTGCTGAGGCTGCTGAAAAGAAGAAGCAGTTTGATGCTAAAGTTGAACCTGTAGCTGATGATGGTGCTGGCTCTTCAGGTATTCCACCTGATGTCACTCACGGTGTTACAACAGGTATTTCTCAAAACCTGTCTTCTATTTTTGCAGAATCAGAGATGGAGACTGAAAATCCTATTGTTGAAGAAACTGCTGATTCTAATCCTAATGAGGAAATGATTGGAACTGGAACTCCTGTGCCTTCTGCTCCTTCTGGTGAGGGTATGATGTGGAGCAAATATGTGTAATAAATTATGATCGTGGTTGCTATTTTCCCCTAATAAAAAATTCCCGGAGGTACCACCGGTGGAATTCCCGGAGGTACCCCCGGTGGAATTCCTGGAGGTACCCCCGGTGGAGGTACACCATCATTGGACTGATTACCAGGTGCAGCCATTGCTTCAAATTCTAATTTTTTCTTAACACGCAAAGTCCGTGCAAGTTCAGGGTCGTATGGAAATTCCGCTAGACCAAGAGATCTTGTCTGGGCATGCAAAGGAAAGAATAGCAACAGTACTAAAAGGATGTAAGAAAATTAAGATTAAAACTAACAAAATAAAATAAAATTTCAACACGACTGCTTTCTCCGGCAACGGCGCCAAAATTTGATGTGAAGCAAATATGTGTAATAAATTGTGATCGTGGTTGCTATTTACCCCTAATCAAAAATCAAGCTAAACAACCCCGTGAAGGTGATAGTATAGCAAGTTCGTTCCCACGAGAAAAGGACTGTGTTGAAATTATAAAGAAAATTTTTTTGTATTTTTGTAATTATCAAACTAAAGCTAAGAAAATAAATATCAAGAACTTAAACTGAAATTGTGATTTGATTAAAACTTCAAATTAAGCAAGTGTACTCCCGAGATTATATTTTAGGGTTACATAAAAAGCACATACAAACATCCTATCTATGGTCATGCAAAAATAAGGGTAAATAACATAACTCACACCCCCCTATTAGGCTAAAGGCAAGGAATGACTAAGCACTTACCTACTTAGATATTAACTAATTCAATAAACTCTCCTATATGGCGAAAGGCAAAGTTTACTTCCTTAATTAACCCGGAATCTAGTGCAACTACCAACTCAGCCAAACCCTCAAGTTCAACCGCTCAATTAGGCTAAGTCAACGCCCGAACCAGTCACGCTAATGCTAAACTAATCCCCATAACTCCTCCTATTAGGCTAAAGGTAAGAATTATGGTAAATCAATCTAACAAATTCACAACCAAACCCATAATAGATCCCAAACCACCCTCTCTAATCCTCCTATCAGGTTTAAGATAAGATCAAAGCAAGTATATCTCTAAGCAATTTATTGCACTTTAAACAAATGTTCATCATACATAATACTCGCGACATATTATGCATAATTATGAAGAACACAGCAAAACTTATTCAACAAAGACCATAAGATAGAACATAGTATGTAAATTAAGCACAAAAACCCTTATTCATAATCTCGGGAGCATAATAGATTTAGCCGAGCATGGCTAAATCAAACATCATCATATTAATGTTAAAGCACGATATTGAAATCATAAAATAAAAGAAAGATAACACCTTGAATTGAGAATCCTTGGAAGAAATCTTTACTCCTAAAATAATGAAATCAATAATCAATGATGTTCCCAATCCGTACAGCTTCAATTGTCCAAGAATAGCCAAAAGAATGAAACCCTAGCTATTACAAAGAAGAAAAACCCTTGCTTAAAATCTCTCAAAGTTTCACCCCTTAAAAAGCTGTAACTCTAGCCCGATTTATAGTTATTCTATGAAAATATTCGCACGTAAGTCCTTCATGAATGCCTTGTCGGAAAAGAAAACTCAAAGTCGGTCAAAATCATAAATTTCCAAAAATTAAGTCGTAAATCTGCACTTTTTCCCGACGTCGCGACGTCAATGATCGCGCGTCAAAACGTCCATGCACGTCGCGACGTCCAGGGTCTGACATCACGCGACGTCGCGGCACGTCGCGACGTGGGAGGGGTCCCGACGTCGCGACGTAACTCTCTGGAAATTTCTCAAAATTCGTCCGAAAATTGCATTTTTGACGTCGCGACGTGGAGGGTCTACACCGCGACGTGCGTGGATATAAAAGATACCGACGTCGATACGTGGAGGTTGCTCTTCAATAATTTGCGATCTTTCTTCCATTTTTCCTCCACTTTGCATCCGATTTGACTCCCGTATGATTTCTCTCTTCCAAGAACACACCATGGTCAACAAACTTACAATTAAAACACTTAAACGAATAAAAACGAACAAGAACGTCCAAAGAATTAAGTATAAACCCTACATAAACGGTGAATAAATTCACCTCATCAGGCTACTTCCATTGTCCCTCCTGGTGTTACTGACAGTTAGGATCCTTCCAGCGCCCAATCTGGTGGGTTTGTTGTTGATAAAGATGAAAGTATTCCAGAAGCAGATGCTGGTGTTCATTTGCTAGCAGATTCAGTTGGCCTAGTGCCCTATAATGCGGAGGAATCCGATTGATTGCTATGTTGTTATTATTTATGGTGATTAATTTAGACAATTTCTTATGTTTTTATCGTTATGCCCTTTTGTCTTTTTGTGGCAAAAAAGGGGGAGTATTTTGATATTTTGGATATTTGGATATTTATTTTTGTAATTCCTAAAATATTGTAGGCTGGGAACTTTGTGTCTTTTGCTGTGTCATGCACAATGTCTTGTGCAGTAATGTTTCTTATCTAAGTTCCTATTTAGGAGGAGTTTTCAGTGAACTTTCGATTCAGCATTGATGGGAGCAAATATGATATAAAATATGCACGTGGTTGCTATTTACCCCTTCTCAAAAATAATGCTTAACAACCCCCGTGAAGGTGAAAGTAAAGCGAGTTCGTTCTCTCAGGGAAATGACTGTGTTGAAGGTCAAAAGAAAATCTTTTTGCGTTTTTATAATTATCAAACTAAAAATAACAATTGGAATAACAATAATTGAAACGAAAATGGTGATTGGGTTGAACTTCAGGTTAAGCCAGTGTACTCCCGAGATTATATTATAGGGTTGCATAAAAGGCATACACATACATCCTATCTATGATCATGCAAAAAAAGAGTAAATAACATAACTCACGCCCTCCTATGTTGTAAGAGGCAAGGAATGATTTAGCTACTTACCTACTTAGACGTTAACTAATTTGTTAAACCTTCCTATGTGGTAAGAGGCAAGGTTTACTTTATTAATTAACCCAGAATCTACTGCAACTACCAACTCAACCAAACCCTCAAGTTCGACCGCTTCTTTGTGGTAAAAGGCAACGCTGGAACCAGTCACGCTAATGCTAAACTAACCCCCCTAATTCCTCCTATGTGGTAAGAGGCAAGAATTAAGTTTAGTCAATCTAACACATGTACTGCGAACCCACCATAGATTCTAAACAACCCACTATAATCCCCCTATGTGGTGAGAGGCAAGACTAACGCGAGTTGTCTCTAAATAATTCACTGTTCTTTAAGCAAATATTCATCATACATAATTCAGGCCTAAATCATGCATAACTACGAAGAACACAACAAAACTTATCTAGCACAGACCATAGAATAGGACTTAGAATGTAAATTAAGCACAAAAACCCTTATTCATAATCTCGGGAGCACGATAAATTTAGACTAGCATGGATAAATCAAACATCATCATAGCAAAATTAAAGCCCAATAATGAACTCATTATGTAAAAGAAAGATAGAACCTTGAATCCCAAATCCTCGGTAGAAATCTTTACTCTTAAATAAATTGATCCAATTGTTAATGATATTCCCAAACAGTAACAAATTCCCCCTTGAGCAATAGCTGAAGAAGAAACCCTAGCTATTACAGAGAAGAAATCTTGCTTCTTGCTTCTCAAATTAATCAACCACCCTAAAAACTGTAAACCTTAGCCTATTTATAGTGATTCTATAAAGAAATTCGTGAATGAGTCCTTTATGGAAGTCGGATTGGAAAAGGAAACTCAAAGTGGCCAAAATCGCAAGTTTCCAAAATTGAGTCGAAAAATCGCAGCCCTGACGCGTCCCGACGTCGCGACGTGCACGGTCGCACGTCGCGACGCCCACCGACGTCGCGACGGGGAATGGGTCCCCACGTCGCGATGTGGCCGGCTGATGAAATCTCAAAATTGGTTGAAATCTGGACGTCGCGACGGGAAGAGGGTCCCCACGTCGCGACGTGCGCCACTGTTCTGCACTTCTTACGATTTTCTTCATATTTTTCCCAACTCTTGCCTCCAATTCGACTTTCACATGATTTCTTCTCCAAGTACACGCCATGGACAACAAACTAACAAACAAACACTTAAAACGCCTCAAACGGAACAAATACAAGCAATAAATCAAGTGTAAACAACAGATAAAAGGTGAATAAATTCACCTCATCAAATTCCCCCACACATAACCCTTGTTCGTCCCGAACAAACTAAGCCAAACACGACAATACTAAAACAAAAACTTAACACAAACACTCTTAACAAAAAGAACTAACACATAACAACAAACGCATCCAATTCATCAATCCGATCTAAGAACAAGTGCCAGGTATAATCCTCATAATCGCAAGTATTCAAATGTCAAGTACACATAATATGAGTCCCCAAAAGTTATCAAAGTGCATTGACATACTCATTTAGACACGTTGAGCCAACCATGTGTGTGTGTGCGATAGGTCCCACCTTAGTTCATAAATCATCCGCAACCATGCCATAAGCCAAGGCTCCAACAACTAAGTCTTTGTCTCAACTCTTTCTCACTAATCATATTAAAGATTTATTATTCAGCTCATATTAATGAGAATTCACTCAGCAAACCCTTAGGTTTGTATATATCACTCGTTCCCCCAGACTATCACACTTAATTAGGATATTCAATGGAATTCCCGTGACATCCACCTGGAGTACTGTCTCTCCTTCGGGTTTTAGACCCATTCCCACTCATGCAAGTTCTCCATTAACTTTTCGTTTAAGAGCAGTCTCGCAGAGGAGTGACAATATGAAGCCAGAGTCTTATGGCTTATAATCTCCATTACCATCCATATGAGTTCTCTTAGGGTTATTATTAAAAGCAATCTCATAGAGGGATGATAGTATAAGCTTAACAGCTTAATAATGCAAAAGCATTAAGTGCAAACAATTATGCAAGCACATTCATTAAAGAGCACAGTTATAAGCGAGTTTTAGGAGTTTCAACTAAACAAAGTGTTAAAGACACTCCAACCACTTAATGATCACAAACTCATCAATCCCCTCAGTAGTTCCCCTAAGTGCATGAGTATGGTCGTCTCAAAATGCTAAAATTTCTATCAAAGACCCGACTTCCTTTAGATAGCATATTATTTTCCTATCCCACATCGAATCTTTTGATAAGATCTCATCATTGGCAACATGACACCTATTACAACAAGATCAAAATTTTTAAAAATTGGACACAAAACAAAAACAACACAAAAAACATATAAGAACCATGGATTATCATTCCAGAATCACTTCTTCTGTTTTCTCTTTTTCTAGGCAAGATTTACGCAAGGGATTAACTTAATATTAATGGGACATTTAAAGGATCTAAAAGTAAACCCTGATTCCATTAACCTAAATATCTTAATAACGCGCAAATTAACAACAGAGATAACAAAACAATAGCCTTATAACATCCTAAACAAAACAACATAAAAACACAAAAAAACAGACAAAACAGACATAAAAACAAGTAAACAAGAAAAACAGGACCACAAATAACTCCCCCCACACTTAAATTTCACATTGTCCTCAATGTGGGAAAGGAGAAACACGACCTAAGTCTGATGCATATCAGCGCGTGGAGGAGGCTGCGAACTGGATCCTTCACCACGAGATATCTGCCACTGACGATTCATATGCTGGAGAAGCTCAGAAACGGTGGTCATCTTACTCGAAAATGTCGCAAAACCCATCTCCAGCTGATCAAACCGCTCATCGAAGTGCGTCATCTGTTGGGCCATAAGCCCCTCCAGCTCATCCAACCTAGTATGGACTCCCGCAAAAGTCAAAAGGCGGCGGGGTTCGGCTACGGCTGTGGGGCATGTTGTGGTATTGGTGGGACCTCAACATTGCGGCGTGGTCGCTTAGGTGCCATTCCTACCAATTGTATTACAATGAGAACAAACCAGAAAAACCATCGACCAAACAATGTGACTATGAATATCACAACATGTAAACATCACCAACAGTGAATAAAATGCCCCCACACTTGATGCAAACAAAATCCACAAGCCGAAACATGTAATGCATAAACCAGGTCACACTAGAACAAACATAAACACAACTACGAGTGAAACATAACAATTTAACACATAACACATAACAACAATCAAAACAAACTCCAAAATATGACTAAGAACAAGATCACATTTTTGTATAACCTTAAAACAATCAAGACTTGGAGTTAACTCCACGAGAAGCTAATCAAGCATTGTAACGAATAGGTAAGATGCATGACATTCTAAGCAGACAAAGGTGTGTTTAATTCACGGTATGAAGCATTGAAGCATTTAAACAAACACCTAGCATGCACCTCTACTTTAATCCCTTGTAACACCAATTCGCAATTACAATCACCCAACAACAATCACAACAATTAACAACATCATCGAATTCACCAATGTAATTGAATAACAACACGTATGTCGTAACACGAATCAAAGGAATTCCAAATTGTGCAACCTATGACAAAACACGCTAAAACATCCAAAAATTCAACCCAATCCAACATTGAAGCTATTCATCATCACAATGCACCAAATAGATGATATAGAATGCATAGAACACAATTAAACACAAGATTATAACAACATTAAGAGCAAAAATTTCGAAATTACCTCTTGAAGACAAAATCGAAATTCAACAATACTTGTGTAATGTGGTGATTTGAAACCCCCTACACCTTCCAAATGTGTCTTCGAACGCAATGGAAGCACCACACTTTCACGAATTCCACTTGAAATCCGGATTTGGAAGGTTTTGGGTTTTGTGAAAATTTTCAAAATTTGGCCAATTTTCCTTGTTTCAATCAGTGAATGTGTGTGGGTGTGTTGTTAAAGTGATCTAAACTTAACTATGACACTACAATGGAGCTAATTAACAGAAAAAATGAGAAAGAAAAAAAAATGGAGTAGAGAGAATTTTAGGGTTTTTTTTGTGTGCGTGTGAAGAACAATGACATGTTCCTGATTTAAGTGTGAAATTTTTCGACGTCGCGACGTGGGAGGCCCTGGACGTCGCGACGTGGGTGTCTGAAATTTTTTTTTTCCTTTGGCAAACCTGGACGTCGCGACGTACGACTGTGCACGTCGCGACGTGAGCGTCTTTCTCCACGTTTTTGCAACTTCCAACCTCAAGATCTCCCTCATTCTCTTCTCCAATCTACAAAACACAAATATGCATAAAAGACACTATTAGTTAATGGAAGTTTAACCTAAAAGCTATCTAGAAACAGCAAAATAAATGTAATTAAAAGAAAAACATAAAAATAAACTTGGGTTGCCTCCCAAGAAGCGCTTTTTTATCGTCGATAGCTCGACGCCTGTTGCTTATTCTTCCCTTGATGAGTCACCTTTTCAATATCTCGGATGATCTTTTCGCCTTGAGAGAAATAGATCTTCAGTCTATGGCCATTGACGATAAAAGAATTTCCCTCCCGCTCATTCAGTAGCTCAACTGTACCATACGGAAACACTGTCTTCACTCTATATAGACCATACCATCTTGACTTGAGTTTTCCTGGGAAAAGTCGTAACTTTGAGTTATAGAGTAAAACCAGCTGCCCCGGCTCAAACTTCTTATGTAAGATGCGTTTATCATGCCATTTCTTAGTTCTCTCTTTATAGAGGGATGCACTATGGTATGCATCAAATCGAAACTCATCCAAATCATTGAATTCCAGTAACCTTTGCTCAGCTGCCTTTCCATAATCCATTTTCAAATCCTTTAAGGCCCAGAAAGTCTTGTACTCAAGCTCAATAGGTAAATGACAAGCCTTACCAAAAACCATACGATATGGAGATGTACCAATAGGGGTTTTGAAAGCTGTCCGATAAGCCTATAGAGAATCATCCAATTTCATTGCCCAATCCTTGCGGGAAGGTCTCACAACTTTCTCCAAGATTCTCTTTATCTCCCTATTTGATACCTCCACTTGACCACTTGTATGAGGATGATAGGGTGTCGCCACTTTGTGCCGGACTCCATATTTGGCCAATAATGCTTGAAACACCTTGTTGCAAAAATGAGAGCCTCCATCACTAATGATGGCCTTGGGGGTTCCATAACGTATGAAAATATACTTCTTAATAAACCCCACAACACTCTTCGCATCATTAGTCGGTAATGCAATAGCCTCAACCCATTTAGAAACATAGTCCACAGTTACAAGAATGTATGAGTTACCATAAGATTTTGGGAATTGTCCCATGAAGTCTATGCCCCAAACATCGAAAATTTCCACCTCCATAATGTTGTTTAATGGCATCTCATTCCTCCAGGAAATATTTTCGGTTCTTTGGCATTCATTACAGTGTTTGATCCATTCCTGAGTGTCATGAAAAAGTCGTGGCCAATAATACCCCGATTGCAATACTTTATAAGCTGTCCTTCACCCTCCAAAATGTCCTCCATAAGCAGATTCATGGCATGAACGGAGAATGTTCGCTTGATGTTCCTCCGGAACACATCTTCTTATCATTTGATCACTGCATACCTTGAACAGATAAGGCTCATCCCAGAAGTAGTAGCTTGCATCATGGATGAGTTTTTTCCTTTGTTGAGTGGACAAATTAGGTGGAACTTTCTGTGAGACAACATAATTGGTAATGTCAACATACCAAGGAGCTTGTGCTGCTTCTCCAACCTGAAATAACTGCTCATCCGGAAAGACCTCGTGAACTTGTACATTAATGTCCTCTTCCAAATGCTCATGCTTTTCCAGACGAGAAAGATTATCGGCCACATGATTCTCAGCACCCTTCTTATCTCGGATTTCAAAATCAAACTCTTGTAGCAGTAGAACCCATCTGATTAATCTCGGTTTTGCATCCTTCTTAGCCATTAAATACCGAATTGTTGCATGATCTGTGTAAATAATCACTTTGGCTCCCAGCAGATAAGAACGGAATTTGTCCACCGCAAAAACAACCGCCAATATTTCCTTTTCCATTGTAGTGTAATTACACTGAGCTGGATCAAGTAGATGGCTAGCATAATGAATAGTGTGGAAAATTCTGTTTGTCCTCTGACCAAGAACTGCCCCCACAGCAAAATCACTTGCATCACACATAATCTCAAAGGGGGCACCCCAATTTGGTGATTAAATCACCGGAGCTGCTACCAATTGGCTCTTAAGAAAATCAAAAGCAGCCTTACAATCATTTTCAAATTTAAATGGGGCATCCTTCTCTAGAAGATGGCATAAAGGCTTCGTGATCTTCGAGAAATCCTTAATGAATCGGCGGTAGAACACTGCGTGGCCCAAGAAACTTCTAACTCCTTTGACATTTATTGGATAAGGTAGCTTGGCAATGAGATCCAATTTTGCCTTATCGACCTCCAAACTTTTAGAAGAAATCTTGTGGCCTAGGACAATTCCTTCTTGCACCATAAATTGACACTTCTCCCAGTTCAAAACCAAATTTGTCTCTTCACATCTTGCAAGAACCTTAGCCTGATTATCCAAGCACTGATCGAATGAATGTCCAAAAACTGAGAAATCATCCATGAATACCTCAATAATGTCTTCCACCATGTCATGGAAGATGGCCATCATACACCTTTGGAAAGTCGCGGGCATAACCCAAAAGGCATCCTCTTAAATGCAAAAGTACCAAAAGGGCAAGTGAAGGTTGTCTTGTCCTGATCCTTTGGGTCAATGGTGATCTGATTGTATCCGGAGTATCCATCCAAGAAGCAATAAAATAGATACCCAGTTATTCTATCCAACACTTGATCAAGGAATGGTAGAGGAAAATGGTCCTTGCGGGTTACCTTGTTGAGCTTGCGATAATCCATACAAACCCGCCATGCATTAACGATCCGTGGTGCTAACAACTCGTCATTCTCAGTCTTGACCACTGTTACTCCACTCTTCTTTGGTACTCACTGGACCGGACTTACCCATTCACTGTCAGATATAGCATAAATCATCCCAAAGTCCAACAGTTTGATCACCTCCTTTTTCACTACATCCATCATTACCGGGTTCAACCGGCGTTGCCTATCATGCACTGGAACTGTACCATCTTCTAGAAGGATCTTGTGCATGCAGATTGACGGACTAATTCCCTTAATATCAGCTATAGTCCACCCAATTGCTCCTTGATTCTGTCTCAGCACGATAAGAAGCTTCTCTTCTTGCCATGGTTCGAATGTCGCGGAAATCACTACGGGCAAAGTGTGGTTATCGCCCAAGAAAGCATACTTGAGATTGGAAGGGAGTGGTTTAAGCTCCAACTTCGGGGCTTCTTCAACTGAAGGTTTCGTTTATTTTCCCTATAATCAAGAACTGCAACTGGACTCATCGCAATGGGCTCCTCACAGACATCATCAGTTATTGCAACACTAGAAGTATTTATGAAAATACTTTCCACCATCTTTTCTAAATCTAATGCAATAATTTCATCAATGTTAAACTGCTCGGAATTAAAAATATGCATCACAGATTCATTATCATTAACACCACATATTTTCAGGGGGTTGCATGCAATAACTGTAGATTCGACAATATCCACGAAAAAGCAAGCATTAAGGTCTCTAGGATGCTTCATAGCGTAATTCACATTAAATGTTACCTCTTCGCCATTGACACGAAATGTGATGGTCTTGTTGCGAACACCAATTAAAGCATCACCAGTAGCCAAGAAAGGTCTGCCGAATATGAGAGGAACCTCTTCATCTTTCTCCATGTCTATGATAATAAAGTCCACTGGAATTGTGAACTTATCAACAACTACCAAGACATCCTTAATTATGCCCATAGGAGTAATGATGGATCTATAGCCAACTGAAGAGTTATCCCCACTTGTTTTATAAACTCACTGATGCCCACACTGACGCAATAGAATAAGGCATTAAATTAATGCCAGCTCCCAAATCACATAATGCCTTGGCAAAATATCTCGAGCCAATCTTGCATAGGATGGTGCAGCTTCCTGGATCTTTGAGCATAGGTGAAAGATTTGATTTCCTCAGACATTTGCCAACCACATTCAATTGGACCACCTCCTCACATTGCAAAATTTGCTCCTTATTAGAGATAAGATCCTTCAAGAATTTTGTGCAGGTAGGTGATATCTTGACCAAGTCCATCAAAGGTATGTCCACGTGGAGTTTGTTAATCATCTCAGCAAATTTGCTAAACAAGATCTTCTTCTTAGATGGCTGCATCCTTTGAGGAAAAGGCAATGGTGGGACGCAATCAGGAAAATTGAAACCACTTGGGGCCTTTTTCTTTTGCCACTTACTAGGATTCTCTCCCTTGTGTTCTACTTGCTTGGGAGCATCTACCTTCTTACCTTGAATCTCGACCCCCTCCTGATCATTCTTTGGAGACTCCTCTTCAGAAATTTCTGGAGATTGCAATTCCTTACCACTTCGTAATGTCACAGCATTGCAATGCTCTCTTCCCTTGGGATTGGGAAGAGTATCACTGGGTAAAGCTCCATCTGGCCTATTATGAACTTGCTTTGCCAGTTGTCCCAATTGAACCTCTACATTCTTAAGGATAGCGCCGTGCTCCCTTAAAATACCTTCTTGAAGCTCCACTGTTTTCTCCAAATTGGCTGTTCTATTTTGACATTCTCCAAACAGCTTGTCCATTTTTTCCCCCAACACTGTAATAACATCCTCCATTGAAGGTTGGGCTTTAACATTCTGTGTGTTCTGTTGGTTTCCATAACCAGGTGAATAAGTTGGTCTTGCTGTATATTGCTGGCAATTCTGTCCTCTTGATACCCTTGGTACCCTTGATTCCCCCCAGAAGGCTTCCACTGATTCGAATTATTATTCCGATCATAGTTGACATACTGCACTTGTTCACTAGTGACTTGAGGACACTGGTCCATGTGATGTTCGCCTTGACATAAACCACAAGTTAGCGTGGTTTTGTTTGTTACAGCGGCTTGAATACTAGCCAATTGGTTCTGCATAGCTGTCATCTGTGCTTCCCAGTTGGATGTTTTATCCAACTCCAACATACCAATCTGCCGTCTTCCATGGGTGCTTCTCCCAGAAGGCAACATTAGCTCATTGCTTACTATACGATCAAAAATCTCTTCAACCTCTTCTGGGGTTTTATCTCGCATGTTTCCGCCAGCTGAAAGATTCACTAAATGCATAGTATTCACATTCAGTCCATTGCAAAAGAAATTCAATTCTCGTCCCGGCTCCAACCCACTGTTTGGGCATTTATTGAACAGTTCCCGAAATCGGTCCCAAGCTTCTGTGAATGACTCACCATCACCTTGACGAAACTGCATGAAATCCATTCTGATCTTGTCCATTCGGGAAGGAGGGAAGTATTTGGTCATGAATCTCTTTGCAATCTCATCAAAAGTTTCAATTCTCACCCCATTAATAGAGTTATACCATCTCTCAGCTGCTCCTTGAAGGGAGAAAGGGAACAACACTCTCTTCAAAACATCATGGGGGATATGTGGGAGATTACTTGTGTTACACACTTTAAGGAATGTCCTTAAATGTGCATGTAGATCTTCAGAACTCATCCCATGAAAAATCTGGCCATTTTGAACAAAATTAATGAAAGCTGGTGGGATTTGAAAATGCTCTCCAGTGTTAATGAATGGTGAATCCAAGTTGTCCATTCGAGGCTCATAATGATCACCATATCGACGACGAGGTGCTTCTGGTTGGGCTGGTGGAACTCTCTATTGCTCCCTTGGAGGATCAACCACATTACGCTGATCTCCTTGATTTTCTAACCCAGCCATTGCCGCACAATCTAGCTTCTTCTTAGCACGTAAAGTCTTAGCAAGTTCTGGATCGTACTGATGTTCAGCGGGTCCAGATGATCTCGTCCTGTGCATACAAGGAAAAATAAGGAAGAGTAGAAAGAATATGGAAAATAAATAAAAATGAATAAAAATTAAACTTCAACACGACTGCTTCCCCCGGCAACGGCGCCAAAATTTGATGGGAGCAAATATGATATAAAATATGCACGTGGTTGCTATTTACCACTTCTAAAAAATAATGCTTAACAACCCCCGTGAAGGTGATAGTAAAGCGAGTTCGTTCTCTCAGGGAAAGGACTGTGTTGAAGGTCAAAAGAAAATCTTTTTGCGTTTTTATAATTATCAAACTAAAAATAACAATTGGAATAACAATAACTGAAACGAAAATGGTGATTGGGTTGAACTTCAGGTAAAGCCAGTGTACTCCCGAGATTATATTATAGGGTTGCATAAAAGGCATACACATACATCCTATCTAAGATCATGCAAAACAAGAGTAAATAACATAACTCACGCCCTCCTATGTTGTAAGAGGAAAGGAATGATTTAGCTACTTACCTACTTAGACGTTAACTAATTTGTTAAACCTTCCTATGTGGTAAGAGGCAAGGTTTACTTTATTAATTAACCCAGAATCTACTGCAACTACCAACTCAACCAAACCCTCAAGTTCGACCGCTTCTTTGTGGTAAAAGGCAACGCTGGAACCAGTCACGCTAATGCTAAACTAACCCCCCTAATTCCTCCTATGTGGTAAGAGGCAAGAATTAAGTTTAGTCAATCTAACACATGTACTGCGAACCCACCATAGATTCTAAACAACCCACTATAATCCCCCTATGTGGTGAGAGGCAAGACTAACGCGAGTTGTCTCTAAATAATTCACTGTTCTTTAAGCAAATATTCATCTTACATAATTCAGGCCTAAATCATGCATAACTACGAAGAACACAACAAAACTTATCTAGCACAGACCATAGAATAGGACTTAGAATGTAAATTAAGCACAAAAACCCTTATTCATAATCTCGGGAGCACGATAGATTTAGACTAGCATGGCTAAATCAAACATCATCATAGCAAAATTAAAGCCCAATAATGAACTCATTATGTAAAAGAAAGATAGAACCTTGAATCCCAAATCCTCGGTAGAAATCTTTACTCTTAAATAAATTGATCCAATTGTTAATGATGAGCAATAGCTGAAGCTGAAGAAGAAACCCTAGCTATTACAGAGAAGAAATCTTGCTTCTTGCTTCTCAAATTAATCAACCACACTAAAAACTGTAAACCTTAGCCTATTTATAGTGATTCTATAAAGAAATTCGTGAATGAGTCCTTTATGGAAGTCGGATTGGAAAAGGAAACTCAAAGTGGCCAAAATCGCAAGTTTCCAAAATTGAGTCAAAAAATCGCAGCCCTGACGCGTCCCGACGTCGCGACGTGCACGGTCGCACGTCGCGACGCCCACCGACGTCGCGACGGGGAATGGGTCCCCACGTCGCGACGTGGCCGGCTGATGAAATCTCAAAATTGGTTGAAATCTGGACGTCGCGACGGGAAGAGGGTCCCCACGTCGCGACGTGCGCCACTGTTCTGCACTTCTTACGATTTTCTTCATCTTTTTCCCAACTCTTGCCTCCAATTCGACTTTCACATGATTTCTTCTCCAAGTACACGCCATGGACAACAAACCTACAAACAAACACTTAAAACGCCTCAAACGGAACAAATACAAGCAATAAATCAAGTGTAAACAACAGATAAAAGGTGAATAAATTCACCTCATCAAGCATACAAGAAGAGTTTGGATTTTGCCAAAAAATGCCAAAGGGGGAGATTGTTAATGTGCAAGATGAGTGAAGATGAGTTGGCATTATTTTTATTGTGTTGGAATTTATTTTTTGGCAAATAAGGAAAGATCTATTGGTTGCAGAAATCAATTAAATCAATCTATGCAAAGAAGATTGATTTGGAGATTAATGCTAGCTTGGTATATTTGGTGCTTATCTTGGTATTCTTAGTAATTATCTTTGGAGGTTTATCTTTGGAAAAGATAAGCATGGAAGGCACATTATTTCCATCTTTCTATGCGATTTATTTGGAAACAATCTTGGAGATAAATATAGAAAGATTTTATGTGCTCTATATGATCTTTCCTACCACACAGTTTTCATGTATGGAGTTTTGTTTTTCTTTCGGTCTTTGTAAGACTGTGAACACACTTCTTGGTTGGAATTCTTTGATTAAGTGTGTTGGCTATTCGCATCTTAATGCAAAGGTATTGAAGGTGCATTCCTTGTATTCTTTGTTGAAACTCAGTCTCGGGAGGAGGCTGCCAAAAACTCGGGAGGAGTTCTGATCGTGGGCATGGGGATCTTGCCATAACACAGATTCTGGGAGGAGTCACCATTGACAAGGGGATCTTGTCTCTTAAAGATTTTGGGAAGAATCACACAAGTCGAGGGGAGGTCGCAACACAGGTTCACGTGTGAAGTTAGGAAGAGACGACGACAAAGATAAGAGGGAGTCTTACTTTGTGTTAGTCCGAGTGTCTTGTAACTTTGTGTACTTAGTGGATTGTTTTTTGGGTGTGGCCCCACAGACGTAAGCAATTGCCGAACTGCGTTACCAACCTCCTGTCTCTTTACTTTCCGCATTTTAATATTGTTCATTATTGCTTTTATTATCGGTGTCACACCTAGTGTTCCAACCCACTAGGACACCGCGTATCTAACCTTGATCTTTCACTATCAAATGCAAACAGATAACCTTGTAAATAAAAGAAACAAAACAAAGAATCTATAAAATGCAAACAGAGTGGAAACAAAAGTAAAAAAATGGTTGTTCGAACTTAAAAATATTAAGTCAAATTTTATGTGTTAAGAGTTTTATATACTCACATTTTCTTACGAAGAGTGAAGATTCTTTCTCAAACAAGTTTAGGTTGCCAAACGTTTGAATATCGTCGATGTTTGAAGAACAAATTCCTTTCATGCATGATGCACCACATTGACAAGTTATTGTTTTTTTTAGTGAATAGTAATCAAAGAATGAGGCTCCGTTTGGATGAGCTATTTTTAGATTATATCATGAATTTTTTTTTCTTGGGATTTGTTATGAGAAAATAATATTTTGGGAGTGTTTGGAATGAATGATTTTATTTTGTTCAGATTTGTATTGAAGATTTTTTTTATTAATAAAAGTTTGAAATTTAAATTTGAATTAGTATTTTATTAGTTTATTTTGGTGGGAATTGTGTTAAGAAGAATTGTTTATTATTAAAATTTAAAATTCAAATTCAATATTTTATTTATAAAAATTACTGTAGCAAAAATAATTACTGTAGCATTGTTTTATGTTTTAAAAATTTTGATGAAAAAGTTGAACAAAACAAACACCTCGTTTTGCAATTGTGAAACAGACCCAATTTTTATCAATTATTAATATATTTTTAAAAAATCTCATATATAATAATAGTGATCACTATGAAAACCAAGGATAAATATTTTCAAAATTATCAATTAAGAAACATTAGCTATACGTATGATCAAAGTGAGAAAATATAGGATGGATCGACCTTATATGAAAAAGTTGGATACAAACCTATCTTTTTCTTTCTAGATAAAAATAAAACTAAAAAAAAGAAAAACATTCGATATAAATTGTCACCAAAATTCATGTATTCCAATTAATTAAAATAAAAAGAATAAAAAAATGAAAATAAAATTTTTTTAAAGATAAAAATAAAAAACTAACCCAATAAACATTTTCAAATACCAGTAGAACAAAATAAAACTAGTTTTAGTTTATTATAATCTTTCTTAAAATTGGAATACAAATCCAATTTGACAGGAATAGTTTGTGATTAGTATATACTGTATACTCAGATGTTGTTGAAGAAACTGAACAATTAGAAACCAATTATTAATCTTCGGACGCTCAGTGCCTGTGTGGATGTTTACTCTGAATCACTAAACTTGATGAAGTTAAAATGGTGGTTTGCGGTTGGTTGTTGAAATTGCCGGTGGACATACAAGATTTGAAGAAACAACAAGTTTTGAACAATTGCCTGACAGTATTGAAATTGCTAGACATACAAGATTTGAAGAAACTGAATCATCTTCGCACAATCAGTGCACTGCTCTGGGTGTTTTTTCTTATCAAATCAAATCAAAATCTAGCTCAGGGTGTTTATTCTAATCAATAAACTTGATGAACTTAAAGGGGTGGTTTGCGACCAGGGTGGGATCTACATGTCCTGCCCCCACCAAGCCTGCCTAATTTTGAAAACTATATTACAATTTTTTACCCAAAATTACAAAAATTCACCCTCTAATCCCAACCAAATTTGCCTAAATTTTTTTGTGCCACAGATTTCTTCATTAAATGATTAGAAACGTTCTTTTAAAAATCTATGATTTGATTATATAATCGTGATAAATTATTCTCTTATCATAAAGGGTATTTATGATTTTAATATTAGCATGAAAATGACAAATAGGATTGAAGAAAGATTTTTTTTTTAAGAAAGAAAATTTTTATTAAGATAAAGAGGAGAATTAAAATTGAAATAAAAGAGAAAGTGACAAAATTTTATCATAAAATTGGCATAATTTGATGTTAATTAATTTCAACTTTAATAATAAAAAATATGTGTCATCTTTATATAAAATAAAAGAAGAGTAATGATAGGGGGAGTAAAAAATTAGAGTGAAAGCGTAAAGTGACTGACGTGGCAGTTATAAAAAGACAAACTAATACCTTAACCAAATGATGAGTGAACCCTAACGGATAATGGATAATTTTGTCTTTTTATAACTGCCACGTCTATCACTTTACGTTTTCACTCTAATTTTTCACTCTGTATATCATTATCCATAAAAGAATGAGTGAAATATATAATATCACAAACGATCTATTGTTGATACAATTGAATGATGTATTCACAAAAATTACATATATATATATATATATATATATGTATGTACATCTATTTACTATGAAGAACATTTTTTTGATCATTTTTTATAATGGTTGATTTGGAAATTTAGTTGTTTTTTTTTTCCAAAGAGGTTGGAATTTCATTCATATATTTTTTTTTATCATTTTTTATAATAATTGGTTTGGAAATTTAGTTGTTAAATGCATATATTTAATCACAAAAAAAAAAGCCCCCACTAAAATTTTCTCCTAATTCCGCCCCTGTTGGCGACGGTGGGTGTGATGGAGTTTAAATAACTCATTAACAAGAGATTTCACATATTAGATTATCTCATATGTACGATAAACACAATTGTATTACCAGAATTAGATTATATTGGCCCAATAAATACAATTGTATTAATAGAATTCCATTATATTTGCTCTACACAAATGAAATCGAATTACCTTTAAATCGGATTACATCTATACAAATGAAATTAGATTATCTCTATCATGTAATATAATTACACAATAAAATCGAAATATAACTATTATGGAATATGACTATACAAATGAAATGGGATTATCTTTACCATATAATACAACTATACAAAAGAAATCGGATTATCTTTATCATGGAATACGACAACACAAATGAAATCGGATTATCCTATCATGGAATACGACTACACAAATGAAATCAAATTACCTCTACTACACCATAGAATACAACTACACAAATGAAATCGAATTACTCCTATCATGAAATATGATTACATAAATAAAATCGAATTATCACTATCATGGAATCTAACTACACATAAAATCGGATTACCTCTATTGTGGAATATGACTATAAAAATCAAATCGGATTACCACTATCATTGAATATGCTACACAAATGAAATTGGATTATTGTTATTATGGAATACGACCACACAAATGAAATCAGATTATCTCTATCATGGAATACGACTACACATATGAATCCGAATTACCTCTACTATGCCATAGAATACGACTACATAAATGAAATCAGATTATCTCTATCATGGAATACGACTACACAAATAAAATAGAATTACCTCTATCATGGAATACGACTACAAAAATAAAATCAGATAATCTCCATCATGGAATTCGAATACACAAATGAAATTGGATTATCTCTATCATGGATTACGACTACATAAATGGAATCGGATAACCTCTACTATACCATGAAATACAACTACATAAATGAAATCAGATTATCTCTGTCATGGAATACAACTACAGAAATAAAATCAAATTACCTCTATCGTGGAATACGACTACAAAAAGTAATCTATCATGGAATTCGAATACACAAATTAAATTGGATTACCTCTATCATGCAGTATGACTATACAAATGAAACCGGATTACCACTATCATGGAATACTACTACACAAATAAAATCGGATTATCTTTATCAAGGAATACGACTGCACAAATGAAATCAGATTACCTCTATCATGAAATACGACTACACAAATAAAATCGGACTACCTCTATCATGGAATACGACTACACAATAAAATTGAATTACCTCTATCATGAAATACGACTAAACAAATAAAATCAGACTACCTCTATTACGGAATACGGCTACACAAATAATATTAAATTACCTCTATCATGGAATACGAATAAAAAAAATGAAATCAGATTATCTCTATCACGAAATACGAATGCACAAATGAAATTGGATTACCTCTATGATGGAATACGACTACACAAATAAAATCGGATTTCTCTATCATGGAATACAACTACACAAATGAAATCAGATTACCTCTATTACACCATAGAATACGATTATAAAAATGAAATCGAATTACTTCTATCATAAAATACGATTACACAAATAAAATCGAATTGTCACTATCATGGAATCTAACTACACAAATAAAATCAGATTACCTCTATCATGGAATATGACTATAAAAATCAAATCGGATTACCTCTATCATTAAATATTCTACACAAATGAAATCGGATTATCGTTATCATAGAATACTACCATACAAATGAAATCGGATTATCTCTATCATGGAATACGACTACACAAATGAAATTGGAATACCTCTACTATACTATGGAATACAACTACATAAATGAAATCAGATTATCTCTATCATAAAATACAACTACATAAATAAAATCGAATTACCTCTATCATAGAATACAACTACAAAAATGAAATCCGCTTACCTCTATCATGGAATTCGAATACACAAATGAAATTGGACTATCTCTATCATGCAATACAACTACACAAATGAAATAGGATTACTTCTACTATACGATGGAATACTACTATATAAATGAAATCAGATTATCTCTATCATGGAATAAGACTACACAAATAAAATTGAATTACCTCTGTCATGGAATACGACTACAAAAATGAAATCAGATTACCTCTATAATGGAATTCGAATACACAAATGAAATTGGATTATCTCTATCGTTAGATAAGACTACAAAAATGAAATCATATTACCTCTATCATGGAATACGACTACACAAATAAAATCGGATTTTCCTTATCAAGGAATACGACTACACAAATGAAATCGAATTACCTGTATCATGAAATACGACTACACAAATAAAATTGGACTACCTCTATCATGGAATACGACTACACAAATAAAATCGGATTACCTTTATCATGAAATACGATTGCACAAATAAAATTGGACTACCTCTATCATAGAATACGACTACACAAATAAAATCAAATTACCTCTATCACGGTATACGAATACAAAAATAAAATCAGATTATCTCTATCATGAAATACAAATGCACAAATAGAATTGGATTACCTCTATGATGGAATACGACTACACAAATGAAATTGAATTATCTCTATCATGGAATAGGACTACACAAATGAAATCAGATTACCTCTATTACACCATAGAATACGATTATACAAACTAAATCGAATTACATTTATCATAAAATATGATTACACAAATAAAATCAAATTATCACAATCATGGAATCTAATTACATAAATAAAATCAGATTATCTCTATCATGGAATATGACTCTAAAAATCAAATCGGATTACCTCTATCATTGAATATGCTACACAAATGAAATCGGATTATCGATATCATGGAATA
The DNA here is from genome assembly GCA_016586305.1 of Ophiorrhiza pumila. Taxonomy (NCBI): domain Eukaryota; kingdom Viridiplantae; phylum Streptophyta; class Magnoliopsida; order Gentianales; family Rubiaceae; genus Ophiorrhiza; species Ophiorrhiza pumila. The sequence continues at coordinate 36,560,598 of BLIW01000009.1, read as the reverse complement.
CAACCACACAAATGAAATTGGATTATCTCTATCATGCAATACGACTACACAAATGAAATCGGATTACCTCTACTATACTATGGATTACGACAACATAAATGAAATCAGATTATCTCTATCATGGAATATGACTACACAAATAAAATCGAATTGCCTCTATCATGAAATACGACTACAAAAATGAAATTAGCTTATCTCTATCACATGGAATTCAAATACACAAATGAAATTAGATTATCTCTATCATGGAATACGACTACACAAATGAAATCGAATTACCTCTACTATACCATGAAATATGACTACATACCTAAAATCAGATTATCTCTATCATGAAATACGACTACATAAATAAAATTGAATTACCTCTATCATTGAATACGACTACAAAAATAAAATCAAATTATCTCTATCATGGAATTCTAATACACAAATGAAATTGGATTACCTCTATCATGCAATACGACTACACAAATAAAATCGGATTATCTTTATCATGGAATACGACTACACAAACAAAATAGGATTATCTTTATCAAGGAATAAGACTACACAAATAAAATTGGATTACCTCTATCATGAAATACGACTACACAAATAAAATCGGACTACCTCTATCATGGAATATGACTACAAAAATAAAATCAAATTATCTCTATCATGGAATACGGATACAAAAATGAATCAGATTATCTTTATCGTGAATACGAATGCACAAATAAAATCGGATTACCTCTATTATGGAATACGGCTACACAAATGAAATCGTATTGTCTCTAGCATGGAATGCGAATACACAAATGAAATTGGATTACCTCTATCATGGAATACGACTATACAAATAAAATCGTATTATCTCTATCATGTGTTGGGAAACAACATTTAATTCCAAATACCGCTTGTTTGGAAAAACACAACAAACAATAATAATAACATATAAGAACACAATATTTAACTTGGTTTGATCTCAACAGACCTAATTTACAGGAACAACGTCTATTCCAATCTATTATGAGAATAAAAGAGTTACACCAAGTATGTTCTCTCGGAACATACAAAGCCTCACCAACCTCAATTCTATTCTCTATTTTTGTCCTTTCCCATACAAAATTTAGTACAAACAATATATATTTATACTAAATCTAAAACCCTATTGGGCTTACTCTTCAAATTGGACTTGGGTTTTGAGGAGATATCTTAACAAATCGTCTCTCGACTCGAAGTTCCAAGTAAAATAACATCTTTTGAAAATGTGACTCGTTTCTTTTTTGGCTTCAACTCTTCCCTATAAATGCCAAGAGAATCATAAGACCCATTCTTCGAATCACCAACATAAAATATGTGATGATCACTATTCATTTCTTGCAAAATTAGCTCATCTCCTTTGAAAACTTTGCAGACATTTCCTTCGCTAGCAAATCTAAAACCACGAGAACACAATTTACCTAATAAAATTATGTTATTACCATATGTAGGCACATACTTCACGTCAGACAATCTCTTCATAACAACATTATAAGTTTTGAAATGTGCGATATCAGCACCCTTAATCTTCATCTTCTTACCATTCCCTACAACAACATGTCCAAAATCTCCACTGACCTACAAAGTATCAAATAGAGATCTATCCTTACAAATGTGTATAAAAGCTGCATAATCCATCACCAACCTGAGTTAGATGACTCAGTCTTCTTCAACATATACAGCTTATCATCATATCCAACTACATTAGTAGAGTCATTTTGTTCAACCTTCTTTTTTCCCTTCACTTTCAATGCTTTCAAACTCTTCAAATCATCTCTCAGGATAGGGCATTTATTCTAGATATCACCCTTCTCTCTCGTGAATGACTCCTTCCTCTATTACAATCCTCAACAATAGCTAGTTTTTCCTCTCTCAGAAGCAAATTTGTCTGTCCCATTATCTTCACATTCTCTCTCAACTGAGTAACCACATTATCAAACTTCATAGTGGTCCTATCAAATAATATGGTTTGCACCACAGTCTTATAAGACAATGGCTGTCACGCCCTGAACCTGCAAGCACAGTGAACCCGTGGGCCCACACGCGCCAGCGTGGCCGCGACACGACTAGAGCCTGACGCACCCAAGCCCAACTTCGTTTTGGCTTGTCCTCGCTACGCCAAAATGGATATCTTGAAGTTGAACTTGAAAGTTAGGCTCACATATATATACATAGTATTAACCACACTCCTATCCGATGTGGGATAGGAGTATCACATTCTCCCCGCCTTAAAGCCTTAACGTCCTCGCTAGGCCCATGTAGGATCTTTATCAGACCCACCTCGGTGGTGAAGGATTCTAGAGGTGGCTCCCGCCCTTAGGTCGACATAGCACTTAGTTCCAACACTCCGTGGGTGAGGTCTGGCCCATTCTCTGATACCACTCTGTCACGCCCCGAACCCGCAAGCACAGTGAACCCGTGGGCCCGCAAACGCCCGCGTGGCCGAGACACGACTAGAGCCTGACGCATCCAAGCCCAACTTCGTTTTGGCTCGTCCTCGCTACGCCAAAATGGATATCCTGAAGTTGAACTTGGAAGCTAGGCTCACATATATATACATAGCATTAACCACACTCCTATCCGATGTGGGATAGGAGTATCACAATGGCAAAGAAGACAATAGCAATAAAGCTTGCTACTCATCTTTAACTTCCTCCTTTGTAGTTTGAAGTTAACACACTAGCTGATTAAATATATTTACATGATCATGAAAATTACCTACTTTATCCATCTTTAGTGTGTAAAGGTCCATCTTCAAGCACAACCTGTTGGTTAGCAATTTCAAAGCATAAATACTCTCCAACTTGTCCCAAATACCTTTGATGTCTTCTCCTTTACGATACTATATTTAATTTTAGGAGCAAGTGCAAGTCAAATCGTATTAACCTCTCTTTTCTTAACCAAAGCCCAATTACTCTATGTCATCTCTTCAGGCTCTGTCTCACTAAGTACTGAATTAAGATTATCCCGCACGAGCAAATCATGAATCACATACTGCCACATAGTGAAATCTGTATTCCCGTCGAAGATAGGAGTCTCAAAATTTACTCCAAACATCTTCACAAACCCAAAAACCACATTGAAAACAATCAAAACACCACAATAGAAAATGAATTTGGCAAAAACAACACCAAAAATGAACTCAGCACATCAAAAACTAGGTGGTAGGGTTTCAAAAAAATATTTTTGACGTGGCAATTTGACCATTAACTTTGACCAGTCAACCTTTAACTTTGACCAACACGTGTCACAATTTGGCACTAATATGTGTCACAATCTAATGCTAACACGTGTAACAATAAGCCAGAAACCCTAGCTACCACACTTCCTTCACAATTCGACAGTCTAGAATATTCGAACTTCAATCAACAATCACTCCCAATCTGACCGTTGAATTTCAATGAAATTTTAGCAGCAACACAAACTAACTGTGTAGATTACAGATCTGGTGTCCGATCGACCGTAACTCACTTCCACCACTGGCGATTGGAATAATTTCCAGAATTATTCTCTCTTCAATATCTCCCAATTTGGTTATCCAATCAATTCAAAAATTGAGGTTTCAACATTTTTTATATGTAGAATCTATCTGCGAACTCCGATCGATGAAAGAATTCCTCCAAGATGTCGATCTATATTGCGACACCTTATCACGACTCAAAAAACTGTCTCAAATTTGAACCTTTACCTTTGATACCACCTATTGGGAAAACAACCTTCAATCCCAAATACCACTTATTTGGGAAAATACAACAATAATAATAATAGACAAGAACACAATAATTAAAGTGGTTTGATCTCAATAGATCTAATATATGGGAACAATGTCTATTCCAATCCACTATGAGAATAAAATAGTTACACCAAGTATGTTCTCTCTCAACATACAAAGCCTTACCAACCTCAATTTGATTCTCTATGTGATAGCAATCCGTCCATGTCTATAGTGCAAAGGCCGACTTCACATGATCCTTTGGAGATCATTTTCGTTTTCTTTTGAATTCCTTTTGCTTTTGTTATTTTGTGTTTTGTTCTTGTTCGAGGTTGTTTGTGCAACACTGTCCAAAGGTGTGAGTTCGTGTGGTCCAGGATATCAAGCCTCAACCATCCGCGTCAATTGGTATTAGAGCATCTAGGTTTATTGCATCAAAATTCAGGTCAACTTTTCCGTCTTTGTGTTTTTCATTCTTGCCGCAATTTTTGTCAATTTTTTTTGCGTGTCCACTCTTGCTGCTGTTTTGCGTTTCTTTTGCTATTGTTTAGAGTCGTTCTTACTACAGTTTCTTAGTGTCATATTCTACATTATTTTGTTCATAATCATAGTGCTGAATTTGTATAAAATCTGATAGTTCTTTAGCGTTAAAAATCGTCACAAGTTAGCTTGTAGTTTTTGCGTCCGTTTTGTGTCGTATTGCTTCTGTTCTTGTTCATCCTTATAGCGTCATTGTTCTGCAATAATTCTGCATGTTGTTTGCTTCCTTCTTGTGTTGAAACCGAATAGGATTGCATGCATTAGGATTAAGCTTCAAAACGTCAAAATTCTAGGGTTAGGATTTCGGGTTTTTGACCTAAAATTTCAACTTTCTTGTTTCTTGTCCATTTTGCTTTATTCGTTTTGCCATTATCCTTATTTTGTTTCTATAATCCGTTATTGTTTAGTCAAGTTTTGTCCCATGTCAAAAAGATAAGTTCTTGATTACTTTCTTGAAGTTCTTGATTTTCTTGAATTTCAAAATTTGCTTAAATCAAAATCTTGAACTTGTAATCTTGTTCCTTGGCATAAATCTTGAAGATCTTGTGTTTATGGCATATTGAAATTCGAATTCTTTGGTGTGTTCTTGATCAAAATTGGTTGCTGAATTTTCAAGTTAAGACAACAAAAGACAAACCACCTTAAAACCCTAGGTTTGTGTCTTAACAACCTTAAAACCCTAAGTGAGTTAGTGTTGTCTGAAAATAAAAAAAAAAAAGCTCGACGTTAAAAAAAAAATCAACGTCAAAATGTATTAAAAAATGATTCGAACCATTACAAAAAATAATTGCAGCCCAAAAGAACTAAGTGTTCTAGATTGCTTCCTAAAAGATCACCAAAATTCAAATTGCCATAACTTGCTCAATTTAAATCGGAATTAAGTGATTCAAGTTTCCATTTTCTTGTCTTTCTGCCTAGTTTTTGTTTCTCTTAGTTTTAGTAGTTCAATCAACTTATACCCCTGCGTGTTCTAAATACTCTTTACGGTTTCTTGCCTAAAATACTTTAATTGAATATCCAAAACGACATAGTTTAACTAAGACTATGGATTTAAAGTATAAATATCACTAAAATCATTTTACAATTATTAGATCCTAACCAAGGAATGAGTGAACGATACGATGTAGTTTAATTTTAGATATGATAAGATTGAGATAATTTTAGACAGAAAATCCTAGTTCATGCATGTGAGGATGTGTGCGTTAAAATTTTTTATTAAAAAAAAACATACACATTCTATTGTAAAAAACCCTTTCTACTGTCTATTGACCGACATTGTACAAAATTTACGAGGAATAAACTTCATTTTTCTTAGCTACATTAATAAGGTTATTAGCAACAAAATATTTGAGTGTGCTGCACTTCTGTATTATTTTCAACTAGAGTAATTAAAACAAATCAATTTTAGAATAAAGAAATTTTTTTATTTGAAAAACATGAGATGGGATCCTCTCTCCAATTTTATCATCTTTTACTCTATTCAAAATTAAAACTATGTAGCTATCTTATTCTATTCAAAATTAAAACTACGTAGGGTTTACTCATATGTTAGTTAGGGTCTAATAATTGTAAATTTGATTTTAGGGATATTTATTCTTTTAGTCCCTAGTTTTAGTGAAACGGCATCTTTTTGAACCTTGAATAGAATAAAATAAGATAATATTAGACAGATGATGTGATCTCGACAAACACAGAGTTAGGATCTTCTGTCCAAAATTATCTCTGTCTTATCATGTCCAAAATTAAACTACGTCATAGGGTTCACTCATTCCTTGGTTAGGGTCTAATAATTGTAAAGTAATTTTAGTGATATTTATGCTTTTAGTCCCTAATTTTAGTTAAACTACGCCGTTTTAGACATTGAATAGAATGTGACAAAAATAATGTTGGACAGAAGATCTCATCTCACAAGCACATCATTTGGGGTTCATAGTTTTGATGGTCCAACATGGTTTAGCTTTCTTGTGTGCATGAATGACTAAGAAAGTAGAAATTTTAGGCAGTTCAAGTTATGCTCATCTTAGCTTGCCGACATAAAAATATTATTAGAAACCTTTTTAATTGATGAGAATACTTTACTTTAACAATCATTAATGTGTCTCAAAGGAAACTTTTACTTGTAATCCTCTGCAAAACTTGCCTTTATGGGGGCTCAAATATTTGAGTTGGTAATCCACACAGTATATATGACACTTTTTTTGTATCAACATTTTGTTCTAAATTAACAGAATCATGGAAAGTACTTAAGCACCAAAATGAATTTGAAATGGCAGACAGTAAGATTTCTAGTTTTGAAGTTGAACATTGGACTAGAACTGAAATGGATCAACATAAAATGAACAAATAAAGTGCTGTCACTGTCAAAAGTTTGTCTTGAATGGTACTCAAAAACAACAAAAATTATCTTGAGTTGTAGCATCCTAATTTTCTATCCTTTGATTCATCTTGTAAATTTAATTAATCTGCTTTCTTTGTTTTTTCTTTCTGGAGTACTAAGGTCGAATCTGCTTGAGCAATATTGTTAGAAATGCAGGATAATAACCTTGGATGCATAGTCGCTATTGATCTTACTCTTTCACATCCTTTCACGTACCAAAAATCATGACAATAGTATCTACTATAGTTTCTATGCAATTCTACTAATCAAATATATAACACAATAGCAAAATAATAATAATGAAGGAACTAAGCTTTACTAAAATGTCTGTTATGTTATTACTGATTATCATTCTCGTCTTCAAACTCTGTTAATAAAGATAATAAGTCGACTCATTTTCCTTAGTCATCAAGAAAACTATGATATAAAGATAGTCTTCTTATTTTATAAGAACCTGATTATGTGTATTAAAAATTTAATTAAAATAAGATAACAAGTTAGACGAATTATCATGGGCACAATTAATTAACCCATAGATCTACAAATATATTAGTAGATCGGCTGTTGCTTGATCATTCAACTACAAGAATTATGTTTGCATAAATTGGGATGAGCATATACTTTGGCAGAACATCACCATTAGTAAGAAAATTGATATTGTCATGATGGAATTAGGCACCAGGGACATGGAGGTGGATGCTTGGAGTAGCAGGACTGCCAGCATTGTCACAGTTCATACTCATGCTGCTGCTTCCAGAATCACCTCGCTGGCAATATCGAAAGGTACACTTTTTTTCACATCCCAAAAGTAACAAAACTTTGGTTTCAGTTTAAGATAACCAAAGAACTTGCAAAAGTATAGGGGAGAGTAGATGAAGCTAAAGAAATCCTGCAAAAGATTTACCCACTTAAAGAAGTTGACACAGAAATTCAAGCTCTCAAGGATTCAGTAGAGAAAGAAATTAAAGAAATGGAGTCATCTGAGAATATCAACATTTTATAAGTACTCTTGCATTCCAAAGCAGTAAGAAGATGACTTATTGCTGGTATTGGTCTTCAAGTTTTCCAACAGTTTGTGGGCATAAACACTGTGATGTATTACAGCTCTACAATCGTTCAATTGGCCGGTTTTGCGTCTAACCAAACTGCATTGCTACTGTCTCTTGTCATTAATTGTCTTTGTTAATGCACACGTGGAGTTGGCATTTATTTTAATTGGCATTGATTTTTTGGCAAGACAAGAAAAGATCTTATTGGAAGCATAAATCAAATTAAATCAATCTAAGAAAGGAAGATTGATTTGGAGATTAAATGCTATCTTGGTATTTTTGGGCTTACCTTGGTATTCTTAGAAGCTATCATTAAAGATCTATCTTTGGAAAAGATAAGCATTGAAGGCAAATGGTTTTCCATCTTTCCATTTGAATTATTTGGAAATAATCTTGGAGATAAACATAGGAAGATTTGGAGATAAACATGGGAAGGAATTGGCGTGCCTATATGATCTTTCCAACCACACGTATTTTTGGTGTGAAGAGTTGATTATTCTTTCGGTCTTTCTAAGACTGTGAACACACTTCTTTGTTGGAGGTCTTTGATCAAAGTGTGTTGGCTAAAACATATTAATGCAACATTGTTGAAGATGCAATCCTTATTTTCTTTGATATAATTCAGCCTCGAGAGGAGGTTGTTAAGGAGCTCTGGAGGAGTTCAAACGTGGGCAAGGGGATCTTGCATTAACCACGGATTCCAGGAGGAGTCGCCATTGACAAGGGGATCTTGTCTTCATTGTGGGCAAGGGGATCTTGTATGAACCACAGATTCCGGGAGGAATCAACATATGTCGAGGAGAGCTCGGACAATCACGTTCATTGTGGAGTTAGGAAGAGGCGGCATCAAAGATAAGATAGTGTCTTGTAACTTGTGAATTTAGTGGATTGTTTTTCCTGGACGGGCCCTGCAGACGTAGGCAATTGCTGAACTGCGTTACCAACCTCCTGTCTCTTTACTTTCTGCATTTTAATATTATCCATTACTATTTTTATTAACGGTGTCACGTCTAGTGTTCCACCAGACTAGAACACTACGCATCTAACCTTGATCTTTCAGTGGGTATCAGAGCTGGTCGTCTTTGTTTCTTAGGCAGGATCCGCAGGACTTGAACTTGGTTTTTGTGCGATGGACTCTATGAAGGAAGGAGGTTCAACAACGAGTCCACCTTTATTGGACAGGAGTAATTATGCTTATTGGAAGGCAAGAATGAGAGCCTTTATCAAAGCTATTGATGAGAAAGCTTGGAAATCAATTTTGGCAGGATGGAATCCCCCAGTGATTACCACAGATGGTGTTGAGTCTCTCAAGCCAGAAGAAAATTGGTCTACTACTGAAGATGCCTTAGCAAACAGTAATTTAAAAGCTCTTAATGCTATTTTCAACGGCATTGATCCTGCTCAATTTAGACTTATTTCTACGTGTGTGTCAGCCAAGTAGGCATGGGAAATTCTTCAAACTACGTATGAAGGAACGACAGCTGTGAAGTTATCAAAGATGCAGATGATAACTACAAGATTTGAGAGCTTAAGGATGCTTGAAGACGAGAGTATTGCTGAATTCAATGCCAAACTCTGTGACATTTGCTCTTAGGGAGAGTTTTTCTGAAGAAAAACTTGTGAGGAAAACTCTACGATCTTTGCCTCAACGTTTTGCTTATAAAGTTACGGCCATTGAAGAGGCAAAAGATGTCTCAAAAATGAAGCTGGAAGAACTGATGGTATCTCTTAGAACGTTCGAGATGAATCTGAGAGTAGATTTGGAAGAAAAGAAAGTTAAAGGGATATCCTTAAAAGCATAGATGTAGAAGTCAGTTGACGGCGATGAAGATGACATTGAGGACTCCCTTGCATTATTATCGAAGAATCTTAGCAGAGTCATGAAGAGATTTGGCAGAAATAATAGAGGTGTCAAGCCTGGTGTCAGCAACTCTAAGAATGAATTGGCAAGCAATACAAAGTCCAGGGAAGAAAATCACTTATCTGATCAAGCATTCAAGAACAGGGGAATTAAGTGTAGAGAATGTGATGGTTTTTGGCATGTTCAGGCAGACTGTGCAAATACATTGAGAAAGAAGAGGAATTTTCTCAACACAATATGGAGTGAAGATGATTCAGATAAAGAAGATGATCTTCGGAACAATCATGTAGCTCTTACTATCAAGATTGAACAATTAGATAATGGTGGGATCAAGAATGTTACCCAAGGTGTCACTGAAACTGTGTCTGTTTCTAGCGATGAAGATGAAGACGATGTCACTAAAGAAGATATTCTTGTCGAATATAAGAATCTTCATGATAAATGGACAGAACTTATCAAAGTTAATCAGCATCTTCATACTCAAGTTAAGTGTCTACAAAGTGAAAAGCTCAATCTTCATAACGCTGCTGCTGATTTGAAAGCCAAACTGGAAGTAAGTCAGAAAAAAGTGAAGAATCTGACCAATGATCTAAATCACTTAAAGAAAGGAGTCAAGATGTTAAATTCTGGTTCTTCCAAACTGGATGAAATTCTTAAGACTGGGCAATCCAGTGGTGATCACTTTGGACTGGGGTATAAGGGAGAAAAGCTCAGTGTCACATTTAATGTCACAATCAGAGTCACAATCCGTGTCACTACCAGTGGATACTCCCAAAGTGAACCAAGTTGCTGTGAATACTGCAAAGAACGCAAGAAGGACAAATCTTCATTATTCTTATCATGCTCCTAAAGGAAGAGGTAACAGATTTATTCTTATTTGCCATTATTGCAATCGTCGTGGTCATATTTGTCTTAGATGTTCTTTTATCTTGCTGATTTGGGACAAGGTACTGCTAGAAAGTCTTCTTTTCGCAGGGATTCACAACAGAATCAGGTAGTGAAGTACAATTTAAGGTGCAACTTCACATATACCTCACTAAAGGCTGCCACAACTGATGAGTGGTACTTTGACAATGCGTGTTCCAGACATATGACTCGTGATGAGAAGTTTTTGAAGAACATTGTGTCCGGAAATATGGGAAAAGTAACATTTGGAAATGGTGTCACGGCTCGTGTCATTTGGAAATGGTGTCACGGCTAGTTTTTGAAGAACTAGAGAATGTTCTTCTGGTAAATGGACTGAAGGCAAATCTGATCAGCATTAGTCATTTGTGTGATCAAGATCTGAATGTCAACTTCACTAAGGGAAAGTGTAAGGTAGTTGATCATAACAACATGTGCATCATGCAAGGAGTAAGATTTTCGGACAATTGTTACCTCATCTCTGCCTCATCTACGTGTTTTCGATCAAGCATAGAAGATTCTATCCTATGGCATCGAAAATTGGGTCATGTGAATATAAGGATGCTGCAGAAACTTGTCTCTAAGGGAGCTGTCCGTGGGATTCCAATGCTGAAGTTCGATGAAGAAAGAGTGTGTGGACCATGTCAGATTGGGAAACAAACAAGGGTGTCACAGCCAAAGTCTCAGACACTAGAGACAAATCGTGTGCTAGAGCTGCTTTATATGGATTTGATGGGTCTTATACCTGTAGAGAGTATTGGAGGAAAACGTTATGCATATGTGACAGTTGATGATTTCTCTCGATATACTTGGGTGGAATTTCTTCGAGAAAAATTCGACACATTTGATGCTTTCAAGGCATTGTGTATACGTCTTCAGCATGAAAAGGGCTGTGCTATTATGAAGATTGTACGGATTCGTAGTAATCATGGAAGAGAGTTTGAGAACTCAGATTTCTCGGATTTCTGTAATCAGCATGGAATAGCTCATGAATTCTCTGCACCTAAAACTCCTCAGCAAAACGGAGTCGTGCAAAGAAAGAATCGGACTCTAGCAGAGATGTCACGTGTAATGTTACACGAAAAGAATATTCCACAGAAATTTTGGGCTGAAGCTATGAACACAGCATGTTACACTATAAATCGAGTATATCTTCGGGGAGGAACTGAAAAGACATCCTATGAAATATGGAAAGGTAGAACTCCAACTGTTAACTATTTTCATCCTTTTGGTAGTACTTGTTATGTGTTGAATGACAGGGAATACAAAGGGAAGCTTGATCGTAAGAATGATGAAGCGATTTTTCTTGGATATGCTGTCAATAGTGGAGCTTATCGAGTCTACAACAAAAGAACTAGAACTGTCATGGAATCTGTAAATGTTCAAGTCGATGACTCTCTGGAAGTAACCACTATTTCTCATGAAGATGTTACAGAACCTTTACATGAAGTAAGTTCCAGTGTTCCAGGCAGTATTTCACCCAGTGTCACAAGTGGTGTCACAAGTGCTGTCACTGATCAGAGTACCAAGGATGATAATGTGGAAGATGTCATCTCACCTCGCAGGCAGCCATCCTCTCATGTTTAGAAGAATCATCCTACTGCTGAAGTTATTGGAAATCTAGACGATGGTGTTCGAACAAGAGAAAAGCCAAGAGTAAATTATCGAGATATGATTCAAATGGCATGCTATACATCATCAATTGAGCCCAAAATTGTGAAAGAAGCCTTACTAGATGAGTATTGGATTGGTGCTATGCAAGAAAAACTTGGTCAATTCAGTCGCAATCAAGTTTGGGATCTAGTTTCGTGCCCCCCCTAATGTGAATGTCAATTGCACGAAATGGATATACAAGAACAAGAGTGATGAGCATGGAGATATCACTCGTAACAAGGCTCGATTAGTTGCACAAGGTATACACAAATTGAAGGAGTTGACTTTGATAAGACATTTGCTCCGGCTGCTCGCCTTGAGTTTATTCGGTTCTTGTTAGCCATTGCATGTGTGTTGCAATTCAAATTGTATCAAATGGATATGAAAAGTGCTTTCCTCAATGGTCTTCTTAATTAGGAGGTATATGTTGCTCAACCAAATAGTTTTGAAGACCCTCATAATCACGAATATGTCTACAAGTTGAAGAAGGCGTTATATGGGCTCAAACAAGCTCCTCGGACTTGGTATGAAAGACTCATAGAGTGTTCATTATCCAAGGGATATGAGCGAGGGGGAGTAGATAAAAACCCTTTTCATTCGCCGTGTTAAAGGTCAGTTCTTACTTACACAAATATATGTTGATGACATAGTGTTTGGCTCAGTGTCACAGGCGATGGTAGATGAATTTGTTGCTCAAACGACTGAGGAATTTGAGATGTGCATGGTTGGAGAGCTTACTTATTTTCTTGGACTCCAAATTCAGCAACGAAAGATGGAATCTTCATTTCTTAAAGCAAGTATGCCAAGAATTTGTTGAAGAAGTTTGAATTGGAGAATGCTTGTCCAAGGCGCACACTTATGGGCACTCATGAGAAGATATCTAAAGATGAGAAGGGAACTCCTATTGATGCAAGTCTATACAGGAGTATGATTGGTAGTCTTTTGTACCTAACAGCCAGTCGTCCAGATATCTACTACAATGTTGGTTTATGTGCTCGATTTCAGGCAAATCTACGCTAGTCACACCTGATGTCAGTGAAGCGAATTCTCAAATATGTTAGTGGGACAACTGATAAGGTTCCCGTTGATTTGATCTACCTTTGGGCGGATTGACAACCTTATTTATCCACAGGACAGGTCTAGTTTGGAAAATTCCCACCAACAAGATCAAAGAATGAACACGATAAGAACGATAATTAGAACAAACAATTAAAGAAGCACAAAAAAATGAATAAAGAAAGATATGGAGCGCGATTCAATGGAAACTTTTCCAAAGCCCCAACGCTATTAAAAAACCAACTTGACTCAGGCGGCACCTAAATCAAATCAGATTTGGCTGTTCTCAAACTTAGAACAAAAGCAAGACTGTTGACTTAATCTCACTTTAGGGTTAGAAACAAAAAGCTCAAACTTAGCTTAAGGTCTCTAAGGGTTGGAATCAAATTTTGCTCTTGCAAAATATTGAACTTTCAATATCAAAAATCAACTACTTGGCTGCCCAAATTCATGGGTTTACAAGCTTTAAATAGGCACAAAAGCTGCCAAACAATGGAAACCCTAATTTGAACCTAAAAAAGAAGTTTCCCAAAATGAGTCAACTTCTACTTATTTTCTAAAATAAAACTAACACATGCATTGAACCATGCAAGGTTCTTAGCCATGTGAATTAATGCTAAACAACACACTAATGTTCATGCAAGAACATTTAGTCATGTCTTTATTAAAAAGATTAACAAAAAACGAACTAAAAATCAAAAACTATAAAAACTGTCGAATTGCCCAACGTCGCGACGTTGGTGAATGAACGTCGTGATGTTCGTGGACGTCGCAACGTGTGGCAAACACGTTCCAATTTTCGAACTTCTGAAATTCCAGTACTCCACATCATCTTCACGTGCCGATTTCACCATGATGCGTTCCGAATCTGGGAAAGTGTAAAACATCAAAGTTGTAGATAATTCTCTTAGGTTTCTACGGCCGCTTGAATCAGCATATTTGAAGATCATATGAGAGAGATATGGCCATAACACGGAACTGTGGCAGAAGTCCTCAGCAATGTAATTTCCATGGTGGCAACACTTTAAATGTCGTGAAGTGCCAAACCTCCATGGAACCTTTAGATACTGTGATTTCAACATGATTCCAGGCTTCCAACTATATGATTCATCACAAATTAATGGAATGAATATCACGAACCACTCGCTTATTGACCACCCAAATAATAGGCTTTCTAGGTTCGTATTATACTCCCTTTCTTGGAGAAGATTCGACCTCGAATCTTGCTCGATTGTTGTGATACCACGTAAATCATAACCTACATGATCTGTTAGACAACAAGAAGAACCAAATACAACAATATCTCCAACAGCTTTTGGTATCTCTTATTTGCCTTTTTCATCTAAAGTCACTTCTAGGCTTTTTTCACTCACAACAACAACCTCACATTTTATATGTTCGTCATTGGGTATTATATTCTCACACATATTAACAACATTCAATACATCAAAAGAAATCAAATATGTTTGAGAAGTTTCTTCAAGTTGAATAATTGGAATTATCACATCTTCTTGAATTGGATCCTCCATGACATTTTCAATTTGAACCATATCAACCTCCAAAGGTGTTATATCTCCAAGACAATTTAAAGGAAAAGATGAATCTTTTACCTCATCACACACATTCTCTATGGTTAATGGTTGAAGATCTACTAGAAGTTCATCATTTGGCTCATCATACCAATGAGGGCATTGGATTGCACTATGTCCAGCTCCTAAACACCTCAAGCATTTAACAACACGAACTTTGGGAGTAGGTATAGGAGTTGATCTTACTGATGTGGTTTCCTCAATGGCCTTTTTCCGCTGCTCATCAATTCGAACTGTTTCCTTAAATTGTAGAAGCATCCCTTTAATCTCCTCTATACCTTTCGCAATAGATCGAAGTTCCCTTGCATACCTTTTACTTTGAAAAAAATCCATAACTGATGAATAGAACAAAATTTCACAACGAGTAAAAGCTGAAATTTTTCAAGCACCAGAATTGCTCTGATACCACTTGATAAGGTTCCCGTTGATTTGATCCACCTTTGGGCATATTGACAACCTTATTTATCCACAGGACAGGTCTAGCTTGGAAAAGAATGAACACGATAAGAACGATGATTAGAACAAACAATTAAAGAAGCACAAAGAAAACAAAGAAAGGAATAAAGAAAGATATGGAGCGCGATTCAATGGAAACTTGTCCAAAGCCCCAACGCTATTACAAAACCAACTTGACACAGGCGGAACCTAAATCAAATCAGATTTGGCTGTTCTCAAACTTAGAACAAAAGCAAGACTGTTGGCTTAATCTCACTTTAGGGTTAGAAACAAAAAGCTCAAACTTAGCTTAAGGTCTCTAAGGGTTGGAATCAAATTTTGCTCTTGCAAAATATTGAACTTTCAATATCAAAAATCAACTACTTGGCTGCCCGAATTCGTGGGTTTACAAGCCTTTAAATAGGTACAAAGGCTGCCAAACAATGGAAACCCTAATTTGAACCTAAAAAAGAAGTTTCCCAAAATGAGTCAACTTCTACTTATTTCCTAAAATAAAACTAACACATGCATTGAACCATGCAAGGTTCTTAGCCATGTGAATTAATGCTAAACAACACACTTATGTTCATGCAAGAACATTAAGTCATGTCTTTATTAAAAAGATTAACAAAAAACGAACTAAAAATCAAAAACTATAAAAACTGTCAAATTGCCCAATGTCCCGACGTTGGTGAATGAATGTCGCAACGTTCGTGGACGTCGCGACGTGGAAGATCGCGCGTCGCGACGTGCGGCAAACACTTTCCAATTTTCGAAATTATGAAATTTCATTACACCACGTCATTTTCACGTGCCGATTTCACCATGATGCGTTCCGAATCTGGAAAAGTATAAAATATCAAAGTTGTAGATAATTCTCTTAAGTTTCTACAGCCACTTGAGGCAGCATATTTGAAGATCATATGAGAGAGATATGGCCATGAAACTGAACTGTGGCAGAAGTCCTCAGCAGTGTATTTCCATGATGGCAACACTTTATATATCGTGAAGCGCCAAACCTCCACGGAATCTTTAGATACTGTGATTTCAACATGATTCCAGGCTTCCAACTATATGATTCATCACAAATTAATGGAATGAATATCACGAACCACTCACTTATTGACCACTCAAATAATAGGCTTTCTAGGTTCGTATCAATAACTAACTATGGGATCTGGTAGTCCTTTAATATAATACCAATTTAGTTGGTTATTGCGACGCAGACTGGGCTGGAAGTTCAGATGATCGAAAAAGCAATTCTGGAGGATGTTTCTATTCGGGAAACAATTTGGTGTCATGGTTCAACAAGAAGCAAAACTCAATTTCTCTGTCTACTGCCGAGGCAGAATATATTGCAGCTGGTAGTTACTGTACTCAGCTTCTTTGGATGAAGCAAATGCTGAAAGATTATGGTGTCACGCAGGATGTCATGACACTCTACTGTGACAATATAAGTGCTATCAATATTTCTAAGAATCCTGTTCAGCATTCTCAGACAAAGCATATTGATATTCGACATTATTTTATTCGATCTCTTGTGGAAGATAAAACTATTGCTTTGGAACATATGGTGACAGAAAAACAAATTGCTGATATATTCACCAAAGCTTTGGATGGAGGAAGGTTTGAAGAACTAAGGTCTGCTCTACGCCTGTGTGTCATGTGAAGTAGTTCTTCAGTGTTGTAAGTTTTATTTTTTTGTATTTACAAAATAAAAAAATATGAAAAACACAAAAATATTGTAGAATAGGTGTTTTTGTCGTTTTTTATTTCCCGCCTATTGCTTTCTGGCGAGTATGTAGTTGTAGATTTCGTGTTTTGTGGGATTTGTGATTTTCAGCACTTCAGCACTTCAAGTGACACGTGGCTTTTTGGGATGTCTCGGCTGAATATTTGGAATTGAAGAGTTGGTCTCGGTTACGTAAACTCTGACTGCAATAATTTCGGCACTTATTTCTTTTTTTGATATTCCAAGGGTTTCTGGTTTTCTGAGTATCTACTACCCAAAGTGCTGGACTATTCTCAGTCGTCTTCATCAGTGTGTACATAATCAAAGTCTTTAAGATTTTTCATGAGTCAAGTGATCCAAAATTCTCAAGATGTCGCAATCAGGGTCTTCGTCTCGGGCTAGAAAGATTGTTGAAACTATGGATGATGATGAAGTTCATGTAGTTGTCACCCCTGCATCTCCAAGTTCATCAAGTGAAGATGGTAATGCTTCTCACTCAAAGGAGAAGTCTTCAAGTTCTGAGATTGACTTGTCGTCAGAAGTGGAGATGGCCACTCCCATTCAATCAGTAGATCCATCCGATATGAGAACTAGGTTTGGACAAGCAAGTGGTGGACAATTTAAGACAAGTGCTGTACCTCCTAAAGCACCTGATGTTTCTAAGGTTACCGTGGAGTCTCAGAGAAAGAGATTTTGAATTGTGGATGAAGATTCTTCAGATAATGCTTGGATTGGAGAAGAAGAAGATGTCAAGGGGGATGTCCCATCTGATGATGATGATCAGAGTCTTTCCGATCCAGATCCCGTTCAGTCTCCAAAGCCAAAGAGCCAGAAGATTACTTCGGTTTTCGAATCTCAGCGAGTCACTCGCTCAAAGGCAATATCAAAGGGAAAGTCACCTGCTGCTGCAAGTAAATCATCAGATCTCTCTGTTAATCTGGATGATTTTAAGTCTGAATATAATGCTGATTTATGGAGTAGAGTCTCTGGGAGGAATATTTGGAATGAAAGGAATATTCATGATGGTGATTTTAAAGATTGCCAAAAACTTGTAGACCAATTGGTTAGCCAAGGGCTATGACGGACAATTAAGGGAATAAAACCCTATGTTAGAAGAGTGGTATAGGAATTTTACTGTAATTTGGACTCTACTATGAAAGATGTTGAACATCACGCCGGTAGTCATGTGTATGTGAGGGATAAGCTGTTTAAATTTTCTCCGGATGTGATTAATACCTATCTAGGTAGTCACTGGGCGAATGTGAAAGATTTCAGTCCTGACTATAGCGTGATAATCACCGATATTACTGGCTGTGTCAGACGGGTATGGCAGAGAGGAAAAGAATTTTCTGCCTCTCAGTTGTCAGTTAAATATGCAATTCTACACAAGATTGCAATGAGAAATTGGCTACCCACGTCTCATGGAACTGGAGTCAATAAGTCTATGGCAACCTTGTTGTTTAAGATTGGAAATTTTGTTCAATTCGATGTTGGACAATTCTTATTTGACCAGATTGTAAAGCATGCAGACTGCAAAAATGAAAGGATAGCATATCCTTTTCCATGCTTGATTTATGCCATTTTGTCATCCCAACATTCGGTCATTCGCGCAAGGGAGATTTTGGAGACAAATAAGGAAGAAATCAGGATCAGTTACAAGTTACTGAAGGGAGACCATGTCAATGACATGGAAGATGTCTCAGATGGTGTCTCTGACACAGAAGAGCTTGGTAACACTGTATTGCTATCACGCACCATTAAGGTGCTGGAGGATGAGTTGAAAGCTTTGATGGCTCAGCAAACTGACATTGAGAAGAGAAGGAATGAAGTTTCCTTGATACTTGATGACTTGGTAGCTTTAAAGGCTGTTAAGGATATTGCAGCTGAAGCTGCTGAAAGGAAGAAGAATTTTGATGCCCAGGCAACGACTGCAGCTGATGATGTCCTTGGATCTTCAGATGTCCCACCTGATGTAACTCTAGATGTTACTGCAGGTATACTTGAAAATTTCTCTCCTCTTTTTACAGAGTCTAAAATGGATCCAGGCAATCCTATCATTGAAGAACATGTTCATTCTGATTCTGCTGAGGAAGCTGTTGCAAAGGACACTCCTGTTCCTTTTACTGTTTCTGGTGAAGGCACTTCTGATGTCACTCCTGGTGTCACGTCTGGTGTCACTGACAGTTATAATCCCTTCCAGCGCCTAATCTGGTGGGTTTGTTGCTGGTAAAGATGATAGATCTCTAGAAGCTGCTGCTGGTGTTCAATTACTAGCAGATTCAGTTGGCCTTGTGCCCTATGATACAGAGGATTCTGATTGATTACTCTGATATTTGGTTATTTTACTCTACTTAAGACAATATGTTATGTTTTATTGTTGTTTTTGTGCCCTTTTGTCTTTTTGTAGCAAAAAGAGGGAGTAATTTGGATTTTGTTTTGTAATCCCTCAAACATTTGTATGCTGGGAACTTAGTGTCTTTTGCTGTGTCATGCACAATGTCTTGTGCAGTGATGTTTGTTAGGGAACTTGGTGTCTTTTACTGTGTCATGCATGATGTCTTGTGCAGAGATGTTTCTTTACCTAGTTCCTGATTATGGGGAGATTTCAGAGAACTTCCGATTCAGTATACATGGGGAGTTTTGATTTTGCCAAAAAATGCCAAAGGGGGAGATTTTTAATGCACACATGGAGTTGGCATTTATTTTAATTGGCATTGATTTTTTGGCAAGATAAGGAAAGATTTTATTGGAAGCATAAATCAAATTAAATCAATTTAAGCAAGGAAGATTGATTTGGAGATTAAATGCTATCTTGGTATTCTTGGAAGCTATCATTAAAGATCTATCTTTGGAAAAGATAAGCATTGAAGGCACATGGTTTTCCATCTTTCTATTTGAATTATTTGGAAATAATCTTGGAGATAAACATGGGAAGATTTGGAGATAAACATGGGAAGGAATTGGCATGCCTATATGATCTTTCTAACCACACGTATTTTTGGTGTGGAGAGTTGATTATTCTTTCGGTCTTTCTAAGACTGTGAACACACTTCTTTGTTGGAGGTCTTTGATCAAAGTGTGTTGGCTGAAGCATCTTAATGCAACATTGTTGAAGATGCAATCCTTGTTTTCTTTTATATAGTTCAGCCTCGGGAGGAGGTTGTTAACGAGTTCGGGAGGAGTTCAAACGTGGGCAAGGGGATCTTGCATTAACCACGGATTCCGGGAGGAGTCGCCATTGACAAGGGAATCTTGTCTTTATTATGGCAAGGGGATCTTGCATGAACCACAGATTTCGGGAGGAATCAACATAAGCTGAGGGGAGCTCGCACAATCACGTTCATTGTGAAGTTAGGAAGAGGCGGCATCAAAGATAAGATGGTTTCTTACTTTGTGTCAGACCGAGTGTCTTGTAACTTGTGAATTTAGTGGATTATTTTTCCTGGGCATGGCCCAGCAAACGTAGACAATTGCCGAACTGCGTTACCAACCTCCTGTCTCTTTACTTTCTGTATTTTAATATTGTCCATTACTATTTTTATTAACGGTGTCACATCTAGTGTTCCACCACATTAGGACACTACGCATCTAACCTTGATCTTTCAGTCTTAATGCTCTTCGCTCCATTATGAGCATTTATTTCATTGATAGAACTGGAAGAAAGAAGCTTTTGGTTTTCAGTTTGTATGGTGTTATTATCTCACTTGGTGTTTTGGCAGCAGTTTTTTGTGCAACAACTGAACATGCACCTTCATTTAGTACAACTGAGACATCTCACTTTGTAGGATATACTTGTCCTGACTATCATTCTGCAGTAACTGCTCTCTGGGATTGCACAAAGTGCTTGAAAGCTTCTTCTCCTAGCTGTGGATTTTGTGCTTCGGCAACAGATAAGGTAATCAAAGGAGAGAATCTTTTTTTTACATCCATATCTGATCACACTTTTTTGCTAGAGAGAATATGTTGATTCTTCATCATTGTCTGCAGTTAGCAGCCCATGTTCTCACTATTTAGGCATGTAAAGTAAGCAAATGTAAACGAACCAAATGTGATACAAGGAGGAGAAGAATTTATGTGTCAAATATGATACTGGAGAAGGAAAAATATGAGGAAGAGAATCATGAATTTATCATCTTTTTCTTACTTCACTTGCAACGAACAATAAAGTAAGCCAAAGAATCCAGGAGAAAAACTCTTGTGAAACAGGTTCATATATGAAACGGATAAATAATGGCTGTTAAATCGTGATTATAATTTTCTGTCAATTTTATTGTGATTCTAATTTTCTGTTAATTTTATTGTGTTGAAATTGTGATTAAATCTTGTTTTATATGAACCTGTTTCATAGGAGTTGTTGTCAAGATCTCCAGGAAATTGTAACTAGATGTACAACTGCTAATTTTCTAAGAGGAAACTGTTGTTATAAGGAAATTAATGTCGTTAAAAATTAGCATAATTTCTGCAGCTGCTGCTGGTGGCCTGTTGGATATCGAATACAACAGTTCAGGATGCTTGTCGTGGAGAAGACAGGTCATGGTACACTAGAGGATGCCCAAGCAGATATGGATGGCTAGACCTGATTGGCCTAGCTCTCTACATTATATTCTTCTCTCTTGGAATAGGAACAGTCCCATGGATTGTCAATTCTGAGATTTACCCTTTGAGGCTCCGAGGAATCTGTGCAGGAATAGCTACAACAGCAAACTGGATTTCAAACCTCATAGTAGCTCTAACTTTTTTGTCCTTAACACATGCAATTGGGACTTCCTCAACATTCCTAATATTTGGAAGGGTATCTGTGGCATCCCTGTTGTTTGTTTTGGTTTGTGTGCCAGAAACTAAGTGTCTTCCAATAGAAGAAATAGAGAAGATATTAGAGACATGAACTCTGCAGTTGAAGTTCTGGGAGAAAAGGACTGATATTCGAGTCTTTTCTGAAAATAGGATTCTTTTGTAAAAGTTTTCTAAAAATAGGATGGTTTTCAAACCATATTCTAATAATAAGCATTTGCCGAATGCAAATGCGAATATATGAAAATAAAAACAAAAAATAAAATTATTAACATAATGAATTAAATATAATAAAATTAAATAATAACATTATAAAATATATTTATATAATTAATATAAACAAAATATAATTATAAAATTAATATAAAAAAATTCATCCGGACTTGCATCTGGACGTCCGGATGCAAGTCAGGATGAATTTTTTTTTTTGCAATTTTGCTGAATTCGCATTTGCTGAATGCGAGGAAGGAATATTTTTTTTTACAAAATCCTAGAAAAAAATCGTTCATGCTTCTCCGGCGCGACGAATAACCTCTGAAATGCAAATGAATAATTTAATATGGTCCAGATGCAAGTCTGCATGAACAATTTTTCTAAAAAAAATTATAATACCACAACTCACAGTTGTAAAAAATTATTTAAAGTAATTAATTTAGGAAAAATTTAAACTCACACTTGTAAAAAATATTTCAAGTAATTATATAATTACATATGAAATAATTTAGAAAAAATTTGAACTCTTTAAAATAAATACGAAAAAAAAATTTCATTGAAAAAAATTATAACAATGCAACTCATGAATATTTTAAATATTTTGCGGAATATTTTGCTATTTTGTTGAAGCCTGTAAAATATAGGAAATTCGTATTTGTTGAATGAGTATTTTCATTACTTAGCTTTATGTTTGTATTTTCACTTATGTTAATGTGTTGGTTGAAGTTGAATTGAGATTGAAGGGAAGGCATTTCAAACATAGGAGAAGTAAGGAAAAAGCTAAAAAAATCGTTAATGCTTCTCCGGCGAGCCGGAAAAACCTCTCTGTCGCGCCGAAAAATGCAAAAAAATGCACTTTAAATGAGCAAAAAAAATTTTTTTCCATAGAATTACGCCGCGCCGGAGAAAAACTTCTCCGTCGTGCCGCACACTTTTCGGCGCGCCGAAAAATGCCAAAAGAATCTTAAAATGCAATCTAAAATTGTTTTTCCAGAGAGTTACTGTGAGCCGAAAAAAAAATGCTCCGTCGCGCCGCACACCCTCCGACTCGCCGGACAAACCTCTCCAGCTCGCCGAAAAATGCCAAAAAAAAACTTAAAATGTGGCCAAAAAATCGTTTTACCTGAGAATTACGGCGCGCCGGAGAAAAACTTCTACGTCGCGCCGCACACCCTCCGGCGTGCCGGAGAACTTATCCAGCACGCCGAAAAAGGCCAAAAAATACTTAAGATATGGACAAAAAAATCGTTTTTCCAGAGAGTTACGGCGCGCCGGAGAAAAACTTCTCCGGCACCCGGCTTGAGGAAATTTAAAAAAAAATGTTAACTGACTAAAAACGGGCAAAGCCTTTGTTTCTCTCATCAGCCTAAAAGCGAACTCTCCCTGAAAGTTTTTTCTGTCACTCTCTCGGGCAACATCTCTTGCACACACCTCACTTCAATTTCAATCCTAGTTCAACTAGTAGAATCATTCCTAGGATCTTTAGCATCACTAAGCTAGATTCAACACCACAATCAACTCTTTAAATTCCAAGAAAAAAAGCAGAAATTGAGAGTTTGAGCAAATTTCAAACTTCTCAATCGGACTCAATTTGTGGAAGTTTAGTGCAAGTGGTGGCTTGAAAAATATTCTAGAGCACTTGGAGAGGGAATTTGAAGCCTCAAACATCTCATTTCATAGCTAAATTCACATTTGGATCAAAATTCTCACTAAGCTTCAAAGGTAAACCGTTAAACTATTAATTCGTTTTTGTTAATTCTTGGAATGTGATGATGCCATTGAGCGTTGGATGGTGCTATATATTACATTATGTTGGTGAAATTGGTTCAATGTCTTACAAACTGTTGGGAGACATTTTTGTTCATTTGGAGCATGCAAGGTGTTTGTGAAAATGCTTGAATGAATGTGTAATGCTTTATTGACAAATTTTGTGATGAATTCTTTTCCCAAATCAGTTTGTGTATGTTTGGTCATATAATGAATGCTCAAAATCACAATACGTGTGGAACATGGACTTGTTGAAATGCTTGGACTAACAATGATGTTCAAACTATTTTAGGACTTCATAAACTGTTCAAACTAGATTAAGTGGGCTGTATTTGAGGCATGAGAACATGATAATGTATATTGGGGATGATGTATTGATAATATTGTGATTGAAAGGATAAAATGTTGCATTAACATGTGAAGGGAAAATGTAAAGAAAATGCTTGCGTGAGGTGATTTTCTTTGGTGTTAAATGCTGGCAAGAGCATCTTTAAAGCAAGTGATGCATGAATTCCTTGGATATGCACTCTTTACATTTTAGGTAAACATTTCTACGATTAAAAAGACATTTTAGGTAAACATTTAAGTGTTTTGCTTGTTTCTTTGTCCTTGCACATTTGATTGGCCTGATTCATATGTAGAAGAATTTGTCTATATATTTAAATATATTTGATTCACTTGTTTGTGTTTCTCTAGCCATCGTCCAGACACTTCATCAACAGACCCAATCAGGAATCAAACAAACCTAACTGTAGTGAGTATATGGCTAGAACGCGTGGGGGCCATCGGGGTTCAGCTGGCGGTAGAGAAGGTCGATCCAAGGGCAGATTAGGAGGTGGAGATGGCGGCAGGGGCTAACGAGGAGATGACTTATACTTCTTCGAAGGTGGAGATACATTTATACAATTTGAAGGTGCATTTTTTACTACTGAGGAAGCCGCCGATTTCTACAAAAAATCCTCCAACAAAACTATATGTAGAGGTAAATGGTGCAAAACATCCGAATTTGTCCATGGTTTTGAATCGATTAAAGAAAATTTTACTGCCTTGGGTTGGTCAAAACTGTTGGTAATTTCTAATAACTATTATGAAAAATTAGTCAAGGAGTTTTTCTCCAATATGCAAGAATATGATTGGCTTTTGCTTACTGTGGTTAAAGGTTGTAGAATCATTTTTTATGCGGCATGGATCAATAGATTGTTGGAGTGTCCAAATGTCGGTAGTGAACACTTTGCTCCTACTAAATGGAGTCCCATCATTGTGAAAAATGATTTAAAGGAGTTTTTTTCCATATTTTGAGGTTAACCTTGGGTTGAACAAATTGGACATGACATATTTTACCCCTTGTCATCGAGTTTTATATCACATCATCAATCATCGCACCATTATATAACCGTGAATTTTTTCTCTGTCTACCACCCTGCCTACC
The DNA here is from genome assembly GCA_016586305.1 of Ophiorrhiza pumila. Lineage (NCBI taxonomy): Eukaryota > Viridiplantae > Streptophyta > Magnoliopsida > Gentianales > Rubiaceae > Ophiorrhiza > Ophiorrhiza pumila. The sequence continues at coordinate 36,535,467 of BLIW01000009.1, read as the reverse complement.
ATTATTGAAGCTTCGGTGAGCTCTCGGTACTCTGTGTGTGTCCAAACTAGCCGTACTACATTCCGATACATGTGATGGCCGGATTTGAAGACGATATCCATTACGAACATTTTGCATTGCATCATGTGTGTATTCTATTATTTCTTTGGCAAATGCATTGCTAGAACCACCTTCATTAGTAGATTTGATGTTATCAAACGCCATATAATACATCCTCGTCACCACGTCCATCTAGATTAAAATGTAATATCATCATAGGTAATATGTAAGAAAAAAGAGATTTGACAAATAGCGCTTCTGAAATCTTACCAAATACTCGGTTGTACCACCATCACCCTGAAACCCACTCTGAACACTACTATTTGTACCAAAATTTCTAATGTAAATCACAGTCCGCTGTTTATACCAATCCATGTACTCAATAGAAGGATATGTAACATCGTCCGCCACGTCACCGGACTCTATCGAATTTGCTATAGGAAAATGAGGGATTGAAAAACTCTGATATATTATTTCATCTACTATGGACGTATATATATACATACATCAATATCTAGTCCTTAAAAGAAGGAACAACTAACAACCCACCAAAGACCCAGTAACAAAATCTTAAAGGATAGAAACAAAATAAGACTAAGTCACACAACACCTACGTAGTCGTTATCTCTACATGAAACTAGCTTAATATCATAATATAGTTTGATCTTCGACACTCCCCCTCAAACTTGATTGTAGATGTTACATAAATCAAGTTTGAAACACATATCATGAAAGCTAGTTCGTGGAAGTGGTTTGGTTAGAATATCTGCTACTTGATGTCGGGATGGAATGTAGTGCATTGAGATAGTTTTGTCCTCAATCTTTTCTGAGATAAAATGTCTATCTATCTCAGTGTGCTTTGTTCGATCATGATGCACTGGATCTCTAGAGATGCTCAAAGAAGCTTGATTGTCACACAGAATCTGAATTGGCTCATTGGTTTGAAGTTTCAGATCTTCGAGTAGTCTCTTCAGCCATATCCCCTCGCATACACCATTTGCAAGAGACCTTAATTCAGCTTCTGCACTGCTCCTAGCCACGACTGACTGCTTTTTACTTCTCCACGTCACTAAGTTTCCCCAGACATAGCTACACTGTCCTGATGTAGATTTCCGATCAGTGAGGGAACCTGCCCAATCTGCGTCTGTGTATACTTGCACACTCCTAGTAGAGCTCTTTTTTAACATGAGCCCAGTTCCAGGAGATGATTTGAGGTAGCGGAGGATCTTCATTACTGCTTTCATGTGGTCTTCCGATGGATTTGCCATGAACCTACTTACCATGCTAACTGCGAACCCAATGTCGGGCCGAGTATGAGCTAAGTATATGAGTTTACCAACAAGCCTCTGATATCTCCCCCTATCTACGATATTTTCTGACGTTCTAGCTTCCAATTTTGAGTTTGGATCCATCGGAATATCCGAAGGTTTGCATCCCAACATACCTGTCTCCTTGAGGAGATCCAAAGTATACTTCCTCTGTGAGACAACAATTCCCTTTTCTGAGCGGGCTACTTCCATTCCTAAGAAGTACTTCATCTGCCCTAGATCTTTAACCTTGAATTCTGAATCTAGGATTGCCTTGAGATTGTCTATTTCCTTAGCATTGTCTCCAGTAATTACTATGTCATCAACATAGACGCTAAGAATAGTACATTTTCCTTCTGATAAGTGCTTAATGAAAAGAGTGTGATCTGCATGACTCTGATGAAAACCACTTCTAATGAGGACTTGTGAGAATTTTCCGAACCAAGCTCTTGGTGATTGCTTAAGTCCGTATAGAGACTTCTGAAGTTTGCAGACTTGATTAGGCGGATGGTCACTGTAGAGTCCTGGAGGCATAGTCATGTAAACTTCCTCCTTGAGGTCTCCATTAAGAAAAGCGTTCTTCACATCTAGCTGGTGAAGTGGCCAGTCCAAGTTGGCAGCCAGAGATATGAGTACACGTACAGTGTTGATCTTGGCCACGGGTGCAAATGTTTCACTATAATCGACACCATAGGCCTGAGTGTAGCCCTTGGCTACAAGCCGAGCTTTAAATCTCTCTACAGTCCCATCTGGTCTATTCTTTACTGTAAACAACCACCTACAGCCTACTGCTCTTTTCCCAAAAGGGAGCTCAGTGACATCCCACGTATGATTACTCTCCAATACCCTAATTTCTTCTTGTGCCACTTGTTTCCACTCATTTCAATGTTTCTTCAATAGAGTCAGGGATGTGAATTTGATCTAGGTTGGTCACAAAAGCTCTAAATCTCTTAGAGAGATTCCCATAGTACACAAAATCCTGTATACGATAGGGTCTGCAAGACCTGGAAGGTTTTCTGACTGCAATTGGTAGATCAAGGTCAGTTTCTTCAACATTTAGAGGCTCAGTAATTGGAGAGATATTACCTGCTTCATGTTGTTGTGGCACAAGGTCTGTTGATGATGATGAAGTGTGGCCTTGTGGTGTTCCAACTTGAGCTGTGGTGTTTTCTTCAGAAGCTGAGGTAGGATCCGTGCTGTTTTCTTCAGAAGCTGAGGTAGGATGTGAGACAGATACTTCAGGCTGTGGTAGAACATCAATAAAGTTCCAACACTGGGATTCTTATGTAGTATCAGTCTCCCCATGAATCCCAGAATTACAATAGTAGGGAATAGTTTCATGGAATGTAACATCCATGGTGGTGTAGTATTTTTTATTGGATGGTGAATAACATTTGTACCCATTCTGAGTAGGTGAGTATCCCAGGAAGATACATTTAGTGGATTTAGGGTCTAACTTGGATTGGTGATGATATAGGTGTACAAATGCAGAACAACCAAAGATTTTTGGTGGGAGATGTGAGATAAGTCGGTTATTCAGGAATTTAGCTTGCAAGATTTGGCATAGTGTTTTGTGGTGTAGTATCCGAGACGGGATCCTGTTGATGAGATAGGTGGCAGTGAGGACAGCCTCTCCCCAGTAATGTTTGGGAACATTTGAGGTTAATAGAAGGGATCGAGCTACTTCTAGTATGTGTCTGTTCTTCCGTTCTGCGACCCCATTTTGTTGAGGAGTATCAACACAGGAGCTTGTATGAATGACTCCATGGTTTTTGAGGAATGGTCCAAGCTCGGAGTTAAAGAACTCACTTGCATTGTCTGAGTGAAGAATCTGCAGTTCAGTGTTAGACTGTGTTCGAACCATGGCATGAAATTGCTTGATGAGTGCACTAGCTTCTCCTTTTTCTTTCATGAGAAACACCCATGATATCCGACTATGGGAATCAACCAGCAATAGGAACCATCGTTTGCCACCAAGACCTGTGACTCGAGATGGACCCCAAATGTCACAATGGACCATCGAGAATGGTTGAGATGGTGTGTATTGTCTTGGTAAGTATGTGCTACGAGTATGTTTGGCTAGTTGGCATACATCACAGTAAAAATCACGAGAATTTTTATTTTGAAACAAAGTTGGAAATAAATGTGCCAAATACATAAAATTTGGATGACCCAATCTATAATGTAAAATCATTATGTCATTATGTTAATTTGACTTAAATAACTGAGTACTATCTATTACAGACTTATTCCCATAATGAATAGTAGGATGAGTTGGTTGGGTTGGCTTGTCACTCTTGAGAATGTAGAGTCCACCTTGTTGTTCACCACATCCAATCATCATCTTCGAACTCTGAACCTGAAACAAGCATGAAGAGGTATTGAAGATAGTTAGGCACTTTGAATCCATATTTAGTCTCCTAACTGATAGTAAGTTGCATTGGAGTTGTGGAACATAGAGCACATCTTTCAGTTAAAGCTGTTGTGAGATTCTCACTGTCCCTATTCCCAAAACTTTAGACCGTGTACCATCTGCAATGGTTACTGTCATATCGCACTTACATGGACTGTATGACGTGAAGAGAGACTGATTACCAGTCATGTGGTCAGATGCCCCAGAATCCACTATCTAAGAAGAGTTATTTGATGTAGCATGGTAGGCCTGTGTATTACCTCGTTGAGTCACATCTGCTAGTGTCACTTGTGATGATAAAGAGAATGGTGCCTTGTTGGTGAGACTATACAAGAGCTCCATCTGTTCCTTACTGAAAAGGTTCGGGGATGAAGTGGCTGATTTTCCATATGGCTCCTGTTCTGGTGGTCCCCGTGATGGCTTCCAATCAAGTGGCTTGCCATGTATTTTCTAGCACGTGTCCCTGGTGTTTCCAGGTTTACGACAATGGTCACAATATGGTCTTGGTTTCTTGCCCTTGATGTTAGTAGAGGCTCTAGCGGCTGTGTTGTGATCTTTTGGTTTTGAGAAGAGTGCGGATCCATCTGGAGTGACTGTCGAGGGTAGATCTCTCATCATGACCTTCCTCCGACTTTCTTCATGTCGCACCTGAGAAAACACCTCACGCAGGGATGGTAAGGGTTTGATGTTGAGAATTCTTCCGCGCACATCGTCGAGTTCCTTGTTTAGACTAGATAGAAACTTGAAGATCCGCTTGGTTTCTATGATCTGGAGGTGAAGGGATCTATCTTCTGAATAGGTCCACTTGTGGTTGTCATATAAGTCCAGTTTCTGCCACAGTTCGATGAGATTACTGTAGAATTGTGTAATAGAACTCTCCCCTTGGTACAGATTGTGGAGCATGCTCTCAGTCTCAAATACTTCCGAGGTGTTATCAGTATTCGAGTAGGTTAATTGAGCATCATTCCATATTTCTGCTGCTGTGTCCTGGAGTAGGAAATCTTCGCTGACTTCTGTGGTCATAGAGCTGATTAGCCATGTCTTCACCATGCTGTTCTCTACCTTCCATATCTTGAATGTTGCATCATCTGTTGTTGGAGGAGGTGTGTTGGAGATGTGATCTTCCTTACCCTGCAACAGAGAAATATTCGAACAGACTGAGACCATTGAAGGTAATTTTGTCCATTCAGTTTATGATTAGTGACAAAGTTTGTGAATTGATCTGAGTTGTGAGTCGGAGTTTTCATATCGATTGTAGTTGGAGGTGAGCTCATTGTGTTTACTTGCTCTGATACCATGTAGAAAAATGAGGGATTGAAAAACTCTGATATATTATTTCATCTACTATGGACGTATATATATACATACATCAATATCTAGTCCTTAAAAGAAGGAACAACTAACAACCCACCAAAGACCCAGTAACAAAATCTTAAAGGATAGAAACAAACTAAGACTAAGTCACACAACACCTACGTAGTCGTTATCTCTACATGAAACTAGCTTAATATCATAATCAAGTTTGATCTTCGACGTCTGCACATATAATGAAATGACTAACATAAGGTTGATGTACTGTGACCTAGTTATAAGTGCCTCTTCCTCGTCGGTCCATTTTATGTAATTCTGCATGATTCTCTCACAGCCTAGAGACCGGAATAGGCTGATGTATGCCAAATTGTCGCAGTACTCTATCAGGTATGTGCGGTTCAGCAATCTCCTAACAAATAAGATACGTAACTGCTTTCCATATTTCTCTACCATCGTTACAATATGGAGGAAGTTGAAATAACAGTTCGTCTGTATATGGCATCCAAATAAACTACAATTTAACAACCGGCGTGAAGTTAAACGCCTTTGTTATAAAAATATAAATATTAATACAAAAGCAATCATAAATTACCTCCTCGAATCGTAAACTAGTCAATTGGTCACGATAGATAGACAATACATGCATAGACAGTTTTGACAAATCAAATCCAACGTTCCATCTTAAACTCAAATTGTCAAATTTTGTTATGATGTAAATGATTGAAAATAAAAAAACGCACAAGATAATAGGAACAAAAAGATAAATATATGAACAATATTCATATTACCTCGTGCTATAAGGACGTGAGTAATCAGTGCATGGTATAAGTCATTCTGGACGCAATGTAGGAAATCGCTCCCATACCCATAACTATAAACTAATTAGTATAAATAGGTGTGAGTACTTGGTTATATGTAAAGAGCAAATATATTTAAATGCATCTGTAATAATACCAATGGGCCACAAATATTGGTTGCAGAAGGTGATATTGCATTACACGAGCTACGATATAAATGTGCCAAAATCGCACTTCCCCAACTACATAACGATGCTGCTTTTATTGAATTAAGGGCATTTAAATAGTGAAGAAACAACATAGAGCCAGAATTGTCCGATAGTAAATGCCCTCCTAAAAGCATCAGAATATACGTACGAGCACGCTGTTTACAAGCCTTTTTAGAAGCATCTTCTTGTAATGGTATGTCTAGAGATTTGGCTAAACAACTCATCTTAATCCGACATCCATTAATAGCATAACGCGGTGGCTCAAATCCTAAAACTGATTTACAAAGTTGTATCCAATCATCAATATTGAAGTTAATCATAGAGTAGTAACAGGATCACCCTGCACACATAGTCCCCATAGAACTTCGACATCCTGTAGTGTAATGGTTGCCTCGCCAATTGGTAAGTGAAAAGTATGAGTTTCAGGTCGCCATCGCTCAACAAATGCAGTGATAAAAGAGTAATCCACAAAAATATATCCACAACGTATAACACCCTCAAATCGAACCAATCTAATGTATGTCATCACATTTTCAGGTATGGGATGGTTCCAAAAATTACTATCACATCGCCTAATTATAAGTTTATCATCATGTAATTGTCTTCTAAACAATGCATTTTTTCTATGTTGATGTTGTAAGAAGAGCAAGTCATTCACATAAAGGCCTGGATTTATGTTCTGCCGCAAATGAGATGACATAATATGTTGCACCTGCATATATGTCGACATTTCATCTCCCATCGCAATAAATTATGATAAATAACACAAAAAACCATAAATACGTATGCGTGTCAAAAACTCACATTATGAATGTGAAATTACATTAACATTAATGCATCAAACATATGCTAAAGAAACAGCTAAAATAACAAAGTTTTCATACATTAAATACAAGCTACTATTACATATCTAAAAAGGCAATGATGACCCGAGATTGGAAACTAATACAAAATTAAACTCTACGTTTATTATTAGTGCAATTCCTCTTATCATGCCCAGGTTGGTGATAATGCGAGCACTTGCGAGGTTCATCGTGGTGGCGAACGTCCATCTCGTTATGAATATGACTAACTCGAGTTCAGCTAGGATGACGATCATGAAAGCGACTCATATCCGGTATAATATGCCAATTTGGAACGCGCCAATATTCTTCATGTGGCATTGGGTGGAATATTCCCAAATATTGTTGTAAAAAAGTGCGATTTTTGTATACCGCATCAATTATCATCATCGGGTCATTCCCTCTATGTCTGCAAACTGCCATTGTATATGAACATGGAAATCTATACATTTGCCACTTGCCACATGAACAGTTCTTCTTATCATACCTAACGATTTGGATGTTCCCCTCTTTTCCATCAACGTGACGAGCTGTAACTATTTTGTAAACACCGGATGAATAGTCAAATTCAACTACTTGATAACCTTGCACGGCTTTTTCAATTTTTTTCACGCAGTATCTGTTAGTGGATAACGAGAATGTTTAGCAGCCTCGATGTTGTCTCTAAATCTCTGCACAGTCCGATGCCATGACAAATCAATACATGCCTTTATGGGCAAATGTCTAGCAACCCTTAATATATTATTAAAACTCTTAGATATATTTGTAGTCAAATTACCCCAACGATGACATTTGTCATATGCAAGACACCACCTACTCCTATCAATATCATTTAATTAATCCCAGGCCTCGGCATCAATACTCCTAATTTCATTTCGAAGTCTTATCCACTTGCGTTTTTGACGAGTTGAACCCAAAGACCAGCACAACTTTTTCAAATGAAAATTTTTATACTTTGACATGAAGTTGCTACGAATGTGTCGCAAGCAAAATCTATGAAATGCTGCTGGTTCCTTCTAATCATCCATATTTGTCATAGCATTAATTATCCCTTTGTGTCTGTCAAACAATAAACATATGGGACACCGATCGTGTGCAACATGGATTTTAAACTGCTCAAAAAACCAGCGTCAACTCTCGTTGGTCTCCTCATCAACGGTTGCATATGCAAGAGGTAATGTCTTGTTATTTGCATCCACTGTCACAGCTGTGAGTAGTTTACCTTTGTATTCACCACGCAAGTGGGTGCCATCAGTGCTAATTACAGGTTTGCAAAAATGGAATGCATCAATTGCAGGACCGAATGCCCAAAATACATATTTGAAAGATTTCATAGTAGTAGAACTACTTCGATAGTGCCGTCATTGGATCACAGTTCCTGGATTTGAATCACACAATGCCTCTACATATAGGGGCAATTCAGCGAATGAGGACTCCCAATTTCCAAAAACAAGTTAAATAGCTTTTTTTCGAGCATACCATGCTTTCTTGTAGGATATATCAACACAAAGACTATTTTTCATATCCAATTGAATGTATTTAACCTCATATGCAGGATCACCTTCAATTGAGTGCAAAATATAGCTAGCTATAACCACAGCACTCAAATTGTTGTTATTGTTTGAAAGAGTTGACCCACCGCAATTGTGATCCTTCACCCACTTTGTGATTTGCCACATTGCGTGGTCTTTTGACGTGCCCGAATAGACCAGTCGTAATTGACAAATTCTCGTGGCATATCTTCCCCAAATCTGTTCAAATAGGCCCCCGTACATTTAGCAACCCAAGTATTTCCTTTGCTCTCAACAACTATGAACTCCCTATTTTGTTGTATAGACCACAAAGTAATTGCCTTCTTCAGTTGTTTTTTACTTTCAAATCTCATTCCTAATCAGATATCATTGTTTGCTTCCGTCCAAATGTCTATACTTTTATGATCGCCTCTATCCGTAGGATCATTACCTTGTGAACCAACATCATTATAGAATTCAAGATCAGTTGGTGTGTATGATTTTGTATATATTGATACCATTGTATGACCAGTATAGTGATGTATATCATCATCACCACCAACACTACCAACTACATCATTTGAATGGTCCGGCCACATATTATCCAGACTTATACTATCATCTTCTCTCAACTCCTCAACAATACTTTGAATAGAATCATCATCCTCATCTATATCAAATGTAATCTTGGGAGATAGGCATAGAGAGTTGGCCCGTCCTGATTCCGGGATGGCATGAAAATCAGGAATATAATCAGCAAGTCCTATGCAATGAGTTGTTTCAAAACCATGGGGTGAATGTTTACCAACACTTCGAGATGGTGTTGCCACTTCTACTACTTGGTTCAAACATGGGTACGAATGTGTTACTGGAATACTACTTTTTCCCCGGTTGTCAATTGCCATTGGGTCTGAAAAACTATTCAATAAAGACATCATTGCACCAGGACCATGCATCCCAACTGTGGTTTGCATTCTATAAGTAAGTTCAATTACATTCTGTATAATGTATAACTCAGCAGTGTAATGTGGCATCTCTGTAGCTGTATCGTAAACAAACTCAAACGACTCACCATCATATATTTCAGTTGTGCAATATCTTAGCTCACTTGCAGTATAATAATGTGGTTGTTTCAGCAAGATGGTAAGGGTCACTGAATTCTTGTCAACTCCTATAATATCATAGATTTTATCAACCAACTCAAAATACCGAATCCTAGTATGCACCTTAAATGTTCATTTTGCATGTGAAGGGTCATACGATATCGATGACATTGAATGAATGATTTTTCTCCCCAAAATAAACTTATCGCAAACAAGCTTTTAGGAGGCATGTCGCGTCTTCTATCCCTATATTGGATATGCACACAATTAACAATTAACAATTAATTGTATAAATAATTAATATTAATCAAACAAGTTTCGTAAAAAATTAATAAAAATATAATTAAATAATTTTTTGAATAAATTTTTACATATTACTCACAAATATAAGTATTATTTTTTTGTTTTCCAAATTAATATATTATTTTTAATTATGACTTTCAACAATATTTATTATTTAGTTATTTATTTGTAATTGGATACAAATATCTAAATAACTAAATCATCATCAAGACTCTTGATCAAATCATCCGGATAATGTACCGGAAGATTATTTACTTATATAGAGATATGAATCTGGTAAAACCTAAAGTACCGAACGAGTATTTACTCGTCCGGATATGAATCCAGTATAACCTAAATTAATCATCCCGATGATGTACCGAAAGAGTATTTACTCGTCCGAATATGAATCCGGTACACCCTACATTAATCATCCGGATGGGTATTTACACGTCCGGATATGCATCAAGGATAACCTAAATTAATCATTCATATGATATACTGGATGATGTACCGGATGACTACAAATTACTAACTCTAGCTGTCTGGTCGTCCTCTTTCTATTTTTCAATTTTTTTCTTGGCAAACATTCATCACTTATCATCAATCATTTTTTTCTTCAACCAAAATTTACATCCAGTAAAATAATAACTCCCAATATTATTATTTTTTCAAGTTAAATAAACCCATAATACCAGAAATTAATTCATGAATATTTCACAATTAATATTAATTTCACTATTTGAATTCATACCTCTAAATGCCAAGAGTTGATGCTGAAGAAATGGATACAATGTTTTTCTGCAAATATGCCAAGAGTTGATGGTGAAGAACAAGAGACAATGATTTTCTGCAAATGAAAACACCCTTCACAATTAGAATGCTCACAAAGCTAGGGTTTGTATTGCCAAAATAAAAATGATGAATGTGGTGCAGAATCAAAGAGATTGAGTGTAAAATTTGTATAATGTATATCCTTACTCCTGAATTTGAATTTAGGATGAAAGGTATGGATTTTTTTTTCAAACACTAAATGCAGCAAAAAACCTCATTTCAGCTCAGCAGCTACTTTCTCGTTTTCAGATGAACAATAGATCCTTTCTCGGTTTTTTCTTCTTTTATAATTATTTATTATATTATTATTTTATTTTATTATATTTAATTCATTAATTCATTAATTTTATAATTTTTATTTTAGTTTTGTATTATTTGTTCCCTTATGTTCGCATTTGTTGAATGCGATTTCAGAAAGTTTGCATTCAGCAAGTGCGAATTTCCTATTTTTTATAGAATTCAGCAAAATAGCAAAATATTCCGCAAAATATTTAACATATTCATGAGTTATGTTATTATAATTTTTTTTCAATGAATTTCTTTTTCGGATTTATTTTAAATAGTTCAAATTTTTTCAAAATTATTTTATATGTAATTATATAATTACTTTAAATATTTTTGACAAGTGTGAGTTCAAATTTTTTTCTAAGTTAATTACTTTACGTATTTTTTTTACAAGTGTGAGTTGTGAAAAAAAAAGTATTTTTTCTAAATTAATTACTTTATGGATTTTGTGAAAAAAAAATTCCTTGCAAATAATTTTATAATAATTTAGAAAAAATTGGGCATCCGGACAAATTTTTTTAAATATTTTTTTAAAAAATATATAAATTAATTATATAAATATATTTTGTGATGTTATTATTTAATTTTATTATATTTAATTCATTATTTTAATAATTTTTTATTTTATTTTTGTTTTATTTTTGTTTTATTTTTTTTCCATATATTAGCATTTGCTGAATGCGATTTTACTGAGTTCGCTTTCAGCAAATGCGAAGTTGCTATATTTGGAATAAGGTTTGAAAAGAATCCTATTGTTAGAAATTTTTTTAAAAACAATCCTATTTTAAGAAAAGACTCCTGATATTCCAAAAAGAAGAGCCAAGATATCCAGAGAAGGAGGCAGACAAATTTCAGTTGCTATTTCTTGAACAGAAAACAACCAGTATTGCATAATGAGTAGCACAATATTTCTGAATTAGCAATCATCAAATAAGTTGCAGCTTTAACTAACACATCATCAGCACACCTTAGAGAGTTGAAACTTTATGCAACTTCTTGTTTTAATGATGCACTTCTGTTTCCTCCTCTTCTGCTTCCTTTGAATAAACTACAAATTAGATTCATGTTCCAAACCCCCAAATCCATAATTCTGAGATCATACTGAAAGTTTCGCTGCTGCATTTTCCATTTAACAGTTGGACAATAAGCAGAACCCGTAACATTTCTACCGTCAGCTATGGTAACATTCTGCAAGTATTTCATTGACAGAATGTACCAGATGACTATGAATATAGCTGTTTGTACTACCAGTATCCACCAAAATCTGAACACTGTGATCCCTTAACAATCCTCTTAAGGTGATGGTGCTCCATCTGAGGCATGTACTGATACATCGATTAAAGTCTCTTGATTCCAGTGATTTCATCTTGTTCTCCAATTGCATCCTCAAACTCTTATTCTTATTGCTCTTCTGATACCATGAAGTTCAGATGTTTCATCTTGCACTGATGACCCTAGTCCAAAATTTTCCCCATTCTTAAAACATAATCCATGATTCCTTCGGTATTGTATCTCTTGAGCTGAAAATAATCACCTTGTTTCCTTTCTGCTCTTAATGGTATTTTATATTGAGGTGAATTTCCCTCCGGGTTCCATTTTGGGACAACACCTTAGATCTACGTCCCGACATTTCCAATATTTGATCTTGTAACTGAACCACCTCAAAGGTTTTGATCACTGTTTTAGGTTTCATCAGTCTAACCATAAGTTTAATGTCTTCCTTCAATCCACTAATGAAGCTGGAGATAAAATACTGCTCAGAATGCCTAGCATCTTTTGATAACAATTAGAACCTCAACATTTCGAATTTTTCATGATATTCTTGAATAGATCCAGGTTGTTGCAACTTATTAAACTCCTCAATTTCATCACTTCCCATTTCTTCCCCAAATCTGTTCATCAGCTCTGCCCCAAATTCATTCCAACCTGTTGATCAATTTAAGACTCTGAAACTACACATCTACTTCGTCTTCAAAATACATTTCAACTATTTCCATTTTCTGATACTCCACAACTTGATATATGTAAAAGAATTTGTTGCATTTTCTTAACCATTCCCTGGGATTCTCATCATTACACATGCAATTCAATTTTTGGAAGCACAGGAATAAAATGCTTATCCCCACGGTCTCTCATCAATATTAGAGAATCCTCCTCTAGTGCATTCTTTGGTATATTAGACGGAGTAGGTAGTAAAGGAGTTCGATCTACTCTACAGGATTCTTCTCCTGCATTCTGCTTCCCCTAACCGCTAACCTCATCAATGTGTTGATTTTAGCCTCTAAATTGGACGTATAGGTATCCAATTTAGCATCAACAAACTCCATCTTATTGCAATTGGCACCCATTTGTTGCTGGAAATCTTCCATTTTGTTTGGAAATGTCTCACTTAATTCATGCATTTTATTGTCTTGTTTCTTCAACTGCTCTTCTAACACTCTAAATCTAGTGCTTTCCACCATGAATGTTAATGAATTTCTACCAGGATCGAATGCTCTGATACCAAACTTGTCACTGTATTCCTTTATTGAAATAAGAACTGGGAATTGGAAAGGAAGTTTGAGAAAGATTCCAGAAGAGAGAAGAGGAATTTCATTATTGAGAAAGAAAATTCTGGACAAAATATTCGACAATCATTACAATGCTTCAATGCGTATTAAGAAAGCACACTCAGCTAATCTCTATCAATCAGCAATTAGCAGATCTTAACTGCTAGTTGAACTAACGATCTTTTGACTTAAGCAAAATGGTGTGGTTCGTGTTTATTCTACAATGTACTCTAATGGTCAAAATGTACAATTCACACTGGCCCAACCTAAAACAAAATAACCCAAACGAAATAATCCACCTGCCCCAATTCTGACAGCATGCTTGTAATCCTCCTTATCACATGGATGTCGATTTACTATTGCTTCGGTCCACGCCGTCCCAATGTCTCCCGGGTTGTCGAAACATGTATTCTTATTTTTATCCAGCTGTGACATGGGATGTCCAGAGGAATGATGGAACTTGATTCTTTTACCTTCTCATTATCACCTAAATCCTCCAAAACTGACTCTTGACTGTTTTTTCTTCACCAAGTGTGCCATAGGATCACCCCATCTCACTGCTTCTTTGAGCATTTTGTCCAGTTCCGGATCATCCTGCTCCTTGCAAATGGTTCATCTTTCCCACTTTCGAACTCCTGTAGCCTAGCTTCAGCTTCTCGTTTCTGCACCAAGGAAAAATAGGCGATTCAATTTGCATAAATAATAAGTACAAGTAGAAAGCATTGAACGTGTTAGACTAAAAACCCAATGCCAATCCACTAGTACACAATCTTCTATACACCAAAGTATAGACAGATAAGATAACTATAATTGAATCTATTTTGCAAAAGAAAAAGTCGGTATATTAAAATATTCTGAAAATATCAGAATGCAGAAGAGTTCAACCATGACAGTATCTTACCTTGGGCTTCTCTTCCTTCTTTTGCAGTTTAAAGTATTGATCTTTAGATATTCGCTCACCTACAACAGCATAGATGATGGGGAAAAAATAAATAAATAAACGGACGAGTATAATAACAAATAAAGAATCCCAAAAATTTGATAAACTACAACCAAACCTGTCACTTTATCACGATACACAGGTTCAGCACCTCGGCCACTTGTAGAAGGATCCATTTCTTTAAACCTGGAACATGCAGGAACAGAATAATCTGAACAATCAAAAAGGTAAGAAATAAACCACAGGAAAAAAATTGGAGCCTTATATGGTACTTCCCTCTTGTTCTTTGGCAGTAAAAATCAGGGATGCGAATCATTCTAGTGAAAGCATAAATTTTACCAATTAGAGACAGGAAAAGAAAACCAAAAGAAAACACAACTATAAAAAGCTGAAATACCTAAGCAAGTCTTCTTTCTTTGTTTTAGCAATTTCTTTTTTTATGTCTTCACCAGTAACTAGACCAGTTTTTGGCCGCTGATTTGGAACAGATGAGTTCTGCGTTTTTCTTGGTGGAGAGAGGTCTAAACCAGAAGATCCTAGTGCATTGTTGCTCTTTCCGAAAAACTGACTGGCCTGGCGAGCAGAGAGATCACTCGATACAGATCTATCCTTCCTGCTTTTCCTTGGGGGTGACAGAAAGCCATGTGAATCATCTTGACGAACTCGTCGAGGATAGAGGTCAAACTCTGAAGCTACAGGATTTGAAAATTTGTTCTGAGGTTCTGGTGATGGAGAGAAATGGTGAGTTGGCTGTCTACGATAACTTTGGTAATGCTTCTGTTTTTGCCTAGGGGGTGACAAATCTGCTGCAGCCGAACTCAAAGACTTGCTTTCACATTCTGGTGAGGGTGAATCATTTTGTGCCATACATTTACGTGGTTGCAATGGCTCAACATCAGCTATGCTAGGAGACTTCAGCTCAGGTCCTGGGGAAGGTGTATCATTCCTAGCTCTTCGTTTGCGAGGAGGTGACAGGTCAACATCTGGTCCGCTAGTAGGCTTCAGATCATGCTCTGGAGAAGGTGTGTCGGCCCTCTTCCTCCGTGGTGGTGAGAGGTTAGAAATCTGGTCAGCAGAGTCTGAACCTTTGGGAGCATCAGAAAGTGAAACCCAACCACTTCCATCATCAGATACGGCACCAAAAGGACATCTGGATCTGAGTAGCTCCAGTCTCTTCATTCGTCTGACTTCAATATCTTCATGAACCAGGGGCTTCTCTTCATCTGTACAGAATCCTCTATGTTAAAATCACCACAGGAAAATCCAAAAATCTAAAGGAAGAGAAAATATCAAACACCAGAGATTAACTAAATTACCTGCTGAATCATTATCTTCTTCTTCCATAACCACTGGTTTTTGCCAGATGGGATCTTCATCAACAACTAAAACACCAGCACTAGTACTTTTAACCTTCTTCTTTTTCTTCTCCGTTTTGTCCTCTTTCTCATTGCCCTCTGAGTACCTTCTCAGGTATTCCTCAAGTGAGGAAGACGCAGCAGGTGCACCCATCATCATCTCCTTGGTCAATCCTACTTCAAAAGCTTTAAACTCATCACAACATTTCAAATCCCAAATCTATATATTAAATATAAAGGCTATAAACACTAAGATTCCCAGATTCTCAGGGTATTAGAGCTCATCTAGATCTTAAACACTTAAGAAAGTAAGAAAGGAATTAAATCATTAAACAAGTATAGAAAACTGATAAAAACATGAAGAAGAAATTAGCTATATAACTCATTGAAGCCAGTGCGAATGCCTCCATGAGGAAAACATATAAATTTGCACTCTCAATATTAGGAACCTTAATCGAGAAACTGAGTGTTTAAGGTATCATATTTCATTAATTTTGCAAAGGAAAGAGTAGTGTCCAGGAAAAAAATGACAAAGGAATTTAAAAGTTAAGATCATGAAAAAGGAGAAAGCAGAAAAGAAACTAAATTATGAAAATAAATTCCATCTGCAGGACAGACTAAAATGGAGAAAATAAACCTTTTACTTTTCAGTATTTGGCAAGTAAGGATTATCTAAAAAAACAAAATATTAGACAACTAAACTAGTGAGGAGACTGAAACTAATTTCTCAATTCTCTAGTGCCATAACTTTCAGTTTTACGGCTTATATATATGTCGAAACACTACACCAACTTTGAAACAATACTACTATTACAGCAATCTTTAAGAACACTACTATTTTTGTATTAAAGACCGAAATGCAAAAAAACAAAAGCACACCACCATCAAAGAATATCAACCACTAAAATTCCCCTAAGCTACCAAGGCTAATGGGGATAGTGACTCAAATGAGGAGCTTTATAGCATCAATCTCATCATAAAACATTAAGCAAACAAGAAATAACAGGGCTTGGATTTCAATATGTATTCTTATCACCAAAGACTCAAAGAATTGATGAGTATTATAACTCCAAGTAAAAAGATTAGCATCTTGGGAATGATTTCAAAATCAATTTAATAATTCTAAGATAGAAAAGCCCGTGTGCTAGTTTACGAAGACATATTAAAGTAACAATAAAAATCAAGTCTGCTTCGGAGTTGTGGAATCATGATGTATGCAATATATGAAATTTGATTGCAGATAATCTTACAAATAATGAATTAAGGAAACAATCGGAACAGCATCAGCCATCCACAGAGAAAACCCAATTAAACTATCGTAGTGAAATACAATTAAATAATGAATTCTCAAAACTTAAAAACTATTTCTTCCAGAGTGAACCAGTTCATAGTAAAATAACGTTCTATTCCACAATCTCATAAAAATCAAACAAAACATCAAAAACCAAAATTTTGAAAGAAAATTTTGAAACCCAATCAATTTTCCACACTCCTTTGAATTTAAATGCAGAACCCACAATGCAAAAACTGAGGTCAATAGTGTGATAATGTCCACAGTCCACCAATAATTTCAACTATAAAGTACTTCATAACCTACAGATAAATTTAGCAGAAGGGATCATTTAACTCTACCTCGAGAGACGGGTATGGTTGATGATTTCACAAACTTCTTGGTGGAAACTTGTAAGGATCAAAAAATTATCACCACCGTAAGCACCGAATGTATCAGAATCTCAAGCACCCTCCAAATTGAAATCAAAACTTCAATTTTGGAGAAAAATAAAATAAAAGTTATGTTATTTTCGAGAGTGCGGTTTTTTTTGGTTGGGATTTTTTGTTCAAAATTCTCTCACTTCGTACTTAAATAATAATTAAAATCGAACTCTATAGGGTGAGAATAAAGGTCGTTTTCCTTAAACCATAATTAAAATCAAGAGTTCAATAATTATAATTTGATTTTAATAATATTTTCTGTTTGTATAAGTTATTTTTTGATTTTATTTATAAAAGAATTTTTTTGAGGTTGTTATGGGAAATGAATATTTATAAAAGGACGAGATGTGTTTGGATAGATAAATTTTGTTAATTTATTAACAATTGTGTATAGAAAAATTATTATTATTTATATAATGATTGAGTTTTATATTATTAAATAATTAATTTTTAAAAAATACGGGCCCACTTTATATACAAATCAACAAAATACGGGCCCACTTTAGAAGATAGATTGTTAGCTCAACTCTGTTATCTAGTTCTTTTGCCTTCTTAATCCTGCAAATACTCAGCCACCAGCTCTTGAAATCATTTTTTTCCATCAAGTCACCATCCCAGTTGATCAGAGCCTGCTTCCACATAATCTGAATTAATGGACAGTCGAACAGCATATGCATCAAGCTTTCATTCTCCTCACCACAAATTGTGCACAAGCTATCTGTTAGTCCTCCTTTTCTTGCAAGATTTTCATTAACTGGTATGGCATTATGGTTACATTTCCATAAGAACATCTTTAATTTCCCCTTAATGTTCAAATTCCATAACCTTCTCCAAGCTCCCCTTTCTTCTGTTCCTCCCGTACTTGTTTCTGCAGCATCTTTACTCAAACTTTTGAGCTTTAGACCGAAGAGATATCCAGACTTAACTGCATAAGCATTGTGATCTGAATGTTCCCATATTAATCTATCCCTTGACCCCATTTTACTTACAGGCTGCTAGAGAATCAATTCAGCTTCTTGATGGTTAAAAGTCTGTATGATCATGTTCACATTCCAGCTCCTGCTCTCTGATATAATCAGCTGGTTGACTGTCTGGAGCTCTCCTGAAGCAGGTTTGGGGAATAAGGGCTTCATCCCTGAGGTACTAGGCAACCAATTATCCTCCCAAATTTTAATATTTCACCCATTTCCCACTTGCCACCTGTATCCTTACTCTAGTAAATATTTTGCCCCAATCCAACTTTTCCAAATCCACGAAGCATTTGTTTTTGCTTCAGCCTTCAGCACTGAAGAATTAGGAAAATACTTATTTTTCAATATTCTGCTCACAAGGAGATTGGGCTTTGTTAAGATTCTCCAGAGTTGTTTAGCCAACATGGCATCATTGAAAACTGAGAGATCTTTGAAGTCAAGACCCCCTTTCTCTTTCGCCTCTGTCATTGTTTTCCAAGCTACCCACTTAATTTTCTTTCTCAGAGGGCTCTCACACCACCAAAAGTTAGACATGGCAGATGTAATGTCCTTATATAGTTGCTTTGGGAGTCTGAAACACGACATACTATAGACTGGCAAAGCTGAGATCACCGACTTCAGAAGCACATCCTTTCCTGCTGGTGATAACACCTTGTTTTTCCAATTCTGAATTTTTTTTATTGTCTGTTCTTTGATGAACTTGAAGGCTTGAGACTTTGATATGCCAATAATCATGGGGAGTCCTAAGTATTTGCCTTCCTTCTCCTCTCTCACTCCAATTAGCACATTAGCGATTTCCTGTTCCTCCCTTGGAAGAGTGTTTTTACGGTAGAATATGCCTGATTTCACCAAGTTGATTTGCTGCCCTGAGCATTTTTCATAGGCTTCCAGTATTTCTTTTACCACCTTTACCTGTTCAACATTGGCTTTACAAAAAAGAAGAGAGTCGTCAGCAAATAATAAGTGGGTAACGGCTGGGCTTTTTCTACTAATCTTCATCCCATCCAGTACTTGTCTATGAACTGCCATTTTGATTAATGATGAGAAACCTTCAGAACAGATTAAAAACAGGTATGGAGATAGAGGATCACCCTGTCTAATTCCTCTACTAGGCCTTATATATCCTTGAGATTTTCCATCAACATTAAAGGCAAAGGATGTGGAGGTTACACAATTAAGGATCCAATTAATGAACTTCCTTGCAAAACCCATCTTCTCTAAGACTCTGTCTAAGAACTCCCATTCCACTCGATCATATGCCTTAGACATGTCTAGTTTCAATGCTAAGAGACCCTTAGACCCTTTCCTCAAAATTTTCAAATGGTGCATCATCTCGTGAGCAATGACAACATTATCAAGAATTTGCCTCCCTGGAATAAAAGCAGACTGATTTTGACCGATGCAAAAAGGGAGATATTGCTTTAATCTTTCAGAGAGAATTTTTGAGATCATTTTATAAATTACATTACAGAGGCTAATTGGTCTATATTCACTTAAGGTGCTTGGGGTGCTTGACTTTGGGTATCAAGGACACTAATGTGTGATTAAAAGACTTCAACAAGTGCCCATGTTTGAAAAAACTAGCTTCAATAACATCAGGTTCAATAATATGCCAATATTTTTGAAAAAATAGAGGGGACATACCATCCGGACCAGGAGAT
Source organism: Ophiorrhiza pumila (assembly GCA_016586305.1). Classification (NCBI taxonomy): domain Eukaryota; kingdom Viridiplantae; phylum Streptophyta; class Magnoliopsida; order Gentianales; family Rubiaceae; genus Ophiorrhiza; species Ophiorrhiza pumila. The sequence continues at coordinate 36,515,345 of BLIW01000009.1, read as the reverse complement.
TTGTTGGGATGCATCGCTGAGAGAGCTTTCCTGATCTCAGCTTCCTCCACAGGTTTGGTTAGAGCTGAATTCATATCTGTTGAGATTGTCTTTGGGATCCTAAGAAGAATGTCATCGTCTATTGTTGGATTAGAGGTTGTAAATAGACTCCTATAATGATTCAAAATCTCCTCTACCACTTCTAATTCAGTTTTACAAACTGAGCCATCTTCTCTTTTCAATTGTGTTATTGCATTCCTTTTCCTTCTCTGCACTGTAGAAAGATGAAAGAATTTAGTGTTTCTATCACCCTCCCTCAACCATATCAGCCTGGCTCTCTAGCTCCAATAATTTGTAGGCATCATCTAACCTTGACCTCAACTCTTTCCATTTTATCCAATCCCTACTGCCACCCTCATTTCTCAATTTATCCATCTCTTCCTTGATTAATCTTATTTCTTTCCCTGAGTTATTGCTTTTGGACCTATTCCATTTTAATAGGGCCAATCTGCAGGCTCTAATTTTTGTTGTACCCTGTATTGTTTTGAACCTGGAATCTGATTACACCAAGCCTCCTTAATCACCTGTTCAGTCTCCTCATTGTCAATCCATCTGTTATCAAACTTGAATCTCCTCTTGATTTTGGAATTGTTGTTGGTTGTTGTTAGAACCAGAACCTTATGATCTGATGACTCTTTTGTTTCCTGTATTACTTCAGCCTGTTCAAACTGTAAGAGCCATTCTGGGGATGTAAACACTCTATCCAATCTTTCTTCAACAAAACCCTCCCCGTCCCTATTATTAGCCCAAGTCCACGGTTCCCCTCTATGCCTCACCTACCCCATTTCCATTGCTAAGATGAACTCTTTGAAGTCTTTAAAGCTCCAATCTGATCTCTTTTTGCCCCCTTTCTTGTCAGCATTGCTAGTAATGTTATTAAAATCTCCACCCAAAAACCACTTCTCACCCCAGTTCTTCTTCTTTGCTCTTAATATATCCCACTGCTCTCTTCTTATCCTGTCATCTACACTCGCATACAAAAATATTCCCCAACACTTTCCATTTGTTTCGTTAGTCTCGAACTCTACTTCTAAACAAAAGTTGGATGATACAATTTGATGAACTATTGTTTTCTCACTCCATAGCACTAAGAGTCCTCCACTTCTTCCTACTGGATTTACTATTTTCCATCTCTGTTCAAAATGCAGTCCTCTACTCACTGTTTGTACAAATCCTATTGACTGCTTTGTTTTACACAAAAAAATTAGATTTGGGAGATGGAGCCTTAGTGTCTACTTCAGTTGGGAAATTGTAGAGGGCCCTCCCAAACCTCTACAATTCCACAAACAAACTCTTATTTGGAATTTGGGAGCCATTTATGGCTGGCTACCTCCACCTCTATTTCTTTCAAATTAGCTGCCATTGTCAGTCCTTTCTGTCTCTTGGATTGGTTATTTGCGATTTCCCCCTCCGAGTCTTCATCAATTAAGCTCCAATTTCTTTTTTGGCTGCCTGTCCCCAAGTTATTTTCTTTGTTGTTTTCCTGTGAAGGAACCCCTATAAGTTCTTTTCCTCCCACTCTTGCCCATTTACTCATTTTTTGCCTCTTCTCTTTGTTGATTTTTGACTTGAGCATCAACTGATTTTCTTGTGCTAACTCCAACAGTGGGGTTCCTGCTCTTTCCGTTGAGATTGGAATGTTAAACAGCAAGCTTGGGATCTCCTGATTGACTTTTGAAACCTCATTGTCCAATTCCATCTCCTTGAGACTGTTACTTGGATCCACATAAGAAACACTAACTTTGTGCTCCCCAATTTCTGATTCCTTGAACTCTCCTAGCCCATTGTAGACTTCCTCCTTCCTCTCATCACTCTGTTGCTCACTAGTTCTATTCCCTGTCCCTCTTTTTCCTGCCTTTTCTTCTCCAGTTATCCCTTCCCTTGTATTACCCTCAACACGTTTGTTCCCCACCCAGGGATTTTCTTCTTCAGTAGCTTTTTGCTTGGAGTTTTCCTTTGATGCTGTTCCTCTTACCCTTTCATTCTGTTTCATATCAGACATTGTGCCTTCCCAACTTATCCCTGTACTAGCTCTCAACCAGCTCCCAAATTGACCCTCACATATCATGTTCCCACTAAAGTCTTTCCTCCTCTTCTCACAGACCTTTTCATTGTGACCGATCCTCCCACAATAGTAACAGAATGTCGTTAAATGGAGGTATTTAAATTCTACCCAAACATTCATATCTTGATGCCTAATCTTAGTTCCTCTCATCAAAGGTTGGGAGAGATCATGGGTTACCAGCAATTTCAGACAGTTCTCTTCCTTCCTATTATAACTGGGGGTAAATACATCTAGAACTTCCTTAAAAAGCTTCCCAATTTTTAATCCAGTTTCTTTGGACAACCAGTGTGAGGGTAAATGCCATACCTGAACCCAAATTAGGGTTTCATTGAAAGCTTCTTTTTGCAATTCTATCCCTTCTTCCCAAGGCTTCAGGACAAGAATTTGGTTTTCAAAGTTCCACGGTCGTCCTTGCATTGCTCTAGCTTTATCCGCTTCTTTGGAGAAAAAAATTGAAACATATTTGTATTCAGCTCTTTCACCCTCAATGTCCCTTCTCTACACCAGAGTGCTGTTATTGCATTTTTTAAACCAGAAAAGTTAGCCTTTTTTTATCCCCAAATTCTCCCTATCAGGCTTCGTTTGCACTCATCCAAACCAACATGCACAAAATTCTATGATTGCAATATGTATGATTGCAAATTCTATGATTGCAATATGTATTTATACTTGTTTTGCAAAAAATTCCTTGTGTAATTAAGTTGTCCAAAAACAATCAGTTTTTGTTTTACAAATAGATACTAAAAAGACATTGTCCAAACAGAGCCTTAGATTCCGTTTGGAGAAAAAGAAACTAAAAGTTATGTTATTTTTGAGAGTGCGGATTTTTTTAGTTGAGATTCTTTGTTCAAAATTCAATCTCTTCGTACTTAAACCATAATTAAAATCAAACTCTACAGTTCACATTATATGGGTTAGAATAAAGGTCGTTTTACTTAAACCATAATTAAAATCAAGAGTTTAATAATTATAATTTGATTTTAATGATATTTTAGGTTCCGTTTGGATGTGGTAATTTTCGATTTTAAAGTAAAATTTTTTTTATTGGGACTTGTTATAAAAAAGAAATATTTTGGAAGTGTTTAGACTGATAAGTTTATTTTGTTGGGATTTGTATTAGTGAATTTTTTTATTGATAAAATTTTAAAATTCAAATATGAATTAATATTTAATGGGGTTTTTTTGGAGGAAAATTGTGTTAAAAAGAGTTGTTTATTATTAAAATTTTAATGTGGAAAAAATAATTACTTAAGCATTATTTTTGTTTTAAAAATTTTGGTAGAAAAAAATATACAAAACAAACTAATCAATTTTGATTTGTAAAGTAAACCACTAAAATGGAGGAAAACAAACACACCCTTTAATCTGTGACTTTAGTTAAACACATAATTTTGAATATTAGATAGAATAAGACGAGATCAGATTCTTTGTCAGAAATTATCTCTGTCTTATTTTGTCCATGTCCAAAACGAAGTAGTTTAAATAAAATTAGGGACTAAAAGAATAAATACCACTAAAATCACTTTACAATTATTAGACTCTAATCAAAGAATGAGTGAACCCTACGACGTAATTTAATTTTCGATACGATAAGACAAAGATAATATTGGACAAAAAATCCCACCTCGCATAAGACACGATAATATTAGATAAAGAATCTAATCTCAAATAAAATTTGAATAAAAAAGAAACAATTAATAACATTTACCACCCTGAGGCTTGATTCAAATATCGAAAGAATCTTATGGCTTCAAAAATATACCATGAGTCCCTTATAAAAGATTTTGTTAATTTTGAGTAACAAAAATGGTGGAAAGACTAAATAGCCACCAAGCAAATTTGTAAATTATTAATTGAATCTTATAATTTTATGAAACTACAGTCATACTTTGACCAAATGATATGGTTTCTTTTTCACTCTATATCGATAATAAATTATAGTAAATCGATATAATGTTTTTCCTATTTATTGATTAAAAAAGTTGGACCTTTAATTAATGTATTTTCCTCTTGATACCCATTTAAAATTATGGTGAATTTAATATGTATGTTGATTAAAAATTTGAAGGTGTTTTGGTTGAAATAAGTATAAATTGTTCTGAAAACTAGGTATTTAAATTCCTTGTGAATTTGTCAAATTATTAAATCCTAATCTTGTAACAAGGTGTGCAACTTTGGCGACAACAAAAATGATTTTCCTTTTTTTATTAGCTTTGAAATACCAACTGAAAATTAGAAATTGTTATTGATTTTTTGGTGGTTATGTAGGTTGGATTATAATTGATGATAAATTGATGTGACTAAATGATAAAATGAGAAAGTAGCAATGATTCTTTACGTAGGAGAAGGAATGTGGGTATTTTAGGAATTTCATATTCAAATTTTATTGCCTTTATTCACTTTTTCACTTAACGACAGAAGGGGGTTTAATTTCAAAAATTTTGTAATTTAACAGAGTCGACCGGAGTGGAAGGTAATTTTTCTCAAACAATAGAGTTCGTTTGGTATTTTTATTAAATCTTAGGGGTGGTAGATGTAATTAAATCAAGTTAAAGTTTGAAAATTTGCATTTACTTCCTTATGTCTAAAACTTACTATAGATATTTTAGAAATTTTACAATAAAAAATTATTGATCTAATCACTTAACTCTAATAGTAAGAGATCTTTGTTATAAGTAGGGGTGGTCATTAATCGGTTATTCGACTTTCTTTCTCTTAAAATTTTTTATTGAACCAAAACTGAAAATCGAAAATCGAATTCGAATTCGAATTCGATTGGTTCAATTCAGTTTTCTATTTTAACCCTGTATATTTTGTTTTTACAATTTTTGCTAAAATATTTTGTTTAAATTATAAAATTAATCAAATATCTTATTAATTTCGAGAAATTTAGATTTATCGACAAAAAGTTATGAATAATGATGTGTAATTAAATATAATTTGTTGGATATATATTTATGTAATATAAATATATAATATTATTTATTTAACTATTTGGTTAATTTGATTAACTCTGAACCCAAACAAAATAACCGAATTCAAACCGAAAATCGAAATGAATTCAATTTGTTTGGTTAATCAAATTCAAATTAAAATTGTAATCAAATCGAAAAACGATTAAATGAATTCCGTTCAGCTGAAAACTGAAAAATTGATTTTAAATAACCGAATTGAAGTCAATTCGATCGGTTTGATCGATTTTTCTATATTAAGCTCACCCCTAGTTATAAGTTTGGCTAGTTAAGCGGGGTGATTGTAATATTCACAAATATAAGGGTTCGTTTGGTAGTCTTATTAAATCTCAATGTCTAACAGTAAGGGATCTGTGTTATAAGTTTGGCTAGTTGAATAGGTACATGTAATATTCACAAATGTTAGGATTCATTTGGTAGTTTTATTAAATCTTATGGATGGTAAATTGGGGTAGAGACCAGATCCCCTGTCCAATATTTATCCTGTTTTATTCTATCTAACGTTCAAAACTACGTAGTTTCATTAAAAGTATGGACTAAATACATAAATATCATTAAAATTATTTTACAATTATTAGACCCTAACCAAGAAATTAGTGAATCCTACGACGTAGTTTTAATTAAGACAGGATAAGGCAGATAAAATATTAGACAGAAGATCCCGTGTCATTGGGGTATGCATAATTTTGTTTGAACCGAAAATCGAACCTAATCAAAATGATTTAGGTTTTTTGGTTTCAAATTTGGTTCGATTTTTTGCTAAACCGAATTTTGAGTTCAATTTCAATTTTTAACTTTTGATTTCGAAAAAAATCGAAAACTGAATTTAGTTTGATTATTAATAAATTGAGAAATGGATCTGAACCATAATATTCAAGTAGATATAGTAATTCAACATTTTTTTAAGTAAATGATACATAATTATACATATTACTCATAAATTCATATTAAATAATTACTTGAATTTATTTCACATTTATAATTCTATGATTTTATATTTCTTTATATACAATTTTTGTTTATAGTGTATTTGTTAGTTATTGCTACATATGAAGTTATCATGCCATACATACATTAATAAGATTATTACTATAATTATTACTTACTATTAAGTGATTATGTTTAAATTTTCATACAATTTGTAATAATGAAAGGATCATGTTAAATTATTACAACTATGCATTTTTTTATTTAGCCAATTAGTGATACTTCGTTCACACAATTTATAATCAAAAAGTATTTTTCAAGCAATTCAAATCTATAAGCTACATTATGTATATATGATTGTAAAAGGTCGACTCAATGGCTGCTGGATTTTAGCTTTTTGAAGCAGAAAGCCTGCAGATCTCTCCATCACACCCCTGCTTCTGATGTCTATAAGCTTATACGATTACTGTATGCCATGGAGATTAAATGGGGCTGAAATGTGAATATTTGATAATCTGGCTGATACTGCCTATAAGTCATGGATGTTGGTGATTGGTGTTTGGTGATTAGTCTCTGATTTCCTTTTTTGCTCAAATATGACATGCTATCACAACTGGATCACATTAGTAAGAAAGGATTAGCCCTTTCCACTCACATTCATCTGTGTGCTTGAGCTGCTGGCTGTTGAATAAACGATGCACATTAAAGGAAGCCCAAGATTAAGAACAGATACACTAATGTGAAACTGAAACTGAATGTCTATTGTTGTTTAAGTCTTCTATAGTACATATGCTAAATCCCAAAAGATGCGATCTTTTGCCACTCCCAGTTATCAAAGGAGTTTTCTTTTTGTAAATTTAGGTTTGAAAATGGGGATGTAAATGGAAGAGTCCTCCATGTTTTGCTAAGTAAGAAATTTATGTATATGAAGGAAGTACTTTACATTTATTGTTTTAAGGAAAACCTCTTGAACATTTGCCCATTAGGCCTTGGCATGTAAATGGGTTGACGTTCAAGGAGGACATTTTGTGTAAGGTGGTATTACAGTATACCCACCACCCAAAAATCTATCTCGATATAGAGATTCTGCGAAAAAAAAAATTATAATATGATTTTGGTTGATGTTGTAATGTTTTTTCAGTTTGCACTATAGTACTAATTAGCCTAAACTGCAAAGTTGATGCTTTGTTGTTGCTTAAAATTGATTTTTATAGTAAGTAGTAGATGGTAATTATTTGAACCTCTCTCCTTTTTGTTGGTTGTTGAGATGAAGTGAAATAGGAGTCTCTGAATCCTTTCATATAGATAGAAAACACTAAGGGCTCGTTTGGTTGGTGGGAAAGTAAAGTGTTTTGGGAATATGATTTCTTGGATTTTGATTATGAGCAAAATGAATCAGCAACTTTCCTTTCTTATGTTTGGATAGATCAGAATGTTAAAAGAAAAATTAATTAAAAATCATGTTTTAGTATTTCATTTAAATTAATCAACCAGAAAATGCAATGCATTTTTTGTTCAATTATAAAAAAAGTATATATTTGTGATATATACAGGGTTATATAACAAAATTATTTTCTAATTATGCTTTAAAATTTTTCATTTATGTGTAATAAATAATTATTATCCAGCAAAATATAAAATGCTTGTAAAATTATAATGTCGAAAATAAGTATTATTATATAATTTATGTGTTATAACAAACAAATAAATAAAAATAATTCAAAATGCTAATAAATGTAAACTACATATTTAATGCTATATTGTCATTATTATATAAATCACATATAATTTTATAAATTTTTTAAAATTAATGTTGTCTATTTTTATTTCTTCAAAGTTATTTATTTCAATAATAACTTTTTTTGAAAATTAATGTTGTTTGTTTATTTAAATTTTTTATATTTTAAGAATGGGTTAGTTTTACAATGAAAGTTTGAGGAACAAATATGTAAAATTATAATTAACAAGAACTAAGTTTATAGTAAAAATTATTATGTTATTCAATTAAAGTTCAATAAAGTTGAATTATTTATTCATGTGTGTTGTATCATAAGTGATAAAATTGTATTAATAAATATTTAATGAAAGATGATTCACTTTCCTGGAGTAAGTAATTAAAATACCAAATTGGGATAAGGATTAAGAATCCAGAAATTTTATACTAACTTTCCTGGAGTGCAGGATTCTTTTTACTTTCCCAAAAGTTCAAAAATGAACCAAACACTAGAATCTAAAAATCAGGAAAAAGATTACTTTCCAACCCCAGATTCCTGCCAACCAAACGAGCCCTAAGGGACTATAATGCCAATATTGCCAATATTGCAGTACTCATGTCACCAATTATTTTGTATGGAATACTTTTGCATCAAGATGAATCCTTGAATGGCCATAGATAAACAAATAACTTGCATTACAATTGTTACATATATTCTTATGTTAACTCTGCCATCTACGGACTTGTGGCATCTTGAAGTAATAACTAAGTAAAAGTAAGCCCCAAATTTAGAAGAGTGAGCTCAATTAGTCTACCTTTTGTTGTGTTTTTTTTTTCCTTTTGTTGTGTTTTTTTTATGACCCAAATCCCGACTTACGCTATAATATACTGAACCTTAGCCACCTTGAGGATGTAAGATAGATACTTATCGGCCCAAGTTGGGTACAGGGCTAGTCTTCAACTTTTGGTCACCAAGTCATCACTCGACCCCAAAGTGTTAGACGATACTCCTCCAGCGAATACTGGTCCCACATAGCCTCACTCCCCCAAAGTGTTAGACGATACTCTTCCAGTGAATACCGGCCCCACACGGCCTCACTCCTGCGCGTAGGTACCATAAGTCTCACTCCTGCGCGTAGGTACCATAAGCCTTTCTCCACTTGCGTATGTGCCCCAGGGGACTTGAAGTTTCACAAATATTCCTCCATCCTATTTGTCTATAAATAGGAGGGGATTTTTTTATTGAAGGCAAGAATTAAACTCCTAACCTCCAACTCTCATAGACACTTAATGCCTAAGTGATGACAATTGAGCAAGTGCTTATGTCTTTGTTGTGTTTTCTTCCCCCTATAACCTATGAGCACATCTTTTGCAGGGAGTCTCAAGTGAGACCTGATATATTATAATGCTTTACATCTATATCTATATCTATATCTTTATCTATATCTATATCTATACATCTATACAATATATATAAGAGAGAGTTGGAAAAACTTTGTGAGCAAGCTAGTCTTCAACGTGGCTACTTGTGAGGGTAAATCTGTCTTTTCGCTACATTGAAATTGCTGGATGATGTTGTTGTAACATGCAAAAACTAAGCACGTGTCAATTAATCTGTCTGTCCACTTCATCTATGTATTCACCATCTCACTTTCTTTTCTTCTCTCCTTTATTCACCGTTTAAACACTATAATTTTTTTCTTTTTTTTCCCTTCTTACGATGAGATTGAGGAAACTGTTATGAGCTTTGATGGCTAATTCTGGGAGCAAAAGAAATTCAAGAATTTTCATGGTGTATTCGACCAAAACAAATATGAGTCTCCACAATGATTGAAATAATTTTTTGTTCTGTTTTACTGGGTTTAGTTGGAATCATTGGTCTTCATTACGTTGTATAGTTAGTTCCTACTTTTTCTTCCTCTTGCGATTTGTGCTCTGCTGTTGTTCTTCTGTGATGAATTGATCACTGTGAACGACACTTCAAGATTATTGGAATTTTACATCTATTTGGGGTTCACACTTCAAGATTATTGGAATTTTACATCTATTTGGGATTTATGATTATGGATGATTAATTTAGGGCTATTGTTCTTTTTTTTTTCTTATTTATGCGTTGTTTTCTATATTTATGTAGACAATGGATTCATCCTTTGAAGTTCTGTGCTTACACAGTGGAAATTAGAGCACTTTCAAGTGTCGAATTTTTGTTGAAGCACTTGTTCAACGGTAGTTTGTTTATGCTATCACAATTTCTTCTTCCACAGAAGCACTCAAAGAAATATATTTTGGATTCAAGTAATCATTCAACACCCCGTCGAGATATTAGCAGAGCAAAACGCCGTCAAGGTACTGTGCTTTGAAACATTGCTGTATATTTGTTTGCTTCATGAGATGTTTTCAATTTCCTAATGTTGTGTGTTTCTTTGATGTCCAACTTTTTGTTGGTTCTTTTTTAGTAGGCTTAACGCATCTGTTCATCATTCGTGAACTAAGTAAAAATTGTATTGAATGTGTTAATGTATTTTGTTTTGTTGTTGTGACTTTACAGAATTCATAAATATTGTGCCTAAATGTGTATCTATGTAGCTCGACAGGTGACCGTTCATGTACCTATGGTTGTTCAAAAATTAATATGAAATAGGTTAGGGGTTATATTAGCGTGCTTATTGATATTCAGTTATGTTGGGATTCACTAAAATTTATGCCAGTCATTGATTTTTTTTCCTATTTTCCCTTTTTTTTAGGTGAACCATCTCAGATGAATATCTAGCAAGGTTTAAGTAATAGTATCTGTGTGTCATGTGAACGCACAAGATTTCATGGTAAAATTCAAAGTACTCAAAGAAAAAGGAGAACAGGTAACCATTATTCTCTTAATATCATTGCCTCTGATGAACTCAAGTGTATCAAATAGAATTGTTTGTCTCACTTTCTCTTTATATCAAAGAATCAGATATATTGTTGATTGATATAATCTTAGTGTTTTTTTAGCAGTATATGAACTTGATTATTCATATATAATTATGTTAGGATATCGATTTTTCTTTTCTCTATTTAGGTCTCCAACAAATTGTGATTTTGGAACATGTGAATACACAGGAGCACAAGCCTCACCAAATAATCCAAATCACCTCCAATCACTTGTGTTTAAGTTTTTCCTATTGCCTTTTCTCTTTTTCTTTTCTACTTCTGTTGTTGTACCCCTTTTGTGTCGTTGTCATTTTGATCCTTCATTGTATATTTTTTCAAAACTCTTTTTGAATAGTTCTTCGAAATATGCAAAAAATAGAAGCAAACAATTCAATCATAATGATGAAAACTACACTATAATTATAAGCAATGACACAAAAAGGAAAAATGGTTCATTATCATGTTCACATGGCTCTTTGTCAACTTGATCATATGAGCAGAATTATATCTATTACTTTTTGTTAGTTGGTTTGTTGTTACACTGCTTTGCAATTGCATTTGCTATGAAGTATGCAGAAATTTTGACTAAACTTATAAATCATCAAACAAAGCGAGAAACAAGTAAACATTGTCATGTTAATAATATTATTTGTCATAAGGATGGATGTATGAAAGAGAATTATATCTTTTACTTTTTTCCCGACAATAACTAAACTTTTTTAAAACACATGCACCCAATGTGCAACAGTTTGGCATTAATGTATGATGTGCAGGTATAGCAAAAAGGAAATTAACTCATTTTGACATGCCTATTGCTGCATTTGGTTCTGATGACAACAGAAAAAAAGAGAGGTAGTTGTGCTCATTATTCATGAGTTTTGTTGCTTGACCTATTAGTTTGTGCTGTATTTTAATGATTATGTTGGATGTTTATTATTGTATATCACTGACTAGGTAATAAAGTATTGCAAGGGAACCTTCTAGCTCCAAAAAAATTACAGGTGATGGGATTTGAAGTTTCCAAGGTATTATAACCTTCCCAATATGTAAAAGTCTGATTTTGAGATTTTTTTAAATCTAATTTCACTTCAAGTTTTGGTATAGTTGAGCCTAACTATGAATCAATTTATACACTTGTGCATTCTAACAAAACCTTGGTTTCCAATGCTTTTTCACCTTCTGGTAATTTTATTATTTAGTTGTTTTGCTTATATTCTTGTGAGTGTTATATTCACCTATTATGATGAATTAATGATAGTTGTCCTACGTCATCGATTTTAGTTTAACCTTGTTCAATCTTTCTTTGCACATTGTTAAACTGATGTTATGGTTGAGATACACATGTTCATATTTGCTTTAAAATATATAAGCTTCTTAATTCAACCAACATTGAAAGATTAAGCAAAATAAATATGGAAATTTGTAGGATCCAGAGAAAATAGATGTCAGAACTACTAATGTCGAACTTTGGTAATGCCCATCTTCTTACAAATTCAAATTCAAGAGTTCTAGCAGAAAAATAGAGAACTTTTAGTTGATATTTCTCGCTTCAATTTAATTTGAAGAGGGAAAAAAATGCACAAAGTTTCAAATTGATATAATATTAAATTTATTAGGGAAATTGGGTTACCACAATAAATTGCGCCCACTACAATTTTAAAACTTTGGCAGTCAAAAATATGTCGATGGGCATACCAGGCAACATTGGAAGCCTTTCACATTTGACTCGACTTGACCTTCATCAGAACAGTGAGCATAACCAGTTTACTAACACTCCAGGCATGATATCCATATTTGGTGTCTTAGGATCTGTTTCCAGACTTTATACTGATGATCGGATGGGACGAAATAATACAATGCATGAACCGACATGAATTTAACTCCTGGATTTGGAGAATAAAATTTTACATATAACATTCCAAACAAAAGATTATTAATTTTTAAAATTTCTTGAGTGTTGAGTCAAAGTTTTAGGATGAGAAGATAAAACACAGGAGGTGTGATAGTAGTCACTATAGATTGGCATGCGGAAAACACACACGCGCACACACACACACACACATGCTTCGTCAGATGTTGGCTCTTGTCAATGCAACATCACATGACAAAGTTCTACCTTTATGTTTGTTTAATTGAATGCACCTGTGCTGGAAGTTTCGTTCTTGCTTGGTTTGACAGATAATATTTCCTTGATCTTTTCCTCATCATAATGTATATTTTTCTCTTCGGGTTGTGCAGGTTGCTTGCAGTCAATATATGGAATCCATACCCTTAGAGTGGAAAGTATAGCATGTGGAAAAGCTGCTCCAGTTAATGAGCTACGGGTGCAAGGGGTTTATAACCCTAGACACTTGAGAAAGGTAAATATTGCTGTTCTATGATTCTTCACAATTTCATAATGAATGTTGAGATACCTCGAATATCATATGATAATCTGTAAATAGTTTGAACGTCATGCAGATCATTGTAACACAAGCTTCACAGGTCATTCTAGAAGTTGGCAGAAGTTGGAAGGCTAATGTGCACAATATTGAAGGTGAAAACATGTTTCGTGCAGAATCTTTAACTGAGTGTCCTATTGGACTGAGATCACCTTCTAAAATTTGGGAGGTAAGTAACAATTTCACACGGCTTCTTTTGCCTTGCCTTTAAGGGACTTTAAGATTGGCAGTAGTGCAAAATTCCTGAAGTTTGTGCACATCTTGGTCTGAATGAACAATAATTGGTTCATGACTATGAAGAAAAGAGCTAAGACCTACTTAATGCTATAAAAAAGCTAAAAAGTGAATGCCTTTTCTTGTCTTTATGTAAACTGGTTGCACCAGAACATGTATCCCCCAAGTTTTGAACACTAAACTTTGAGGTCGATAACTAACTCCCCTATTGCACTAATTTAAGAAACTTCTGTTTGAAAAGATTGTAAGAAGTACAAAATTTTGTTCTATAACTTTGCGCACCTCCCTATCAGTACTTCGGTAGGGATATATTTTAGTGGTGAAACAGGGAGGCTCTGAGAAAGCAAGTGATCATTGGTAAATAGAAGAAGCTTTTGTTTAGTTGATGTAGCTGTTGGTTACTTCATTGTCATCTATTTCTTTAAGAAGTGGTGGAGCCTTAGTAGAAGATTATCTGTAGCCTTTGTCAATTAGTAACTGTATGCAGATTGTCTTGCAGGTTGTTGGTTCTTCGCACCATAGTGTAATGGAGTACAGTGGTGCAGCACCTGCAGATATGCTCTTAAATAAACTTGAAGAAGTTAACAAATCAGTTAAGGTGAGGATTCCCTTTTCTGATTTTGATTCTTATTGAAATGAGGTTACCTTAGAAGACTTGAGAGTTTGCATTATCAATTTGTCATCCTTACTTTTATATTCTAAATTCCTGGCATCAATTCTTATCTTGCTATGATATCTGAAATTGGTTTTTGTGAATTCGGGTTGGTTTGGTGTTAAACATAGTTTATTTGTTGCAATGAAACAAAACATTGAGTTACTTATAAAGAAGTCTCAAGCATCACCAAGGAGCAGTCAATAAAAGTTTGCTTGCTTTTGATTCATGATCAGTGGAGGGTCATCACAATTCACTGGAGCAAATAGTAGTAATCTCATTAGAGACCTTTCAATGAAGAAAACAAAACAAAGGATGTTGAATTTCGTGGAAATCTCACTAAGCTTAATGTGTAGTATAGTAGTGAGTTACAAGCTTATTTCTCACTAGGCATTTCTTTGCCCCTGTAGGGCTTTCGAACTATTTAAGAAGTAGCAAATAGATTTTTTGATTGTTACGGATAATGTTGCTAGAGTAAGGCCATCTCAGACGATTTTTCGTTATCAAATTAGGTTGCCATGATTTTCTAATAGATGTTTTACCTGTCTGGGATTGTGGATAATGAGTGAAGATCACTGGTCATTGAGCTAAGCTCTTGCCTATATTTCGCTAGCTTGTTAAGCAGTCATTGATGGAAACATCAACATGGAGCAAAGTCTCTTTTACTCTGTATTCATTTATTTAATTTCTTAATATGTCACAAAATTTCAGAGCAAATCTGTGATTGAAATGCTCACTTTTGTGAACTTCTTGGTTTTTTATGTTCAATTTTGATTTGAGACAGTAAATTTCAATTTAATGTAAGAGTTTGCATGTAGCAAGATCGACACTTATAATTTTCTCGTGGTTTTCATGTTGGTAGTCCACCATTATCAGGAAGGCAGTAAATGGTTTCTGAACGTAAAAAAGTAATCTATTTGCTTTGTTGGAAGCAATAGCTTATTTCCGTTACTTCCTCCCGTTCTTTTTTTTCCATGTGAACTATATATTATTAGGTTAAAACTCAAATTTGTATTTCAAGTGTCCATATTTGTCCAATTTCAAAAAAGGAAAACATTATATATCTCATTTTTACGAAAATAAAAAAGAAAGAGTGAAACATTCAAGTAAACAAGCAAAAAATTAAACTTTGTCTCTTTGTATGATCCAGTTATAATAGGCATCCCCTCCGCACATACGCTCCTCCCCTCCCACCTCCCATGGCACCACCCTGCGCGAAGCGCAGTCCCTCCCCTACTCCCACCTCCCACGGCACCACCCTGCACGAAGCGCAGTCCCTCCCCTAGTATATATATATAGGCATAATGAATTTCATTAGTTATGCCTATAAAATCTTTGGATTTACTTTTGATTTGAAGTTTTTAAGAATATTTGGTCACATGCTTATTGCTTTTTCCTAACAAGTTTATTACGCCTTTTACTCCCAAATCGTAACTGTAAGATGGATGAGCTGTGGGTCGTGAGTGAGGAAGGGAGAAGAGTGTTAGGTGTTGATTGATTTTGCTCAAATTTAAAAAAAGAAAGAAGAAAGAAAAAGAATTAAGAGAAAGAAATATTTTAATTAGTTTTCAAGAATTAAAAGTTATGTATAATAAATTTTGCATAGAGTGCTCAATAGAATAAGAAAAAGAAAATTTGTGAACAACAATCATCTACCAAGTCAAGAAAATATTAAATATGAAATGTTATTTAGTGGGTAATTATTTAATACGCCTAGATTGACTTAAATGCTGATAAATCATTCACACAATTATTGTAAACATTTTAATTTTTATTACGCAAATATAATAAATTATTGTAATGTATGATAAGTTTAAAGAATATATTCAATTTTTTATATATAATTTGATAATTAATAATTGTAATCTTGATAGAAGATGATACGCTTACAAATATGTATTATATAGGGTGAATTACATCTACCTTCTTTGAGGTAAAGCCATATAAGGCAATAGTAAAACTATATATATATATATATCACATCTAGTTAATCCATAAATGCTAATATAATAATCATGGAAGCTAAGTTCAAACAATTAAGTATGACAATTCCAAATTAACTTTCTTTTCAACATAAACAATTCATACAAAGAGGAAGTACATATGAAAAATGCAATTCACTAAGCTAATGCCTACTAGAGTGTGCAAATACTAACAAGAGGACATTATTATCATGAAAGCAACAGACAAATTGACCTCTAACATCATATTTAAAGATGTTTCCCCTTGTTCTTATTTAGACGTAAAGACTATGTTAAACTCATTCCGAAAATATCTTTAGTTGTTCCTTTCAATGAATTAAGGCCCTTTTCTTGTTTTCCAATATTTCTAACTAGATGAAAATTATAATTGCAATCCTGCTGGGATCAGAGATTCTACCAATCCAATGTAAATGAGGTGTCAAACTAAAAGCAAATAGAATCAACATATTCCATATCTTAATTTCACATTGCCATTTAGCCTTCAGTACTTCAAGCTTTATAGAAAATAGAAAACATTAATACCCTTTTTTAAGCACATACATATAGCAATCAACAAATACAGTAGCCTACAAGTTCAATTTAGAAATTGTCAAAAAAAATTTGCCTTTCATCAGCTTAGCATATAACAATTAATAAAATCTCATAAAATCTCATAACAAACCCAATAGAATTCAAACATAATCATCTGTTAAGGAAAATATAGATCATCATATCAGATTTGTATCTTTTTTTTAAATAATTGTAGAAAATTCAAACTCAATTCCTTTAAAATTTTGTTATAGCCATAGCTTGAGAGATAGAATTAAAAAGATCCTACTCTTAGGTTGATCAGTCCTAAGAGGATCAATCTAATCCTACAGTCA
Source organism: Ophiorrhiza pumila (assembly GCA_016586305.1). NCBI lineage: Eukaryota > Viridiplantae > Streptophyta > Magnoliopsida > Gentianales > Rubiaceae > Ophiorrhiza > Ophiorrhiza pumila. The sequence continues at coordinate 36,498,546 of BLIW01000009.1, read as the reverse complement.
AACTTATAGCTTTAGAGTTGTGTTTTCCTATAAAGATTTTCATTCCCAATAATGGAGTCTGTAATTTCTAAAAAACTATGTTGAACTTTTCTCAAAATGACTATTAATTTAATTAAAGCCTAGTGGACACTATACCACAATCCAAGAATCATACCCTGGCTAATAACCACATATGGACTATCACACCCAACTCCAAGAATCCAATCCTGGCTTATGAGCATATATACTCCGATACTACTTGTAACGCCCCGCCATAATTTACATTTAAAACTATATAAGGTAATATACATATTAATGTATCATCCCAAAAATTCATTCATAAAAGAAAATACACAAATTGCCTTATTACCAAAATTACGATCTAAATCAAGATAATTAAAAATCCTGAACTTATATTAACCCATCTCTTCCTTTAAGTATGTAAACCAAAATCCTGTCCACCGCCTAATCCACCTCAAATCACTGAAAAATATAATTTATAAAAGGGTGAGCTTAAAATAGCTCAGTGGGTGGGAATAGTGCTTAATTATTGAAAAATTAATTTCAAACTATAGTTCCAAGAAAGAGTTCCAATGCACAAACCATGTACTACAAAATTTCACCATGGACGTCATACAAAATATTGGACATATATTTGGTACTTGTCCCACTATACAATTTTAATACACAACCATGTACAACAAAACTTTACCATACATGTCATATCAAACATTAAATATATAATCGATACCTGTCTCGATCGGCCATGCCGACCTTTACCAACCTTATCTCCCCTGGTAATTCGTTGTTGCGTGCACGACTTGAGAAGCTATCTTATCATTCCTCGTGGTCAGTAACCACTACGGCTCCGCTGGCCTACGTGGCATCCGGATTTGCTACTCGACTCTTATCAACAGAATTAAAAACTCCTTAATCCTGTGAAGGGGCTCACCAGTGTGGTCTTGGCATAATCGTCGGCCCGATGCTGTCTTGATTACTCTCCAAGCCAACACCTACTAGGGCCCAAACAATTAATGCAAGTTGGCAGATAATTAGGGAAATTCATCCACTTGTGCCAAACTTAAACGATTCACAATGTCAAAGTGCTAGAGTCAACACGGCTCATGTGGATTCTAGAGGTGACTTGTACAGATTCTAGAGGTGGCTCACGCCTTTAAATTGACATAGCACTTAGTTCCGCACAGCATTTAGTTGCACAGTATATAAATCCAATAACCAAATTATACCACAGGTATTCGATACCATCAATTCAAAATCAAATTGGTACAAAATTAGGAAATTCAATCATCACATGGCATTCTCCCTTGCAACTTGCAAGTTTGGATTGAATACAATCCAGGCAATCCTCCTAATAGCACCAACATAAGCATATTACCATATTTCATAATTCAGAAACATTCATGTTTTACAGAGTTTCAAATTCACTATGAAACTCATAAAGAGATAATCCGTTAGTAAGACTAAACGAGAACATGCCAAGTAGCAATTTCAGTTTTGACACCATTCCTTCAAACCCTTATATCTTATTTTCTATAAGACAGAAAAATGCATCATTTCTACCATATGAAAATATGTTAAAGTACAAAACCTTTTATGTTTTGCAAATCCCCAAATTCTTTCCATAAAATCGTATATGAACTATTCAAATTAGCTACAACGGCTGAAAATACCTTAGCCAACTTTCAGTCCTGCCAAGGTGGAGTCAATTGATGATAACTTCATTCCCAATTATCCAAGTAATGTGAAATTGAACTGTATCAAACTAGATTCAAAATGCCATAACTTCCGTATTGTGTAACACGCTGAATTCAAATTACAAATTAGTGTAAAAACAGTTCAAAGTTTATTTAAATATTGAAAACTCTATGACCACATTTTTGGTTGCCATAGAAGCTTTAAATGGCTATAACTTTAGGACTACATGTCCAAATAACACAAAAACAAAATGCTATAACACTAGATTTAAAATACTGAAATTCCTGTGTTATATACATGTTTCGAAATTCCTCCCATAAATAGAAAAATCAAACAATCCAAAATTGTCCCGTAGCCAAATTCTGACCTGGCAAGGCTATTTGAAATGACCATAACTTAATAGCCAAAAGTCCAAAAAAGGTAAAATCAAAACCATTCAAAACTAGACTCGAAGTACTACAATTATTGTTTCACATGAATTCCCAAAATCCTTGTGCTAATAGGTCAAATTTGATAGCAACTTCCAGCATTCAGACATTTTAAGAATAAAGAAAAGCTAAACATTTAATCCAAAGAAGATTACATACGTCCTGTGGTTTTAAGAAGGCATAGTTTAACAAATCATATTTTTTTTCTTTCATAGTTTAAGCATTCTTGAAAATATATTGTTCTACACAACTTTAAATATCAAAGTTCTCATAAATAAGAAGCATCACAGAGAACCTCGAGTTTACAAACATAACATTGCATGAATAGCATGTTCAAGGAATTTATCTAAACCAAGAACGGGACTCCATTTGTCGATTAACCCCAGAAGTAGTAGCTTTTGTATCCCTGATGAGATATATAAAACATATCTACTGACATTTCATCCATGTATGGAAAACATCAAATGCTAAAAATATTAGTAAATTTCTTTCAAACTAGTTCAAAAGATTGCACAAAAAAATGCTGACTAAGACATGGCACAACAGTAATAGAAATAAAGTAATTTAGAGGAAGAGCCAAAGGAATTGGGAAAAAAAATTCACAACGTTTATAGGCCTAAAATCACCAGTAACATAAAAGCTAGAGATATTGATAAGTGGCACAGACAGAGAGCAAACCAAGTTGCCATGACCATATTGATAGAAAATAGTTAAATAAAATAACAGAACAGCAACTACAATGTCAAACTAAAGCATGCAAGTAGCAGGCGAAGCAATCTTTAGCAATCATATAATCTCTCTGCCGAAAGAAAATTGTTATGTACAAAACGTCTCTCCTACTGCAATTATTGCAATAAAGAAAATAAGGAGAAAATCATGAGGAACATAAATCTCCAAGTACCAACTATAATATGGCTTAAATATATTAGCGGCAAACAAGTGAAATTCCCTGAACAAAATAGATACATATATATCACAAGATTATTTTTTTTTTAAATTCAAAATCCTTTTTACCCACCTGTTAGAGATTTTCAAAACTTGCATAGATTAACCAAGGTTTGTTTGACAGGCCTTGTTCTTTCCCCACCTTTCCCTTTCTTTCTTCCTCTTTTTTTTTTTCTTCTGTGCTTCCCCGTTTTTTCTTCTTCTTTGTATATTCTTTTCCATTTTTGTTGCTTCCGGTTTAACATTGGGGGTGGTAGTTTGTAAGCCTAAGGGCTTACGTGTTTGCCTCACCCTTTTTATTTTTATTTTATTTTATTTTTTAATTTGTTTTCCTTATTTGCAAATTGGCTCTTGAATTTTTGTAAGAACCAACAAGGACCAAATTTCATTTAAATTATGCAATCAAATCTCTTATAATCTTATAAAATTTATAATAAAAATTCTAAAATTATCAATTAACTAAAATTCTTAGTCGTATGATTTTAATTCTCATACAACACTTACCAAATATGTGGTATTTTAATTTTAAAATTAAAATGATTTGCATATATTTAATATTAATAATATTATTAATATGTTAAACTTTTGGGGTCTCACAATTATCCTATTAACTATAATAGAATATAGGCAATTGTTTACCCATCATGTAACATTGTTATGATACTTATACAAGAAATTTACAATATTTGATACTTATTTACCTAAGTATGTCACGTTCCATAATTCATTATCAATACAATTGAGTGGTTAATCAATAAAGGAAATGAATAGCTCCTCATGGAGCAATCTCTGTATTTCTTATTTCTTAGAAAATATTGTTCAACAATTCACAACCTATTCACGGCACGAACATGCATAAAACATATTTAGCTCCAAAGGTTTAAACATCAATGTTTTCTAAAATGGGAAACATCAAAAGAACCTCGGTTTTACAAACATAGCCTCATTCAATATAACTTAGTGGTAGATGGTTCTAATGCTACATTACATAACATTGCATGAATAATATGTTAAAAGAATTTATTTAAAGTAAGAACGGAACTAATTTTTCTTATGACAATACCTTTCAAGCATCTAGAAATAGCAAAATATTTTTAATGATAACACTACATGTTAATGAAAAATGCCAAGAAATTATTTACTAGTTGTCTAACATAAAATTAATCATTAAAAGTCTTCAATCATTTTATAAAGGTGGAAAAGAAATATATACAGCAAACCACGTCAGGAGTATAGTAGCCTTTCTTCATACATAAAGAAGTTAAGTGCTTAACAAATGCTGCACTCGTTCAACTTCACTATTTTTTCCAAGTTAGGATAATCAGTTTTGGATCTTTTGTACTATTTAGTGTATCACTCTCTGTATCATTCTATATAAATATGAAAAATGTACTTTTAGATAATATTAAACCCTATCAAGTGGTCAGTGAACCTTAAAGGATAATTGTTAAATACACGTGTCAAAATCTTATAAAGTGATACATAAAAGTGATACAGAAGATATATTGGCATGATAGTCCCTTTGTAGTTAAGTGACGTCTTTCCTAATTGGAGATTAAAATTGGGTATCAATGTCAAAAAGGGTATATGGAGGATTAGGAACATAGAGACCTTAACATATTCAATAAAAATCCCTTTAAACTTAATCTATTTATCAACTTTTTGTGAGATCCATTGATACAAAATTCTATCATGCCCCTTCTTATGTATGCATTTACAAGCAGCTGTGATTGATTCCATGTGAATATTTGTTTTTTAAATTCATCTTCATATCCATAGCACTAATGCACATACTCACATGCACATACTGAGGGAGGTATGAGAAAACAAAGATAAATGATAATTATTAATTTAGGAGTGTGCAAATTATAAGCAATTTGATATGGTGTTGTAGCATAAATACTTATGTACAACGGTGCTTTCATATAATATCACCATTTATCAATTTTTTTGCCTTGAGAAATTCTCATCCTTTTTCGCAACAGATTAATTATCAACTCTCACATAATTCAGTTTTCAGAGCAATTAGATAATCTAGCTTTTAGAATAATAAAATAATAATTCTACACATTAAGCGACCATTATCCTAAGAGCATGGCAAGAAATATTTAAAATCTCTAATTCAAGAACACAAACCACCCACCAAGAAAACATATATATATATATATATATATATATACATACATATATATATATATATATATATCACAAGATATTTGAAGTTGAAAATCCCTTTTTACCCACATGTTTAAAACTTTCAAAACTTTCATAGATTGATCAATTTGTTCCACCTTTGCTTTTCCTCTTCTTCCCTTTTCTCTTCTTGCTTTGCCTCCCGTTGTTCTCTCCTCTCACTTTTAACTGTTTTGCTGCCCCCCTCCCTATTTTTTTCTTCAAGGCCTTGCAAAATCCTTACTCCCACTTGCTCTTCCGTATTTCACTCTTTCCTATTTTCCCTCATTCTTGTTATTTTCTAAAGGGGTGAAAGGCTTACAAAAGCCTCCCCACATTTAACTTAAGTGGTGCCGACTTGTAAGCATTAAATGCTTATATGTTTGTCAACTTTTCTTTTCTTTTTTAAATTTTCTTTTTCTTATTTACCACATAACTCTCTAATTTTTGTAAAGATTAACAAGAGTCCAAATTTAATTATACAATTAAATCTATTGCAATTTTATAAATTTATAATTAAAATACTAAAATTAATAATTAATTAAAGTGTTTAATCTTGGGATTTTAATTTTCACAATAACCCTTATCAAAAAATGTTGTATTTTTTTTTTAAAATTAAGATGACTTGCATATATCTAATACTAATGATATTATTAACACTTTAAAATTTTTGGGGTCCCACACTCTTCCCTCTTTATAGGAATTGCGTCCTCACAATTCAAAATCTCTATCCAATAATATTACCATAAATAGCTATGTACATGAGTATTTAACTTAGGCACCTTTACCGATATGTATAATTGAGCTTATCTCTAGTCTTATTTAGGTCACGGCCTCTACATTTATATACACATATATATACGCTTTTCCATTTCTGTAAGTTGCGCAACACATTCTGACTCATTTCATGTTGAATGCTAAGAGACCCATAAATAAATTCCAGAAATTCAAGTAAGTGATGCCAATAGTGATTCAAGTGGCAATTTATACAAGCCAAAATCTAATATTCAAACCAAGCACACAGTGGTTATCTATAACATGATTAGAACCAGTATATCATGTTCAAATTACACAACAATGAAAATTTATATGCGAATTATAATACACGTGCACGTAGGGTCGCGTCATTAATCCCTTCGCATATATAAACCTGTCACATAGGAGTTTTTGCATAATTTCTAATCTACTTTTATATTATAAGCCATAAGCCTTTTTGGTAACATAGTTAATATATTTTAGTATAAAATACGATAAATCCCCTCAGATATTGTCATAACAGTTAATACATAATTGTTAAATGCAAAAATTCCTGTGCAACATGTTTATATATTAATGTAACAAATTTCACTTTTCATCTTAGAATGTATTTACAATCCGCGTATAAATTTTCACATCACTGTAATAATTTTTAATGTAACAAATTTTGCTAAATAGTTCACGTATGCGCGTATAAATTATTAATGTTAGAATTCTAATAACATTCTGATTCATGCATAAAAGAGATGATATTTGTTAAGATATTGATTATGAAACATCATTGAGCTATATCCTTTGCAAAAAATTCTCTTCATTCTCTCAAGTGCAAAATCCATCTCAAACAACCATATTAATTGAGCTTCCAATTAGTGATTTTATTTCATCTTGAGCTAATAACTACTACTTGTTATTTAAGAGTGTTGGAGTAGAGAAACTTTAGAACATTTATTGTTTACATCTACTCTTAAAGAGGACTTCAAATCTCATACTTTAAATTAGTAAGATTGTGAAGGTTACTAATTTAAATTAGGCTTAAAAATTTGTTACGTTAAATGTTCACGTATTAGTTGTTACGTTAAATTTTTACTTTAAATTTTATTTTATTAAATGTTCACGTATACGCGATCAACTAAATGCATTTAAAAACTAAAATTTTAAATTCATTATTATGAAAATCATATAAAAGTATATAAATACACACTATTCGTTAACATTTAATAAAATGTTAATTTTTGTTGTGCGGTGAAGAGGTCTAGTTGTATAGCATGTATCCCTTAATTTCAATTCACATAAACAAAATAAGAATTAATTCTAACACCTATAAATTATAATTACTTAAACACCAAAATTTATTTATTAATTTACAAATTTAAATTTGCAATTAATAAAATTCAAATAACAAAACATTTAAATAAAAAACTAATTTTAAGCAATACTCAAGGGAGTAAATGAATCAAAGAAAGGAGAAATGGTTTAAATAGAGAATTAAAGATGATATGTGATTTTTGAATAAGAATTAAAGAATGAAGAATTTTTAAAATGTGATTTTTTTTAAAGATAGTGTGTGATTTTTTGTTAGGAACTTGGCGGAGGCTGAAGCCCATGCTTGCCCCTCCTAGTTCCGCCCATGGGTGGAGTATTAAATGCTAAAAACTATCTATTATTAGGCTTAAAATGGAATTTAGACGACTTTAAAGAGAATTCAGACATCCGAATGTATTTTTAGAAAAATCATAATTTCCAAAATTTGATGAATTCAGATGTTCAATCCTCCTGGAGGTCGTCCAAATGTATTTTATAGATTAAATCAAAGTTTGGATAAAAGTGAATTTGAATGTCCAAAACCGGGAGAGGTCATCCGAATTGGCTATTTTCAAAAAAAATAAAAAAAAGGTGAATTCAGACATCTGAAACCATGGGAGGTCATCCGAATGCACTTTACAGACTCAAGTTAAAAATTCATGAAATGAATTCGGAGGTCCGAATCTGGCTGGAGGTCGTTCGAATTCGTATAAACTTGATTTTTTGAATCTTTTATTTTGTTGAAAATATTTTTGAAACAATTGATGTTATACATCTGTTTTTATCGTATTTATTTTATACAATGCATTATATGAATGTTTGAACTTCCAAAAAGTTAACTTACTCACAAGAGCTAACTTACAATTTTTAGTCCTAGGGGTTTTGAAATTTGCACACTAACACTTCTTCATCTTTTGTCCTTCCTTGGAATTTTCATTTACATATTTACACCCCTAACTTAGTTACACACCTAACAAACTATTAGTATATATAATTATGTTCTTCATCATCAAAAGAAAGGACACCCAAGATCTCTCAAATGTTATAGTTCTTATAACATTGATACTTTATATGCGAATAGTGTAAATTATTGATACTTTATACGTGAATAAATAAACATGCATGCGTGTTGGTCGTATATATAAAACGATTTCACATGAATTTGCCCCTATAAATTAAAACCTAAATCTACTTACCCAAACCACTAAACTTAAAAACTCATTGCATTTATACTATAACATAACATATGTATATATATATACACCATATATATAAGAGGGAGTTTGTTATAGATATGTTAAGCTTTCAACCAAGTTGGTTTTCAACATGTGTGCTTGTGGGATAAAAATGTCAGTTACATCAACTGGGTTGTGGGATCATTTGTTGCTATTTGAATTATTATAGAAAAGTTCGTGTTTTGTGGGCCTTCAATTACAGCTGCTTGTTTAGGATGTCACACGTGTGCATAATTGTGTTACCAAGTTGTGCTGTAAATGGTAAAGTTTGACAAGTGTTCAACTCTCCATGTCTCCCCTTCATCAATTTACTTCTTCTTTTTTTTACTATTCACAATTCTTTCACCTCACTTTTCCTCACCCTCTCTTTTCTCTGACATCAATTTCCCATTCTGCTTTTATTGCTTTCCATTGCTTGGTTCCTCATTTCTGCTGCTCTCCTGCTGAGTGTGCTTTAACTTGCTCTACGATTGGTGTGAGTACTTTCTGATTTTTTTTATGAATGTTTTATTTTTATGATCAATTTCCCACAGTGCTTCTATTGCTTTTCATCACTTGGTTTCTCATTTTTGTTGCTCTTTTGCTAACTGTGCTCCAAATTGCTCTATGATTTGTGTGACTATTTTTTGATTTTTTTAATGCATATTTTCATTGTTGTTTTTTCATACGGTAGGTACGAAGCATTGGTTACATAATTTTGATGCACCAAAAGTAAATGTGCTATGTTTGTTCACATTTGTTGGGCCATCAAAGGCTATGTTTTGTTGTGAAGTTTGAACTAAATGTTTTCCTTGCAGACAATTGGGTCTTCTTTGTTTGCTTCGCCCTTTTTTCATTTGCTCCACCTATTTGGCTTATGTAATTGATTCTACACATTGGTAGGAAACTGGATTGGACATGCATGTGTGTGATCATTTTATATTTCTATTGTACACATTGTCATCGTCATTTATCTTCACTCATGGTGCGCATAATATGATTTTGTTTGTTTCTTTGATAAGTTTAGTGGTTTGACACATTTTTAGTTTGTGTTCCATTGCACCTTATGATTTCTGTATTAAGGTTATAGGTGTTTCACGTCTTGGTGGTGTTTGAACAATTGTACTTGTTGCGTATGTTGGACGTGTTATACACGTTTAATTAATAAGTGGGCTTGTTTATGTGTGTGATTAAATCACTAGGCTAATTTAATTGTTTAGGGTCTTAAGTGGTCTAATTGGAAAAACCCTATTGACTTCTAATTTAGTGTGGGCCTAATGGGTAGAGACCCATACTTGGCCTATTAGGGTTTTAATGGGAGTCCTAGTAGACTAGTATATAAGGTATATAGTGGTTATGGTCCCCAAGATTATCAAACCAATTAACACCCCTAATTCTCATCAATCCCATCATTGAGAGAGAACCCATTAGAGCTATTCAGAGGTTTGATTGAGGAAGACCAACCTACCAACCATTACAGAATTGTCGACCACTACCACGATGAATCCAAGTACGCAACACTTTTGTTTATCTTAATAATTTGACATGATTTGATCTTGGTGTTGTTCTAGGATTTAGAACATATTTATGCTTACAATTAGTATTAGAGCCAATCAATCATGTTAGGTTGTTAGATTTAATTCATGCAATTTTGTATTTCTTGTCTGTTTAGAATTTGGGTGTTGGTTTCTTTTGGTATTATTTGTGTGAATTAATTTGTTTGGGTTGCATATCTGAATTCCGTTTGAATAAAGTATAATCGGTGATATTTTATTTTGCTGATTCCTTATGAGCGATCTTCTAATTTTCTTTGGACTAAGTAATCATGTATAGTTACTGTGCATATTAATAGATTTAAATATATATGATATCTTTGGGAAATATGATTTATATAAATCATTGATTAAGGACAATTTATTTGGTTGGTGCACATGTTTGATTAAATTAATTAAGGAATATTTTATTATATCCTTATATCTTGTATTTCAAGTTAGGTTGATTGAAGTAATATGTTGCCAAAGTAACCTTTGTTATGTAGATTAATTTGATTTGAAATATAAATATGTGTATATCTATTATTCATTCGGATAATGATCGGCCCAAAGGAAAGTTATTATTTGGCAGAATAATAGGTGTGCGTGTGGTAATAAGTATATGACAATTATAAGGTTTTACTTATGTGAATAGTAGTAGGTCCAAAGAAAGGCTATTATTTGACCAAGTTTATTGTCAATATTTTGATTACTACATGGAGAGTACTGCTTACAAGTTGATATTACTACCAAAAGGTTGAATATTAATGTTGTGTTTGGTATCTTGTTTAAATGGGCCCACCTTTATGTGATAATGTATTAATTATGAGTCTATGTTTTACGATCAATATAGAAAAGTGGAAACGGTTAAACCGCATGAGTCTTATGATCATCAGGCGCTCCATTCCAGAATCCTTTTGGGGCTCTAAGACTGAGGACAAAGATCTCAAGAAGTTCCTCTCTCAAATTGAGACTCTTTGCCAAAAATGAGAAAGAGAAAGCGAAAGCGAGTAGTTTTCTAACTTCTCTGATTTCCATGAAGTATAAAGGCAATGGGAACGTGAGAGAGTACATTATCGAAATGTCTCATCTCACTGGAAAACTAAAGGAATATGAGATCGAGATTAAGAAAAACCTTCTCGTTCATCTGGTTCTTTTCACTCTTCCTGCACCATTCAATAAGTTCCAAATTAGTTACAATACTCAGAAGGAAAATGGAGTATTAATGAGCTAATCTCTCAGTGTGTGCAAGAAGAGGATAGGATTAAGCGAGATAAGACTGAAAGTGTTCACTTGGCATCTACTTCTCAAGATAAGAAAAGAAAGAAACCTGAGGATGCTGCAAATGTGACATCTGACCAGAAGAAGGAAAACAAGTAGGATAAGGAATTTGCCTGTCATTTCTGCAAGAAGACTGGTCACTTCAAGAGGGAATGCCCAAAATATGCCAAATGGCGTGTAAAGAAGGGTAAGCTTCTCGTTTTGGTCTGTTCTGAAGTTAATTTAGCTTCTGTACCAAAAGACTCTTGGTGGGTAGATTCTGGTGCTACTACTCACATAAGTATGTCTATACAAGGTTGTCTGTAGAGCCGCCAAGTGATGCTGAAAGATTCATCTATGTGGGCGATGGCAAAGCAATTCCAGTTGAAGCTGTCGGGAATTTTAGATTGCTTTTAAAGACCGAATTTTATTGAGATTTGAATGAGACTTTTGTTGCTCCGTCGTTCAGACGGAATTTGGTTTCTATTTCTTGTTGGACAAATTTGGTTATTCTTATTCTTTCGGAAATAATAAAGTTAATTTCTTTCTCAATTCAAATCTTGTTAGTTCTGGTTCTTTGATTGATAATCTATATATGGTTGATTATGTTGCTTCATATAATGAAATTCTGCATACTTGTTCAATAAGTACAAAGTGTAAATTAGAAGAAAATTCTGCCACCTTATGGCACAAGCGTTTAGGTCATATCTTCAAAGAGAGAATTCAGCGGCTTGTGTCAGACGGAATTTTAGATTCCCTTAATTTATCAAATCTTAAAGTTTGTGTGGAATGCATTAAGGGAAAACAAACCAATAAAAGAAAATTAGGTGCTAATAGGTGCTCGAGCATCTTAGAAATGATTCATACGGACATTTGTGGTCCATTCTTTATGGCATCTTGGAATGGAAAACAATACTTTATCACGTTCATAGATGACTACTCAAGATACAGATACATTTAACTAATTTATGAGAAGTCATAGTCCTTGTAGGTTTTTAAGTCCTTTAAAGCTGAAGTTCAAATTCAACTTAATAGGAAAATTAAAGCCGTCAAATCTGATCGTGGAGGGGGATATTACGGTAGATATGATGGGTCAGGTGAACAACGTCCAGGGCTATTTGCCAAATACCTAGAGGAATGTGGAATCGTCCCGCAATACACAATGCCGGGCAAACCTAGCATGAACGGTGTTGCAGAAAGATGAAACCCACTCCTAAGGACATGGTAAGAAGCATGATAAATCATTCTTTTTTGCCAGAATCACTCTGGGGTGAGGCATTAAAAACTGCAGCATACATTCTCAACAGGGTACCGAGTAAAGCAGTAGCTAAAACCCCTTATCAGTTGTAAATAGGAAAGAAGCCTAGTATTAGGCATTGTCACATTTGGGGTTGTCCAGCTGAGGCTAGAGCATATAAACCTCAAGAAAGAAACTGGATGCAAGAACAGTTAGCTGCTGTTTCGTCAGTTATGCTGAATGCTCACGGGATTTCAAGTTTTATAATTCCACTACTAGGTCAATTTTTGAGACGGGAAATGCCCGATTCTTTGAGGATGTTTATTTTGAGAGGGAAAAGGATTTAAGGAATGTTATCTTTGAAGAAGAATTTATTTCTCTTCTTAATGTGGTTTCAATTGACGAACAGGCCTTAATACCTGACGTCGATCAAGAACCAATTCTGGAACAAGACAACAATGAAGTTCCTCATGAATTACAAAATCAACAAGCTCAAGAACATGAAGAAGTGCCATTCAGGAGGTCCACTAGAGAGAGAATGGGTGCAATTCCAGATGATTATTATGTATTCCTTCAAGAACATGAGGAAAATATAGGCATATTGGAAGACGATCTTGTAAATGTTCATCAAGCCCTACAAAGTTCTAACTCTCAAAAGTGGATAATTGCCATGGAGGAGGAAATAAAATCCATGAAAGACAACGATGTTTGAGATCTTGTTGATTTGCCATTAGGGACGAAACCTATTGGTTGCAAATGGATATTTAAGACCAAAAGGGATTCACAAGGCAATGTCAAAAGATATAAGGCTCATCTTGTCGCGAAAGGATTCACTCAAAAGGAAGGCATTAATTACAAAGAAACCTTTTTTCTGGTAACGACGAAGGATTCATTTAGAGTAATCATGGCACTTGTGGCTCATTTTGATTTAGAGCTACATCAGATGGATATAAAGGCCACGTTTCTAAATGGGAACATTGATGAAACAATTTATATGGTGCAGTCAGAAAACTTTGTGTCTGGAAATCCAAAGTCTATGGTATGCAAATTTAAGAAATCCATCTATTGTCTTAAGCAGACCTCCTATCAATGGTATCGCAAATTTCAGGAGGTTATTATCTCGTACGTTTTTAAGGTAAATTTAGTAGAAGATTGCGTACATCACAAATTCAGTGGAAGTAAGTTTGTTTTTCTAGTTTTATATGTCGATGATATACTGATAACTAGTAGCGATGTTGGCTTGTTGCACGACACCAAGGACTTTCTCAAAAGGAAAGATCTTGGTGACGCCTCTTTTGTATTAGGAATTGAGATACTGCGAGATCGCTCTCAAGGTATTTTGAGATTATCACAAAAGTGCTACATCGATAAAGTATTTAGTAGATTCGGCATGAGTGGTTCTACACCTGGAGACGACCCTGTAGCTAAAGGAGATAAATTTTGTCTCGGTCAAAGTCCCAATACCAAACTTCAAAAACAGGAGATGCAAATGTTCCCTTATGTTTCAGCTGTAGGGAGCCTTATGTATGCTCAAGTATGTACGCATCCTGATCTTGCGTTCATAGTTGGAATGTTCGGTAAATATTTGCGTAACCCAGGAATGGATCATTGGAAGGCAGCCAAACGGGTTTTGAGGTATTTGCAGAGAACGAAGGATTATATGCTCACCTATCGGAAGTCAGAAGTTTTGGAAATCATTGGGTTTTTTGATTCTGATTTTACCGGATGCCAAGATAGTAAGTGATCCACTTCGGGCTATATCTTCATGTTGGCTAGAGAAGCTATTTCCTGGATGAGTGCCAAGCAGACACTCATAGCTTCTTCAACCATAGCTGCGGAGTTTATAGCTTGTTTTGAGGCGTCTAATCACGGTTTATAGCTTCACAATTTTGTCACAGGGCTGCAAATTATAGTTGGAATTGAAAGACCATTAAAGTTGTTATGTGATAGTCGGTCAGTTGTCTTATATTCTAATAACAACCGAAGTACTACAAAGTCTAAGCATGTAGACATTAAATTTATGGTTGTGAAGAGAAAAGTTCAGAATGGTCAATATAGAACACATAGGAACTAGTTCCATGCTTGCAGATCCTTTGACCTAAGGTTTACCACCCAAGGTCTTTCATGAGCATGATGCTAATATGGGTGTTATTTTGTATGATACCTTGGTCTAGTTGGAACTAGTAATTTTGTGAATGATTTTTGACCATATTTCAGTTAATTTTCTATAAAATAAAGTTGATGGTTTATGTTTTATTTATTGAACTCATTTATATATGTGTGTGGTTTTACATTACGATTTTGCACTAAAGTATTTTGCGGTTTTGCATTAAAGGGACTTCAAATTTTGATCTCACTAAAGAATGAAGTCAAGGACCAGTTGGAAACAGATATGATTGGGATCACCTTACATGTAGTTTCTATGCTACCTATCCATAGTTGATCTATGTCGTTGAATATATTGGTGTTGGTGACCACGGAAAGTCTAGAACGTTAAGTGTGACAAAAGTCGCTTTGATTCCACACTAATATAGAAGATAGACCAGATTGAACTAAAGGGAAGTCTTATGATGAATATTAGCTTTAGGAAAGAGCTCTCTAAGGTATATGTGATTTTAAAGTACTAAGCACACGAACACAGCCCGAGTTGGAAATTGTTGGACGTGTTATACACGTTTAATTAATAAGTGGGCTTGTGTATGTGTGTGATTAAATCACTAGGCTAATTTAAATCATTAGGCCCACACTAAATTATAAGTGGACTTTATAATTTAGTGTGGGCCTAATGGGTAGAGACCCATACTTGGCCTATTAGGGTTTTAATGGGAGCCCTAGTAGACTAGTATATAAGGTACATAGTGGTTATAGTCTTCAAGATTATCGAACCAATTGGCACCCCTAATTCTCATCAATCCCATCATTGAGAGAGAACCTATTAGAGCTATTCGGAGGTTTGATTGAGGAAGACCAATCTACCAATCAATACATAATTGTCGATCACTGCCACAATGAATCCAAGTACGCAACGCTTTTGTTTATCTTAATAATTTGACATGATTTGATATTGGTGTTGTTCTAGGATTTAGAACATATTTATGCTTAAATCATAACCTTTTATTCTATTGATTTCTGGGTAGTATAAGTCAGCAACAAGGTTTCGATATAGTATAGTGAGGCATATATATCATGGATGGCAGCCCTATAAAGTATGAGAAAGTCGTGATCATGAGAGGGCCACATACAAAGAAGTTAAGAGAAAAGAAAAAAACTAATGCCAAAAAACAATCAAATGTGTCTGATGAGGAGAACGTTGCGATGAGCTTGAAAAAAATAAATGAAAAGGTTAGTGAAAATGTTAAATTGAAGCGACTTTGAAAAAGAAGGGAAGCATATGCAAGAAAAAAAAAAGATTCCCAAACTCTCAAGACTAGTGGATATGATATGGGAAAACAATTTGTCGGCAATGAGAAGGATGCTATAGCCCATCAAAGTTGTGAAATACAATTTGTTAAGCAGTGGAAACGAACAATTCCTTCTATTGGTAAAGGAGTGGTTAGGAATGTTATGGAGAGCACGGGTGATTGACAAAATAATCCAAACAATCAATTTGAGGGAGGCTTAATTGTTGTCCATTATAATGAAACAAACAGTGTTTACGGGCCAACGATATATGAGATTCATAACACAAAGAGTTGTGATACAAGCGTGACTGCAGGCGGTATTGAAGCAATCATTAAACACCATGTAGAGATGTTAGCAGAGCAAAACATTTGCCAAGGTATTGTGCTTTCAAACATTGTTGAAATTTTCAGAATTCTTGTATGATTGTTTGATGTCCACGTTCTTCTTTGTTTTTGGTTAAGCAGGCTTCACACCTCCTTTGATCATTCGTGAAATAAGTAGAAATCATATTCGAGGTATGAATGTATTTCGTTTGGTTCTCGTGACTCCACAAAACTCATAAATGTTCTACTAAATGTGTGTCTATGTAGCTCTACAGGCGATCAATTATAAACGATATGATTGTTTGAAAATGAAAGCCATTATGAGTAGGTTCAGTATATATGAACCAGGTTAGGGGTTGTATTATCGTGGTTATTCTTATACATTTATATGTTAGGATTTACAGAAATTTGCGTCCACCACTGATTTTTCATACTTTTCCCCCTATTTTCGTTTAGGTGAACCATCTCAGACGAATGTTGAGCAAGGTTTAACTAATAGTGTCTATATGTCATCTGAAAACACAAGATTTCATACTGAAGTTATATGCTCTCCAAGAAGAAAGAGAAAAGGTAAGCATTGTTATCTTCGTATTATTGCCTATGTATGAAATATAATTGTTTGTGTGACTTTCTCCTGCCAATAGCATACAATGAGATTAAGCATGTTGCCAAATAATCGTTTGCCATTGCATGTCCAGATAACATTATGAACTCCATCTTTTTCACTCTATTAATGGTAACAAAAGAATATAGGAAATTAAGGGTTATCAGCTTCATTCTTTCAACTAAAACCATCGTTCACACGGAGTGCATGATGCCCAAGATCAACATGTTTAGATTGGCAATGAATCTCAAAAAGGGTATTGTATTGTTAGAAATACCATTCACAATATAAAATACATGTTCTTCAAACTACACAATCACTTGCATAATATGAATAGCAAATGTTGTCAAAGCAAGTAAGAAAATAAGGGTTTTACACAATGCATAAGTCATGTTGTTAATTAAATATAAATTTTAGAATCAAATTGTTACTTCTCTCCATTTTATAATGGTTAAGATAAAATTAATTAAAACATATTATGTGAACTGCTAGAAAAAAGGAACACCTTATTACCATATTGATGTGTGTTCATTAGTAAAGGAACATAATTTCTATAATGTATAAAAAAAACATAAACTAGATGAGTAATTTCTTTGATAAAATTAATAAAGTATGATTACTTAAGAATTACTCGTTTAGCATGTATACATATTGAGACAATATTGTGGTCAAATCCTCGGATGTTTTTTACCTTTTTCTCAAATATAAAAAATTGCTTTTCCCTAGTAATTACATGAACTTGGTTATTATCAACTTCAATAAGTTGTGGCAGCTTTTTAAGTTCTTTTTATTGCCTTCTATATTTTTCTTTTTTGTTTCAGTTGTTGTATCCCCTTTGTGTTGTTGTCATTTTGATCTTTAATATTATTAGTTTTCCTAAACTCTTTTTCAATTGTACTTTGAAATATGCAGAAAATACAAGAAAGCAATTTAGTTATAATGATGATACTGGAGTTACAAACAATGACACAAAAAGGAAGAAAGGTCTATTTTTATTTTCAATCTCTTTATGAATTTGATCATATGAGCAGAATACAAAGAAGAAATTCCTACTACACTTAGAAATAAAAAAAAGTGAAACGGCTAAACATTGTCATCTTGATAGTACTATTTGTCACAAAGCCAAATGTATAAAAGAGAATTATGTCTATGACTTTTTCCCTCGTAGTAACTAATTTTTTCCCCAAATATATGTTCTCAATATAGAACACTTTGTTGTTGATGTGTAATGTGCAGTTACAGGAAAATCAAAATTAACTGATTCTGACATGCCTGCTGCTAAATGTGCTTCTAATGACAACAAAAAAAGAAGAGGTAGTTGTACTCATTATTCATGAGTTTTGTTGGTTGATCTATTTGTTTCTATTGTATTTGAAGAATTATGTTGGACAACACGTATAATTCATGTATGTCATTGACTAGGTAAGAAAGTATCGCAAGGAATAGGATTGCTAGATTTCATTGTTGCCAGTCCTACTACCTTACTTGTACCATCAAATTGTGAACACTGTGGAGCCATCAAGTTTCACGATGAAAGCAAATATCTTTGCTGCCCAGAAGGTGAAATCATGTCGTCTGAACATGAATTGCAAAAGGTGTTAAAGGACTTATTTTTAGGCAATTCAACTGAAAGTTCTACTTTTCGTAAACTTGTCCGGACATACAATAATATATATGCATTCACTTCATTAGGTGTTTCTTACAATAAGATGTTGGCAAATAAAAGTAGTGGTGCATACATCTTCAATTCCAAGGCTAAATCTATCATTTTCTATAGAATTTGGAACCGGTTGAAGGTAAAGGTAGTTTCTTGCAACTCTATTTCCATGATACTGAACATGAGCTTCAAAATTGTATGGCAATATGTGATCAATTAAATGTAGACATTATAGTGACACTAATGGAGGTTATGGATCACAATCCATACGCCCAATTTTTTCGAAATCTGAGGAGCATTGAGAACTTGGAATCATATGAAATAGCATTGAGGATATATCCCAATAGTGATCAACGTGTCTTCAATAAGCCAACTGTTTCTCAAGTTGCAGTGTTACGAGTTGAGAATAGTGAATCTGAGGGTTCATCTAAAACAGATATTTGTGTTTACACTAAAGAATGAAGAAGTCACCATATTCAATATTACTATGGTTGTTATGATCCATTACGGTATCCATTACTGCATCCTTTTGGTGAAACTGGATGACAGGAAGGGATAAAAAAGGCTCAGAATGTTCATATGAGATTAGGACAACGGAAACGACAACAACAGAACAACATTCTTCATCCAAAATGAGTATTAACAGTTGAATAATTGCTTTTTGTTGAGGGAACAAGTAAGTTAAATAGTTATTTTTTAACTTTGTTTGTGAAATTCTATATGAAGTTATTTTCATGTTACTTCACATATCAAATTGTACTTCACATATCAAATGGTACAATATATATGCAAATTTAAATAAGACCAAAAATAAAACAGAATATGTTTCAATGTGAGAGTACTATGCTTACAAATTGCAAGTGCGACATGATAGCAGTTCAATTTTTTTGCATAGTGAAAGATTGTTGCAGCAATACGTGGTTGATATATACGTGAAAATTGAGACACAAAAGTTCGATTTTTATAGAACTAAAAAGATCTACGTAGAGAGCAATTACTAGGAATCATGGATAGTGTTATGCATGGAGAGATTGGAGGATCAAAAGTTGGTCAACGAGTCATTTTACCAGCATCTTTTGTTAGTGGACCACGAGATATGAGACAGGGTATGTTGATGCGATGACATTAGTTGAAAGATTCAGAAAACCTAATATTTTCTTAAAAATAACTTGTAATCCATCTTGGCCTGAAATTGAGCAACACATGATGAAAACTAATGCAGTTAAAAATAGGCCTGATTTTATTGCTCGAGATTTTCGGGCAAAATTACAAGAATTAAAGGATGAGCTGTTCAGAAAGCATGTTTTTGGTGAAATTGGTGCTTACACTTATGTTTTTGAATTCCAAAATTAGGTCTACCATATGCCCATTTTTTACTAATCTTGTAGCCAATTGCAAAGATTTATTCGGCAGATGCCTACGATAAGGTTGTATCAGCTGAACTACCTGATGAAGCAAAATATCCATATTTATTTGAAGCTGTCAAGAAGCATATGATATATGGACCTTGTGGTAAATTGAAGCCTTCAAATGTGTGCATGAAAGCTGGTGGCACTTGTAAAAACCATTATCCTAAGGATTGGGCTGAGCAGACAACACATCAACTGAATTCATTTCCCATATATCGAAGATGCAATGATGGAGTTAAAGTTTAGGTTCGTGGCCACTTACTTGACAATAGATGGGTTGTACCATATAATCCATATTTATTAGTAAAATTCAATTGTCACATCAATGTTGAAATCTGCTCCACAATCACTGTTGTCAAGTATATTAATAAATACATCTACAAGGGACATGATCGCATCCACTTTCAAGTAAATGGTGATGACACAACATGTGCCAAAGATGAAATCAAAGAGTTCCAAACAGGGAGATGGGTTTCACTGCCTGAAGCAATGTGGCATATTTTTCGATTTACTCTGAATGAAATACGGCCCGCTATTATACATCTACAACTACATTTGGAGAATTATCATAACATGATCTTTGAAGAAGATGTGTATTTACGAAATGTTCTGAGTAATGCATTTCTAAAGAAAACGATGCTAACAGAATTTTTTGCCCTCAATAAATATGATGAATTAGTGCAAAAAGAACACTACACCTATAAAGAATTTCCTAAATATTTTGTTTGGCTTCAAGGTGAACGAAGATGGAAAAAGAGAGAACAAATGCATGTTATTGGCAGAATCGTTCTTGCAAATCCAATGGAAGGCAAAAGGTATTTTTTACGGCTTCTATTACTGCATGTTAGATGTCCTACATCATATGATCACTTAAAAACCATTGATGGCAATTATGTTAATATGTTTCGAGAAGCTGCACTTTTAAGAGGTTTATTTGCAACAAATGATGCTCAAGAACAATGTCTGCAAGAAACTTTTCTATTTCACATGCTATACAGCCTATGGTGACTTTTTGCTACAATCTTAGTATATTTATTGCCCAATGATCCTCGTGGTTTATGGATGAAATTCAAAGAGTTGATGCAAGACTAGTTTAGAAGATTTAAAAAACTCTACAACATATCAACAGAATTTTGGAGTCCATGTGAAAAAACATCAACATGTATGGTTTGGTGCCCAGAATTCTAAAGTTTGATGATGAAAATGTAGAATCAAGAGAAGTGGTATCTGAGAGACATCTTGAAGTAAGTGTAAAAGATCTACAAGCGGCTGAAAATTTTAATGCCCAACAAAAAAGAGCATCTGAAATGATTAAAGAGAAGATCTATAACAACCAACCTGGTCTATTTTTCATTGATGGTCCGGGTGGAATGGGTAAAATGTTCTTGTACCGTGTGCTCCTTACAGAGGTCATATCAGAAGGTTATGTAGCATTGGCAAATGCAAGCTCAGGTGTAGCTACAGCGTTATTACCCAGTGGACAGACAACTCATTCACAATTCAAGATTCCACTTTATATACATGAGAAATACGTTTGCAATGTTAGTAAGGAAAGTTCAGCGGCTAAATTAATTCAAGATGCAAAATTGATCATCTAGGATGAAGCCCCCATGGCACACAGATTATCTATTGAGGTGGTTGATAGACTTTTACAAGATTTGATAGAATCATCCTATCATTTTGGTGGAAAGGTGATGGTTTTTTGTGGAGATTTTAGACAAGTACTTTCAGTTGTACCAAAAGGTAGCAAACAAGATTGTCTCACATCAAGCTTAGTATGTTCTGATATTTGGTCAGCTTTAACAAAGATTCAGTTGACAGAAAACATGTGTGCATGATCAGATACTGACTTTGCAACATACCTGTTACGTATTGGGAATGGTGAAGAAACAACTATTGGAACAGATGAGTGAAGATTCCTGATGCTTTGTTGCTACCTTACGTATCTGAAGAAGAATCTTTGTTTCAACTAATAGACATTGTCTACGGAAATTTCGAGGATTGGTGTTTGTTCAGCAATAAGTGTGAAATCAACAAGGCAATCTTGACTACAAAGAATGAATATGTGGATGATATCAATGCAATGTTGATTCAGAAATTTCCAGGAGATGCTATGGAGTATTTTAGTCCTGATGAAGCTACAAATGATGTCAACAAACTTTGTATGAAGACTTGTTAAACGCATTGATTCCAAATGGTTTCCCGCCTCATATATTGAGCCTTAAGTTCAATTGTCCTATCATTTTGTTACGGAATATTGATCCTGCTGAAGGTTTATGCAATGGAACAAGATTGGTTTTTCGTGCTTTAAGAGATCATGTGATAAATACACTAATCACAGCAGGCGAGCATATTGGAAAATAAGTATTTATTCACAGAATCAAGTTTAGAGTTTTCAGTGATCAGATATCTCCAATTGCTTTTCAAAGGACACAATTTCCTCTCTGGCTTTATTTTGCAATGACAGTCAATAAAGCTCAAGGCCAAATTTTAGATTTTGTTGGTAATTATTTACGTGAACCAGTGTTCTCACACGGTCAATTATATGTTGCTTTATCTAGAGCTAAAAGTTGTAAACACATCAAAATTTTAATACGACCTGCTTTTCCTGATTCTAACACATATACTTATACCAAAAATATCGTCTATCATGAAGTTTTATGTATACCAAATTGATCTTCTTATTTCCATAACCCATCTTACAGATTTGAGTAAACCATGATCATTTTTCATACTTCCATTCTTTCTGAACCTGTTCTCGGCAAATTTTCATATACTGTATTTTGAACTAACATTTCCAAAGAAAGAAATCTGTACAGCATGTTAAATCCAATTTGCAACTTAGTTTTTTTATCCACACATTTTTATGATCTTTTTTCCCTACAAAACAACACAAGAAACAGGTAGAATTTTTCATTTATGTATACATTATATGCAATTAGGTTGCATTACATCAAGCTTTGGTATAACTAATTGGTCTTTCACTCTTTTTTGTCTATGTTAAATAATGTTTGGTATTTCATTATTAGTGATGATACTTTTCCTACATTTTATCCTTATCATTCCACCTTTTTTATCTGGCATAACTAACTCATTAGATTTCAAGCATTACATCATTTTAAATTGAACTCTATGAAATTAAAGCATAACTGAACTATCTTTTCTTGAACTTCATTGTTTTTTCACTGTTTTCTGTTGAACATACATGATCTTTACTTTGTACTACTATGAATGATATTGTTCACTAATCTTATTGCTTATGTGTTACCTATTTTCTTGTTTTTCATGAATTGGTATTCATTTTCAACTTCTAGAGATTACAACACACTGTAATTCTTACAATCTTTGGTATACACCATAGACATTATCGAATTCTGCATATTTGATTGTATTCCATTAATTTATCTACTGCAAATGGAATGAATTCCAATTAATTAGGTTTTGTATGTTTGCATAGCCTATTAGTCACTCAATATCTTTATTTTCAAAATTTATTTTTGTCATTCCAAAGATTGTTATCAACAAATGAAACTCCTATCTATTATTGCATTCTTTTATTTAATTACTATATCAAACTCATATCTATGACATCATTCTATGACTTTACTATATGTAGGAAAATGCAGCGACAAACAAAGCAAATTTTAAACATTGGTGCTGGGGAAAAGAATTCGACTTCTCTCGTTCAAGTAATCGAGAAAAGTCGACCACTCTTATCTTCTAAAGCATCAAAACAAAACAGCTACCAAAGGATTGCTTTTGTCAATGAAGAAGTAAGTATTCAACTTACTATAAACTTTGATTTGTTATATAACTTGCAACTCACTAAATAGTTGACAATGAAGTTTTTCTATAAACCAATTTATGTATTATCTATAGTCAAATGTGAACTTAAAAACTTAATTATAACTTGTATATAAAAGGCCACCAAAATACATGCATTAATTTTAGTCACTAAATAGTTGACAATGAAGTTTTTGTATAAACAAGTTTTTGTATTATCAATAGCCAAATATGAACTTAATAGCTGATTATAACTTTTATTACAGGGCAGCAAAATACAAACATTAAATTTTAGTTCAGATTTCACTTTCTTTCAGCACCATTTTGATCTATATAAAAGGTACTACGTTTCTAATGCAAAAGTGAAGCCTGCCAATGCTACCTATGCTACACGATCAAAAGAATGCTTTGGACAATAGACAACTCAACGATTGTTGAAGCAATGAATGAATCATCACCACTACAGTTGCCATCTATTTTTCAGTTCACTCCATTCAGTTCATTCCATGAATATATGGAACAAAATCAACAAATTGGTAAGGACTTTACTTTTCTAAAAATTTCTTATAGATAACAACTTGTACAAATGCAAACCTGATAAATCTATGCATATCTAGATGTCCTAGGAATTGCTATACATGTAACACTAGTAAGAGCAGCAAATGGAAATAATGGTCCAACTACTGCTAGAGACATAATCATCGTTAATGAAAAGTATGGCTACTATAAATCTTGTTTAAACAAAAGTTATGACTAACTACAAAACTTGAAGTACTAATTAATAATATATGAATTTTCTCAACAGATCTCAACCTATTACTTTGACTCTTTGGGAGACATTTGCAACATTTTAGGGATCAACTATAGCAGATAAAATACAAACATTTCCAATTGTCGCAGCATTACACATCAAAGTGACTGCTTACCATAGTAAGTATTGTATTTTTTTTATTGTTATTCCACAATAGCATTCTGTAAACAAACTTTACTCTCACATGTATAACATATACAATTTGCAACACTCAATCTCCAGTCCAAGTATGGTTCTGTATTTCTTGTTGACCCACTACTTCATGAAGCAACTATGGTGAAAACTTGGTACTTCACTTGTCTTTTGGTACAAAAGAAATATGGTTTTTCCAAATAGCTATTATTACGATAATTTCACACTACAGGTCTGAAGCACATCAAAATGCAATTGCAAATATGATTGAAACAAGAGCGCATAGCAACAAATGTGCTCTACTGTCAATGCCAACTGATGATGCCATAGTAGCCATCATCCAACTCTTTAACAAAAGAGAAGTAAGTACAAAAAGCTCATTACATCTCATGCTTATGGTTTTCAACCTTTTTTGCAGCAACTCTTTGCAAAGTAGAATGTAATTAAAACTTTGAATATGACAGCACAAAACAAGTTGGGTAAAAGGAAATGCTGAACTCAGTGCATAAAAACAAAAGCTATGATATCTTTCATGCCCTATTTGCTACAAATCATTTCCAAATAGCTATTATTACGATAATTTCACACTACAGGTTTGAAGCACATCAAAATGCAATTGCAAATATGATTGAAACAAGAGCGCATAGCAAAAAATGTGCTCTACTGTCAATGCCAACTGATGATGCCATAGTAGCCATCATCCAACTCTTTAACAAAAGAGAAGTAAGTACAAAAAGCTCATTACATCTCATGCTTATGATTTTCAACCTTTTTTGCAGCAACTTTTTGCAAAGTAGAATGTAATTAAAACTTTGAATATGACAGCACAAAACAAGTTGGGTAAAAGGAAATGCTGAACTCAGTGCGTAAAAACAAAAGCTATGATATCTTTCATGCCCTATTTGCTACAAATCATTGCGATCAAACCCAGAATGGCAACTACAATATCCCACATACAAAGCATCCATTCATGTAGAAGCAAGGTACTATGAAATCACACATTATAGAAAGCTTTACAAAACTAATCTTATAGAAGCTTTACAAACTAAGGTTTGACAAGAAAAAAAAATCCAATTAGGGTGTCGAATGACTATTGAATTTTCTGACCCTTCTGCCACAATTGCCGTTGAATTATATGGGGAAAATGTCCAGAAGATAATTCCCTTTGATGCTTCTCAACAGCAACAATAGGATGAACAAGTAGGACTTCTTAATTCACTTTCTCTTAATTTCATTAATTTTTCATTTGCTCAATTTGATAAAGCTAATACATACGTAAAAAGCAAGATTCAATTATACAATATTGTCGTATTGCTCATTTCTAATACTTTAGTATTACTTGTCAACAGGGATGCATTGACTTCGAAACAATAAGAAAATCTTTACATGAGTATAACTTGGTATGTTTGCTCAAAAAAACAACATACCAATCATCTTTCTCAATAGGAAACAAATTTACAGCTGTAATGGTTTACCCTTAGTCAAAGAAACCCCAAGAAAAAATGTGCTCAGATCAGATCCCACTATCAACAAAAACAGAACCAATAGAAACAGAAGAAATAGCACACAAAAAAGCTCGACACAACTAAATGTCCAGTACATAAATTTACCACTTTGCTTATCTAAAGAACAACTACTATTGATGACACTTCTTGTACATATGCCATCAAACTGTGAAATATGCTATATTGCTGAAAAATAATTAAATACATACTCTAGCATATTTATCTTTTGCTTATCTACACTTTTGCTTCTCTGAAGAACAACTACAAACGATTTAGAAAGGATGTTGTCTGTCACTAATTATCTTTCTTGTACATATGCCATCAAACTATTAAGTATACTACAGTGGGAAGCATATTTATCTTCTGCTTATGTACATACTCTACCATATTTCTGTTTTGCTTCTATATATATGCTACTCTTTGACAATAAGTAAATTCTACTGATAGTCATGATTAACGAAACTGCTGTAGATAATTTCAACGCAATACTGACAATACAAAATCTACGTCACTATCAAAACTAATTATACACAAAAAAAAATTTAAAAAAGGCAAAACCAACATTTATTAACAAGACAACATTTTAAATTCCTACAAGAGTCATCAACAACTATCCCATGAGATACATAATAACCATGCAAAATGATTCCTATGAGACAAACTTAACATTTTTATCTATAGATGTCCACTTGCTTCCTCTTGAATAATCTGCTCCTCACGTACAAAATCCGCAAAACCTTCTAAAATTGGAAATGGCCCGAACCTTGCAAAAATACTTTGAACTACATCAGTTGAAACTTGCTCACTATAAAGGATTTGAAACAAATTATATACTTCATGACCCAATTGTTGATTATCAACTCTTATGACAGCACCACAGTTAACATTAATGGCTTCAGCGTGATGATTCACAGGTAAATTGCTTTTAGAACTAAGTGTGTGTTAAAACATTCATTCCATGACAAAGATCATTAAAACAAAATCCTGACTTTTGATTTTCTATCACATTTCTCTCCATCTGTAAGAAAAAAACACAATCTTAGCAACTCTTTATGCACATGGCTCAAATTAAAAACATAAAAATGTATATAACACAACCCAACAAAAACTAACCTCAACAATTAAATCAAACTTCAAACTCACAAAAAAACCACAAGAATAGTATTGCTAAAACTAGCATAAACATAGACTCCTATTTATAAAATCATAGCAAAAGAAAAAAAATTATAGATCCACATGTAATAATAATAGACAACTTAATTTACACAAAATATGTGGACAAATGCAAAAAACAAGTGTCAGCCAAATTCTAAAAAAATGTAACAAGCACTAAAACACTAAATGTGTAACCTCAATCTAAAAAAATTACAAACACTACATGTGTAATCTCTATGTACAAACACATCAGAAATAGGTCCTCAAATGACAAGTACACAAAAATAGACCCCCCTTCCATTACCCATAGGCACCGCCCTGCACAAAACGCAGTTCCTCTCCTAGTACTATAGATATAAGAGGGAGTAAGGAAAACTTTTTGAGCAGATGGAAGCAGGCTGGTCTTCAACATGTGCGCTTGTAGGGATAGAATTGTATTTTTAGTGTGTGAGT
This sequence comes from Ophiorrhiza pumila, assembly GCA_016586305.1. NCBI lineage: Eukaryota > Viridiplantae > Streptophyta > Magnoliopsida > Gentianales > Rubiaceae > Ophiorrhiza > Ophiorrhiza pumila. The sequence goes on along the minus strand of BLIW01000009.1, from coordinate 36,470,771 downwards.
TGGGGTTAAAATTATCCTTGCACTTGGTCAAATAGATGATGGAGCTTATGTGTTTGTACTTTATGTTGACACTTGGCATCACATGCATGTTGGGAGACACATTTAATTCCACTTTTTCTTACAATCCCACCTCACTTCTCTCACTCATTCTCTCTTTCCTCTCTTTTCATTTCTCTTTGATTCACTGATGCTTTATGAAAAACCAAAAGGAAAAAAAAGACCATATATGTCAGTTATGGTTAAGATTGTTCAAAAACTTGAATGGATTGGATTATGTCTTTTCTCTTGCTCTGCTCTCTGGTTCTAACATGCTTTTTCAATTGGTTCTTGGATTGCATTCTCTAATTGAAATGTAAATCATTTTTCATGATTTGTTCATTTTTTTCCCTTAATTATTTGTGGGTTTTTAGTTATAAGGCTTTGTTTTACATGTGATTATGATTGCCAAAGTTTGAATTGTATTTTTTATAGACTGTTGTTATTTATTGTAGTGTTTCTATATTTTGTTTTGGGTTGTGAATTTGGTTAATCACTTGTAGTTGGGATTGTGTTCATCTATTTATCTCATCTCAAGTTTCATTGTGGTTGTTGTGTGAAAGAGGTTATTCTATCAAAGCATCAATTTCACCAACTTAAAGAATTGGCCGAAAAGTGCTACCATCCAGGAAGAGTTGAACTTACTGTAACCAGTGAGAGGCAAGTCATGTATAAAAGATATCGCATACTTTATAATCCTGTTCATGGACACTCAATAAACTTCCATAAAATCGTGTGTGTTACCCCTCATATTTGTGTTCTAACTTTCAGAAACCAAATTGTAATTTTTTTTCATTTGATGAATTGCTTGGTACGATGTACAGAGCTTCACAAAAAAAGTCTAATTAGATACACTAATTATTTTTTAAACTGGAATTTTTTTTAGGGTGTCTAGATTAGATATGGTCTCTGTCATGCATTTAATAATTGTACCCACAACAATAGTTTATGATTTTCAATTTCTTTCTGTTTCCACCATCAAGTTTTGTTCTCCCATCTTTGGTTTTGTTGAGAATTTCAAATTAATTTTTCGATCGGTTCCTGTGCTATTGTTGCTTTGTAATTGTCCAATAGGTATATTCTTCAACTTTCTACTGTTTGAAGAATGTTTTTCCTATTAAAAATTTCCATGTAGATATGATTTAGTTTTGTGTCCTATTTGAAATGTTTGCATTGCTTTACTTCTGGTTATGTGTTAATTGGAAAGAGATAATCTCAAACATGATTTTCAAATATTGATGATCCTTTTTCTTGTTAAAGGATGCCATAAATGCCAATTTATGATTCTTGTTAACTATTTTAGCCATTATAAGAAGCTTAGTTTTAAAAGCAATTTAGGAAAAAATATCCACTATATAAAAAGTTCAAATTTCCATTGTGAATATTATTGTTTTGCCAGGATACTTTCTCTCCTTCATATGTATTTTTGTGAATATCATGGATAAGTTGGAATATCATTCCCAAATTCCAGTTAACCCTTATGCTGGCCCGGTATACCAATGGCAGCATAATGCTCCACCACCGGGATATCATGTAGTTTCAATTTCGCCAAAAGGCTCTCCAACTCCTGGGAAGGCATCAAAACCTCCATATTAATATTATTCAGCACGTGCACCTGTATCCAAAACTCCACCATTAGCACCTCCTTCTGATATGAGCAATAGGGGAGGTTCTAAGTTCAATTATTCAAGTTCTAAATATCCATTGCCACTACCATCTCTTGTGATGGCTTTTTATTTATTTATTTTTTTTTATTTTTTTTTATAACACACAAACCCTCACATGCATCCTACAGGAATCGAACTCTAGACCTGTAGGTCGGGAAGCTAACTCCCTAACCACTGGGCTAGCCCCAATGGCTATCTCCTGTGATGGCTTTGTAATCTCAAAGAGCACATTCACATATGAAGAATTGGCTATGGCAATCGATGGCTTCTCAGCTACCAACCTTCTTGGACAATATAGTTTTGGGTATGTGTATAGAGGAGTCCTCCCAAATGGGAAATAGATTGCTATTAAACAGCTAAAAGCTAGAAGTAGATAGAGGGAGCGAGAGTTTCAGGTTGAGGTTAAGACCATTATCAAGTGCATCACAAGCATCTTATTTCATTGTTTGGATATTATATCACATGGGTTGGGAGACTACTTCTCTTTGAGTTTGTTACTAATAACACATTGGAGTTTCATTTACATGGCGAGTTCATATTGCAATAGCAATTGATATCATATAAAGTTTTTTAATGGTTTTGTTATGAGCTAATGTGTCTGCAACAAGGATATGCTTCTTAACTTTATGTGCGTGGTAAGTTCATACTTCTTAACTCTAGCTACATGGTACTTGGAATTTTATGTAATAGGTTGCTTTTGGTTTCTATATGTTTTTTGCATACTGGATGTTGTAGTATGGTTTCTATGTACTATTAAAGTTTTCCCACCCCTGAGAATTATACAATGACATTCTTATTTGATTTAAAGATATTTTTGTATCTGCCGATTTGATTGATTTATTTAAGTATAATAATGTGATTAACAAATCATATATTTTAGGGAAGGAAAAGCCTCCAATAGATTTTCCCACACGATTAAGGATTGATATAGGCTCTGCAGAATGATTGGCTTATCTGCACAAGGATTGTGAGTTTTTGGTGCATTTCTTCTTTCATACAACAAAATAATCCTTTTCTTTCTTTCCTTATTTTGATTCAATATTTTGTTGGTTGTTTTTTAAAGTATGATATAACTTATGTTACAGGACATCCAAAGATCATTCATGGTGATGTCAAGACAGATAATATACTTCTTGATTTTAATTTTGAGGGAAAGGCAATGTTCCACAATGTCCATTGATTATTTTGTTTGCAGGAATGATACATTTCTTGTATATAAAAGTCCAAGGTCTAAGTAAATAAGGGGCTAATTACAGTTTATAATTTGCCTGCATCTTGTACCATGATTATGATGATGCTCCGAATATTTTCTCAGATTGCTAATTTTTTACTAGCAAAGTTTTTTTCTGATGTCAATACTCATGTCTCCAACAAAGTGATGAGAACTTTTTGGTAAGACTAATCTCTCTCTCTAGTGGTATAACTGTTTTAGGTTAGGTGACCTTTTTCTCAAGGTTTTTTTGAGGTAGGTGGAGAAGAGACATGTTGTTACAGAAATGTAGTGGAAGCTTGGGCTACATCCAAAGGCAAGCTGACAGAATTGTTAGTTACCACTGATCCAATATATTATAAGTTGGCAATATACTAATTTTATATTAATAAGATACATGATAGAATTGTATATACATTTGCTGTAATTTTTATCTTTTTTGGTGGTTGATAATTTCATTGCAAGTTGGTTATTTCAATGAGAAAGACCATTGAAAACTATATTTAAGGGACAAGTTTAGAAGGAAAAATGTAGGATTAAGTTCTACAGTTTCATCCTCTTAATGCTTTGAGACTTTAAAGTTAATTTCGTTTTCACAATGACATATTTTAGTTTTAGTCTTATGGCCTAATCATTATCATGTATATATTTTGTTCATGATGTGAATCCTAAAATTAAATCAATACATATAAACAACCAATACAACAATATAATTTGTACATGAAAACAGATTACTTTCTCATTTCTAGAAGTTAGAAACAAGATTTACGTAACCAATGAGATTATTTGTTTCCTCATTTCTAATTATTTTCAATCTGCAATAGGTCTTTGTAATCATAGGAGTGGAGATGGGAACCCGTGATTATAGCCATTTTCTAGGAGTTATTTTGTCAAAGTTTGAAAATTATTGCGTGGCCTGAAGGAACTTAAACCCTTCTAGGCATTTCTCTATATATATGATTAATCAAGTTCTTAAGCATATTCTCACCTTCGCCATGCATCCTTTTGATCTTTATTTTGAATTTGCAAACAAGAAATGATGGGCTCCAGATTTCCAAGTTTGGAATTTTGAATGACATTGTTTGGACTCTCAAAAAAAGGGATCACTCGACTCTTCCTAATTCAGGTACTACGGTAAATCATTGTAGGATTGCTATGATTGTAATTATGGTAAAGAAATGATGTTGTTTCCACTTATTTCTAGTTGAAGAAATATTTACTTTCAAAAAGACTTCATTTTTTACTATTATTATTTTTAGTTTGATGAATTGTGCATTTCTATCTATACTATAGTTGTGTATTCAGGAAAATGGGATTTCCTAAACGGAATTGAATAAGAAATAAAACTCCTGTCAGATGCCCATAATTAGTTGGTGCAATCAAGTATTAAATGACAATAAAGTTTAACATTTTTTTTGTGATTGCATTTGTGGTTTAAATCATGAGATTTTGCTTCCCTTGATTGAATTGAAAATATTGAATTGTCAATAAAAAAATTTAGAAAAAATGCCCCCAACGTCACTGGCACCACCCTGTGCTTTGCGCAGGTCTTCCCCTAGTACCATAGATATAAGAGGGAGTTTGTTATAGATATGTAAAGCTTTCAACCAAGCTGGACTTCAACATGTGTGCTTCTGGGATAAAATTGTCGATTAGATGAAGTGGGTTGTGGGATCATTTGTTGCTATTTGGATTATTAAAGAAAAGTTAGTGTTTTGTGTGCCTTCAATTATAGCTGTTTGTTTAGGATGTCACATGTTTGCAGAATTATGTTACCAAGTTGTGCTGTAAAAGGTAAAGTTTGACAAGTGTTCAACTCTCCATGTCTCCCCTTCATCAATTTAATTCTTCTTTTTTTCCACTCTTCATAATTCTTTCATCTCACTTTTCCTCAAAAAACTGCTGATTAGATGAAGTGGGTTGTGGGATCATTTGTTGCTATTTGGATTATTAAAGAAAAGTTAGTGTTTTGTGTGCCTTCAATTATAGCTGTTTGTTTAGGATGTCACACGTGTGCAGAATTGTGTTACCAAGTTGTGCTGTAAATGGTAAAGTTTGACAAGTGTTCAACTCTCCATGTCTCCCCTTCATCAATTTACTTCTTTTTTTCCACTCTTCACAATTCTTTCTCCTCATTTTTCGTCACCTTCTCTTTTCTTCGTCATCAATTTCCCACTCTACTTTTGCTGCTTTTCATTGCTTTTTTTTTTGAAAAACCAATTTATATACATGGTGAACAAAATACGATGCCGGAGATACCCGAACGCATCGTTACAAGAAGAAAGCAATAAACATGGAGTACTACTCCATTACATGATTAACTAATTAAATGAGGATAGGGAAAAGAAAACGTCTACTCTAAATCAATAACTAGAGTATGATTTTCTATTTTCTACTCAAAAATTATATGTAAACTTCCTGAAGGATCTGCATATAGGAGCATATTGGGAGTAAAAGTGTATAGTTTCTCAAGTAAGCATGTGCTTGCAACCTGTCAAAGCAATATTCACATTCAGCCTGTAAGCTCTAAGGCAGCCTAAGAGGGGGGGTGAATTAGGTTTCTAAAAAATTCTTTAAACTCAATCAATTCAAATTCAATTCAACAATGATGAGTGAGTAGTGTGACTTGCATCAAGTGTAATATCAAATGATGTTTAATGTAATATTCCAACAGCACAATGAATATATACTTCAATCCAAGTGCAGTAAATTAAATCATGAACAAGATGAAATAATAGTAAAAACTGAAAGCAATAAAGAGTAATTGACACAATCAATTTATAGTGGTTCAAATCTCCCACTTGGAGCACTCTACATCCACTATCCAAGTTTCCCAACTTAGGATTTCAACCTCTTCACTATGAAGTGATCTCTTTTCTAGTGGTGAGATCAAAACAACCACTTTTACAACCCAAGTATCTCAACTTAGGATTTCAACCAACCAATTTATAGTGGTTCAAGTCTCTCCCTTGGAGCACTTTACTTCCACTACCCAAGTTTCCAAACTTAGGATTTCAATCACTTACAATAGATGTTTAAGAACAAAATAACAGCCCTCAAATAGGGTGGATATGATAAAGTGAAGCTCACAATATGATTCCTATAATAAAATTTACAACTCAAACTATATAGCTCAAGAATGGTATGAAATACTCAAAGATAGGCTCAAGACTTTTTAATCTTTTGATTCTTGTAAAATCAAAGTGTTGTGCAAGAGTTGCAGAGAGTGTTTTTCAAGATTAGAAGCTTTAGGAATCAATGGGAGAGATGTTTTAATGTTTGTGCATTTTGTGGTATTTAAACCCTTAAGAAGATGACAAAAAAACGTTCATGTTTGACATTAAAAAAACTAGCCGTTATGAGTTTCGGACGGGTGTTTCGGAAGGGTAGGTCGTCCGAAAGGGTCGTCCTAAACTCGACAGCAAGAATATTTTCTCTGGACAGTTTCAGACGATAGGTTCGGCTGGCCGAAACTTGGCCAAGATCGTCTGAAACTTTGTGAGCCATTTTTCGATATGATCTCGAAAGAATTTGGAAAACCGTAAAACATGAACGTTGTAGCCCTTTCTCTTAACTTTCCAATGGCACTGGAATCACTCCATTTGGATTTAAAATGAGAGAGATATGATCAAAACACTGAACCCTGGCAGATTTCTTCAGCATCATTTGAAGATTAAAAACACTTTGAAAACATTTTTACTTAAGCATCATTTGAAGATTAAAAATACTTTGAAAACATATTTACTTGAGCCTTAAAGGAGTAAAACAACTTCTTGAGCTATTTACACAAATGAACTAATTTACCATACTTTCATTTCTTTTGCACTTCCAATTCTTTCTTCATGCAATCCAACTCCATGCTTGGCTTCTTTTGAATCTTTTCATCTCTTTTGCACTTCCAATTATTTCTTCATGTAATCCAACTCCATGCTTGGCTTCTTTTGAATCTCTATCATATTGAAACACTTTATGAACCATTAGTATAAACATAATTGTTTGTTAGACATCAAAATAAGTAAGATTAAGACCCTAGGTCTTCACAATCTCCCCGTTTTTGATGATGACAAACCAATTATGTAATAGAATAAATAACAAGTGCAATAAGCAACTTTTGAATCAAAAGATAATATATGCTCCCCCTATGTGTATACTTCTCCTCTATTTTTATTTTTCTCTTCCTTACATGTACATCTTATTACTTATAATTTCCATCACTTAATTACATGCTTAAATATATTTCTCCCCCTTTTGGCATCATCAAACTAAGAAAGTTAAAATAACATTTCAATATCTTTCTCCCCCTTAAATATACATCTTATAATTTATCACTTAAATATAACTCTCCCCTTTTTCAATATCTTTCTCCAATAATCTTCTCCCCTTTTTTTCTTATCCATTTCATTCATTATATGATACCAGCATGCTTTATTTTTCTCTAATACTCAATGCTTTATTTTTCTCTAATGCTCTAACATGCTTTATTTTATGCTTTATTTTTCTCTAATACTCTAACATGCTTTATTTTTTTTTAATGCTCTTCTCCCCCTTTTGACATCATCAAAATAAGAATGTGAAAATAAGAAAGTGTGTACATATACACCATAAGTCACATATAAATCATGTTATTCTCCCCTTTAAATATACATCTATAACTTATAGTTCACACCACTTAATTACAAACTTTGTTAATATCTTTCTCCCTTTTTGGCATCAACAAAATAATTTCTCCTTTTTTTTTAATAAAATATCTTTCTCCCTCTTTTTGGCATCAACAAAATAAGTGAGATAAAACAACATGATACCATAAAACATCTATCTCCCCCTCTCATTCTTTTGTGTTTCTTTTTCTCAAATAACACATTTTTCTCCTTCTTTCATTTTATTTTTCTCCCCCTTAGAAATATCTCCCATTTTGGCATCAATCAAAATAAGAACATGAAAACAAATAAAACCAATGGTCAACTTTTTGTGATATTTTTCTCTCTTCTTCTTGAACAACATACAATGTGAGGGAAATATCAACTAATCATAGGACTACCCTTCCACTCCTTGCAACCTAATGGGTGGCTAGGCTTAATAAAGATGGTTAAGTATAAGAAATTTTGTAAAAATTTTGGCAGAGTTTTCTTTGTTTATATACTAATTCCACATGCCATCAACCCAAAATTTTGACAAAAATCCAATGCCCAACATATAAAATATCCAATGCACAACATATAAGTATATAATCATATGACATTCACAAGAGTCATAGAGACTAATGCACACTTAAATTTTCACCAAGGAAGATAGCAAAGACCATAAATGTTTAAACAACATGGATACCAAATTGAACCAAGAATGATACCAAATTAATAACATCATCGTCATCAATAATGAATCATAAGAAAAACATAAGAAATTTATCAAGTTATCTCAGTAATCACATGATTGTACTCTAAAATATGTTCATTTAAATGTACAAAGCCATCATAATGCCAATTATTAGCAACCCAATATAAGTCATAAAAATGCACAATATACCATATTGCAAATTTTGCAAATAAAATATTTCACCATTTTGCACAATGTATCTTATGCACAACATATCATAATCACCATAGAGATTAATGCACAATTTAATCTTCACCAAAGAAAATAGCCAAATCCAAGAATAGTTAACCAAATGAAGGAATGAGATAAAGAACATCAAAATGTCAATAATGAAACACAAAAAACTAATGCAAGTCCTAGGGTACCACAATCCATGTTCTATTGTTCCTTTGATGTATCAAGTGTGAATGTTTAGCACATGATTGAATTCTAGAACATTATCATTTGTCATTCACAATTCCACCAAAGGAAATAGCAAAATCCAACAGTGATTAAACACAATGGATAATGGGATAAATATATGTTCTTGCAAAATTAATGGCAATTTCAGATTCAAAAACAACTTCAAGTCCACCATGACTTCTAATATTTGATTGCCATGCTTGATTCTCATTCATTTTCTTGATGTTAGCACAAATTTCAACATAATACCAAACAAATTTCTTCACAAAACTCACCATTATCATACCATTAAAATCAACAAGTTGATTTGTATTCAAGCATGAATTGTAAAAAGGAATAAACAAATTTGGAAAACATTTTCTTTGCACAAATGAATCGACTTCATGAAATTTGTTTTGTCTATACTTTCCTTGAGAGAAAATAACACACTCTCTATGCAAGAACATCATCAAATGTTTGACACATTCAGCAAACCACAAGTATTCAAAACTGAAATCAATTTCATGTAAGACACTTAGAATTTTAAGCATTCCAAACTGCCCTACCAATTTATCCTCATGTGTATATTTTGCAAGTGACTCACCTATAGGCACCCAAACTCTAGTATCTCTAAATAAACACTCAATATGCTCAAAGTAGTCATAATATGAGAGTTTAGCACAATCTTTCCACACTTGAATCACTTCATGAGAATTTTCAAGAGTCTAATTGGATTTAATGAAATATATATTTTCCATAAAATTAGCATTCAAAGAATGCTTCCTAAAAATAAAGAAATTAACAAGGAATTGACATTCTTTCAAAGCCACAAAACCCGAATGCGAATGTGCAACAATATTATGCAATTCATAGCCTCTTAAGATATGAAGTTTTGATTGTAAAGGCACCATCTTGAAGAGATCATACAATGCATACTTCAATACAAAAACAGATTGTAAATTCAACATATTTCCAAAGCACAGAGCTACATCTTGAAACATATCAAAAGATCTAACACATGCACTATAAAGAAACTTTTTATCAATCCAATTTACATCATGGAGCAAGCTGCCCATACCTTTTGTTTTCCATGAATCACAAATTTTGTCGTTTTCATACTTTTGTTTAGGTAAGGCTCTAACTAGTTTTTTAGTTGCTATATCATTTATGTGATCTATTCCTATATGAATTAGCCTCCTATGCTACAACCAATTTGTGTCATATACTATACTAAGATATTTCATGTCTTAATTATTCCATAACATCACATACATGAAGTGTATACACATTTTTATGTCTAGAACCGGTAAGAATGATTTTACCATTTATCTTATCAATACATCAAAATCTTTATCACATATTTGACTTATGCCAATCAAGTTGAATTTCAAGTCATCAATCAAAAGCACATTCTCAATCACATTGCTATAATTATTGGCTACATTGTCAACTTCAATTATTTTTCCTTTTTATCATTTCCAAAAATATTAAACAATAAGGAATTTCCTATCATGAGTCTTGAGCATCCACTATTAAGAAACAAATTTTTGTATCCAAAATTGTATTTTCTAAACATATCTACATTCAAGAATCAACATGTGATTTTAAGCACTTAAGTTTTCATAGCAATGATATCTTTTCTTATCCAAATTTTTGATCCTTGTTCAACTTCCATTCTTGCATAACATTTCCTTGAGGTATGCCCCTTTTTACAACAATAATCACAAATTACAAAGTATTTGAAAGAATGTGAAGTTTTATAATAGGGATATGATCTAGTATAGCCAAACCTAGGTTCAAAGTTATATGTGTTATATCCATAATTATGATTATGTGTATTATGCATTCTTTTTCCATGATTATGATTGTGTGAGTTATACATTTTATGTCCATGATTATGGTTGGGCATTTTACATACATGAGGTTGATTAGTTCTACCATTTGGCTTCTCTACTCCTTTTTGATTATATGATGTATGAGTAATTTTTACCGGTTTAGATATGGAACTTTGACCTATCTCATGTGAATATCCTAATCCATATTTACTATTTCCCATTCTTTGATTACCTAAAAGTATTTCTAGGTTATTCTTTCCTTGAGTGAATTTTGCTAGACAATCACTAAGGTCTTCAATTATCTTCCTTAACCCTATGTGTTCTTTCTTAACTTCATCATATTTTTTAATCTTTTCCTTAGCTTTGTTGCTATCTATTGTAAGCTTTTCATTTTCTGTTTTTAATGTACAATTCTCTTTTACTACACAATCAAGTTTAATTATTAACTTTTGATTATATGTAGTGGTTTCTTCTACTTTTGCCTTTAGTTTCTTGTTTAGAGTCTTGGATTTCTTTAACTCATCTACTAACCTAGCAATGTACAGCTCAAGTTCATCTTGATCATAGCAATTATCATCATCATCTTTACTAGAAGAAATACTTACCTCATGGTCTTCAAATCCCATAAATTACATGTTAGCAATTCCTTCTTCTTCTTCTTCGATTTCCTCTTCGGATTGATCATCATCCCATGTAACTTTGAGGCTTCTTCCTTTGCCTTTCTTGTCATGTTTAAACTCCTTCTTTCTTCTTGGGCAATCTGCAATAAAATGACCAAGTTGATTACATTCAAAGCATTTGTTGATTTTGGAGGTTTCTCCCTCTTCTTTCATCCTATCTTTTTTTTTTGTCGAAAGTACTAGGAGATTAAATACGGTTGAGAGTCCAAAGAATTTGAGTGCCACAAAGGTAAATGAAATTCTAAAAACTCTCAAAGCCCTATAATATGTTCATCCTAATCCTTACATGCAGCCCCTTTGAGTTATACACTATGCAAGATCAATCCATGAGACCAGGTCCAAAAAGGGACCAGCCATACAATGGTTCGACCCATTTGTTCTTCAAGAGTTCAGCCCAATAAGGCACATCAGGGAGCCCAAATTGGCCCAATGACTTTCAGCTCCTAAACCATTAGCCAGCAGTCAAAATTTTGAGCCTATTTCTACATTGGGCTTAGGTCTTCAGCCCCAGTTTTATCCTTTTCAACAGTCAACCCAAGCAAATTGGAGCCCTATTGCCTAAACAGCCCTCAGTGTCCTTGATCAATAACGCTCATTCAAGCAGCCCAAGACACCCTCTGAAGCAAAATATCAAACAGCTAGTAGGCAACTTCCTTTACTGCATTCACAAAAAACCCAAGGGCAGACAAATTCTCCTCAACATCATTCCCCTTCTCATGTTCATTTCAGCAACCGGAGCTCTTGCGGGTACAGAGAGGGCAATACATTCCCATGTTCAAAACAATTCCCCCGCCTTCTGCCACTTCTCAGAATATGCCACCAAACGGCATCCAGTAGCAATTTCAACCAGAAGGAGTCTCTCATGCCATTAATCCAGAAATATACTAATGTAGCATTCAAGACATGTCCGTAATCTAGCAATATATGCACTGGGACTAACCACGATCAATAAGCTCAGCACATTATCATTTAATTTCCACCTTAATATTCCCCAGATCGTAACCATTTCCAACTTATCACAAACACAGTTGCTATGCAACAAAGAAGCATAACAGATGTGCAACAAGTGCAGAGTCTCAGCATCTTAATCATGCCTAAAATCTACCCCTCACTAAGCATCATACAAAAGCAAAAATCCAAATAAGCCATCCAAAATATTAGCAATATATTCCCCGTGGAAGCCCTCCCTTCACCATAGTACACACAACAGCCACATATTCATCCAAGAATACCTCAAGACTTGAAACAATACATACTCATTCCTTCCATTCTATCAGAGTCATTATAGCATACATATATGAAGCCCAGGCTAAGATAGCAGTTTACCTTTTGTTCCTTCTTTGACCTTCGGAGTAACATAACAAGGGGTTACGGTCCCTTAATTTTCTTCCAGAAGACTCGCTGGCCTTAGGACTGATCAAGGCATCCAATTGTTTGGAAAGCTTAGGAGGCTTGTGGAATTTGTCCATTTTGTCGAGAAAGGAGTCCAGGAAATCTTGAGGCTCTTCCTCAAAACTATGCTCCGTCCATCTGTCCTCCTCTCGATCCCATCTGTCCGTCTCGTGATCTTCAGTTTCAGAGTCAATTAAGGTATACCGTAAGCAAGGCAATTCCGAGTCCGCTGTTGGAAAACCTCTGAGCATTCGCGAAACTTCCTTTTCGTCTATCACATAGGTTTGCATGGCTGCTAAGATTTCTCACTCTGACATCACAGCACCTTTTTGCATGTTTGAAGATTCCCCTTCGTCCCAATTTATCATTACATTGATCCCCCCCTGCTTCACACTTTCATCAAGTTCCAATTCTGTCATCCTATCTTTGCTTCTAGAATTTCTTCCCTTGTTAAACATGTTACTTCTACTTTGGATCATCCTAGATAATTTTCTAGTGAGAAGTACAAGATCATCATCATCTTGTTCATTTATATCTTCCTCATCTTCCTCATCATCATTCTCAATTTTTGACATCTTAAGAGCTATGTTCTTTCTAATCTTAGTGTCTTCTCCTTTTTGAGTTTTTGACTTCATTTTCAGCTCATATGATATAAGAGAACTAATTAGTTGATCTATGGGTAGTTCTCTCAGATTTTTAGCTTCTTCAATGGCTATGGCTTTTGACTCCCCATTCATTAGGTAATGAATTTAAGATCTTTTTATTTTGCTCACCTAAAGGATAGATTTTTCCTAAGTTTTCCAAATCTTTAATTATGCTATTGAATTTACAAAACATTTCATCTATGGACTCATTACTATCCATTTTAAAGCTTTCATATTGTGTTACTAACAATGATTTCTTTTCCTCCTTAACATCTTCATTTCCTTCATGTATTTTCCTAAGCTTCTTCCAAATATCATGTGCATTTTTACATCCCTTAACTCTACTTGATTCATTAACATCTAAGGAGTTGTACAAGACATTTGTAGCCTTTTCATTTAAGGTTAGATTTCTCCTATCATTTTCATCAAATTCACTCCTCTTCTTTTCTCTAGTTTCATTTTCTATGGTTATTTCAGCTATGTAAGGTCCTTCCTCAACAATGTACCACATCTCAATATCAATGGATTTGAGATAGATTTCCATTCTATCTCTCCAACTGCTATAGTTGGTTCCATTAAACATTAGAGGCCTAGAGATAGATTGTCCCTCCATAAACATAGCATTGTTTGTTGCCATAATCTTTTCTCTAAGGTTGTTAAGCCTAAGCAAATAGAGACCATGCTCTGATACCAATTGTAAGCTCTAAGGCAACCTAAGAGGGGGGTGAATTAGGTTTCTAAAAAATTCTTTAAACTCAATCAATTCAAATTCAATTCAACAATGATGAGTGAGTAGTATGACTTGCATCAAGTGTAATATCAAATGATGTTTAATGTAATATTCCAACAGTACAATGAATATATACTTCAATCCAAGTGCAGTAAATTAAATCATGAACAAGATGAAATAATAGTAAAAACTGAAAGCAATAAAGAGCAATTGACACAATCAATTTAGAGTGGTTCAAATCTCCCACTTGGAGCACTCTACATCCACTACCCAAGTTTCCCAACTTAGGATTTCAACCTCTTCACTATGAAGTGATCTCTTTTCTAGTGGTGAGATCAAAACAACCACTTTTACAACCCAAGTATCTCAACTTAGGATTTCAACCAACCAATTTATAGTGGTTCAAGTCTCCCCCTTGGAGCACTTTACTTCCACTACCCAAGTTTCCAAACTTAGGATTTCAATCACTTACAATAGATGTTTAAGAACAAAATAACAGCCCTCAAATAGGGTGGATATGATAAAGTGAAGCTCACAATATGATTCTTATAATAAAATTTACAACTCAAACTATATAGCTCAAGAATGGTATGAAATACTCAAAGATAGGCTCAAGACTTTTAATCTTTTGATTCTTGTAAAATCAAAGTGTTGTGCAAGAGTTGTAGAGAGTGTTTTTCAAGATTAGAAGCTCAAGCATTCAATGGGAGAGATGTTTTAATGTTTGTGCATTTGGTGGTATTTAAACCCTTAAGAAGATGACAAAAAAATATTCATGTTTGACATTAAAAAAACTAGCCGTTATGAGTTTCGGACAGGTGTTTCAGAAGGGTAGGTCGTCCGAAAGGGTCGTCCTAAACCCGACAGCAAGAACATTTTCTCTGGACAGTTTCGGACGACAGGTTCGGCTGGCCGAAACTTGGCCAAGGTCGTCCGAAACTTTGTGAGCCATTTTTCGATATGATCTCAAAAGAATTTGGAAACCGTAAAACATGAAAGTTGTAGCCCTTTCTCTTAACTTTCCAATGGCACTGGAATCACTCCATTTGGATTTAAAATGAGAGAGATATGATCAAAACACTGAACCCTGGCAGATTTCTTCAGCATCATTTGAAGATTAAAAACACTTTGAAAACATTTTTACTTGAGCATCATTTGAAGATTAAAAATACTTTGAAAACATTTTTACTTGAGCCTTAAAGGAGTAAAACAACTTCTTGAGCTATTTACACAAATGAACTAATTTACCATACTTTCATTTCTTTTTCACTTCCAATTCTTTCTTCATGCAATCCAACTCCATGCTTGGCTTCTTTTGAATCTTTTCATCTCTTTTGCACTTCCAATTATTTCTTCATGTAATCCAACTCCATGCTTGGCTTCTTTTGAATCTCTATTATATTGAAACACTTTATGAACCATTAGTATAAACATAATTGTTTGTTAGACATCAAAATAAGTAAGATTAAGACCCTAGGTCTTCACACAGCCCAATGCTTAAGTTAGACAATTCAAACAACCAACTCCAGAACGCCGGATAAACAACCCAACACCAGCAATTCAAGCAAATGCAACACCAATCCAAATGAAGCAAATTACTCTGCCTTGTGCGTATATTTCCATCACAGTCACACCATATTAGCAGAGCAAGTTCAAGGAAAACCATAGCGTTGGACAAGATTGAAAGCATCACCATTCCGAACTAGAGTCCATAATCTTCTCCATTTTCAGCAAATGTATATTGACAATTAATCTTGTACAAGAAAGTTACTAATCCAAGAATTAGTTTAGAAACAATGAAGTCCAAATCCACAGCCAAGAAACCAATCACCGCAAACCTTCATCTCCCCAAATAGCCATGGAGGTCCTTAGTCATAAGCAAATGCATTGATTTCAAAGTCATAGACACAATTAGTTCCAAATTCAATAGTCTCTCACATATGGAATATGTGGTTTTGCCTTTGTCATTTCGTCAATGAGCGCACTATAATAACATAACAAGCAAGAAGAATAGTAGCAAAGGTACAGTTCATCTTTCCTCAAAACAAAACAAAAACCAGAACATGTACCACAGTTCCAAAAACCAAGAGCCAGTGTTGACATTAATCTTAGTACGGCATAGCTCACAACAATGAACACAACTATCCAACAAAGTTAAGGAAACAGCCTGAAAGTCCATAATCATCAAAAATTGAAAACATAAAATTAAAAGTCCACTTTCTGGACATTTAAGTCCTTTGTTTCCATGCCTCAAAAAACCCATTTCACCAAAGTCTATGAAGAGGATTCAGTTTGCTAATCGAACCCAAAATCCAATAGCCAAATCATCAAATCACTCAGTAGAGCTTCAATGCTCAAACTATATCGCCCAACAAATACGGATAGCAAATGAGAGTTCACCGTCAAATGGGGATTCCTCCCACGATATCAATAGTTACAAGCAAAATAGGGGATGCATTACTTACCATCGGAAGTGTGAAGCTCGTAGCTCGGAGCAAATGTTTAATGGGAGATCGACACATCAAAAAATCAGAACAGGTGAAACCTGGACCCGAAAAGCAGAGGCTCACATTTGAGAGCTGGTAGGCATCGCCCGGTCATGGCCCGCGGAGGAGAGATCCAGGGAAAGCTCGGTGAAGACCCTAGTTTCCTCTTCCTTCAGGTCCGGCCCGAATTGACGGGTTGAAGATCTGGTCCATGAGTCAGATGTGGCAAATCTCTGTTGAGCAAGTCGAGTGAGGTCCGATCCAGGTGTGGAAGGCCGATCTAGGGCCGATCCTTCCTCTAGATGTTAGGAAGCTCAGATGAAACCTCAAGCACATCCAAATCTGTGTGGCTGTGAACAGTGGCAGATCTGTTGCAATGGCCGGTCCACTCCAGCAGCCACCTTTGTGCGATTAGGAGAAAAGATATATGTGGTCGGCTGATGGAGAAAGGATAGAGAGTAGGCTGGACGAGAACCGATAGATGAAACCTCAAACACATCCAAATCTGTGCGAGTGTGAACATTGGCAGATCCGATGCAATGGCCGCTCCACTCCAGCAGCCACCTTTGTGAGATTAAGAGATCTGATATTGTGATCGGCTGATGGAGAAAGGGTAGAGAGTGGGGCGGACAAGAAACGATGGAAGAGGAAAGTCGTCGGAGGTGGGTTTTGTTTGAAGGCCGAAGTATGAAGCGCTTTAGTTTAGAGTAAGAGAAGGAGAACAAAGATAAAGAAATGTGAGGTAGTAAAAGAGCTGTAGGAGAGAGGTGTCGTTGACCGGCTCTGGCCAAAAGGCCAGAGCTGGTGGTGGTGGGGCTGCTTTTCATTGCTTGGTTCCTCATTTCTGCTGCTCTTCTGCTGAGTATGCTTTAACTTGCTCTACGACTATACCATAGATATAAGAGGGAGTTTGTTATAGATATGTTAAGCTTTCAACCAAGTTGGTCTTCAACATGTGTGCTTGTGGGATAAAACTGTCGATTGGATAAAGTGGGTTATGGGATCATTTGTTGCTATTTGGATTATTACAGAAAAGTTAGTATTTTGTGGGCCTTCAATTACAGCTGCTTGTTTAGGATGTCACACGTGTGCAGAATTGTGTTACCAAGTTGTGCTGTAAATGGTAAAGTTTAACAAGTGTTCAACTCTCCATGTCTCCCCTTCATCAATTTACTTCTTCTTTTTTTCACTCTTCACAATTCTTTCACCTCACTTTTCTTCACCCTCTCTTTTCTCTGTCATCAATTTCCCACTCTGCTTTTATTGCTTTTAATTACTTGGTTCCTCATTTTTGCTGCTCTTCTGCTGAGTGTGCTTTAACTTGCTCTACGATTGGTGTGAGTACTTTTTTATTTTTTTATTTATGTTTCTTTTTTATGATCAATTTCCCACACTGCTTCTATTGTTTTTCATCGGTTGGTTCCTCATTTTTGTTGCTCTTTTGCTGATTGTGCTCCAAATTGCTCTATGATTGATGTGACTATTTTTTTATTTTTTATGCATGTTTTCATTGTTGTTTATTCATACGGTAGGGACGAAGCATTGGTTACATAATTTTGATGCACCAAAAGTAAATGTGCTCTGTTTATTCACGTTTATTGGTCCATCAAAGGCTATGCTTTGTTGTGAAGATTGAACTAAATGTTTGCCTTGCAGACAATTGGGTCTTCTTTGTTTTCTTTGCCCCTTTTTCATCTGCTCTACCTATTTGGCTTATGTAATTAATTCTGTACATTGGTAGGCAACTAGATTAGACATGCATGTGTGTGATCATTTTACTCATGGTGCGCATAATATGATTTTGTTTGTTTCTTTGGTATTGTTTTGGTGTGTCAAAAGTATGACACTAAGTTTAGTGGTTTGAGAAGTTTGTAGTTTGTGTTCCATTACACCTTATGATTTCTGTATGAAGGTTATGGTAGTTTAATGCCTTGGTGGTGTATGAACAATTGTACCTATTGCGTAACCTTTTATTCTATTGATTTCTGGGTAGTATAAGTGAGCAACAAGGTTTAGATATAGTATAGTGAGGCATATGTATCGTGGATGACAACCCTATAAAGTATGAGAAAGCTGTGATCATAAGAGGGCTACATACAAAGAGGTTAAGAGAAAAGAAAAAAAATTAATGCCAAAAAACAATCAAATGTGCCTGATGAGGAGAAGGTTGCAATAAGCTTGAAAAACAAATCAAAAGGTTAGTGAAAACATTAAATTGGAGCAACTTCGGAAAAGAAGGGAAGCATATACACGAAAAAAAAAGATTCCCAAACTCTCAAGACTGGTGGATATGATTTGGGAAAACAATTTGTCGGCAATGAGAAGGATGCTATAGTCCATGAAAGTTATGAAACGCAATTTGTTAAGCAGTATAAACGAGCAATTCCTTCTATTGGTGAAGGAGTGGTTAGGGTTGTTATGGAGAGCATGGGTGATTGGCAAAATAATCAAAACAATCAATTCAAGAGAGGCTCAATTGTTGTCCATTATAATGAAACAAACAGTGTGTATAGGCCAATTAACGATATGTAAGATTCATAACACAAAGAGTTGTGATGTAAATGTGATTGCAAGCCAAATTGAAGCAATCATTAAACACCCTATAGAGATGTTAGCAGAGCAAAAAATTCGTCAAGGTATTGTGCTTTGAAACATTATTGAAATTTTCGGAATTCTTGTCTGATTGTTTGATGTCCACGTTCTTTTTTGTTTTTGGTTAAGCAGGCTTCACACCTCCATTGATCATTCGTGAAATAAGTAAAAACCATATTGGAGGTGCGAATGTATTTCATTTGGTTCTTGTGACTCCACAAAATTTATAAATGTTCTACTAAATGTGTGTCTATGTAGCTTGACAGGCGATCGCTCATGAACGATATGGTTGTTTGAAAATAAAAGCATTATGAGTAGGTTGAGTACATATGAACCAGGTTAGGTGTTGTATTGTAAGTGTGGTTATTATACATTTATATGTTAGGATTTACTGAAATTTGTGTCGACCACTAATTTTTCATATTTTTTCCCCTGTTTTTGTTTAGGTGAACCATCTCAAACGACTATTGAGTAGGGTTTAACTAATACTGTCTGTGTGTCATCTGAAAACACAAGATTTCATACTGAAGTTATAAGTTGTCCCAGAAGAAAGAGAAAAGGTAAGCATTGTTATCTTCATATTATTGCCTATGTATGAAATAGAATTGTTGTGTGACTTTCTCCTGCCAATAGCATACAATGAGATCAAGCATGCTGCTAAACAATCGTTGGCCATTGCATGTCTAGACAACATTATGAACTCTATCTTTTTCACCCCATTAATGGTAACAAAAGAATACAGGAAATTGAGGATTATTAGCTTCATTCTTTCAACTAAAACCATCATTCACACGGAGTGCATGATGCCCAAGATTATCATGTTTAGATTGGCAATGAATCTCAAAAAAGGTATTGTATTGTTAGAAAGACCATTCACAATATAAAATACATGTCCTTCAAACTACGCAATCAATTGCATAATATGAATAACAAATGCTGTCAAAGAAAGTAAGAAAATAAGGCTTTTACACATTGCACAAGCCATTTTGTTAATTAAATACAAATTTTAGAATCAAATTGTTACTTCTCTCAATTTTATAATGGTCAAGATGGAATAAATTAAAACATATTGTGTGAATTGCTAGAAAAAAGGAATACCTTATACCATATTGCTGTGTGTTCATTAGTAAACAAAAATAATTTCTATAATGTATAAAAAAAACATAAACTGGATGAGTAATTTATGTGATAAAATTAATAAAGTATGATTACTTGAGAATTACTCGTTTAGTATGTATACATATTGAGACAAAATTGTGGTCAAATCCTTGGATGTTTTTAACCTTTTGCTCAAATATAAAAAAACTACTTTTTCCCTAGCAATTATATGAACTTTGTTATTCGTATATGATTATGTTAGGATATCGATTTTCCTTAGTTCTATTTAGGTGAACAATCTAAAATTAATATCCAAAAAGGCCCAACAAACAGTTGGTCTGTAACATCTGAATACACAAGAGCACAAGCATTGCTAAAGCATACAAATACTACAATCAGTTGTGGCAGCTTTTAAGTTTTTTTTATTGCTTTTTGTCTTTTTCTTTTTTGTTTATGTTGTTGTATCCCCTTTGTGTTGTTGTCATTTTGATCTTTAATATTATTAGTTTTCCTAATAATATACAGAAAATACAAGAAAGCAATTCAGTTATAATGATGATATTGGAGTTATAACCAATGACTCAAAAAGGAAAAAAGGTCCATTTTTATTTTCAGTCTCTTTATGAATTTGATCATATGAGCATAATAAAAAGAAGAAATTCCTACTACACTTACAAGTCAAAAAAAAAGAAACAACTAAACATTGTCATCTTGATATTACTATTCGTCATAAAGCCAGATGTATAAAAGAGAATTATGTCTATGACTTTTTCCCTCATAGTAACTAATTTTTTTCCCAAATATATGTTCTCAATATAGAACACTTTGTTGTTGATGTGTAATGTGCAGTTACAGGAAAAACAAAATTAACTGATTCTGACATACTTTCTGATAAATGTGCTTCTAATGACAACAAAAAAAAGTAGTAGTTGTACTCATTATTCATGAGTTTTGTTAGTTGATCTATTTCTTTCTGTTGTATTTGAAGAATTATGTATTTGAAGAATTATATTGGACAACATGTATAATTCCTGTATGTCATTGACTAAGTAAGAAAGTATCGCAAGGAATAGGATTGTTGGATTTCATTTTTTCCAATCCTGATATCTTACTTGTATCATCTAATTGTGAACACTGTTGAGCCATCAAGTTTCATCGTGAAAGCAAATATCTTTTCTTTCTACAAGGTGAAACTGGATGGCATGAAGGGATAAAAAAGGCTCAGAATGTTCATACGAGATTAGAACAATGGAAACAACAACAACAAAAGAATATTCTTCATTAAAAAGGAGTATTAACAGTTGAAGAATTGCTTTTTGTTGAGGAAACAAGTTAAATAGTTACTTTTTACCTTTGTTTGTGAAATTCTATATGTAGCTATTTTTATCTTACTTCACATATCAAATGGTGCCATATATATGCAGATTTAAATAAGACCAGAAATAAAACATATTATGTTTCAATGCGAGAGTACTATGCTTACAAATTGCAAGTGCGACATGATAGCAGTTCAATTTTTTTGCATAGTGGAAGATTGTTGCAGCAATACGTGGTTGATATATACATGAAAATTGAGACACAAAGGCTTGATTTTCATAAAAGTAAGTAAAAATATCTACGTAGAGAGCAATTACTAGGAATCATGGATAGTGTTATGAATGGAGAGATTAGAGGATCAAAAGTTGGTAAGCGAGTCATTCTACTGGCATCTTTTATTGGTGGACCACGGGATATAAGACGAAGGTATGTTAATGCAATGACATTATTTGAAAGATTCGGAAAACCTGATCTTTTCTTAACAATAACTTGTAATCCATCTTGGCCTGAAATTGAGCAACACATGGTGAAAACTGACGTAGTTGAAAATTGGCCTGATCTTATTGCTCGAGTTTTTGGTGAAATTGGTGCTTACACTTATGTTGTTGAATTTCAAAAAAGAGGTCTACCACATTCCCATTTTTTACTAATCATGAAGCCAAGTGCAAAGATTTATTCGGCAGATGCCTACGATAAGGTTGTATCAGCTGAACTACTTGATGAAGCAAAATATCCATATTTATTTGAAGCTGTCAAGAAGCATATCATATAGATCTTGTAGTAAATTGAAGCCTTCAAATGTGTGTATGAAAGATGGTGGCACTTGTAAAAACTATTATCCTAAAGATTGGGCTGAGCAGACAACACATTTACTGAATTCATATCCCATATATCGAAGACACAATGATGGAGTTAAAGTTCAGGTTCGTGGCCACTTACTTGAAAATAGATGGGTTGTACCATATACTCTATATTTATTAGCAAACTTCAATTGTCATATCAATGTTGAAATCTGCTCCACAATCAATGCTTTTAAATATATTTATAAATACATCTACAAGGGACATGATCGCATCCACTTTCAAGTAAATGGTGATGACACATGTGCCATAGATGAAATCAAAGAGTTCCAAACAGGGAGATGGGTTTCACCGCTTGAAGCAATGTGGCGTATTTTTTTATTTTCTTTGAACGAAATACGGCCCGCTGTTATACATCTACAACTACATTTGGAGAATTATCAGAACATGAGCTTTGAAGAAGATGTTGATTTATGAAATGTTCTGAGTAATGCATTTCTAAAGAAAACAATGCTGACTAAAATTTTTGCCCTCAATAAATCTGATGAATTAGTGCAAAAAGTACACTACACCTATAAAGAATTTCTTGAACATTTTGTTTGGCCTCAATGTGAACGAATATGGAAAAGCAGAGAACAAAGGCATGTTATTGGCAGGATCGTTCTTGCAAATCTAATGGAAGGTGAAAAGTATTTTTTACGGCTTCTATTACTGCATATCAGAGGTCCTACATCATATGATCACTTAAAAAACCATTGATGGCAATTATGTTAATACGTTTTGAGAAGCTGCGGTTTTAAGAGGTTTATTTGCAACAAATGATGCTCAAGAACAATGTTTGCAAGAAGCTTCTCTATTCCACATGCTATACAGCCTAAGACTATTTGCTACAATGTTAGTATATTTACTGCTCAATGATCCTCCTAGTTTATAGATGAAATTCAAAGAGTTGATGCAAGAAGATTTTAGAATATTGAATCTTTCTACTGATGAGCAAATTGATTTAAAAACTCTACAACATATCAGCAAAATTTTGGAGTCCATGGGAAAAAATATCAACATGTATGGTTTGGTGCCCATAATTCTAAAGTTTGATTATGAAAATGTAGAATCAAGAGAAGTGGTATCTAAGAGACATCTTGAAGTAAGTGTAAAAGATCTACAAGTGGCTGAAAAATTAAATTCCTAACAAAAAATAGCATTTGAAATGATTAAAGAGAAGGTCTATAACAACCAACCTGATCTATTTTTCATTGATGGTCCTGGTGGAATAGGTAAAACGTTCTTGTACCTTGTGCTCCTTCTAGAGCTCAGATTAAAAGGTTATGTAGCATTGGCAAATGCAAGCTCGGGTGTAGCTACCGCGTTATTACCCAGGGGATTGACAGCTCATTCACGATTCAAGATTCCACTTGATATACATGAGAAATACGTTTGCAATGTTAGTAAGCAAAGTTCAGCTGATAAATTAATTCAAAATGCAAAATTGATCATCTAGGACGAAGCCCCTATAGCACACAGATTATCTATCGAGGCGGTTGATAAACTTTTATAAGATTTGATGGAATCATCCTATCATTTTGGTGGAAAGGTAATGGTTTTTTGTGACGATTTCAGACAAGTACTTCCAGTTGTACCAAAAGGTAGCAAACAAGATTGTCTCACAGCAAGCTTAGTATGTTATGATATTTGGTCAGCTTTAACAAAGATTCAGTTGAAGGAAAACATGCGTGCACAATCAGATACTGACTTTGTATTATACTTGTTACGTATTGGGAATGGTGAAGAAACAATTATTGGAACAGATGAAGTAAAGATTCCTAATGCTTTGTTGCTACCTTATGTATCTGAAGAAGAATCGTTGTCTCAACTAATAGACATTGTCTACGGAAAATTTGAGGATTTGTGTTTGTTCAGCAATAAGTGTGAAATCAACAAGGCAATCTTGACTACAAAGAATAAATATGTGGATGATATCAATGCAATGTTGATTCAGAAATTTCCTGGAGATGCTATGGAGTATTTTAATCGTGATGAAGCTACGAATGATTGTCAACAAACTTTGGATGAAGATTTGTTAAACGCATTGATTCCAAATGGTTTTCCGCCTCATAAATTGAGCCTCAAATTCAATTGTCCTATTATTTTGTTATAGAATATTGATCTAGCTGGAGGTTTATGCAATGGAACAAGATTGGTTTGTCGTGTTTTAAGAGATCATGTTATAGATACAGTAATCACAGCAGGCAAGCATATTGAAAAACAAGTATTTATTCACATAATCAAGTTTATAGTTTCCTGTGATCAGATATCTCCAATTGCTTTTCAAAGGACACATTTACTCTCCGGCTTTGTTTTGCAATGACAATCAATAAAGCTCAAGGCCAAACTTTAGATTTTGTTGGTATTTATTTACGTGAATCAGTATTCTCATACGTTCAATTATATGTTGCTTTATCTAGAGCTAAAACTAGTAAACACATCAAAATTTTAATTCGACCTACTTTTCCTGATTCTAACACATATACTTGTACAAAAAATATCTTCTATCCTGAAGTTTTGTGTATACCATATTGATCTTCTAATTTCCACAACCCATCTCACAGATTTGCGTAAACCATGATCAGTTTTCAAACTTCCATTCCTGTTTTCAGCAAATTTCCATATACTGTATTTTGAACTAACATTTCCAGAGAAAGAAATTTGTACAGCATGTTAAATCCAATCTGCAACTTAGCTTTTTTATCCACACATTTTTTATGATCTTTTTTGCCTACAGAACAACATAAGAAATAGGTAGAATTTGTCATTTATGTGTACATCATATGCAATTAGGTTGCATTACATCGAGCTTTGGTATAACTAATTGGTCTTTCACTCTTTTTGGTCTATGTTAAATAATGTTTGGTATTTCATTATTAGAGATGATACTTTGCCTACATTTTATCCTTATCTTTATCCTGCTGTTGGACTGTATGAAATTATAGCATGACTGAACTATCTTTTCTTTTTTCACTGTTTTCTGTGGAACATACATGATCTTTACTTTCTACTGGTATGAATGATACTCTCTAGAGATTACAACACACTATAATTCTTATAATATCTGGTATACAACATAAACATTATCGAATTCTACATATTGGATTGTATTCCATTTATTTATCTACTGCAAATGGAATGAATTCCAATTAATTATGTTTTGTATGTTTGTTTGGTGTGTTTGTACTTAAAATGTCTTTGTTAGACACTTAATGAAATTTATCTGCCTTGTTTATTCTTCTATTATCAGCCTATTTATAGCAGGTGGTAGTTTGGTGGGTTTAACACGGTAATGGACTGTTACAATATTATACACTTGAGTTTGGACATTGCAAAATTTTATAGCATAAGCTAATTTAACATTAACTTAGCCAAATGAGAGCATAGCCTATTAGTCACTCAATGTCTTTATTTTTTAAATTTATTTTCGTCATTCCATAGATTGTTATCAACAAATGAAACTCCTATATATTGTTGCATTCTTCTATTTAATTACTATATCAAACTCTTATCTATGACATCATTTTATGACTTTACTATATGTAGGAAAATGCAATGACAAACAAAGAAAATTTTAAACATTGGTGTTGGGATGGAATTCCCTCGTTCAAGTAATCGAGAAAAGTCAACCACTCTTATCTTCTAAAGCATCAAAACAAAACCGCTACCAAAGGATTGCTTTTGTTAATGAGGAAGTAAGTATGCAACTTACTATAAACTTTGATTTGTTATATAACTTGCAACTCACTAAATAGTTGACAAATAAATTTTTCTATAAACCAATTTATGTATTACCTATAGTCAAATGTGAACTTAAAAACTTATTATAACTTGTATATAAAAGGCCACCAAAATACATGCATTAATTTAGTCACTAAATAGTTGACAATGAAGTCTTTTTATAAACCAGTTTCTGTATTATCAATGGCCAAATATGAACTTAATAGCTGATTATAACTTTTATCACAGGGCACCAAAATACAAGCATTAATTTTTGGTTCAGATATCACTTTCTTTCAGCACCATTTTGAGCTACATAAAAGGTACTACATTTCTAATGCAAAAGTGAAACCTGCCAATGCTACCTGTGCTACACGACCAAACGAATGCTTTTGGACAATTGACAACTCAACGATTGTTGAAGCAATGAATTAATCATCACCACCACAGTTGCCATCTGTTTTTTAGTTCACTCCATTTCAGTTTATTCCATGAGTATATGGAACAAAATTAACAAATTGGTAAGGACTTTACTTTTCTACAAATTTCTTATAGCTAACAACTTGCACAAATGTAAAACTGATAAATCTATGCATATCTAAATGTCATAGGAATTGCTATACATGTGACACCAGTAAGAGCAGCAAATGGAAATAATGGTCCAACTACTGTTAGAGACATAGTCATCGTCAATAAAAAGTATGGCTACTAGAAGTCTTATTCAAACAAAAGGTATGACTAAGTACAAAACTTGAAGTACTAATTAATAATAAATGATTTTTCTCAACAGATCTCAACCTATTACTTTGACTCTTAGAGAGACGTTTGCAACATCTGAGGGATCAACTATAGCATATCAAATACAAACGTTTCCAGTTGTCCCATCATTACACATCAAAGTGACTGCTTACCATAGTAAGTATTGTATCTTTTATTATTATTCCACAATAGCATTGTGTCAAAAAACTTTTCTCTCACATGTATAACATATACAATTTGCAGCACTCAATCTCCAGTCCAAGTATGATTCTGTATTTCTTGTTAACCCACCACTTCATGAAGCAACTATACTCAAAACTTGGTACTTCACTTGTCTTTTGGTGCAAAAGAAATAAGGTTTTGCCAAATAGCTATTATTACGATTATTTCACACTACAAGTCTGAAGCACATCAAAATGCATTTGCAAAGATGATTGAAACAAGAGCGTATAGCAACAGATGTGCTCTACTACCAATGCCAACTGAGGATGCCGTAGTACCCATCATCCAACTCTTTAACGAAAGAGAAGTAAGTACAAAAATTTCATTACATCTCATGCTTATGGTTTTCATCCTTTTGTGTAACAACTCTAGTAGACTGTAATTACAACTTTGAATATGACAGCACAAAACAAGTTGGGTAAAAGGAAATGCTGAACTCAGTGCACAAAAATAAAAGCTGTGGTATCTTTCATGCCTTATTTGCTACAAATCGTTGCGGTCAAACCCTTAGTGGCAACTACAATGCCCGGCATGGAAATCATCCATTCATGTTGAAGCAACGTACTATGAAATCACACATTATAGAAAGCTTTACAAAACTAATCTTATAGCAGCTCTACAAGCTAAAGTTTGACAAGAAAAAAATCAATTCAGGTGTCGAATGACTATTGAACTTTCTGACCCTTCCGCCACAATTACTATTGAATTATATGGGGCAGATGTCTAGAAGATAATTTCCATTTGATGCTTCTCAACTGCAACAACAGAATGAACAAGTAAGACTTCTTAATTCACTTTCTCCTATTTTCATTAAGTTTTCATTTGCTCAATTTGATAAAGCTAATACATACGTAAAAAGCAAGATTCAGTTATACTATCTTGTCGTATTGCTCATTTGTAACACTTTAGTATTACTTGTCGACAGGGATGCATTGACTTCGAAACAATAAGAAAATTCTTACATGAGTATGACTTGGTATGTTTGATCAAAAAAGCAACATACTAATCATCTTTCTCAATAGAAAACACATTTACAGCTGTGATGGTTTACCCTTTGTCAAAGAAACCCCAAGAAAAAATGTGCTCGGATCAGATCCACTATCAACAACAACAAAATCAACACACATAAAGAAAGAGGAAACCATCTCAAAAGGCCTCACCAGTGAAGAAATAGCACACAAAAGAGCTCGACACAACTAAATGTCCAGTACATAAATCTACCACTTTTACTTATCTGAAGAACAACCACCGCTGATGACACTTCTTGTACATATGCTATACTGGTGGAAAACAGTCAAAGACATACTCTAGCATATTTCTCTTTTGCTTATCTACATTTTTGCTTCTCTGAAGAACAACTGCAAACGATTT
Source organism: Ophiorrhiza pumila (assembly GCA_016586305.1). Lineage (NCBI taxonomy): Eukaryota > Viridiplantae > Streptophyta > Magnoliopsida > Gentianales > Rubiaceae > Ophiorrhiza > Ophiorrhiza pumila. Next base: position 36,442,416 of record BLIW01000009.1, on the reverse strand, counting down.
AGAAAGGATGTTGTATGTTACTAATACATACGTAAAAAGCAAGATTCAGTTATACTATCTTGTCGTATTGCTCATTTGTAACATTTTAGTGTTACTTGTCGACAGGGATGCTTTGACTTCGAAACAATAAGAAAATCCTTACATGAGTATGACTTGGTATGTTTGATCAAAAAAGCAACATACTAATCATCTTTTTCAATAGAAAACACATTTACAGATGTGATGGTTTACCCTTTGTCAAAGAAACCCCAAGAAAAAATGTGCTCGGATCAGATCCACTATCAACAACAACAGAACCAACACACATAAAGAAAGAGGAAACCATCTCAAAAGGCCTCACCAGTGAAGAAATAGCACACAAAAGAGCTCGACACAACTAAATGTCCAGTACATAAATCTACCACTTTTACTTATCTAAATAACAACCACCGCTGATGACACTTCTTGTACATATGCTATACTGGTGGAAAACAGTCAAAGACATACTCTAGCATATTTCTCTTTTGCTTATCTACATTTTTGCTTCTCTGAAGAACAACTACAAACGATTTAGAAAGGATATTGTCTGTTACTAATCATCCTTCTTGTACATATGCCACCAAACTATGAAGTATGCTACAGTGGGGAAAAATAGTGAAATGCACACTAGCATATTTATCTTCTGCTTATGTATATACTCTACCATATTTCTGTTTTGCTTGTATATATATATATATATATGCTACTCTTTGACAACAAGTAAACTCTAAAAATAGTCATGATTAACAAAACTCTAATAGATCATTTCAACGCAATATTGACAATACAAAATCTATTTCACTATCAATACTAATTATACATAATTTTTGTACAACAAAAACTAAACCAACATTTATTAACAGGACAAACATTTTAAATTCTTACAAGAGTCATCAACAACCATCCCATGAGATACATAATAACCATGCAAAATGATTCCTACAAGACAAATTTAACATTTTTGCCTATAGATGTCCACTTGCTTCCTCTTAAATAATCTGCTCCTCATGTACAAAATCTGCAAAACCTTCTAAAATTAGAAATGGCCTGAACCTTGCAAAAATACTTTGAACCACACCAGTCAAAACTTGCTCACTATAAAGGATTTGAAATAAATGATATACTTCTTAACCCAATTGTTGATTATCAACTCTTACGACAACACCACAGTTAACATTAACGCATTCAGCATGATGATTCACACGTAAATTTCTTTCATAACTAAGTGTTAAAACACTCATTCCATCACAAAGATCATTAAACAAATTTATGATTTATGATTTTCTATCACATTCCTCTCCATCTGCAAGAAAAAAAACATAATCTTAGGAACTCTTTATACACATGGCCCAAATTAAAAATATAAAATTGTATATACCACATGTCCACAACCCAACAAAAACTAACCTCAACAACTAAATCAAACTTCAAACTCACAAAAAACCACAAGAATAGTACCGCTAAAACTAGCATAAACATGGACTCCTATTTATAAAATCATAGCAAAAGGAAACAAATTACAGATCCATGTGTAAAAACAATCGACAACTCAATTTACACAAAATACATGGACAAATGCAAAAAACAAGTGTCAGCCAAATTCTTAAAAAAAAACGTAACAAGCACTAAAACACTACATGTGTAACCTCCATCTGGAAAAACTACAAACACCACATGTGTAATCTCCATGTACAAACACTTCAGAGGCAGGTCCTCAAATGACAAGTACACAAAAATACTCTCCCCTCCTATTACCTACGGTCACCACCATGCGTAAAGTGCAATATATATATAATATATATATATAGTATTTTGAAAAGTTAAAATGGTTTCAAAAAAGATCTTGAAAGACAACTAAGAGAAATTTGATGTAAAAATAATAAACATATTTATATTATATGCAAATTTCAATTCCAAATAAAATCTTTAGCATCAAATAAAGAATTTGAAATCCATGCAATAGACAAAGAAATGGTCTCTCTCTTTTTTAGTTTTTCTTTTCTTTTACTCCTACTTTAAATTTTGTAAACTACCTAATATTATTGTATAACCACTATTTAATAAATAATAAAGAAATATACAAACAAGTTAATAATTTTTCTCACACAAATTTTTATTTTAAAAAAGTGTTTTAATAAAATTATAAAAAAATAGTTTTCTTTAAAAAAAAAATCCAAAACTTCGTTATAAACCAAATAAATAAATAATCAAATCAAAACCCCCCAAAAAAACGCGAAACTCCTACTCTTTTTGCTAAACCTTCAAACCTCCATCACTTTAACACCACCAGTCCACCCGTCGGCCACCGTCGCCGGAAAACCCCCTCTGAAGCCCTAACTTCATAAACTGTACGTACACATCTATATATACACAATCATAATCGATAAATTCCAATATGGATGACGGAGAAGGAGGTCTGAGTTTCGATTTTGAGGGCGGCCTTGACGTCGGCCCTACACATCCTACCGCTTCCAATCCAGTCATCCAATCTTCCGAAGTCTCTACCACTGCTAACGCTTCCGCCGCCGCTAACATTAGCAGCAATAGCAATAACCAATTGGGTGTTCCTGCGACCATGCTGGCGGCGGCGGTACCAGATGGCGGAATGGGAACAAACCAAAGGCGTAGTTTCCGACAGACTGTTTGCCGGCACTGGCTACGGTCTCTCTGTATGAAAGGCGATGCCTGTGGATTCCTCCACCAGTATGATAAAGCTCGGATGCCGGTTTGTAGGTTTTTTCGGCTCTTTGGCGAGTGTCGCGAGCAAGATTGTGTTTATAAACATACTAATGAGGATATCAAGGAGTGTAACATGTATGTATTGGTTCCATACTTCCATTTTTTTGGGGGGTCAAATTTCGTTTGGTTTTTTGTTTTCTCAGAATTTGTGCATGTTTATTTTGTGGTTTATCTGCTTTTCTGTTTTTAATTTTTTTTTATAATCCATGTGGTTAATTTGAAAAATGTGCAATATTTTGGGAATTAGGCGATCATTTTGTTGAAACTATTTTGGGCTTGCTTGAACATGGTGGATTGCCGTTGTAATGTTACGAATACAGTAATTGGATACCTAAAATGGCGATTTCTAGTTTATTAGTCTAATTTCCTCTAGCTTCTTTCTCATTCAAAAGTAATAAATTTATAATTTTTTTTTTTAATTTACAAATAAAGGTGACGACTTCTGTTTTTTAATAATCTCATTGTGCAAGTACTTGCATTTATTTCCAAACAATTATTTCGTTAGATGGGAAGTACATGCAAGAAGTATGCAACAAGCTACACAAGGTGTTTGATTTCTTAACAATGATTGGTTTATCTTCTCGGTTAATTCTTAATTCAGCTATCTTTATGAGTTATTTCATGAACAGGAAGAATGCCTCAAATGTGTTGCTTATTCTTTATGCATGTGGGGTTGTCTTTTCTTTTCAGTTGATTTGTTGTGGGCGCGTCTTTTGGGTATTGATGGCGAAAAATATAAAAAAATCTGGTTGTACTTGATGATTACTTTGAGAACAAGTGATGCTTTTGTTGAATGGTCGCACATTCTTCTAGCAGACTTGTTTCGAAAAGTACTTTCATTCTATAATTAGGGAAGGAAGTCCTAAGCTCATATTTTAAGTCAATATCTAAATGGCTTATTATAGGATGAGTATGTACTGTTCTCTATATGAGTTGCATAAAACTAATGCTGCATACATAATGACTACATAGTCATAATTATGTGTTGGTTCAGAGGAACTTTTTGTCACATTTGTGGCCTTGTAAAAGTGGTAACATTTCAGATGTTTTTGGATGGTTTATCTGATTAATGTTTGTTTGTCACAGGTACAAATTAGGGTTTTGTCCGAATGGTCCTGATTGCCGATATAGGCATGCAAAACTGCCTGGACCTCCACCTCCTGTAGAAGAAGTCCTTCAGAAGATTCAGCAGTTGACTTCCTACAATTATGGAAATACAAACAGATTTTTCCAAAACCGGAACCCTAATTATTCACAGCAGCCAGATAAATCTCAGCATTCACAAGTACCTAATGGCTCAAGTCAAGTTGCAAAACCTACTGCCGGAGAATCCCCTGCTGTGCAACAGCAACAACAGCAGCAGCAGGATCTGCCATCACAACAACAATTGGGTCAGGCTCAAACGCAAACTGCATCCAATGGGCAACAAAATCAAGCAAATAGATCTGCGGCACCCCTGCCTCAAGGAACATCTAGGTGTGTTCAGAGTTACAAGGTCTTCTATTAGGTCATGTAATCAGTTGTTGTACTGAATTGTGGACGTTATTTAAAGAGGTTCGTCCTATGTCAGCTGTAACAATAATTTCAGTCTCGGTAGGAAACATAATTGGTTCCACATCTAATTCTATGCTACTATCTTTTAGGTTGATGATGTATAAATTAGGTTTTACATGTGTTCTTTTCATTTTTTCTGGTTTATCATCTATCTTTTGCGTGTAGGAGAACCTGATTTGGATGCCTGTAATTTTTTTAACATACAATGTTACAATAAGTGGTTTTATTAAAAGGTTTTTGTTTTCATAAATATATCCAAACTTAAGAAGCATGATCTCTCTCTCTCTCTCTCTCTCTCTCTCTCTCTCTCTCCCCTCATAGGTATATGAATCTGTCTATCTGTCTATTTAATTATTGATCTATGTATAGCCGTTTATGTGTGTAAAGGAATTCTCTTAAATGGTTCCTATTTGTATTGGTTCTAGTTAACAAGCAGGAGAATTATGTTATATAACATAACTGGGTCAGTTTGCAACATGAGCTGAATCAATTTGGTTATAGAGATGTAAAATTCCTGGGTTCTTGCATCAAGCAGTAATCTTTGAACTTGACCGAGATGCCTCCTGTTTAGTCGGGCAGAGGCTTCTGGATGAGCAATATCAGTTAACTTGCCAACTTCAAGCATTAAGTTGGCGCTTTTAACTCTTTTGAATTTGAGCACGTCCCTTCCCCCCACTCCCTTTTCCATTGTCTTGCCTTTACTTAGTTGCACATCTAACATGTTCACTTAATGATTGATGAATGATAACGTGGTGTTTAATTTGTAACTTATTTGCATACCTATTATGAGAATGAATGAGCCATCTCATTATCTCTTCAAATATTTGAGCTTCTGTCTTTGCAGCAGAGCTTTCTCATTGACACTTGGAATGGGTACTAGAATACGGTTAAATTAGGACACAACAATATTCATGGATGTGTGGAATCGATTGGGTGTTGAGCATTTAATACTGTTCTTGGATATTTGGTGGTAGTCAAACTTTATTTACTTGATTTGTTGTTGTTATAGGTTTGCATTAATTTAGTTAGTGTGGCAGAGATTGAACTTTAACAATGTTATGAGGTCATTAGCTATCTTAAATTCATGGTCTGGAAAGGTCTTCATCCTTGGGAAATGCAGAATGGTACAGAATTAATCTTGTGGGTCAACTTTGGTAACCAGACACATTTTCTTTCTACTAGAAAAATTATCTGTTACTTTTGTTTTATTAATATTTATTTACTTATGTATTTTTGGTTCTCGGTTTTGGCAAAGCTAGATGAATTCAACTACATTTTAGTGTTTCCCTTTGAGTTTAGAAATATACTTTGTGACTTCATGACATTTTAGTGTTTCCCTTTTAGTTTAGAAATATACTTTGTGACTTCATGACATTTGAAAGTTGATTTGTCTGGAGTTGAAGATCTATAGTTTCAAATAATTTGCCTATTTGGATGCTTTTTAATTTGGTCAATGCCTAACTTGTTTTGAGTTTGGGCAAATAGAAAGTTAGTTTACTTTTCTGAAAATCTTCTGAGTCGATGGGTAGTCCTATTGGGAAGTAGTCAGTGAAGGTTTGTTGTGTAAGTGTTCTGACAGTGTTATGGATGCAAAAGATCATTCGTGAAGGAGTGCAAATTATGCCAATGGCTGTTGTTTTGCTTGAATAGTGGAAGTAGACTTGCCTTTTCACTTAATCATCTGCTACGCATAGTGTTCAGTCTGTTGTCTGTATTTGGGAACTAGAATAACTGGATATACTCATTACCATTTGGCAGTGAAAATGTAGTGTATGGGTTCATATAGTCTTCATGGAGGTAGGATGATGTACTTGTTCACATGTGATTACTATTTTCTGTTCCTTTGTAGTAGAAACCATTTAGAGGCTCAAGAAGGATTGATTTACATTAGGAAAATCTTTTTAATTTGAAAGAATTCCTGTACATTGGAAAGAATCTAGCAGAAGACTACTATTTCTGATTTACTTTTCTATCAAAACATGAGTGGCGGCACGAGGCTCTTTGGCTACTGGAGCATGTGAAATTAGAAGACTACTATTTCTGATTTACTTTTCTATCAAAACATGAGTGGCAGCACGAGGCTCTTTGGCTACTGGACCATGTGAAATTGCTTAAGTTATTACCGTTACCCCCTTTGCAAAAATAGGAGCAATTCTACTGTTTAAAAGTGAAGCGTGCTGTCTTTAAGGCTAATGTCATTGGTAAAATTTATCAGAGAAGATCCGAAATCCATGAATGCTCCGTAGTCAAGCACAAGTATAGAATACTTCCCGTCATAGTAAAAGTATGTGAACTTTTGTGCATGTGCTTCCTCTAGATTTTTCACCGGAGGAGGTTCATCTTGTTGAGAGATGTATGCGTGCTTCCTCTGGGATATATTTATAGTTCTGATTTGTAACTTGTAACTAATATTGCTTGCTTTAAAAAAATTTGGATGAATAGCGTAATTCTCATTTTTAAAGGCCTTACTGTAGGTAATAAACTTGTAATATTCCTTTTGTGTACATTCTATATCTACAAATATTCCTACATACTGATACATATATTAAAATAGGTACTTAAGTTATCTAGCATTTTGTTCAACTGCAAAAGCTGGAATATAGATATCCAGTAATGCAGACATTGAAGCCTCAACAGATTTTTATATCTGGACCAAGCTGCTTAACCCTAAGACCATGCCAAAACTAGTTAGTCATACATTTTGACTACCCCAACCTTTATTAGATTTGGTAGTGCCCTTTTACTAGGACTCTTCCTGTCCAAGACTTAAGTGCTAAGTTCTTTAAAGTAAGTAATGAATGTGATGTAATTTAGGAATGACTTAGCTAATATCAACTCGTGTCGAGTTTTGATGTATACCTCTATAATAGTAGGGGCAGCTCATTGTAAGGGAGAACTTTTGGCAGAGATAAATATTTGGCCTTTTGATTTGGGGTGAGACCATGTATTTGAAGGATCCGTTTCTTAGCTTGTAAGCTTCAAATTCCAACCCTGTTCCTGCGTTCATTAGAATCAGATCTTTGTATTAGAGCCACAGATTGTCCTGCATCATCCAGTCTAACTTTAGTTCTGTTATAGAAGATTCATTGCACAGCCTAACTTAATTACTATGGATACGTCTTATGCAAGATTCATACTTATAACTTTTATTTGCACCTTTAGTTTATCTCCAATTAGACCCGTTTTTTCTCTTGGTACTGGTAAGAATTGCAGATGTTCTACCAAGAGGTTTGTACCTTTCTGTTCAAAGGCCAAGTCTTATTCTTTTCAGTAATCTTTTTGAAAAGCATTGACTATTTAATTGGGCATTTCCTGCATATTTGTCATCCATATTGGGTGAATTTAACTTTCTTGTGATTTTCTTTTAAGCAGTATTAGTTAGTCCTTTGTGCTGATAGAAATGTCACTCATTATCTGCAAATATGCAGCTTGAAGAATAGACTCGTATGGGGCTTTTTTCCCCAGTTGAGAAATGCTTAAATATTCTTTTTGAAGGAGTTGAGACAGGTGATTTGTTTGGCATGTATATTGAGAATAGGTTCTTGAGTTGGGATTTCAATGTTAGAACCTTGATGAACACTAAGATGATAGGAAACTTTACAAAATTTTTTGACTCATTTTTATAATCTTCTTTCAAAAAAATTTTGGTGATCCTTGACTCTAGTGTACCCAAAGAGAATATGTGGTTGGGGCATTGTTGCTTTAGTTTTCAAGTCAGAGTGGAGGGATTAGTATAGCTTTGAGGTAGGGAAATTGTTAACTTCGTCAAGAGACTAAATTTGCTAGTGAAAATGTAGATTGTGGAATACAGAGATTTTGGTGATATATTAGAAGGAAAAATTAGCCGACCCCACTTAGTGGGATAAAAGTTTTGTCGTCGTTGTTGTTATTAAAAGGAAAATTCTCAATCTAGAAGTTGATAAAGAAACTTTTGGTCAATAGGGATAATGGTTTGCAAGTAGTGCAGTAACTGTTGAATAAGTGCCTCCAGCTTGAGTTGATTCGGTATTCTCAATTGAGAATGTGTTTGAAGAAGTCTTGTGGAGGGAAACCATTCATGGAGCAAAATAATCTTAACAAATGAGTGAAGTTGGCTGTAACTCAAGTTTATTTCATATGTTACTGTGTGTAGGAGTGCTTTTAGAGAATATAGGAGATAAGCTTCTGGGCTGGTGATTGAGTCCAAGGATAAATATTCAAGGGTTTACTAGCTTCATTGTGCTTGAAACAGGAGATCCTTTGGGATCTTCAGAACCTAAGAGCAAATGGGGGCAGCTGGGTGGAGGTTGTGGGCTATGTGTATTTGAGTATTATGTATGAGGATTATGATCAAGGGCTAGAGCTCTTCTTTGAGGTTCAAGAGGTGAAAATGTGTGATCCTAAATATAGCACGAGATCGGATCAGGGTATGATGATGTTCCTACTGTTGCAAGAATGTTCAAAGGTTATAAAAGATGATGATGTTGAGATGCTTCACTTCATGTTTGCTAAATGGTGTAATATTTTGGATCATTCTCTTAAGGAAATGGGGACGCGTGCAGATTGCAGATCTTTCATCTATCTACTTGTTCATTACTCTTTTTAAGGTTTTGACTTGAGTGCTTTTGTTGCAAATCTGATAGCTTCATCCTATTAGAGTACATTTCTTTAAGATAAAATTGATTCAATGCTTCTGATGTTGAGAGTGAGATGATGCAAGAAGAAGACTCAAGGATATTGTGTTGAAAAGGGACCTGACAATTCTGGTTACAGTTTTTGATTACAGAAAAACCACCCACTAGCAATAAGTGGCAGTAATTCGTAGTGTTATATTTGTGATTATCGGTTGTGAAGCTAAAACTGGATTTTTCGCCTTGATGTGAGCTTGGCAGTTCCCTTGCACTTCTTAATTTACTGTACTTCTAGATGCCTTGAGTAGGCTGATTTCAGTGCTCAAGATAATCCTATCAATCATGGTGGCATTACTGGAAGGATGAAGTTGTGGATTTGGATTTACTGCTTGTTGCTAATACAATGTTTTACTTGAGCGTTTTGCAGTAGAATTGAACAAATGTTATATTAATTATTGCTTGGCTATTAACTTAGGTATTTGAGGAAAAAACTAATATCTTTTGCTTTAGTGCCAAATTCCATGAAGTTTGGTGTTATCAATTTAATGATATCTGCTTTGGAGTTACTAAGCTTGGTATATTTTGATCATTTTATTCTTCTTGTGCAATCTTTTGAATGTTGGAAAAGAAGTGATGGGTTTTCCAAAGTTAATTTTGACTTGTAAGCTTGTTCTGAGTAAGAGTTGGGTTCTTCTCTTTTGTGATTCTGTGGCACTTTCTGATGCTTCACTGAAAAAGAAATTGTTTCACTTGTGGTTTATATTTTTTCAGAAAATTGTCCAATCCTGGTTATACATTTTTTCTTTCTACTTTTCAATAAATTTTATTCTCAAAAACATTTTTTTAGGTTTTTCTTTGTTTTTCCTTTACTATATCAAATTGAATTTCTTTTCTATTTCCTCAAATAGTGGGGAGTGTTAATTGATCTCTAATGTTATCTCTTATGCTATTTAGGAGTTCATTAGTAAAAAGTGTTATTGTCTAGAAGCTCAAAGATTCTTTTCATCTAAAACCTGATTATTTATTTCAGTAGGGTTGGGAGGGGGTGTAAAATTTATGTATACATTTCATTCTTAACTTTGCACGGTGCGTGGTAATTTCTTATCTGGCAGTCTATAGCTGTCACATTGACCATAAGTTTTGTGTTTTTTTTTATCACTCTTCCTAATTTTGAGTGATATGGAGGCAATCTGGGAAGGGTTGTCTGTATGGAAAAATTAAAGTCTGGAGTTTATATGTCAATTTGGTTTTTAGCATTTCCAGCACTGACCACAGGATGAGGGTGCTTTATTCTGTTCTTCAATTAGGGGAATGGTGTAAAGCTCTGTGTTGGCATAACCATGTTGGTGAATAGTGTGTGTTAACATTTAAGTCTGTTTCTTCTGGATTGCTTTGTTTTACTATTGCCTTCGAGAGCTACCATCTGGAAAGTAGACTTTGCCTATGCGATATATGTATAAAAAGCTAATCTGGAGTTTGTAAAATATAGGTTTATTTCAATTTGACTTCTCTGTTTGAGAAGAAGAATGCAAGGATTTGCATATTGGATTCAAGTTTATAATTCATATTGGATTATACTGGTTAGCTAGAATTGAGATTGCTGGTTTATACTCTTTTCCTGATTGTTACTAGTTATTATTTGGTTGCATGTGCTTGATCTTTTTGAATCTTTAGTTGACAAATTTCTGAAATACTTGTTGGAATCAATATGTCTTACTAACATTTTTGAGATAATTAGATTAGCTCCTGCATTGTTTTTGGATAAATTAAATTTTTGTTAAGCATTTGTTAACTAGCATTCGGTTCAGAAAGACAGTTTTTGACCTGTGAACTTCATACTTATGATATTTTTACACCACTGAGGATGTGCTGGGTGTCAGATGAAGTGAAAGATAAGATGAAAGGCAAAATGATTGATTTACTTTGAAAAACTTGAACTAAAATTTCTAAATATTTGACTATTTCAAAGCAATAGCAGCAAACTCTTTGGGCCCACAATCTGTCTTTTCCTTTACCACTTGACTTGTTGAAAATAGTTTGAAATGAATCTATCTTCAGGTAGTGTAAAAGTATTGTCTTCCTTTTGTTAGAGTACCTTTTCCTGAACGCTTTTCCTGTCTCTCTGATAGTATAGAGTTGTTTCCAGTTTATTTATTTATTTATTTTTAAAACCTTTTCTATTGGCATTAATGGAGCTAGGTACTTCATAGTCAAAAGTTGCAACCGCGAGAATTTAGAATTGTCAGTTCAACAAGGAGTATGGGCAACTCAAAGGAGCAATGAGGCCAAGCTAAATGAAGCTTTTGACTCCGTGGATAATGTTATTTTAATCTTTTCAGTCAACCGGACGAGACATTTCCAGGTTGGTTGAAATTCAGCAATCTGTTTTAGTTCAGGCCTTTTCCTCTGAAGAATTTGCATGTGTAATTTCTCCAATGTTTTTAGGGCTGTGCAAAAATGATTTCCAGAATTGGTGGTTCAGTTGGCGGTGGCAATTGGAAGCATGCACATGGAACTGGACATTACGGACGGAATTTTTCAGTTAAATGGTTAAAGGTACCGTTATAATACTGTTCCTTTTTAAAACTCGTTCGGCATATATTGGCATCACGTTGCTTTGTTTCATCATGAATATTTTCTTCATTGAAACTCGTTTGGCATATATTAGCAGAATGTCGGCTTTGCTTCATGATGATTCTTTTCTTCATTGTTTGACCACTACAGCTTGTCTTTCTTTTTGTCTATCAAACTCATGTTTCTACCAAATACAAGCCAGTTATACATTTCTTCATGGGCATATAAGAACTGAACAGTATATAGCTTACTCTCTTCATAATAAAATTTGTTGAGAACAAATTATTTAGGGTAAACTACCATGACAGCCACTAAGCTATATGAATAGTGTTTTATTGGCCATTATTCTTTTTTTAGTTTCATTTTACACACTCATCTATGAAAAGTGGTATACTTGTGGCCAGTATGTCCAATTCAGCCATTATCTTTGAATTTTTGTATTGAGAGATTTTTTAATTTTGTGATGTCATGCCTACGAATGAGGGTAATTAATAGGGCTTAGGATAGTGGGTGCTCATCTAACAATGTTATACTTAAAACTTTACATTTAGAAACATACAACAACAAAGCCTTTATTCCCCTAATTGGGGTCGGCTATATGGATCACATTTTGCCACCGTGCTCGATCTAAACTCATTTGCTCATTTATGTTTATATATAACATATCTTTTTTTATAGTTTCTTTATAATTCTGTTTTGGTATTTGTCTTCTCTTTTTAACTTGAACCAATAATTCTCTATCTTCTACACGTTTCACTAAGGCATCTAAAAGTCCCCTATGTACATGCCCAAACCATCTTAAACGTGTTTCTCTCATTTTTTCATCTATTGGAGCTACTCCTACTTTCTTTCTAATTTGTTCATTATTTATTCTATCTAGTCTAGTGTGTCCACACATCCATCTCATTATTCTCATTTAGGCTACGCTCATTTTTGTTCATGTTCATATTTAGTCACCCAACACTCTAAACCGTAAAGTATCGTTGGTTTTATAGCTGTTCTATAAAAATTTTCCTTCAATTTCAATGGTATTTTAAGATCACAAAGTATAGATGATCCACTTTTTCATTTGTTCCAACTTGCTTTAATCTTATGTGTAACATATTTATTAATTCTCCCATTTTCTTCAATAATAAATCCTAAATATTTAAAACTTTTAGATTCATTTAATTCATGCCTGCCAATTTTCACATTTATTCTATTGTTACTTCTACTATTACTAAAGTGGCACTCCATATATTCAGCTTTACCTCTACTTATGGTAAAACATTTTTTATTCTAATGCCTTCCTCCAAGCTTCTACACTTAGAAACATATTTTAGGGAAAAAAAAAGAGAAAGAACATACTTTAAAAAAAAAAGAAGAAATATTTGAGTTTAATAGAAAGATTCAAAAATGACGGCTGAATTGGATGGAATGGCACTAGCATGCCCTTTTTCATACATGAATCACCAAATTGAAACCATGCTTAAAAAAAAAAAGAAATATTTGAACATAACAGTAAAATTTAAAAGTAACAGTAGGGGTGCATATGTTATGGTTTGGGCTGTTTCACATAGTATTTCTAACCGCACAATGACTTGTGGTTTGTGAAAACTGCAAACCATATCCAACCATTTAAAATTTAAAAACTATGAATTGCGGTGTATAATTTTTTCGGTGCGGAGTTGTGTATACAGTGTGAAATTATGAAATAAAGTATATGAGAAATACCGATAAATTTGAATATGAGCAAAAAAAGTATATCATCATTTTTTTTGTTTATTGCCATTGCCAGATTGTGTATTCCTATTTTGGGGATTTACTTTTTTCATGTCATGTCATTCATCAGAATATGAGTTTATAGTGCTTATAGAGTTTTTTTATCATCCTAATTTTATGTTCTTTTTATTTCTTTGCTTTCTTTTCATGTACATTACTAACCAGGGAAATGGCTGGTGAGAGTCTAGGTTAGATATTTGCTTTGAAAAGGATGCTTGTTAACAATGGCCTATTTCCTGAGGGTAGCGTGTGTACATGTCTAGAATTTTTTTTCTTTCCTGTTCAAGTAACTTTAAATTGTATGCTTTTATTTACATGCACTGCATGTGACCAGTGATGTTATATTCAGATTGTGCAATTTCTTTTTTAGCGATTTAAACGATATAATAGAACTATATATTCGTGTTTTTCATTGCCATGACCCGGCTGTATTTTTTTTTAATGATTGCTTTCATTTTTTCATATTGTTATTTTTACAAGGTGCTTACTGCTTTCTGTTATTTTATGGACAAAAAGAAGATGATGAAGATACTGAATTTATTACTGAATTCTTGCTAGATGCGCCATTACTTTTGTTGCCTTCAATTAGTATATTTATGCTTTACTGTTGTATTTTCTTGACATAAACTTTAAATTTGGAACTGAATGCCTTTTTTTTGTGGGTAAATCACTTTACCTTAATTTGTCACAAGTATTAGTCATGAACATCTGTACAAATTTTGCTCTGCACTATTAATGTTATTACAACATTCTTTAACAGCTGTGTGAATTGTCTTTCCACAAAACTCGCCACTTGAAGAACCCATACAATGAAAACTTACCAGTGAAGGTACCACAACAGAACCCCTCTCTCTGCTTTGGGCATGTACACATACACGTTCTGTGCTAATTCTCTTTCATCATTGTCTTTAAATTTGGTTTTGCAAAGTTATTCCTTAATTATTCAGTTGGTTCAAATCTGAAAGTCAAATTGCTCTTGTTAAAGTTGAAGGACTTAATAAGTGAATAAACAGCCTCAGAAGAGAAAAATGAAGTTAAAAGGTACTGACATCATTAATAATTTAGTTCCCCCCTCTAAAAGTACTACTACGGAATTCTCAACAGCAGAATGCAGTCTTTTCAGGGAATGGGAATAGGAGAGCTTTTCAGGACATAAAGAAACCTCCTATCATATAACATTTGATTTCGTTTCTCATGCTTTCTTGAAATAGTCAAGTAACCCCTACATTCATAGAATCATGGATGAACTTTTTGTCTCAACTTCAATTATAATTGTGTACCTCTTGTATATGGGGAATGCCCTTTGTCGAATAAAAATCTATAAAAAAAAGAACAGAAAAAGTTGCAATCCTTTTAGCATTCTCTCTATAAATGCTTGGGTTGTGGGAAACCTCTTCGCCCCCAAAAGCTCTTCCCTCCCCCCAGGATACCTCTCTACAATAAGACAACGATTAAAATGCATGATTCTAGTTGGCAAAATATGAGCTTATAAGCCATAAAACATTACTCATCAAATGAAGAAACAAGCTATGCGGTGAGATCTTTGAATCGGGACCCCTTGCCTTTTACTTAGTCCTGGAGTAGATTCAGTAGTATTTTGAATGATTCATGGAGGCGGCTGGAAGAGGAATTGCTAAAGTAGGCTGTATTTCTATCTGTGATAATTTTCGGTCCAGTGCAGCTAATGCAGATAAAGTTGGCATCAATTGACCAGTACCTGCGTCATAATTCAGGTGGAAGTTCTCTGGATCTTGTGAAGATGATGGGCAATTCACTGACCTGGCTATTAGTCTGTTTCAAAGAGTACTGGATATGCCTTTGTCCGAGGTGGCTGTGCAATATTAAGATCATTACCTCAAAAGAATCGGGGATACTTCGAAATGTGTCTGCCTTTTTGCACTCGTCTAGATGTAATAATTGATCAATAAGCATACTTCCCCCATTCTCACTGATTTTGTCATACTATTTTGGTTTATCCCAAAATGTTTATCACAACTCAAAATAGTAAATCAAATTTACTCCTTTTTCCATCTTATATCTTTGCACAAATGCCAACAACCTTTATTTCATGTCGCTCCTACAATGCAAGTTTTAGCATGTGAGTGATAAAATGCAATCAAAAACCAGCGTGCATTCACTCCCCACTGAAGTTCCCAAGTCCTCTTTGGGAATTGACCCTTGATTTGGAACTGTACATGTGGCAAGGGCAGATCTGGAAGTTGAAGCTTCATTTGTCAATTTTGTTACACTTTATAATAAGTTGAGTTCCCGAAATGCGACGAACATTTCGGGACAGAGGGAGACCTGTTTAGAATTTGTTTAGCATTTCTAGATATGAGTGGAGTAGGAAAGGAAATGGTTATTGTGCATTTTAACTGGAGCAACTTTGAGGGGTTGATTTGTTGAATTGGATAATTGATGCATTGTGATTCATTTAACTACTGTCTATGGGCATGAATATATGCCTTCGCGAAATTTGGTATCAATTTGATTTTAGTATCACGATTAAACTCTTATATCTGCACTTAGTGGGATAAAGGCTTAGTTGTTGTTGTTGTTATTGTTGTGCTAGAGAAACAACCTAAGTGAGAAAATGAGTTTCAACTGAGCACGGTGGTAAAGTGTGATCCATATAGTCGAACCCAGTTAGTGGGATAAAGGTTTGTTGTTGTTAATTAAACTCTTCTACCAAGGATATGGAATGAGTGATTGCTTGATTGTCCAGGTCATTGGTGCTGGTGTTACTTACTATTGTAATCTTATTTACTTGACTTATTTACTATTGTAATCTTATTTACTTGTCATTTTGCAAAACTCTTAGAGTAGAATGAAAGAATTATTATCCAGTTTCCAAGATTATAAAAAAAAATAGTATTGATGAATGATCAATGAGCTACCAGCAAAGTCTGAGACAATTTATAAGTTTTGCATGAGATTTTATGACAGTGGCTTGTTTCGTTTTCCTCAATATTAATAAAATCTTGTTTGTTGATTAAACTTTTGTTTTCCAGATAAGTAGAGATTGCCAAGAGCTAGAACCCTCTGTTGGTGAGCAGTTAGCTTCCTTACTCTATCTTGAGCCAGACAGCGAACTTATGGTACTTTTTCTTGCCCCTGCAAGTTTTGAGCTCAAGCCATCTTTTTTACATTTTGTTAGGCATCAGCCTCTTTCTCATTTGTTTTCTCATTTTGTTGTTGTTGTAACTACTAAACATGGCTGCATCAAGTTCTGTGACTGGTACTTTCAGTTGATATATTATGTATTCAACATGGTGTACCTATTTGTATATGATAACCCCTTGGTACTTTACCGGTATCTGCACATACATATTAGAACCTAGAAGCACTAACTACTTGATTTAGATAATTTAATTTGCAAATTTTATGCTTTTTGTTCTGTGCATGAGCAAAAGCTTGCAGTCTTTAACAGAAGAAGGGCTATCTTGTGCAACAAGGCTTGTGCTTTTGTTCTGACCATGTTTCAAATGGAGGGATATGATTTGTTGGCCTATAAGCTATAATCAGTTACTGAATTAAGAAAGTTTTTGAGTCAATACTTGTGATGCTAAATTTATGTGATTTAATTAGTCGTGCATTATTTAGAGTTTTTTCTGCCTGAAATAAACCAAAAGTATGTAAGGGAACCAATACATTAAGATTGTTTAAGGCAAATAACTCTTTTTGGGACCATTGAATTTCTCATTTGCATATAAAAATTTTAGATATTTAGGATAAGAAAATGGAAAAGTTGATAAAGATGTTACATATAGGTACCAAGCAGGTTATTCTGGTTCCTCGTTCTACAACTTCATATTTTTAATTTCAGATTCGCTTATTTTGCAAGTCAAGCATATTTTGCAGCACATAACTTGAGACCTAACAAACATATTTACTCACAAATGTGTTGGGTAAAAGATAATCAATTAAAGTGGGAAAAATCTTTTTCTTTCAGGCGGTTTGGGTTGTAGCAGAGTCAAAGAGAGAGGAGGAAAAAGCAAAGGGTGTTCCAGAAATTAGAAGTGAGAATCCAGATATTGTCCCATTTGAGGATAATGAAGAAGAGGAAGAAGAAGAAGAAGAGAGTGAGGAAGAGGATGAGAGCTTTGGTCAGGTTTATGGAGCAGCAGCTCAAGGAAGAGCAAGAGGCAGAGGAATGATGTGGCCTCCTTTTATGCCTTTAGCACGTGGGGCCAGGCCACTCCCTGGGATGCGTGGCTTTCCCCCAGGTATGATGGGTAGTGATGGATTCTCATATGGTGCTGTTACACCCGATGGTTTCCCCTTGCCCGATCTGTTTGGTATGGCTCCTCGTCCATTTGGTCCTTATGGCCCTAGATTCTCTGGTGATTTCTTGGGACCTGGACCTGGAATGATATTCCCTGGCCGGCCTTCGCAGTCTGGAAATTTCCCAGCTGGTGGATTTGGGATGATCATGGGTCCGGGAAGGGCCCCTTTCATGGGAGGAATGGGTGTTGGTGCTGGAGTGCAAGCAAGACCTAGTAGGCCGGCTGGTATGACACCATCTTTTGCGCCTCCATCCTCGCAACTTTCTCAAAATTCAAATCGAACAAGAAGAGATCAGAAAGCAGCAACTAGTGATCGGAATGATAGATTCAGTTCAGGCTCAGATCAAGGCAAGGGTCAGGAGATGGCAGCCTCAGTTGGAGGACCTGACGATGATATGATGAGGTACCAGCAAAAGGGGAAGACTCAAGAAGAGAATCAGTTTGGTGGTGGAAACAACTTCAGAAATGATGAAAGTGACAGTGAGGATGAGGCACCAAGAAGATCAAGGCATGGAGAGGGAAAGAAGAAAAGGCGTAGTTTGGAAGGAGATGCTCCTGGTGTCTCTGTTCAGCAGAAGTGATGAGAAGCTGTCAACGACAAATCACATCGATGCTGAAATTTATATATCTGCATAAGTCCTACCTATTTTGCACTGATTTGGTCGCAGCTGATGGAGTAGAATGCCAGCAAAAACCTCGTTCAACCGTGCAGACAGCGACAATCCTTCCCCCCCTACCTTCCCGTTGCTTTGGGCTATATTCCATGTTCATACCTTTGTACAATTTCATTGACTGGTGTATGATATTAATGAGTGCAACCAGAGGTGTATGAAATATACTTAGCCATTGAACTAAACTGATAACTTTTCCTAGGAAAACATTTTGGGCATGGGGATTGTGTTTTGAGTATGGTCCTACCTTATATGCTACAAAAGAGTGAACACAGCTATTGCTGCTATATGGTTTGCTTATTATGGACTGTGCCAACTTGCAGAGCACATTTTGAATGGAGATGAGTTGTCTCCAAAGAAAGAGAAATTTTGAAAGAAGGATTCATTTATAGTAATGGCTCAGTAGTTGTCTCATATAGCATTTTCATGCTTCAGCTTATAATTTCAAGTTGGAATTTTGTAACTAGGACTTCAATTACTCAAATTTTTGCATGGTCATTTCTATTCCTTATGTAAATTTTGTGTAGGAATTTATAGTAATTTAGTCTGAATTTTAAAAGGAAAATTTAAAATAGTGAATTTATGTTAAATGTCTTTATATATAAATATATAATTTTTCCTTCTTCATTTCTTTCACAGAACATATAATCTATACAAAAGAAACTACATACTTTTAAAATCCATTCCAGCATTTAATTTGTACCACTTTCTTAAATCATGTGAGGAATACGAGAATTTAGTCTTTCCATTAAATTTGCATTCCTTTCCTCCATATAGATCTTGAACTCTATACGTGGGGTTAGAAGGATTTAAGTGATATATGCAATCTTTATGTGCACATGATTTTTTTTTTTTTTTTTGGCATATCCATTTTGAGTTTAAAAATATCAATTTTCGCATATCACTTTTCAATCCAGAAATAGAGTAATGATATAGACACTGAAAAATTATAGTGAAATACCATAGTGACTGACGTGACAGTTATTAAAAGACAAACTTATCTATTATCCATTAGGGTTCACTCATCATTTGGTTAGGGTATTAGTTTGTCTAGAAATAGAGTAATGATATAGATACTGAAAAATAATAGTGAAATCCCATAGTGACTGACGTGACAGTTATTAAAAGACAAACTTATCTATTATCCATTAGGGTTCACTCATCATTTGGTTAGGGTATTAGTTTGTCTTTTTATACATGCCACGTTAGTCACTATGGGATTTCACTGTAGAATTTCACTCCCCCTATCATTGCTCCCAAAAATAATAATATAATACTTTTACAATGAATACTTTTAACAAGTATCAATTTTTACATATTACTTTTCAATCAAAAAAGTATCACTCCTCAACAAATATCAATTTTTGCGTATCACTTTCAATTCAAAAGTATCAATATAATACCTATACAATGAAGACTTTCAACAATTGTCAATGTTCGCGTATCACTTTTATGTTCAAAAGTAACACTTCTCAATAAGTATTAATTTTCGTTTATCATTTTTTAGTCTAAAAGTATCAATCTAATATTTTTACAATGAAAATTTTTAATAAGTTAATTTTTGCATATCACTTGTCAGTTCAAAAGTATCACTCTTCAACAAGTATCAATTTTCGCGTATCACTTTTTAGTATAAAAGTATCAATCTAATACTTATACAATAAAGGTTTTCAACAAGCATCAATTTTCTCATATTACTTTTATGTTCAAAAGTAACACTCCTCAACAGGTATTAATTTTCATGTATTACTTTTTAGTCCAAGAGTATCAATCTAATATTTGAACAATGAAGGCTTTTAACAATTATCAATTTTTGCGTATCACTTTTATGTTAAAAAATAACACTTCTCAATAAGTATTAATTTTCACATATCACTTTTCAATCCAGAAGTATTAATTTAATACTTATATAATTTTGATTTTCAACAAGTATCAATTTTTGTGTATTACTTTTTAATTCAAAAGTATCACTCTTCATTATAAAAGTAACACTTTTCATCACAACAGTAAACTCTTCATCATAAAAGTAACACTCTTCATCATAAAAATAATACTTTTAATCATAAAAGTATAAGTGTTATAATATAAAAAGTAACATTCCTTATTGTAATTTTTTTAAAAAAAGGCGAAAGTGTATAAACGTGTGTGTGTGTGCGCGTTATTAACTATTCGTGTCATATATGAATTACGTTTCATATATAAACCTGTTTTATATAAGTTTTTGCTATTCAATATAGAGAACTGAAGGAAGATTATATAAAAGAGCAATGTTTATGGATTAGAATATTGGACGACAATTGATACATTAGAAACAAAGTGAGGTGACTCTATTAGACAAGAAAATGAGATAAATATGTTTAAAATTATTTAAACATGTGTCTAGGAGACTTCTAAATATCCTACTATAGTAGGTAGAAAATAGAGAAATATTAACTTAAATTAAAAGACAAAGGGAAAAACTTAAAAAAATTATAAAAATATGATATATTTATTTATAAATGAAAACTACAAATAGAATATGATAGCCACATATAATTCATATAACCAATTTAACATTGTGAGATAAAATTTTAGTTGTTGATAACTTAATGTTGTATTCATTAGAGCAAACTACAAAAAAAATATCACTATACTCTTTAAAAATCTTAGTGTTCATTACTTTACATCTTTTTTTACAAAAGAGGTCATTATGCTTTTTGAAGTGTCATTGAGGTCGTAATTAAATCTAACAATATTTAACGGGATGTAATACACGTAACTTGCACAATAGAATTTTTAGTGTCTTAATTTTTCAATCAACTTATCATTCTATAAATTACAAAATCAAAAACTGCCAAACCCTTCAATCCCTAAATGAAAGAAAACTATCAAATCTCTAAATTGAAGATTACGTGTGATTCAATTCATTCTGCTTAAAGATTAGTTTTAGGGTACCGAATCTATAAAAACTTATATGTACTTCTTTAACCAATCTAATATCATTTTTAACATCATCCATTATGATGATCTCATCCTTTCCCATTTCAGCAATGGCAATGATGAAGAGGCAATTAAAGTTTACCATTGCATCCTCGAAACCGCCTCTTTTAGTCCCTCGTGTTTTACTTATTGAAACCTCATCAAATGCCTAATTGATAATTCATTGGATATGCTCTGGAAAATGTTGAATAAAGGCCAACGTGCAAATTTCTTAGAATATCAACAACAACAAATAACTATTTATCCCGTTTTGTGGACTCGGCTACATGGATCATATTTTGCTAACATTTATACACATGTTTTCGAAGTGTCTTATCCTTTATACAATTTTTAATATGATCAATATTATTTGAATGACAAAGTTTTACGGGGATTGCCAACTTGACTCAACTCTCATTCTTTATTCGAGATTGAAATCGGAATTCCTTAGCATATATAATAATATAATTTCAGGTTTCTTGAATAAGAATTAGGAAATTCTGATTTACAAGAGAAGTGTATAATTTATGATAGATAGTAACTAGGGTTATTTACCAAACTATGGTGATTTTGGGTTCTTATTCCCAAAATATTGTTGTTTTGAGAATTATTCTCAAAATATGATAAAATTCTTTAGTTATTTGAATTTTAGTCCTTCAACTTTTTGCATATCATATAAAAACATAAATATTTTAGAATTCAATTAATTTTATATTCCCTAGGTACTCATATAAGCATAATTAAAGCATAATAAAACTCTATCTATTGTATCTTAGCAGTTCAAATTTTTCGGGTCTTACCTCGCTTCCTTTAAGCTGTTTGTTCTCCTTCTTAAAACCTCATCAGGCACTTGGCTTCACCTTTTGAGCAATGATTAATGGCATTCTACTAAAGGACGTCAGAATCTTCACACCTTCGGACTTCTTAATGGCTAACGGCCTCCTGCCTCAACGCCTTCTCATCCTCAATAGATTCTTCTGACTGCCATAGCTCCTCCCTTGGGTACAGAATTAAATTCTGATTTGGGTTTTAAGAATTGAAACAATGGAAATATATGGCTCAATTTCTTAAAAGGAAACGTTCTTTTATTGAATTTGAACAAACTAATTTACAATAGAAAAGAGCTTTAATCAGCTCATCCCTATGCTTATATTTTCCCTATGGGAAAGAAGAAAACTTTAGAAACTCATTCTTTTTCTAACACTCTTTGGTTGAGGGTTTTCTTATAGAATTTTTCGATGCCTTCCTTCTTCAAGGTGTTCTCCTTTTATAGGCTTCAACCGCGTTTGAAAATCCGCGTAAAGAGATAAGCCTTCTCCTTCATTGGTGGATTGATGATAAGAATCCATATCCACTAGATGAGTGGGGTAATAGTTATCTTTATCATCACATGGATGTGGTCCATTGCTGTTATTTTCCAGCAATTGCTTCCAATAGTGGTAGGGACCACTCTTCACATGGCGCTGTCTTTCTTTGGTGAAGAATCTCTTGAGTGCATATGTTGACTCATTTTGCATGCCATTTGCAAAGTAGTGCTTCTGCCATAAAACCTGTCGTTTTTGAATTCTTTCATTTTTTCTTGCAATGTTAGTGATCTTTTATTTCCCTCTGTCACGATCATCCACCTCTTTGAGCTGTTGAGGACTTGAAAATTTTTTACAGAGAAAGTCTCCATTATTCCTGCTATGGCTTTGATTCCCATAGCTCTCCTATATTGTTCCCATTTTTTATTGAAGAATGGTATCTTCACCTTTTGTTCATTAACTCGTAGACTCACATCTCCTTTGAGCTTGGCGATATGAACTAGGTTAAAACATAGATACTCTTCATTTTCATCATATTCTGGTGCAATGCTATACACTCGAATGAAAAGTTTTTTGCCTTCTGCATATTTTTCAAGACACTGAACAAATATTGGGTCAAAGAATTGGAACTCTTTTAACTCCATGCTTGGGTAAATTCGATCACAGAAACCGAATTTGAATAGTTGGTATAGGAATTTGGCTGGAACTCCTTCAATCGTAGTTATCCTTGGATATATACTTGATCCTTCAAGTCTGAAGAAAGTTTCTCCATTATCTAAATTGTATACCTGCAAAGCAAATTCATAATATTCTTTTTCTTTTAAGTTTTTTGAATCCGAAGATCCTTTTATCCGAACAACTTTGTTTTTTCCAGTATCAGAAGAACTGGGTTGCTCGTTGTTGATTTTGAGATTTATATTCTCAGGATTCTCCACGTGAATGGTAGAATCATCATATGCTGATTTGAATTCAACATTTTTATTTTTAGTGGATTCACCACTATAAGTTGGTTTATCACTCAACATTCCATGAGAGTCCGAAAACTTCTCTACCAGTTCATAGAGATCTGCAAATTCTGTCAGTATCTCTCCCTGTTGTTCAACAAGACTGTTCATCTCTTGTTGTAGTTGCTTTTGCTGCTCTACAAGGTTTATTGTTTGCTCTCGAATGGAGAATAACATATTAGATTTTTCCACTATGCTTTCATCTAGCCGATTTATTTTTGTAGCTAAAGAGCTGCAAAGTTCTAACATTTGCTGTTTTTTACCCTTCTCCATATTCGGGGTTCCTGGATAAGAAATTTGCATAAAAATTGTCAGTTTCTTTTATATAATCTATTTTAAAAGTATAATAAGACAACAAAGATTGTCATCTTAATAATCTTCTAAATTGTGGTTCAGAAGGTAATTTATTAAAAATTAAACTACCAACTTGGGTATTATCTGTTTTTACCACAAAAGGTTTTGGTAATAAGAAAAAAGAAAATTTTCTTATTCCTTTTATTATAGCCAATAATTCTTTTTCATTTGTAGAATAATTGACTTCTGCTGTATTAAATGTACCGCTTGTGTACCTGCATATCTCATTGATGTCAGTTTTTAAAATAGCTACCCAATAGAAATCAGAAGCATCAGTTTGTAAAATAAGATTATCGTCTGGTTCAGGCATTCTGAGTTTAGGAAGTTCTTTACATTCTTCCTTTAAAGATTTTATTACTTCAGTGTGATCATCTGACCATCCACTAGTATTATTTTTTCTTAGTAATTTTTGTAACAAAGACCTTTTCTTAGCAAGTTGCGGTATAAATTCTCCTTCATAATTTAAACATCCAATAAATTGTTCTATTTCTTTTTTAGTGTTTAATTTATCTGAAAAATTACATATCTTTTGAGATATATGACTCTGTAATTTAATACCATTAGTGGTTATTATCATACCAAGAAATTCTATCTCAGTTTTACTAATATCAGCCTTTTTCTGACTTAAGATTATTCCATTTTACATGCAAATTTTTGCAAATTCTCTTAAATGTCCTATATGTTCCTGATATTCATTAGAGCAAATAAGAATATCATCGACATAAACAAGCATGTATGAGAAAATAGAAAATATTTTATCCATTTTTCTCTGATATATTTGTGGTGCATTTTTTAATCTAAAAGGCATCACTAACCATTCATACTGTCCATTAGGTGTACTAAAGGCAGTTAAAGGTATAGATTTTTCAGCAAGTTTTATTTGCCAAAATCCTGATTTACAATCAAATTTAGAAAAGTATTTCTTTCCTTTTGCTAAGTTGATCAAATTATTTTTGTTTGGAAGGAAATATCGGTCAAAAATACTATGTTTATTTAACTCTTTATAGTTAACAACCATTCTTGCTTTTCCTCGTTTTTCCTCAGCATGGTTTCTAACCATAAAAGCTAGTGAACTATGAGGGCTATTGCTTATTCTAATTAATGTTAGATTAAGTAATTCTTTTATTTGAGTTTTAAACTCAATTTTATCTTCTTCTGAATATATCATTGGTTTTACTTTAATGATAACATTTGGATCTTTTAGCTCTATTACAGCTAATTCTCTTTTTATATCCCATTTTGCTATAGGGTTTTCTCCATAATTGCTAGCTATTAGATCTTTAACTTTGTCTATGTCTAGCATTTTAATATTAAATTTTCTTATCTGGTTTTTATGTAACCAAATTTTTTCATATCCATCACCACGCAGTGCTGGCTGAACTCTGTATGGTGTATGAATTCGCGAAGTGCGTATCCAATATCCACAAGGTGTTTTTAAACTAATCATATAGATTGTTTGGTTATATGTCTGAAACTGTTGAATGAAGTCATTTCCTAACAGTAAGTCGACATCTAATTCTTCATAAGCATATAACTGCTTTATAGATACTATTTTGCTTCCTAATATAATTTCAGGTTTAAAACATACCTTGTCTAAGGAGTGCTTATCACCTGTTATTCCTTGCATTGAGACTTTTATTGGATTAGTTATCCAATTTTTGAATAAGAATTCTTTTCCTAAACTTATCTCTGCACCTGTATCAATTTGAGCACAAGTGAGAATTTTCTTTTCGTAACATGTAATTTCTACGAAGATACTTACAGAAAATCTCTGTTCGCTAGGCATTTTCTTTTTCTAGAAAAATAGTTTTTCCTGCAAAAGAAATCTCAATACCATATTTGTCAATGGTGACATTATCTAGGCTGTCTAGAAATGATCTTCCTAGAATTATATGATGGTTTTGTTTTCTATCTAAAATATCCAAATAACAATTAATGTTAAATTTGGTTTCTTAAAAAATTATTGGAACTTTAACAATTTTATTGATCTCATTTTCATTTCCATCATTTGATACATGTATATGTGTGTCTTTATATTTCTTTATTAATCCTGCATCAAAATAACTATTAAAATAATTTTGTGCACCTTTTGGATTTATAAGAATGTTATATCCTTCAATATAATTTTTACCATTAAAATATTTACCAAAAACTTTCAAGTCATTTGGTATATCTTCTTTTCTTGTTATATTGAGTGAGAAATAACTTTTTCTTCCTTTTTCTATCATAATATTATTTTTATTATATGAGACTATATCTCTAGAGGTTCCTTCTTCTAAATTTTAGAAGTTCCGAATTCAATTGAATAACTATCTGGGATAGTTATATTATTTCTAGTGGGTTCTAGAATTCTTCCTATTTCTAGGCATTCTTTATCTAATTCAACTGCCGGTTTTTTTATCAAAAACACTTCCATAGTTTGAATTAGTAATGCTATATAATGCACAATAATATATGCTCATTATATGATTGCCTGGTTTAAAAAATCATTTTCTTAAGATTTGAAAATGTAAACTCAAGGCATCATTGAAATCTTTATCTTTTAAAGATATGTAATATTTTGGATAATATGTGAAAAGTAGTTTTTTGTAGGCTAAATTGTCTTCTACTATTCCAAGATTTCCATCAGAAGTATTTGTAAATCTTTCATCAGATAAATTGATAACTAAGGGACAATCAATTCCTTCTTGAAAAGTTGATTTACAAAGAATTTGTATGCCTGCAAGATATACATATTGCATTTTATCTTTCTTTTCTTTAGGCAGTTTATTTAACAAATCTGTTACCGTCTTTTTTGTTAATAAATTCAATTTTCTATTTCCAGAGGTTTCTTGAATAGGTATAACCTTTTCAATTTCCATGTATTCATGATAAACGTATTTCTTTCTTTTGAAAGCATTTCCTATTTGACTTAACACATTTTGATTAGGTCCTTTTAAATTTAGCTCTAGATTCCTAATCTTTTCATATTTAGAAGGGTCAAATGATGCTCTTAATGCATATCCTTCTATAGTTTCTTCTTCTTCTTGTATGAGGATTCCTTCCTCTTCTTTCTTACTGATTTCTATTTCACTCATTCTGAATCAGATTCAGTAAATACTTCAAATATTTCTGTCATTTCAGAATCAAATGATGACACAGTTTCTAAATCAGATTCTATGTCTTTTATATCAAGTATTGAAACTTTGACTTTCTTTTTATTGCATTCATAGGACTTGTGTCCTTTTTCACCACAGTTATAACACCTACAACTAGTTGGTTTTTTCTTTTTATCTCAATCTTTTCTATTTCTTTTATAATATTTTCTATCTTGTTTTTTATTCTTTTTAAAGAATTTTTTATATATTTTGTAAATCTTATTTTTGGATTTACGTTTTTTAGACTTATTGGTAGATCCATGACATCCCCAATTGCCTACTTCAGATACTTCTTTACAACATATAGTTTCATTGACTCTTTTTGCTTTTGAAAGTATTCTTTGTTGTGCACAAAGATCAGATAATTTTTCTTTTAAGAAAACTATTCTTGCTCCTAGAGTATTTGAATATCCTTCTGTTTCATGAATTTTTGAAAATTGAGTCAAAAAATATGAAATCCATATACTTGGTAGTTTTTGATATAGCATATCAGCTATTTTAGTCATATCTTCATTACTATCAAAGTATTGATAATAATATTCTTCGAATTCACATATATATGAATTAATATCACACATATTACAAATTTGTAATTGACTAATCTTTTTTATAGCATCTTGTTTTTCAGCTATTCTTGATGAATCTATTTTTGAATTCCAATCATATCCCATGAATTCATCTGCTATATAATTAATGAATGTGCTTATTCCATCTGTTAAGGAAGTGTCCATATGTCTGATTACGTTAACTCTTATTGTATTTCTGGTTGAATCTGACAATTCTTGATACCAGTTTTTAACATTTCCATCTAATGCTGCTACGCATATTTGATATTTTTCTTCTGACGAAAAGTTGGATGTTTTATCAGTCAAAAAATAGAGACCTATATCTTGTCCCCATTGTTGTAAAGTTTTTGATGCATCTAATTTGCAGTCAAGGTTCATGAATCTAAATCCAGAACTTGTAGTTGCTGGTATATGTCTATTAGGTATATACTTTCCACTAGGTGAATAAGTATATTCTATGGCTGCCTTTTCAGGTTGAACTCTACGGGTTCTTCCTTGATTTATAGGTACTGATGAAGTACTTGGTTTATCTGTTTCTAATTTTACAGATGTATCTTTATTCATTTTTACCTTT
The DNA here is from genome assembly GCA_016586305.1 of Ophiorrhiza pumila. NCBI lineage: Eukaryota > Viridiplantae > Streptophyta > Magnoliopsida > Gentianales > Rubiaceae > Ophiorrhiza > Ophiorrhiza pumila. Next base: position 36,414,306 of record BLIW01000009.1, on the reverse strand, counting down.
ATTGGTTCTTCTATTACTAAATCTTCTAAAGAATATATCAATTCCTCTATTTCTTTATCCATTTATTGTTTTAATTCTACTTCTTCTTCTGAACTTGGATTGATTTCTTCATTTGAAACGTTTTGTTTCATTTTTTCTTGTTTAATTCTCTTCATTTCTTTTAAATGAAATCTTTCGTCTAAACTTCCTTTTTCATATGACCTATATCCTGTTGGAGCCTTTTTCATCCAAAATTCTTCAAAAACCTTTTGTTGGTTTTCTTGGAATTTTTTACTATCTTTTACCTTATTAGGTATTTGGTCTTCTATAGATTTAACCATATTCTCTATTGTATTAATTTTTACTTCTAGTCCTATGACTCACTGTATTAACTTTTCTATTTTTTCTTCTTGTTTAAGAAGAATTAACTCTATTGATTCAAGTTTACTCATTTTATCCATGAGTTCCATGAAAGTTTACTTTTTCTTTCATATATAGAATCTTAGATTCTAATTCTTTTATAACAATTTCTTGCCTTTCTAAGGCTTCTGGTTTTACTCATGCTATAAGATTTTCTTGAAATCTTTCTTTTCTTATTTTTAATTCTTTATTAGAGTCTTGTATTCTTTCTATAAAGTCTATGCAAACATAGCATTTTTTCGTTGATTCAAAAACTTTTGAAGCTGTTCTTCTATACATTTTATTTTATTAATCTGTATCTGGCCAAGGCCAATCTTCTGAATTCCATTCATATTCTGTTTCAGAATATATTTTTTCTTCAAATTCTTTTATTTCTATTTCAGAATTTGTAGAATCAAAGTTTTTTAACATTTTTTCATAAATGATTTTTCTAAGATCTGGTATTATACTCATATTCATTAATTCTTTCAATATTCCAATAATAATTGGAGTTTCTATAGTTAACCACAATTCTAAATTTTGTTTATGAAAAACAAAGTTATGCATGTTATTTTCTTCATAGAAGAAAACAAGTATATAGTCTTTTTTCATTCAGGAAATTATAAAATTTTTATGAGCACATGGCTCTGATACCATTTTTATGGGTTTAAACTAAGGTTATACTTAGCCTCAAAGGGATCTATGCGGAATTATATTCATTAAAGAATATATAGTTTATTTATGAACTTATTAAAAGTTTTGGGGTCAATTTATAAATAAGTTAAACTTATTTGGTTTTGATGAAATTTCAAAGTCGAGATTGTGAATCTCACTTTCTCTAGTTTTGGAAAGATTTTGAAATTCACAATATTTATGTAATTTTTTATAAAAATGACAATATTTTGGTAAAAGCCCCATAGTAACTACCATGTTTATGTGCTGGTATTTTAAGCAGGGCAAAAAGGAGGCAATGCCGGCTTACAAGTATTTACTCAGTAAACAAGTTAAAATGTGGCATGACACTTTAATGAGATTTTGGAGTTGTTAGTGAGGCATGGGGTTTGTTCAGTGATATGTTAGATAAATCATACACCCTTATTTTAGTAGTGAAATGTTGGATAATCATACTTTATCGATTTAGGGATTTAGGATGGTTTTTGTAATTGAGAAAATTGTCAAAATAGTCCCTATCATTACAAAAATATATACCACCAGATTCAAATTACATAAAAAAATAGATATAAAACAGCTTTTAAAATCTATCTGGTCACTTTGAGTTCTTAGTGATGACTTTTGGCCATACCAATGCACCTATTACATTTCAAACCACTATGAATCATATTTTTCAACTCTATCTTATGAAGTTTGTCTTAGTTTTTTTTTATGACATATTGATGTATATCCCTCGTAGTAAAACTCACCTTGTGCACTTAGAGACAATTTTAATAGTTATAAGAGATCATCAATTTTATGTTAGTCTCTCTAAATACTCAGTATCTCAAAACAAAGTAGAGTACTTAGTGTGAAACCCCAAATATTTTAATGTATTAATAATATCATTAATTTTAAATATATGTAGGTCATTTTAATTTTAAAACTTGCAATACTATATCTTTGGTAAGCATCGTTGTGAAAATTAGAATCACACAATTAAGCAGTTTAATTAATTGTTAATATAAGAGTTTTAATTATAAAATTTGTAAGATTTTAAGAAATTTAATTATGTAATTTAATTGAATTTGGCTTCTTATTGGTCTTTATGAAAATTGAGATATTAAGTTGCAAATTAGGAAAACAAAATTAAAAAAAAACAGAAAAGAGGAGGAAAACATGTAAGTTACTAGGGCTTACAAGCTGCCAACTTAAGCTAAAAAAAAACAATTTAGGAAAAATAATGAGGAGTATAAACGGGATCAAAGAACACGAGGTAGAGGAGGAAAAAAAAAGAGAGACAGCAGCGGGAAGAAGAAAAAAGGAAGGAAAAGTAAAGAAGGGGAAAGGGGGAGAGAACAAAGCACGACAGTCCAACCTTGGTTAATCCAAACAAGGTTTGAAAATCTCCAACAGGTGGGTAGAAAGATTGTTCTTTATTTTTTTTCCTCCAAACATGTTTATAGTTTAATCTCCAGTTGTTCGCATGGTTCAAAAGAAACTACTTTTTAATGCGATGCGACTTATCAGACTGGATACTTGTTTGGATTCAAAAAAAATCTTAGGGTTTTTTTTTTTTAATTGGGTTTGGATAGGAAAGCAAATTAGCTGTCTTTAAGATCTGTTTGAATTCTTAAGCTTAGATTTCATATAAATCATTTATGCATTATTTTCTTGATGAAATTTTCTTTTGGAATGGTTTGTATTTTAGAGCTACGTGACATATAAAACTGGAAAAGTGAATTTACATTCCTAGCATACTAGCCTTAAACATTAACTGTGCCAATTTTATTATATTTTATTTTTGGTGGTGTTCTCTTGCTTGATAGTAAGAGCAAAAGGCAAGAAGAATGAGTTTATCGTGAATAAAATGTATTGATGGTATCTTAGTGACTATCGGAAATTATGTAATGTCTTATGCCTGAATGTTCAATTATTTTCTTTTGCTTCTGGCTTGTGGTATGTTAGAAAATGTATGGAATTATTGGTAAAGTCCGGAGTCTAGCAGTTTAATTTTGTTGGATTTTAGTCCTGGTATTTTTGTTAGTTTGTGAGAATATCAGTTTTATCAATTCAAGGAAAGTTTTATGGCTAAACAGTTTAATTTTGATAGCTCTAGCTATTGAACTCAATTAAATGTTCCTTGCAAAAAACTCAAAATAAAATCTAAACTATCAGGAATGAGTCCATTCATATTGCAGCTCTTTTTAGTAATAACATTTGTGTTCAATAATTAATTAATAACACTACAACTTAGTTGAGGCATTAAATTCCATCATTTTAAAGTCTGCTCCTTTGACCATAAATGGTATTTTTGGTATGGAAGTCTTTATGTAGACATTTGGTCATTCATCAAATACTTATTACATGCTGACAATTAATTAGCAATGCATAAGGAGCTATATTGTGGCCTTTTTCTCAAGTTTCTTTGAAACTGTTGCTTATTGATCTAGAAATGAGGATGCATGAAGTTTCTGAAAACTTTTTGCTCATATTCAAGTGGAAATTTGAAAGATTATTCTAGTTCTTTGTGTTTTTTTTGGGATAAAGACGGTTGTTGACTAATTGACCTCAAGTTGAGAAAAAAATTAATAGAATTTGAAGAGATTTTATTTGCTTAACGAAGTTATAGTTGCTGGTCACATAAAGTTCTCAATAAAATGTTGCTTCCCATTGGGTAAAGACAACTTACTTTCTGTACCTGTTTATTTGACATCATATTTGCTTTTAGACTCTGGAGCATTGCAGATTGCTTCCGTCATGTTGAATCATTGTGGAAAGTCATTGAACGAGTCTTGATTGGACAGTGTCGCATGAATATATGGTTATTGAATTGTTTGTGAACGTGTTATACGCATATTGCACTTAATTGTATGGGCCCTAGTAGGTGTTGGTTTGGAGGGTAATCGAGACGGCATCGGGCCGACGATTATGCCAAGACCACACCGGTGAGCCAGTCACGGGATTAAGGAGTTTTTAATCCTATTGACGGGAGTCGGAGTGGCAAATCCGGATGCCACGTTAGGCCTGCGGGGCCGTAGTGGTCACTGACCACGAGGTAGCATAAGGTAGCTTCTCAAGTCGTGCACGCAACAACGAATTGTCAGGGGAAATAAGGTTGGCAAAGGTCGGCATGACCGATCGGGATAGGTACCGATTACATGATTAATGTTTGACATGACATTCATGTTAAAGTTTTGCGATATATGATTATGTGTATTGAAATTGTGTATCGGTACAAGTACCAAATATATGCCCAATGTTTAATTGGCATCATGATGAATTTGTTGGTATATGGTTTGTGCATTGGAATTCGTTCTTGGAATAGTATTTCGTTGAAAATTAATTTTCAATAATGAAACACTATCCCCACCCACTGAGCTATTTTAAGCTCACCCTTTTATAAATTATATTTTTCAGTGATTCAAGGCGGATTAGGCGGTGGACAGGATTTTGGTTTACATACTTAAAGGAAGAGATGGGTGAATAGAAGTTTAGGATTATTAATTGTCTTGATTCGGATCGTAATTATGATAATGAGGCAATTTGTGTATTTTCTTTTATGAATGAATTTTGGGATGAAACATTAATATGTATATTACCTTATCTAGTTTTAAATATAAATTATGGCGGGGCGTTACACTTAGGACACATTATCTCTACTGGAAGGGTGAATATGGTGATAAAAAGGTGCAATGTATAAAACAAGTGGCTTCTGCCCACAACCATCAAGTAGTTTAAAGAACTTTTAGGATTATCTTGATATTATTGAAGGTTTATAAAACATTATAGTTTCATCAAAGATCTAGTGTCTAAAATCTACTTGATTTGATGATTATCAAACACTAATGTAGACAAGTGTTTTAATTAACTTTCTTGAAATTATAGGTGTACAAAATATAAATGGAAGTTTGAAGAAATTGAAGAAATAGAATTTCAGTAAATTAGGGTAGATTCCCTAACCCCAAGCTCTAATTGTACATTAACTCATAAAATAATTGAGCTATTCAAAAGTTCAACTAAAATGAATCTAAAAAATGAAAGTTGAAAATGTAGTGCTTTTGAAAACAAAGGTTTCATAAAAGTTGTTTTACATTTTCACAAATGATCAAAAGATTGAAAAATAAAATTTGACAAAAAGTGTTAATTCAGATAACCCCATATGAGTTTCGAATGTTCGAACCTATTTTTGAAAGTTTTGGAAACTTCTCTGAATTTTTAATTCGGACTACCCCTGGCCAATTCAAATATCCAAATGTATTTTGACTAGTCAATTCAGACTACCCCTCAGGCAATTTGGTTGTCCAAATATATCTAACATGATTCAATATGTGAGTAACGGCTAATTTTCTAAAAAATAAATATTTTGTCCTTTTTGATTCTCAAATTATTTCTATAAATACTAAAGACATATACTATGATCAAATGTTGATCCTTGAGCAAAATTTTGTATAGAAACAGTCTCAAATACACGAAAAGAAAATAGTCTTAAAATCATTCAAAAGGATAAGAAAAACTTGATCTTTAATTTGTTCTTCATCTTTTATTGAGCTAATCTTTCTTCTTGTAAAACATTCTTTGACAGAGATTTTTTAGTGAACTTTCAACTATATTATCCACCCTCTTAAGAGGGTTTCAAGTGTTGTAATATTCAAATTTGGTAAGCTTGAAAGGTTTCTCCAAGAGAAAGAGTAAAACCAAGTCTTATAGTATTGGTTTTTTTTTTTTTAGAAAACAGACATTATTATATATATAATGCAAAAGACGGCGCTGGGCATACCCATGCATTCCGTTACAAAGTACGTGAGAGATTGGAGCAAAACTCCATTACATAAAGTTCTACCAACATGTGTAAAAGAAAATAGAGAAGCATTATTTTGACAAGTCCAAAATAATCCCTTTCTATTTTCCTAGCTAAAATTCTAGAGCGCAAAATGAAAATTGTGGAGTACTTCCTCCATCTATATAAAATTCACATCAATAGGTGAGTATACTCCAATATGCCTATTAGACCAATGACTACCCTATATGACCAAAGAAATTCTAAGAAGACAATAGCATGAGTAAAATGTTAAGGCAGCTAATGAAACCAGTGGTGGCATATCCAAGAGTCCTTCAGCAAATAGCCACACCAATGGCCATTCCAAGATCGAATCTCACAGTTGCGCCAAGGCGTGACCAGTCAAGCATAACTGAACATGAGTGCCAAAAATCTCTAACCAAGACAAAATTTCTGCAGCATAACATTTCTAGTTCCATGTGCCAAAATTTACAAACAAGAGCAAAATTTTCCAACAAAGTGTAGCATGTCATTCCCGCATCAATATTCAGCAAATCACAAGCTTCTAAAGGGCCAAGCTGATCTTAACATCAGTAATCAGGGGCCCTCGCGAGCATTAGTTTTCCTTTCCTTACCTTAGGATCCACGACAAAAGAACCCAAACCTCAGACCATAATTGTTCCTCCAGAAACCAGAGGATGTACAACGTGAAGTCCTCAACCATGTACAGCCCCGCAACCCAAAATATACGGCATATACAAAGCATCCATAACAACAAAACAAAACTTGGCCAAGCTGACCTAGCAGCAGTAGTCAGGGGCCATGACTAGATGATAAGCTAGCTTACCTAGAATACCTTTTCCTCCATTCGGAGTAGCAGATGAAAGGATTGCATTCCCTTAACTTCCTCCCCGAAAGTGTGTTGGCTTTGGGACTGACGAGCGCATTCACATACTTCGTTTGCTTGGGCAGCTTATAGGACTTTTCCATTTTACCTACAAACTTTTCGAACTCGTCTTCCTGCTCCTCCTCATAACTGTTCTCTGTCCACGTATCCATCCCCTCCTCCTCTGATTCCGAATGCGTAGGAAAGGTCTCTAAAGCCTGTAGGTCTAATGCCGAGTGAGCTGTTTGAATTGGCAACAAAAACTCCATCCTTCCAGATTAGAGTAGGCATAGACTGTAATATTGCTAAGTTTGATGAGGGTCAGCCTTTATTCATTGACGAAAATTGGCCTACCTCCCAACTTACCTTCCCATTAGTGTCCTGAACATTTGGCAACCTGTTATGTTGACCAAGATCCCCTGTTTCTGGAAATAATATTTCAACTGCCAGGGATGCGGAGGGTATTGGTGTCAGTTCCTCCAGGTTTCTATCCTGCCTCTCTATGATGTCCTCTGAACTATATTCTTTGGACTGAGGCCCTGGCCTATCTGCCCCTATCTGTTCTTCAGAAGCTTGGGTTGAAACTTGCTGACTAGAGACTGAGGTATCAGGCGTAGCCATCTGTTCATTCAACTCTACTGCCTGATCTTGCCTTTGATTCTGGGCCTTATCCACTTCAATAATGTCCTTTGTGCCATCCTCTTTCTCTGTTTGCTTAGGCTTTACTTTGTCGGCCTCTTTTTTCTTTGGCACCCAGACTTGAACTGGGGTCTTACTTTTGCAATTTGACTAAGAGTGTCCAAGCTTTGAACAAGTAGTACAGTACTCCGGTAGGTCTTCATAGTAGATTTGTTGCCATCTACCCTTATCCTTGGTTCCAATCAAAAGACGGAGGAAGAGGCTTGAGAACATCAATGGCAATACATAGCCGCACCTCGCTAGGACGAAGCACTTTCTCCATTGCTGCAGTTGCAAGATCAAGCTTGAGAGGATCACCAATTGCCGAGCCGAGAGTGAATAAGGTCTTCTTGTTACATAAGTGTACTGGGAGCAGAGGAAAGCTGGTCCAGACAGGGGCAATGGACGGCTCTTTCTCTGGGCAAAAATCAATTGTCCATCTGAAAATGTTGGCTGGGAACCCCCTGAAAGACCAAGTTTTTTTCAGCCATACTCTTTGTGAGTCCGATTCAAATTGGAATTGCAAGATAATGTGCTTTTGATCAATCAATCCAACATGACATTCTCCTAAGAAACCAGCCGTTAAAATCTCCTTACGAATTATCGCCATTGTCGGTCTTCCCCGATTGAACTTCCCGATGAGTGCGAATCGAAATTGGTGGGCAAGCTTAAGTTCTTCCTCTTCTGAGATGAACAAAGCTGGTTCCCCCTCATATGTTGATAGGGCTTTGGCTGCAGATGGGGAAAAGGAAACATCCACAGTTTTTGCCCAAGAAGCGGACACAGCCTCCCTATATGAGCCAGGCTTCTCTTTGATATTCTCTTTTTCTGAGGCCTTGGAGGGAGGGGTCTCTGTCCGTACATTTCCTCTGGTTGGGCGACTGGTGTTTATGCCTAGGTCATGGTTCCAACTAGAAGGTGTGAGGCACTGATGGGAGGCAGGGCCTTCTATTGCCTTCTGGAGATATTCTGAAGTCGAATTTGAGCCTAGGGTTCCTCGGCTGGGTTGGGTGTTGAAAATTGCATCTTTAGGGTTCCTCCTATATGTGGCAGCTAGCTGTCTAACAAGGGGAGGGAAAGAAGTAGCTAGATTAAAGGTAGCATAATCGAACCTGAAGGGCCAACCTATGGGTGCCGTGGTTTGGAGGTGTAGTGCCGGCGATGAAAACACTCTGACGGATGGCGAAGTTTGTCCTTGAGCCTGTTCTGAGGAGCCTAAATCCCTGAGCTCAGCTTTGCTAGATGATTGTGGTGGCAATAGGAGGGGAAAAACCGTATTGGTTGTTAGTAAAATTGGTTCCACATTAAAGATTTGTAAATGTTTAAATCTCACATTTGGTGAAGATATCTCATTTAGTGAATTGTTGAAATCCTAAACTTGAGGGCTTAGGTAGTGAATGTGGAGTGCTCCAAGGAGGAGATTTGAACAACTATAATTCTTGTATCTTCTTCTTTAAAGCTTTATCTTTAATTGCTTTATAATTGTAGTGTTTGATTAAAATCCTTAACATTCATGTGATCATTGTGAATTGAATATTTGACTTGCGTTTATGGGAATTTATCTTTAGATAAAATTGATTGATGTCACAATATTCACACACGCACACACCTCAAGTGCTTGTTGAAATTCCTTAGAGAAGCACTTGACTAGAATAAATTATTTTTTATTGAAATTTTAATTGGATAACCTAATTCACTCCCCCTCCCTCCCTTCCACCCCCTCTTAGGTTGCATCTAGAACTAACAATAAACCTCTAACAAAATTGTTACAAAATAATCACTTTCATTGGTATGACAGTACTACTAAAACTTTTGAAGAATTGAAACAAGCCTTACAATCTGCTCCAATACTTCGAATGTTTGATTTTTCTCAATCTTTTTTTTATTGAAACTAATGTTTGCTACAAAGAATTGGGAGTTATTTTCTTAAGAAATGATTATCCAATAGCTTTTATCAGTAGAATCATAGAAAACAAGAACTTGAGATTTTTTATCTCTGAAAAAAATGTGTTGGCAATAGCGATGATAATTACTAAATGGAAATAGTTTCTTTCTTGGATATCATTTCATTATTCGTACAAATTATCAAAGTTTAAATTTTTTTATTAAACGGAAGTCAACTAATACATTACAATATAAGTGACTTACTAAGGTGCTTGATTTGGACTTTGATATCTAGTACAAGAAAGGTACTAAAAATGTGGTGGCTGGTGCTTTATCTCGAAAAGATTGAAAGAAAGAAGATTTGAAAACACATTCTATTTATATGGATATCCTTTTTTTTAGTGGCAAACCACCCTTTTATGGGTGGAGGGATGCCAACCCTAAAAATAGTAGTCAAACCACCCTTTCATCTATTAATCTAAAAATAGTAGTCAAAATTTGCCCGAGGCTATACCTCAAACCATTATCTTTGTGCTAGTTCTGTAGTCCAACCTATTTGGATGAGGGGGATTCTTGCTAATTATGAGAATGATGAGACTATCCAAATACTTATTGCTCAACTTGTTTTATCTCATAATCATAAAATTGATGTGGAAAATGCTCCTAATATTAAACAACAACTTCTGAAAATTGTTCATGATTCAACTCTTAATGGGCATTCTGGTCAACAATCTACTTTACAATATATGAGATTATTGTTCTATTAGCCTTCCATAAAATATGATATAATTGAATTTGTTAGAACTTTTACTATTTGTTAACATCATAAATATAAAACAGTGGTTTATTCTAACTTACTATACCTAATTAGTCCTGATTTAATATTGCTATGGACTTTGTAGAAGGATTACCAAAATTAGATGGCTTGTATTCTATATCAGTGGTCATCGACAAGTTTACGAAATATGGCCACTTTATTGCTCTGAGACAACTTTATTCAGCTTCTGATATAGTTAAAGTTTTTTTTATTGCATCTTTAAACTCCATGGTTTGTCTAAAATAATTGTCTTTAATAGAGACTAAGTATTCATAAGGTTTTTTTTTTGTGCAAGAGCTATTCAAAATACTGTGGTTTCAAAATTATCACAGTACGATTTATCATCCTCAAACGGATGGAGGTTGATCTATTGTATAGAAGTTTATCTTAGATGTATATCTAGTGATAGACTGCATAATTAGAAGCAGTGGCTTGATGACTAAGTAACATATTTTTACTTGAAATCTAACTTGTTTTTAAAGTATTTTTGTGATATTTATATCATGATTATATGTTTTCGTAGGAATCTAAAGTTAGTGTGTTAAAAAGATAAAAAGAACCCAAGATCAAAATAAAATATAGCAAGAAAATTCAATTTTAAAAAAGAAATAAAGAAGACACAATCAGAGTAGCAACAAGGCATTTGTCGTGACATATGTTGCAACAATGTGAAGAAAGGGACAGCAACAAAACCAAGCAATGTGGCGACAACTAGAAGATGGATACACAAAGGAAGGTTTGTTGCAACATGGTACGAGGAGAAAGTAAACAGAGAACACCGGCAAAACTTGTCACGACATAGACTACAAAAAAATGCAGTTTTGGACATTGATAAATGCCCTTATAACTTAGTTGTTAGGGCATTTGACATATTTTGACATCTACCAAAAATGCTTTCCAAAGTGATGTTCAGATAGGCTACCACCTATTAAGGCATTTTTAATTGATCGAATTATATATATATATATATATATATCTCCAAGCATTGTCCTTCATGAGGATTTTTAAATCAGATAAAACGAATTCTACTCTATGCTTCCAATAAGTTATCAACCATTTCTAAGGTATGAATAGGTTGCTATTCTGTCTAATTTTCAATACTGGTTAACTTATAGATGAAAATTGATTTCCATTGATCTTGAAAATGCTTGGATATGCCAAATGACCAGAAAAACATATATTTTAAAATCATTCATTTTTTCCTAAACAAAGATACAAGTTTAAAACTTGCCAACATATGTTGTTTTTGATAAATTTCTTTTGCAAAATAATACAAATGAGGTCAATTGCCATTCAAAGTTGCAACAACGGTGAAAAAGTGAATTCGAATAAATAAGAATGAGTTATAACTAAGTTGGGTAGAGAAAGAGAAGTTGAAAATCATCATATTGATATTTCAGTTTTTAAAGTACAAGACATAACTTAAAAATATCTGTACCACAACTTACAAAATAAAGAGAAAGAAAGAAGTTCAGCAATCTTCAATAAATAAAATGATAAAAAATACAGAAATTCAATCAAGTGGAAAGGATCAGCTACTAAAATTTTAGAATTAAAAGCACAATCAAGACAAAATTTTGATCCTACTTGTAGTTTTACTTATCATGTACCGAATCCACAAACCCAACAAATAGAAAACATACCAAGAAATTAAGAATTTAAATTTATACTAAGGAGATTATTTATAATTATACAGAATCTCTAATAAATTCATCTAGATTTTTCTCTAAAATTAATCAAAACATGTGTTTTAAAGTTTTTATCTCTTTTTTAGTAAATTGAATAATATCAACAATTTCATTCACAAAGAAAAAGAGATGGAATAAGACTGAATTCACAAGCAAACAAGAGGTTTTGCGATCTCAACTCCATGTCAAAATGCATAGCATATTTTCAACCAATACCAAATAGCTATATATGAGTAACATAATTAATTGTTATTGTTATTATAATATTCATTTGATATGAAGTTGAAGTTTTCATACGTGATGAGAATCGATATTGCATCAAAATTATTATAATTCATAAGATAATAATAACTTTAAACAATGCATTGAAAAAATTTCTCATTTATCATAAATAACAGAGTAAAATTCATAAATTACTTTGTAAATTAAAACTACAAGCTTCAACGAGTAATAAAATATTTGTAAATATAATTTATTAGTTACTTATTGAATACCAGTGACGCTTCTTAAAAGAAGAGCACGCGTCAAATTTTGTATGTACAATACAACAAAATATACCTGTTATGAAACATATATTAGGGAACTTCCAACATAAAAGTCCTATTAAATATGTAATGGGACACCTAAGGAAAATGTGTCAAATTAAATAAAAAAAATATGCTAAGAATATAGAACACCATTAGTGTGTGGGGTATTATGTGTGTGCTTTCTATTATGCAATAAATATGACATATGAGAAATGATATATTGCACAACAAAAATAGGACATTTATATGTGTCCCCATTACACAACAAAATGGGACACTTTTTTTTTCAGGCAAAGGTACCCTCTCAGCGGGTTTGGAGTTGCCAGCTCCAAAATTTATTATATATAAATCGAGTTACAAAAGTAGTACAATGAAAATGTATCCAAAAACTAATGTAAAAACTAATGAGACAATTTACAACGCAACTGAGGCAACCCCGATCTTTCAAGATTAATCAAACCCCTAACATTTTGCAGAAGCAACATGAAATCAAAATATTCAATATATCTCTGAGTTGAATAACCAATATTTACTAATGCATCAGCTGAAGCATTCCCTTCTCGAAAAACATGTAAAACATCAATAAAACAATGTTGTAACTTCCAGATAGCCTCGACAGTTTGCCAAATTCGCCAAGGCGAAGACACGTTTTTTAGAATTATTGACTGTAAAACAAGCGAATCTATCTCAATAAGAACAGGTAGCCAGTGCTGAGAAATACAAAACTTCAAACCTTCCAATAGTGCAAGAGCTTCCGCCTCCATATTAGTAACATTAATAAAACCCAAACATAACGCCCCTAAAAACTTACCCGAATCATCCCTAACAATCGCTCCACTGCCTCTATCACCAGGATTATCTTTAGAACAACCATCAGAATTAAGCTTGCGCATTCCAAAATTTGGTTTATACTAAGAAACCACCTGAACACGAAAACCAACTAACCGATCCTTCAATATATGCAAGCAGTCCAGAAAAGTTCCTTCCAATCTCAAACTTGGAAACTTAATACTACAGCACGCCCGAACATCATGCTAAATATTATGGTGAAGCCATTGCACCGACCAACATTTTCCTTCAAAGAACATCAAATTCCTATTCTTCCAAATATGCCAAAGAATAAAACCAGGCAAAACAGACATAATAAACTTCCCAAACTTTTTAGCAGGTACATCCCAAAATAAAGCACACCATTCCTTAATATTCCTTCGTATTCCACAATTACCTCCAAACCAAACAAAAGATTCCCTCACTCTAACTGCAAATCCACAACTACCAAACACACGATCCACAGTCTCCACATCAGACGAACAAACCAGACAAATAGACGGACCATGAATATTAAAACGACATAGCCATTCAAAAAAAGAAAGCTTCCGAAACCATAACTTCACCAAAAATCAGGAAACCTTTAAAGGCACACCAACATTCCATAAGTTACTAATATCCTCATACACCCTCCCCTTTTTCCTCAACCACTCATAGGCAGAGGCTAAAGAAAAAACCCAGAAGAATTAAGTCTCCAAAACCAGCCCCTAGCAAGATTAATAGGACAAACCAAAATTTTATCAACAACCTCATCAGAAAAAGAACGAGAGAGATTTCGTTGCGACCAAGCACCTTGCACAATAAAATTATTAATAAGAGAATATCCCATTCCCTTAGAAAATTGAGATAATTCAGTTTTCCCTAGCCATCTATCGTGGAAAATATCTGTCACTCCCAAATAAGGATACCAACCAATACAACCTTCAACACGCTCTCTAATATTCAGCATCTGTGTCCATATGTGTGAATCAGTCCTTTTATGATGAACCATAGCTGGATATCTACTTGCACAATATTTCTGCTTCATAAACCTACTCCACAAAGATGTACCTTCCCGAAAGCGCCACCATAACTTAGAAGCCCATGCTCGAACAAAAACATCAAAATGGGACACTTGTATATATCCCTATTACACAATACAAATATAACACTTGTATGTTTTACTATATAACTTAATATGAAATTTAAGCGTATACCATTTGGCATATTAGTTGAGTTTGTTTATCCAAATATATTTATTGGGTTTAAATATAGTTTTAGTAAAAGACACACTAATAAAATTATAATTTGACTTTTTTGAGTTTTAATAGTATTAGATGTCAAAGAAGATTTTAATTCTTTTCTTATAAGGAATCTTGGGTTTTATCAGCAATTATCCCCAAAATAAGACCAGTGACACAATTAGGCAATAGAAGAATCCATTATAGAAGGGTATATTACTAAAGAGTGTATGACATTTTGTTCATTATATTTTAATGAAAAAATGGAAACGAGATTCACTCATGCTAATAGAAATGATGATGACATTCACACAAATATCACCAAATTAATGTTTTCTAAAATCCTGGTCATCCTTTGGGAAAAGGCCATGCAAAATTAATAGATAATGATGCACTACGAAAAGCACATCAATATGTACTTTTCAATTGTTATTCTGCTAAGTCATTCATTGAGTAAGTAATACTTTATTTATAATTATATACTGTTTTCTTATATAAGATAGTAGTTTTTAGTAGATTTTTCACTATTTATGCTCAGTGAACACTATGACGTTATGAAGAACAATCATTCTTCATTTTCAAAGCATGAAATTGATCGTATCCATTGTGAACAATTTACATATTAGTTTACAGAAAGAGTGAATGATAAGAAATAGTTAGTTACTTACTTACTTATCTTTGTTTAAAAAATGTTAAATCTATAAGTTCTGTTTAATTTTCTTTTTTATTTAACTTAATAGGTTCAATGCATCGATAGTCATCCAAATTTGAATGGCTTGAAACTGCTAGCAAATCATCCAAATTCTATTGAAATATGCTATAAGAGAATTTTGGTGAATGGCTTTAGATTTCATACAAAAGAGTTAGAATTAAGGATGAAATCACAAAATAGTGGGGTGTTTGTTAGTGCAATAACCTCCAATTTTTCAAGTGTCAAGGATCCTAATCCTATTTCGAAAGAAATTGGATATTATGAAATATTAAAAGACATTCTTGAATTAGAATACACTAGTGATCGTTAGGTTGTATTATTTAATTGTGATTGGGCTTCACCAGGAAAGAGAATCAAACAAGATGAAGATGGTTTCACACTGGTTAACTTATCCAATTTGAAACCTAACGATGAGCCATTCATTTTATCTTTTCAAGCAAAACAAGTATTTTATGTTGCTGATCCTATAGTTAAAGGGTGTCATGTTACTATATTATCAAAAGCTAAAGATGTTTATGATATGAATCTAATTGAATATGTTGATATGCACTTGTATAGTGAAATTTGTAATGTTGTAGTAGGTGTCCAAATGGATGAAAATGTAAATTGGACATATGAAGGCATTCAAGACTTCGTCGTTGCAACTTGATTGACATTAGGGGTCGTGATTTTAGAGGATAAATTTGATATTATATTTAGTTTTGGATTAATAGTATTTGTATGTCTTAATTGAACATTCTATTACTATAAATACTAGTTTGTATGTCTTGAACATTCTATTATTATGAATACTGGTTGATCACTTAAAAATAGACTAGGTACTGCGTCTTGATTTATATATATTTTGTTCATGTACTTGTGTGAGTGTAAGTTTTATTGTGTAATGTATTTTGTTCACAGTGATGGCTTCTAGGATGCGAAAATCATTTGCAAACATAAGATTGAGTAATGGATTACAAGATTAGGAAATAGAGGATTATGGTCAACAACAAAGTGAATAACAAATAAACTTGGAAGCCACCCAAGAACATATTCAGTAACAAGGTTAAACATTTAAATGTTTGATTAGTAGTCATTGGTGGACACTCTTTTCATTAAAATTGTATCAGAGTGAAAATTTGAGGAGAATCAAAGTTGAATTATTTATAACTGATTGACAACTATAACTGGGCGACATCATTTCTCATAGTTATAGCTCCTACGAGTCAAAGAGCAATTGTGGACCAAGATATGCATAATGGATCGCAACATATCAATCAAGAAGCGGCTAAGAATGAGGTTAAATTTTTATATTTGTTATTTAGACATTTTATATTATAATAAATTTTTTTCACAATGATGGCTCAAAAGCAAGATTATCTAATCACATATTTCTAATAAATGTTTGTAGAAGAAATAAAACACACCAGAGAACCAACTACTTGGTTGATATCTGGGAACTAAAACCTAATCAAGAATGCTATGTGGTTACTTTTAACAAGAGAGGTCAACCTATTGGCCTAAATAAAAAAAATATATTGACTGGGTTTTTAGGTACTTTAGCAAGAAATAGTGTAGAATTAAACTAAGTTTCCTAAAACTAGTTTACTTAAATTTCTATTTGGTTTGTTTCCTAATTCCTTATTGACATGAATTAGGATAGTTAAATTTCTATTTGGTTTGTTTCCTAATTCTTTGTTGACATGAATTAGGAAGTCTTTGTCTTATAAATAGAAGTGTAGGGTTATTTGGTTTAGTACAACAGCCAAAACAAAAAAGTTGATGTGAGTTTTGTGAAAAGCCAATACGGCTTGGTTCAAGAAATAAAAGAGTTACTGCCTCTAAATCATCTTCATTATTTTTGTGATTCTATTTTGTTTAAATTCGATCCTTCAAATTGGTATCAGAGCTTGGTTATTATTGATTAACCATGACAGGAAATATAATTTGTGTTGTTCCCAAACTCACGAGAAAACAAAATTATAATTATTGGAGAATTCAGATGGAAACCCATCTGAAATCTTTTGATTTGATCAAATATATTGAAGCGGAATTATCCGAAGATGCCGATGCAAGTGCAATGAAGGAGGCAAGTTTGGCATTGTCCCAAATTCATCAAGCAATTGATCTGTCAGTATTTGGCAAAATTTCAACGGCCAAAAGTGCAAAGAAAGCATGGGATATCTTGGAGAAAACCTACAGATGTGTTGACAAAGTTAAACAAAACAATTTGATGATGTTGAAACGAAAGTTTGAGCTTTGCACAATGGAGAAGACAGAATCTATAGAGTCATATTTTTCTCGTCTGTCAGCAATTAAAGATGAGATGGAGTTAAATGGGCATATCTTAACAGATGAAGTATTTGTTGAAAAAGTTCTCAACACACTGCCCATAAAATTTGATAATGTTGTGGTTGTCACGCAATAGACAAAGGATTTGTCCACATTAACAATTGAAGAATTACAAGGTACATTAATTCTACATGAACAGAGAATTAATGGGAAGTTGGATGATTCTGTGGAAAAGGAGACTCCGGAGAAGGCATTGCAGGCCCAAACAGATAAATTAAAGAATAACTCCAATGTTGCTGCGACAAATGCTCATGGTCAGAATTTCAGAGGAAGAGGACGCGGTAGAAATAATTATCGAGGTCGCAGTAGAGGTAACCAATTCTTTCTGCAAAGAGAAAATAATGGTTTTAATTTTCAACAGTCTAATAATTCTCAAAAGAGTAAAATTCAATGCTATAATTGTGGAAAATTTGGCCATTATAAAAAAGATTGTTGGGGTGCAAAGTCTGAAGTGCATGTCCAAGTTGCTGAAACTGATGGGAATAAACAAGAGGCTGTTTTATTTTCTACTGCTGAATGTGAACAAACAAAGAATAGTAATTGGTATTTGGATTCTGGCTGTAGTAATCACATGACTGGAGAAAAAGAGTTATTTTCTAATTTGGATGAATCATTTAAAAGCACAGTTAAATTTGGAAACAACACAGTTGTACCTGTTCTTGGAAAAGGGAGTATACCCATTACTTTGAAAAATGGGTCGACAAGCTTTATTGGTGATGTGTTTTATGTACCCAAGCTTTATCATAATCTGTTGAGTCTTGGACAGTTATTTGAAAATGTGTATGATTTGAATTTTAAACATGGAACTTGTACGATCAGTGATGCACGATTGGGATTAATTGCAAAAGTGAATATGAATCATAGTAGACTGTTCCCTATATCTCTGAATTATGGTGATTCATCTTGTTTTAGTTCCACTATTTCTAATGATGCATGGTTGTGGCATATGAGATTTGGTCACTTCAATTTTGGTGGTTTAAATTCTCTATCCAAGAAGAGTATGGTTTTGGGACTACCTTCACTTGATTTTTCTCCTAGACAGTGTGAATCTTGTATTAAGGGAAAAAAGCACAGACATTCTTTTCAAACAGGCAATTCTTGGAGGGCTAGTCATCTATTGGAGCTTGTTCATTCAGATTTGTGCTCAATGGAGGTACCTTCTAATGGTGGTAATAAGTATTTTATCACTTTTATTGATGATTTTAGCAGAAAATGTTGGGTTTATTTTTTGAAAAATAAATCTGAAGCTTGTGATACTTTCAAAAGATTCAAGGTATATGTAGAAAAACAAACTGGATTCTACATAAAGGCTTTGAGAACTGACAGAGGCACTGAATATATTGTGTGTGATGAATTCTTGATGAATCATGGTATTAAACATCAGATGACAAACAGGTATACTCCTCAAAAAAATGGTGTGGCAGAAAGAAAAAATAGAACAGTGATGGATTTGGTGAGATCCATGATGGTGGCAAAAAATATGCCAAAGGAATTTGGGCAGAAGCTGTGTCTTGCACTGTTTATATTTTAAACAGATGTGGTATGAGGTGTAATCATGGGATGACTCCATACGAGGTTTGGTCTGGTAAGAAACCAAATATTAGTCATTTAAGAGTATTTGGTTGTCTTGCATATTCTCATGTTCCTGATGCTTTGAGAAAGAAATTGGATGATAAGGCAGAGAAGTGCATCTTTGTTGGCTATAGTCTACAGACAAAAGGCTATAGATTGTTTAATCCAGATACAGGAAAGATAATTGTGAGCAAAGATGTTACTTTTGATGAACAAGGAGCATGGAATTGGTCTTCTAAAGAACCAACAAAATCAGTTGTTCAACCAACAGTACCTTTATTAATTGAGGAGGAAGAAAATAGACAGCAGACAGTGCAAATTGAACAACCATCCCATAATCCTTCATCTTCAAGTGTGCAAATAACTCCAGCACAGTCTAGTCAACCACAACGGCAACGACAATTATCAGCTCGATTGCAGGATTATGTTTTGGATGATAATACTAATGATGATTTATCTGATGAAGATGTTGTGAATTTTGCTTTATTTGCAGATTGTGACCCAGTTGACTTTAAAGATGCTGCTCGAGAAGATTGTTGGATACAAGCAATGGATGAAGAAATTCATGCCATTGAGAAAAATGATACTTGGGAGCTTACAAACCTTCCAAGTGGGAAGAAAGCAATTGGAGTGAAGTGGGTTTATAAGACAAAATATAAACCTGATGGAGAAGTGGAGAGATACAAAGCAAGACTTGTTGCTAAAGGTTACAAGCAGAAACCTGGAATTAACTATTTTGAGGTATTTGCTCCTGTTGCTAGACTTGATACAGTTCGTTTGATAGTTTCTTTATCTGCACAAAATAATTGGAGGATTTATCAAATGGATGTGAAGTCTGCATTTTTGAATGGTGTTCTTGAAGAAGAAGTATATGTTGAGCAACCTGCTGGTTTTGTTAGAAAAGGTCAAGAAAATAAGGTTTACAGGTTGAAACGAGCTTTATATGGTTTAAAACAATCTCCAAGGGCGTGGTATACTCGCATTGATTCTTTCTTTGTGGATCATGGTTTTCAAAGGTGTCCATATGAGCATACTTTATATGTGAAATCATCTAATGAGGGTGATGTTCTTTTGATATACTTGTATGTAGATGATTTGATTTTTATAGGCAATAATATGGAGATGATTGCTGAATTTAGGGAGGCCATGATTAAACAGTTTGAGATGACCGACTTGGGTCTTATGTCTTATTTTCTTGGGATTGAGGTTTTACTATCTGATCAAGGCATATTTATTTCTCAGAAAAAATATGCAGGCGATATCTTGAAAAAATTCAAGATGGATGGAGTTAAACCAATATTGACTCCGGCAGAAGAAAATTTGAAGTTGACAAAAGAAAGGACAGGAGGACCTGTAAATCCGACATACTTTAAGAGTATAGTTGGAAGTTTGAGATATTTAACTTCTACAAGATCAGACATTACTTTTAGTGTTGGTTTGATTAGCAGGTTTATGGAAAATCCACGACAGTCACATTTACAAGCTGCAAAGAGAATTTTGAGGTACATTAAAGGTACTCAAGGAGATGGTATTCTTTATTCATCGAGTGATCCAGTTGAACTTGTTGGGTTCACAGACAGTGATTGGGTTGGTGATACAGTTCAACGAAAAAGTACTTCTGGATATGCATTTTTTACTGGTTCAGGTGTGTTTTCTTGGAGTTCAAAGAAACAACAAGTGGTTGCATTATCTACAGCGGAGGCAGAATATATTGCAGTGTCAAATAGTGCTACACAAGCATTGTGGCTAAGGAGAATGCTTGGATTTCTTCAACATAAACAAGATGGTCCGACTACGGTATTTTGTGATAGCAAATCAGCTATTGAATTGGCAAAAAATCCAGTGTTTCATGGACGAAGCAAACACATTGATATCAAGTTTCACTTTATACGTGAATTGGTGCGAGACAAGGAGATTGCAATTAACTATTGCAAGTCTGAAGATCAAGTGGTGGACATTTTCACCAAGGCATTGAAATTGGAGACATTCATGAAGTTGAAGAAGCTTTTGGGGATGACCAAGCATGACGACTTAGTTTAAGGGAGGCATTTGTAGAATTAAACTAAGTTTCCTAAAACTAGTTTAGTTAAATTCCTATTTGGTTTGTTTCCTAATTCCTTATTGACATGAATTAGGATAGTTAAATTTCTATTTGGTTTGTTTCCTAATTCTTTGTTGACATGAATTAGGAAGTCTTTGTCTTATAAATAGAAGTGTAGGGTTATTTGGTTTAGTACAACAGCCAAAACAAAAAAGTTGATGTGAGTTTTGTGAAAAGCCAATACGGCTTGGTTCAAGAAATAAAAGAGTTGCTGCCTCTAAATCATCTTCATTATTTTTGTGATTCTATTTTGTTTAAATTCGATCCTTCAAATAGGCAGTTGACTTCACTTGACATTAATGATTGGCGCAAAGTGCTAAAAAAAAGAGAAGATAATAAAAATAGTAGAGACAATAAGATTAATGCTACATTTGTTGTGCACTACTTTAGAGTTACTATTTAAATTATTGCTATAGATGTATTTAAATTCAAATTCTATTTTGTTGTAGAGATTTGAAATTACCCTAGACACAGAACATTAGATCTTGTTATCCATAGGTAATAAGAGAATAAATAGAAGATAAAAGTAGAATATTAACATTTTAATTCTACACTGCCAATTGAGAATCAAATGCGTAATAGGCCAATTGGGGTAAATGAAGATCAATGGTAGAATCTTTTGCTTCATTAGAACAAGGAAGATGGGAAGGTATATACAGTTGAATTTTATAATTTTATTTATTATCCATTTTGTCAAATTCATTTTTTTGGTTACAAAGTGAGAAAAAGAAAATATGTAGGCAAAACTTGCTTATGAATCATACTAGTGGGAGGTTGAGTTTAATTGAATTAGAAGATGAGTTTGTAAGAAGTGCATCATATGTGTGTGTGTATTAACATTAGATAGCAAATCTCTAATGAAATGCACTTGCCAATCTGCATTCTTTTGTAGAAAGAACAACTTAAGAATTCGAAGTGTGTTCTCTCTCTATCTAGAAAATTTTTTCTCCTCCGTCTCTCTAGAAATCTGAAAATTTTCTTACGGGCCTTTCAGCTTCTCTAGAAATCTGAAAATTTTCTTCAGCTGAAAGGCTCGATCCAAGCTTACACTGCCACCGACATATACTACCTCTTGCTAGATACAATCGTTTCCACTAATCACCCATTACTATCATTGATCGGTTCTGCCCAAACGGAGTCCACAGCTGAACTTCCAGATTCACTCTCAGAGATCGACTCCTATGCTAAACCCAGCTGCTCAGCTGAACTTCCAGATTCTCCTCCATCTCGGCGCCATAGCTACAACACTCGAATATCACTCAAAGATACAGCTGAAGCTCTAGCTACGCTATTAGTTTTAGACCACACTGTTTATCAATCTGCTCTAGCTATTACTCAAACATCGCTCCAGATCCTACAGATCGGGATTAGATCGGCTTTAGCTCAGGGACGATGAACAGTGAACAATGCTCAACAACCCAGCTGGTCCCCACACCGGAGGCGGCTGGATGCATTCTTAAGATCTTCAGCTGAAGAAAAAGCCAGTCACGAACTCCAAGAAACGTCAGCGGCTCGGTACGATACGGCTTAAAAAGCTTAAAACAGATTTAGGCACTTGATTAGGAAGACACTCTAGCAGGGACTTCTCTCTCACAGACCTGAGCTATATCCAGTTAAGATCTATCAAAGCTTCAGTTCTCAAACCCCAATTGCAAGATCATTCCAGGACTGGACAGATTCAACTCCCCTTTGCCTCAACAAATTCAGATTAAGGCAGCTACGGCTATTGTTAGCTCCACTGTTCATCCGAGTCAAGCTGTTACTCGGCCCTATTGAAGCTTGAATGACGACATTCAGGAAAACCCCACTCATAGCTCAGAATTTTCAATTGCTGTACAGAATGATAATCTGGAGGTAATGTATACTTGGAACATTGATTGGGTGATTGTCAGGCTAGTGAAGAATCGAGAGATTGCTGTTGATTTTGCCATCGATTTTGAACTGGATTATTGAAGTCTTGATGATGGTTCTGCATTCACTTTCATTTACTCAAATTGCTGTGGATAAGTCATGAATGTTTTTTGGGTAATCATGTGCTTTGTTTAGTCCTGCCGATGGATTCCCAATTACCTACACTTCCATTATGGTTGATCTGGCTGTTGCATTTAATCGGCTTCATGAACTTGGAAGCTCAATTGTGTGTTCATTTGAGGATAGCTCTGACAATCTGCTGTTTTGGTTAATCTCTCATATACTTGGTTGATTTTTCTTTTGCTGAATTGAAACTGGCCCAATACTTGCTTGGTGTTTCTTGGATGAATGCCGAACCTTTGGTGAATCGAATGAATGTGGAAGATTGGTGCCCATTCTATTTGATGTCCCACTTGATGATGATAACCCTATTATGTACTTGGTAATTTTTTGCCGAATTGCTCATCTGCTTGCTCTGATCCTGAACTTGAATGTGTACTTAGATTGATAGGTGATCAGATTGGTGAATTTATGGATTTGAACCGTGCTTATGCTCTGAAAAAAAAAGAACAACTCGGCCGATTTCCTACACTTGTTGATTCATCATTTCAATTCATCATTTACTGATTCTAATGGCAATCCTACAATTTCAGAAGTTGAAGTTACACTTGCAAGAAACTAGTAAATTGTTCATTTCCAAGTTCAAATTGTTGCATATCGATGTTTCTTTACTGTGTTTTTTTAATTTGTTGAAATAATGGGCATATTTTGGGTGATTTTAAAATCAAATGAGAGAGTACCAGTCACAGTTCAACTTTGTTTAGATAGAATTGGTCCCAATGACTCATTTGCTAAGGTTATTAGAAAATACCCTTGTGGTAGGGTGCGTATGATTGGCTTAGGAGCGAGCCTATCAGATATTTGGGATGACATTCCAAGTCGTAACACAAACCATCGAATAGTTTTGGAACATCAACCAACATTGGCAAAATTAGAAGAAATGTTGGAACAGAATACAAGATTAGTTTTAGAATTGAAAGAAAAAATTGATACACAACAAAGGCTAGTCACTAATCATACAACATGTTCACTTCTATCGTATAGGCAATCTTCCAACTCAATTAACTTGGGACAAAATATGAAGGGATAGTAACATTCTTTTTTCTTTTCTATCATATATTTTTTTTTTGTTATTGTTCAATAAGCAATTCAACATTAACTAATTTGCTAGAAATTTGGTATTTTAAAATTTTAGGTTGGATATGTGGTGCTCTTAAAAAGTATATTTGATAGTGGTAAAAATATGGCAAATGGTCGTCTTCTAAGTATAGATCCAAATAAAAATATTGGAGAAAATCGACTTGAATCGAATTTGTGTGAAGTTCATATTCTGGTTTCTATAGAGTGGGAGGGAGATTAAATTAGGTTATATTAAAATTTATCTATAATTGGAGAAGCAACTGGAATTTCTATTGCATGCCTTGCAATTTGGTAAAGAATTATTCTTTTTTACTTAAATTGAATCGAACTTGTTCTTCGTTTTGTGTATGAATATGTTTTATTGGGTTGGATTGAACTGACTATTCAAGTATGGCATATTGCAAAGTTTTCTAGATTTCCAAAAAAAATTATTGACTGATAAAATGGGATTTTTCTAATTGTTGTGTGGTATGTTATACGTTTTATTTAAGTAAAACTTGTTATGTTTAGAAGTGTTCATGTTGGTGGGATCATGATTAAAATCAACTTGAATGCATGTGTTGATTATTTGATCATGTATGTTAACTTCAATACTTTCAAGACTTTGCAATATGGGCTGACTGAGATTTTTATATCATTTATTATGAATTTGAGAAAGAATTGGTTTTCTTTAAGTTTGGTGTGGTGTGGATTTTTATATCAGTGCTGATGTTTTATGTTGTAGGTTGAATGTGAGGTACATGTTTGAATTTGTAAATGCTAAAGATTGTGTTGGCATTGATTTTTTGGTAAATAAGGAAAGATTATGATTTGCTGCAGTAGTCAACTAAATCAATCTATGGAAGGAAGGTTGATTTTAGAGATTATACTATCTTGGTATTCTTGGTAATTATCTTGGTAAGTTTGGTAATTATCTTTAGAAGTTTATCTTTGGAAAGATAAGCATGTGATGCACACGATTTCCTTCTTTCTATGCGATTTATTTGGAAAGAATATTGGAGATAAACATAGAAAGATTTAGTGTGCATTATAAGTTCTTTCTTCTTTTACATTTTAGGGTATGCGAGAATTGATTATTCTTTCGGTCTGTGAGAAACTGTGAACACACTTTGTTTTGGTTGGAATTCTTTATATAGTATGTTGGCTGATCGCATATGAATACAAAAGTACTGAAGGTGCATTCCTTGTGATCTTTCTTGAAACTCAGTCTCGGGATGAGGCTGCCTGGAACTCGGGTGGAGTTCTGATCGTGGGCAAGGGGATCTTGCCATACACGAATTTCGAGAGGATTCGCCATTGACAAGGGGATCTTGTCTCTTATAGATTATGGGAAGAATCAATCAAGTCGAGGGGAGCTCGCAAAAACAGATTCACTTGGAAAGTTAAGAAGAGGCGGCGACAAAAAAAGAGGGAGTCTTACTTTGTGTTAGACTGGGTGTCTTGTAACTTTGTGAACCTAGTGAATTATTTTTATATCTAGGCATGGCCGCGCAGACGTAGGCAATTGCGAACTGCGTTACCAATCTCCTGTCTCTTTATTTTTCGTATTTTAATATTGTCCATTATCGCTTTTATTATCGGTGTCACAGCTAGTGTTCCAATCCACTAGGACACCGCGTATCTAACCTTGATCTTTCAATTGGTATTAGAGCAGGTCCTCTCTGTTTCTTAGACGGGATCCGCAGGATTTGATTTTGGTTTTGGTGCAATAGACTCTATGAATGAAGGAGGTTCAACAATGCGTCTACCTTTGTTGGATGGCAGCAACTATGCTTATTGGAAGGCCAAAATAAGTGTCTTCATCAAAGCTATCGATGAGAAGGCTTGGAAATCAATTCTGACAGGATGGGACCCTCCGATGGTTACCGACACAGAGGATGTCATATCTCCTAAACCTGAAGAAAGTTGGTCAGCTACTGAAAATGCATTGGCAAACAGTAATTCAAAGGCTCTTAACGCTATTTTCAACGGCGTCAATCCCGGTCAGTTCCGACTCATTTCCATGTGTGAGTCAGCCAAAAAGGCTTGGGAAATTCTTTTGATCACTTATAAAGGGACGTTGGCTGTGAAGTTATCAAAGATGCAGATGCTAACCACAAAATTTGAGAGCCTAAGGATGCATGAAAATGAGAGTATTGCAGAGTTTAACGCCAAACTCTGTGACTCGCCAATGAGGCGTTTGTTCTAGGTGAAAGTTTTTTCGAAGAAAGACTGGTAAGGAAAACTCTACAATCTCTGCCCCAATGGTTTGCTTATAAAGTCACTGCCATTGAAGAAGTGAAAGATGTCTCCAAGATGAAGCTAGAAGAACTTATGGGATCTCTTAGAACGTTTGAGATGAATCTTGGAGTGGACTCGGAAGTAAAGAAGGTTAAAGGGATGGCTCTAAAAGCAGAAATACAAAGGCTGGATAATCATAGTGAATATGACTTTGAGGAATCTCTAGCACTGCTATCTAAGAACCTTAGCAGAGTTATGAAGGGATTTGGCAGAAATAATCAAGGTGTCAAGACTAGTGTTAGAAACATCACAAGTAGATTGTTAAGCAATAAGAAGTAAAGTGAAGAAAATCATGCATCTGACCAACCTTTCGAGAATAGGGGAATTCAGTGTAGAGAATGTGGTGGCTTTGGGCATGTTCAGGTGGAATGTGCTAATACATTGAAGAAAAAAAGAATTCTCTCAACACAGTCTGGAGTGAAGATGAGTCGGATAAAGAAGATGAATTTCATAATAACCATGTGGCTCTTGTTTCTAAAACTGAACATTCAGATGATGGTGGTGTCAAGGATGTTACACGTAGTGTCACCAAAAATATGTCGGCTTATAGTGACGAAGATAAAGATGAAATTACAGAAGAAGATATCCTTGTCGAATACAAGATCCTTCATGAGAAATGTACTAAACTTGTTAGAGTAGATCAGCATCTTTGTACTCAGATTGGAGGTTTGCGAGATGAGAACCTAAATCTTCAAAACTCCGCTGAGGAGTTGGAAGCCAATCTGAGAGCAAGCCAGGAAGAAGTGAAGAATCTGACCAACAAGCTAAATCACATAAAGAAAAATGTCAAAATGTTAAATTTGGGCTCTTTCAAGCTGGATGACATTCTCAAGACCATAAAACCCAGTGGTGATCAATCTGGATTGGGTTACAAAGTAGAAAACTCAATGTCATAGACGGTGTCAATAAAAGGTGGTAATTACAAAAAGAAGGAAGTTGTTGTGAGTGCTGCAAAGAATGTGAAGAAGTCAAATCCCTATTATTCTCATTATGCTCATATAGGCGAAGGTAACAGATTTATTCCTATTTGCCATTATTGCAATCATCGTGGTCATATT
Organism: Ophiorrhiza pumila; assembly: GCA_016586305.1. Lineage (NCBI taxonomy): Eukaryota > Viridiplantae > Streptophyta > Magnoliopsida > Gentianales > Rubiaceae > Ophiorrhiza > Ophiorrhiza pumila. The sequence goes on along the minus strand of BLIW01000009.1, from coordinate 36,386,804 downwards.
CGCCCTAGATGTTTTGCTTACCTTGCTGGTTTGAGACAAGGTACTGCTAGAAAGTTTTCTCCTTACAGATAGAGATGGCCAAACTTTTGGTTCTGGAACCAGAACCGTGGCCCTACAAAATCGAAATCGGAACCGAATCGTCTATGAACGGTTCGGTTCTGGTTCCTATTTTGTGGAACTGAAACCGGCGGTTCCAGAACAGTCAGAACTGACCAAAAAAAATTAATTCTATAAATATTTCTATGTATACCACTTCATTTTCATCACATAATTCTTAGTTTTCTAATCTTTATATTGTAAGTTTTAACGATTATAGTTTAGGGTATCAATTTTTTTAATTAATTATTCTAATTATATTATTATATTGTTAAATCATTGTTTCAATACTCTTTATCATTTATATATTTTTCTTTCTCATTTACCTAATCGTTTATAATTCTATTTTTCTAAAATCTCTATATATTAGTTCAATTTCAACTATTAATCAATTATATTATGTATCAACTGAATTTTCTAATTTATATTATCCTAATTCTATTATTATATTATGCTAATATACTATTTGAATTCCAATTAATAGTTCGATCATTCTCTCAATACTCTTATTCTTTCTATATCTTTCTTTCTCACTTATCTAATATTCATAATTCTATTCTTCTAAAAAATTCATATATTAGTTTAATTTTAACTACTATTCTAATTATAATATTATATTATAATAGTTGAATTCTAATTAATAATTCAAATATTCAAATATTCAAATATTGTTTCAATATCCTTATTATTTTTATATCCTTGAATCTCACTTATCTAATGCTTCATAGTTCTATTATCTAAAAACTATATATTAATTAAGTTCAATTGTAACTATTATTATTCTAATTATATTATTATGTTGTATTATTTGAGTTTTAATTAATATTTTAATCATTATTTCAATAGAAATCAAATTGAAAAGTGGGATTACAATCGAAATTCGAAACTAAAAATCGAAATTGGAACAAAATCGGAATCAAAATCGAGACGGAATCGGAACCGAAATCGGGACGGAACCGAAATCGAAAACGAGACGAAACCGGAACCGAAATCGGGACGGAATCGAAACCGAAAACGGGATGAAATCGGAACCGAAATCGGGACGAAACCGGAACCGGATCTGAATCCTTAACGGAACCGGAATCGAAATCGGGACGGACTAGAACCGAAATAGGGACGGAACCAGAACCGGGACGGAATCGGGACAGAATCGAAATCGAAACTGGGACGGAACTGGAATCGGAATAGGGACGAAATCGGAACCGGGATGAAACAGGAACCGTCGGTTCCATCTAGGGTGGAACTGGGAACCGCTGGTTCCAAAATGGGAACCGCCGATTCCAGAACAGTGGTCACCCCTACTTGCAGAGATTCACAACATAGATGGGTAAAGAAGTTCAATTTGAAGTGCAATGTCATGTATACCTCTCTAAAAGCCACCACAACTGATGCGTGGTACTTTGACAGTGGGTATTCTAGACACATGACTAGTGACGATAAGTTTTTGAAGAATATTGTGTCCGAAAGTATGGGAAAAGTGACGTTCAGTAATGGTGTCACAGCGAGTGTCATTGGAAGAGGTACGGTAGATGTGCCAGGGCTACCAAAGTTGGACAATATTCTTTTGGTAAATGGTCTAAAGGCGAATTTGATTAGTATTAGTCAGTTGTGTGATCAAGATTTGAAGGTGAATTTTACTCGTGGGAAGTGCTTGGTGTCCGATCAAAACAACATGTGCATCATGGAAGGAGTGAGTTCTTCTGACAATTGTTATCTCATTTCTGCTTCGTCTACCTATTTTCATTCAAGCATGGAAGACTCTATCCTATGGCATTAAAAGTTGGGTCATCGGAATGTCATAGAATCTGCGAATATTCAAGTCGATGATTCTCTGGAAATAGCTGATGCTTCTGAAGAAGACGTGGCACAGTTCCCAGATGAAGGAGCTTGAGTGTTTTAGCCAGTGTCCCCACCAGCGTCACAGGTGGTGTTACAGATCAGGTTGTTGTGATTGATAATGTGAAAGAAGCCATCTCGGCTACCAGGCAACCGTCCACTCATGTCCAAAAGAACCATCTTGCTGATGAAGTTATTGGAGGTCTGAATGATAGTATTCGAACCCGAGATAAGCCAAGAGTGAACTATAGAGAAATGATCCAAATGGCGTACTTTACTTCCTCTATTGTGCCCAAAAATGTGAAAGAAGCCTTGCTAGATGAGTATTGGATTTGTGTTATGCAAGAAGAAGTTGGTCAATTCACTCGAAATCAAGTTTGGGATTTAGTGTCGTGCCCTCTGATGTGAATGTCATTGGTATAAAATGGATATACAAGAACAATAGCGATGAGCATGGAAACATCACTTGCAACAAGGTTCGATTAGTTGCCCAGGAGTAAACACAAATTGAAGATGTTGACTTTGATGAGACATTTGCGCCAGTTACTCGTCTTGAGTCCATTCGTCTCTTGTTAGCCACTGTGTGTGTGATACAGTTCAAGTTGTATCAAATAGACGTGAATAGTGCTTTTCTCAATGGTCTTCTTAATGAGGAGGTGTATGTTGCTTAACCAAAGGGTTTTGAAGACCTTCATTATCCCGAGTACGTCCACAAGTTAAAGAAGGCGTTATACAGGCTCAAACAAGCTCCTCTAGCATGGTACGAAAGGCTCACGGAGTACTTATTGTCAAAGTAAAACCCTTTTCATTCACCGTGATAAGGGTCAGTTTTTACTCACTCAAATATATGTTAACGACATAGTGTTTGGCTCGGTGTCACAGGCGATGGTGGATGAATTTGTCGCTCAAACGACTGAGGAATTTGAAATGAGTATGGTTGGTGAGCTTAATTATTTTCTTGGTCTTCAAATTCAGCAAAGAAACGATGGGATCTTCATTTCTCAAAGCAAGTATACCAAGAGTTTGTTGAAGAGGTTTGAGTTGGAGAATGCTCGTCCAAGGAGAACACTGATTGGAACTCATGAGAAGCTATTCAAAAATGAGAAGGGGATTCCTATTGATGCGAGCTTATATAGAAGTATGATTGGTAGTCTCTTGTACCTAACTGCTAGTCGACTGGATATTTGCTACAGTGTGGGTTTATGTACTCAATTTTAAGCAAATCCTCGAGAATCACGCCTGGTGTCAGTGAAGTGAATTCTCAAGTATATTAGCGGGACAACTGACTATGGGAATTGGTATTCGTATGATAGAAACACCAATTTAGTTGGTTATTATGACGCTGATTGGGTTGGGAGTTCAGATGATCCAAAAAGTACTTCTTATGGATGTTTTTACTTGGGAAACAACTTAGTGTCATGGTTCAGCAAGAAGCAAAACTCTATTTCTCTGTCTACTGCCGAGGCAAAATATATTATAGCTGGTAGTAGTTGTACTCAGCTTCTCTAGATGAAGCAAATGCTAAAAGACTACAGTGTCACCCAAGATGTCATGACACTCTATTGTGACAACATGAGTGCTACTAATATTTTCAAGAATCCTGTTCAGCATTCTCGGACCAAGCATATTGATATCCGACATCATTTCATTCGATCTCTTGTGGAAGAAAAAATTATTGATTTGGAACATATGGTGACGAAAAAGCAAATTATTGATATTTTCACTAAAGTTTTAGATGGTGTGAGATTTGAAGAACTAAGGTCTACTCTAGGCATTTGTGTCATGTAAAAAAGTTCTTCAGTGTTGTAAGTTTTTTACTTATTTTTTTTTATAATAAAAAAAACAAAAATAATATAGTAGTTTTTATTTGTTTTTGTTTTCCCGCTGCATGTTTTAGGCAGTTTTTTGTTTATCTAATAGTTGTGGGATTTATTTTTGAATTTTGGTCTTCAGCTCTCTAAGTGACACTTGGCTTATTGGGAGATTTTCGGCTGATTTCGAGGAGTTGGAGATTTATTTCCTTTCTCGCAAAATCTGACTACAATTATTTCCCTCTTTCTCTTCATACTCCGAGGGTTTATGGTCTCTTGAGTTTCTTCTACTCAATTGTTGGAAACATCTCAGTCGTTTTCTTCGTCTTGACAATAATCAAAGGTATTAAAAGGTGAATTGAGTCAAATGCCCCCAAATTTCAGAGATGTCTCAGTTAAAGTCTTCGTCTCCGATTAATAAGGTGGTAGAGACTGTCGACGAGGAAGAGGTTCACGTTGTTGTCACCTCTGTTTCTCCGAGTTCGTCAAAGGATGATGACAGTTCCTCTCATACAACGAGAGTTGTCTTCAGATTCTGAGAATGGCATATTCTCAAAAGCTCTGATGGTCTCTCCGATTCAGTCAGTGGATTCTTCTGGTATGAGAACACGCTTTGAGTAGTCTGGTGGTGGTCTATTCAAGACCAGTGTTGCTCCTCCTAACCGGATACTTCTAGGGTTTCTCAAGATCCTAAGGGTAAAAGGTCTCTGCTTAAGGATGAAGAGTCCCCTGATGATGCTTGGAATGTTGAAGAAGATGCCAAAAATGATGTTTTTTCTGATGATGATGTTCAAGAGGTTTCTGACCCAGAAATTGCTAAGTCTCCCAAGTCTAAGAGACAAAAAGTAAATCCAAACCCTAGGTCTCAGTGGGTCACTCGTTCTCAGTCGATGTCAAAGGGGAAGTCAACAGCCACCTCAAGTAAGTCCTCAGTTCCTTCTGTTGATTTGAATGATTTTATATCCGAGTATAATGCTGGTTTCTGGGATAGAGTCTCTAAGAGGAATATATGGTGTGAAAGAAATAGTCATGAAGGACATTTTAAGGAATGTCAAAAAGTTGTAGATCACCTTATTGGTCAAGAGTTAGGCAGGACTTTTAAGGGATTGAAGCCATATGTTAGGAAAGTTGTTCAGGAGTTTTATTGCAATTTAGATCAGAATGTGAAGAACTTTGAGCATCCGGATGGTGGTCATGTTTTTGTGAGGAGTCATCTGTTTGAATTCTCCCCTGATGTTATCAACTCTCACTTGGGCTGATATTGAGGAGTTCAATCCCGATTTTAGTAAGATTATTACTGATATCACTGGTGGTGTCAGACGTGTAATGCCCCGAGGTAAAGATTTTCCTGCCTCTTAACTTTCTGTCAAATATGCTATTCTACAAAAGATAGCTATGAGAAACTTGTTTTTTTACTTCTCATGGGACTGAAGTAAACAAGTTAATGGCAGTCTTACTATTCAAGATTGGGAACTTCACCGAGTTTGACGTTGGGCAGTTTTTCTTTGATCAAATTGTGAAGCATGCCGACTATAAGAATTAAAGGATAGCATTTTTCTTTCCTTGTTTGATCTATGGTATTCTCTCTTCTCAACAAGCTATGATTCGAGCTAAAGAGGTCCTTGAGATGGACAAAGAGGAAATTAGAATCAGTTATAAACTTCTAGAGGGTGATCATTTTAATAACGTGGAAGATGTTCCTGAGGATGTTCCTGGCTCCAGCAAGGAGTAGATTAATGATTCTGTCTTATTGTCTCGCACTATCAAGGTGCTTAAAGATGAGCTGAAGGTTCTGACCTATCAGCAATCTGTTATTGAGAAGAGGAGGAACGAAGTTTCACCGTTGCTTGATGACCTTGTGGGAGTAAGGTCTGCTAAAAAAGTTGTTGCTGATACTGCTGAGTGGAAGAAATATTTTGATATGAATAAGAAGGTTGTAGTAGATGATATCACTGGCTCGTCAAATGTTCCAACTGATGTCACTAAAGGTGTTCTAGAAGGTATTTTCCAAAACTTATCTTCTGTTTTTGAAGAATTTGAAATGGAGCCAGAGATTCCTACAGCGGCAGAAAATAAAGATATTGTTTCTGATGAAGAAGTTGTTGTGATGTTCCTTCTGGTCTTTTTGGTGAGGTTTTTCCAAGTGTCATTCCTAGTGTCACAGACACTCAGGATCTTTCCAGTGCCCAATCTGGTGGGCTTGTTGCTGGTAAAGATGAATCTGTCCCAGGAGAAGATATTTGTGTTCATTTGCTAGCGGATTTGATCGGCTTAGTGCCTTATGATGATGATTCCGCTTGATGTTGCTGTGGTGTTTTTTTAGGTTTTTGATAAGATAATTTGTTATGTTGTCAATTGTTTTTATACCCTTTTGTCTTTTTGTGACAAAAATGGGGAGTATTTTGTATTTTGTTAGTGTCATCCCTACAACATTGTATGATGGGATCTTGATGTCTTTTGATGTGTCATGCATGATGTCTTGTGCAATGATGTTTTTTGTGTAAGTTCCTGTTCATAGGGAGTTTCGTCAAACCTATGTCCAGCATACATGGAAGTTTGGATTTTGCCAAAAGATGCCAAAATGGGATTGTGTTGGCATTGATTTTTTGGCAAATAAGGAAAGATTACGATTTGTTGCAGTAATCAACTAAATCAATCTATGCAAGGAATGTTGATTTTGGAGATTATGCTATCTTGGTATTCTTGGTAATTATCTTGGTAAGTTTGGTAATTATCCTTGGAAGTTTATCTTTGGAAAGATAAGCATAGGATGCACACGGTTTCCTTCTTTCTATGCAATTTATTTGGAAAAAATATTGGAGATAAACATAGAAAGATTTGATGTGCATTATAAGTTCTTTCTTCTCTCATGTTTTAGGGTATGCGAGAATTGATTATTCTTTCGGTCTGTGAGAGACTGTGAACACACTTTGTTTTGGATGGAATTCTTTGTTTAGTGTGTTGGCTGATCGCATCTAAATACGAAAGTATTAAAGGTGCATTCTTTGTGATCTTTCTTGAAACTCAGTCTCGGGAGTAGTTCTGATCGTGGGCAAGGGGATCTTGCCATACACGAATTCCGGGAAAAATCGCCATTGACAAGGGGATCTTGTCTCTTATAGATTCTGGGAAGAATCAATCAAGTCGAGGGCAGCTTGCAAAAACAGATTTACTTGCTTTGTGTTAGATCGGGTGTTTTGTAACTTTGTGAACCTAGTGAATTGTTTTTATATCTAGGCGTGGCCCCGCAGACGAAAGCAATTGCCAAACTGCGTTACTAATTTCATGTCTCTTTATTTTTTGTATTTTAATATTGTCCATTATCACTTTTATTATCAGTGTCACAACTAGTGTTCTAACCTACTAGGACATCGTATCTAACATTGATATTTCATAATTGAATCTAAATTGTGAATATGACTGGTAAATTGTCATGATAGTTGATGTATTCAAATAGTTTGAGCCTTGTGGTCCTGTGGATGGTTGAGTTTGAAAATTTTGGAAGATTAGACTATTTGCTCATTGTTATAAAGATTAAATTATTTACTACTAAGAAGAAGGAGGTTCATTCATAAAACAAATGAACACTTTTTTTTTATTTCACCTAATGTTAGACAGTCCACAATATATGCGTCAAGTAGGCATAACAAAATAATTTTTTGAACCGATCAAGCTTGATTTATATCTAACAATCCATGCAAAGCTTATACCCACAAGCCAAAATGTTCATAAACTCAACCAGGGACCTGACTGCGGCGGCCCGCCTGTGGCTAATGTTCATAAACTCAAAGCTTATACCCACAAGCCAAAACAGAAGAGCAACCAGAGAAAGAGTGCTTCTAATCTATGCAATCCAGCATCGGATGACGATCGATGTGGGGAGGGTGATCATGGCATCCATCGATCGGGCGAAAAAATGCTCTAGCACACCTATATATTTCCCATACTGACTGTCGCAAATGGCGAGGAGCCAAGGAATTGGAATATCTCCCACGGAGGAATCCCGACACTCTCTCGGCACCATCGGCAACCCACAATGGGAAATCTATCTGGAAGCGGAGCAGCAAGAACGGGCCCAGCGCGACGCATAAACCGGGTAGACTCTTTCCTTTTCACACAATGGGGACCATTGTTGATTCTAAGTGTGGGGGGGAGTCCGTCTTGCATGCTCTGGAGGTCCATGCGTGGTTGTTGCTCTGGAGGTCCATGTGTGATGTGTGGTTATCTAATCCTTAGTTGATGCTTAGTTGATGCTTGTATCTGAAAGGCTTGGCGCCTTTGCTTTGAATTGCCTTGAATTGTTGTGTGTTTGCTTATGTGTTGCAGGGATCGGAGGTGGTGTGTTCTTATATTAGTAGTAGGAGGTGCTGTTGTTTGTGTTCTTTTTACTCCATTTCAATTTTTTCGTTTCTTTGTGTTGTTGTGGGAATGAAAAACAAGGCAGTGACTAGCACTGACCTTGTAGTGCTTGCTTTCCTTTTCAAAGTTGTGATGTAGTGTGCTTTGATTTCCAGTTGTTATAAATGTAAGAGTGTGATGTTGTGTTGTGCAAAGATTGCCACTGCCTATCTAACACACTTGCACATTCATTACATTCGCACTTCCAATTTTATCAACAAAATCCACCAATACACAAACTGTTCAATGTATGTGAAATTTTTTAAATTTTTACGGTATTCATTCGACTGGATACGATGTTGATGAGTAAAGTGTTGTGTTAATGTAAGATAGAAATGCCAGCACAAAATTTGACATAGGAGGGAGCTTATGTTTCTTTGTTGGTATGTGTTTTCTATTCGTAAGCACTTTTTCTTGCATTTATATATATAGTCTCTTGAAGACACACACGAACATGGATTGCGACGAATAAAGGGAAAAAATAGCCACAAAACCCTGGCAGCCAAGCACCAATGTGCGGCACGAGTTTCGAAAAGAAAGCAATAAGCACCAATGTGCATTGAATAAGGGGAAATCCCCAGTAAGCTTAGTTAAGTTCTTGTCTTTCATTTTAGTATGAAGTGTTCGTGTGTGTGGACAAAAGACTGTAGTGCAAGAATTCTTAACTAAAGTGCCTACTTGAGTACTTTGCATAGACAGACTAAGGGGAAATATGCATCTCTCAGCACACACTTGCACGCTGACGGTTTGGTCTTTATTCACTGCACCTTACTTGATAACTTGTATGAGGTCGAATGAACTGTAAACTTGATCAAATGTTTTCCTTTGCATGCGAAAATTTTAAGTGGAGAGCTGATGATGTTGAGAGTGTTGAATGTGAGGGCAGACAGTTGGTTATACTTTGCTCGGGACTAGCAAAGACTTAAGTGTGGGGGGATGATAAGTCGGTATTTCGCCGACTTATTTGTGTGAATTTCCTTATCTTTTGCTATGGACTTTGTGCGGAAATGATGCTTGTATATTGACCGTGTGCTAGAACTGCATGTTTTGGAGATTTGTGTGAAAATGGCTAAGTGTTGTAAAACAACGTGAAAAGTCTCTGATGTATGGAAAATGCACAACACTTGGTCATGCACACCATCGACCTCCAAGCTGCCCTGCACACCACCGACCTCCATGCCCTCACGAAAGTCTACAAAGCACTCACATTCGCACAGCACACTCACTTACACATTTAAGCTCACCACACTTACACGCTCGACCTCCACAACACTCGAACACACTTTGCACAAACACTTGCACACATCACACACACACGCCACGCACATGTGCGCCCGCCTCACACACGGCGGTCGCACTAGGAGACCGCCACGCCCGCCTCACACACGCACACACACGTGTGCGCCCGCCACCCTCACGGCGGTCACATAGTGCGACCGCCACCCTCACGGCGGGCGCACCACGCGCCCGCCTCATCTCACACACATGCACTCTGCACATTTCATTCCTTGTGTATTTTTTGTATTTTTCCTTTGTTAAATTTTTACTTAGGAATTTTGGCATACATTTCGTATACACTCCACTTCACATTTGGTCCAAGTGCACGTAGCAAACACCGCATCCAATCTACTTGATATTTTGCCTCGTCACTCTTATTTGTCAAATACACGTGTCTTCACTACATTCTTGGCTTATGTTTACAGGAGCACGTGTCAACATCCGGGCATAGCAAGGAAACTTCCACGAAGCTCACTTGGCAAGGACATGAAGAGAAAACTATAAAAGCCAGAGAATGACAAGAAGAAGGGAGCTTCAGAGGATCGAAGAACGGAGATCAATCAAGAGAGTTAGGGTTTCAAGAGAAAAAGGAGATCAGAGTGGAGATCATTCCATTTTATCTTTCTGTAATAGCTATGTTTGATCTGGCTTTCTCAAACTTGTTTTCAAAGCCGATCAACATGATTGGCTAAACATTAGGTTGTTGCTTTGAGGGATTAAGTGTGATGACTCTAAATTGATTTGAGACATTTGTTTTGCATATTACGTGTTTGATATTGTTTCTTATATCTTGTTGATGCTTTATTTCAATACTTACTCACTCACGCCTAGGCCCTTTATATGACTTGCAGTACCACTGAGGTCAATTTAGTGCTATTAATGGAAATTGAAATAATATCACTGGAATAAGGAACAACTTGAATGAGTCCTATGATCTGTCTAAGGATGCAACGTCAGTTGTGCATTACCAATGACAATTGAAGTTAATGTAATGGAAAGACTTAGGATTATTTGAACATTAGAACTCGGACTTTGGTTGACTGTCTTGTCCAAGGGAGTTGGGGTTCTAGTGTCAGGTAGGGATCGGGAATTAGGAAGCTGAGCCTAGGTCTTGCCCTACCAAGGGAAGATGAGAGGAGCAGGGTGAATTAGGATTGTGAGTCTTATAAGGAGATCAACCCTAAGTTCACTAGAAGAACGATCCCCTCATTCATGTTCTTACACTAGTCAAGGATAATCAAATAGAGTCGTCACACTGACCTCCCTCAAGGCAACACCATTTCACTTCTTGATTGACTTACGTATTTGCTCATACTTGCTGCTTGCTTTATTGAACACTTTTTATTCTATCACCTCTACAATTCTTAATTCAATCGTCTCCCTGTTGGATACGATCCCGCTTGCCACTACTACTTGTTTTGGTGATATTGGGTAAAATTGCAAGGGTAGACGACGCTCTTGCCAATTTTTGGCGCCGTTGCCGGGGAGAGGCACATCGTTGAGATTGTTTGTGATAGTTTTACTTTGTTTGTTACTTTACGAATTCTTATTTAAAATTGTTGATTTGTTGTTTTGTTGAACTCTTAATTCATTACTTGTCTCTGTTAATTTTGTTCTACTGATCTTTTGTTCAAGTGCTGTTTTCTTTTCTTGTGAGAATTCACAGTTTATGCTACCTAGAGCAAGGCTACGAGGGGAAGCTCCGAAATTTGCACTTGACTTAGAATTGCAAAGGACTTTGAGCCAAAGGAGAATGGTTTTTGAAATGGCCGAACACAATGAGGAGAGACCTCAGCCCCAACCACCTCTGTTTGGGGACCATTTCGCAGTAAAGTTTGAGCGGAGGAACAATCACCAGGGAATAGACGTCAAGAGCTATCAAATCCCGACACAAATTGTGTCCATGATCACTCAAGGGCAGATCTTTCAAGGCTTGAGCAACGAGGACCCTAATGAGCACCTCGACTGGTTTCTGGGGCTATGCAACACATTCAAGCTGCAAAGAGTGACTCCAGATGATGTGAGGAGAGTGCTATTCCCACTGTCCTTGAAGGGGAAGGCCAAGCATTGGTTTAACTCAATCGGGGGCCCAGCTATATCTACATTTGAGGAACTTGAGCGGAAGTTTTTAGCTAAGTATTTTCCTCCCGCAAAATTGGAGAGAATGAGGTTGGAAATCCGCAACTTTCAGCAGCAGGATAGCGAGACCTTCAAGGAGGCCTGGGATCGATTCAACGATTTGCTCCGCCAATGCCCGAACAATGACCTTGGAGAGGTCAGGGAGCTCAACATATTCTTTAAAGGTCTGTTACCGGAGTCCTCACTAATGGTTAAGGCCAGCGCCAATGGAGCTTTGAAAGATAAAAGCATTCCCGATGTCAGAGAACTTTTTGACTCAATTGCAGACGATGAATTCCTGTTTCCTGAAACTAGAAAGATGCCTGCGCGTAAGCAACGGGGAGTACTAGAGCTGGATGAGGAGACATCCTTGGAAGCAAAAGTTGAGGCCCTCACAAGACAAATCCAGAACCTAAAGGCTGCCAAGGTCACTCCAGTGTTGATGTGCGGGCTATGTAAGGGAGATCACCACACGGACGAGTGCGAGCTCACACAAGAATCAGTCCAGTATGTCGCCAATTACAACAACCGCCAGCAACAGTACGGAGGTGGTTATCGAAATCAGTCAGACCAAGGCAACTGGGGACAGAATAATCAGCAAAGGCAGTACTACCAGAGTGGGGAGTCAAGCAACCGGGAACAGAGAAAATCAACCGAGGATTTGCTCCGTGAAATTCTGGGAAAAATGGACATTTATGAGAAGAGGACCTCCACACTGGAAATTCAAGTGAAAAACGTGGAGGCTTCCATCAAGAACATTGATATGCAGATGGAACAGTTGGCCAAGGCAAGCCATCAAAGACCACAAGGCACCCTCCCGAGTGATACCGAGATAAATCCAAAAGGAAAAGGACCAGAGGTCTGCAATGCCATCACGTTGAGATCTTGAAAGGAGCTCAATGGTCATAAGAGAAAAGAAGGAAAGGAAGCCCCAGAGAAAGAGGTCAGTGAAGAGACCACACTGCTGGGAGATGAAGCCCAAGCCAAGGACGGGAGTGTGAAGCCTCAGGAGAGTAAAAGGAAGAAGGGAGCTCCAAGTCCATGCGATGACTCTCCATACGCACCACCCCCTCCATTTCCCCAAAGACTTCGACCTCCACCTGAGAAGGGGGTCCAATTCAAAAGGTTCCTGGATATGGTGAAGAATGTAAACGTCAATGTCCCTCTGCTAGATTTGGTTACAGCGGTACCGAGATATGCAAAATTTTTGAAGGACTTGATTGCCAACAAAGAACAGATCCTGCGATGTGAAATGCCAATTCAGCTCACCAAGGAGAGCCAAGCATGGATCAACAATGAACTGCCACCCAAGCTCAAGGATCCTGGTAGCTGTACCATGCCATGCTCAATCGGTGGAAGATTCTTTAGCAAGGCCCTGTGTGACCTTGGTGCTGGGATCAACCTTATGCCTTTATCCATTACCGAGAGTATAGGATTGGGAAAATGGATTAAGCCTGTGGCAGTGATGCTCCAAATAGCAGACAGATCATTGGTTCAGCCAACCGGGATGGTGGAGGATGTTCTGGTCTCTGTGGATAAATTCATATTGCCAGTGGACTTCATAGTGCTAGACATGGAGGAGGACTCCGAGGTCCCACTCATCTTTGGGAGGCCATTTTTAGCTACAGGGGATGCTCTCATTGGAGTCAAGGGTAAGACCATAACATTCAGAGTCAATGGTGAGGAGGTCGTATTCAATGTGGACTACGCTATGAAACACCCTCATTCCATTGAACAGTGTTGTTTGGCAAGCTTGGTGGAAGGTGATCTCCAGCCTATGAGCTTTGAACATAAACGTAAGTCTTCCCCTGATTTATATGATTCTTTTGATGATGACATGTGTGAAAAGTTTGGAACTGTGTTAATTGTTGAGGAAACTGATACACTGCACGAATTGAGCTATTGTGATGAAAAATTTGAAATTAATTCATCTGTGAAAGAAATGGACTTTGCATGTGAAATCGATGAAAATTGTGAAAATAGTGAGAGTTTAAGTGAAATGAAAAATGTGCATGAAAATCATGAAGTGCATGGTCACAGTGGTGAAATGGAGTTGAAAATGAAAAGTGAGAAGAATGATGAAAAAATTGCATGTTGTGAAAACTTGACATATGCCAATGTTGATACTGACGAGAAGGTCAAAGTGGTGCCCACTGAGGTGAGGCTTGAAAAGGTCACTGACAGGGATAATACTTGGAAGCCTCAAGACGAAAAGCGAACCAAGAAGAAGCAGCCTACACTGCTTAAATACCTCAAACGTATGGTTTGGCGAGAAAAAAAGAAGACCTCAGCAGACCCACCACCCAAAAAGGTGGGAGTCAAGGGATCGAAAGCGAAGGGAGGAGAAAAAGGGCATGAAGCGAAAGTCACCCAATCATTTTGGAAAGACACTGGACACACCCAATACCTCGACCTTCCCCCACTTGGATAGTAGCACTGTTGTGTCTGGCTGAAGACAATAAACCAAGCGCTTGTCGGGAGGCAACCCGACAGTCTAATTTCTTTTATTTTGTCATTTCGTTTTTCTTTTGGTATTAAGTTTGCAATAACCAGTGAATCTAAATTCTCCCAACTCTACTCTACGCAGGAAGTCAATGCGGCGAGCATGGAAAGCACAACAGTGGGCACTAGAAGGTACATTTCTGGAGTACGAGAAACGTGAGATTTTGGTAAGCAAGCCCGTGATCACGGGAAACAAAGGTAAACACGCCAAGAATCATCTATATTCTGACATGGACAAGGAATAAAATCCAAGAGCTTACACCAATACAGGTAATGAATATTTGATTCCTTGAGTATCTCAATGCTTCTGAGAGAAATGTCGGAGGAGCGACTCTGTGTACAAGTAAGCCACACATATGCATAAGCTGATAAAGAGTGACAAGCCAATTGCATGACATGTCAAGATAGACTACACATAATTTGTTTGCATGCACATTACAGCTTTATGATTTGTCCTCTAGCTAAGTCACGGAGTGTGTCCTCTAGCTCTAAGCCACCAGGTCATGCAGAGGAGAATTCTATAAATACCACCAATTGTCGCATGGTCAGTTGCACTCTAAATTACCTTCATTGTAGGCACATGGCAAATAACGATAGCGACTACACGGCGTACCTGTGGGGAGTCCTGGGCATTCCAGATCCACCCGACTGGGACTTTGAAGAGGACAAAGAGTACACCCCTGACTCACCCCCACAGTTCGTCAACGACAGGGCGGCGAGACGGTTTGAGAGATCCGCCACAGGCATATCTTGGTGGAACGAAAATTTGAGGCCCCAGAACACACATTTAAAGAAGCAATCAGCTTCTACAAATGGGAACCTCTCACCTTCGCCCCAGCAGCATCCAATGTGGAAGTAGCCAGGGAATACTATGCCAATGCCCATGCAAGTTACACAAACTCGAACAACCATGATGGAGTTTATCTGAGAGGGACCTTTCTCAGGGTGACAAGCCACGCAATAAATGAGCACTATCAACTACCAGATTATCAAGAGAATGAATTTGAACAGTTGGTAGGAGCAGCCAATGTGGACTACTTAATTGAATATGTTGGGCTACCTGGAGCCTCCTGGGTGCGTAACGCCAACTCTGAAGCCGTTTATGTTAACACCAGGGACCTGACTGCGGCGGCCCGCCTGTGGCTAATGTTCATAAACTCAAAGCTTATACCCACAAGCCAAAACAGAAGAGCAACCAGAGAAAGAGTGCTTCTAATCTATGCAATCCAGCATCGGATGACGATCGATGTGGGGAGGGTGATCATGGCATCCATCGATCGGGCGAAAAAATGCTCTAGCACACCTATATATTTCCCATACTAACTGTCGCAAATGGCGAGGAGCCAAGGAATTGGAATATCTCCCACGGAGGAATCCCGACACTCTCTCGGCACCATCGGCAACCCACAATGGGAAATCTATCTGGAAGCGGAGCAGCAAGAACGGGCCCAGCGCGACGCATAAACTGGGTAGACTCTTTCCTTTTCACACAATGGGGACCATTGTTGATTCTAAGTGTGGGGGGGAGTCCGTCTTGCATGCTCTGGAGGTCCATGCGTGGTTGTTGCTCTGGAGGTCCATGTATGATGTGTGGTTATCTAATCCTTAGTTGATGCTTAGTTGATGCTTGTATCTGAAAGGCTTGGCGCCTTTGCTTTGAATTGCCTTGAATTGTTGTGTGTTTGCTTATGTGTTGCAGGGATCGGAGGTGGTGTGTTCTTATATTCGTAGTAGGAGGTGCTGTTGTTTGTGTTCTTTTTACTCCATTTCAATTTTTTCGTTTCTTTGTGTTGTTGTGGGAATGAAAAACAAGGCAGTGACTAGCACTGACCTTGTAGTGCTTGCTTTCCTTTTCAAAGTTGTGATGTAGTGTGCTTTGATTTCCAGTTGTTATAAATGTAAGAGTGTGATGTTGTGTTGTGCAAAGATTGCCACTGCCTATCTAACACACTTGCACATCCATTACATTCGCACTTCCAATTTTATCAACAAAATCCACCAATACACAAACTGTTCAATGTATGTGAAATTTTTTGAATTTTTACGGTATTCATTCGACTGGATACGATGTTGATGAGTAAAGTGCTGTGTTAATGTAAGATAGAAATGCCAACACAAAATTTGACATAGGAGGGAGCTTATGTTTCTTTGTTGGTATGTGTTTTCTATTCGTAAGCACTTTTTCTTGCATTTATATATATAGTCTCTTGAAGACACACACGAACATGGATTGCGACGAATAAAGGGAAAAAATAGCCACAAAACCCTGGCAGCCAAGCACCAATGTGCGGCACGAGTTTCGAAAAGAAAGCAATAAGCACCAATGTGCATTGAATAAGGGGAAATCCCCAGTAAGCTTAGTTAAGTTCTTGTCTTTCATTTTAGTATGAAGTGTTCGTGTGTGTGGACAAAAGACTGTAGTGCAAGAATTCTTAACTAAAGTGCCTACTTGAGTACGTTGCATAGACAGACTAAGGGGAAATATGCATCTCTCAGCACACACTTGCACGCTGACGGTTTGGTCTTTATTCACTGCACCTTACTTGATAACTTGTATGAGGTCGAATGAACTGTAAACTTGATCAAATGTTTTCCTTTGCATGCGAAAATTTTAAGTGGAGAGCTGATGATGTTGAGAGTGTTGAATGTGAGGGCAGACAGTTGGTTATACTTTGCTCGGGACTAGCAAAGACTTAAGTGTGGGGGGATGATAAGTCGGTATTTCGCCGACTTATTTGTGTGAATTTCCTTATCTTTTGCTATGGACTTTGTGCGGAAATGATGCTTGTATATTGACCGTGTGCTAGAACTGCATGTTTTGGAGATTTGTGTGAAAATGGCTAAGTGTTGTAAAACAACGTGAAAAGTCTCTGATGTATGGAAAATGCACAACACTTGTTCATGCACACCATCGACCTCCAAGCTGCCCTGCACACCACCGACCTCCATGCCCTCACGAAAGTCTACAAAGCACTCACATTCGCACAGCACACTCACTTACACATTTAAGCTCACCACACTTACACGCTCGACCTCCACAACACTCGAACACACTTTGCACAAACACTTGCACACGTCACACACACACGCCACGCACATGTGCGCCCGCCTCACACACGGCGGTCGCACTAGGAGACCGCCACGCCCGCCTCACACACGCACACACACGTGTGCGCCCGCCACCCTCACGGCGGTCACATAGTGCGACCGCCACCCTCACGGCGGGCGCACCACGCGCCCGCCTCACCTCACACACATGCACTCTGCACATTTCATTCCTTGTGTATTTTTTGTATTTTTCCTTTGTTAAATTTTTACTTAGGAATTTTGGCATACATTTCGTATACACTCCACTTCACATTTGGTCCAAGTGCACGTAGCAAACACCGCATCCAATCTACTTGATATTTTGCCTCGTCACTCTTATTTGTCAAATACACGTGTCTTCACTACATTTTTTGGCTTATGTTTACAGGAGCACGTGTCAACATCCGGGCATAGCAAGGAAACTTCCACGAAGCTCACTTGGCAAGGACATGAAGAGAAAACTATAAAAGCCAGAGAATGACAAGAAGAAGGGAGCTTCAGAGGATCGAAGAACGGAGATCAATCAAGAGAGTTCGGGTTTCAAGAGAAAAAGGAGATCAGAGTGGAGATCATTCCATTTTATCTTTCTGTAATAGCTATGTTTGATCTGGCTTTCTCAAACTTGTTTTCAAAGCCGATCAACATGATTGGCTAAACATTAGGTTGTTGCTTTGAGGGATTAAGTGTGATGACTCTAAATTGATTTGAGACATTTGTTTTGCATATTACGTGTTTGATATTGTTTCTTATATCTTGTTGATGCTTTATTTCAATACTTACTCACTCACGCCTAGGCCCTTTATATGACTTGCAGTACCACTGAGGTCAATTTAGTGCTATTAATGGAAATTGAAATAATGTCACTGGAATAAGGAACAACTTGAATGAGTCCTATGATCTGTCTAAGGATGCAACGTCAGTTGTGCATTACCAATGACAATTGAAGTTAATGTAATGGAAAGACTTAGGATTATTTGAACATTAGAACTCGGACTTTGGTTGACTGTCTTGTCCAAGGGAGTTGGGGTTCTAGTGTCAGGTAGGGATCGGGAATTAGGAAGCTGAGCCTAGGTCTTGCCCTACCAAGGGAAGATGAGAGGAGCAGGGTGAATTAGGATTGTGAGTCTTATAAGGAGATCAACCCTAAGTTCACTAGAAGAACGATCCCCTCATTCATGTTCTTACACTAGTCAAGGATAATCAAATAGAGTCGTCACACTGACCTCCCTCAAGGCAACACCATTTCACTTCTTGATTGACTTACGTATTTGCTCATACTTGCTGCTTGCTTTATTGAACACTTTTTATTCTATCACCTCTACAATTCTTAATTCAATCCTCTCCCTGTTGGATACGATCCCGCTTGCCACTACTACTTGTTTTGGTGATATTGGGTAAAATTGCAAGGGTAGACGACGCTAATTCAATCCTCTCCCTATTGGATACGATCCCGCTTGCCACTACTACTTGTTTTGGTGATATTGGGTAAAATTGCAAGGGTAGACGACGCTCTTGCCAATATTGAGTTACTTGCACAAACATAATATTTGCTGATGAAAGATTGTACTCCTAAGATGATAGTAGAATGCTATGATAGAAAAATTGAATTAGGATGTCTACGCTTTTGGAAGATAAGTTTCATTACCTTAATATAATCAATTATCTCTTATTGGGTTGAGATTGATATCCTTGTGATCATTTGTTAAAATATCAGTCCTAATTTCTTTCCAACATTTGCTTGTTTGATAGGATGTCAAAGAGTGATTAGTGACAAAAGGATAGCTTTTGTTCTCACATTTGTCTCGGTTCCTAAATATGTAAAATACACTTGAGAACAAAGAATTTCATATTCTATCTACTGCTTATGTTTTTAATTGCATAATGTTTTGCACCATCATCATCAAAATTGGCATTGTCAACTTGTTTTGAAAATAAGAAACTACTCTCCAACTCTATATGATTGTTATATTGGCACAAGTTAATTGATTTATTTTAATATTCATATAATACAATTTACTGATCATTAATTCAACCATTCCTAAAGCCAATTTGATATGAATAGTGCAATCTATTGACTATTTAAATATTATATGACTTTTTCATTGTTTGCAATTTAGTTGGTTGATGCCGATGATGAAGAATGAGTTGATGAACTATTGGAGTGATTGAGGATGAACTATGGGGAAAGTGTTGATGAACTTTTAGATTTATTAACTATTTAGTTATCTACCTAGCAATGAAACTGCTTTGCATTGTTGAAATTATGAATTGGTTTGTTTTGAATTGTTAAAACTATGAAATGTTATAAATTATTTTCATTAAAAGAACCTTAGATATTACTATTAATGAATTATTTTAGAATTATTTTAATTTTGACTTATTATAAGGTATGATTTGAAAGCTAATATACTAATTATATAAAGCGTTTGGTAAGGGGAATCAACACTCTTCAATGGGTTCATTACCCTTAATGTCATAAATATTGTTTGGTTGATCTCTATCAATATTATTCAATTACTTTGATTACCCATTAATTTGCCTACTATCAATTTTGATTAACCCCTATATCATTAAGGTAAAGGTGACAACTACACTTATTTTTATACTCTACACATTTTACACACACTATACATATTTTCACACATTACACATATTTTCACACACTATACATATTTTCACACATTACACATATTTTCACACACTATACATATTTTACACACACTACACATATTTTTACTCAATGCATATATTTTCACACACTGCACACATTTTCACACATATTATACACAGTTTCACACATTACACATATTTTACACATACTACATATATTTTACACACACTATACACATTTTCACACATCACATATTTTCACTATTACTTATATTTTTCATACACTACACATATTTTCACTATTACATATATTTTTCACACACTACACATAATTTTTCACACACTACATATATTTTCACACATTACACATATTTTCACTATTACACATATTTTCACTATTACACATATTTTCACTATTACACATATTTTACTTATATTACACACATTTTCACTCATTACATAAGTTTTACACACATTACATGTATATTACTCACACTACACATATTTTCACACACTACATATTTTACACACATTATACACATTTTCACACAGATGATTAAATATGATAAAAAATATTAAATATAACATGATTAATATTAATTTTCTAAATATAATTACAATTAGAAAATCAAAATAATTTACAAAACTAAGTAACTTTACCTAAACAAATAAAAATTAAGACTAAATAAATAAATCTCCTAAATAGATTATAACTAGAAAATATGGTTAAACTATTAAATTATAATTAGCAAACCAAACAATTTAAGAAACTAACTAATCTTGATTTTTTTAACATAATTAAATAAAATACGGTTAATATTAAGTTATGTTAAATAACTTAATATAAATTTTTTAAATAAATCATAATTAGAAAATTCAAAACATTTAGGAAAAATATGTGTAACGTGTAAAAATTTGTGTAGTGTGCGTAAAATATGTATAGAGAATTAGAACCAATTTAGAGGAGAACTATTAGTAGTTTTATAGATGAAGGTGATCTTGCGCCATCCGCAATCTATCATTCAATGGCTGATTCAATGAACAAATCTATCAATTGAGAAAACTACATGGGAGGATCATACTTTCATTACAACATAATTCCAAATTTTAATCATTGAGATCAAGAATTGTTTGAGAAAGGGAGATACTATCACGATCATGTAATTAAAAAATCACACTTTCGATAATTGAACATAAATGTTATTATTTTGATTATTAGAATGACGTAATGTAGGAGCAGATTAAGTGTTATCATTAAGGGAGAATTCACCCTTTAGTTATAATATACGTGGCATGTTGATAGTAGCGGAAAAATCTGTTAAATGTATTTGTTGGCATATATGACACTTATGGAAGTTTTGTGAACTGATTCTTTCTCTCTCTTCGTAACCGAAATTTTTCGCTCTTTTGAATCTTATTGTATTAATTTCTTGACTTACTGTATTCAAGTCGGATTTCTATTGGAAGTTAACTGACCAATCAAAACACATTCCTTTAATGTTCACCCCACTTTATTTGTATTCGCTTGATAATAATACTATTAGAAAATATAATGATCACACAATAAAATTCATAAATACTACATTTTATTTTATATTGAAATACTCCAACACATTATAAACAAAGTAACATGTGTAAATGCTCACAAGTTTTTGAAATTTCATAAACTTGGTTAATTTTAAAATCTTAAAAATGGTAGGATTTTGAAATCTTGAGGATATCCTCAAATCTAAAGAAAATGAACAAAAAAAACATTGAAATTCTAAAAATCCTATAATTTTACAACACATGTAAATTAAGAAAAACTCACATACAAGTCAAGAATTTTTTTTTCCTCAAAATATCTTTTGTCAAAACAAATACATCCTTTAAAGTCCATATACACAGATATCATGTGATTTAGAAGAACTATAAAAATAAAAGGCTCCCAAAAACTTTATTATTACAGTCAACAAATACTTTCCAAATGAAAACATACCAAAAAAAAAAAAAATCATCTTCATCATCGTTATCATGTGATCAAATAAAACTTGAGTGTGGCCAAAATAAAACTTGAGTGTGGCCAATATGACAAATCCTTAAATTACAAACCCATATCAACAATATTAATAAATAATAATAATAATAAAATCTAGGTAATAAAAATATTCAATAATTGATTTTTTATTTTTATTTATTTTCGATATACAATGCTTCCCACCGTCCCGCGATTACAGGCCAATACTACACATTTTGCTTTTCTCCCCCTCAAACTCTCTTTCTTTCTTTCTCTCTCTCTCTACAATTCTCGATTCAATCGAATCCAATCCACTCAAATTTTAGGGTTTCTTCCTCGCTCAGAATCATTTCGTACATGTAAAGACGCACGAAGTTTGCGAATCCAATCCTTTCATGGTTGTGAAAAGGAACGGTTGTGGTGGAGACTGTGAGGAAATTTTGTAAAATTGGTAGGGTTTCCGAGTCGGCCACAGATCTGAGTCCCTAACGATTCTTCCGAGTAGTTTATTGTCCGATTTTTGAAGAACTCACCATGTTTTGGCGTATGGCTGGGCTCTCCACTGCTTCGCCAGTGAGTAATTGAACTTGACGGGGATCGTAGTTGGTTTAATTTGCATTTTGTGTTGTTTTTTCTCTGATTATGAATTCATTATTCCTTTTTTTATTTTTAATTTTGTCTTGAGAAGGAGATTAGGCGGGAGTATTACTCTATTTGGGGCGGTACGGTTGTGTAGTAAAGGATGTATAGGCAAACTAACAATGGGGTGAAATTGGAAAATGTTGGGTTTTCTGTAGGGATTTTTTTGCATTAACTTGAATGCTGTGTGGAGTGTAAGCAAGAAATAAAAATAGTTTGATTGATTTTTTTACGTAATATGTGTGGAACATTTTGCTTAGTTGCACTCTTTTGATTGATTATAAGTGAAATGAAATGCAGTGCAATGGAACAGTGTCACTGTTGAAGTTAATTTTAGGCTACTGAAATAAAGAATGTTTGGTGGAATAAATGTTTGGTGGTTTGATAGTGAATGGAGTTGCCATTTTGTAGATTAGTTAACCTTGATGAAGCTGTGCTGAAATTGGTTTGGATGACATTTCTAGTGTTAAGTTTTGAATTTTTTTTTTTTTGGAAAATGAAGTACTGTATTGAATAAATAACTTTTCTATTTGTGGTATCTGAAATTGAGTTTTCCTTCTTTTTTGTCTTGCTTTTGGTATTTGACTTTCGTAAGAGGCTGTCAGATTTCAATGTCAATAATAGATGACAATGATAAGATTTAAAAATTTACATTTTTCCAAGGAAAAATTAAAAAATTTCAATTAGGTCTTTTACAAAATTAGATTTTTGCCCCCCAAAAATTAAACTATACCTTTTACCAATATTGAAATGCAATTTCCCCCACACGCCAAAACCTGTACTTTCTCAATCCGCCACTGATAGATGATAACATGGAAAGTTTTGATTCTACTATATGGAAGGTATAGGTTGTGAGCTTTATGTAGCTAGGTTTTTAAAACAGTTTATTTTTTAATTTTTTATGTTCGTACAGGAGGTTAAAGGTCACTATTATTCTTTAGAGTTGAGTTCCATCAAAGAATCACCTAAGAAAAGAACTTTTTCACAAGACTGAAGTTTAATTGGTTTAATGTAGAGTACTTTAGTTATCAGTGATTTTAAGCAAGGGTAAAGTAAATGTTATATGATCTACAGTAATTGTAGCTGGGATGTGACCGGAGATTCGGAGTGCATTAATATTAGGAAAAGCTGTTGGAAGATTCCAACGAGATTCTATTTCATTATGTTGGTTCTGGGTCCGAAGCCAAATATCTGGCAGAAAAAGACTTCGTTATTGCTGGAAAAATGATAATTAGCTGATGGGAAGTAGGTGAGAAGAATAAGAGGGGAATGAGATGAAAAACTATATTCAAAGGCCCATATTATCCCCTAAAATTTTCATATAAAGGAGCCTGAATCATTCATTGGCCATTTACGATGCATAAGCCTCATAAAAAGTTTGTTAACATTAGTTTGCCTTCGTATCTCTCCAGAATGGTAACTCATCAGGGTTTTTCCCGGAGATCAAGTTTCAGATTTATATTGACTGTGATAAACTGACTGCTATTGCAGCAAGACTCCCCTATTGCTTTACCAAGGAGGAGATTCGGGGAATCCGAGACTACCCCATCTCTGGTAAAAAATGCCAACTAATGTGGTTAGGGACCACACATCTAATTAGTCAGGTATGAGATTCGAAGGAAAGTCTTGTTGGATTTTACAACAGATTCACTAGAAGACCACTAATGGAAGAAAATACTCACGGTTATGTCTAGAAATAGCAAACAGGATATGCACGGTAGCTACAGTAAAATATCCATTTTTAGCAAAAGCATTTCCGCAAATGCTGGGCATGGTTTAAGAGCGCTCTTTCTCAAAGGAAAAGCAAGACCATCTGACAAGTCTCTTACATAATTGATCAGGGGAAAAAGATATCTGTATTGTGTATTGTACCAATCTAAACAACAGATTGCTATTGTTGATGTTGGCAGGAATGGATTAGAATATTTTTTAGACCTCTATTACACCACACAATCATAGAGGGAAAATTACGTTTGAAAAAATGTGTGGTTTATTGTGTTAAACTTGTGAAAATGGTAAAGATGCTTTGGGAAGGAAAATAAGGTGGTCTTGCTGGCGTCTGATGTTTGGACATAGGTGTGAGTCCTTGTAAATGGGCAGAGCCAGGTGCACTTATTTTACTGATTTTTAGGATGATTGATTCCATTGCTGACCAGAATGGCTCTAAATTCTCTTTAGGTGCTTCAACTTCGGTACATGTAGGACTGTTACAGACCTTCTGTATTTAGATAGTTTGTTTAGGAATGTATCTTTTTTCCTTGTGTCAGATCTAGATCTTTCTCTCATTCTTCATATTGCGGATACAAACATGATTGCTGTCATTGAATCTCAAAGTATATTATTCTCCCTTTATTACACTGAATATTCTATTTGCTCTAGATTTTTTTTCCGTGATTTTGCTTGTAAATATGTATGCTATTCGTGGACTTGTTTGAGATACATTCACAGTGGTAGATTAGATACACCTTTCTGGCAGCTTGACTTTATTATTCTTGTTGGATAAAAACGGACATTCATTTGTATAAACATACCAAATATGCTGCTCCTTTAAAATAGTTAGAAAGAAAGTTATCAAAAGAGAATTAGATTGGAGGAGCCATGATCTGGTAGATTGCATGTTTAGTTGTGGTTAAAGAAGGTATGCTATTTATGAGATGCTGGCCTATGCATCCAACTTTATAGCCTTCTATGTGCCACCTTGAATTTGTCTTCCAAAATCTTTACATAATTTGCTAATAATTCAGGTTTTGATATCTTTTTTTGGAGATGTGGTTGGATTCATGCTAGTTAGCATGAATCCAGCATCAAGCAAATGGATGTTTTGGTGAAACAATTGAAGTTGAGGTTTAAGCCAGTTTTAATTAAAATCCAGTTGCCTCATGGAGTAGTATGTTGCCTGATTGAGTCAATCTAGAATTAGATAACTCTTTTTAGACAATGTTTACTCAATTATATTGATACGTGATAATTGATAGAAGTATATAACATATGTGATTGCCATAATTTGTTGGAACCTACATTCTATTAAGTTTCTACCTTTTTAAATTGTGATTAAAAACTTAATTATTCTGTAAGAAAATCAGAATATAAAATTAGAATTGAAGATTGTTATTTGTGGAATTATTCTTTCTCCTACGATATAGAAGATGAATATAATCTGGATTTCATGACTCGGCCAAGAGGGTGACCTGTTTTTTTATGGTAACCAGCTTATGTACTTTTCAAGGTGGCTTGAGTTGTGAGCTCTTAGACTTCTCCAAAGACTACTAAAATATATATTCCAGTCATCCTTATGTTCTTGCACATGAAAATTGCGTGTGTTCTATCTCTTACGTTTGAGATTAGCTCCAATAAGTTGGCAATTATACTTCTATTTTTGCTTGATTGCTTCATCCTTTACTTAAATCATTTTGGTATTAGCACGTTTTCCCAGAGTTTTTGTGTTAACGTAAAGAAAGAGTTGAGGACCAAAGACAACTTTTTTCATTCATTTTATAAATTTTCAGGTGGAGACAATACTGGACAAGGAGAATTTTACGCTTGAAGAGCTTTTGGATGAGGATGAAATAATTCAAGAATGCAAGGCTCTTAATGGCCGCCTTATTAATTTGTAAGCCCCTATGTCAGTTGATTTTAAGCTCTCTTTGTCCTTAGTTGTTGTAAAGAGGCGAGCATGTATTGTTATCTCCCAAAATTTAGAAGACCTTTTTTGCTTGTTATGCTGAAACTGCTAAATAATTTATTAAATCCTCGTCCTGAACCCTATGTTATTCCTAGTGTTGGATCATGTATCGAGGATATTGACTTTTATTGGGTTCTGGTGGAATACTACTTTTTCTTTCATCAAATGCTTTGTCATGTTGATTTTCTTGTATCCAAAGGTTTATCTTTTTTCACAGGAGCATATGTCATCTGTAATATTTGCTCATGTGGAAGGACACATTTAAATCATCCTTGGCACTATAAAGAGTGTTGAATTTTTTGATCTCATGGATTTGTTAGCAGCATCACTTGGGACAAAATATATGGATTATTACACATTCTGTTTATTTTTGACTGCAGGCTTCTAGTTAACTTGTATGGTAAAACATGATTAATTGCTGTAACAGCCTGTAATTATAGTATCTTTGGTGTGGTATGATTGACACTTGGAAGCTGCAGTAGCTGCTTGGGATATTGGAGTCTTTATTGTTACCAAAGATTGTTCGTAACATAGTACTAATGCCAACCTCAAGTCTATATGGCACAGGTGGGCACTCATACTTAAAATGATAGACTTTCGATGGGTAAAATACATTTAGCTACATAGGGGTCTGCCTTATTTTGCAGGAGCCTCCTCTCACATTCTGGATTTACATTAATCTCCCTTATCAGAGATGGATGCTAAACAGCATAACATATTAGAGTTGACGGTTTGGATGCTAAATTAGGAACCTTTATGTATGAAAGAAGGGATTGCAGAAGATATTTAACAACTTTTTTGTTACCAAAGATTATTTGGGTCATTTGGGTGATGTAACATAGCACTAATGCCAAACTCAGTTTATGTGGCAGAGTTGGGCCCTCACTGTTAAAATGATAGAATTTTGCTGGGTAAAATACAGTTGGCTAAATAGGGATCTGCCTTAACTGCAGAAACCTTTAT
Organism: Ophiorrhiza pumila; assembly: GCA_016586305.1. Taxonomy (NCBI): domain Eukaryota; kingdom Viridiplantae; phylum Streptophyta; class Magnoliopsida; order Gentianales; family Rubiaceae; genus Ophiorrhiza; species Ophiorrhiza pumila. The sequence goes on along the minus strand of BLIW01000009.1, from coordinate 36,359,788 downwards.
GTATGAAAGAGGGAATTGTAGAAGATATTTAACAACATTTTTGTTACCAAAGATTATTTGGGTCATTTGGGTGATTTAACGTAGCACTATTGCCAACCTCAGTTTATGTGGCAGAGTCGGGCCCTCACTGTTAAAATGAAAGACTTTTACTGGGTAAAATACAGTTGGCTAAATAGGGATCTGCCTTAACTGCAGAAACCTCTTCTAACATTCTAGATTTACATTAATCTTCCCTATCAGAGATGGATGCTAAACAGCATAATGTATTGGAGTTGATGGTTTGGATACTAAATTAAGAACCTTTATGTATGAAAGAGGGGATTCCGTATGTATGTGTCTATGACATAATCAGCAATTTTAACTATGAAACTGGTGTTATCAATAATTTTTTTTTGTTAAATAACAGAACGAGTATGGTGCTAAGTGAAAAATTTATTTGAATGGTTGTACAAACTTATTAAACATGTGGGAGGCTTGTGTAAGTTTAAAAACTAAAGGAGTTGTCTACCAAACTGCAAGAAAATGAAGGGATTTTATTGCAGTAATCTCCAAAGATACAGAAAATTTGTTGGATTATACTCCGGGCCTGTGGTATAGTTGGAATTATCTCAATGAGCACATCTGCATGAAATTTAATCTTTAAAATTCGGAAATGCTTAATCATGTGAAGTTCATGGATCATTATAAATCATACCAACAATGTCCTTGTGACATTTTTATGGATTTGTGAATTTCATTATGCCACATTTTTTCTTCTTATGCGGTCCTAACCAGGGTGAATGTCCTTTAACCATTTGCTTGCTGGAGGAGCAGCTTGTTTTATGCTCATTAATTATTTTCTAATTTTGGTGCAGCATTGTTCTTTAGTACCATGTAGGTATTTGAGGACAGTGCTGATCTTATCTACTACAATTAGTTTCCACTTTTTAAGTTTACTTCCATTCTTGTTGGCATCAAATTGTTTAGGTGCCAAAATCCCAGTAAAACATATTCACAGTTACTAATTTATTTTCCTGGCTATGTTGATCAATTAATCTGGTTTAAGTAAATGTCAGCTTCAGCATTCTTTTTGCAAATGGTCTGACTCGACTTATTTACTTATTTTGCACTTTCAGAAGATTTAATTCGAGGATCTCTGATTGATTAGTTTGTAACTGTTTCATGATTTGATTAACTTGGGAAAGTAATAGTAAATTCTTGTGGGCATAATACTTTATGGGATTAATTTTTTTTTTAAAATCTTGCTTCACTTTATTGCGTCTGTTCGAAACATTTGCTTAATCTATTTTTCCAAGGGGTCAGGGGGAGGTTTTTGTGTAACTTTCGACTTAATTTCTTGGATGCATACAGACATTTATAAAACGTCATTTGTTGGATGAATAACTAGCATTCTGATAGCAGATTGGAAGGCATAATGAAGGTTGTTGCTGTTTATGCTTTCTCGTCTACATCGATTGTTTTTTCTACTGAACAAGCAAATTATATTTGATAAATGTTCTTTGAAAGACTTTGTCTATTTCTATATAGGGACTAGATTTTTAGTATTTGGGTTATTCGGGACTCGTTTCTAAGCTGTAGGCTGGACTTAAAAAGCAGCTAGTAGTGGTATGAAGAGTGTTTGAAATTGTATGGTACCCTTTTCTCATTGGGTTCAAGGTTACAGTTTTTTTTTTTTTTTGGGCTAAGATCCCAAACTCGGGGCAGGGGGGTGTTTTGTGGGGGCGCCACTCAATAAAGGCCCGTGCCTCAATCAATACATTTTATCAGAAAAGCATAAATAAGGAGCCTTAAAGGTGTAAGCCTGTTGAATTAGTTTTTTATGTAACATTTTTATAATTTTTTTGGGTCAATGCTTTATAAGTATTCTTGAAAATTTTTTAGCTAATTCTAGCAACTGTTTGCATATACTTAAACTGTACAGAAGTTGGATCTTGTAATATGAGTGTAATTTTTATTGGGTGCTTGTCTGGCAGCTTGCGAGATAGAGCCCAAGTTGAACAGCTTGTTCGATACATAGTGGAAGAGGCTCCAGAGGATGCTGAGAAAACTCGAACCTTTAAGTATGTACAAGGTTATCAAGCTAGGTTCAGGCATTAAGGTCGAGAATATGTAATTTGATTTTCTTTTCAACCTTTCTTCATCTAATGTGATGTTTTACGTGTTTGTTTGTAGGTTTCCTTTTATTGCTTGTGAAATCTTTACATGTGAAGTGGATATAATACTTAAGGCTTTGGTGGAGGATGAGGAGGTGAATTATAGGAGCATTTGTGCTAAGCAACTTGGGTTTATTCAGCATTATTATCTACATTGATTTACATGTTGGAACTTTGTTTTTGGGACAGTTGATGAATATACTTTTCTCTTTTGTGGAACCCGAGCACTCTCATAGTACTTTGCTGGCGGGTTACTTTAGTAAGGTATGGTGATTATCTGCTCCTTGACAGTAGAAGTTTGGTCAAAACCTTGAATGTTTTTGTTTTTATTTGAATGATAGGGGAAATTCCATTGTGTATCATAGGAATCAAGCTTAAAGTGAACCCCTTCACGTAAGACGTGAAAAGTTGCTAAAAATAGGAAGCAAGGAAGTGAAAGAAAGTATGTGCCAATAAAAAGAAAGAAAGAAAAAAGCTGGGAAAGTTGGGGTCGGAGTGGAGTGAGGATACTGGTAGGTGTCTATTATGCTGAGTTTCTCTAGAGTTTAATTGGAATTATTAGCTCTCTTGAATTGAATTATTTTGGGATATTTTGCGGAGAGATTAAAGATGGGACTTGGATGGAGTAGTCTAGAACTTGGAATGACTGGAAGCTACTCTCTGGAATACCCTTTACCTTGGACTTACAACGGATTTGTTATTTGCAGCCATTTACCTTGGACTTATAGCAGTTTCTCTACTTGCAGCATATCTTTTGCAAGATTTTTAGGCAAACAGCGTACTTGCTTTTGTCATTGGTTTTCTTCCTAATGAGTCTTTTTTGTTTTGGTTCCAGATTTGTTTCAAAGTTCTTGCAACTTTTATTTGATTCATTTGCTTGTTAATCTCTTGATCTTTTTTTTAATATCCTTTCACTGGGAAGCACTAGTCATATGACTGTATATCTTTTCAATTCTATTACCACTATTGGAACATAAAAGGGCTCTTCCTTGTGGATAATTGGTATTCTGTTAATATTCCACTCACTGCTTCCCTAGAAACACCACCAATAAACTTCTGATTCTCTTGCATGTTGTATTTGTCTGTGAATATAACTAAAGAGCTGGCAACGAAACTATTATCGTGTTCTTGGCTTCTACCTCGAGCATGTGCATGAATTTGTAGGTAGGATGTATACAAGAAAAGTTGGAAAACTGATGAAGAAATAGTTATTTTTTTTGTTTGTTTGTTTGACCATTGGGAAAGTTGTAGTTTGTACTTCTTTGTTGGAAACACTTTAGTGCATTATTTTGGGGAGCTTATAATTCTTTAGCCACTTGTTGATATTAACAACTATTTTGTTTGAAAACTTTTTTTGTTGGAGAAACAGTGGAAAATTGTGTTTAGTTTCGTCACTCTAACCAGAAGCATTTCTCAATACTCGTAATCATGAAAAGCCTTACCTGGGTATGTAGGTAGTATTAAACCATACATGCATTGATAGAATCACGTGATTTATATTGGCCAATCCTAATATCAGCATCCTGAGCTACTAATTCTTCTCATTCTTACTTTAAGTTTATGTTAAGTTGCTAAAATCTTTCTGATAGAAGTTATGTAGATGCATGTAGATATTTATGTAAAGCTGTTTCAGTTCATAACTTTGCAGTTACAGTCTTGTTAAAGCAAACTGTGTCAGCTAATTGATTCCTTTTTAATTTGCTACACTGTTTCTGATTGAAGTTGTGCGGATGCATGTAAGTAGACATGTTACTTGTCTCTCTCTCTCTCTATATATATATATATATATATATATATATATATATTATCACCAGCAAATCGCTGGTGATAACATAGTCATGTTCTAATTGTGGTGGCTTGTGGGTACAATGAGAAAGAAATGGAAAAAACTTCAATGGATGATGAAGAAAGCAATCAAAGATAAGAGATGAGAGATGAGCCTGGAGGAATAGAGAGAAATCGTGGGAAAAACAGAGAAAGAAGAGAATAAATCTTCCCTCCAAATATTAGTGAAGTTTTGTTTCTATGTATTGCAAATAATTTTGTTAGATTCCAATAAAGTGTAATGTCTGAAAAAGTGCATACATGTCAACGTCTTAATGGGATCCTAACTATAGCCTTGTTAGAATTATCCCTGATAAATTTTAAACAATTTGAAAAAATGTCTTAGCTCGTCAGCTAACTTTTTGTTTATACAAAATGAGGTCCATATTTTGATCTTTTACTATTTTTTGCCTAAGGCCCAAAGGTTTGACATGGACCAAAGTGGATTTTCTCTGTTTCTTGCTGCAACACATGTAGTCCTATACTCTGTTACTGTAATCATATAGCTTTATGAGTGCACACTTTGATTTGATGATCTGATATAGATTCTGGTTTTGATTATCGATGTTTGTTGTTAATGAAGAGATGTGTGCGTTCTTATTCAAATTTTTTGATTGGGGAAAAGTATTAGGTAAAGGTGATGCAAATTGAAGAGTAGGAAAGGTTGAGTTAAATGGTTTTTTGTTTGTCTATACATTCATCATGGGTATGAAGTACTTTCTTACTAATGACATTTGCAGAGCATTCACCTTTTCAATTAGGTCAAGATTATGGTACTCTTTGAGCAGTATTTAGCCTTTATACTTATCTTTTTAGATTTCAGTTGCTTCTTTTTATGCTGGCATTTGATGTTCAGATTTCCATGTGCTAGGTTGTTATCTGTCTGTTGCTGCGGAAGACAGTTCCTTTAATGAACTATATACGAGTAAGTTTAATGCCATTTAGTTTTTACTTTGTGGTTTCTTTCTTAGGTTTTCTTAGTTTGGATTGACTGTTGGGTTTTTTTTTTTTTTTAAGATTTTGTTTATCAAAACTATGAACTCCGCTTGCCTGTAAGAAAGAAGACTGTCTGCTTATAAGTAGCTGGTCCGAAGTCTCGGAAAAGGAGGAGGGTTGCATTAGGTTGATACCCAACATGAAAATTTATCACACATGATTATGAATCATATTAAAAATCTTTTATCAAAGGGTAAATTACAAAAAAAACTCCCTTATGATTTAGGAAAGTTTCAAGTTGCCTCCTAGTTTGAATACCTGCAAATTACTTACCTTTACTTTGTTTTTTTTTTTTTGAAAAATTATGAAAAGTTTGATGATTTTGAAACAAGACACCGTCCCGATTCACTTCAAATCAACAATACAAGGCTATACTTACGGAAGAGATTAGATAGATCTACAAAAAACAATTATTTAAAATTTACACATTTGTGTGTTTTTCAAAAAATACCAAATAGGGAAGTAATGATTTGTAGGTTTTTAAAGTATAGGGAGGTAATTTAAAAATTTTCCAAACCACAAGGAGGTTTAATTTCAACCTTGTCAACTGAGAGTGACAAATGAAACCCTACTTCATGGAGAGAGTACTGATTACATCTAAAAAGAGAGATTGATAGAAACAGCTCGAATGGTCCATAATCAGAAAAACATTGTTTGGAATGTTAAAGAGCTTGTATCCATAGAAAATCTGGTGTAACATAGATAATGAATAAATATTCATTCCAATTGCCACTAAAAATGTTCATTTCCGCTCGGTCTATTAATATTTTATTATTTTCTGGTTTTGATTGGCTTTTGATTGGCTTTTGTTTGGACTCCTCGAACAAACGGTTTCATCATTTAGTTCTATTTTCCATTCTTTTTCATGTTGTAGTTTACTGGAACATTGATATCCTGGTTAAAACCTGAAATGAAAAAGGACTAGTATTGGCATTTTCAACCTGTGAACTTCATGCCTGTTGTCTTGATTATTCATATTGAAATTGATTGTTTGGTGCTGGCAGTAGAGGAGCTTTCATAGTAAATATGAGGGATTCAATGTGAGCTATTGTTTCCTGACTTTGTTTGAAATTTGAGTCAATTCTTTTGCCAAGCTCAAACTCCATTGCGTAACCATGTATTTAGGTGAACTGACTTGATTGTGAAAACTGCCAGACTTGGCTAGTGTCAGCCTAGTCTAAAAATTTGATGTTGTTTAATCATAAATTTGTTACATTAGCATATTAGATATCAGTGTATACAAGTGTGTGGTGTGTTATTTGTTGGGCCTAAGCCTATGTTTCTCCACGTTTCATTAACTAATCCCCTCACCATTGTCCTCACTGTTTGAAAGGAAAAGTGTCATACCGCCATTGTTTGGCATTTAAAAGTCAATTACATGATCAGTCATCTTTACGTTTTTAGGCTCGTCGGGATATTATCGGGAAGCTGGTTGACCTAATTGGAATCACATCCATAATGGAGGTTGGTCATTCACCATTGTTATTATTGGCTTTGCTGTGAGCTTTATATTCTAATACTTGCCTGCAGGTTTTAATTCGTCTCATTGGTGCTGATGAACATCTATATTCCAATTACACGGATGTGATGCAGTGGTTGGAAGAAACAGATGTGCTGGAGATGATTGTCGATAAGTTTAGCTCATCAGTAAGTTATACTGATCCTGTTTGTTTATAAGTTTAATAAGATATGCTGTCCTTGTCAGGACTTGATAACTTTGTGAGGACAGACCTTGTGGATTAAAGAGGCCATGTCATCTTGATGCTTTGAAGCATATTGGAGTTTTTGAATTTATGAGACAAGTTTGAGTGATTCTCTATGAAATTTTAGTTTCTTCCCTGAACCATGTGTCAGAGATTCAGTGAAACATTTTTCACCACTGTAAATTTGGTGAAGGTTTTCATTTTTCATACTAAAATTGTTGGTACTTGCCAATTGTTTTTAAAAGGAATATTGCCAATTGTTTTTAAAAGGAATATAATATTGCAGGACTCTCCTGAAGAGCATGCTAATGCAGCAGAAGTTCTTTGTGCTATAACCCGATATGCACCTCCAGGGATGATGTCTAAAATTTCGAGCCCAAGGTAGCATTTTTTCTTGCTATTCTAGTGCTCTTGGTTTTCCTTAACCTGGCTTGACCTTTAGATGGCGGAGACAAGTTTTTCATTCATGGTATCTCAGCTTTGTAGGCAGATTGTTTCGTCATGCATTGGAGGACTCTCGACCAAAATCTGTGTTGGTGAACTTGTTGTCAGTATGCATATCGTTGTTAGATCCCAAGAGGCTAACCTCAGGAGCGTATTATATGTACAACCGCCACATGATTCCTGGTTCTGGAGCAACTGCTAATCCTGAGACTGTGGCTGGAATGCTGAATAGCCTAGGTTTGATTTCTTCTAAATTGCTTACCTCGTTAATGGGCAGTTGATATGGGTATTCACTTTTGTTTTTTGAATTTCATTGCTTTATTGTATTACTGGATCACTTCCCTGTGGCCAACTCGAATTTTCAGTTGAATAATGACTCATTGAATCTTGGTGTGCTGTATTGTTTTCAAAATACAAAAGAGTAAAAGAAAAAAGAGTTGAAGGTCAAGGTCCATGTTCCAACTAGGGAATGATTTCTGGCAGAAACTTAGATTGAGCACACTTTTTCTGTTATTTTTGTTTTTTTCCCCGTCGGGAAGGTCCAAATTTGATATCAGAAAGGATTCTGTTTGAGATTCATGCTCTGCATGATATGCAGTTGATTGGTACTATTATTGAGTATAGTAAAGACTCTTTTTGTGGGTAGGACCGGTGATGATCTAGTAAATGTAAGTTGAACCCCTGTTTGGGAAAAAGTTAATTTAATTTGTGAACTCCATATGAGGATACAAAGTAGGTTGGGAAATATGGGATGTTTGCACAAGCCACACTTTTTGTGTAGAAGGATATTTTTACTCTTTTGGGTTTCAAAAGATTGCTATATACAATTTCTCATGTCTCTATGTTGTGTGTGTGTGTGTGTGTGTGCAGATAGGCATATCTTCCAAACGTAATGTTATTGTTTGTTATAATCACCTTTTCCCCTCTTAGCATTATTTGATTCAGTATTTAAAGATTTTTTGCTACATCTGGATCCAGATAAAACTATCTGTAAATTTTTAAGATTCATTCTTTCCTTGTGAGGGTCTAGTTCACTATGGGAACATTTACACATGATTATCTGTTACTTAGAATCTTCTGCAACTTATTAGGAAAGCTTTTTGAGGAAGGACTTGTTGTATATGATTGTGAACATGATATATAAAGTGTTGATTTATGTACAATGCGTTGCTCTAGATTATTTATTCTAAGTACTTTTTTAGATAGAGTGAATGTGATATATGATATCCGGATAAGGGGTTTGTTCTTGATGTATATGTGCATTAAAACTATTTTTTATGCCACAGTAGAACTGGAAGGTAATGAGGTTATAAGTAATGTACATCTTGTTAAATGTATAATTTCAGGTGATTTGCTGAAGCTTTTGGATGTGTCATCCGAGGATTTTGTCTTGTTAACTACATATGGCAAGCTTCAGCCACCTCTTGGGAAACATCGATTGAAGGTTTCTTTTCCTGTATTCCTTGTAGATAAATTCTGGATGATTGAATGAAGATAAAATTTTAGAAAATTTATATCATTGATTTTGCTTCTTGCTTAAGTTGAAGTATACAAACATTTTTTTTCTTACTAATTATCGAGAATCTGGAGTATTCTACCTTTATATGCTCAACAAAGGATTAAGTCTAAAGCTACTACATTGTTCTACATTTTTCTTGTAATTCTTTGCATCACGACACAGATTCTGTGTGTGTGAGTATGAACCAGTTTATTCATGTACATGTACATATAACATTATACAGCTGAATAGTCTTATAGCAGCGACACACAAGTTGGATAATTTAGATAATGTAATTTTCAGATTATAGAGTTCATCTCCGTCTTAGTGACCGTCAGCAGTGAAGCTGCTGAAAAGGAATTAATTCGGCTTGGTGCTGTAAAGAGAATTGTAGAATTGTTTTTCGAGTAAGTTTGCTATTGCTGTCTACCTTGTCTGGAGCAAATATGATTCTTTTGAGAATATTATTTGGTTCTGTAACTTGGGTAAACTTTGATTGCAGGTACCCTTACAATAATTTTTTGCATCATCATGTAGAGCAAATTATAATATCTTGCTTGGAGAGCAAGAATTCTCCATTTGTTGAACATCTTCTTCATGATTGTAATCTGATTACCAAATTTCTTGAAGCGGAGAAGGATTTTGTTTTGGCCACTGCACCAGACAAGGTGATGTTCTAATGACTTATTTAGTTGTATATTCAGCATTTGCAAGCAATTCTGACCTAAATCTTCTGGGATATTGTGTTAATGGTTCCGTTTTCATCATGAGTGGTTCACATCCATTTAATAGCATGTAATTACTTACCATGTTTGCCATTCTCTACTCCCTGGGTTATGAATTCTCTCATGACATTTGATTTTCTTGACGTGCATTGTAGGCAACAGTTCCAGCCGAGGGAAAATCACCTCCTAGGATTGGAAATATTGGACATATAACACGCATGGCAAACAAACTTGTTCAACTGGGAAATAATAACAGCATCATACAATCATATCTGCAGGTTCTTTCCAAAGATCTCTCTTCTTCTGATTTTCCTTTAGTACCATGATTGCCCTCCTTTTTCTTCAAATATGTTCAGTTTAGCAGCTTGCAACTGTATTTGAATACCACCAAATGTGAAAACAGTTCCACAGGCTCTCAGCCTACACTGGAGTTTTTTAGGTGAAATATATCAAACCTAATTTCCTAGGAGATCTATGATTCCCACAAACGTTTGCATCCAGAAGGTATACCTTTTGTAGTTTTAAAAAAGAATCAGAATGATTATGAGTCTAGGTAGATAACTGGTAGCTGAATATAAATAAGTGGGTTTTGCAGAAGAAATGGAACCCTTATGAAGTGAAATTTAGTTATTTGCTACATCAAACCTATCAGCTGGGAATGGAAATGGAAATGCTGTTTGCTGAATCACTTTTTGGTTTTGTTTCTTGTGGCTTTGAGTAGTACTTGTAGATCATGTGAATATTTTCAGCTTTGTGGGGTATTTGTTGGGATGGGATGTCTCTGATTTCACTTATAGTTTGTCTACATACCGTCACTTCGTTCTTCTTGTATGTTCATTCTTAATAAACGGAAAAATCTCAGGAAATAAATAAACAGCTTCTTCCTATAACGTACAATCTCTGAGAAAGAAGGCTGAAACTTGTTTCTGCAAACTCGGGTTTTTTGTATTAATTATGGAACTTCGGAATACCTTCTGTATTTGCTTTCTGATAAGGTCTGATACTCCTGGTGTATTAGAGCTTAAGCATGCCATCTGTATGTTGTTACCTTTCAGCTGCCAATTTGAACGTTGCTTGTATTTATAGCCTTAATTACTTTGAGAGGGAACAATCAACTTTGTATCTCTCCTCTAACCAACTCCCATCTCGAACTCTTCCCTTCCATCTCCTCTAAGCAATAAATTGGCAAACAGAAAACTACTGATGGACTTTGATGCTGATTTGTTTCCCTTGCTTGGGAATAACTTGAAGCCTTGCACCTTTAAACTAATAACTCCATTGCCATGATCAGGATTGTCAACGTAACTGATTTAATTCTTCCACCTGAGCGGTTGTTATTCATTTTTACTAGTATTCATTCATTAAGTTCTCTTAGCTGTTTCTCCCCTTTTCCCTGCTTGAGAATAACTTGAAGCCTTGCACCTTTAAACTAATAACTCCATTGCCATGATCGGGATTCTCAATGTGTAGTAGAATGTAACTGATTTAATTCTTCCTCCTGAGCTGTCGTTGTTCTTTGTTACTAGTATTCATTAATAAAGCTGTCTTAGGTTAATGGCACGTATTTGTTCTTTGTTCTTCCCCCTTTTGGGTAACTCCATTATTTGATTTTAAAAAATAAATAAATAATAATAAACAAAGAAAATGCCTGATGTGGACCATAAATGAGGAGTGCTACTCAAATTCTTGAGCATTTTGTTGTAAGGGAGTAGTACTCCTTATTTATGGTGCTTTACTTTTAGTTTCTTATGTAACTGTGGAATCCCTCTTTTGGGTAACTCCATCATTTGAGTATTTTTTTTTTCCTTTTTAAAAGAGTAGGTTTATAATGATGCTTAGTTTTTCAATTTGCTTTATCTCCATGGTTAATGGCACGTATTCTTTCTCGGTCATAACAGCTAAAGCCATTTTCCTTCAGAACCTTACAGTTTGTGATTTTATTTTATCTAATTGCTGGATACACTGATTACAGCTTCTGATTGTCCTTTATCCTTCTCAGCATTCTTGTTCTTTTAGTTGTTGTCTTGCTGTATTCTACTCGTCATTTTTCTAGTGTCATCCCCTTTTTGTTTTTTCCCCCTCTTCTATAACTGTTGTTTACTTCTAATTTTACAATTCATTTTTGGCATTTGAGGTGACTATTTATCTAAGAAATAGGTTTTCTTGTTCGTGTTTATGTTTATACTTCATTTGTCTGTTTCTTTGTTTTTTTATGAGTTGGTTTTTTTTTTTCTGTCTTAAAACTGTTGTATTTCTTTTTATTTTTCCAGGAAACTAGTGAATGGGTAGAGTGGCACACAAATGTCTTACAAAAGCGTAACGCAATGGAAAACGTGTTCCAGTGGGCATGCGGGTGAGAGTTCACTAGTTTGTCATTGGCCAATTTTCTGTGTCTGTAGTTGATTGCCTGACCCCTCTTTATGTCTTAAATGGAGAGCTAGGAAACAAAAGCAGTCCTTCTGGCAATAATTATATTGATGGATACCAGTTTCAAAGTCTTGCCTAAGTAGAAAAAGGATTCAAAATCGAGTTAGAATGTTTCTTGTGAGAGCTGATGTTGAACTAATAAATTCTATTTGTTTGTGAAGGTGAAAGATCAACCCATTCTTTGCATTAAATTGATGAGATTAAACATGTGATGGCTCTCAAACGCAAAGTTTATCCACCTCCACGCTTATCCACCTCCACGCTTATCCACCTTGGCTACAATAGAATAATCACATTTCTTTTAGCAAATTTGGAAGGACCTAGTGTCATAATTATACTTGCTAACTGTGTCTCTCCTTTTAATGAGTCCTGCTTTTCAAACCTTGCCAAGCTCTAGACAACTTTCTAGAATGGAACTGATTCAGTAGACTTATATTTGAAGTTATGACTTATTTGGGTTTACAAGTAGTAGTCATGAATTATTTGCAGCTAACCAAATTTAGGTGGTTTTTTCAGTTCCAGTATTTTCCTGCTTAAAAAGTTGTTAATTGGCGAGGAGCAGTTTCCCCTGATATCTAATTGTAGCTTTGTGATTCCTGGTGCATCAACTTTTACAATCTTTTATGGCTATCATAGCACGTGCTCATTATTTATTTGTTTCCCATTTTCCTGTTTTCTTTTCATTTCATTTCAGTCTTCTGGTTTGTTTCCTAGATTTTGATTCTTGAAAGTGGGGGTGATGGTTGTAATGTGGACACAGTGTATCCACTATCATGAGAGAGAGCTATGGCTAAACAATCTAGCATAGCTTTATTATTAGATCATTCAGAAAGCATGCAATTGTTTAACAGTTCTCTTTCTTCTTGAGGTTTGTCTGCTAATAGACTAGTTTAATTTCCTATTATTTGTTGTATGGAATACGGATGCAATGAATCGCAATATCATAAGTGAGAACAATGGCTGAACAGTTTAACATAGCTTTATTATTGCATCATTCAGAAAGCATACAATGGTTTTAGGGTTCTCTACTTCTCTTTATCTTTTTGGGGCTTGGCGTTTTAAATTTCATGTGCATTTTTGGATCAGTTGTTAAGCTACAATTGCATAAGAGTTTAAACTAAATCACATTTTATCCACTGTTATAGGAGGCCCACAGCTCTACAGGATAGGACGAGAGACAGTGATGATGATGATTACCAAGATAGAGATTATGATGTTGCAGCTTTAGCCAACAATTTGAGCCAGGCCTTTCGATATGGGATCTATAGCAACGACGACATTGATGAGGTGCACTTTGTGGCTAGTGAATTATAATTCTGTATTCTCATGTTTTGTTACTTTTTATGATGATTTGGCTTGCGGAACAGTTATGCATACTGAAGAATTTAGTGAAAGATATTTTCTCAATGTAATATAAGTAAGCCACAGATTAAATTGATTTATTTAACTTCAAAAGAATGTTCGACTTCAAGAACAAAACCTGAAAACAAGTTGAGGCATGCCGAGAGTTAAACTGTTGAATCAAAGCAATAAAGTTCCTATGAAATGCAGCTACAGTTTAATTCCATCCTCGGATATGATGATTATCTTACTAGTTTATGCATTGATATATGCATATACTCTTCTCTTGAAACTATATGCATGATACAGACTTACACATGACATGTGTGCTTGAGAGATAATTGGATATCTGTTTTATATTTGAAATTGTTGATGAATTAGAAATCAGTTGAATGTGTGTTAGGATTAATGTTTCTTTTCTAGCTTATTTCCTTTGTTTTCTCACTAATTACATACACTTATTTCTTGTCACTGTATGCAGACTCATGGCTCACTGGAACGAGATGATGAGGTGCGTTGCATTGGCCTTTCTCATAAACTTATATTCTGCAATATTTTGCAGTGGTACATTAGATTGAGGTTAACGGAATATAAGGAAGAAAGTTAAATGCTTGGAAGCTTGTAGGTAATTTTAGTGAATCATATTATGGAATCGTGAAAAATAAATTTCAGATTAGTGTATAGGAAGACGAGGGTGATTTGCCAGCTAGCATAACAAACTCTCTCGAATTCTTGACTTGTGGGGTGCAAAGAGAACTTTTGTTTTCCTGAAATAGATTTTCTTGTTTCTTGGAGCCCAATCAAGTCTTCTTTGCTGGCCAGGAAAAGAAAATAGTTTTAAGTATATTATTTATGAAGTCAAATTAAATTATTATAATTTTATAATCTATTGT